>OU026071.1:16250000-17500000 GCA_907269065.1 Crocallis elinguaria | reverse complement strand
ATTCCGAACAATATATTATGGGGGCATGCGTTGCTGGTTGATATTTTGCAAGCGAGGCAAAACGCGCACTTGGCGCCAGTCACATCACTTCAGCTTCCACATATTATTTATAATGTTAGATTTTTATAAGTTTACAGTGTTTTGTATATAATTATATTTATACTTTTTACTATTGTAAACAATTTGTTTTTCTGTAAAACTTTTTTCAAAATGAGGAGTGTTGATGTGGGGTCATGCGTTGCAGGTTGATATTTAGCAAGCGAGGCAAAACGCGCTCATGGCGCCAGTCGCACCACCACCCTGCAACCGCGTGCCCGGCAGCCCTCGCTTTTATGTTTACGTGTGTCGTAATAAATGAGCATTAATTAATGTGACTTCGGGCTTATGATTTCCTATCTAGTAGAGTGAGCACATACCTATAGGGACACATACCACCTAGCACCTACAACTAAAATATTCTAATCAGTGATCATCCTATTCCTCAATTATTATCCATTTAACTTCTATAGAAACTGTTATAACCTTACTAGCTTCTGCCAGCGGTTTTCACCCGCGTTCCCACAGGAACCGAGTATTATCCGGGATAAAAAATAGCCTATGTTACTCTCCGGTCCATAAACTATATATAAGTTTGTCAAAAATCACCTCGATCCGTTGCTTCGTTGCTGCATGAAAGAAGGACAAACAAACAAGCCAACAAATTAACAAACAGACAAACACACTAGGATAAGGTAGTTTGGCTTTGACATGACGAGTTAGCGAGAGAATAACAACCTTATCTGGCCATAAAACAGTCCGATAAAGTTATACCTCCGCTACGTGTTTTATTCCTCCGTTAACTCGTAACTGTCACTTGAAAGATTCAAATTTCTTCTATCAGAGCAATAAGTCTTAGTTGATTCTTTAACGCTAGACTAAGGACGTTATCTCACTCTTGAAAGATCCGCCCTAAGTGGTTTAATTGACATCACTTGCCTTCTGTTTGTTCGGTTCAAGTCTTTGTTTTGTTTTAACTTCTCTTTGAAAATTCGTCAATGTCGTTTAGAATGGAACTAAGTTGCTAGACTGGTTTTGTTATCTTCTCTCGATGTTATTTTAAATGTTTTAAAGTAATGTTAGACTGTTTTATAAATGTTTATTTTGTATAGTGCAAAATTTTTCTACATTCTAATGCCTACTATTTTTACTACCATGCGGCATAACTTCGGGAACTTTTTTAATTTAAATTATGTCACATAGTATATTTAAACAGGCTGAATATCAAGGTCGGACTCAGCCCACATTTAGAAACACCTTTGCATCTTCGAATACGAAAAATTTAAAAATATAATAATTCTCCAAGAAAGTCATAACTCACCCGAAATGTAAGAATAACTCCTTGTTATCAGCGAGATTTCAGCAAAAGGTGGATAAATAACACAGCACGTTGTTTAAAACTCGAAAGTTTTCACAGTGTACGAAAGTTTTTGTTAGGGCGGGAATTTATTAGAACGCACGAGCGTCCTCTTCGCGACGCGGGTGCGTACTGACTGTTCCTCGACTTCGTAGTTTTTTTTTTAAAACAGTCCACCTCCGTGTCAGCCAATGTGGACGCGTCTTCGGCCTATTTATTTTTAATTTCTATATCTTTCCGAGAGTCGCGTGTGCAGTGTGAACTTTGGCGCGATGAATTCAGGTTCGTATCCAATTAGCGAAACATGCGTTGCACGTGTGAAAGGCTGTCTTATGAATGTTTGTTTAGTGCCGATCTGATGAGTGAACTATTTCGATTGTAATTCAGGAGAGCTTGTCTGACAGCGTCAAACTCTTTGTTACGGAACCTGTCTGTGCCTACTCGATTCATTGATGGTTAGTATTATCCCGTTATAGATTTAGTAGGATTATAGGTGGTGAGGTTATCGTCTATCCTCGTCTTCTTATGTAATATTAGAAAGGGATAGGATATAGTTAAACGCCTTGTGCTTGCACAGCTTAATTTGATTAGTGTTGAGTGTGGTATGGTAGTCCCCGATGTTTTAAGCGTCAATTAACTTTTTTGTTAATTGAAGCGTGATATCTATTGGCTGCGTGCTAATTTTTTGTTGTTGTTATGAAATTAATATATTACGTTGACGTTACAAAAATAGGTTAGTGGTAGGACTAACTCTTCTGCGAGTGTCCGTCTGGGTTGTTGCCACCGCTTTGTGAGTGAAGTCTGCCACCAAGCAGTATTGTGCAAGCATTACTGTGTTCCGGTTTGATGAGCAGAGTAGCCAGTGAAATTACTGGGCTTATGAGACTTAATACCTAATGTCTCAGGGTAACGAGCGCACTGCAGTGCCGCGCAGGCCTTTGTGTTTCAAAGTCACAACAACAGACGAATGGCGACAAATAATCCCACACAGCCAGACATATAGGTGCTCCAGAAAATGCCCTCTCCATAAAGCACGTATGTTTATACGGTAAAATATAGTTATTTCTTCATTGTATGGCGTGTTTTATTGATACCGCATGGAATTGTGACAAACCGGTTCGCGCCGGTTTCCGATAACAGCCTACAAATACCGTGCTAAACACAAATATGCCATAACCTTTGGTGACGTTAGTACGGTAGCAAGGTTCACTCTTATCATTGGTTTTTGCCATAACAGTGTTCGGTCATGTTAAATGGTTTTGAATTATAAAATAAGCTTCATCATCATTATAAACAGTGATCATTGAGGTTGAGGACTCAACATTTGTTGCGTATAGGGGGCCAAGGGGGATTTTAGGGGTTCAAATCCTCCTTAAACGCGCGAGAATTAAATCTTTTATCAAACGAAAGTCTCCGTTATCCTGACCTTTGCAACGGCAATAAAAATGTTGACACAGGGGTGATGTTTTGGTACAGCTATCAGTTCTGTGAGCAGAGATGACATTGACTTGTACGTTGAGTGACATTGAGTAGTTCCTCATTGAGCCAGTTGGACCAGTGCGAAGCAGAATTCTGCATGTTTCAAGGTGTATAGATCTCATGTACTTATATGTAATAGATATATTACCATCATTGTTATGACTAACTCTTCTGCGAGTGTCCGTCTGGGTTGGTACCACCGCTTTGTAAGTGAAGTCTGCCGCCAAGCAGTAGCAAACATTACTGTGTACCGTTTTGATGAGCAAAGTAATCAGTTAAATTACTGGGGGTCAGGGTAACGAGCGCACTGCAGTGCCGCGCATGACTTGGACTATATTTATCGGAAAACAAAGACGCTGGCAACGAATTCCACTCCTTAGCAGTGTATATTATAAAGGATGAAGCAAACATAATTATTATAAGACATATACATTATACATATGATATTGAAGAGACTTAGAACTAAAGTTTGATCAGTCATAATGATCTTAAATGCGCAATGTGTTCGGGCATTTATGATCCAGAATAATTATCACTGGAAACGTGATATTTACCGTGTATTTACTAGTGATAATTTTTGAAAACTATGACAGTGTAAATAGCTAGATTCAGAATAACTTCTGTGGCTTGGTTTGACGAAATGCATAAGGTTTTATTTTTTTGGTTCCCATGACCTTCCGACAGTTACATCACCATAGTCTACGAACGTGTTTTTTATGGTGACATTGACGACTCGGCTGCATGTCATATGGTCTCGTCCATGTGTTATGTGATGTGGTCCAATATGGGTCCAAAGGATTGTGATCACGTTCCGTTTTGGTAGCAATTCTGATGCTAAGAAATTAGAACTTACTTAATTTTACAATGTGTGTTTAAAACTATAGCAAATTGTTAGTGATAGGACAAAGATCTGTGGGTAGGACTAACTCTTCTGCGAGTGGCCGTCTGGGTTGTTATCACCGCTTTGTGAGTGAAGTCTGCCGCCAAGCATTATAATTTCTATTAAATCCCCCAAAAATGGGACTAAATTTCAAATGTAACAATACTAGCATCCGCCCATCGGTTTTCACCCGCGTTCCCACAGTAACCGTGCATTTTCCCGAGATAAAAAGTAGCCTATGTTACTCTCCGGTCCCTAAACTATATCTATGCCAAAAATCACGTCGATCAATTGTTCCGGTGCTGCGTGAAAGAAGGACAAACCAACAAACACACTTTTCATTTATAATATTAGTAGGGAAGTAGGAGGATACTGAAGTACGGATCTCCTCTCCTCTATGACCCTGGATTATAAATTGATAACATAAAATAATATAATAAGTTACTTTCTATTCAGTCAGGAATTACGTCTAACGGGTGCCAACGGCATTGAGGTTTTTATTATGGCTACTAGCTGCTGCCCGCGGTTTCACCCGCGCGGAGATATTGGATTTCATGGTTTATATTTTTTTGCGCGGAACCCTAATTCATTTTCTAAACTAAAAGTAGCCTAAGTTACTCCTTATAACATCAGCTATCTGCCAGTGAAAGTCCCGTCAAAATCGATCCAGCCGTTTCGGGGATTACCCGGAACAAACAGACAGACAAAAATTATGTTTTGTTAGAGGTACCGTATATATTTTCATGTGCATTTAGTAAAAAGCTGTTATTTTTATATTACAAACAGACACTTCAATTTTTTTTATTTGTATAGATTTATGGAACTTGCTTTAAGTATCATGTTTGCTAATTTTGCCATTGACTTCGGTAAGGAAGTATTTTTTATGATGCCTTTTTCCGCTTCTAAACCGATGGATACAGAAGGTGACTGTGATTTTATGCAAACTCGTGCAACTGGTTTCATTATCAGGTCACAGATTGATATCATCCATACTTTCATCATCATCATCGGCAACGGAAAACGTCCTCTGCTGAACATCAACCCTGCCCCATGAAGGTGCTCAACTGCTCATACTGTCAGCGAAAAGTATTTCAAAAGTATTCATAACATACAGCAATAATAGTAACTAGATACCTGACTAAGAATAACACGTTACGTGACACGTCATAGAAAAATTTTTCTACGACGAAGTGGTTGGCTTTTGTGCATTTATGTCTCACGAGATTTGACATCTGACACTAGTGGTCAAGGACAAGGATATGGATTATATTCTCTTTGAGGATATATGCGCAAACATCATTCACCTACCTATAGATATGAACCGGTTACTATATAGGGTGAGTTTAAATTGGTATGTTATCCCGGAAGGGATGATTAAGACCATGGTTGTCGACAAGTTGTGAGCACCTCCCTTGGAAATATGTAGGTCATTCCAAATTTCCATCCAAAAACCAATTCACTTCCAACGCGAAATGCGCGGCACTTCCTGGAATTTTTTCAAGTCTGTTCGAAGAACGTTCAACCCCGTAGTATGTGAGTTTCTTTATTCCACCATTACTTTTAAATGCTTGAACAGATTCGGGTGTATGGGGTATCGTTAGAATCCTTACATCATCCCTAGTGACACTGGCTAGGGCAGTCGTGTTTTTTATGTTACTTTTGATGCATCGACTTATTGTTCATGGGTTTAAATAATTACAAAACACAATTTGCATAGAAATTTAAATTTAGAATAACAGTATGTTATTCGAAATCTTAAACTACCCCCATGGAATGGTGCTTTTTGCTGTTTTAGTCTATCTCTATAGTGACCAAGGCAACCAAACAACTCGAGCTGAAGAAACAGCGACCTTCACAAGATTTCGTTTTGTTAGATTAAACTATCAACTCGTAATTTTTTTAACACATAGTTAGCATGGCTTAGTAAATTGCGACCTCGCTGGAGTTTAAAGATGTAATGCTGACATATGTCATTACATCAGTGTTGATTCTGTACATGATGAATGGAAGAGGTATTGTATAGTTTGATAGCTCTCATGGTTTTGTTAGTGGTGGGACTAACTCTTCTGCGAGTGTCCGTCTGGGTTGCTACCACCGCTTTGCTCGTGAAGTCTGCCGCCAAGCAGTAATGTGCAAGCATTACTGTGTTCCGGTTTGATGAGCAGGGTAGCCAGTGAAATTACTGGGCTTATGAGACTTAATGCCTAATGTCTCGGGGTAACGAGCGCACTGCAGTGCCGCGCAGGCATTTGTGTTTCAAAGTTGTGAGAGGCACTGCGATTGTTATGGGTCGGCGTTATGCTTACCATCAGGCAAACGACCAGCTCCTATCGTTACCAAAGAGAATAAAAAATAATGGTGTATACTTGTTAATTCGATGAATTTAACTTGAGTAGTGCAGAGTTGCTGGTTTTACCAGGTGGTAGGAGTAACTCTCCAGCGAATGTCCGTATGGGTACACCACCACTACCACAGCTTTGCTCCTGTATTCTGGCAGCAAACAGTAATCTGCAAGCCTTACTGTGTTCCGGTTTGATGACCAAAGTATATTATAATCAGTGAAATTACTGAGCCTATGAGATTTACCTACTACCTAATGTCTCAGGACGTTGCTGTCGTTATGCGTTGTTTTTCGTCACAAAAAAGTGTGAACAAGTAAAAAATCTAAGAAATATTTCTGTAAACTTATTTGAAACATAATTTAGAGAAGCGTAAAATAAATTTTCTATCTATATAGTCTCTCCACCTTAAACAGTTCCGTGAAGTTCCTAAGTTGGTACTGGTACTTTTTATACACTGTCTAAAAATGAGGAAACAAGTGGAAAAATTCGAAATAGAGATGTCGAAATATAATCTTAACCTCATTACGAAGAATTAACCAAGTAATTGTTAATTGCTTTACGGTACATGTTTATGCGGTAATGCCGCTGTTCGACAAACACACGGCGGGATATAGATAAAGGTACCCGCTGATAAGGAGTTCAGTAAATAAAAAAAACATGTTTAATCTGCCAGCTGAAACTGGTACTCGCTTTGTCATTAAGTAAAATTTCGTGGCTACACAAATAAATTCTCCTTGCAATGGGTGAAGATGGGGATCGATGGGGGAAGTTTGGGGCCTTGGGACCTTTGAATGTCGTCAGGAATCTCAGCCGCGGTTGGTGGCTGCACTTGCAACGCCGTAGCGCTGGCGACAAAGTCTTCTTGAGGTGGCTTGATAGCGGAAGACATCAATTGAGGATTCTACGCCGTGTAGTGCTAGCTAAGACCACCACCACCTCCTCACCACTACCACCACCCCATCACCCACCACCTCATCTCTTCCTGTGAGTGCCGTAAGACCCAGCTAAGGAAATATCCAGGGAATGGGAAGCGGATTTCTCCTCAATAAACATCATAATCCACTGAGATCACCAAGACGGCTGCCAAGCGTGGTATGTAATGGCAAAATCCCCCTTCATGGGGAAGGCCGCTGTTTAGCAGTGGAAGTGATATATATATATAAGTGAGATGACGGTGATGAATTGCCTACAAAGCGAGGGGTTGCCTACGTTCGATTCCCGAGAAGGGGCAATTTCAGTGTAATGATCATAAAGTTTGCTGGATTTTGGATGTCATCATCATCCTTATTACGCTCCCAGTGATGGGCTTTCTCTCAGAGATAGGGAGAGTAACTTCACATCTGCCATAATCGACCACGCGTGCTCAGTGCGGCTTGGTACATGTCATAAGTCCTCCAATTTTGTGGTTCTTGTCTTGGATGTATGTAGTATTGTGTGTCACTTGAAGCACGGAATCCTAGTCCTATGAGTATGGAAGCGTTTGTATGCATACCTATTGCAGATATCAAGTTCTTCTTCAGGTTAATTTCTCTTTCCTCAAGGGTTTGCTGGGTGTAAGCTCTAATTGTTTAAGCTCGCGTTTACACTTTTACAGGTACATTTATGTGCTTTGTAATGTTAGTTGGTACGCAATAAGAGTTTAGGATCTTCTGTATCAACATCAGCTGGAAGACGTCCTCTGCATGATATAGGTATCCCCTTACTTTTTGTAAAAGACGTACAAACTCCAGATCAAAGTTATACATATTAAACTGTTTTTTATAGTGTTTTACTAATAAATAATACCCAGACTATTTGTAATATAACATTTGCCTAGTGTTAAGAATGACAGTAAGTATATTTGTCAGAGAATCACATTACAAATAAATGTGTCAAAAACAAATTTACTAAATTTGGAACACAACAATTCGTGTAATCAAGTGAGTCAATATTCGAATAGTGAAAAGTTACTAGTACGATGAAGTAGGTACATATTTAAAAATAATATATAAAAATATTAGAGGGACGAGCAGCTCGTTTGCCTAATGGTAAGCATAACGCTCCCAAATTGTTTATTCACATGGGCCTAAGGGAGCTCTCATGAAAGTTAAAATAAATTACTAAATCCCTGTTTCAAATTGGCTTTATTAGAGTAGCCGCCACGCCAGGATGCTCCTGCATTATTAGCTGTTTACCTCCAGCTGCAGCTTTATCATCTACATAATGCTTATATGTATAATACGCTTTTTTGATAAAACATTCACTGCCGAAACCATAGCAGGACTGGAACACAAAGGTCTCCGTGGGATTACATTGAGCAGTGTGCTCCTTATATCGTGAGACATAAGGTATATTAAGTCACACATGCCCAGTAATTTCAATGACTAAATAATTTCAATTTCAATGTCGCATAAGAACTATTTGCGTCAAGTAGGCATTTACTCCGTGTGATAATCTGTAATCAGTCAGTACTTTAATACCCACATGTGAACACAATCGGCTGTTATAATATGCACCTAATAACAGCTCACTGTTTAAGGTATTCAGGCCATGTCTCCGGTCCTAGATCAAGGGTTATATACGATATGCATTGCTTATTACTCGTTGTGACGTGGGCAGTAAGTGCAGTGGTAACTGCATCGCTTTGTGAATAATAGTACATTACCATAAAACAGAGAGAGAGCAGAAGGGACACCTAATAATTGAAGAGCTAAAAAAAGGTGACTTGGGCCTATGCCAACGAAATATCAGACCGTTTCAAAAGACCCTTTGATATTTCCTAGACGCGGGTGGAGGAGCTCACCACCTTTTAGCGCGGTGTCGCTTCTGTTCCTTTCTATTTTGTGACATTACTGTCCAGGGGTCTTACCGGCTAACAAAATCGTGTTTGTTTTCGACTCCAACCCGATTAAGATCAGCGGTCGCTAGGTCTTTGGGGAGAAGGAATTGTCTAGAATTTTGGAAGGAAAAAAAGAAATGTAATGTCTTCAGGGTTTATGTAGGTATGTATTTACACGACTGCCTAAAAAAGGAGTGAAATGTTTTCAAAGTGTATGTATGTATTATATGTGAGTTTCTTTCCACCATAGCTTTTAACATATATTTGGATGTATGGAGTTTGGGGGTATCGTTAGAATCCTTACATCATTCTCAGTGACACTGGATAGGACAATCGTGAGTTTATTTTTTGAAATTATATTTTATGTATATTTTTTGCTACCAACTTAGCGACGGCTCCGTAGCTAAGTTGGTAGCAACCCTGCCTGCAAAGCGAGGGGTCCCGGGTTCGATTCCCAGCCGGGGCAGATTTTGTGTAAGCATAAAGTTTGTTCTCGGGTCTTGGATGTTTGTGATATGTATCTGTGTGTGTCCGTGTCACCTGCGACACAGGGAATCCTAGTGCGGGGGTTATGAGTGTGTAAGCGTTTATTATTATTATTTATTTTTATACTGAATACTTATTATAAGCTTACGATTGACCGCTTTCTATACGAGGCGGGTTCTCAACGAATCACACACTGGTTTTTTTTATTTGGTAACGAGACGAGCTGGTCGTTTGCCTGATGGTAAGCATAACGCCGGCCCATAACAATTGCAGTGCCACCTAGAACTTTTAAACACAAAGGCCTGCGCGGCACTGCAGTACGCTCGTTACCCTGAGACATTAGGTATTAAGTCTCATAAGCCCAGTAATTTCACTGGATACTCTGCTCATCAAACCGGAACACAGTAATGCTTGCACACTACTGCTTGGCGGCAGACTTCACTCACAAAGCGGTGGTAACAACCCAGACGGACACTCACAGAAGAGTTAGTCCTCCCACTAACAAAAACTGGTACTGACAATACTCTAAATTTACGATATTTCAAATTGATATCAAGGTACGAGTACGTATATCTAGTCAGTGATTAATATGGAGGCAATCAATATGAAATAATATCAAATTTATGTTAATTCCAATATCAATGCATTATATCCAAAGGCGATTCCTCAATATAAAGCACCACGAGTATAATGAACTCACGACCAAATTCAATGTCAACGCAATTATATACTATCTACTATGTAAAGTTAAGAAAACATAGGAAAAATGCTACTCTAACTACGCATCACATCTTGTAAAAGGGTGTGTAAATTGTTCTCAATTACTATTGTTTAACACCTGACCCCCTATATTGAAATCATCTTGACACCGGTTGCTCCGCAAAAAACCACTAACAAAGACACTCTGAATATATTAAAACGTCTTTATGGCGCGGCTCTTCATAAATGGTTTCCGTGACTAGGCTACGCATGTACGATAGCCAACTTTTCAGAACTGCTCTCGGGTACTAAATCATTTAAAACGCGGGTCTAAGTGGTCTGGCTGTAATTGATAGTGACGCTATCATGAAGTGGGTTCGAAATTGGAATTAATGGTAAAGTTCTATTGAAATGTGTTCTAGTAAAGGATCGAATGTTATTAAGTTAGTGTGTCAGATATAACGTCGTATGCAATGAATAGCGCCTTGAAATCTCGCTTGGGTATTCAATTGAAATGTAGTTGTACATCTGATCTGTAAAATAAACAGTTTTCTATTTTGTTATCTTTATCATCGATATCAGCTATCGAGCTCAAATAAAACTATTTCTGTCTAGGTGTCAATCTTGTCATTTTTTTACAAGTCTTTTTTGGCATCGCTTAATAGTAATTAGCAATTTAATTGTGACTTCTGTAATTGTGGTCGTTTGGAATTGAACTTTTTAATTTTAATCAATATCAAAACGATATATAACTGCAAGAGAGTTATTTATCTAAGTATTTGCAGCGATCGCTAATACCTTTCATAGAAACATGAAGTATGTATTATAAAAGTTCTACTCACTCTGTACAAGCTTTTGATAACGTTTTAGCGATTGTTTTTTGTTTATTTCTCACTCCATATTGTGTTTGTGTTGTGTAGTATTTGAATTACCTTCTTTCAATAATTTTCAACATCTCCTTTTCTCAATAATTTCAGTATCTAACCTTTTAATGATATGAAATAGGACTTCCACAAGGTGCGCTTCTGGGCCCACTTCCCTTTCTTCTATACCAGCTTTAATTTCGATTGTTACAGAATCCAATCGGATGTGGGCGAGCGCGTCATTTGTCGGCGTGCTCATCGTCATCGGACTACCTTTGTGGTGGAAGACTACAGAAGTCTACAGGTATTATTTTATACTAATGGGTAACGAGACGAGCGGCTCGTAGGTCTGGGGGTAAGCATAACGGCGCACTATTCCATAACAATTATGTACATACTGTAACATTCCATAAAATATTTTAGTGGTAGGACTAACTCTTCTGCGAGTGTCCGCCTGGGTTGGTACCACCGCTTTGCTCGTGAAGTCTGCCGCCAAGCAGTAGTGTGCAAGCATTACTCTGTTCCGGTTAGATGAGCAGAGTAGCCAGTGAAATTACTGGGCTTATGAGACTTAATACCTAATGTCTCAGGGTAACGAGCGCACTGCAGTGACGCGCAGGCCTTTGTGTTTCAAAGTTCTGGGTGGCACTGCAATTGTTATGGGCCGGCGTTATGCTTACCATCAGGCAAACGACCAGCTCGTCTCGATACAAAACAACATCAAAAAAAATTACTTACCGAACCATTGACAACACGTTACCTGTAAACAACTTGGTGTATCGTTTTGAAGTCACGTGAATAGATAAATAACCTGGATAACACCGTATTTTGCATAAAGGTGACAGACCGTGAACTTTTCGAGAACGTGATAATAATTGTGTCATAAAATTTTTATGTCTGTTTACCATTTTCCTTCTGACCTCCAAACTCGTGATGATAGCATTTGGAGACGATTAAATAATGAGATTAAGAATATGAGGATGAGTTATTACTGCTCTTTTAATCTGTGTACTGTGTAGTTTAGCTTTATACCAAAGTGGTCTCGATATTGTGTCCCGCTGTTAAAGACATTTATTTTAACTTTCATAAGTGCTCCTTTGGGGCCTAATTGAATAAAGCAATTTGAATTTGAATTTTGGCGTCTCAAGCCTAAACCTAACTTTATTTTGGCTCTCTTTCCCATAAATAACCCGAGAAAGGGATGGAACATGTTTGACAGGTCTAAATTTACATTTACAGCGGTCACGTATCAAATTAAACACCACTAAATTCATGGTTGTTAAATGTACACTTGATACAAGCAAGTGGATTGATTTGACAGGTCTAAAATATATTCCTTCCTTTCTCATGTTCTTATTTAGAATGAGAGGTTTAGTTTTAGGTTTCAGAAGCCAGAATCGACACCACTATATAACCTAACCTAACCTATCCTGAATAAAAAAGACTTGACGTGTGAGTACTCGCCCTTGTCAGTTTATTTTTCAGTTGGGTAGTAGGTATTAAAAGAACAGCTCACGTTGGCCGTGGACATAGAACAATGCTTGAGCACTAACGGATAATGACAATATTGATGTTTAATAAACATCCACTACGATTACAAGTGATTGTGGACGCGTTTGTAATTTTAAGAATTGACAACGTTTGGACGTTCTTGCGTGTAGATTTTCATAGTAGGTTCTGTTCCTTCGCAACATGTTATGTTATTCATTACAATATTTTGAATAGGATTAGCCAGAGTCGAAGAGGGTGTATGGCACTGCGTCACCCGTATATTATTGATATCCCTCCTGCGGCGCAAGTACGGAAGGCGGTTCGATAAATTTGTCGAATTGAAAAACCCGATAAATTTATCGAATGTTGCGAGTACCGAAGTCTGATCGTAAAGTATTGTAGTAACTCTATATTCTCTTTGGATTCGACCTAGCTGTTCGATAACTTTTGTCGATTGTATCGAGGCTCGATAAATTATATAAAAAGTCGATAAAACAATAATAATATATAAGAATAAATTTAGAAAAAGAATTAGGGCTCCGCGCAAAAAAATAAAACCCATGAAATGCAATATCTCCGCGCGGGTGAAACCGCCGGCAGCAGCTAGTCTCTAATATAAATTTTAAACCAGTCGAACTATCAGTTTTATTTATCAAAAAGATGGCTACTTGCACTGCTGTTCTGCTAATGATGTCTGAAATCTGAATCTAAACAGGGTTCAGTACTTTTGGAGCTTTACATATTTTAATTACAAAGACAATTTGACGAAAAAGGTTTTCACCAACCTTTTGTGGTTTTCATTTCCAGAGTGGCCCTCCCATATGACAAGATAGCAGCATTCGACGCGCTATCCCACGTGATCACAACGGAGGTGACGGTGCTGGCGAACGACGAACCCACTGCGTCGGAGATAGCGGGGCTCGTGGAGAAAGCTTTTGAAAACTCTGGTGAATCACATAATTTCAATACTGGTAATATAGACAATAGGAAATAACATAAACGCTGACATGCTCATACGCGCACTAGGATTTCCTGTGCTGCAAGTGGCATAATACTCCACACAAACACCCAAGACCCGATCATAAACTTATATGCTCACTCACCATAGAAAGTCTGCTCTGGGGATAACACCCGGGGCTTCTCGTTTAAACTACGCTTAAGCTCTTGTGCTAACTGTTTAAGTTCTTATTAACAATTAGGTATTGTTGGTTATTCGGGTGTCAGAAGATCTATATTGCAGTCATACATTATGATGACAATCTAAACCTTATGACCATCTTAATATTTTTTTTACTATTTGGTAACGCGACGAGTTGATCGTTTGCCTGATGGTAAGCATAACCCTGGCCCATAACAATTGCAGTGTCAGTCAGAACCAAAGTTCTGACTGACACTGCTGCGCCTGTGTGTTTCAAAAAACACAAAGTACTGCGCGGTGCCGCAGTGCGCTCGTTACCCTGAGAAAATAATATTAAGTCTCATAAGCCCAGTAATTTCACTGGCTACTTTGCTCATCAAACTGGAACACAGTAATGCTCGCACATTATACTGCTAGCCCACAGACTTCACGAGCAAAGCGGTGGTCTACCCAAACGGACACCCGCAGAAGAGTTAGTCCTACCACCTAGTATTCAATCTAAAATATTTCCAGATGTGATAAAACTCAAGATCACCAAGTATGTCCTCTCGGAGCACCTCCACCACGCCCTGGACTCGGTAGCCGATGAGCACGAAGCCGTGGAGGAGGTGGCTTCCAACTACGACCTGACTGACCACAACCGGTTCTACCTGGTGCAGAGGAAGCCGCTGTTCCAGGATGTGTGGCTGGCCACGGAGAGGGTCATGTTCTTTAGAGATGCTAGAGGTAAAGAAACAAAACAAACGCTTATAGATTTAAGCCACTTTTTATAGCGTTTTGAAATATATTTCAAAATATATATTTTTTTAATGTTGGTCACCTCAGAACTACGTCATTTATAAACCTACTAGCTGTGCCCCCCGGCTTCGCCCACGTGACCTAACTAACTCCTTATAGTATCAGCTATCTACCAGTGAAAGTCCCGTCATAATCGGCCCAGCCTTTTCGGAGATTAGCCAGAACAAACAGACAAAAATTTAAAAAATTGTGTTTTGTTAGAAGTACCTTGTATACTTTCATATGCATTTTTAGTATAAAGCTGTTATGTTATGTTATTTTGATATTACAAAGAGACATTTCCATTTTATTGATCTGTATATATTTCAAAAATTCTATCTTTATTTGAACGGATATACTTTCAGATTTATTAGATAGATATTTCATCCAAATCGGTTCAGTAAATTCTCGCAATTTTTTTGAAAGCTACATAGAAATTCAAAAATTACAGCATCAGTAACAGTAGTAGAAGCGCTCAAGAACTGGGTGTACCAGACGCAGATACTAGAGGGCGCCCGAGCGGAGTCAGCGGACGCAGCGAGGCGCATCCGGTTCCCAGCCGCGCCTGCATACCGCGTCTTGATGCATACTCCTCATGACTTCCACTTGGAGGAAGAAATAGAGGGTAGGTCTTCTGTTTTAAGACTACCTTCAAAAACCCTATATAACACACCCACCCACCCACACACACACGCACACACGCACACACACGCATACACGCTCAGACACAGATCTCCTTTTCCAATGTTAATGGTAAAATATTTTCTGTTCTACCTTTTATTTTTAATTCATTGTAACATTAGAATAAGCAATTTTGAATCTTCGGCATAATTACAATAGAGTCTACTGTTGGGAGAAGCCACAGTTTCCACTAGTTCAGCAGCCTATATGTATACTCACTAAAAAATGTACAAGAAATTATGTCAATAAATAATTTTTTACTTTACTTTACAAGTTATTTTAACTAATAACTATCAACATAACTAGACTTTAGAAACGCACGGTCTTACCACCAAAAATTAAACCCCCCACTCTAAAGATGTGCTGAACTCTCGCTTAGAATTAAACATGTCATAGTCGCGTGTTTAAATATGAACAACCACAAACCTTAAGGAGTGTCTAACTGTTGTCTAACTCAATTCTTTTGTGACGTTTCTAATCATTTTAGACG
The DNA here is from genome assembly GCA_907269065.1 of Crocallis elinguaria. NCBI lineage: Eukaryota > Metazoa > Arthropoda > Insecta > Lepidoptera > Geometridae > Crocallis > Crocallis elinguaria. The sequence continues at coordinate 17,484,463 of OU026071.1, read as the reverse complement.
TGTATCTTTAGATATTGTGTAGGTAAACAGGCGTTTAAAAGTTCTTATTTGTGTATGGGTACTGTTTAAAATTATTGTTAAAGTTTAATAGGTACGGAAGCCTCGGAGCGCGAGATTTCGCACAAATTTATCCAAAAGAGCAGTCTGCTAAGAAATAAAAGACTAAAATTCGTTGCCAGATTCCGGATTTGTCGCTATGGTGGGTCACAAAACTATAGCACAGCTACATTGTAGGCAAGAGTCGACCGCATCATCGCTTACCGTCTGAAGCAGACTTGTTTCTGATTCTAGACTACATCGGGTCCTTTGTGGACGAGCTCGGGGACCTCCACAATTTCACACTGAACTCGCAGTCACTTTACATGCTCAATTTCGACTTTCAAGCCAAAGAGGTAAGCCGTACTCGACGTGTCCGTCGGTAAATTGGTAAGACTAGGGAGTTTTTCATGAAACAAAATACATAATGACTGTCGTTATACAGGTTTAAGAACATGACGTTATCTATACAAATAAATAAAATTGAAGTGTCTGTTTGTAATTACAAAATAACAGCTTTTTTACTAACTGCTTAAGAAAGTATATACGATAACTATAATAAAACAACCATGTTTAAAATTTTTATCTGTCTGTCAGTTTTTTCCGGGTAATCTCCGAAACGGCTGGACCGATTTTGACGGGACTTTCACTGGCAGTAGCTGATGCTACAAGGAGTAGCTTAGGCTACATGGGCGAAGCCGCGTGGCACAGCTAGTAACACAATAAAAATGAAATGTACAAAAACTACACAAAGAGTGCATATTACTTCATCTAAAAGTTTCCCGAATTCAACGATTTTTTTTATCTGTAACGGTACTTAAACAATTTTACACAGTCAATAAAAAAATTTAATTCAGGTACTTACCTAAGTAATTTATAGATACAGTATCTTTGTGGAAATTATATATTTTTTGTGACTTTCAATGTTTTATGAAACCTGTATAACGACGGTATATAATTATGTATTTTGTGTTTCATGCAACATCTCTATTATCTCAGAAATTATGTTTTTCTTGTAAAACAATATTTCATTTGTAATGTTATTGTAAATCTATACTTTAGGTTAAAGCAACAGCCGACAGTGGGCGCCACTTCGCCGTCCGCCACGACCGCCTGCACTTACTGTTGACCAGGCTTGAGGAGCGCGCGGCCACCCGGGTGTTTCAGCAGCCGGCTGTCAACTTGGCGCTGTACGCGGTCCCCTGCGAGGTGGCGCCTCTGGTCATATACGACAGTGACGGTAGGTAGTGACTGGTGACTGGAGATCGGCTGCCTTAGGCCGCCATCACACCTAATTCATGATTGATGGATAAGCATCAAGCGCGGAAAACCATGGAAAAACCACGATCCCCGCTTGAAGCATATCGTATTGTCTATTGTGGTTGTGGCTTGATGGAAATCTAGTCCGAGCACGGCACCCGCATCTATACGAACTCTATTCAATAAAATGGTTTCACAACCATTGCGTGCTCAGTGCAGACGCCGCGGTAAATAAGCGGTGGTGCGCAAGTGATGTGTGTAGCGTAAAGCGGAGCAGTCGTCGCTATGAACCCAGGCAGGGCTTCGAGACAGCACTATCTGGCCGTATTGCCGTTCTTGTCTATTTTGTGGTTTTTGATAGTTCTGCATCAAGCCGCGCTTGCGCGTGTATTAATGTCTTGCACAGCAAAGTATTTGATTTAGATTAGAAATCAAATAAACCTGCCCAAAAAGATTTCGCCCAACGTGGGGCTCGAACCCACGACCCTGAGATTAAGAGTCTCATGCTCTACCGACTGAGCTAGCCGGGCTGTGAGAGAAACGGCGAAAATAGACTACACTTGCAGCTAACTAATGTTAAAGTACAAAGATTTTTTTGGACAAATGCCACATTTTGAAGTCCGAAAAATTGCTTGTAAAAAAACGGGAAAGAAGATATCGCGATTTATGAAATTGCATTACCATTTTTTTTATAGATAATCCTACTAGTGACCGCTGGTTTTAATCGGTCTGGTATTGAAAACGAACACGAGATTGTTAGCTGATAAGGCAGCAGGGCAATAATTGTGCATAAAGTTACTCCGGTCTCCGTACTCCAGTCTTGCTTGTAGTGTTTTGTATTATTTGTGTGTGTCCAATGTCCATACCATCTGCGACACAGGGAATCCTATTACTGGAGCACGAGTGTGTAAGAGTCGTTTTTTAATCCATTAATTTCTTTTTTAAACTTTCATGGACACTAGCACAAGAATTAACTTTAGTGACGAGATATTTACCATGTCATGTAACAAGTGAAATACATGGAAAATATCCCGTTACTAAAGTTAGTTCACAATTTTTTTTATTGCGGTATTCCAGACGAGCCAAACCACTCGCCCGTGCAAGCGTTTATGTCCCCAAAATGGGGTGGAGTGGTGCTCTCCAACCCCGCGGAGAAGGAATGCGAGGATGGAGTGTGGAAGCCGCAGACCAGGCTAATCATGGGCGCTTTTATCTCCCAGCTGAGGAAACTGTTGGGGATCGCTGATGTTGTAAGTCTTCCCTTCTTGTATTGGGTAACGATAATGAGTGAATACCTTCTAGGCAAGCGTGCTTCTTCGACCGCATCGTCGCTTTCCACCAGGTGAGATAGCGGTCAAACGATAGTCTATTCTGGATAAAAAAAACCTACATGAACCTTTTTTTAACCTTTTTTTTGTACTACACTTGTATCTATCTGACTATATGTAAAGGAATTGTTTAAGTCTTCTAATTATTGATGTACTAACTTCTGCCAGCGGATTTCACCCGCGTTCCCACAGGAACCGTGCATTTTTCGGGATGCAAGGTAGCCTATCTTACTCTCCGGTCCATAAATTATATCTACGCCAAAAATCACGTCGATCCGTTGTTCCGTTGCTGCGTGAAAGAATGACAAACCAAATGATAAGACTAGAGTACTTTATTAAGTACACAATCGATATTTTATAGGTTTTATAGATTTATAGGTACTCACTATATTCCTATTACTTCAGGAACGCATACAAGGAGCGTACCTAGACCCCCTCCGGTCGGTGGCCCCTCGCAAATGGGAGATAGACAATTTGCTGCGTATCAGGACATTGGAACAATTGACGTCAGCTGAAAGAACTTTACAATCGCTCGCCCAGTTACTTGGTAAGCTATTAATAATATGATTTTTATTCGAATTCAAATTAAAAATGCTTTATTCATATAGGCCTCAGGGAGCACTCATGAAAGTTAAAATAAATTACTCTAACACCGGGTCTCTGTAACGCTCGTTTACCCGAATCACAGACTAAAACTAATGCTGTCTTTATCAGAACATAATAAAATATGACAAAGACATCAACAGACCCATTATTTTCTGTTATGACATAATTGTAATTGAATTAATTGTTTAGAAATAGCTTTATAAATATACTACGCACTCTGCACACTGCAGTGTCGCGCAGGCCTTTGTGTTTCAAAGTTCTGAGTGGCACTGCAATTGTTATGGGCCGGCGTTATGCTTACCATCAGGCAAACGACCAGCTCGCCTCGTTACCAATAACATAAAAAAATTTAAAAATCAAATACTAAACTATTTTTATGTAATAAATTGACACCAATGTAACACCAATAAATAATTCTATTCTATTCTGTATTTGTTTTTGAATCCCTGTTTTTAAAATTTGTTTTCCAGGTGAAATATCCAACATAGTGATCAATGACGAGGTGGGAGCCTCAATAAACGAGGCGGTGGAGTCCACCCAGGTGGCGTCCATCCTGCTGCGGCGCGGGGAGCTCCTCGGAGCGTACCAGGAGTCCCAGCGAGGCGCGGGGGCTGCCGAGACGGCATTCATGGAGCCCAGCCTCCTCGCGCTTCTGTATTTCCCTGATGATCAGAAGTGAGTGAAAGTGAAGTGGATTTTAGGCCTAATAGCTTAAAAGGTCCCAACCCGCCGTACTTTCTATACAACCGCTCGTACGTAATTATAGTATTGTATCAATTTTTTTCTTTGGGTGTTTTGAGCAAATAGGTATCTTATGCATTATAATAATATCTAGGATTTTATGGAAATTTAATATTTTGACAATCCAATTCAGTAAAAGCCTTTAAAAACAGCCTTTTTAAACAAATTTTACCTTGACTTTGGCCGTTCACAATATTTTTATAATTGTAAAAGTAAAAAAAAACACTTCCATAGGATCCTTGAACATGTGATGGAAATTCTAAATAACAAACATTATTCACAAACTTGTAAGGCATTTTCAAAAACACGTATTTCTTGGAACAAGTTTTAGGAAATTACCACGCACTAATTGTCTTCGGAAATTTTCTTTGGAAATTTATTTCAAAATTTTCAGAATGCCAACCGAAGGCTCTGGCGTTGTCTCTCTTTTTCCTTAGTGGCTGTTTTTCTTCGATGAACCAACAAGCCTTTAGGCCATTTTTGCGTTCTACTTAGGCGGGCCGGGAAGGGGCACCTTAAGCGAAACATCACTTTTTAAACATTATACCAACAGCACGGTCCTCCAATAAAACGACATATAGGTAATTATTATAAACGCCGTTTTAAAAATACTGATTTGAGTAACTGTATCAAATCCCTAACTAATAACCAGTTAAATCTAGAAATAAATAAATAAATAAATCGAGACAGACGACCTGAAGTACCCTCACTTGTTTAAAAACGTGTACGAGCATCTGTTTTTGACCCGAACGGCCTCTAAAATGCACCCTTTTGTTACAGATACGCGATTTACATCCCCCTGTTTCTGCCCATCATGTTTCCGGTAGTCCTGTCGTTACAAAACTTGTTCCTATGGTTTACTGGAAAGCCTATTCATAAGGAGAAGAAAGATTGAATTGCAGTGTTTTGTACTTTATCATGCTGTGAATAAATGCTAGTTTAATTTGATTTGTTGTTTTATTTAGGACTGTTTGACGCGTGAGGGAAGATTTTATAATCTTTCTCATGAGAATCAAATGTCTATATCGAAAAAACGGGAAATCAACAGTCGGGCGTATCTACTGAGCGCTCAAATGCCCCCATACAAATTCGACAACATCTGACGTCACCTGTTCTACGCGGGCTGTAAAGCTCTACTAAAAACATGCATTTTGTTGATTTGGCCGTGAAAAGTACACTGAATTTGGGAACTTTTAGATGCAGTATCTTTGTGGAAATTATATAATTATATATTTTGTAAATTACATTTTTATTGTGTTTATATGATCTTTTTAAAACAATAATGACAGAAGTTATGTATTTTAAGTTTCATGTAACATCCCAATTGTATAAAAAAAGGCATTTATTAGTGCTTGCTTGGCATCATCAAATTGAAAATCTGACGCCAATTGGTGTAGTCTGGCTGTTGCACTTCAGAGCCAATTCTAATCTTTGATTACCATAAATCACCATCTTTGACCGTAGATCAGACGAGTTAAAGTGGTCAAATCATGACCTATCTTCTACACATCTATACAAATAAATAAAATTGAATTGTCTGTTTGTAATATCATAATAACAGCTTTTTACTAAATGCATATGAAAGTGTATACGGGACTTATAACAAAACAACCATTTTTTTAATTTTTGTCTGTCTGTCTGTTTGTTCCGGGTAATCTCCGAAACGGCTGGGCCGATTTTGACGGGACTTTCACTGGCAGATAGCTCATGTTACAAGGAGTAACATAGGCTACTTTAATTTTAGAAAAACAATTAGGGTTCCGCGCAAAAAAATAAAAACCATGTAATCCAAAAACTCCACGCGGGTGAAACCGCGGGGCAGCAGCTAGTCGTATATAAAAAAAACACCCATCACTCCACTCAACCATGATTTGTATTTTAAATAAAAAAAACTTGAACTTTAGCTCATATTATAATATATTAATATGGAATACTGAGGTACTTAACATTGTAAATTCATTTAAACATTCTTACTAGCTATCTTTAACCGTAATTTTATTTCATTGTGCAATTACAATATTTGTGTAGGTATTCTATTAGTTTTACTAAGCGTGACGTGAAATGTCGTTTAAACTGATATGTAGTGCAGTTTCTTTTAACCCTTAAGAGTAGGTACATAGAGATTACAGCCATGTTATTTTAAGATTAGACTTAGCATACCTCCTCTTGAATACTAATTTCGTTGATGACTTGTTCCGTTTATAACTTCAGCAGCGCAAGTACGGAAGTCGTTTCGATAAATTTGTCGAATCGAAAACGCTGATAAATTTATCGAATGTTGCGAGTACCGAAGTCTGATCGTAAAGTATTGTAGTATCTCTATATTCTCTTTGGATTCGACCTAGCTATTCGATAACTTGTCGATAGTATCGAGGTTCGATAAATTACCTATATAAAAGGTCGATAAAACCCACTTTATCGATTTGAACTGTCAATTTTATCGAATTTTATCGATCAAAAGGATCCGTACTTGCGCCGCAGTGTCGTATGCAAGAGGGACCCAGACTAATTTTTAATTCAATATTAAACCAGCAGTATTGTTTAATTAAGCTAAACATAGGTACACATTCACGTTAACGCCATAGATGTCTTAGTTCACCTCGTACCGCGTTAGGATTCGACCCAGTCGGTTTCAGTTATCATCGCCACGTTTTCCCCTTTACCAGGCAAGTATTCGAATTCCCAAAGAGAATTCCCCAATACGAGAGTTTCCCCCTCACTAATCTCGAATTTGAGCGTGTAACAGTCCTCTTCGCACGGAACTCTCGGCTTCAACTGCACGTAATTCTTCCCTTTCAACTGAGACATAATAATAAGCCCAACATCAAGCTCTAAGTACTTATATCTGTGAGTGTCGTAGTTTTTGGATAGTAGTAACCAGTTGAAATGCGAAGGCGGGATGTGGGGAGAGAGGAAGTAAGGTCTTGGAGCCAAAACGCGAAAGGCTTTGACCGCTCTGATGTCGCAGTTTTGGAAGTGGACGAACCAGCTCGGTATGTCAGTGTTGGTTATTCTGGATACGATTTCTTCAAGGTCCATCGGTTGGCGCCCGATTCTAATGTTGGACAGTATTCTGCAGGGAACGGAGAGGCGTAAGCGGTCGTCGTCGCTGATAAGGCCTGTTAGATTGAGATCGGTGCGAGAGATCGACCATTCGTGGTACGCGTCTGAGACTATGACGGGGGCGCCTCGGAGTAGGTTGTGGTTGAAGACTTCGTTGTAGTTTGAATCTGACACACGAGCGATGGATTCTGAAAAAGAATAGTGTGAGGTTTAGGTAAAATTAAATTAACTATTATTATCTAAGAGAAGTACACGGAGATTGGGCGACAAAATAAAGGATCGTGCATAAAACATCGACAAATTACAGTTTCTTTTTTCATTTTCATCGTGAAGCCCAACGTGGTATTTTATACTAAACGAAGCATTTGCACATGTTTTAAAGCATGTACTGTTTTTCTTGTGTTAAGAAATAAATACACTATTCACTTTGGTTATTATCTTACATTTAGGTTTTTTACAATATTCTTATAAAAAAAGACAAAATGATATGACAAACCTAAACCTATTGATGCCGCCGACAGCGGAGCTGGGCCCAAGTTAGCGGTGGTTAGGGCTGCAGAGTAACAAAATGCAGAGAGACAATAAGGCTTCATTTTGAATTAAGTACTGAGAATAAAAATTGATCTGTCGTAGTGCTGATCTCGGTGGTTGTGCCGCTCATTCAAAGTGTTGCGATTGTTATGAGCACTGAGCAGGCGTGTGCTGCTTAGTGCATCTAGTTATAATCACCAGTTATGTTGTGGCTTGGTTTACTATGTAGGTACCTTCTCATTTGTTATACGAACACAACATTATAAAAAACAATTGAATATCCGCGGGACTGAGAAAAAAACCTTCATTAGTTTATAAAGATTTCCCGTGGCGGCTTGTAGATAACTCTGCCTGATATTAGGGATTGTTTGAACTATCTTTAGACCATTTTGTTGTCTGATAGTTCAAACGATTTTTAATTATTTCCTTAGTTTTTATTGATAAGAGTTATAGTTCTGTTTTTGTTTTGAATTTTTATTCTGTATAGGTATATGACAGAAAATAGTTTATGAAATAAATATGATTAACTGAAGTATTTCTTCAGTTGAATACTATGTAAATTTTTAACAAGTACACTCCTAGATACCTAAACCGTATTAAATTAAATGCGAATGTTTGTTGGTTTGTCCTTCTGTCACGCAGCATCCAGCAGCATCGACGTAACTTTTTGCATAGGAAAATGTACTGTTTCGTCGCCAGTTTTAGATAGGTACAAACAGTTCGCAAAAAAAATTGACGCAAGGGTAATTAACCGTTAAAGCAGTAATAAATAATAAAGATAATTCTACATAATTAACTCCTAAATAAATACTCACTGACAGCCTCACAAGCAATACAATCTGCTGTAGAAACCATATTCGCGTCCAAATTAGTTTGCTGTGATTTTTCGATCAGGCATTTATTGCTGTAGAAAGGTGTCCAGTCCCAAACTGGCAGCAATTTTATTAAAATAATCCTTGCAGCAGCGGCGGCATGCCATTGGAATGTGTCAGTCTGACTCACGGTATACCCAATGGCAAGCACCATGATCAGACACAGTAACACTCGGGTCCATCGCTTAATAGACGCCTTACGCACTGCGTTGGTCAAAGGCCTGCATATAATATCCATCTCCTCATCACTTATACCAGCTTCCTTACAATATTCATAGAAGGAACGCACTTCAGAGTTAATTAGCTCAAATTTCTCGCGCTGAGACATCGTCGTCCCGGTTTTCAGGCTCATTTTGCACAATGACCTACTGTGGACCTACTCTCGCAAAACGATCGATAGTAAAGTTGCGGCGTGGCTTATCGATAAAGAAATTTCGCGCGCGCGCGCGTGCGTGATGTCCCATGGAACGGAAATCATTATTAAATCTTATTATAATTCAGTTAAGCTATTTACAGAAGAAGAATTCTGATGTTTCTATTTAATATATAAGCAAAATGATAAAAGGAATTTAAAATAAATCATTAATGTACGTATGTAATCATATTCTGTATTTTAAATTTTTATATTTATGCCGGTCTCAGACCTCCAATTTACAAGTGCGATCCACAGGTGCGATCCAAATGTTTCATGGATACTTATTTATTTTATTAGTTAAATTAATTCCAATTAGTACGTATTTATTTTAAGCAATAATATATTTCAGGATATTTAATTTATATGAATGGTAAAATTAGAGAAAATATTAAAGATCCATGGCCCATGCCACAGAGTAGCGTGCCGCCTCTTTGGTCTTTGGCCCATATGTTTGAAATGGCAACATTATAAGTCAAATACCTTTCCGCCATATTGAAAGTTCTAATGTGGGAAGTCGGTCAAACACTGACCTTATTAGTGATTTCTATTTATTGCATTTCAATACGTAGCTAAAGAGCTATCTTAAAAATAATTTATATATTTAGTGATTAATTTATTGTAATTAAGAGTGAAACGAACTTGTATTTGCACATTTGCAATTCTCTTGGTGGATACGTCACAGCGCCATGTTGTATTCCTGCGCTGATTGCAGGCACGAGAATCTGCCAACCCGTTTATTTTCCGGGATTAGTTCCCGATATTAAATCGAACCGCGATTTTGTACTCAAATATATTTTAATTTATATTTGTTGGCAAATGTCAAACAACATAGTGGAATCGATGCATCCCTGTTGTCGCATTTCGAGTACTAACTCCTAATACCAACTGCAGTTTAGTGCATCCGCGAAAGTTGAAAGGACTGTGTTGTAAAAGAAAGAAGTGATAATTAGCCAAAATTCCGGTCCCTACGCGCAGACGAGAAGGTGCCTACCCGCCGGGGCAGTCGGGCGAAGGAGACATGAACAACAAACGCAAAAATCGCCAACCGCCGAGGTAACTGCTAACTTTCAGTGTTCCGATGACATGTCTTTGTTGTTAGGTATCAGTGTTGGGTGCATTGCGAATTTTTCGCTGTTTCGCCGAGCACATTTCGCGTGAGAAGCCAGGTTACCGTTGATGTGAGTGTAAACAGAGGGATGGTATAAGTTTGTTTTGCGTGCGGTGAGGACATGTCACGGCGCGTGCGGCGACCGCGGCTAGATACTACAGCTAGGTGTTTGGCCTACTTTTGCTGCGTACTCGCGTCGATTAATATAGCCACGAGATCAGCTGTTCGCCGCCTGAGCTCTACACTATTCATAATCAAAATTATAACTCAACCCACCAGTAAGTACAACTCTCACCAACAGTGATTAGCCACACATTTCCTTGTGCACTGCAATTACAAACAAAAGCACTTGATTGCATTAATTTACAATGCTTAGGAAGTTAGTTTAATAGCCACTTTCACTCCATAGAGCGCTGCTTGGTGATACAACCTGGCAAGTATCCAAATTTCTTAATTAGAATTTGCTCTTTTCTTTAATTCATGCTGTTACTATTGTCATGATAGACCTTTTAAAAACTGTGTTTACTGTATTTGAGTGTTAAACGAAGACTAAAAGAATAAACTGTCATTGAAAAACTAGAGTTGTAGCTTCTAGTAAAAGGGATAGAGTATTTTAGTTGATTGTAATTATCATTTCAAAAGTAGTATTTGAAGTAAATCATATCAACAAGAAGGATGCAATAATACTGATATATTCCACCATATTTAAGTATTTTCTCTACATATTGGTAGGTTATTTACATTGTTTATTGTTTACAATGTTTATTTATTGCTTTGAAACTGCTAACCTCAACGTAAAAGAAGTTTTGGCATACAAAAGATCTTTATGTAATCTATAAACAAAATAATAGAAAAAGATTGTTAAAATATGATGTTGATATGCAAAAAAACAAATTACATACAAGTTACGACTATATAGATTGTAAATATAGTCATACTAGGAGTTTATTGCTCAGTCTCCATTGTGAATGACTCGCTATTCGCTACGGACAACAATGTATATATATATATTCGAATTTTTCCATACTTTCAATCAAAAAGTTATTTAGATAGTTTCTGGGGTTCTACAAGACTGTTTAAACCTTTTAAACCTTTTAGACCTTTTGGGTCTTACCACAAAAAAATTAAACACACTTTAAACCTGTGTTAAACACTGTTTAACGTCTAAACATGCCTTAGTGGCGCGATTAAATATGAGAAACCACAAATCATGATTTAAGTAGTATCTAACCGTTGTCTAACACAATCTGTTGTGACATTTCTAATCATTTTTGACATTTATCTTTAGACACTGTCTAGCTAAATAGGCGACTAAAAATGGTATTTTTGTGGTAACACTATTAAGGTACATTATCTTAGGTTAACCATTGTGGGGATTTTGCTATAGTGATGATAACTTGGCAACCAACGATGCTATGGTTAGCGATTGTTGATAACAATAAAATATCATTTTTTACTTATGAGATGGGTAAGGGTTGGACCACAAATTCATCTGATCTAAGTGAGAGATTTTCATCTTGACGGTGGGGTGGTTTTCTAACCTTAGACTATTTTCCTTCACCATGTGGCCCAAATACACGTAAGTTAAATCTAATTTCGGTCTAGTGGGTGGGATTGCTCCCATTTCATCATCGATTAAAAAATTTGGGATATTTATTTACCAAGAAATTATTTTAAGGAGTTGAAAAAATAAGTTTAAAATATAATGGAAATATACTTGAGTTGTGATAATATCTAAACTTGTGTATTTATCATATTATATAGTACATCATTCACCAAACAAATGATTATCCGAAGTTCTTAAGTTGCTGGGTATTGCTTACCGTTTTAGAATACAAAGAGAACTATAGCATGGAGGTATTTGAAAACCTGTCTGTCACCAAACACTTCGGGATTAATGTGTTCAAACAGCTGCACTTGAGAGCCAGCTATTCTAGGATTAGCGAGTTTAACACCTTCAACCACATTTTCGCTTAAGATCATTTGAAATAGTGGTAAAATGCCAACCTTATACATTGTTTAAAACTCTAAAATTAAAACCTAGCAAAGCTTACTGTATTCTAATAATAATAATATTAGTGCATTATTCCTATTAGTAATAACCGTTACCCAGTAACCATTAATTATTAACCAGTACTGACTTTTTTGTTGTTAGTAGTCAGTATGCCACATAAAACCTAATATAAATTCAGTCATTAACCTGAACTGTCTATAATAAATCTGATTCTAATATATAATAGCAGGTATTTAGAGAATGTAGCTTGTCACTTGTGGAAATACCTTTTACTTCCTACTTTCTATTGATGTTAAAATATGATGTGATGTTTCTCTCGTTATCATTAGTCATTTGGTCATGAATATACAATGATTAGTAGTGTTTATGATTTTTAAAATACTTAAAAAAAATTTAAAAACTTTAACCTAGGCCGTAGAGCATTGCTGCTATAGAGCTTTGCTTAAGAAAACAATTAGGGCTGAAGGTGTAGAGCGAGGAACCTGGGGATATGTGTGGTGTCAAAGTATGCTAAACCAAGTGATGGTGCATAATGGAAATGCAGCTTAAGCAACAATGTGTTGCAGTTGCACTTAAGGGCTAGTCCTAATTTGTTTAATTTATTAGAGTGGCCACTTTCCCTAATTAAATAATTTATTTTTTCATTGAAATGAATTTTTAATACCATGTTTTTGGTATTGCTAACTGATATTGGTGGTAGGAATAACTCTTCTGCCTACCATCAGTTTATTTGTATAGTCTGCCGCCAGGCAGTGATGTGCAAGCATTACTTTATTCCAGTTTGATGTACAAAGTAGTCAGTGAACTTATGTTAACGTGTGTTATGGGTGGGCTTATTATTATGCTTACCATCAGGCAAACAACTTGTTCATCTTGTTATCAAAAGGTATAAAGTATAGACAAAACGAAAACATAAATAAGTAATTGTGAAAAATTTTTCACATACACATAATAAAAAACATCATACCTTAGAAGTAAAATAGGGTTGCCAAAGCATGATGCAATGTTATACTGCCGATTCATCATTGAAAATACCTGTTTATTTATTCTAAATAAACCTAATATTCAACAACTAAAATAAATATAACCTCAAAATTTGCTTTATGTACATACTACATACATATTAATGTATTGTCATGCTTTGTCTGTTTTCTCATTTTAGAAAACTTCTTTTATGAATAGTTGTCCTTGTAATAGTGTTGGAAGTCTCCACCTACTTGAAAGCACTGTCAATTCTGTAATATGTAAGTACTTAAGATATCACAATTGTAACTTTTGATATTGAGGTATATTTCTCTGTACTCCATAATGGCATATCTTTTAGAAATAAAATACAATGTCTAGATATGAGAATACTTTGTATAACACCATGAGATGTATTTATATTGTACCTAAGCAATCACTAATATTTGCAGGACTATCAATTAATTTTCCAAAAGTTCCTGTCTTTTCGGTCCTTTGTTTTTAATGGAGCCAGCTGAATAGAAATATTTTTGTATCTTTGCCACCATCCAATTATAAGAAAAAAAAAGAATGATGCATGATATAATTTAAAGAAAAACTCTTATAAACTTCACTCCAGAAGTATCTATTCGAATTTTATAAAAGTATTAATTAAGCATTTATCACTAAGAGATATTCTTCCCGACCATACTAGCAGCGTAAGAATTACCAATATCAGAAGTATCATCGTAGGGACATTTTCAACAAAATAAGTTATAATGATCTGTGGATTCTGAAGTTATTATTGCATACACTGGCTTTTTGAAAATTGCGGACTTGACAGTTTTGTTGTTGTTGACTCTGCCAGTTTTAAGCGCCTGCTTGGTGTCAGGACTTGCAAAATCGATATCATAAAGTTAGAAACCGTCTGAGATGCCAGTGCTACACATTTTGCATTCGTAATTACCTCCTAGAGAGAACATGTTGACTTAGGTGCTGTCAAACTATAGTGCAAATGGGCATAAACTTTTTGTTACTCAAGGGCATATTCTAATCAAACGTAAACTCCGCAGTGCTAAATTAACATTTCCCCACTTACATATTGGCTGAGCTAATTATGTGTTAACATATCACAACTGTCAGAAGCAATGTCTGGCTAGGCTTTACACCATATTTTGCCTAGGTGGTAGGATTAACTTTTCTGCAAGCTTCGTTTTGGGTGGGGGTACCACCGCTTTGCTCGTGTAGTCTGCTGCCAAGCAGTACTTAATGCTTGTATTACTGTGTTCCAGTTTGAGCAAAATAGTCAGTAAAATAACTGGGCTTGAAACACCTGGGCTCGTGAAGTCGGCCGCCAAGCAGTAGTGTGCAAGCATTACTGTGTTCCGGTTTGATGAGCAGAGTATCCAGTGAAATTACTGGGCTTATGAGACTAATACCTAATGTCTCAGGGTCGCGCACTGCAGTGCCGCGCAGGCCTTTGTGTTTCAAAGTTCTGAGTGGCCCTGCAATTGTTATCATTATCCAATGGTATATAAAAAGGTGACAATGTAGTCAAAGGCATATAATTATGTTAAACCTAGAAAGTGATATCTCCTCCTTGCCTACCCTGAAGTGAATTTGGCATGATGTAGAAGTACTGAAATTGTGACATTTAAGAGTCATTTAACTTTCAAGAATGGATGACTATGTAAATAAAAAAAATTAAATTTGAGCGAAACGCAAGTTCAAATATTTATTTTTTAATATCAGCGTCAGATCTGATTCTTTGTATTTTGTGTGATGATAGGGATGTTGACTTAATTTTTTTTATAATCCGTTTTCTAATGAGAATCAAACGTCTATATCGGAAAAACTGGAAACCGAACGCTAGGAACGTCAAAAATGGGAGTCAATTTCGGGCGTATCTACTGAGCGCTAAAACGCCCCATACAAATTTGACAGAACATCTGACGTCACTTGTTCAACGCGGGCCGTAAAGCTATACTAAAAACATGCATTTTTTAAGTACATACTTACATAGTTGTCATACATTTTTATATTCATTGAAATGTAAAGAATCTTATGGTATGGTTATTACTATTGGATGATAAAAAAATAGTTGAATTAGGGGAAACTTTTAGATGAAGTACTTAAACATGTAAAACGACAGTAATTTTGTGTTTCATGCAACATCTCCATTGTCCAAAAAAAATGTCTCATCACCCATGATTAGATTACAGGCTTATCAGTGCTTGGGTGAACGAAGTTCGCGCGTTTCTCCAACCTTCACAGTTGGTCCTGTTGATAAAATATACTTGCAGCGGCCATCTTTGGTCCGAAAGCGACTGAGGGACTTCCAAACTGGTCACTGCAGGTCCATGGCCTGGCGGGAGAACCTTAGCTGGTTGTACGTGGATGGTACGGGGCGCCTGACTTACCATAGTGACTGTCTGTCCGGCCGGAGTGATGCAGTAAATTAAATTGAAAGCATCCTTCTCTTAGTTTTTTAATGATACTTCCTTACAATTCATCTCAAATCGATGCAGGTCATTGCCCTGCCACATGATCATAACTCGACAAAGACGAGATGCTTATGATTAATTGTGACGTATGGCAACTCAATTGGCGCGTTGTGATGCAAAAAAATATATACTTGCACAAATTGGTTGGCTCTGTATGTCTCTGTCTCGACTAGCTTTTCCCGCGGCATCGCACGCATTGAATCGGAATGCACAGCATGTAGCACCCAAAGATAATGTAAGCTTCCTATTAGTGAAATAATTTTTAGAATCGGACCAGGGCCCGGGGGTTCAAAGATTACCGGTAACCAACTTCTACACAAATCCCTACGAATATTATAAATTCGAAAGTGTGTTTGTTGGTTTGTCCTTCTTTCACGCAGTAACGGATCGACGTGATTTTTGGCATAGATATAGTTTATTGACTGGAGAGTAACATAGGCTAGGCAGGCTCCGCTTTTTTCTTTTTTTCTTATTGTGTAAGTGTTAGGTTTGTAATAATGAAAGCGTTTCGTTTGTCGACAGATCACCACGAGGCCGCGTGGTGGCTGAGGGCGTGTACAACAATGCGCATTTCATGCACGCCGCGACGTCGCATGTAGGAGATATTGTCCAGGTGCTTACGCAGTCTGGAAGTCTGTGGGAAGGGGTCTTCAAGACTTTCAGCGCGCAATTCGATGTAAGTACCTCCTTTTTCCTCCCACTAGGTGGACTGATGACCTTGTCTAAACCGCGGGGAACCGTTGGATGCAAGAGGCGGGTAGTCGATCCAAGTGGCGTTCTATGCTATGTTCAGCAGTGGACGTCTTCCGGGTTGGCCGGTTGTTGAGGGAGTTTTTGTCGTAATGCACCAGATTTGGGAGGCCTCTTGGTGATCACACTAGGTTATGATGTTCACCGAATATGCTGCTGCGCATTCCCTTACGCGGATCTTACGGCACACATGGGTTGGGATGGGTTGGTATTAATCTACCACACGGCCAATTTAAACTCAATGATTTATTTTTGCTTTTATTTGATTTTAATTTCTATTTGTTAAGGACAAATTCCGAACGATTTTTCGAACACTCCGTATATCCTTACATTCCTAACGATCTTTGGTTTTGAAGATAAGAGAATATAGTGTTGTGTAAAAAGTTGGTCTTTACAATTATTTTTTTTGTAGAGATATGATTCTTTCTTTATTCAAATGTCACAAACAGTATAATACCTACATAGGGAACATGTGCTACTAGCAGTTCCCGCAAGCCTTATTTCGCGGAAGGCTGTGGACGATTACAAGATATTAAGTAAGTATAGAAATGTATGCTTTACCTTTACAGAATAGTTGGTAAACTATGACCCTTTTTTATCGAGTTCCAATAATTGCACGTTTTAAGATCAGAAGGAAACAAAATCATTTGCCCTGCGCACAACACTGCGATAGTTGGTCCTAGTCACAGACTTACAGAAATCTGTGGTCCTAGTCCTGTCGCTCAACAACGAGGGGTGACGCAGACAATATATTAAGTTCAATGCCAGCGCGCTCGTTTGAACAGCCATTGCATTTGTTTGAAGTACTTTGTTGCCTAGTCTGTGGTATTGGAATATTTAGCCGTATCGATTTTGCTGGTTTTGATCTGTCCAGCTTATCTCTAACGGCTGCACTATCATGGTATAAATATTAGGTCTCAATAGTGTTGAACGCAAATCGGTGCCAATCAGAAACCCCTGAGACTTCAATAATCTCTGTCGATTCAAAATCGATTCTGACTTAACAAATGAAATGACAACATATTTCTGAGCTCCAGTGCTCAAATTTTTAACGAGACGAGCGGGTCATTTTCATGATGGTAAGCGTAACGCCATAGTAATTGCAGTACCATTCAGAACTTCGAAACACAAAGGCCTGCGCGGCACTGCAGTGCGCTCGTTACCCTGAGACATTAGGTATTAAGTCTCATAAGCCCAGTAATTTCACTGGATACTCTGCTCATCAAACCGGAACACAGTAATGCTTGCACACTACTGCTTGGCGGCAGACTTCACGAGCAAAGCGGTGGTAACAACCCAGACGGACACTCGCAGAAGAGTTAGTCCTCCCACTATAATATATCTACTATAAATAATCGTGCCATAATTATGTCACTCACGCCAAAACACTTGGTTTTCGGAATGTAACCCGGCACTTATGGGCACGTGTGAACGCGTGTTGTATTTTGGAAATCACATAAAAAAAACAGGTCCGAGTGACGTGTTGAAATGATGACTTATGGCGTTTTGTGCTTTCCCAAATATTTCTGACATTCCATAAGTTATGGCTTTCGGAAACCTTAAACTCTTTGACTGACACGTTGCGCTCTACGTTGTTTTTAACCGACTTCCAAAAAAGGAGGTTATCAATTCGGTGGGTATTTTATTATTTTTATGTTTGTTACCTCATATCTCTGTCATTTATGAACTGATTTCGAAAATTATTTTTTTATTAGAAAGGGATTACTTTCGTGTTGGTCCCATAGAAATGTCATCAAAATCGGTTCAGTAGTTTATCACTGAAGTCGGTTCGTAGCTTTTTTAAAGCAATTTTTATACTTAGCCTTGGGAATAAACTGAGTAATTTGCCAGACATTACCACAAAATGTATATTTTGTGCAATTTATATAATAATGCTATTAATTGATGGATGAAGATATGCGATTATGCTAATTAAGTTCTAAGTTCCGTTTAGGACTGCAAAAGTTGTGGCCCGGTGTGACGCTAACGACAAGACTTTCTCGTCTCGTCACTAAATAGCATTAAAATAAATAAAACTTGGCCGAAAGTGATGAGGTATGTCGTTTACCGGACAGGCGCGACGCTTGCTCGTAAAATTGCAGTGCCACGCAGTACCGACCTTGCATAAACTTGTCTGGGCATTGCACTCATTATTCTGACAATTTAAAGTCTCGTATGCCATTAATTCGCTGTTAAATTTATTTACGGCACCTGCAGCGTAAGTACCGATCTTTTTGATCGATAAAATTCACAGTAAAAATCGATAAAGTGTGTTTTACCGACTTTTTATATAATTTATCGAACCTCGATACTATCGACAAAAGGTATCGAATAGCTAGATCGAATCCAAAGAGAATATAGAGCTACTACAATACTTTACGATCAGACTTCGGTACTCGCAACATTCGATAAATTTATCGGGTTTTTCGATTCGACAAATTTATCGAACCGACTTCCGTAATTGTGCCGCTGTTATGTTACGATTTGACCATTATTAATCTTAATCAAAATGTATGTAATTTTGACTTGTGTAATATTTGTACGTCTATGAAGTCGGAATTTTGTTGGGCATTGCCAACTTTAACATCTTAGCAATTTATATTGTGTACCCAAAATTCTCTCAAATACATCCATACTAATATTATAAATGCGAAAGTGTATTTGTTGGTTTGTCCTTCTTTCACGCAATAACGGAGCAACGGATCGACGTGATTTTTGGCACAGATATAGATTACGGACCGGAGAGTAACATAGGCTAATTTTTATCCCGGAAAAATGCATGGTTCCTGTGGGAACGCGGGTGAAAACCGCGGGCAGAAGCTAGTTATTTCATAAGGTGGACGGTATGCTAAGCCTAGAATCGGTAGCTTGCTGCGGCAAAGTAAACAAACTTCTCAGAAGTACCGTTCTTCTTCTTAGCGTACCATTAATCCATACAGATAAATAAAATTGAAGTGTCTGTTTGTAATATCAAAATAACAGTTTTTTACTAAATGCATATGAAAGTATATACGGGACCTACACCAAAACAGCCATTTTTAAAATTTTTGTCTGTTTGTTTGTTCCGTGTTTGGTAATGTCCGAAACGGCTGGGACGATTTTGACCGGACTTTCACTGGCAGATAGCTGATGTTACAAGGAGTAACATAGGCTACTTTTATTTTGGAAAAAGAATTAGGGTTCCGCGCAAAAAAATAAAAACCATGAAATCCAATATCTCCGCGCGGGTGAAACCGCGGGGCAGCAGCTAGTTCGACTCATAAATTACGTTTGCCAAATTGGTCGCTATAGTCACCGCATCCCCATTTACGTCTCGTAATTCTTTCATCGTGCAGGTGGTAGGGCACGAGAGACAGAAGAGAAGATGGGACACAGTCTGGTTCTCGTGTCCACAGAGATTGCAGTAAGATTCGTCAATGTAGCCCCACTTTATGCCTACAGCGACCGACTCCGGCTCTGAGCCGATTAAGAGACTTCCAAATCGGCCCCTGTAGGTCATAACCAGAAGTACCGTTAACGGAACTAGTGGGAAAAAAGACTCATTAGTTCCGTCATGTAACCTCGTTCACAGAACTTCTTTTTTATGTTATTTGGTAACGTGACGAGCTGGTCGTTTGCCTGATGGTAAGCATAACGCCGGCCCATAACAATTGCAGTGCCACCCAGAACTTTGAAACACAAAGGCCTGCGCGGCACTACAGTGCGCTCGTTACCCTCAGACATTAGGTATTAAGTCTCATAAGCCCAGTAATTTCACTGGGATTGAAAGAAAATATCGACCAAGTTACTGTGGCTCTCCTTCGTGAACCCTTGTACTATTTTACTGCATTCAATAGATGTACCCAAAAAATTTGGTCCTTAATACTTTTAGTAGCTAATATTTTATAGAAATTTATCCCAGAAAAGAGTTATACACCCATCAGCGCGGGCCACGTCTCGAGATGAAAGATACAGAGATATATTAATCTTTAAAACTAGGTCTATAGGTGTAATAATACCCCATTTCTACCGCATCGCCACAAATTATGAATGCAAAGCAAGTTATTAGAAATTGAATAATTAATTAGCATGATAATGTTGAAACGATTTAATAGATAGTCAGAAATAAATGTCAATCGAAATTTTCAGTTATGACAAAACTTATTAATTTAAATATTAATTCATAATACCGTGTTTATTACTTTATACATAATTCATAAGCGTGAATGATCTTAGACACGTTGCAGCATTGCAATTTTGCAATAATTCATTGTGTATCTAACGAACACCTATGAGGTATTAAACTTAGTTGAGCGCTCTTCAGGGATTTCTCCCTTTACAAAGTTTTACAAAAGCAACAATTTTCAGTAGGAAGTATCGAAGTACTTGCACTTCCAACTAGTAACCGCGCAGTAGCGTCTTTTTACATCTCTCCTCACGACGGCAGTGCATTAACACAAGCGTAATCTATCAATCTGTCCTGCAACTAGGTGACATCCGGTCTCCCTCTCAAGAGGCTAAAGGTGTGGCGTCAATGCTCGCGGAGTAAGGTTTCGTGCTTAGATAAAGAAATAAAATTAAGAACGTAGTGTCCTTCCGCCTTTATTAGAGGTCTGTAGGAGGTCCCGATTCGACAAATTATTGCTTAAGGTTATTGCCAGCAACTTCACTGAATGCGATTTTACATAATTATATTAAGTGATTATTTATCTTCAAAAATGTTAAGATGTGCGAGCGAGATAGCGGCGCGCCGGATTCTGCCCCTTAACAAACAATTATTTTGTCAACTCCAGACACTATTAATATTAGCTTGTAAAGCATAAACTATACCATTTCGTTACCGAATTTGAAGAAACGTTGCACTTTATTAATACTTTTTAGTGCATCATCTGCAAGTCAGCTGTGTGCCGTGTGTGAGTTTGGCAGTTAAAATCTGTTTACGCGAACAACCGCGTTTGTCGAGTAAACTCCTTACTAAAAGCATGCGCGACGATAGTTCACAAACGCGGCGCTATGCGCGCTGTACATTTTTTTCATACAAAATCTTCGTAAACGCGGTCACTGTAGATTGCGTTAATTTGTTGAAAAACTCACACTAGGCCCCCTGTTCGTTCAACGCTAACAGTACAGCCATACCCTCACGTGAACTGCTGCCTTATCAGCTAACAATCTCGTGTTCGTTTCCAATACCAGACTGATTAAAACCAGCGGTCACTAGTCTTCGTGTAGGAGTTGTCAATAGTTTTCGCTTCTTTTCGTTTTGTAAGAGCTTATTTCTTTAATAACCAGCGAAAATTCTAGACTATTCCTTCCACACGAAGACTAGTGACCGCTGGTTTTCGGTCTGGTATTGGAAACGAACACGAGATTGTTAGCTGATAAGGCAGCTGGTCGGGTAACCCTCCAAATAATTATTCGTTTATTAAACGTGGATTTTATTCTCTTACGTAACACGGAGCCACTTCCCGCCCGAATGGATATGATGCGATAATTAAAGTTCTCTGACTGATTTTAAGTGTTTCCGGTTTGCTGTTTACGATTGGATTCTTGCTAACGTTTTGCAATTTATCAATTGAGTGAATTGAGAGTCGAGTGTGGTTCTGGGGTCTTTGGCAGTGTACTTAAAACGAGTGATTTGTCCTCTTTTTGCCATAATGGGCTGAAACTTTTCATTCTCGCATGGTCAAGTGGTTAGAGTACCTTGTGGCTGCGGCGCAAGTACGGATCTTTTCGATCGATAAAATTGACAGTTCAAATCGATAAAGTGAGTTTTATCGACTTTTCATATAAATTTTCGAGCCTCGATACAATCGACAAAAGCTATCGAATAGCTAGGTCGAATCCAAAGAGAATATAGAGCGACTACAATACTTTACGATCAGAGTTCGGTACTCGCAACATTCGATAAATTTATCGAGTTTTTGATTCGATAATCATTTGATAAATTTATCGAGTTTTTCGGTTCGATAAATTTATTGAACCGACTTCCGTACATGCGCCGCTGGTTTCGAAGTGAAGTTTTTAGTCGTACTAAGGCTGCCGTCTGGACATAAGGTCTCATGATCGACAGCTTGCCTGAAATTTAGAGAATATGACTGGCCAGTTCTCTCACATTAGACCATTGCCGATTGGTTAATACACCACATGCCTATGTTGTGTTTCTGCGTCACGCCTGTTTTCCTTAACCGTTGAGTCACCGATGCATCCTCGGTCGTCACAAGTCATTGGCGGAGTCGAGCTGATGGTGGAACCCGATCCTCTGGAATTAAGTCAGTTGTCGTTTAGCTGCCGGCGGTCTAGCTTTATTTTTTTTAACTTCTTAAATAGCGTTATATTTTTTTTTCGTTTGATCGTTTTGTCTTTCTCGCCTGATCTTACGACGATCTGCGGCGATGTGGTCTAATATACCAAACACACTTAATCTACATTAGGATTGGATCTCAAGTACAGCTGGCGGAATAATTTAACTTTCATAAGTGCTCCTTTGGGGCCTATTTGAATAAAGCAATTTGAATACACAGATAATTCCTTGGCGACAGATTCCTACCTACTAAACTGTGGAATTGATCACTGAGGTTAACGTCTGTTTTTCTTGTCAGAAAATCCAGAGAAAGAAACATGCCGTATAAAGATAGTCTTACATAGAACCTAACGTAAGTTGTGCAGCGTGCCGAAGGTCATAGCCGACGTGTACAGTCACGGCCATAAGGTAGTGAATTGCATATCGAAAGCAAAACCAGCTGAGTCCCCATAGTCTCCTGCGCGCGCATCGGTCTGATAAAGTCCATTCCAACCTGTAGTCTGAATTCAGCACTAACGTGTCTAGACCGTTAGGTCTCGATCATGTCTGGAATAAATTACATAACTCCTTCATTAAAACTATCGAGTTAAAGCTAATCTTGCGCGTTTAAAGCTGAAAAACATTGCTGAAAAACAATTTGGGATGGTTACATGATTGGACGTAAAAAAGTGCATGCGCGATTGCACTTTCAGGATGCCTCCGAACGCAGCCCTAGCGGAACTTTGAAAAGTGGGTCGAATCAATAAAGGCACTGCCTGTGACTGTGGAGCCCGCGCGATTTTTGACGTCCGTACTACGTAATGGTTTTTCGCGAAATGAACTATAGTCATTAGCCTAGCAGTGATAATGTGATGTGGTGCGTGAGTGAACTCTACCAAAACAACGACTGATAAGTGATAATCGTGAGTTTTGTCAATCCCGTGGAACAACTGACTTTTCAAGCATCAAGTTCATGGTGCTGGACTGTCTGCTGCAACGATTTTTATTGATTGCTGACGTTCCGTGATCGCAAGTGACTTCCTTGATGGATTTGACTTTATCCGAGTGAATTGGATTCAAACGAACGTCACAATGTTTCAACCGCTGCCGTATTTGATCCTGCACCGTCGCCCGCCGAACCATCGTCGTCCAGTACGTCAATGAACTTGAATAAGGCTTTGATTTCTGTTTAGATATTTTATCGGCCATGTCTACTGATTTTGTCGCATTACAATTTTGCTTGGCGTTTATATTAATTCCATTTACTATAAAATGAATGTTGATGTAAAATATGGCAAGGCTCGATCAGGGGCGTAGATTATTTTAGGGTGGGGGGTGACGATGTTTGACGTCACACTCGGGGTGTACCGTGCATTACCCCCCCCCCCCCCCCAAAGCTTCGCAGTTATAGCTACTAGCGGCTAGGTCATAGGAGGTAGCTTATAGGTCGGTGGCATGGCTGTTTTGAGAAACGGGCGGCGTTATTGATTTTGTATTAATAGCGTTGCATCTCTGATTGGTGGGTTCCTGAAATGTTACATATCCGGAGCGCTGGTAGCGTGTTCTTCCGGTTACTTCACGTAGCTGTGAATTGTGATTGGAGAAGAACATTATTAGTTGTTAATAGGTATAGGTGCGTTTCTTTTAAAGAACGTGTATATTTTATGCACGACTAAGTGCAGAGATTAAAAGGCATGTGATATTCGTCAATAGCTCGCATTTTATTATTGGATAACGAGACGAGCTGGTCTTTTGCCTGATGGCGAGAATATCACTAGCACTGCCACGCTGAACTTAGAGACAAAAAGGCTAGCGCGGCACTGTATTGCGCTGGTTAACTCTGCGACATTAGACCAGTAATTTCACTGACTACTTCACTCGTGTTACCGGAACAGAATAATACTTGCACATGACTGCTTGGTGGCAGACTACACGACACGATCAAAGCCGCTCAGACTCCAGATCCAGATTCCACTCAGACACTCGCACAATGTTATGTTAGTTTTATAAGTTATTGTAATATGTACAGCTGTTGGTTTTCCTTAAAAATATATAAATAAGCAAGAGTTAGCCTTACCACACGTGATATATAATCGGCGAGAGTATGCATGGACTTTTGCTTCCATATGTCAATTCAGTACTTACGTTCAAAATAATATTCAGAGACGTTTGGAACATTGCTTAGCGTAAAGTAACCAAGTCGGCTACTTTAGCCGCCCTTAAAACAGAAGTGACGCCACCAAATGGCGTTACCATTTGGTGGCGACCATAGTAACCAAACGTTGAAATGTCAAACTTGAAAACTAAAATGTTTCATTATTATAATATCAAAATAGACTTGTTAGTGGGAGGACTAACTCTTCTGCGAGTGTCCGTCTGGGTTGTTACCACCGCGTTGCTCGTGAAGTCTGCCGCCAAGCAGTAGTGTGCAAGCGTTACTGTGTTCCGGTGTGATGAGCAGAGTATCCAGTGAAATTACTGGGCTTATGAGACTTAATACCTAATGTCTCAGGGTAACGAGCGCACTGCAGTGCCGCGCAGGCCTTTGTGTTTCAAAGTTCTGGGTGGCACTGCAAATGTTATGAGCCGGCGTTATGCTTACCATCAGGCAAACGACCAGCTCGTCTCGTTACCAAATAACATAATAAAAAATTTAGACCACAACGTTGTCGTTTCGACGGCTTTGTGGCTAAGTTAAGTAAATTAGTATAACCCTGTCTGTAAAGTTTAGGAGTCCGGGTTCAACCCTCGGTCGTGGCAAAATTTGGATGGAAAGAAAAATTGTATTCTAGGTTCTTGGATTGGATGTTTGGGCTGTTTGTGGTCACTGCATAAATCTGTCTTAGCCAACAAACCTTTAGGCCATTTTTGCGTTCTACTTAGGCGGGCCGGGAAGGGGCACCTTAAAGGAACTCCGGCTCACTTAACCTGTATCATAGATATCAGCAAATCAATTTTATTAGGTGGTAGGACTCACGCTTCTGTAAGTGACCGTCTGGGTGAGTGTACTACAATTTGCTCTTGTAGCCTTTTTCCGCAATAAGAAAACGCAATTCACTTAACTTATTTTCGCAAAATCAGAAAGTGTATACATAGTATTGCAGCAGACTGTGCGTTTCAGCTACAAAATAGGGATGTTGACTCCATTTTTTTATAATGTCAATCAATTCGTATTCTCGTGAGAATCTAAGGTCTATTTATATAGATTATCGAATTCTTATATTCGTTATCGAAAAAACTGGAAATCGAACGCTAGAAATGTCAAAAATGAAAGTCAAAGTTGGGCGTATCTACTGGGGCCTGTTTCATAAAAAATATTAGTCTAATATTATGAGTATTAGTCTCATATTTTCTATGGAAAAAAGAAAAAAAAACTGATAATATTAGACTAATGTTTTTTTATGAAACAGGCCCCTGAGCGCTAAAACGCCCCATACAAATTGGACAGAACATCTGACGTCACTTGTTCAACGCGGACCGGAAATTTGTACTAAAAACATGCATTCTGTTGATTTGGCCGTGAAAAACTGCGTTTAAGCACACAATTGGGATGTTGACTGATTTTGGGAAAGTGTTTAAAACGATGCGTATGGGCCTAATATAACCCAAAATATTTAAATTTACTTTTTAAAACAACTAATATTTTAATTATCATGTATTTAAAATGCCGTTTTAAATTTTGCTCCAAAACGGCAGTGACGTCACGTGTTCCATTACCACAGAGTAATTTTCTATAACACTGTAAAGTGACAAGCAAAGAGAATATAACCACTACTACATAGTCTGTGCTAGTGACTAGTTCATTCGATGCTTTCTGTGTATGTATTGTTATGTATTAAAATATGAGTTCTAAGTTTTTTGAGCTTATTGATTTATATATATGCTTTGGTTAATTAATACACTTTGGATCTTAGAATCTACGATTACTGTTATATATTCATTGTTGGTTATAGAAATAATGATTTTTGGTATAATAAGTAGATACTTACACGGAGGTCTTCACATTTCTAAATTCAGCAGAGCAGAAATTATCGTTTGTCGAGAAGAAATTGGCCACCGTAAAACAATCAATTCTCGTCAAATTGGAATTATTTGCCTTTATGAAGCCACTTTCCATCATGGGAGAATATTCAAGAGTCGAAATAAATTTAGAAAAATAGGCGCGGAATTCACAGCACAGATAAATAATCACAGAAATCACTCTAAAATACTAAGCAGTTAAGCGCAACGAGCTATATACTCATTGGAGTTTTGGCGGGAATGCGAAAATGTGCTGTTGTTGATTTTGTGTTATTTACTAAATCCTTTGTTTTATAGAGTGTTAATGTGTAATAATAGTGGATTATTAACCATTAAGTGTTCGTAAACTTGCATGAGTGAAAGGCAAATAGTACAAAGACGAAAAACGTGTATTTTCGTATTCTATCCAAAACTCCATAGAAGCTTCAGTAAACTATCCACCAATTTACTGAAGCGTCACTTCGACTCGACCGCGCCTAGACTAAACTTTAACGTGACTTTGACGACTTTCATGCACCAAAACTAGAGATTTATTATATATTATTATTTATATAACTTGACACTAGTTAAATGCGCAAATCACGTGGAGCCAAAAACAAAACAAAAAAAAAATATATACTCCTTCCGATTGAAACAGTGACGTCACGGGCGTTTTAGGTCACGTGACTTCGGATTGATGTAATTACATTTTGATTATTTAATTTAAATTAAATTCCTTAAAAATAAACAAAAATATTGTGTTTAATAGGATTTCTGTCACATAAACTACCGTTTCGCGGCAAAATTATATTTTTATTTGAATACAGTCAACAACCCAATTGTCATACATTTTTTATTCATTAAAATGTAATGAATGTGATGGTATAATTTAATTACTATTGGATGATAAAAAAAAATTGTTGAATTTGGGAAACTTTTAGATGCCAGTATCTTTGTGGTAATTATATATGTTTTATCAATTTCATATTTATTGTGTTAACTAGCTGCTGCCCGTGGTTTCACCCACGTGGAAATATTGGATTTCATGGTTTTAATTTTTTTTCGTGGAACCCTAAATCTTTTTCTAAAATAAAACTAGCCTAAGTTACTCCTTGTAATATCAGCTATCTGCCAGTAAAAGTCCCGTCAGAATCGGCCCAGCCGTTTCGAAGATTACCCGAAACAAACAAACAGACAGACAGACAAAAATTTTAAAAATGGTTGTTTTGTTATAGGTACCGTATATACTTTCACATGCATTTGGTAAAAAGCTGTTTTTTTGATATTACAAACAGACACTTTTTATTTATGTGTATAGATGTGATCTTCTTAAAACTGTATAACGACAGACAATTATATATTTTGTGTTCCATGCAACATACCAAGTGATGAAATTGATTAAAGGAATCCAGCTCTCACGTATTCCGATTGTCCGATCTTCGTATTTCAAGTATCGGCCTGCTCAAAAGCGCTAGCATGAATGAACCGTACTAGCTCGTCGGCTTACGCAAGTCTCGCCACGTTCACATTCCTTGGAGATTGTCCACTCGACCTTGCGATCGTGAGCTCGCAGCTCTTAAGGTGCCGCTTCATGACCCGCCTAACGCAATAATCCTAGAACGCAAAAATGGCCTAAAGGATTTTGTGTTCATCGAAGAAAAACAGGCATTACGGAAAAAGAAAGGCAACGCCAGAGCCTTCAGTTGTGCATTCTGAAAATTTGGAAATAAATTTCCAAAGAAAATTTCCGAAGACAATTAGTGCGTGGTAATTTCGTAAAACGTGTTCCAGGAAATACGTGTTTTTGAAAATGCCTTACAAGTTTGTGAAAAAAAATGTTTGTTATTTAGAATCTCTATTACATGTCCAAGGATTATATGGAAGTATTTTGTTGAATTTTACATTCATGAGAAGACTGTGAACGGCCAAACTCAAGGTAAAATTTGTCCAAAAAAGCTGATTTTTGAAGGCTTGTACTGAGTTGGAATCTCAAAATTTTACATTTTTGCTCCCACGGAATCCTAGATATAGAGCACATGATACCTATTTGCTCAAAAGACCTAAAGAAAAAATTATTAGGACACTATAATCACGTAGGAGCGTTTGTATGGAAAGTATGGCGAGCTGGAGCCTCTTAAAGGAAGCGGCTAGGAGCGTCTGCAAAAATTATTAGCCTACTTTATCTGTGTGTTGTGGCCAAAGACTATAAATTAATCTGTGGTTGTGGCTATGGACATTGCACAGTGCGGTAAGAGACCCTATTTTTTACCATGCCCTTTTTATTGCAAAACCTGATAGTTTAAACTAAACGAAATGCAAGAGTAAAACTCCCAGGTATCAAAAGTATCTAGTTCCAGAAATATGATTTTTTGAAAATCGTCCAAATTTGATGTGAAAAATCGCAAATATAAATATATCACAAAATACGTGAAATAAATCAAAAAGTTGTTCAAATGAAATGTTTAGATAGTAGTAAAACCTACGTTTTAGAGCAATCAGCAAAGTCCTATGATCGTTTATTTCCGTGTTATTACGAATTTAAACATTTTCTTTTTTATTTTTTTTCTCGAAAAATCGGCCGTATTCGGGAAAGTTATTTACACAAGAAGATACCTCACTTACTCCTCTACGCCTCCACAAAATATCTCGTCGAAATTCCATGGACTAATCAAGTTATCAGCCAAAACGTGGTATATCCGGTTTACTCGGTTTCAGGGATGACACTTTTTGTTTTTTTATTATTTATTGACAATAAGTGGATATTATTTCTAGTACATTGAGAATAATTTACTCGCACATTTAGTCAACTCACTGAGACTAATTTTCTGATTTTTATCTACCTATCTATCTATAATCATTATATAAAAAAATTAAAAGACAGTGACTACATATACATGACATCTCGGAAACTACATACTTGACCTATGAAACTGAAATTTGGCAGGTAGGTAGTTTATAGGTAGGAGACGTCAGCTAAGAGCGGATTTTGCGACGGCTGAATTATGGTTGTCTATGGGACTATCGTAAGTTTATAATTATGAAAGTCTTATACTTTTACCCGTGCGAAGCAGGATTGGGCCGCTAGTTCAGTGATGTAGACTTCGATTAAGGGCTACAAGTGACTCACTCTCTGTTCAACCTACTTCTTCGTCGTCCTCAGAGGTATTCAGTGAAACACAATCCTACGAAGAGTTCGACGAATTGGGCGAGCAAACAGTAGTTTTACCACTGAAAATGACTATTGAATTGTATGATTGACCACGTTTTTAATCTTCTTTTGTAGCTATTACTGCTTGGTACTCATAAAAAAACATCATCAACATGTCCTAAAAAGTCCGGATAATTGATACAAAATTCGTGATAACCCTAGCACATATTTTTGAAACAATTTATCCTCGATAGTCCATGGAGTTATGGCGAGATATTTTTTGGAGAGGTAGAAGAGTTAGTGAGGTATCTTCTTGTGTAAATAACTTTCCCGAATACGGCCGACTTTTCGAGAAAAAAAATAAAAAAGAAAATGTTTAAATTCGTAATAACACGGAAACAAACGATCATATGACTTTGCTGATTGCTCTAAAACGTAGGTTTTACTACTATCTAAACATTTCATTTGAACAACTTTTTGATTTATTTCACGTATTTTGTGATATATTTATTTTTGCGATTTTCCGGATCAAATTTTGACGATTTTCAAAAAATCATATTTCTGGAACTAGATACTTTTGATACCTGGGAGTTTTACTCTTGCATTTTGTTTAGTTTAAACTATCAGGTTTTGCAATAAAAAGAGCATGGTAAAAAATAGGGTCTCTTACCGCACTGTGCATTGTTATAAATTAAGTTGTTAAGTTTGTAAAAAAAACCCAAATAAATAAGTGCTAATCTATATCAAGTATATAAAAAAAGGTTTACCTTAAACGAGTTGTGGAAATTTTGGTGGTTATTATTATCATAGTAAATTATTATGTTATTATTTTCCATTGTATGTTTTTGGGTAGTCGCGGTTTCCGTCAATCCTGGTTTAATTTTTCGTTATTGTCGAAGAGCCCTGGGCTCTTACTCCGTAAATCGAACGTCGAAGCTTCGGCTGACGGATCGCAGTTTTCCTACCATGGAATTGTTTCGGATCCAACGTTCGATTAGATTTTCGCACTTAACATTTTGTCTTTCATAGTAGGAAAATACCGATCCGTCAGCCGAAGCTTCGACGTTCGATTTACGGAGTAAGGCCCCTGGGGCAATCGCGTTAAAAATTATCAACCAAACCGCAAGTAAACCACAACCGCATCACAGCTTTTTGACCGTTTCGCATCGCGCTAATAGTTTTACCAAAAGTTGAGACGTTTCTCGACAACAACTGACAGTTAACGCTGTCAAATGAACGGCAATATCGAATTTCACACGCCTGAACCGAAACTAAACAACAGTTGGTATCAAACCACAACCAAACCATAACTGTACGCTGTCATTTCAAATTAGCGCGATCGGGGCCCAGAGCCGTAAGCTAGGCGCGTACTATAGTTGTTTGTCGAAATATCATTAGTTTATTCATTGTCTGACAGCCATTCATTATAAAAAACCGCTAAGTAACCGACAAGAACGACCTTTGCACTTAACACCAGTCATTGATAAAATTAACTTTTGCAGTAACGGCCGGAAACCATCTTTGTTTTGTGTACACAGGTCTGTTTTACTTTCGATTAAGCGAGTTTTTAAGGTATATTTAAAGCTCTGACGATGACGGCTCGGTGGTAGATAGGTCGATGGTTCAAATCCTGCAAGTAGCTTAAGTTTACTGTGAAAGAAAATGCGATGCAAAACAATCGCATAGTATCATACTATGCGATTGTTTTGGATCGCATTTTCTTAACAACAACCAGTAGAAAGTGTCCTGGCACCATTATGGTGCCAGGTTGCTGTTCAGGATTCATTCTAAAGAGTAAGATGTGAAAAACACGATTTCATAAAATTATCTCAATAGAAAAAAAATTCGCAGTTAACTCCAACGGGAACAATAAACCCGTTAGTACTTATTCAAGAAATTAAATTACATCTTCAAACTTCGCATTTTAAGGCGGTACCCCGAGTCAATGACATTAATCATTCTGTCCTCTTTGCACAGAATGTCGGTTTGCGTTGGTGTAAAAGAGAAAGAAAGGCTACTAAAATTGAATAAAAATTAAAAAAAAGCGTAATTACTTCATAATTAGATGCCTAATCAAAAATGTACCACAATCAAGTTTTTTGTTATTATATAATACGCAAGTCTTGTTAATTCTATCAATATACATTTATAAATAACAGAGATATTTCATTTCTAACTTATTTTAAGAGTAAAAAATTTGGTATAAACTTGGTTTGATAACAACAATATTATCGGTAATATGATGAATAATGACATATATTTTTTTCCAATGCCAGAAGCTCATTTGATTTTGCTAAAAAATTCTTTAAAGTTATTATTAAGTACCGGCTATTTAGATGGTATATACGACTTAACTGAATTTAAAAAATAATCACTGTAAAAGGAAATTACCTAAAGTATCACGCGTTAGAAACATTTTCACTTAGATGTTCTCTACCGCCCGGTCTCCGGCCGGGGGACAGAGGGGGCGTAGAGAGGCGAGGAGGTGCAAAACTCGGATTCGAGCTGACGTTATATTGGGCCAATTGGAACCACATCCTCACTTTCTTAAGTGTTTCGAAAGTAATAGAAGCATAGAGATCTGTGAATAGAAGATAAGTTATGATAAGAGAAGATAAGTACCTCTAAATATTTTTGTGATAACGAGACATACAAACAGATGGACAACAAAATTATTCTTGAAGGGCTCTTTCTATTTCGAAGTACTGAACCTTTAAATCATAACCGCTTTGCTTTTTTTAAACGTACATTTAATTTTTCTGAATTCACACTAAGTCACACACACTGCAGATTTCCTGCAAGTTTATCTCTCTGACCGTGCCAGTAACTGTCCACCTTCGGCATATTAATATAAACTTTATCGTCACACAAATACGGTTCAAAATGTGTTTATACTTGCAGTTCCTAGAACAATTATTTAGATAAGCTCAGTTAGCGAACATACGTATTGGCGCGGTACATAAAAATTGCGATTGTGGACAATCAGACACTAGAAACGAAGCAGATAGTCGGGCATGCCTAAAATAATAGCTGTAAAAAAACATTGGATAAGCGAGGACAGAGAAAAGTGCACTCTGAAATGAGTGTGTGAGTTTTTTTTTTATGTTATTTGGTAACGAGACGAGCTGGTCGTTTGCCTGATGGTAAGCATAACGCCGGCCCATAACAATTGCAGTGCCACTCAGAACTTTTTAACACAACGGCCTGCGCGGCACTGCAGTATGCTCGTAACGTTACCCTGAGACATTAGGTATTAAGTCTCATAAGCCCAGTAATTTCACTGGCTACTCTGCTCATCAAACCGGAACACAGTAATGCATCAACATTACTGCTTGGCGACAGACTTCACGGGCAAAGCGGTGGTACCAACCCAGACGGACACTCGCAGAAGTGTTAGTCCATTCATTCATGCTTCACACGTCTTTCATCCTTACTGCTATATATATTGTATCGTCGTTGGCTTACCATTTGCGCTTCCTAGTTTTTACCGTGCTAAGGTCTGATTCCTATGTGAGCGAATATGATTTCTTTATGATAATGCGTAACCTTTCTTTGTAGAAATTAACATAACCTGTCCGCGGACTCGGTTGCATTGAGTCAATTCTATAATGTTGAATAGGTAGTATGTCGGTTTTGTCGAAATGAAACTTGGTAATAATAGCTTGCATCGCCTACATTTTAGAATGCTGCATCAGATCTAGTCTAAATTAATTTTATATGGAATTTTCAAAATCGGCCTGTTAGAGAAGAATATTTTAATTTAAAAAAAAATAGATGTAGACGCATCAGATTGAGAAAGCGTTTCGTTTATTGAATTCGTTATTAAATTGTACGCTTTTTAGAAACTGTGTGCTCAAAAAATTACTTATTAATTTGTGTTAATATTATGCAATGAATATTAATTTAAAAACCTCACCATCTATGCAACCTAGTCTACATTGTAGGTAACCTATCTCTCTATGCAATGTTTTCTAGAAGAGATTTTTTTGTTCGATAAGATTGCCAATCGTAAAACGTCTTATAGTACGCATAAACTCAAACACGCAAAAGTCAAGGGACTGTAAGGTATCGCAAAATGTAGGTACGCAAAAAGACAAAAACGCGAAATATCACAACTCTAGATTTATAAGTGGTTTTAGTTCTAAATTTTTTTTGCTCTACTGTTTCAATATAGGATTTATCTACCTTCCTATTTATTTATATGAGTTGTTAGTTATTACTTATTAAATTCATTATTATACTCTGCACTCTAGCGATTCCAAATGACACGTGGATTTAATATTTGGAAACTTGTGCGACTTTCAATCCGACGCACCATTGTTTGAATCTGGACTCGGCCCGCACCAATGACTTATATCAAGTTATGTGCGGATTATTCACACTCACTCTAAATCGGGGAAGGAAAACATCGTGAGGAAACCGGCGTGTTCAAGAACCACACAGTTCGAGGACATGTGACATCCACCAAGCCGCACAGGGTCCGCGTGGGGGAATATGGCCCATACCTCTATCTATCTGAGAGAAGGCCAGTATCCCAGCAGTGGGAGCGTATGAGGTTGAAGCTTGGCGAACACCAGAAAAAGCTTGCTGTGGTTTCAACATCAATGTTTCCTTTCATCGAAACTTCTAACTTGTAGCAGGATTTTGAACCTCGAACCACAGATCACCAGGTGAACTCGCTACCACTTACCATCGTCACTTTGCTTGGTTCCTTTCTAAAGAGAATATAATGCGACGTAGACTTAGTAGTAAATAAATTATAACTTATTCAATCTATCAACGTAGTATAACCATACGAGCATCCACTTCCTAAGCCTCTGTACCGATAACATTTGGAGTGGCTTGCCGATCGTTAATCACTCGTCACTTGTACAATTGAAGCCATAAGAAAAATACCTCGGAGCGTTCGAGTTGCTATGTCAATAATATTAACCTAATAACTATTGTAGCGAAGGGTTCTTTTTTTTTTAATTTATTTCATGACCTGGATAATAAGTCTTTAAAAGAGGGGTTCTTTTTGTTAGCTGTGTTGCCAGTAAGTTAAAATGTATTTCGCATTTCGTTTTCTAGTGCGTTGAAAATCTGTCGCAAGCGTTTCGGCAGCTGTTAGTCCCTCGCATTTATTATATTATTTTTTTGTTATTTAGTAACGAGACGAGCTGGTCGTTTGACTGATGGTAAGCATAACGCTGGCCCATAACAATTGCAGTGCCACCCAGAACTTTGAAACACAAAGGCCTGCGCGGCACTGCATTACGCTCGTTACCCTGAGACATTAGGTATTAAGTCTCATAAGCCCAGTAATTTCACTGGCTACTCTGCTCATCTAACCGGAACACAGTAAAGCTTGCACACTACTGCTTGGCGGCAGACTTCACAAGCGAAGCGGTGGTAACAACCCAGACGGACACTCGCAGAAGAGTTAGTACTACCACTAACAAATATAATTATGCTGATTGTATATATGTATGAGAGACAAGTTCATCTAAATCAGCGTTTCTCAATCTTTTTTGGTGACGGAACCCTTTTGGAAAGCGAAATACATGACGGAACCCTACAATAAAACAATAGTTTTTATTAAAAGTGTATTTTTTATTAATAAGCATAATAAAAGTACCATGTATTTTTTTCTAAATTCTTGCGGAACCCCTACTTTGAGTATCGCTGATTAGTTTTAGTTCCAAAAATAATTTTCGATACGACCATAGGACGTTCTATAAAAAGGTAATAGGATCAAATCGTTTTCTTTTTATCTAAGATTCTAAGCTAAAGGCTGAGAGGCGAAATTTCATCAGTCCTGCGGTGCAAATACGGAGCTCTATATTCTCTTTGGATTCGACCTAGCTTTTCGATAACTTTTGTCGATTGTATCGAGGCTCGATAAATTATATAAAATGTCGATAAAACACACTTTATCGATTAGACCTGTCAATTTTATCGACCGAAAAGATCCGTACTTGCGCCGCTGCAGGAATAAATCGCGCTCACGACCGCGACGACGCTGTCACAGCTCCTTTTGTATGTCCAGTATTTACACAGACTGAACCGGAACACAGTAATGCTTGCACACAACTGCTAGGCGACCGATTTAACGGAACAAAGCTATTTAGCGACAATAATGGTAGAAAATAACTAACAACCGCTTCACCACGCCTTCCCATCCGCGGTCCGCCATACTACTTTGTTTATTCTAATTCGCGTGTTATGTAAACAATATAATGTGCAGAATAAAAGATTTGTTATCGTTCGCTTCTATTGTTATGTACGCGTGTTTACGGTCGCACGGTATACTTCTGGGTGAAATGTCTTGTGTGTGCTCTTTCATTGGTTGATCTTTGCCAGATAGGGACGGAGCTATATGAGACTCAATTCTTATACCTTTTTTATTATTACGTATGGGGTTTTTTTATCTGTTCATTCCTTAGGCACAATTAGGTTTGAGCACTGCAAAAGTAAGGCGATGTTTAGGCTTTTGCTTTCTTAAAGAGTGATAAATATTTATTACTAGCTTCTGCCCGCTATTTCACGCGCGTGACGATTCCCATAGGCTACAGGTACTGGCCCAGACACAGGTAATTCCGAAGCACATTCGCCGAAATGCAACCGATAAAAGACCGATAGGCAAGCAACTAGTGGTAGGACTAACTGTTCTGCGAGAGTCCGTCTGGGTTGTTACCACCGCTTTGCTCGTGAAGTCTGCCGCCAAGCAGTAATGTGCAAGCATTTCTGTGTTCCGGTTTGATGATTAGAGTATCCAGTGAAATTACTAGGCTTATGAGACTTAATACATAATGTCTCAGGGTAGCGAGCGCACTGCAGTGCCGCGCAGGCCTTCGTGTTTCAAAGTTAGAGTGCCACTGCAATTGTTATGGGCCGGCGTTATTGCGCCAAGGCTCAGCCTGGCATCTACTAGCGATTCATTGCGGATGAGTTTCTTGGCTCGTCACGCAGTGGACTCCAACGCTTCCAGCTGGTAGTTGAGCTGGTATAACGATGTTTTTCTGCAGCTGTACAGAGACGGTCCTGCTACCTTACCGGCTAATAAAGTTGTCTTCGTTTCCGACTCCAAAACGAAAACTAGCGAGCATTGTAGACAATTGGGAAGTTGCATGAAATACAAAATACACAATTTCTGTCGTTATACAGTTTTAAGAAAAAGTGAAATTCGCAAAAATGTATAATTTCCACAAAGATACTGCATCTAAAAGTTTTGTTTAGACCCTAAGTTAAATAAAACATAATTTGTAATGTTAATATAAGTTTAGTTCACTTTTCGTAACTAGGTGGCGTTGATTGTTTCTGCCTCGCGCAAGCGCTTCGTTCGCCAGTGACAATGTCAGTTGACACATTATTCCAATAAAAGAATTTTTTCTTACTACCCGAGATCTGGTTTTATTTCGGATTTTTGAGGACACCGTACATGTTCCTTCGGAGCCGGATTGATAGCACCGTAGTGAAGTTGGCCGCACGTGTACGGGTCCGCCCTTCTTGAAGACGCGGCAGCTTGCCACAGAATCGGCAGCCGTTAGTTCGTGTAATATCGTGCTAGCAGCTTCGGTCCTTGTGGACAAGTCCATCTTCGGTGGCGGCAAATGCCACAGAAGGTGTAATAGTTAGTGCGGATAGGCCGCACTGACCACCGTCATCATCGGACCCAGTGGAGCAAGGAGCTAGGCCTAGTCAAGCCTAGTCCAGCCTGATCAAGAAGTACGTGTGGATTCTTCGAGTTGTGCCAAGGAGTGGCACATCCCAGCAGTGAGGGGAGCACCCTTTCGGATACCCTGGCAGTGAAGCTACCAGTGTCAATGTGTGAGTGAGTTACGTATACAAGTGGATAAAACCGTGAGTACATTTTGAACATTATAACTTAGCAGTGATAAACTTTCATTTTTCGTATTATTTCGAGTGCAATGTTTGAAGATATTCCTTAGAGACTTTAACATTATTCTATTAGTTTACTTTGAAGGTAGTTTGTAATATTTGTGCATGGACTTAGAATAATTTAAGAAAATATGATCCGACGGGGAACCTATGCCCGATTTTATAGCGAATTTGATTGTTGAAACACTTAGAAAAATTTTGATTTAGTTTCGTAAAATTTTACAAGTCTTTTTGACTTAGTAATTTTGCATCGATTTGAACTTGTGATTTATTTGAGAAAATTTCAATTTAGTTTTGTAGAATTTTACAAGTCTTTTGGACTTAGTCGTTTCGTATCGAGTTGGACTTGTGATTTATTTCAAGATGGATAAATTATTGAGATTACAAGTAAATCTTAAAGACAGAATTGTAAAGGCTAAAATTAATTTTGGTAAACAATCTAAGGATAAAATTACAGTATCCTACTTAGAAACTCGCTTAGAGAATTTGGATCAGTATTGGAAATCTTTTAATACTAATCACGAAAGAATTGTTTTTGAAGTCGAGCCGAGCGAATTAGAAGCATCGGATTATTATAAAAATGATTTTTTCGAACTGTTAGAAGAAATTTATGTGGAATATAAGTCGAAATTAATGGAATGTTTGTCAAGGTTAAAGGCGTCACTTACGTCAACTAATGAATCTTCACGTAGCGAAGACAGCAGTCTGAGTGTTAAACTACCAAAGATTTGTATACCAACGTTTTCTGGCAAATATGTAGAATGGACTAGTTTTAGGGATTTGTTTATGTCACTTGTCCATAATAATAAAGGTTTGGATGATGTCCAAAAACTTCATTACTTAAAAGGTCACCTACAGGGAGAAGCGGAACAACTATTAAGGCACATTCCAATTACGGCCGATAATTATGTTACATGTTGGTCTCAATTAGAGAAGAGATACGATAATAAAAAGTTTCTTGCGAATTGTATCTTAAAACGATTCATGAACCAAAAATGTATAACTACTGAATCGTCTACTGCAATTAAAGAGTTGTTGGATGTAACTAATGAATGTTTGCACGCGCTTCAAAATTTAGGAATTGACATTACTTCGTGGGACATTTTAGTGATTTTTATTGTGAGCCAAAAACTAGATCCAGAGTCCAGAAAATTATGGGAAACGAAAAATAGTGATTCTACTACGGAATTGCCTAAACTTTGTGAATTTAGAGCATTTTTAGAAAATAGGTTCAGAGCGTTGGAATGCATAGGTTCGCAGAGTATGAATAAGCAAAATAGCTATAAAAATAAAAGTGCTACGGTATTACACGTAACCACTCCAGACACAAGCTGTCCTTTTTGTTCTGATAAGGGACACAAATTATGTAACTGCAAAGGGTTCGCTAAAGAGGATGTTGACAAACGTCGTAAGTTTGCCCAAACCAGCAGGGTTTGTTTTAACTGCTTGAATCCAAACCATACAGTATACTCTTGTCGCCAAACTTCAAGGTGTCGTTTATGTCAAAGGAAACATCATTCACTTCTCCATCCCAAAAATATTCCGAAGTCAGATGATGAGGCCAAACCAGATCAATA
Organism: Crocallis elinguaria; assembly: GCA_907269065.1. Lineage (NCBI taxonomy): Eukaryota > Metazoa > Arthropoda > Insecta > Lepidoptera > Geometridae > Crocallis > Crocallis elinguaria. The sequence continues at coordinate 17,445,429 of OU026071.1, read as the reverse complement.
TGTTGGACCGAATGTCGTTGCTTCAGAAGCAGCATCCTGTCCAAGTGAGTCCACCAAAGCCATGACATGTCTAGCAAAGGCTAGTAGTCAAGTATTATTAGCCACAGCTTTGGTCAACGTTGAGTCAATAACTGGAACTTCTGTTTGTTTAAGATCCTTGTTAGATCAAGGTTCTCAGGCTTCGTTTATCACGGAGTCCTCAGTCCAGTTATTGGGGTTAAGGAAAAATTCAATTAAAACTTATGTATCAGGTCTAGGCGGTGATCCCCAAGCATCTTTGGCTTGTAGGTCGATGGTTTCCATCAGAATTCAATCCCGTCAAGATCCCAGTTTTGTCATCCCGGTCAAAGCTTATGTTATGAATAAATTAACCACGTTCCTTCCTGAAAGGAAAGTTGTCGTCCAAGGGTTACCCTCGTTCGCGTCTTTAGAATTAGCTGATCCGTTATTTGGGACGCCAAATAAGATCGACTTACTCTTAGGTGCAGAAGTATACAGCCAAATATTGTTGCATGGCTTGATCAAAGGTCCTCCAGGTTCTCCTACTGCGCAAAATACGAAGCTTGGTTGGATATTATCAGGTGAAGTAAGCGAGGGTAGTAACAAGGACACACGTAGTACGTATCACAATGTAGTTAGCATGCACGCAACTCATTCAGATGACAACGATCTTCTAAAGAACTTTTGGGAGATTGAGTCAGAGCATTATTCTAATGCAACGAAGCATTTAACTGAAGAAGAGCAGCAGTGCGAAAAATTGTTTTCGGAAACGACTCAAAGAGACGAATCAGGTCGTTACGTGGTTAGGTTGCCCTTTCGCACAAAAGATCCTCAATGTAAGTATGGTGACTCGCAGCAAATCGCCTGCAAAAGATTTCTGTTGTTGGAGAAACGTCTGTTGAAGGATCCAGAATTGAAGAAGGATTATGTTAATGTTATCAATGAGTATTTGAACCTCGGCCACATGGAGGTTGTCGAGGATAAAACTAAATCAGATGCTGTTTATTTGCCACATCATGCGGTCGTAAGAACTGACAAACTTACGACAAAGGTAAGAGTTGTTTTTGATGCGTCATGTTCTGGAACAAATGGAGTTTCTTTAAACCAGGATCTATTAGTGGGGCCAACTCTACAACCAGAGTTGCGCCATATCTTGTTGCGGTGGCGCTGCTTCCCAATATGTCTTGTCGCTGATGTCGTCAAGATGTATAGACAAGTGAAGGTGGCTGAACCCGATGTAGATTTTCAACGTCTTCTGTGGCGAGAAAATCCAGAAGATGAACTTCAGCATCTTCGGCTCGTACGAGTCACTTTTGGTACATCGGCCGCCCCATACTTGGCTGTTAAGTCGTTACAGAAAATAGCACACGATGAAGGAGTAGATTTCCCAGCCGCGTCGAGTCGAGTATTAAGGGACTTCTATATTGACGATTTGATGACTGGATGCCAGACTGACGCAGAAGGAGTTCAAGTTTATCATCAGATGAAGGAGCTGCTTGGTCGCGGAGGTTTCCAGCTTCAAAAATGGTCCACCAATAGTAGTGATTTGCTGGAACATATCAAGGAAGATACACACGTCGCCGAAGAAAACCTGAAACTAAAAACAGACACATTAACTAAAATATTAGGACTTACCTGGAATAAAAGATCCGATGAGTTTGAATATACGGTTCAGCTTCCACCGCTCGTAGTACCTGTAACAAAACGAAAGGCGATATCTGATATCGCAAGGTTGTTCGATCCCCTCGGATGGATATCTCCCGCCATAATAACAGCAAAGGTCTTCATCCAAAAGATTTGGCTCTCAGGGATCGACTGGGATCAGGAACTGCCACCGTTATTGCTAAAAGATTGGCTTACTTACAGAAATGATTTGAGTCAACTTACCAATTTTCGTATCCCACGCTGGATTCATTCCTCTATTGATGATCAGTGCGTTGAGTTACACGGATTTGCCGACGCGTCGAATGTTGCATATGCTGCTGTAGTGTATGCTCGCATCATTGACAAAAGTGGTTCCATCCACGTAAATTTGGTCACAGCTAAAACGAAAGTCTCTCCAATCAAGCAAGTGTCAATTCCCAGACTTGAATTGTGCGGGGCAGTGTTGCTTGCAAAACTGCTTCTGGAAGTTTCAAATGTTTTAGATATACCAAAGCAGCACTTGCATGCCTGGACTGACTCCTCCGTTGTTTTGGCTTGGTTACAGAGCCACCCTAGTAGATGGAAAACGTTCATTGCCAATAGAGTGGCAGATATACTTACTGTCCTGTATGGTGATCAATGGGCGCACGTGTCATCTAAGGAAAATCCCGCAGACTGCGCATCTAGAGGTGTAAAACCGTCAGAATGCACTCAGCTTCAGCTATGGCAGCAAGGTCCGGAATGGCTGAAACATAAAAAGATATATTATAAAAGGGAAGAAATGGATACTACTACAGAAGAAAAGAAAATAAAAAGTCATACAGTTACCTGTCCAGACGTGGAAGATAGCATTCTAGCGAAATTCTCGTCTTTAAATCGACTTACCAGAGTCGTCGCGTACTGTAGAAGATTTCTGGCTCCTAAAACCACCGGTGTCTTAACTGCTGAAGAACTGAAAAAAGCGTTAGATACGTGTATAAAAATATGCCAAAGGTATTATTTTCAAGAAGAGATAGATAGTGTGAAGAAAACAGGAAATATGAATAAGAAGAGTAAACTTACCTCATTGAGTCCGTTTCTTGATGCTGATGATATGTTGAAGGTTGGTGGGCGTTTGCAGAAAGCGCAACTGGAGGATGGCATGAAGCATCCTATTTTGATACCAGCAACCTCAAACTTCACAAAATTATTGATAGCTGATGCTCATCAGAGAACTTTGCATGGAGGACCTCAATTAATGATGAATTATTTGAGGACCAAATTTTGGATTTTAAATGCTAAGAGTCTTGTTCGGCAACATGTTAGGAAGTGTGTAGTTTGTGTTCGTCACTCGGCTAAGTCTCAACAGCAAATGATGGGCCAATTACCCAAAGCAAGAGTAACGGCTAGCCGACCTTTCCTTCAGAGTGGTGTAGATTACGCAGGTCCTATAAGTATTCGTCTTTCAAAGGGTCGTGGCTATCACTCAACAAAGGGCTACATATGCTTGTTTGTCTGCATGGCCACGAAAGCCATTCATCTTGAAGTAGTTAGTGATATGACAGCTCAAAGCTTTTTAGCTGCATTCAAGCGTTTCGTGGCCAGGCGAGGACATGTAGCAGATATGTGGAGTGATAATGGAACGACGTTTGTAGGCAGTGCCAAGGAATTGAAAGCGTTGTTCAATGCAGAAAGGTCAGGTCTAGACCCTGAAATTGCTAACTGGCTCGCAACAAATGGTACTAGTTGGTATTTCATACCTCCACATTCTCCTAATTTTGGAGGATTGTGGGAGGCCGGAGTTAAATCAACTAAGCACCATCTTCGAAGAATTTTAGGAAATAGCACTCTCACCTTTGAGGAAATGACAACTCTGTTGTCACAAATTGAGGCGTGTCTTAATTCAAGGCCGATTTCCCAACTTCAAACTTACCCAGACGACCCATGTCCTCTAACACCTGGTCACTTCCTAGTAGGTGAACCATTGGTTGTAGTCCCTGATAGAAATTATGAAGATACTAGTATTTCTTCTTTGAGTAGATGGCACCTCACACAAAGGATGCTCCAGAATTTCTGGCGCAAGTGGTCTCACGAGTATCTTACTCAACTGCAGCATCGATACAAATGGAAAGATCAAGTATCTGAGCCTAAAGTAGGTGATGTAGTTTTGATCAGGGAGGATAATCTTCCACCAGCTAAATGGCTGTTCGGTATTATCACAGAGAAACATGCTGGTTCGGACAAGCTTACGCGCGTAGTCAGTGTAAAATGTAAAACTAATGTTATAAAGCGACCTTTATCAAAATTGATTGTGTTACCTGTAACTTAAATGATTATAATTTATGGGATAACATTTTCTAAAGTATTATGTATACAGTCCACTATTTTGTTTAGTAATTTTGTAATGTAACTGGTCAACTGATAATTTTCTCAAGTCCTTTAACATAGGATTTTATAAACATTTTGCCGTTTGTTCATTTTATTGTCACTAAATATTTTTGTTTACCGTACCCACACTTAGACAAGCATTGTTTTGTATCAGAGTTAAGTTTGTTTTCATTATTTGTTTAAATGGACAGTCTGTCCATGGTGGGCGGGATGTTTAGACCCTAAGTTAAATAAAACATAATTTGTAATGTTAATATAAGTTTAGTTCACTTTTCGTAACTAGGTGGCGTTGATTGTTTCTGCCTCGCGCAAGCGCTTCGTTCGCCAGTGACAATGTCAGTTGACACATTATTCCAATAAAAGAATTTTTTCTTACTACCCGAGATCTGGTTTTATTTCGGATTTTTGAGGACACCGTACAGTTTCCCGAATTCATTGGTTTTTCTATCGTCCAATAGTAATTTAAATGATACCATAAGATTCCTTACATTTCAATGAATAAAAAAATGTATGACATCTATGTTTTTCACAACAGTTTTTCACGGCCAAATCAACAAAATGTGTGTTTTTAGTACAGGTTTACGGCCCACGTTGAACAAGTGACGTCAGATGTTCTGTCCAATTAGTATGGGGCGTTTTAACGCTCAGTACTTAGATATGCCCGACTTTGACTCTCATTTTTGACGTTCCTAGTGTTCGATTCCAAATTTTGTCAATATAGACATTTGATTCTCATGAGAAAACGAATTGATTGACATCATAAAAGAAATTGAGTCACCATCCCTATTTCTTCCAGCGGAAGACTAGCGACTGATGGTTTTAATCGGATTGGGGTCTAATAAAACGGAAGACATTACACGATTACCGATTAAACTAGCGGGTAAGACACGATTAGCCTGATTAGTGTTCACCACCTTCGGCTATTAAATAGTAGGTAGTCCAAGGCTAACCTACCACGTTCACACAAATATATACATAACAAAAATTTCGCTTCCAACAGGATTCGAACCTTATTTGTGTGAACATCCGCATTTCGAGTATCACGAAATCCGCGCTTGACGCAAAAGCGTTGTTATTCTGACAAGAAAACGTACGTTTGCTTGAGCGTCTAAGGTGCCCCTTAGGTATTAAGTCTCGTAAGCCCAGTAATTTCACTATTATAAAGCTCCGTTGCATTTACAATGTATTTGTTATGGATTACAGGGTTATGGACATGTTTTGGTATAGACCACGTAGACGTAGACCTCCTTATAACATCAGCTATTTGCCAGTGAAAGTCCCGTCAAAATCAGTCCAGCCGTTCGGAGATTACCTGGAACAAACAAACAGACAGACAAAATTTTTTTGGTATAGCCACGTAGAACACACGTTTTGGGATGACTCGCTAAGAGTTGGGGTTTCCCGTCGTTTGAACTGTGGTCGACGTGTGTATAAATAGAATGGATGATGTCGGTGTTCGAGCGTTCGACGCAGTTATGGCTTTACTGGTATTGGAAGGTTGGGGCCTTTCTGTAAGGAGATTGCGAAACGCGCTTTTCACGTAAATCTTTTTTTAATTTTCATAAAAGTATTTCCTAGAACAGAGGTTCCCGTTTTTTTTTGCCACGCCCTCATTGATCATACGTTTTTTAGCGGATCCCCATTTTGATGATAACAAAAGTGATTGTATCTTGTAGGGTAGTTTGAATATAGTCAGTCTCGATAGACGCGGCGCCCTCGTCACCCCGCACCGCCCGCGCTCTTTGATACTATAATTATATACCTACAGTAAGTAAGTAGCGTGAAGGCGCGGCGCGGCTATATTATGATTGTTTTCTACGAACGTTTTATAACTAATTATTGGACGGAATTTGAAACCCCTTTGACCCTTCCACGGAACTCTTGGATTCCGCGGACTACCATTCGGAAAACGCTGTCCTAGAATCATCAGTCATCACCGTTTATGGAAGAACGTAGTGGGCCTTACCACAAAAAAATTAAACACACGTTAAAACTGTGTTAAACACTGTTTAACGCGTAAACATGCCTTAGTCGCGCGATTAAATACGCGCAACCACAAATTCTGAATTAAGTAGTGTCTAAACGTTATCTAACAATTGTGTTGTGACATTTCTAATCATTTCTGACGTTTATCGCTTAGAGACGCTGTCTAGCTAAACAGGCGACTAAAAATGTTTTTTTTTTGTGGTAACACTAAGTATGTTTGTAGGTGTGTGTATTGTATTTATGTAGGTGTCTGGTGTACTATTACACGACGTTTTGTTACCTATCTGGCAATACCTACGCGACGAACTGTCGACTAGCCGTTGATCGATCGTGTGTGGGTTTGATTACGTCATTTAAATACCACCCTTAATTTGTTATCTATAGCGTCTCAATTACCGTGTTTTTCCGCTCACGTTTTTATTTGACGTCGGTACTTATTAATTGGTGTCAATTTCGCAAATCTCTATTCGTTTTCAAGGTAGAGATATCCTGCGCCTACGTTCATGGTTTTCGTCTTCTATTCTCACAATCTTTCGTAACATGTCGCGGCTTTATGATCAATATCAATACTTAAAAAATAGCGTAATTTCTCTCGTAATTCATTTTGGTGATTAGGTAAGACACTTATTGGAGTATAGGAAAACATCTTCTGATATTTCGCGACGATGGCTGATGCGAGTGTCTCACGCAAAATTTAATACATATTATGTAAATTAGTGGACCCAGTGTGGAACTATTGAAGACGTCCATCACTTGTTGATGGAGTGCGTCCGGAACAGAAGGGAAAGAGACTTACTTATGCAAAAATATAATTTAAATAAATATGATATAGGTACATTTATACATATTTTAGCAAATCTTACAACTGATGCTGCAATTTCTCTTTATGAGATGTTTTTGTATAATTAAGTCTACCTCTGAATGAAATTAGTATTGTAAGTGGAATTATTGTTTAGGGTACGATGGGGCTGGCATACCTTTGTTAGGTAAAAGCCTCAAAATAAATAAGATGAAAAAAAAAAAATTAGTGGACCCGATGAGTATTTAAATTTCCAACTTCCCCACTTTTGGGGACGTTGCATGTTAGGAATATACATTTTGTATTATAAAGCATCACACACATTAAATAGTTGAAAAACCGTTAACGACATTTTCCCAAAAGTTGTTTTGACTCATAAAAAGATTTCGGTATCAAATCTTCTATTTTGGTGTCAACAACCATATAATTTTTCCAATTAATAAATAGCCTCCAAGTCAGTTTAAAAAGTTACCAATCAACAACACATTTTATAAAAAAAGGATAATTTAATAAAATAAAAAATACGATTGGCTGAGCTAGTGCCTCTCGGGATGATTTAAGGATTCTAAAGACACCCCCCCATACGTCCAAATCTGTTCAGGCATTTAAAAGTTATGGTGGACCCTGAAAACATTACGCTCCTTTTTTGGGCAGTCGTGTAAAAACATGAAAACTAAGTTTTCAATTGTCTTGCACAATGCAATTTCCTTAAATTGTCCATTTTTAGATAAGCAATTTTGATTTTGGGCCTTAGTTGTTTTAGCTTAATTGTGTCAGTCCACTGCTGGACATCACTACGCTGACAAAGTTAAACTATAATTACTGGGCTTATGAGCCTTAATGATACCTAATGTCTCTGGGTAACGAACGCACTGCAGTGCCGCGGAGGCCTTGTGTTTCAAAGTTCTGAGTGGCACTGCAATTTTTATGTATGCTTACCATCAGGCAAACGACCAGCTCGTCTCATTACCAAATAACTTAAAAAAGACTTAAAAACAATTAAACCTTTTTAATTTATTATACTAAAAACGATTACTAATACATCTAATTTCTTTGCCTACAGGTAGTATTAGAAGTAGCCCACCGAGTGGACCAAGAGGGAGTCGTAGCCGTTGACTCTGTGGTAGAGAAGCTGATCTTCAAACCCCAGGATGTGGTCTCCATCCGAGCCAAAGACTCAGACCTTGAGTACGCTACGCACGACGTGTTTCAGACAGATAGCGCGATCTCTAGCAAATTTAATGGTATGTCCATGGAACATATATTTCTTCGACAACTCCGTGTTTAAGGTGGTACAGCAATCCTGCCTGCAAAGCGAGGATGCTCAAAAATCTTGTGGCAAGCATAAAGAGTGTACCTGTGTGTGTTCATGCCATCTGCGACACAGGAAATCCTACTGCAGGGTTGTGAGCGGTGTAACCCGACAGTTACAATTGCAAACTAGCTCTCATTTTCAGTTTAATCCTTTTTGAAACTCCGCGATATGCAACTTAACTCATATGCTCCTTAGCGCGTAAGGGTTCGACCTGGCCATGGGACGAATATTAATGCAACCGCAAAAAGCATTTTATGAACTATATGTGGGTGTCGTGGTATGGTGGTCTTTATTATAGTTCTTGATTCCCTAGAGAAAGAAATCTTTGTTAGGGGTCAGCCATTATTCATATAATACAATTGTATGAATAAGAGCTAGTGTGAGCGGCCACTGGTACGACTTTCAATCCGACGCGTTAGAGTTCGAATTCCGGGTAAGCCCGGCGCCAATGGCTTATTTAAATTCATTCGCTCTAAAAACTGTGTAGGAACTCATGATCAAGAATCGCAAAATTCGAGGGCATGTGTGATACACCGTCGCACTGGGTTCATATTGTGGATTATGGATGTTCTATCTGAAAGAAGGCTTGTCTCCCAGAAACGTAACGTAATAAGCGGATGATAATTAAATAAATTATGATTTACACAACTAACATCACAAAAATTTCGATTCCAATAGGATTCGAATCTGCGTCTTCTGGTCATCTAGACCAGACGCCTTAACCAACTAGGTTATGGGAGCAATCGATGTTGACTGCGAAATTCTTGAGATGTTTTCTTTTCGGCTTATAAATTAGTATTTATTCTGCAAATAGTTGCACCAGAATCCACGTTTCATCCAAAACAGTCACGTTTGTTCAAGGTAACGGTCGCACGGCCGAGGAACGGCATCTAGAGCCGTGGGACGGCTGCGACGCGGAAGTGAGCGACACGCCTTCGCTGAACGGAGACGCCAGGCTCGAGGACCTGGAGCTGGACCACCGCGCGAACGGCTGGGACGCCAACGACATGTTCAGGAAGAACGAGGAGATATACGGAGTACATAGCACTTATGATCATTCCCTGGCCGGGTATACCCTGCCGCTGCAACGGAAGGATACTCAAGATTATAGGTAAGCTGAGGTGTAACGAGGAAGTGTACCGAGTCATTTCTAGATATTATAGAGGCTTTTTTTATTAAACCAATTTTGCTCTACAAGCTCCAGGGCTCGCACCCTTTGTTTGGTAATTAAATTATTTTATACAAAAAAAATCATTATTATAGAGGCTTAGAATAAATATGGTGAAGAGTGTGACCTTTTTACACGACAGCACAAAAAAGGAGTGTATATGTGTATAGGATTCATGTATGCGAGTTTCTTTATTCCACCATAATGTGTAAATGCCTGAACAGATTTCGATGTCTGGGATATCGTTAGAATCTTTACATCATCCCGAGTGACACTGGCTAGGGCAGTCGTGTTTTATTTTTATTTTTTATGTAACTTTTTTAGGTTTTATGTATGTTTCTATGTGAAGTTCTTTATTCCGCCATAACCTTTAAATGCCTGAACAGATTTGCATGTACAGGGTAAAGTTAGGATCCGGGTGACACTGGCTAAGGCAGTCGTGTTTTTATTGTTTTTTACTTTTGTTATTGATAAGTGTGTTGAACCGACACGTGGGCAGCCATCGATTTGTATGTAGGCCGATGAGTCAAATCATGCAATGACCTTGAGCTTGATCGGTGAAGAAGTGAGATCTAACTGGATAACAAGTTTTTTCGAAATTCTTTGAAAAATCATAGTTCGGGTCATGCAAAACATTCTTAAATAACATTGCTGTAAATGAAATTTGTTTGTGTTCTTTGCGAACATGGCTGACACACTGCCGTGTATCTGGAATTTAGATTAGGATTCGTTAAGTTACCCTGACTTTTTTGATATTGTTAATGATTGCAGAAAGTCATTTTGTCTAGACCCGTTAGAGTCTACATTAACAGTAATATTCAGAGACCGGATTTATGCAAATACAATAATTATTTGCATTTGTATTTTTTGTTTTTCATACATTGTTTTTCCCAGCTATCACTAACACTTATAAACTCGTTCCGTTCATAGAAACACGAAGTATTTTAAAATTTCTGAGTTTTTCGTATTATAAAAGCTTTTGATACTGTTAACTGATATCAAAGCTACTTTTTTACTAATTCCACGTCAAATCGCAGGGACGCAGAAGCGAAAGCGGAGGAGATCGCAGCGGAGATAGAAGGCACGGCCTCGTACAAGGCACGGATCGAGCTCGAGAACGGCGACGAGGAGGAGCGCTTCGCCGCCGTGCTGCGGCCGCCCGACGGAGCGCCCGCGCCCGCCGGGAAGTACGTCATACCAAACAAGAGGAAGAACATGCAGGTACGTGACCCGGGGGCTAGGGGGATAAGAACATGCAGGTACGTGACCCGGGGGCTAGGGGGATAAGAACATGCAGGTACGTGACCGGGGGGTTAGGGGGATAAAAACATGCAGGTACGTGACCCGGGGGTCTGGTGGGAGGGATAAGAACATGCAGGTACGTGACCCGGGGGCTGGGGGGGGATAAGAACATGCAGGTACGTGATCGGGGAGCTGGGGAGAGGGATAAGAACATGCAGGTACGTGACCGGGGGGTTAGAGGGATAAAAACATGCAGGTACGTGACCCGGGGGCTAGGGGGATAAGAACATGCAGGTACGTGACCCGGGGGCTAGGGGGATAAGAACATGCAGGTACGTGACCCGGGGGCTAGGGGGATAAGAACATGCAGGTACGTGACCCGGGGGTCTGGTGGGAGGGATAAGAACATGCAGGTACGTGACCCGGGGGCTGGGGGGGGATAAGAACATGCAGGTACGTGATCGGGGAGCTGGGGAGAGGGATAAGAACATGCAGGTACGTGACCCGAGAACCCCCCATTTTTCATCCCTAAGGAGTGATATTCTTTCATAAAATTTATAAAAGGATCCGCCTCGAGATATTACCCTACTCATGAAAAAAAAGGATCTGCTAAATCGGCTGACAACGGAGAAATAAGAGTAAAACTGGATTCAGAGTAACTGTGTCGGGTCTATCGCAGCTCGACAGAATGATATCGAATTGATACATTTAGTACGGTCAGCATCATATGTTGTGTTGTGTTGTGTTGGGGCGCCTTGTGTCTTGTCCTTTTCCTTTGTATGTAATCGATATCGTTCTGTCGCGCCACGACAAATCCCGACACAGTAATCTGCCTAAACATCGCCACAAAAAGAAAACCTGCCGAATTGAATACCTCATCCTTTTTTTGAAATTATAAACATGCTTACAATACATTGTATTTTTACTGAAAGGGCCAATGTTCGTTTCCCGTTGCAGACCGGCAAGCTGGTGAAGCCGAGCCCACCGCCCGCCAACAGCACGCACGCGGGGTCTCCGCCGGGCGCGCGGGCCGCGCCGCCCCTCCCCGCGCCCGTGCCCCCGCCCAAGGACAAGGAGCGCCGCCCGCACCCCGCGCCGCCCGCCCCCGCGCCCGCCCCCGCCCCCGCCCCGCACGAGCCGCAGGTAACACCTGGCTAATAATAATCATAATCATTTATTCATAATTGGTTAAATTATAAGTCGACCATAGTAGTAAATAACATCATACACTATCTTAGAAATAATACAAAATTAATAATGACTAGTATAAAAATGTCAAAAAGTAACTTAGTGAAAAGACAATTTTAATTACAAAAAATCCAACCAGTAAGACGAGGTGGCATCCACCCCCGGGTGAAAGCGTACATCTGCACTATATAACTTTTGTTTCTTAAACTATTTCCTACCTTTGTTAAACTTTCAAATAAAACACTGGTTACTGAACTGTTTGTGTCGCTGCACCCTCCTTACGTAAGTTTAAAAGAATGCTATTTCTCACCCCTACGTGTATGTTGCAGCCACCCCTGCCAGGCCCGGCGGCCGGCGGCAAGAGCTACGCGGCGCAGGCCGGTGGCTACCACGTGCCACCCTTCCCGCCGCACCAGCCGCAACAGTGAGTCGCTTCACCCACCATCTTTGAATACAAAACTCACTAACAACTGCTAACTGTTGTCAACATTCAATAACAACCGTTAAGGTGCCCCTTCCCGGCCCGCCTAAGTAGAACGCAAAAATGGCCTAAAGGCTTGTTGGTTCATCGAAGAAAAACACTCACTACGGAAAAAGAAAGACAACGCTAGAGCCTTCGGTTGGCATTCTGAAAATCTTGAAATAAATTTTCAAAGAAAATCTCCGAAGACAATTAGTGCGTGGTAATTTCCTAATACTTGTTCCAGGAAATACGTGTTTTAGAAAATGCCTTACAAGTTTGTGAAAAAAATGTTTGTTATTTAGAATCTCCATTACATGTCCAAGGAGCCTATGGAAGAATTTTGTTTACTTTTACATTTATGAGAATATTGTGAACAGCCAAAGTCAAGGTAAAATTTGTGTTTTTAAGGCTTTTACTGAATTGGATTGTCAGAATTTTAAATTTTTGGTTCCATACAATCCTAGATATAATGCACAAGATACACATTTGTTCAAACACCCAAAGAAAAAAATTGATACTAACTATAACTACGTACGAAAGTTGTATAGAAAGTATGGCGGGTTGGGACCTCTTAACCGTTGTTGACGCTCACTAACAACTATCTACTGTAATTACATAGACCGTATTCCCGGAAACTGCAACGAGGCCACACGGTACTTGAACATTCGCTGAACTGCAGCAACGATGACTGTAATTACGAGAACCGACCGCCCTGGCGAGCGGCCACCAGGGTAACCATTGCGACACACCTGCTTTTGCGAGAATCGGCCACCCAGGTGGAGCACCTGGATTGAGGAGATGGATGCGGTACTGTCCTCGCTTAGGGCACAGAATAGATAATAGTACAAGTACTGAAAGATAACACCGTGTTAACAAACATGCGAATTTAAACCTACTTACAACGGTCAGAATACCTTGCACGGCACGGATGTGACCTTCGTTATATTAGCCTACCGAGTGAGTACTTGCTATAAAGGCCGCTCCTGTTGGGAGTTGTGAGAAATAGAATTGAATGTACTAACCTTTGATATTAATTGGTAGTAGAATACACTAAGATGTAATTCTATTACATGCTATTTAATATCGTGTCCTTACTATTTTACGTTAATACTTATTTATTTAAGTACTAATCTGACAGTTTTCGGACTACTCGTTTGACTCGGCAAAATCATTAAGAAAAAAAACATTAATTTTTTTAAAGTCCTACTCTCTTCATTCTTGGGGTAGTCGATAGGATACGTGTAAGATCAGTGCGCGGCGGTCTAACAGAATATTATTTCGGCTTGACTCCGCATAGTCGCTGAGGGCTATATCCGAATTTACGCGCAGTTTCGTGGGTTTTATTCAGAAATCGAAGCGCAAAGGAAACCTTGCTCATGTAGACAACAGTACCTTGGCGTGGAAGACACCATATACCAAGTAAAGTATCGGCGAGACAGAGCTCGAGATCTCGTTCTACCACGCCTTAGAAGACGCCTGCAACCTTACTACTGTCACTCTAAAATACGAAGCGACTGGATGACTACAGCTACTTTCATATCATTCCCTCACTCAACCAAAATCCATCTATAAAGCGGAAGAGAGGAGTTCAAGGAACTACAAGGGAGTCACAGTACTTTTTAACTGTCTGGGATGACGTCCGAATTTACAATAGCCAACGATAATAACCAAGTTTCCGGCCAAATCTTGTTAATCACAGACATCTACGACATCGAGATAATAAATACACCCCAGAACCAGCTAACCCATCAATCTATAGTCCTGAGAAAAATTCACAATTCGCCGACAATCAAGTCATGATGCAGCCGACCCTGGAACGAGATATAAAATCAGATACGCACTCTATCACACCACTTTACCCCTTTTATGTGGTATTATTCGGTGCATTCGCACTAACTGATTATTGTTCTACGAAAATTAAAGTTATGCAAATGTAATACCTTGTTTTAGTAAATTAGTGCTTTTAAATTTGTTTTTTTAAGTCCGTCGTCCTACTATCAACGTATATCTTTTGTCAACACTCGTTAACCGTTGTTTCTATTGTTAAGTAAGGAGTTATATGCCATTGAACAATTACCTATTAATATTGGTTTAATTCAGCGATTACTAGATACAGATCCATCAAGACGGGTCAGTATGGGGAAGTATGACACTATAAGAAAGAAAAAAATTGTTCAATAGATTGGTTCCTTCCTCGTCGATTTTAGGATGAGGTAAACTCCGATCAAAGATTTTGGAAAAAATTCTAAGCTGAAAGAAAACTGGAGTCGCTCTTTTTTTCTTTTGTAGATAAGTGGTAAGGAATAAATATTGCTTTAGTGAGTTACTGACCCATCTTGATGGATGACCCTATAAATAAATGGTAACATATACTCAAAATGTAATACTAAACGGTATTTTCCAGAATTGTACCAGTGAGCGGCAAAGTGAACGGTGAGCCACGTGGCCCGCCCCACCCCCGACAGGGCTTCGTGCCCCACCACCACCACGTAAGTACATATTATTAACCCTCTGTTCATATACACACACCCCCCCCCCCCCCCCAAATGTCCTCAAAAGCAGTCCAGCTCCTTTGTGGATGTACAAGCTCACCATCCATAGATGGATAGAAATCCATTATTGCACAATCATAAGTGAAGTTACATAAGCGAACTTAATGCTATAAATAAAGCATTATCTTTCAGTTAAACTCGGTGTAATGTGGTGATTTTTTACGGCAGTGCAGATAATCTTGATTGGATATTTAAATTTGTATCGAAAAATAATATAAATGTACATAAATCGAATAGCATAAATACATATATACTGCCCTCCTAACCATAAACAGCGCAATCGACAGTTTTGGCCAAAATGAGTTATGTACATATTCGGAATCTACGTAATAATGAGATAATCTATTTGGATCAATTACCCGTTTTTTCATTTATATAATAGAAAAGGAAATATGTAATGTTAAGAGCCTACTAGTCCATGGAGCGAACTCATCGGTGGGCGCGGCTAAAATGCATGCTATTCATCTAACATTCGTGGGACAAGGTAAGACTCTGCAGCGATGAGTAGTATGAGGCTAATGCTCGCACCTACACAATTACACACTCTCGTAAAGTCGCGACGAAAACCGAAAAGTCGAAAACCGGCGCGCATAAATGTACGAATTGGCTTCTGGTGCTTGGGGTTTTACGACAAAACTACTGAATGTATTTAGTCAGACCAAAGTTATTTGAAATGTCAATAAACTAAAGCTTGTTAGTATGTACCTTATTTTCGAGTTTTCGTAATCCTTTTGTAATTTATTTACGTCCAAACTTGCGTTAAAATACGTGCTAAAATACAGATGTTTGAAGGCTCATTACTTTTAAGCCACTTATTTTTTTTCTGTATAATTAGCAGGCTGACCTAGATAACGAAGAGATAAATCGATATTATTCTTAATTTTGGACTTAAAACGTCAAGTAGTGTAGTAATCACCCAAGTACGGTTGTATGGAGAAATGAACGACTAGTTCGTCCTTAAGCATAAAAAACGTAAGTGACATATTTTTATATTTTTCCTAAGGATTAACAGCGTATGGTAGCCTACGGTTCACTACTTGCGAAGGACATGCGATGAATACTGACGAATATTATGCACCAATAGGTATAGCAGAAAATATTTTTTTTATAATATTTCAATAATATTTTGTGTTACAATGAAAATACGCAAAAAAAACTTTAAGTGCGTTTTTCTCGAAACTTACCGCTATGCACTTGCGCTGTTTATGCTTAGGAGGGCAGTATAGGTAGCCTAGGTAAAAGGTGTAGTGATCTGCTCAGTTTGTCTCTGGGTAACGAGCGCAGAGCAGTGCCGCGCAGATCTTTACGTTTCAAAGTCCTGAATGGTACTGCAATTATTATGGGCCGGCGTTTTGCTTACCATCAGGCAAACGACCAGCTCGTTACTAAATAACATTTAAAAATACTTATTTACTCACCCTGTATAATCACAATGTTATTCCAGGCGATGCCGAGCCCCGCCCCGGCCGACCCCCGCGCGCGCCTCCCCGCGCCGCACCCCGCGCACCCCGCGCCCGAGCGCCGCCCCGACCCAGACGTGCAGGTAAGTACTCACACTGCTCACTCATAGCATCAATAGCCGGCTGGCACAAGGCCACTGCTGGACATAGCTCCCCGTTAATGTTGCCAGCTCCAGTGTGCCAAATTTCGGATCGGAAAGTTAAAATAATCGGGATGTTTTGGTTTTCAAATCGGGATAGCTACGATGGCTCCAAAAACACAGGATTATGAAAACATATGAACGAAAAAATATGTTTCACTTCATAAGCACTGAAAGGTTTTGTTTATCATTCCAAATTTTTGTAAGGTTTTTTTATCCATGATATACTCTACCTGTGTTACCACAAAAATAGACTGTTAGATGCCTGTTTAACTAGACATGTGTTTAAAGGTAAACATCTAAAATAAATAGAAATGTCACAACAGAATTGAGTTAGAAAATGGTTAGACACTACTTAAATGAGGATTTGTGGTTGCTCATATTTAAACACGGTACTGAGGGATGTTTAGGAGTTAATCACTGTTTAACACATGTTTAAAGTGTGTTTCATTTTTTTTGTAGTAAGACCGTACGTATCTGAACTCCACCTATTTCGATCTGTTTATAAGGAATCCTTACACATTGCTACCAAATGAGACTCAAGTTCCTCCATGACTGTTCCAGGAGTTGCGGAAGTTCGGTCAGGAGTTCAAGCTGGTGTCCCCCGCGCCGCCTCAGGGCCCGCCGCCGCAGCCGCTGCCGCAGTTGCCGCAGCCACTGCAACAGTTGCCGATGAATCCTCAGCCGCAGGTCCTTGCCAGATACATTATTAAACACAAAAATTAATCGTTACATAAATTAAACAAAAAAACCCGCCTGCGCAATAAAACTGATGAGAGATAATGTCACTTCCACAATTAAAACGAATCAATTAACACCCCATATGTGAATACATGAATACAGTGCGTGCCAAAGAAATAGACACACATACATACTTTACATACGCTTCTTTGCTTTGGCAGAAAACTATTCTCCTTTACTTCGGCAGTCGGGTAATAGTAACAGTAACCAGTGACGTTCATATTGGCGGACCCAAAAACAAATTTTTTTGGACAATTGTATTTTTCTTAACAAACTTTTATAAAATACGTAATTGGTACTGTAATCTTGTGGCCCCAATTTCCGGCTTTATCATCAGGACCCTGGACATCACCTGGGATTAGAGTACTTGTAAGACAAATCAAAGCCCAAACTCGATAGGGTTACGTCGTCGTTTCAATACAAAGTTCCAATGGCCACCTTCCAGCTCCATCATCAGACCAGCTGCCTTATCAGCTAACAATCTCGTGTTCGTTTTCAATACCAGACCGATTAAAACCAGCGGTCACTAGTCTTCGTGTGGAAGGAATAGTCTAGAATTTTCGCTGGTTATTAAAGAAATAAGGTCTTACAAAACGAAAAGAAGCGAAAACTATTGACAACTCCTTCCACACGAAGACTAGTGACCGCTGGTTTTAATCTGGTATTGAAAACGAACACGAGATTGTTAGCTGATAAGGCAGCAGCTCCGTGACATCCTTATATTGCATTGTCATCCGATCTACATATGTAGGTAATATTTCGGCTCGATCGAACACCTAGGTGGGTTAAATTTAGAGCTTGCAAAAATTAATCTGAACATACATACATTATATACAAACATTGAAAGTTAGTTAAAAGCTTGTAAAAAAAGGAAACCCCCCCCCCCCCCTCTTTTCAAATCACTCACAAAGAGGATCGGATTGAGTAAAAAAATTTTCAGCTCTAGGAAACTAAAAGTATTTTCAATTTAATGAATGTGCACCATTGACTAAAGAATGTTTCCTTGCAGATGCCTCCACCGCCGGCGGCTTCGCCCCCCGAGGTATCGGCCAACGCCGGAGCCCCTTCGGAGCCTCAACACAAACGGGAGCGCCCACCCAAGCAACACACGCCCCCTACCGCGCACAAGGTACACTAACATACAGGTAGTCAGTGAAATTACTGGGCTTATGAGACTTAATACCTAATGTAACGAGCGCACTGCAGTGCCGCGCTGGCCTATGTGTTTCAAAGTTCTGGGTGGCATTGCAATTGTTATGGGCCGGCGTTATGCTTACCATCAGGCAAACCAGCTCGTCTCGTTACCAAATAGCATAAAAAACTGCTACAAGACTTTCATATGTCTTTGCCGAAGTAAAGTTAGTCTGTAGATGCCAAAAACGTTCAAAACGCTGGAAAAAGTACTCCCTGTTGCATTTTTTTTTACCTCTCCTTGCAACTTTGGCTTATATTGATCGCTACTACACCGCCTTTATGATATCAATTGTAAACGTTTTATTAATCTTATCTGTTGGTCTACTTATTCCAGCCGCCGGTTCCCCCAAAAGGCCAGTCCCCGCCCACCCCGGACGCGGTGGTGCAGTCGCCCCCGCCCCCTGCGTCCCCCGGTGGGGTGGCGGTGGTGACCCTCAAGAAATCCACGCTCAACCCCAACGCGAAGGAGTTCAACCCCGCGGCCAAGCCCTTCCAACCGAGGAGCCCTTCTACCCCCAACCACAGCAGGTAATTTTGTACTGCTTACTTTATTATTAGTACTGAATATGAACTAATCTAATCTTGTAACCGAAAAAAAGAAACGCACAAATGGGATGGATTGAGAAAGATATCGTCATTGAGGTCTCAGGTCATTTGTATGTGTGTACTAGCTGCTGCCCGCGGTTTCACCCGCGCGGGAATATTGGATTTCATGGGTTTTATTTTCTGCGCGGACCCCTAATTCTTTTTCTAAAATAAAAGTAGCCTAAAAGTTACCTGTCAAATTAAATCAACTTGGCATAGATCTGTCAAATTAAATCAACTTGTCAACATTATAAAAACTTTATTGACAGCTGTCAATGTCAATTTTATGTCACACTAACGTCACGAAAGTGTGTTTGTTGGTTTGTCCTTCTTTCACGCAGTAACGGAGCAACGGATCGACGTGAATTTTGGCATAGATATAGTTTATGGACCGGAGAGTAACATAGGCTACTTTTTATCCCGGAATAATGCACGGTTCCTGTGGGAACGCGGGTGAAAACCACGGGCAGAAGCCAGTAGATTATATTTCTAAGATAAAATTTAAAGTCTACCACCGATCGTGATAGTGAAAGAACATACAGCACGAGTTGAATGTAGCCCGGTGTATTCCAGGCCGCACACGCCGGGAACGCCGTCGGGCGCGATGGGCGTGGGCGTGGGCGTGGGGCTCGGCGTGGTGGGCCCCGGCGTGTCCTACGTGCCCGCGCCGCACCCGCCGCCGCCGCACCACATGGTACGTATGAAACCGCTGACACTGCTCAAACGCAAACTCACATGATATCATTATCAGCCGCGTGGCTGATAATGATATCATGTGGGAGCGTCCCAGCAGCGTCCCAGCAGTGGGAGCGTTCCCACTGCTGGGATACCGGCGTTCTCTCAGAGAGGTATGGGCCATAATGTTAGTGGTAGGACTTACTCTTCTGCGAGTGTCCGTCTGGGTTGTTACCACCGCTTTGTGAGTGAAGTCTGACGCCAAGCAGTAGGGTGCAAGCATTACTGTGTTCCGGTTTGATGAGCCGAGTAGCCACTGAAATTACTGGGCTTATGAGACTTAATACCTAATGTCTCAGGGTAACGAGCGCACTGCAGTGCCGCGCAGGCCTTTGTGTTTCAAAATACTGAGTGTCACTGCAATTGTTATGGGCCGGCGTTATGTTTATCATCAGGCAAACGACCAGCTCGTCTCGATACCAAATAGCAGAAAAAAAAATCCACTATGAATATTGACCTTTTCCTTTGCGTGCAAAAATTGAATACATTTACCATCCGTTCATAAATACTCAACGAAAAGTGAAAACCGGTCACAGTCAAGTGTTGGAATGTAATAGAACAGTCTTAAAACCGTCGTGATTGGTTCGCAGGTGGCTGCGGTGCCGTACGCGATGGTGGCAGCCGCCGCCGCCGCCGCGCAGCAACCCCCCACATACATTCCCCACCCGCACCCCGCTGTAAGTACCAACCCTAACTTCCGAACATACATTTAGGAAATACTGATGCTGGAAACTTCTGCAAGGTTTAATGGTCGCACATCCTCAGGGTTATAATGTTATTTCAACTCTGACAATGACTTGTTTATCGAGTAGTTGGTAGGTTTGCCATCGCTTGAAATGGAAAACATTGTGAGAAAACCATTTGTTTTATCGATTTGTTTTTAATCAGGCTAGAATATTTCCTATGATTATAAAAAGAATGTTCTTTGAAAAAAATCATGCTTAATATATACAGACTTGGTCTGACTTCTAAGCAGTTATTCAGAGCAGTTGCGAACTTATTTGGACTAGTATATAAAAACTTGTTGAAATTTTTGTGTTGTTATGTTTGTGAAGTAGGCTAAGATTCAGAAACGGGTCTTTTACTTTTATTTCCATATATCAAAAGTGTATATAGAATTTTTATATATGGAAGCACTAGCTTCTGCCTGCGGTTTCTCCTTCGCTCCCACTGGAACTGTCCATTTTTTCGGGATGAAAAGTAGCATATTATGTTACTCTCCAGTATATAAACTATATCTATGCCAAAAATCACGTCGATCCGTTGCTCCGTGAAAGAAGGACAAACCAACAAACGTACAAACACACTTTCGCATTTGTTATGGTATGGATAAGCCCACACTTAGATACTCTGAATTTCAGCCTAAGTTTCACATCCAAAAATGTAAAGAAATTTGAAAAATACTATAGCAGCATTCATGCTTTATACACTGAAAATAGCTGTTAGATATGTACTTAAACTCTAGGATATCTATTTATAGAGATTTAAAATGTTCCAATAGGTAAGCTCTTTTGGGTATTTTAAAAGCAACAAATTCTTCCCTTAATTCCCTTTTCAAAATTAAGCATTTAAACGATTAGGAAATTAAAAAGATTTCGTGAATCCAGATGGAAATGAGCTGCGATTGCAGGCAGTACGGACCGCCTATATTCGTGATGGACAAACGGGAACGACCGGAAGCGGTGAGCGCGTGTGATAATGGAACCTGGAATATTGTAGCTAAAGCACTACTATTCTATTACACCTAGTTTATGTAGATTCATTGTTTTCTTTATTACTAACAAGCTGTGCTCCGAAGCTTCGCCCACGTAGCCCACGTTACTCCTTGTAACAGCAGCTATCTGCCAGTGAAACTCCCGTCGAAATCGGTCCAGCCGTTTTGGAGATTACCCGGAATAAACAGACAGACAGACAAAAATTTTAAAAATGGTTGTTTTGTTATATGTACCGTGTATACTTTCATATGCATTTAGTAAAAAGCTGTAATTTTGATATTACAAACAGACACTTCAATTTTATTTATTTGTATAGATTTTAATAAATATAGTGTGCACTTACCACGAGGAAAATTTCAATCTCTTAACGTTGTTAGTTTGGGGTTAGTGGAATGTTCACCTAGGTCCTAGACTTTAGAGTATTGTAACTTTGACCGCTATCCGAGGGCGTAATAACTTAGTAGATAGATATAAACTGCAATCTTTGACCCAGGAGTTACTATTTTTAGTGACCAAATTTAATTAATTATCAACCTTTGAATATCATGGAAATTAAGTTATGGCAGTGTCGGTTTTTGGTTTCTACTTGACAAACAGTGTTTTACTAACATTTCCGTAATGGCAAGCCAAAGAAAAGTTGATAATTTCAAAACCAAAGACAGTTCATGTCCTGGCTAAAAATTACAACTGCATTTTTTTCTGTTAAAACCGACCTAAAAAGTCAAGTACAATTGATACGTAATAAATAATAGCTTCTCAAAATTTGGTTCAAATTATTCTGAGATACATATTCTTAAATAAGTTCTTTTGTGTATAACAGACAGTTTTGTCGTCATAGTTTTTCCACTCTAGAAGATTAATTTTCGATTTTTCATAAGAAATGCAACATTAGGCTACAATATTCCAGGTCTCATTTACACAGAGAGCGTGTTGTGTTTGATATCACCCGCACGTGTGTTGGCAACGATACCTACTCCTTACTGCGCTTGTGTTTAGCTCTGTACCAACTTTTCGCGGTAAAGGTCCACCCAATATCCATCGGCGTTGAATCTCCTTGAGGAAATCAGGGTAAAAATATTTTCATTGACAAAGACTGTGGAGAACCCAATACTCAATATTTGGATAAATACCTACACCATGAGTATATTGATTACCAAACAATACATGGGTACATTTCATTTTGGCAATCTCGAGTGTTCATAAGGATCCAAAAAAGTTAAGGTAACTGTTGTTTGAGATTGGGGTGTAATGTGAAGGAAAACACACATAATGCAAACATAGGACTTTACTTTTACTCGCCTACCTAAATTTGCAAAACACCTATCGGTGTTCGGCAGTCGCACTTGAGAGCCAGTTCTGTGAGCTTACTCTTGACACTCGATTCCAATCGTAAATTGGGATTAGGATCGAATTTGTACTCTTGAAAGCAAAACTAGTGCACGATCGGAACCAATTTCAGTGCAATCTTTTTTTTATGCTATTTGGTAACGAGACGAGCTGGTCGTTTACCTGATGGTAAGCATAACGCCGGCCCAAAACAATTGCAGTGCCACCCAGAACGTTGAAACATAAAGGTCTGCGCAACACTGCAGTGCGCTCGTTACCCTGAGACATTAGGTATTAAGTCTCATAAGCCCAGTAATGTCACTGGCTACTCTGCTCATCGAACCGGAACACAGTAATGCTTGCACACTACTGCTTGGCGGCTGACTTCACGAGCAAAGCGGTGGTAACGACTCAGACGGACACTCGCAGACTGTCTCAGGGTAACGAGCGCAATGCAGTGCCGCGCCAAAGTTACGGCGTCTCAAAATTCTTGGTACTCAAATAATTACCAAAAGGCAAACGACTATCTCGTCACTATCCAATAGAATAAAAAACTATCGATTGACGAAGATTGTTTTAGCCACAATCCTTCGATTTGATTCAAGGTGATTCCACGTCGAGATAATCGAGTGATGACTTAAGCGAGAAAATACAACGATATCATCAATGAAGACTACTCACATTGAAGTTGTAGCGTTAACGCTTAGAGTGATAATCCCTTAACCGTGTTTTTGAACTTACTAATATTAATAAACTTTGTAAATAAATAACACACAAAGACCTGGTACCGAAACGTACAATGTACAAATGCTTGCTTTTGTTAGGGCACAAATATTTTCCCCGTTGTAGGAAATGAACACTACAGAAGTTAAATCCATCAATAAACCTATCAAACCATGGGGGTGGTCGAAAATCTTGATATTTAATTGAAAAGATGAAGTACCCTTGAAGGTCGGTTACCTTTTAGGGTTGAAATATACCAATATAATTATTTCAACTGGTGTCTGTAAGGCGTCTGGCTGTAGCATGAGAGTAAATCCTTTATAACAAAGAGATCCCTTGCCCCTAATAGGGTCTTCTCGGTCAAGAAGAAGGGGTCATACTCAGGGAGTTCCAATTTAACTGGAGTCTAAAGCCATGCTCCCACAATACTAAGGCTGAGATTTAGAGACGAATCTAAGCGTGGACTCACGCTTACATACGTCAAAATTCTATACAGTTTTGACATATGGAAGCCAAAGTCTACGCTTAGAATCGTCTCTGAATCTTAGCCTAAGACATGGATGAAATACTTGCCTTTTTATTATTACAGCTTTTATTTATCTTGCCATGTTCGTATGCAAGTTGTCCGCTTCAAAATTTCCAAACCATTTTTCGACAACGTGCTGGTATCCGATTGAGCTTAAATTTGGCATACTTATGTACGTCCGGTGACAATACAATATTATGATGTCACAGAGCTGGTCTGATGATGGAGCCGGCGGGTGGCCACAGGAATTCTGTAACGAAACGACCCCACCGAGTTTGGGCTTGTTTGATTTGTCTTTACAAATAGTTTGATCCTAGATTATGGCCAGGGTTCTGATGATGGAGCCGAAAGGTAGCCAAAAAGCTTGTATGGAAAAATGTATTTATGTCAAAATACATTTATGTTTACAAATTTCATATTGATCCCGTTGCGGGAACCCGCGACCACTGTGACCTACAGAAGTCCATCGACCTGTTAGTGGTGTGTTTTTATTTATCAAAGGCAAAATCAAAATTTTATTTGCAAAAAATCTGCATAGGTATACCTAAAGCGAAAGGAAAAGGAGGAAAAGGAGGTTTTTACTAGTTCGGCAGCCTATGGGTTCATTGATAATTTGTGCAAAAAGTTATGTCAATAAATTATTTTTACTTTTTACTTTTACTTTGCAAAAGAAATTGATTTTGCGTAATAACATTTTTAGTCAATTCTGGCTTTATTGCTAATAAATGCACCTGACTATTAAATGCAATTGGTGATTATCTTGTAATAAAAATATTAAAAATTAATCAAGCATTTTGATTTGTTCCGGTTTAATTTATCTATGTAAAGAAAGATAAAATGTGCAAGGACTTGAAATTAATTAATTAATCACTTAAAATTTTTGTGTTTAATCTTAGGTATTTTCGATTGTAAAGATTTTTAAGGTTTTATTATAAACTAGCTTCTGCCCGCGTTTTTCACCCACATTCCCACAGGAACCGTGCATTTATTCGGAATAAAAAATTAGCCTATGTTACTCTCCGGTTCATAAACTATAGCTATGCCAAAAATCACGTCGATCCGTTGCTCCGTTGCTGCGTGAAAGAAGGACAAGCCAACAAACACACTTTCGCATTTATAATATTAGTAGGCTGTTTAATTTGTAAGAAGCAACTGCTCTAACATGTATTATGATATACTACATCGTCTTTACCTAAGTTAGTGTGGATTAAATAAAAATATGAAGTATGTATAACATATACTGTATAATTCATTTGCTTTTACATAATTTTTATGTAAATAAGATACATAAATACAACCTCAACGCACTAAACCCATAGTAAAATAACTATCTAAATCATTTCCTCCGACCGCAACTTTACTAATTCTTCGGAAATCCTCCACAACTCCTTTGCATTATCTTCGTTCACTTTCAAACTCATTTTAGCTTCTGAGCAATCAGCGAAGTACCTCCCGGTCACCTGATCGCAATCGTCAGACGCGGCCAGGTACACACTAGTCTGAGCGCCGTCCGACGGGCTCTTAAAAAACGAGTATAAAACCAGACTTCTCAGCTTTTCGAATATCGTTGATTTGTACAGAGACGTGTTGACTTGGCCAGGATGAGCACTGTTCACTACAACTCCAGTACCATCTAATCTTCTCGCCAGCTCAGTACTAAACAGCAAATTACATAACTTACTATTGCAAAACGCTTGCACGTACGTGTAATAGTTCTCCTTGTTCAAGTTGACGATGCAACCGAATCTGTGCAACACTGAGGAGAGTATTATAACTCGGCTTGGTGCGGATTTCTTCAATATAGGAATTAAGAGAAGAGTCAGTAGGAACGGTCCGAAATGATTAATCTGCATGTCGCGAACTATTCCGTCCTCTGTCTTATCTTGACCGATGCCGCTTGTCCCAGCGTTGTTGATAAGGACGTCTAGCTTCGCTTCCGTGCTTGTGAATTCTTTGACGAAGCTGCGTATGGATGCCAATGACGCAAGGTCCAAGTCTATATGTTTCACTATCGCGCGATTCTTGGATAGTCTTCTGATTTTCTCGACCGCTCTTTTTCCTCTCTTGCTGTCCCGGCATGCTAGTATCACTTTGGCGCCTCTTTTGGCCAGCTCCAATGCTGTAGCGAAGCCTATACCACTGTTACCACCAGTCACTATGACCACTTTACCAGTCATCACGGCCCGACTGTAGAATTTCCCCGTCGACCATTTGTTGTAGACCTTTATTAAGATCAAAGTCAATACGAGCCATAGTAAGTACCACATAATTGTTGTTGTAATTAATTTCGAAGGAGTTTGTACTCCGTTCGTTGTGGAAGCTACTGATAAACTGTCTCGGAATTGACACATCGATTGCTCGTGCGTAATCATTGAACTACTGCTAGTTTCCGTCAGTTCTACTTGTATTATATAGATGTGGGAATTCAGGGTAGGAAAATTACGATAGATTGTTCCAAAAAAACATTACAACACTAATTATTATGGTCGAAGTAAATTCTGTTTTATTTTTATGCTATAGATGCGCATTTACAGATGTGATTTTAATTTTAATTATCTTTGGATTGTAAATTTTAATTTAACAGTTAATTACAGAGCAATACCCCTCTCACATACTTACCTTTAAAATTTACGACAGGGGTATTCTTTAAATTTTAGTATAAGAAGGCAATACTAAAACATCCGACTTCACAGAGGTTCTTATACCAATTGAAAAAAATATATACAGCCTGAGTTTGATTTGGTATGTTATCCCGAAAGGGGGTCAATCTAAGCTAGGACTACAAGCTAAGCTAGGACGACAAGCTAAGCTAGGACTACAAGCTAAGCTAGGTTTAGATAAATCATCGTGAGACGTTATTGGGGACGTAGGGATATCTAAAAACCAATGTCATACAATACGTCAATCAATATCAATACATATCTTACATACTAAACATAATTTAATAAATACTTATTTATTTCATTTATAAACTTAATTCGTACAAACAACTCGACCAGTGACTATCAAAAATACTTCTCATTAATAATGTAATCTGGCGATAAGGCTATATTACCACATAGTAATAAATAACTTATCTACGAGCCAAGTTCGTTTTACGTATTTGTTCTTGTTTATCTGAAGCGAGTGGCCGCAGTAATTTAATAATTTTCGTAGATTGCACTAATTTTGTTATCTTTTAAATCTTTCAAGTAATCTCCAATGGTATCCATTGGAGCCATTTGATTTTTCTTTTCGATAATAATATTTCTTTTTTTTCGACCCTCTTTTCCTTTTAAAACTTGCTGATACGTAAATAAACACTAAATCTAAACCAGCAACAAAAACAGTTGGATAATTTACAAGGCAATGTAGGCCTATAGATAATCCAAATGTTCTAGCCCACTACCAGTTGGAAGCGTACCCAGCATGCTGGCGGCATTGCCTCGTTGAACCGCAATGCTGAACCGTTGAGCCAGATAAGTACCAGCATTTTGGTTACGCGTCGCATCATTCAAACGGTCCGACAAAATTTTGAAAATATTATGAGCTACCGGCCCACACGGACTCAAAGTTTCAACACCAAATGGCTCAAATAATCAGTCCGGTTGTTCAGGTAGTCAATATTGATATGCTATGTTGAATTACTATTTTTTTTTTTGTAGTTTATATCATAGCTTTGGATAACGCAAAAAGATTATCATGACAAATTAATTTTGATTTCTTGTTTAATTGGGAACCGCACTTTTTTCAGGGAACAAGTAGGCCATTGCAAACCTCAATTAATCCTCGTTTTTTGTCGTTACCCAGCAAAACATCTACAACACAACCAACTATAAAACATCACTCAAGTTTATCAATCCGAAAAGGACGGGAAACTTGAAACGACATATGGTGCAGATTTTCTTAGTTGTTCAATAATGTTAACAAACTTGGCGGCTCACCAACCAATAACATAGATAGGAATTCAAGACTAGTGACCGCTGGTTTTAGTCGGTTTGGAATCTAAAACGAACAGGAGATTGTTAGATTGTTAGTCGGTATGGCAGCTGATCCATGATTTGGTATTGATATTTGAACAAGTGTGTGACATTACAGTTGGCGTATGGCGCGATGGGGGGCGGCGCGAGGGTGGCGGGCGGCGGGGCGGGGCAGCACGCGCCCATGCAGGCGCAGCAAGCCAGGAGCTACAGGAAAGGTAACCACCGATGATTCATACTATTTTCAATTGACTCCAAAAAAGGAGGTTATAAATTTGACACTTGGCATTTGTAATTTTTTTTTGGTAAGTTTTCGAACCGATCTTTTGCTTGATGGTAAGCATAACGCCGGCCCATAACAATTGCAGTGCCACTCAGAACTTTGAAACACAAAGGACTGCGCGGCACTGCAATGCGCTCGTTACCCTGAGACACTAGGTATCAAGTCTCATAATTCCAGTAATTTCAATGATTGCAGCTTTTGAACTGTATTTTCTGTGTGAATTTTTGAATATAAGTATTGACTGATGTTGCGTCCCCACAGTGGGCGTGGGCTCCGGCGTGCAGGTGGCGGCGGCCACGGGGCAGCCGCTGCTGGCCCCCGCGCCCATGCAGCCCTTCGTACCCTACCCGCACCCGCACCAGCCGCACCCGCAGCACTACCACCACCCCATGGTGAGTCTACTGACCAATATTTTTTCACTTTTAGAGAACTGCTGTATTTGTTTTTGTGCTGGTTGTGTTTGTTGACCAAAATTTTTTCACTTTTCGAGAACTTGTAAAGTCGATAGGGACAATTGCCTCAGTTTGAATTGGTATGTTATCCCGAAAGGGGTCCTAGACCGTAAGGAGAAGGTAAATAGTGGGAGTGTGGCTCCCCATTAAAATAAACCTGCTGAGTAGGAACAGTTGCAGTAATCTGTCCTATTCCTCGTCAGGTGCGCATGTACCACCACGGCGGGGGAGTGGGCCCGCTGGGCGGCGGGGAGGGGTACGCGCCGCCGGCCGCGTCCCCCGCCGCCGCCTCCCCCGCGCTCTACCCGCCCCCCTCGCCCGCACACACGCCGCACCCGCACCCTCACCCCCACCACCACTACCAGCAGCCGCCCTTCCAGGTAATTAATATAATTCGGATGTTGCATAAAACACAAACTACATTTATTTTTTAAAATTCATGATTCTAGATCTACGGGAAGTACACCGTAGGTTTTGATTCCCTTGCGAGTGTCAAAATATGCAGCATAAAAGGCCGTACCTTTGCGTTAACTTTATAGTTTGATGTTTTTCTCAGCTCTAAAGGATTGCAAACTTGAGTGTTTGATATTAATTTCAACTTGATATCTCCACGCATTCCTGAGAAAATGGGTCTTGACAGACAGGCTGGCAACAAAGTTATCCGATAAGGGTTCCTTTTGAGGTACGGAACCCTAAAAGATGATGGTGTCCGTGTCATTTTATTTAAATACTATTTGATAACGAGACAGTGCCGCGCAGGCCTTTGTTTCAAAGTTCTGAGTGGCACTGCAATTTTTATGGGCCGGCGTTATGCTTACCATTAGGCAAACGATCAGCCTGTCTCGTTACCAAAAAATAAAGTGAAAGAATACATTATCATTCTTTTGGTGTATATGTGTATATTAACAGATAGATGTATGTTTGTTCCCCGCAGGTGCTGTGTCCGCTGATGAATACAGGCGCCGGGAACACCCACCACCACTTGCACTACCTCAACCACCACGCCGACCCACACAACCACCACCCGCATTCGCTACAGGTAACTAACTAACGGCCTCCCGAAAGAGTTGTTCCGTTTTGGTACTAAAATTGAACCAGGCTATCAGTTGGTTTTTTGGTGTGAGATCTCAAAATCTAGATATTTTGAAATGAAATTACCATCTTATAGGCTTGCGATTTCCTGAAAATGCATAGTTTCTTTTTAGTGGGTAACGTGAAACTGAACGCAATTTCTTGAAACGGAACGGTTTTTTTTTAACTTCTTTTTGGCTGAAAGTGATAAAGAGCCATAGACAATAAAAAAAATTGACAGAACAGATGACAGCACAGCTTATTATTTGTCAAAACTGTCAAAAATGACGTGACAATGACGACCATACTTTTATAATGTTGCTGCTTTTTGGATATTTTTAGGAACGCAGTGTTGCTGTTAATTAATTTTGCATTTCAACTACGCTTGTTTTAAAACTAGTTTAAAAAAAAACGCAGGCTATTTCAGGCACATATCTAGAACAAAATTTGGGGCTAGTTCATTTTTTCTGGGAATAAAGTACCAAGCCCCATACAAATTCGGTACAATCCTTTCTACATACAAATGGACCCCAGCCAGACTAACATGTGCACCACGACCACTGTTTTGTCTCGCTCTTTCTCCTGCGAATACGAGACAAATGCATCGACAAAATTTTGTCACGACGCGCATGTTAGCTCGGCAGGAGAGCGCTCACGAAAGTTAAATGACTCTAGGTACTCTTTCCAATTACACAACCGATCAAGAAGGGCAGGAAACATTTCTTGAAGAATCCCTCCCACGCACAGCATATTAGCAAGACTTCCAGTTTTACTCTGTTGAAGACGTGCGAAAATAACTTTCGCTTGTCACACGAAAACGTTTTCAACTCGCGTTTCAAAACGATAACGTCGCGAAGAAAATCACTAGCACTATATGATCGTAAAAGTAAAATGTAATTTTAGCTTTGTAAAATCTGCGGGGTTATTCTAATTCACTCGGAATGATATCCGTGTCGGGAGCGACTGTCTTGATCGTTTCTATTTATTTAGTCACTAGTCTTCGTGTGGAAGGAGTTGTCAATAGTTTTCGTTTCTTTTCGTTTTGTAAGAGCTTATTTCTTTAAAACCAGCGAAAATTCTAGACTATTCCTTCCACACGAAGACTAGTGACCGCTGGTTTTAATCGGTCTGGTATTGAAAACGAACACGAGATTGTTAGCTGATAAGGCAGCTGCTCTGAGTAAAATTCTAAAGAGATTCCCAAGAAATCCTCTCTTCAATGCAGCAGGGTTGCTAACTGTAGTTTTCTCCTAGCAGGCCGTGCTGCTGCCGCCGTCGCACCAGTCGGGCGGCGCGGGCCACCCCTAACTGCGCCGCCCGCGCCCGCCCCCCGCGGCCCCTGCGCCCCCCGCGCCTCGCCGCACAGGGTGCCCCGGGTGTTAGGGGGACGGGGGTGGGGCTCACTACCTGGGAGACCGGTGGGGAGTGTATAATGTCACTAAACAGTTTAATGTTACTAGGTAGGTGTGCGCAACGGATCTTGGCCGCAGTGAAAGCGAAACTGCTACAGTCTTGAAATGCATAGTACTTTAACTTAGCTGACAATTACTACACACCGCAGTTACATAGTTTGGAATTGTGATACAAAACAATAATATGCGAAAATTGAAGTGTTGTGAGGCTCAACTCTGGTGCGCAGATGTAAAATGTAACGCAGAGCAAAGTTAAAGTAATATTCGCAATTGTGCGGAGATACTATGTTCACTCCGGCTCAGATCCGTTGCGCCTCCTGACGTGTAGTGCTGTTGAAATGGTAGTTATTGGTCATGCCTTGTGTGGCAGAATGGGGCTCTCCTCGTTCTCCATTAGATGAAGATAAGATGTGGACAGAATACCTGACAGAACCGTGTGTGTGTGTGTACCTAGTAACCGTCACATAATCTGTGCCATCTTCATCAATCTCGGCTTTATGCCTAATTGACTTCAGTCATGGGCCAATAAGTACTGTTTATACTTTTATCTCAAGACGTTAAGGTTTGTGTGAAGAATTAACGTTGATCTAGCATGATTCAGTCCAGTCTGTGTATCTTAAAATAATATAGATGAAAGTGACACATGTATTTTTTTAGTTATTGTTGGTGTTACTGTACCTTTGGCTACAAAAATAACTGTTGTAAAGTCAATGTGCTAATATTGAAATTAATTACTACCGCGCCATAAAGAATCGCAGGCTAGCTACATAAATTGGAACGATGCTGGCATGCCAAATAGAACTAAATATAGGCTCTCTCTCGCACCTCTATTTATCAATTTATGTGTGAAAGGGATAGCTACCTCTTAATTTTAGTTTCCGGTAATCACATGCCTGAATAGAACCCATTATAACATAAAGGAACTAAAATAACTGATATTTTCATTTTCAGTGTTGAAATTTGCGTTCTCACAGTACACCATTCTCCGATAAAATCAATACATTCAAAAAGTGTTATGAAAACATAATAAAAAACTATATGTTAAAGACCTCAAGAAACAGGTTTAAGATTCACTAGATTTTTAATTAAGAAATGTCGTTAGTAACACCTTTAACTTTTCAAACAAGCAGCTAGTAAAAAATAACGATAAACAGTAACAAATTAAACTGAAAATTATTAAAAACATAAATAATTGCTACTATAAACTTTAGGACCATAATATAATGAAAACGTAAAATAGTGTGTAAAAAAAGTACCGATAAATACAGTGTACGAGCAAAAAAAACAGGAACCGATAAAAATAATAATTTTAGTAATGGAAAATTCACCTTTATTGCAAAGTGATAATTATTTTTGCCAACATGATACTATCACTTTGCTGAAGGTTAATTTTTCGTTCACTTCCGTCTTTCATTTTGGATCTTTTACTCAGTGTCACGTCTAAACACAAAATGAAATAAAAATGAATATGAATGAATATTCACTCTAATGAAAGTTGTCCCTAATGAACTGTTTGATATCACGTAGTTGATTCTTGTGTTACCCAGAACAAGTTATTTATTTAGGTTTTCTGTCAGACTATACAATGCAATAAAACTTAATCCTAGTGAGAGTCCAATAACAGGAAAACACAACATTCAATAGGTAATAATGTGCTCTAGAAACTTATGAAAAAAGACTGGGTTCGGCTATTATGAGCAACATAAATATTCACACAAACATTAACATCATCCAACACCTACACCAACTGATATGTAATAAGTGTCAAAACACGCTGACACCACGTGACAATTGTCAAATAAGTTGACACTAGTGCCATCTGTCAACATGACGCTTCCTACCGACTCCGCCAGTATCGTTGACGCACCCCCTCGTTTAAACTAACACCCGGTGCCTAGTTGAAACGTTAATGCAGTGTTGGACGTTGCCAAGTTTCAAGCTATGTGCGGACTTTAAGTTTGTATAGTGCAAGCCAGTCGGCTGGCCAGCGGCATAATCGTGTTAGCACTACCCTCTATCTAAAAAGCATTACGCTACAGCTATCTACATACAGACTAAAAATCAATCATGTCTGCTGTCAAAGTCAAAGCGAATGTCAAAAAGAAATTGACATACAGGCAAGTAAGTGGCTGGAATTATTCAGGCCTAACATCCCATAGAAAGTGCTCAGCTGTAAACAACACGGTCACCCATCCGAGTGCTGACCGCTTCGGATGTTGCTGTATCCAGTTGGTCTGTTTAGAATGGCTGATTAGACTCCGTTTTCAGCGTTAAAGATAAAACTTTAGAACACAGCAAAGAATAAAGAAGCTTTAAAGTGCAATGTTTATTATATAGAGGTTAGGCTACAAGTGGCGACACAACCAACAGGTCTGTGAACCAATGGGAAGATACATTGCTTATTTATTCCGCTATGTGGCTGATTATCGCTGGTGTTGTTCCGCTGTCAAACTTCATTATACAATTTTATTAAGTAGGAAAAAAACCGCTTCTGCAATAAAGTATGCCTCTGTCCTCTGTGTAGTGCATTTCAGTGTAAAAATAAAGGTACACACGTTTCCCTCCTGATGAGAAAAAATTGAAGCTGTGGATCAAAGCATTGCGCATCATAACTTATTGGAAACCATATTATTCTTCTAGGTTATTTAATGACCGATTCAAATCTAATGAGATAAGCAATTTTACTGGTTTGTTAATTCATTAACCCCCAAATTAAACACAGTGCCAAGCTCCAGCGATGGTGGCGCCATCTGAAATTAGTTTTTCCTGTGCTTCCCCATTGTGTCAAGGCCGTCTCTCAATGTGAATTTCGTAAGTTATATTAAATTCTTGATGTTTCTGGGGTGAGCGCAGTGCTTCAAACTTTTGCATACCACTCTTTTGCAATGCCCCATATTAATTGAAGGATCTTAAAGCTTTTCATCGGCACTGGAAATTTTTATTGGAGTCACAGGTAAAGCTAATCTCAGATGGCGCCACCACCGCTGGTGCTTGTCATTGATGTTTACTTTGAGGGTTAATGAATTAAAATATAACTAGTAATGCAGTACTAGTAGTAGTGACCATTTCAAAGCTAATGATTTCTAAGACGCGAGTCTTAGAAATCATTAGCTTTGAAATGGTCACTACACAACCTAGAAGAATAATTTGTTTCCAATCATTTTTGATGAGCAATGCTTTGATCCACAATTTCCGTTTTTTCTCGTCAGAAGGGAAACGTGTGTACCTTAATTTAACACTGAATTGCACTTTACAGATACATACTTTATTGCAAAGATGATTTTTTGTTTACTCACTAAAATTTTATAATGAAGTTTCATAGTGAAACAACACCAGCGATAATGCGCCACCTAGCGGGATAAGTAAGCAGTGTGGCTCCCCATTGGTTTAACGGTGTCTTTAAAAGTATTAGACATATATTTGATTGACATTTGGTATTGAGAACTTACCGATTGACGTTTACAGTGCGACCATTTTAGTTAGATCCCAACAAAGAAGTGTATTGTGGACTTAAATGTGAGAAATACTGTTTTTCTGTGAGTTATGTGACTGAAAAATGTGAACTATGAGTGGACCATGACCAATTCGGAATGAATAAATAACACATTGTTTTACTATAATGGTTGCACTGCAAGATTGAAAGTCGTTTGTCTATTAGACAGCCTATTCGTCTATTTGTGAGCTAACAACAATTAAGGCTGCAGCCGTAAAGCCGGAAACTGGTCGTAAGAAATTGTTTTAAGATCTGATCTGCTGTCAAATATAAGTTAACCCGTTAATAAAGAAGCCTTGGTGATGACTTCACGTTATATTAAGATAAAAACTGTTTTGACTAAACTTTGGTAAGACTACTTAAATGATTGGAGAATTTTCAAGAAGTACGATAACTATGCTGTTCTATTCCATAATTATTCTAAAGTGTCATGAAGAAGACCTTAAATTTTACGTGTAATTAATTAATATGTAACATACGGTGATGCCCCACTAGGCAAACTGTTCGCTCGATGATTCAAGGACGCGTGTTCGTTTACCGTGAGTTTTATCAAATTTAGACTCTAGTACTTAGCGGTCGCAACTACATAGTTCTGCGCAAACACTTACTTTGTTACCATAAAAAAAAACACTTTTAGACGCCTGCTTAGCTAGACAGTGTGTAAAGATAAACGTCAAAAACGATTAGAAATGTCACAACATAATTGTGTTAGACAACGGTTTGACACTACTAAAATCAAGATTTGTGGTTGCTCATATTTAAACACGCAACTAAGGCATGTTTATGAGTTAAACACTGTTTAACACAGGTTTAAAGTGTGTTTAATTTTTTTGTGGTAAAACCGGTATTCTTTTAGTGGGGTCGCCCTCCAAAATGTATCTTAATTCCCACCAAACGTCAATATGGAATCATTGAAGGTTTTTAAACGTCACCTTTGACAACACCGGTAAATAAATCCTGATTTATCCCAATTGAGTTACATTGTATTTTGACAGCATATCGGTGCAGCTTAAAAGCTCTGTAATTATATAACTTACGTTGTCTGTGGACATGTCATTATTCAGTGGTGTAACTGAATTCCAAACTTAATTTGTAATCAATGTCTGTATAATCATTATCTGTGGTTCTACACCGATCTTTTTGAATGTGATCAAATAGAGGAACTGATTTCACGTTCGGAAAGGGCGCGGTAGATCTTTCTGTTAAATTCCATTTTATTGGCATTTTTAGTTTATCATATTCTAGTTATTTATTAAGACAACAGATGCATTGTCACAATTACATATTGGTTACAATACTTACAAATAAATTTCGTTAAATAAGAACCGTGCATATTATAACTTACTATATCAAAAGATCGATCTATAACGCATAATGAACGTGTATATTATTCATGAAATGGCAGCTTATTGTGCTTACCTTTGGCAGCCCTATGGAAAGCATTTATTACTAGAATGCTGGGATGTATCGACCTTCTCTTATACTACTTGATAATAAACCATCGATATACGATGCAATTTCAATTCAAACACAATTTTCATTGAAATCGGTAGTCTACTAAATTCACGAACGTATCCGATTGTATTACAATTTTATTGTCTCTTTTATGAATTGTAGGTAAACATAACTGACTACTTTTCTCATTAAACCTGAACACAGTAATGCTAGCACATTACTGCTAGGCGGCAGACTTCAAGAGCAAACCAACCCAGACGGACATTCGCATAAGAGTCAGTCCTACCACCTAGTAGTAACTAGTAGATCTCTGATCCGAGCATTTTTCTGAAAATCTTATTAGTAATTGATATCTCTGAGAAATCTATTTGCTATACTTTAAGAGTAGTGAATAGTATATTTCAAAAACGACGCGACATTTAACCGATCTATCAAAACTGATGTCTGATTTCAAAAATTCAATATTCATTCATATAAGCCTCAACGGAGCACTTATGAAGGTTAAAAAAATGACTCTTACAACGGGTCTCTGTAACGCTCATCTACCCGAATCACAGACTAAAACTAATGATGTCTTTATCAGAACAAAATAAATGACAAAGACACCAACAGACCCAATCCGTGCTCAAGGTCAACGAACCTTCCAGAAACCCACCGTGCCCGTACCAAATTGGTACAGGCCGAGCAAGAAGGGCAAGATCAAGAAAACCGTCACGGCGTTCTTTTTAAAAAATAGTTTTTACAATTATTCTAATGCTAACAATTTAAAGTTTAGTAGACGCCAGGAGGCTCCTGAGCTATTTGCCTCCATGCATCTTTGTCATCTAATAAACCTTAATTTTATATTACGCTTTTTTAATTAATTTACTCTAAAGTACGGACTGTTGCGTTTGAAATGGACCGATTCAACTATACTAAACTAAAGATGCCAATAAGGTTAACACATACTGCTGCCTTACCAGCTAACAATCTCGTGTTCGTTTTCAATACCAGACCGATTAAAACCAGCGGTCACTAGTCTTCGTGTGGAAGGAATAGTCTAGAATTTTCGCTGGTTATTAAAGAAATAAGCTCTTACAAAACGAAAAGAAGCGAAAACTATTGACAACTCCTTCTACTAGTAAAGACTAGTGACCGCTGGTTTTAATCGGCCTGGTATTGAAAACGAACACGAGATTGTTAGCTGATAAGGCAGCAGTATATACACATGCGATAGCGATAGAGTTAAAATTAAATATAATTAATAAAGAATATATTTATATTTCAACCTAAATATGTATCTAAAACATATGAATTTCTGAACATTCATTGTAAAGGGTGGACATTTGGTAAAACACCACTTTTACACCATTGCATAGTTTATAAAAATATATTGTATATGACATATATATTTATTCCTGTAAATTTAAGGTCTCAGCTCCCGTCCAAAGTGCCGTATGTTGTATTTTCTGAAGGACGTACGGTAGGTTTACTTTGGACAGCAGATTGCTTAGGTATAGTACCGGTCACAAATTGCCCATAGATAAGTATAAATTGTAAATATTATTGGCAATGATTGGTGTTGGTATACCTCTACGATCGCGAAGTATTGTCTATGGAGCGTTGTAAATTCATTTGAGGTTGCCGAGTTGTTTATGTATATTTTTTTCTTAATATTAGCTCTATCTTTATCCTTGCTTTTAACGAATGAAGGTAGACGTAAAGCCGATTTTGTCTGCCTTAATGTTGTGAATATCACTATAAACGTGACAACTTAAAGTAATAACAAAATGCCTTCTTTACAATGCTGCAATAATAAATGTTACATGTTTCTGTTATATACAATTTTATACTTGTTTACTTAAATCAAAATTGTTTCACGTAATTCTGTATCAATTATTTTTGGCTCTCGATGCTGAAAATGTTGCCAGGATCGCTGGCATATTGCGTTGCCTGTCAAACGATCAAAGTCCGCACAGCGCGGCGGGGTTAATTATATAGTTGATATTTAGTTGTGCCTACTCCAAAAATGGTTAGGCATGATCGTGTAAGGATATCTGAGTGTCTACTATTGGCCGCAATGCTCAGCCGATGGTAGAGTGTGTAAAATATTAGATAGGTAGTTATTTCTTGATCTTATTAGTTGGGTCGTAGGGATTTGTGCAGATAAAGGGATTAGTCGCAGTAGATTAACAGTTTGCAGCTAGCGGTTTGCCGCCCGACTCGGCTATGTATCCGCTATGCATGCTTTGTGTGAATGCTGTATGTATTTATTAAAATAGTACTGGACGCTAAGACACAGCGTTTGTTGCAAACAATTTGGCCAGTGGGACCGGGCCTTGAAAAGTTTATTACACGACTGTACAAAAAATGAGTGCGTGTGGTTCATGTATGTATGTGTGTGTGAGTTATTCCACCATAACTTTTAAATGCCTGAACATATTTGGATGTATGGGGTATCGATAGAATCCTTATATCATCCCGAGTGACAAAGAATATAATTGTTTTGAAAAAACAAATCAATATGGCGGCAGTACGGGTCCATATTCAAATGTGAAAACATCTTCAATTATTTCAATATGGGTATCAAATTGAAGAGCTTGATGAGCACATTCCAAAACTATGTAATTTATGGGCAAAATTTTATGTAGGTGTGTACATGTAAAAATAATTTCTTTGGCTGCAAACAATTTAATCAGACTTTATTAAGACTGCGAAAGTCTAAATGAGCGAATGGCTTCGTAGATTGAGTAATCATTAGAATTCGTTACAAAGGCTAATAAAAATTTATAAAATAAAATTAATTAAAAAAAAACGAGTAATTGTAATCGGGGGACCTCTCAAATTAAAAAGTTTTCAACAGAACGGTCCCCGACAGCAATGACTTGTTTTTTGGCAGGGCAGTCGTGTTTTTTTATTATTTGTTTGTTCTTTAACTTGTCGAGTTGTGGAGCTACATAGTCGATAGTTCTTTATATATATTTTAATTCTTATTTCACAAGTACCAGTTTGGTTGGTTATTCGTTTCTTCTCTATGATAATAATCAGCACCAATCTTGCAATGAACAGGTACACCGCAATATACATATCTGCCATTATAGGATCTTATTTTACATCAACCAAACAAATTACTAGAACATTTTGAGATTTGCACAAATCCCTTCGACCGTTTCTCTTCTAGTTAAGCTCGGATTGCCGCAAAACCAGACAATTACGGCAATTTGGACCCTACGCCTTATTTATTTAGATCTATTATTAATTAATGTTATTAGTTGTAACTTTAGACCCTCCGCAATGGCAGCGCGAAAACGTCGTGTCAATTGTTTAAAACGTTTGCGCGCTGCGTTTATATCTCTATGGACTTTCTTGCTGCCATTTTGTTTTTATAATGCCGGGTAGGGAATATTGCACGTTCTTACGTCAGTTTTGTACACCATGTCTGTGACTTGTAGGCTATGTTTTGTGCAAGTAACTTTATTATAGTGTCTATGCTCAAGAGCCAATGATCCCACGGGTGGTGGAGTTTGTCTATGATCATGGCTTTTTAGATATGTTTATTAGTTTCAATTAAATATAAATTCTTTGTAGTTAAATTGCATCTCATTGACTGTTGGGTTTGTAATAGTCTTGTTTCTTTCTTAAAATATTAGCCAAAAGAAATGAATCGCGGCTTCTTACAAGCAGTTGGAACTTTTTAAGATTTGAAGTGTTCTGTCTAATGACCTGTTACGCTATTCAACTTCAAATAACAGCCTCTGCTCTCTCTTTCACTAAAACAACTGCGCTCAATTTATTGCTAACGAATTAATGATCTACAAAGCCGGTTACCTGCAGGATTTAGTAAAAGCAAAGCCTTTCTTGTCGCATTATTGGTGTACAACTCTGAAGCTAAGATTCAGAGACGATTCTAAGCGTAGACTTTGGCTTCCATATTATGTCAAAACTGTATAGAATTTTGACGTATGGAAGCGTGAGTCCATGCTTAGATTCGTCTCTGAATCTCAGCCTAATAGTAGTCGACGTGAACAATGATCGATATTAGGCTATAAATATTTATATATAACGCGTTTCACTTATCGGATAGTTAATCTTACTCTATGCCACGTTTCAAAACGTTCCTAACTCCCAATACATTGACTCAACTTTGGGTATATTATAAATGTAGCCAAGTTACAATACAATAACTCTTTATTGCACTCCAAGATGTACGAGTAATAAATAAATAATACAATGGTTACAGTAAAGGTACAATGGGCGGGCTTATTGCTAAACAGCAATATCTTCCAGGCATCCTTTGGATGGAGAGGATTGCATGGAAAGAAACATTTTCGGCTAGTAGTGCATTAACAATGTTTATTTTGTTAATATAGATATTAACAAAATATGAAGTGCAAGTTATTGGTGATAGTTGCCAATCTCCCTAACAATTCGATGAAACTACCAGCCAATAGTCGGTTATACAATGTACCTTCACCATAATATAATGCATGAGCGGTTTGGTTCATGGAATATCATGAATAATGCTGACTGCGGGTGGTAGCGGAGTGGAAGCGGCGCATTGTTCACGCTATTCTATGTATCCACTGACCTCTATAATGTACACTGCTGCCTTACCGGCTAACAATCTCGTGTTCGTTTTCAATTCCAAGCTGATTAAAACCAGCGGTCACTAGTCTTCGCCTGGAAGGAATTGTCTAGAGTTTTCGCTAGTTTTCGTTTTGTAACAACTTGTTTCCTTAATAACGTTCGTTCTAAAATAAAACCAGCGAAAATTCTAGACAATTCCTTCCAGCCGAAGACCTAGCGACCGCTGGTCTTAATCGGTTTGGAGTTGAAAACGAACACGAGATTGTTAGCCGGTAAGGCCCCTGGACAGGCTTTCCCATACAATTGACACCAAATTTTGTATACTAATTTAAAAACGCCATCTGCGAGTGACCCGAGAACTAATTTTGACGTACAGTGTACGGGGCACACGGCAGGCTTGGGCAAAAATATTGAAGTATCGTTAGTTTTACAATCCATACCTACAGTTGTGAAAATAATGTACTTGCGCAGCGGCTAGTGGTAGGCAGTGGCGTATTTTAGGATTCAGTGCCCTGGGCCTGCAGGCCCCGCCGCCCTTTTTTGACAATATTAAACTGAATCGAAAGAGACAAAACACTGTTCATCAATAAGAGCTTTAGTTAGATAGTCTTTTTTAAATTTCTTCTTGCACCGCCCCTAGCAGCCTGCCGCCCCGGGCCATGGCCCTTTTGGCCCTAGGGTAAATACGCCCCTGGTGGTAGGTGTGCAAAGTGTGAATGTGAAAGCGTTATTGTTTGTTTTATACCTCTTACCTGCTCTGTACCGGAGCGGAGCCTCAACTTACACGATCTTGGAGCGTATTGGAACGTGCGTGGTGAGCTTGATGCTTCCGAAAGTAGCTAGATATCAAAGATCAGGAATTATCTTTTTGTATATTATGTTATTTAGTCCGCTTAGGTTTTTAGTACGCACACCTTTACAATAGATCGCTTTTATATTTACACAACCACTTTTAGACGCGTTAGTAAATCTAAAACAGCCACAATGTTTTCGTCAACATTTATCTTTCCTTCGTTTAGAAACATCGTTTGAACATTCGATCTTTTCAAATGTTCTGATTGGAATGGACCATGAATTGATTAGGCCTTTAATGTTAGTGTATAAACCAAATCGAGAATATAAATAGTATGTTTTGCCATCAAATTATAAAAAAAAAATGTTAGAAGGGCAAATCGCGTGAGGAATTACCAAGACAGTGCGCAATTTAGGAGTGACAATAATGATAGGTTAGAGATTGTGGGACGTTTCGCGGAAATATGTATTTATTTTAAATAGCGAGTTGTCATTGGGTATGCTGGGAAACAAGTCATCAATTAAGACTACTTGGTGTCGATAACTGAACATTAGAAACTTTTACGATTATTTCTTATAAAAAAAGGACTAAAATATACAGTATTTACAAATATTTTGGTGGGCACCATGAATTTAAAGCAAATAGAAATAATAGAAGGCGATCTTGCAGGATCAAAGTCAAAAGTTAAATTATTAATGATAAAAAGAGAAAGTTTATTTAATATCTTCCAATGTCTTTTTGTAGTGTTTAAATCAATTTATGTTCTTTCTCTTAGTATAAAATACATTGCTTCTGATATCGATATTGAACGTTTCAATTGATGCCCACATGCATATCGATTTGACTGCTTGCACAATCGACCCTTCAATAGTGCTAGTGACGTAGTATAAACTATCGATGTCGATAAAGCCTAAGTTAGCGTAAGTTATCGAAAAGGCATAATACGTAGCGGGTGTGGCGCAGTGTGGCGCTGGCGTCGTCGTAGCTTTGTCAATTGCAGATACTGAGTAGGCAGGTGACTCCTTTTTTTTCGTCTGCGATAACGGAAAACCTGTTTGGGGTTCGGATAAATACTGTTTTTTATTGACGTCATAGCTTTTGTAATTTATAGAAAATGGTATCAGAAAACTGAGCGATGCTTCCGCGGGTGCCTAAATAAACTTAGCAACACCACGCTTAGACTCGCCTCGCCGGCTACGTCGTTGCCTTGAAAGCTCAATATCACGATTTCGGGTAAGTAATGGCAACAAGGGGGGCTTGTCCATGACCTCCGCGCGGTGCTCCCTGGGTTGCGCCAAATGTGGACGATGACATTCACATTTTTTTCATAAAAAATTGTCTATGACACGCGCTGAACAGGCAGCAGGACACATCCTCACAGTCAATGATTAGAAACTCCTTTCACGATTATAATTTTAAAAAGTCTGTGCAGGGCTTACGGTTTTTCTGTTCTCTAATTGGTGTTCTGAAAGGAGTATTCTATTTGTAAAAATAAAACTAGCGGATCGTAATATTTAAAACAATACGATTTTCTAGACATAAATGTAGAATATAAATCGCGAAAGTTTGTTTATAATAATGTTCATAAAAATGTGTATTTGTACATATGTATATAGGTTTAGATTGAAATTAGCGTCCTTACCCGAAGACGGCTTGTATTCCTGTATCATTTGTGATCTATTTTTCGGTGATAAATGAATACTATAACACTAAAAAAATCACAAAAAAATAATACAAGGATATGACGTAGGGAGGGCCTACGCGATCCGTACCAAGTTCGTGATCAGACCATACAATACGTAGATTTCCTCGAGAACTTGGTGCCGGTCTTTTATCATTGTTTCTTTTTTCATTTTCTTTTTTTTGTTTATAAATTTTTTTTATTGTCGCGTGACTGCGTCTACTGAGTGTAAATTGTTGAGAGTATGTTTGAGAATATTATAAGCGCGAGTGTTGTTCGTTATGCGCCGTTAGGATAAAATGTGTAAAATTATCGATAATATTTTTTATTTGAACATGTCACAACCCTAATTCTTGTGATGTTATATCGCCGTAACAGGAGTATGACAACCATGACCACGGTCTAGTTACGTTTTTTTTTTCTAAAGTCTACTTTTGTCTTTACTGTTTCTCTGAGCCATTTATAGTAAAAAAATATGGTTGTGGTAAATAATTCCTTACAATTGAACGATATAGACATTGAACTGATATTTTATGCAAAATAAAGTAATATATTTATGTATTCCATTGCTTACGCACACTCTAGATAGCATTTAGACGGTTTTTTTTTGGTTAGTACAGCAAATTGCAAATTTAAAGTTATCATTATTACTTTAAAGAATTTCTTTGCAATACAAAAAGGAAAAAAGTCCTTGTGCCTTGAAATCAATTTATAATTACTGTAAGGGTCATTCGGTAATAAAAATTAGAATAAATCTTCGAAAAGAAGCCCATCGTTTTCAAAAAGTTTGTAAGTAACGGTCAAAATCGCTCGGAAGTCGGGGAGGGATCAAATGGAGTTACTTATTATTTGTGTTTAGTATATTTTTTTAAAACGTTTTCTAGAAATGTACGGAAGCAAGAACGTTCAACTTTGGTTCGTTTTTTTGACCGATAGGTGGCGCTTTTTTCAAAGACATTTTAGCGAAAAATTCAACACGCGCCGTTTTCAAAAATAAGCCCATGTGTGCCTATCGGTCAATAGAGCTGAAGATAGAATAATATTAAGGTCAATTTAACATTATTTTAACAATGATCCGAGACTGAAGTTCTATCCATCTGCATCATACGTCTTTTGGTTCTGATATAGATTACATCATCTATAAGGGTGTATAACTCTTGGATTATAGCTTGATAAGTGTTTGGCCTGTGATATAATGTCTTGCTTCCGCAAAATCAGGCTTTATATCAAAGAGCAGCTTTGTACCTTGATAAAAACACGTGTGTGGCCGACAACGGCTGTCGGCGGAAATGTATTTATTCCCTTATGCATAGAAGAATAATGTAGAAATTGCCTTAATACATGTGTGTGGCGCTTTGACGCGAGCGCCTTGAGAGATGTTACCAACGTGTGGAAATCCATGGCGGGTTTTTGGT
This sequence comes from Crocallis elinguaria, assembly GCA_907269065.1. Lineage (NCBI taxonomy): Eukaryota > Metazoa > Arthropoda > Insecta > Lepidoptera > Geometridae > Crocallis > Crocallis elinguaria. The sequence continues at coordinate 17,400,980 of OU026071.1, read as the reverse complement.
AAAATGTACTGGAAGAGGTTAGTGTAAGTTTTGTACGCAGTTCGTGTATTTAGAATGAGTGATTGCGTGTGTTTGGCCATTGGCGTCCTATGAAACTGCTTAAGGAGTATAAAGCAAAATTCACATCTTAGATTTGATTTCACATAAGCTAATTCAGTCGTAATTAAAAAAAAAGTAAGTTTGTATAAATTTATCATATTTTTGTTATTTTATTATTTATCGTGTTTCAACGCGTACAAGGCTTTACATTTCCCAGCACGTGTATACGCTGTGTAAATATGCACCTTGAATTTGCAAAATGATATTGATGTTTTCAATGTAATTATCATTTTTACCAAAAATCCACCGCTAAATTGTGTAATAAAGACTGAAGGATATGTAAGGGGCATGAATCCGATATATAAATTAATTAAAAACTTGTTTTTTAAGACGAGCCTAAAATATTCTTTGAACCTGTAAATGACGCTTGTTGCTTTCTCTGAAAATACACTAGATATGACTATGTACTTTGCTCAAAAACGAGCTTCAAACAAAAACGGACAACTTTCTAAACATATAATGTATGTCTGGTTTGTATAATGGGGAGTATATTGTAATTTTATTTTATGGTGATCAGATGGAAATATGAATTAGCTTTTGATAGTCTATTCATAAGTGTATTTCAGAAATAACAATGCGTTCAAAAGCACGGTGTACTTGTTAAGTAGAAATATGTTTGTCACTCCTACCTATCCAGAACATCGGATAGTTTATTTATCCAGTTCAAAACCACTGTTCTTTTCTGACTAGCATCAAAACTGCATCAATTTGAGCACAAAAAGTATCATGTGTAGTGACGAATGTGTTTCTACTCTCGCTTTACGCCTTCCGTGCTTGTATCTCATAATTTGTAAAACAACGCTTCTTTTGTAAGCCCTCGGGCGTGAAACTTGCTGGAATGTGCCAAAATATGGCATCTTTTTATTACAAAAACTATTTGTTGAACGACACTAACACCTTTGTCGGAAATTTTTCAATAAAAAAGTTTAAAAAACGTGTTTTGAACACAACAATTTGGTGGTTTTATTGTGCTGTCTCCTGGAGTATTTATGTATATCCCTACTTTTAAGTCACTAGTATTCCCTTGAAGCTTGTTTTTTTTGTGGAGAACAAAATACCGCTATGCTCGATTTATTAGATGATGGCAAGAACCATTTTGCGGTACCCGTGACATGTAGCCGCTCGTATACAAGGAATAACGAGAGATGCGGGTGATTGTTATTGTGTAGGTAAAATAACATTAAGATCAACCACTCCTCGGCTAAAATAATAGACGCCTCTCTTGCCCGCGGCCACTTCAGAATCATCTACTCGGATTCTGCGAATGTGTTGCTTATAACGACCTGCAGGGCTAACATGCGCGCCACGACAAAATTCTGTCTACTGTTTTGTCTCGCTCTTTCTCTCGCGAACATGAGACAAATGCACGACATAAGCATCGAGAAAATTTTTTCACGGTGCGCATGTTAGCCCTACTGGATAGGGTCCAATATCCACTAAGCTTAAAGCCACAGATTATTTAGCCTGTTGATAGCTCATGAACACAATTCCTCATACAAACATATCTCACCGGCGCGGGCAGGGGGCGAGGTAATATTCTATGCTTGCAATTGGCCGATCATTTGGATGACGTAATTTAGTGATGTGGTACGACTACTACTGAACAGAATAATATCGATAAAATTGAATAGGTAGTTAGCATCGCATTCTTGATTCCCTGACATATACGATTAATAATAAATTATTATATGGAAAACCTAGACAATACATACTTACTTTATAAATTAATCTATAATACTACTTATAATAAAACTCCAGGTCACATTTTTTTTGGATGGCACTCCTATCTATACTGAAACCAAAACTGTATTTATATTTTTGTCTGTCTGTCTGTATTTTGGCCACGCATCACGTCGAAGCTACTGAATGGATTCCATGACTTGCGATGTATGGAACCAATTCTCTTTTTGAGTCACTTCTATCCACTTTTCCTTTATTTCTGGGATGTCTGGAAATCTAACAACAAAAAGCAGAAATACTTTAAAAAAACCGGGAACCTACTTCGATGAAAATATCGCGATATATGAAAATTCAAGTACCATTTTTTCATCTTTAGATGTTCTTCCATAAAATGTATATGGGACCACCTTGAGATGATACACTTTCAAACAACAAAAATAATTTTCAAAATCGGTCCACAATTGACGGAGAAATCAGTTAAAATACTTAAAAAAAAACCCCAGTTGTTGACCCCACGAACAAATTACGGAAAGAAAAATGTCATGTACGAAGGAGCGCAGCTATATAATAAATTACCAAACAGCATTAAAAGTACCAAATCGTTCCTGTTATTTAAAAAGAAGTTGAAACTCCACATTTTAGCGGACTTCACGCAGTTTTGATTGAAACAAATACTATTAGAGTTAAAGTTCTGATAGCATTTTGATTGCCATCGTAACATGATACGTAATGGAATCTGTTTGTGTTTTGTGTAAAGCCAATGTTTTTAGAAGACTACCGTCACATACCGTGCACTCACTATTTAAGTTAATTTAAGTTTATTTTGTATTTCTCTTACAAGTGAATTTTATTCTTTTAGAGAAATAAATAAATGTCTTAAACCGTAAGCCGTAAAAAAATACATACAGTCGAACATTTAACCTCCTCCTCTTTTTTCGAAGTCGGTTAACAAATCCAAACGAAAGGTTATTATTTTTCCAAAATAATAATAGTATATATATTAATTGTAAAGTATACATTGAATATCGATAAGTTATAAGTCTGCACTCGTACTCGCAGTGGCGAGAAGTGCATTTAAACATGTCGTTTTCGTATGAGGGGAAGTTGTATCATTAGTCAACAGGATTTATAGTCTTTGCTTAAAGCATATGAAATTTGTTCCAAGGAAAATACCTTCAATAATTACTACATTCATCATAGAAGTGTAGGATATTAAAGAAAAAACAGTGATCGGTGAATAATAAATAAATATATTACTTTTACTAACTGGCTAAGTTTATATACATTAATTTTATTTATAAATAATCTGATCTTTAGAAACTTACAAAACAACAACTTAAGAGTAACAAAAATCACAGTAATTAAAAAATTTGGTAATACATTTATTGGATGTAATTTTCTTGGAAACTAGATATAATTAAAAATATTAATGAATATAAGCATAATCATTATGTAGCTTTGCCAAAACTGAAGTATCGGAACTAGAAGTGGCACATTTACACGTAAAGTCAGCTAATGGATAGTGCGCGCCACATTTAAACGCGCTCCGATTGTAGCTAATAGCAGCAGTCGGATCGCGCGAGCGCTCTGGAGATAAAACAAAAGCCTGCACAGCAATGCGCCCCAAATCGCATATCAGTTTGGCTTGTACTATAATTATACAAGTAAATTAAAATCATTAATTATATATATTTAGAATACATTCCGAATATGCCTAGTATGCGTTCTATGCACACCTTGCATAGCCGAGCGTACCTCTTCCATAAACGACGTGGAATTGTGAATTGTGGTCCCTCCTAACACCACCCGGACCCCGGGGTACGCCTGGTTGATCTGGTGCACGCAGTAAGCCTCCTCGTAAGTGGCGCCGCCCACTATGAACACTATGATGTCCTGGGGCCGGCGGCCGTACGACAACTCTTCGCCACCCAAAGTGGGGTAGAGGTTCTCGCGAAGTTTACCCTTGATCAAGTCTTCGAGGGTGTCTTTTAGGAGCGGCGTGTGTTGGGTGTAGATGTTCTCTACGCCGTTTAGTCCCTGGAATGAAATGTGGTAAGTAAAACTTGTGTTTTTTAAAGACAAACGTTTGCGTATTCATATGCGTGCACTAGGATTCCCAGCGTCGCATGAACACGCACAGATAGACAATACAAACATCCAAGAAATCCAATTCATTCCCGGCCGAAGTACGTTTTTTGGGGTGAGCTTAAAGTTTGTTTTCGGATCTTTGGTGTTTGCGTTGTGAATATGTGCGTGTCCATGCCACCTGAGACATAGGGTATCCTAGCGCAGCTGTGCACGTATTCAGTATATAAAGGATGAACCATAAAAATGGATCAGTATGGGAAAGTTTGAATATGAAACTACATGAGATAGAGTTTAGTCGAAGGAACCATGTCATCCAACAACTGCATACAAAGATTTTAGAAAAATCTCATACACGCCTCGAAATCGAACACACTTTTTTTGTAAAATCATTGCTTATTACATATACTTAAGATTAAACAATTACGACGAATCCAAACCTTGAACAATCTCTTTGTAATTTTCACAGCATCCTGCAGCCCAAACAGATCGCTCTGCCTGGCGTGTGCGCCCCCGTACTCCAGTATGTTCACCACCGACTTGATCAGCGGCTCGGGGGCTCCGCGCGCCTTCAGGGCTTCGATGAGGGACACGAGCGCGTTGTTGGTGTGCTTCTCGTAACGGAGGGCGTAAAGCGCCACGAGTTTCACAGCGTCCAAGTGACGTACTTTCTCGTTCGCGATTAGGGCTTTGAGACTCTGTGGATAGAGACAGTTTTTTTACTTCTTAGGGCTTTTAGTTTATTAGGGTTCGAGCAGCGCATGACGCCCCCTCGCGCCCCCCTGTGCCCGATAGTGCTGACCTGCAGGTGTCGCCCGTGGTCCGCGTGCGCCGCCAGCTGCTGCTCCAGCTCCGTGACGCCCCCTCACGCCCCCCTGTGCCCGATAGTGCTGACCTGCAGGTGTCGCCCGTGGTCCGCGTGCGCCGCCAGCTGCTGCTCCAGCTCCGACACGTCGAGCAGCGCGTGACGCCCCCTCACGCCCCCCTGTGCCCGATAGTGCTGACCTGCAGGTGTCGCCCGTGGTCCGCGTGCGCCGCCAGCTGCTGCTCCAGCTCCGACACGTCGAGCAGCGCGTGACGCCCCACCGCGCTCGACAGCTCGCCCACCACCGTCACGTGCTTCGTCACTGTGCCCGAAAGTTTCTGCAATACGAGAGTGGATGACTGTAGTGACACTAATTACTAAGATACTCGAGGTATCAAAAGCCCAAAAATCCTCGATGAGGCAAAACCGGTGGCGGACCAATGTCGAAGGCGGCGAGAGATGCCCCGTTCTCTACGGCGGCAGCACTCAGCAGCTGCCAGGTGACATACTTGATAGCACCCTCAGTGCAGCCGGTTTAGGCAAGCCAAGGTCAACGGTCTCGTTTAATCAATATTATATGAGTTAGTCCAAATGTTGATTACAAAAATGGAATGGGTGCATGTATTGTATACGGGAAAGCGGGGCAAAAATACCTTGAAGAGCGGATACTGTTCCACGAAGTTCTTCATATCAGAAATGCTCTCCACCTTCTGGTGACTTTTGGCCTTCTTCTGGAACTCGTCCATCAGGGACTTGATCGTCTGTCCAATCTCACCGAAATTAGAGTACAAATTCTGGAGAAAAATAGATAGGAAATAAAAGCATTGCACTCACTGTAATTTTACAGACATTTTAAAGCAATTATGGTGATATAGAAAAGTCTTATTTAACCTTCGAAAATTTTCCTAATCTTGGTATTAACTTAAAAAAATTAGAAGGTTCTCAGTTCGTCTGTACATTTTTCATTTAGAGATTTTACTCGATTTCTCCACCAATTATTGTTAACCAATTCAAATGATACTTTTTTTTCATGAGCAGGGTATCTATAATTATGGTCCTTTAATCAATTCTATGAAAGAATACCACCCTTAAGGGAATAATGGGAAATGATTATATGATTTGCAATAGAATCATCTATTGCAAATATTTCATCCAGAGGGTTGCTGCTTTTTTTTTGTATGACTTGCATCTGTTGCTCCTTATTGAAGTTGAACTGTTTGACAGATTTTAACATGGTGTCATTTTAATTGCGGAAGTAACTTAGGATATAAATAAATAGATTGCTTTCTCTTCAGGTTTTAATCAATTATTACGCAGGCGGGTATTTTGCTTTTTTGCTTATTTTTTATTTTGCTGTATAGTGCTTTGCTTGACCACTATCTCACCTGATGGCAAGCGACGATGCGGTCGACGATGAAGCACGCTTACCTAGAAAACACCTATTCACTCCGGACGTCAAGAAACCCAGGGAACACAGATTCAGGCAAGGCATTCCACTCCTTAGCGGTACGCATAATGAAAGTAGAAGCAAATCGCAACGTGCATAAAGGATTGAGAGATCCTTACTTTTGCGTAGAACTCGTCCTGGTGCGAGGCCAACACGACCTCACGGAAGTCCTTGTGCACGTCGGGCACGTGCGCCAGCGACACTCGGTTGTTGTTGATTGTTAACAGCTCGTGCACCATGGCCTGGTACGTCCACTGCAACCGAGACGTTATCACATTCAACCAAAAAGAAGCTGAAAAAACCATTGCGTTTCGAAAAAATGCGTTCCGTTACGAGAAATTGCGTTCCGTTTCACATTATATACCAAAAAAACTATGTAGTTTCAGGAAATCGCAGGCCTATAAAATTGTAATTTCATTTCAGAATATCTAGATTTTGAGAGCTCTTTCCAAAAAACCAACTGATTGCCTGGTTATATTTTTTACATTTATTTTAGTACCAAAACGGAACAACTCTTTCACTAAACTTTAGGTGGTAGATGATTATAATATTACTATGTCTGTAGTTGTGCCCTTTCAGGTATATCTATCTACCTGGTTCAAGAGCGGCGTGACGGGGTCGTCCCGCCGGTCGACGATGAGCAGCTGCGGCAGCGGGACCTCTCCGTTGAACGGCACATTGTTGTCCACCAGCGCCGCCTCGCGACGCAACAAGTCGCGGACCTGCGACGTGCAACAAACACTTGATACGTATAATAATAACTTCCCCCCGCGTGGTCTTTATACGCGTTATCTATGTACTTATATTTAGTTGTAGATGTATGTAGGTATACTATTGTATGATGTGTATGTATATAGTATACTAGCTGTGCCCCGCGGCTTTGCCCACATAGCCTAAGTTAGTCCTTGTAACATCAGCTATCTCCCAGTGAAAGTCCCGTCAAAATCGGTCCAGCCGTTTCGGAGATTACCCGTAACAAACAGACAGACAAAAATTTTAAAAATGGTTGTATATTATGGTACCGTATATACTTTCATATGCAGTTAGTAAAAAGCTGTTATTTTGATGTTACAAACAGACACTTCAATTATATTTATTTGTAGATTCAAAACCATTTTATATTACCTAACACTGTTATGGCAAAAACCAATTGATACATCACACTGAGTAAAATTAATTTAGATTTGACTGGTTAATATCACCTACCTATGTACCTGACAAGATAGAATAATATTTGCACACCTAATGGTATAAGTATATGGTGGTCTGAAATTTATGTACCTATCATACATCAATGTTAATTCTTCCATTAATCCTTACATTGATGTTATCATCACCCATATTTATGCAAATAAATACATTTGATTTTTTTTGACACTGTTGTCGAAGAAGTAACAGCCTGCGTGCTCCATTGTAGTGTAGGTACCTGACATGCCGTGCGCCGCCACGTCTATGGCGCACAGTGGAACGAAACCGTAGTTTTGCGGAAGTGAAAGAGAAAAAAGGAAGTTGGTTCTTAGGAACCAACTTCCTTTTTTCACTTTTTTCTTTACGCCGATCGATAGACGTCATTAACCCTAACAATGCATGCTCCATGTCGTTTCCATCTAAACCTTCAATGGTTTGGGTAGAAAAATATATTTCCTGTTTTTGTTGTATGGAATGGATTATAAAGAATTGAATTCCTACTATAGAAAAATAAGTAGAGTATTAAGTGACCTTCTCGGCGAGCCTGGCGCAGGGCTCCGATGCGGCCTCGTAACGCACCGCCACGCGCCGTTTCAGCGCTAGTAGCAGCGCCAGCAGGCCCTGCGCACAGCGGTTCATCACCGCCATGTTCCAAAGACGACCTGATTGTTTTTAAACAAATTTATTTGTTTTTACAATTCAATGAATGATGCTACCAGGTGATCTTGTGGAAAAGTACAAGATTAATATCGGTTACTACAATCTTGTAGATGTACACCAATTATACAATATATGTACCTGTGTGTGACAATGACAGCTCCATGGCTAGGGTTATAGTAACTCCACCTGCAAAGCGGGGGCCTGTGGTTGGTCTCGGGAAGCTTAGTGCATAGGTATGACTTATGAGTGTCGGAGTGTTTGAGTGTGTAACTCTTCTGCGGGTGTCCGTCTGGGTTGTTACCACCGCTTTGCTCGTGAGGTCTGCCGCCAAGCAGTAGTGTACAAGCACTACTGTGTTCCGGTTTGATGAGCAGAGTATCCAGTGAAATTACTGGGCTTATGAGACTTAATACCTAATGTCTCAGGGTAACGAGCGCACTGCAGTGCCGCGCAGACCTTTGTGTTTCAAAGTTCTGGGTGGAACTGCAATTGTTACGGGCCGGCGTTATGCTTACCATCAGGCAAACGACAAGCTCGTCTAGTTATCAAATAAAATTTAAAAAAAAAAATTTTGTGCAACCACTACACCACCTTAGCAATAGTCTGGTTCAGGTAGAACACTTGTGTCAATATTGCCTCAATTAGTGCTTTAATTTAGAGAGTGGCTTCAGACCATAATGGTAATTATGTTCTTAGGTATAGGTCTTACAAGTTTCTGTCAGCTTACCATGCAAGCATCCCACAATATTGAATGAGAAGAGGTGCCGATCCACTGCCAGGTAGTCTGCAAATACTTCTTGCACCTCTCTGACAGTCTCCTGCTCATCACACTCAGCTAGAGTCTTCACGTCAGCTTTGGACACTACATTACTGAAATCTGTAATAAGTTTTGAGGTAGACTTTGGCGAAATGCATTTAACAATTTTATCATTACATTTTTAAACAAGGAATAGACTGTACTCACAAATATAGTACATCCCATACTTTGGCTGTCTCAATTCCCTTGACAAGAGGCCAATATTCTCCGAGTTTGGCCGAATGAACACAATACATTTCATATGCTTCAAATTGTCCCACTTACTGTGGCTGTCAATACGCTCAAACAGGTACACTTCTTTCTGGAGTATCTCAGATTGACTGTACACCATGCTGACTACACTGGTCTATAAAGTTAAGAATGTTGTTAAATAAAAAGTATTAAATTATTAAATAACATTTTGATAAATTACACAATGAAAAATCAGTTAGGACATACACTAAAGTATAATGTCCCTTTATGGGATTTACTAAGGTTTTGTACAAAAATAATCAAACTGCAAAAACTCTTTCCCACTTGATCCTTCTATCAAAAAGAGAGAAAGTATAGTTATCATAATCATAGTTATTTTTATGCTGGGTAGATTGGTACCTGACCATTATCTAGAACCTAGGCACATCTTAAGGGATAATAGTGAGTATAATATTATACTAGAAGTTGATAGTTTGATCCAAGTTGGTGTCTTCAGGAACAACACAGACCATATGTCCACGATACCATGGTCCAGAAGTAAACACTGGCTGTAGTAGCTGCGGACAGAAATTGAACAAGATCCCACAAAAATGAAGAGTAAACTAGAAAATTTGCTTCTATAGGGCGTATTACTTACAGTCTCTCTATCCATTAGAATAACTTTCATTCCCGGCCCACTTTCTTCAGTCATTTTCGTGATATACATTTTTACTGCTTGTACCACATTCATCTTGAAAAAATTTGCTTTAAAAATACAGTATATAATATGTAGAAAGAAATTAGAATATTTTCAACTTTTCCTGGCTTCTGTTTGTTTGTTTGTTTGTCTGGTTTGTCTGTATTGACAAAATAGCTGTCACTGTCATTGTCCCAAAAAGAACAGTTATCAGTCTTTTTTTTCTGTTTTGTCCGCCGTTCTTTATGTTTTGGGAAAGGGTACACCCTTTCCCCTTTCTTACGGTACACCGTAGAACATAAATATGGTGGAGTCTGGAGAAGAACTCAAGTCGCCATGGATCCACGTAACCCGTGGTAAACAAGGGGGTTCAACTTCCTTAGGCAAGGTTGGGATCATGCCTACGGGGGCCAGTGCTTATGAAAAAGAAGTATCCTCTATCTCGCTCGTAGGGATACGATATCGAAACCATATTTAAAATATTAGTCGAAACCAAACTCAACACCACATAAACATAAATACAATAATGCATGCTGACAAAATTACAGGTTCTATTTCACAATTGACAGCAATCAACTTTCGATCTGACAGCAGGTGAAAACACAATCTCAAAAGGTCGCTAAAATGTATTCTAGTTGGGTGTAATCTTATACTAACGTAAACGGGCACATTCGCCCAATGGAGGCGCTAAACGGGGTGTTTAAACACCGGACTATATTTTATCAAGGATAACGCAAGTAAAAGCACCCCTGATGGCACTCGAATGTTTATAGTATTTATTTAAATATTATTAGAAATAATAATTTATAGTAAAAATAAATAGTGCGTTGTTGCTTTTTTTGTTTTGATAGGTATATACATTTTGTTTGCATGGGATGGACTTTATTCCAGTTCCCATTTCGTAGAAAGTCGCTGTACAGTTTGAAATAATAATTTACAAAAATAAGAATCTATGAGAACTGAAAAAACGCTGACAGTTGACACCACAAGTTGACACTATTTTTTTATGTAACAACTAACAACTCAAGTAACAACACTAGTGTCTACTTGTGTTTTAGTGAACTGCTGAGCATTGAGTTGTGAATCTGTGATAAGCAGTTTTTGATAAGTTTTTAACTCTGTATACGGTTTATTGAATCTTTGGTATAGTTATTTTACTCTTTGGTCTTTGGACTCTTTGGAGATAAATTATTCTTTTTGGCACTTGGCATTGTAATTTGTATTTTGTATTCTCTTTGGCAGTTATCATCAGTGTTGCCAGACCGTCCTATTTAGGACGGTTTTCCGTCCTATTCAATGTCCGTCCGTCCTATCGACGTCCCTTCACCAAGACTGTCCCTTTTAGGACGAATCTTCAGACCAACAGGAATTTGTAAAACATACACATTATGCAGACTTTTACATAAATTAATGTAGTATTTATTTTATGAGGGCTGAATACACATTCATTTTCAAAAGTTCAAAAAAACGCGCGATCATTTTGGTGTAATGTAAGTTTCATACCGAAAGAAGATTTCAATTTGATAGTTTTGCTCGCAAGTTGGAGAAACGTACTAAACAGGTCTCGGCCGAAACCGCAAATAATGGACTCGAGAGTAATGTACCACTATTGTGTACGGGCTATATAAAATAACACATATTTTTTGAAAACCGTCCGCTAACCATCAAAACCGTCCCTTTTCAGACAAATTATTGTCCGAAATCGCTCATACGCTCTGGCAACACTGGTTATCATCGAATCGAAAGGTCACAGGGGTCAGGTGGATATTGCTTTTTCTTTACGAAATATAATTTGTGCTCTCCTGAAAATGTTTTCCCGTGTGCTGAAGCCAGTTACCACAGTGGTCATCCAGAATGGCGCCAAGAACTTCTCCATATCCTCCCAGGTAATCTTTCATTAATTCAAGGCGAATATAAAATACTGGGGTCAATACTTCGAATTTCTGTAACCACTTTTTAAAGATAAAATATGTGTCTGAGCCATACAATTATGTTTTCTATAGAGGAACTTCAAAGTGGTGGTTGCTGGCGCATCTGGTGGTATCGGCCAGCCCCTGGCCCTGCTGTTGAAGCAGAACCCCTTGGTGTCACATCTGGCTGTGTACGATGTAGCCCCAGTGACCCCTGGTGTCGCGTGCGATCTGTCTCACATGAACACCCCAGCCAAGGTCACTAGCCACAAGGGACCTGAAGAACTCGCCAGTGCTGTTAAAGGTAAATAAATAAAAAAAATATGTGATAATGTTGCTAACAGTGATGTGTGAAATATTACATAACTTCTAACCTAAAATTTTCAAGTTCATTGATATAATTAGGTTTCAAGGTTAGCTTTTGTTCCAGTTTTGTATTTGTTTTATAAATCCTTAGGCTCCCGGGATCATCAGCTCGCATATTAGGAATAAAGAAATTAATTTGTCACAAAACAAAAGTAAATGGAAAATAACACAGTATGATACAACCCAATGTTTCCATTCTATCTTTGAATCATATCTACATGTTAATTGCTATTAGCTTGTTAGTAATTAGTATTAGTATGAAGATGTAAAGAGACATGTAATATTCACACAAATCTCGATTTTTATGAAAGTGTACCTATCGCTTATATCAACATTACAGCAATGCATTTCATAACTTAGTGTGAAAGTTTATGTTATTTATTTGTTATAAATTGCAACAAAATGAAAATAGCAGTGAAATAGTAAAATCTTTTTAGACTAGAACTGGACAGGTGTGCTGTTCCACTACTGACTTGTATTGTATGCTGACATACATATTGAGAGTTTATAGCCATTTAGTTTGAGCGTCTGGATAAGGAAAACATTGTGATGCAACTACATCATGATGGCAGTGGCTGATGAAGCACCAATTACAGTCAATAAATTCTAGTCAAAATTTTCACCTGTCAGCAATCCCCACAGCTTGAACATAAGTTCTTAGTTTGCTCTCTTTTCATGCATCATAAAGACATTGTTATTTACTATTGTAGCCAGCCAGAATTCAGGAAAACTAGACCAATCTCCATTGAAGACAATGTTGTTATGTAAATGAAGACATCTATGGTCTGGTTTTCTGTAGCTGGAGGCCTACCAGCGTCAAACAACAAACGATTCATAAGCAGAGCAGTTCAAAAGCAGCTCTTAAAATGAAACACATTTTTTTCGTACTATTGTCTGTTTAAAGCAGGGCTGACTTTAAACTAACTCTCAGCCGAATGAATGAACTAAAACATCCTCACGACGACTTGTATACGTCTGAGCGAAAGGGATAAATGTATCGCGTGCGTAATGTTAACTCGCTCGCACGGTGTGTTTGATTTCTTCGTTCAAAAACTTAATTACGCTGCTATTGGACCTATAAATTAGCGTTTTCGATGGTTTTATTGAAACTAATTTACTCTCAAATATATTATGAAAATATTACGCTTGATTGATATTTTCACTATGGAAACAACGATCGTTGTCTAATTATGACAAAACAGTAACATTATAATTATATAAACTGCTGGTAAAAAGTTTGCAATGCAAAGTTGAAACATTTAAAAAGGTTTTAGAACGCATAGAATAGAATCGATTTCACAATAAGAATGTATACCGGTATTACATTCTCTTTGGAATGTAGCGTCGATTATGCATGTAAAAGAAGGCTTGTGAAAAATCTTAGGAGGTTGTGTGAATTACCCTGACTAGCTGCTGCCCACGGTTTTATCCGCGTGGAGATATACAATTTCATGTTTTTTTTTGCGTGGAATCCTAATTTTTTTTAAGCCGGAACTTGTGTTTTGTCCATAGTACCGTACTTACATAGTTTAGTAAAAAGCTGTTATTTTGACATTACAAACAAACAATTCAATTTTATTTATCTGTATAGATAGTAATATGCCTAAGTAAATAGATGTGAAAGCACTGTAAAAAATAATATAATAATAATCGAATGAAAATTAAATATCGAATACAATTGCGCGCGCAAACCTTTGCATGCGAAATACTCCAAAATACTTTAACTTTCGATTAGGACTCTTCAAAACACAATAAACGTAGTATCCCTTAGTAGTTTGTGCAATAAACTCTAAACTAAACATAGTGATTATATACTCTTTGCTCTAAACGGTTCACAAAAAGTATGTCTGCGAGTAACTTTTTATGAACCGCAAACTTTGACTGCTAACTGTCGAACTAGAAGTTGAGAAGCTGTCAATTAACAGACGATAGTACGAAAATGATCACAAAATGAATGAACGAATTCCTTAGCAGACTACAAGCAGCTCTGCTTTTGACACAACGGAATATAAAACGTTATGTCATAAAACGGAGAGACCATAGTACGAATTTATAAAACGTTTCATTTCAAGTCTTAAACTGAGCTGCATTTAGAGACGCTGGTAGGCCTGCTGTTCACTAATGTAAACAAACTTGGCGGATGCCACCAATGACACCAATAGTGATTTAATTGCCAACAAATGACATGATCTGAATTTCTATCTATTTCATTGGTTGTTGAGTTGCTGAGTTTATTTACAACTTTACATTATTGGACAAATAAGAACATCTGCACCATATGTTTTACCTCATGGTAACATATAGTGGGTTGCAAATGGCAATACCAAATAATGTTAAAAATTGAGTCAAGCGTGTTCAGATCCTGTCAGCCACCAGAATTAGATGTCCAATAAGAATCAGTAACCACTTTCAATTAGACAGTCAATCAAGAAAACATGATTTGTGCTCTCTTCAAAAAGTGACACTACTGTCTTTGTAACACCAACTTATTGAGAATAAAAACCTTAACAGCCCCAATTCCATCTTCCCAGATGCTGACCTAGTTGTGATCCCTGCTGGAGTGCCCCGCAAGCCAGGCATGACCCGTGATGACTTGTTTAACACCAACGCTTCTATCGTCCGGGACTTGGCCATTGCCATCTCAAAGAACTCCCCCAAGGCCATTGTGGCAATCATCACTAACCCCGTCAACTCTATGGTGCCTATTGCATCGGAGGTCATGAAGAAGGTAAGGAATAATTTATTGGTATAGTATGTGCTAAAGATTTAGATTGAATGCAGGCTCTCCGAGTGAACAAGAAGGCAAATGTAAATATGCTCATGTATGACTAAGATAGAAGCCAAAATTACAACAGTTCAACAAGAAAAAAATTAAGGATAATTACGTCTCATGGCTTTTGTATGTATGTATGTAGTTCTTAATCAAATTTAAATGGGATCACTGAATGTTTGTTCCCCTTTCCATACAAAAAAATTGTTCCATAATCACTGGCAAAATCATTAATTCATTACTATCAATATGTTTAATTAATTAAGAAAGTGGGTTGCATCAACTTCCTTGAGAAAGTTGGTTATAAAATACAAGTTACTATGTACATATCTTTAATCACAAGCAAGATTGATGGTGACAATGCTATGCAATGATTCAAGATTTACGTAATAAAAATGTCAACCTTACCAGCAAGATCTGGTTAAAAACAGCAAATTAAAACATTGGTTTGGGATTTTCCTTAACTTTGAATAAAATTATAAGTTAAGGTTGAAATAGCTATTATATCTTTGCCCTAGAAATAATATTGTATACACAATATCACTCCTTAGTGCCTACCCTTTTGGCAGAGATTATTATAATGATTCTATTAAGGCAGTATCTTCACCCTGTACCCTATAGTATAAAAAAAGGTCCATAAATCCGAGTATCTATCTACCAATCGTGTATTTCTATGTAATTCAATTATCCTTGAGCTTGTGAACTATGTAGGCAAGGGGCACTCGTTCCAGAACTTCATAAATACTCATGCTTACCCGTTATATATTATTACATTAGTTTTTATCTCGGCTACATTAGATAAAGACACAAAAGTTCCATAAACAGATTACGTGACATTGTTCTTATCGCTATGTGCGTTCGCGCCTGTCTTCACACGTCACTCAATTGAAAGATATCGGAGAAAACTATGACAATTATACACAGCGTTTTTTATACGCTCATCCGCCCGATGTTATTTGGTAACGAGACGAGCTGGTCGTTTGCCTGATGGTACGCATAACGCCGGCCCATAACAATTGCAGTGCCACCCAGAACTTTGAAACACAAAGGCCTGCGCGGCACTGCAGTGCGCTCGTTACCCTGAGACATTAGATATTAAGTCTCATAAGCCCAGTAAATTCACTAGATACTCTGGTCATCAAACCGGAACACAGTAATGCTTGGCGGCAGACTTCACTCACAAAGCGGTGGTAACAACCCAGACGGACACTCGCAGAAGAGTTAGTCCTCCCACTAACAAAACTGAGACTGCCGTTTTAGTTTCATGGTTTAGTAGTGTCCTGTGTATGATTAACATCTCCAATTTCGTTTGAGTTATCAATGATAGGAAGAGCCTTGGATATTGCCAAGTTTGTTTAACTATTACATAAATAAACCCTGACTAGTTTTTGTCTAAGTTTGTGATATATAAGTTTAGTATAGATAGTTTTAATTAATATAATTTTAGGTGTTCATTGTAATGTTTAGATAATTACGTGTAGTCTTATGTAGTGTTACCATAAAAAAAATCTTATTTTGTCGCCTGTTTAGCTAGACAGCGTCTAAAGATAAACATTAGAAATGATTAGAAATGTCACAACAGAATTGTGTTAGACAATGGTTAGACACTACTTAAATCAGAATTTGTGGTTGTTCATATATAGTTTTTTGTGGTAAGACCCTTGGTTTTTATTGTAATGTTTAGATAATTACATGTAGTCTTATGATGTTTAATAATAGTGATATAGTTACTAAATATTAAATTAATCAATACCTTATCGGACCCTGACTTCTTTATAAAGTCATTGATCTATCAACTACATTCTAGGGGCATCTCATGGTCCTTTAATAAATTTTATAGATACCCACCCGCAAAAGGTGGAAAAATGGGGGATGAAATTTCAAACACCGCGTTATTTTCAAACCAGCTATTTTAAAAATGACTTGTTGTATGTAGCTATTGTCGTAACCCCCCAGGCCAACGCGTACGACCCTAAGCGCATTATCGGTGTGACGACCCTGGACGTGGTCCGCGCCGCGACTTTCATCGGCGCCATCAATGGCGTGGACCCGCGCTCGGTGCGCATCCCTGTGATCGGGGGCCACGCGGGGGCCACCATCATCCCGCTGCTGTCTCAGAGCCAGCCGCCCGTGAAGCTCTCCGACCAGGCCAAGATCGAGGCTCTGACCAAGAGGATCCAGGAGGCCGGCACAGAGGTGAGAGATACCTTGTTTTTGGCGTTTGAGAAATCGTAGACTCAACACTTTTTGTTATATTTATCCATGGGGACGGTGCTAGGTCATACATGCATACTACTTCTAGAATTTTTTATACAGCCGTCTGTCTTGTGCCAACCCACTTTGGGAATTCTTGGAGGCGATAAATCCACCATAAAGGCCGAATGCGGCTTTTAGTGGTTGTTACATGTTTTCGAATATTTTTAACTAGCGCCCACGCAGCCTATGTTACACCTTGTAGCATCATCTGCCAGTGTAAGTCCCGTCAAAATCGGTCCGAGACAAAAATTTAAAAAATGGTTGTTTTGTTATAGGTACCATATATATTTTCATATGCATTTAATAAAAAGCTGTTATTTTGATATTACAAACAGACACTTCAATTATATTTATTTGTATAGATGATTCTTGAGCATGCTTGTTTCTTATAATAAACAGATAATTATTTTTGTCTGTTTAATGTTGGCAATAAAAAAGTAAGTGTCATAAAAACTGATGTTGTAACATCAGTCTGTAATTTTACAAGATGTAGCACTCGTCATCGTACAGGATTCGCATCGTCATATCTTGTAAAGTCAATCTCCTTGGTCTGCAATATTATGTTTTACTTGTTTGCAGGTAGTGCAAGCCAAGGCCGGCGGAGGCTCCGCCACCCTTTCAATGGCGTTTGCAGGCGCGCGCCTCTCTGACTCAGTGCTCCGTGGACTCAATGTAAGTAGTAGCCTTGCTTTGCTGCGATACATAGCCACAGACCAGCAAAATACACGCCGCATAATCCAAGTTTTGCATGAGAACACAATCGTAAAATGTTGGCGGGGGACGAGGGGAAACGGCGTGTTGTGATTGGTTTACCGAATTTGCGATACGCAGTGATAATTCATAACCTTGGTCTTGGGGGTGTCCGGCTTAGCGGAGTCTAACTTTTTGCTCACTGTATTTTTTCAACAGGTTATAAACCATTTTTAACCAGCTTCTACATATACACTACATCTAAACCAGCTACAAACCAATGGGAGCGCTAAAACGCCCCATACATTCTGGACAGAACATCTGACGTCACTTGTTCAACGCGGGCCGTAAAGCTGCACTTAAAACTTGCATTTTGTTGATTTGTCCGTGAAAAACTGTGTTTAGGTCTAGTCGTCTTACATTTTTTTGTTCATTGCAATGTAAAGAATCTGATGGTATCATTTAAATTACTAATGGATAAAATTTGTTCAATGTAGGAAACTTAGATGCAATATCATTGCAGAAATTGTATATTTTTTGTGAATTTAATTTTTATTGCGTTAATGTGAAGTTTTTTAACCTGTATACGTTAGTAACTTTATATTTTGTATTTTGCAACATCTTAATTAGAAGTAGGTTAAAATTTACTTCCATGATTTGATTACATAGAGAGTAAAGGTGTGTTTGTAAAAAGCATAAGCTGTAACCGTTGACTGTTCTGTCGCAGGGCGAGGCCAACGTGGTGGAATGCGCCTACGTGCGCTCAGATGTGACTGCGGCGACTTACTTCGCCACTCCCGTGGTGCTCGGCAAGAACGGAATCGAGAAGATCCTCGGCTACGGAACCCTCAACCAGTACGAGCAGGAACTCGTCAAGGCTGCCATCCCCATGCTCCAGAACAACATCAAGACCGGAGAGGCCTTTGTCAACAAGTAAACTGTTTGGAGTAGCTGGGACGCGCAGACGTAGCCTTTAGATGTTGAGGCGCAGGTTTTGGCTGAATGGCACGTCTGGACTATTCACAGTGCGATATTGAAGAAAGATACATATGTGCGGGTTCTGGATTTGTTTATGAAGTGAAGTGGTTTGTGAGTTCGCTCTCGAAGTGTCTAGTTATTATTTTTAGTGCTGTGATAAGTCTTAGTACTTAACTGGTTTTTGAGATCCATCTGGTTCGCTGAAATCAAATGTGATACTAAAACATGGCTGGAAGACAAACCCGTCTCAGTTGTGCTGATCATTGCCAAAATCTGTGTCTTAGTAGAGATTATTATTTTGCGAAGTGTTCAATTGTAGTTTCATGGATGTATCGGAGAAAAGTTAATTAGGAAACATTCTTTAAGAACTACTGTGATTTTTGTAAATCAAATATATGTGGAGATATGTATCTGAAACTATAGTTGTGACTTAGAAGACAGTAGGAAAGTCTATTAACGAAATGTGCATCCCATATTGAAATGGTATCAATGGCTAGGAAACAACTTTACAATCTTAGTTAAATATTACTTACAGGTTTTAGACAAGTGTTTCGCTTTTATTTATTATACTTTAAGTGCGTTTTTTATATAAATCAAGTTGTTACTATCATTTTGCAGTTCGAATAAAGAAATGTACGAAGCGATATTACATGATGTGTAAACTAGCCGTTCATTATAAGTTGGTATTTCGTTCAGGAGTTGGTAGACATGTGTATAGTCTTGCCAATTTTACCACATAAATTAGAAAATAAAAATTATGTATGTTTTCTAAAATAATAGGTAATTTGTACAACTGGCAATACTAGATGCTAAAGTAATAATATAATAACGCACAAACCTTTACAAAGTAGAAAATGAAACTGAGGTTGCTCACATTTCGTTTATTTCCAGTTTGAAGGTTTGGAGGTACACCTCGTAAAACTCTTTCATACCATTCAAGACGATGGGATTGATGAATTATTTTAATAAGGCAAAATGGAATAATGTTGCGAACCTGATTGACCTTTTGTACCGCAACAAAGGAAGCACAAAATTAGATAATGTTTACCTCAAATATCTCCTCGCTGTAAGTTTCTTTGTGGTAACTAGGCTGGCTTGCTATTGCAATTGTTGATTATAATCGATGCAAATTTGGCTCAAGCCTGAAAAATTAAAAGTCTAGTGGCAACCGGTATTGTTGCATGTATTGTCACTATTAAGTGCTACAATCGCACAAACTACACGTCAATTATGAATTTATGCTAAAATTAAGTTTTTATAACCCCTGATTAAAAGAGCCGATTATCTTCAAACAGCATCTGAACAGATGTTTTAAATCATAGCTAAGAACACTCAATCAGTCAGTTTCTTTTCAAACGAAAAGAAACTAAATCAAAATCGGTCCATCCGTTTAGGAGCTATGATGTCACCACAGACAGACATACACACACTTGTTAAACATATAAAACTTCTCCTTTTTGTGTGGGGGGTTTAAAATAGGAACAAGATTAAATTTGCGCATTATATAGGTACTGCCAGAATGGAGGAAAAGGACAACTTATGATGAACGGACTGTAAATAAGAGATAGCGAAAAATGGTCAAACCATAATCACCTATGCCAAAGTAACCGAAGTGTCAGTATGTTATCGAATGTATATGTGTTTTGTAAATATGTTACGTCATAGTGTGGTTCTAATGTTGATAATAAATTTACTATACATTATGCTGTCTCATTTTTATACTTTACTAGCTTCTGCCCGCTGCTTCACACACACATCATGATAAATAGTAACTATATGTCACTCTGGGTTGATTTCTTATTAATGAAAGAATTTTTAGAATTGACCAGTGGTTTCAGATATTAGCGGTAATAAATAAACTGCTTCTTTATCATATTAGTATAGATAGCTTTGCGTTTGAACACTATCCCACCTGCGGCGCAAGTACGGATCTTTTCGATCGATAAAATTGGATACAATTGACAGTTCAAATCGATAAAGTGGGTTTTATCGACTTTTATATATAATTTGTCGAGCCTCGATACAATCGACAAAAGTTATCGAAAAGCTAGGTCGAATCCAAAGAGAATATACCTAGTATATAGAGCTATTACAATACTTTACGATCAGACTTCTGCGGCGCAAGTACGCATCTATTCGGGTCGATAATATTCGATAAAATTGACAGTTGTAACCGATAAAGTGGGTTTTATTCGATAAAATTGACAGTGAAAATCGATAAAGTGGGTTTAATCGATTTTAACTGTCATTTTTATCGACCGAAAAGATCCGTACTTGCGCCGCGGTACTTGCAACATTCGATAAATTTGTCGGGTTTTACGATTCAACAAATTTATCGAACCGCGTTCCGTACTTGCGCCGCTGATGGTAAATGACGATGCGGTTGATGATGTAGCACGTTCACCTATACTAGAAGATGTCTATTCGCTCGTGCACAGAAATCTATCACTCGTAACTTAAAGAAACCCAGCTGAACCAAAGAATCTTATCGGCGTCTAAAAAGGTTTCTTGTTTTATCAGACAAAATTATATTTTAGCAAGGATAACCACCTCAGAGCATTTTTGCTCTGAGATAACCACACATGGTTACTGTTTATACCAAAACCTCGTACAGGTAAAGTAACTATGTTCAAAGACGGTGAACACCACAGATTATTTAGCCTGTTGATAGCTCATAAACACAATTCCTCATACAAACATGTCTCACCGGCGCGGGCAGGGGGGCGAGGTAATATTCTATGCTTGCAATTGGCCGATCATTTGGATGACGTAATTTAGTGATGTGGTACGACTACTACTGAACAGAATAATATCGATAAAATTGAATAGGTAGTTAACATCGCATTCTTGATTCCCTGACATATAGGTACGATTAATAATAAATTATTATATGGAAAACCTAGACAATACATACTTACTTTATAAATTAATCTATAATACTACTTATAATAAAACTCCAGGTCACATTTTTTTTGGATGGCACTCCTATCTATACTGAAGCCAAAACTGTATTTTTATTTTTGTCTGTCTGTCTGTATTTTGGCCACGCATCACGTCGAAGCTACTGAATGGATTCCATGACTTGCGATGTATGGAACCAATTCTCTTTTTGAGTCGCTTCTATCCACTTTTCCTTTATTTCTGGGATGTCTGGAAATCTAACAACAAAAAGCAGAAATACTTTAAAAAAACCGGGAACCTACTTCGATGAAAATATCGCGATATATGAAAATTCAAGTACCATTTTTTCATCTTTAGATGTTCTTCCATAAAATGTATATGGGACCACCTTGAGATGATACACTTTCAAACAACAAAAATAATTTTCAAAATCGGTCCACAATTGACGGAGAAATCAGTTAAAATACTTAAAAAAATACATACAATGCGATTAAAATAAGAATAGGACGGGCTCTCGGCTAACTTCACTCATATAAGTACGGTCAGCAGAACAAACTTAAAAATAAATTAATTTTAAATGAATGACTAAAAATCGTTCATTTTATAAAATTTATATATTTATAAGGTTGGCAGCACAGACGCAGTGTTGCAAAAGTTTCCGATTTATTGGGAGATCTACTGATTTTGGTCATTGTCTCCCGATATCCCGATTTAGCAATTCAGTATCCCGATTTTTGAATTATCATCTAATGTAAAATAATATTCATAAATAAACATGGAAAATAATATTCTTCATACGGCAAAACTAAAAGATCTTGAATAAATGAATATATTATTAACATAAAATACTCTTGTTTTATTCCGAATAAAAATCTCCCGATTTTTAGATGGCAAATTTAACGAATTTAATTTTTCAATTGTGCTTTTTTCTGTGTTTACTTTAGTTTACCTACCTATGATTCGTTTTTAGACTAATTTTTTCTCTACCTATCAGATAAAAAAAGTACGTGCTATTACAATATAAAACAAGCCAATATTTTTTAACATTGCTTTTTTTGCACACTATACCAAGTTCCCGTAGTGACGTCACAACATGGCGCTAGGCCGGTCCTATTCTTATTTTAATCGCATTGTACAGTCGAACATTTAACCTCCTCCTCTTTTTTCGAAGTCGGTTAACAAATCCAAACGAAAGGTTATTATTTTTCCAAAATAATTAATAATAGTATATTTTATTAATTGTAAAGTGTACATTGAATATCGATAAGTTATAAGTCTGCACTCGTACTCGCAGTGGCGAGTAGTGCATTTAAATATGTCGTTTTCGTATGAGGGGAAGTTGTATCATTAGTCAACAGGATTTATAGTCTTTGGTGAACACCCCTCGCAACACGTTTGTCTAGATTATTTAGAATAATATAAAAAACAAAGTTATGTACATAAGGTAAGGTGTATATGTAAGGTATTTAAATCATACAACATCTTATCAAAACCAGTTGTAATTTTTCAATTTCTCAAGTACATCACGTATTTGACTATAGGTACATTCTTAAGTGTGTGTTTTATTCGAAGACTTCTATGTAGATCTCCACCATGAGAAGCGCTAGGTAAGCAGAAAACACTGTCACACCGGTCCAGGCACGCGTTTTGTGGTTCACGTAACTGAATCTTGCACTTCTGTCCATATTCGTTGGCCTTAGTCATCATCAATAGTTCTTCCACCACCTTCTGTGGCGTGGTGAGGTGAGGCCTCGGGAACTTGATCCCTTTGCCAAAGCTGGACGCCAGGGGAACACTGCCCCTGGGGGTTTGGGGTGAGCTGCTACGGCTGTGCTTGAGGGCTGCCTGTTAGCGGCTCTGATGGGAATAGACGGACTATGTCCTATTGATTACAGAGTCATCTCGACCCTCGTCGGGTTCATCCCGAGGTGGGATGATCTCGCGAGGGAGCGCGCGTCTCGATTTGACGTCGGGTGGGCGCGTGTGGAGCGGTGCAATGTTCCTGAGATGGGGGTGCGGCCCGTTGTCTGCGCGGTCATACATGCTACGCGCCAACCGAGCCACGAACTCCCTCACCGTCTCAATCTTGCTATCTCGGGCGATTACGTCATTGCGAACGTAACGTCCAGCTCCTGTGCAAACTCGCAGGGTGACGTTCTGAACGACTTGGAGTCTCTTCCTTTGGCTTTCTGCGCATAATGCATACCATGCCGGTGCAGCGTAAGTAAGCCTTGTTCGGACGTAGGTTTTGTAAATACCGATCTTGGTTTTAAGTGGCAACTTCGAAGCGAGTACCGGACGGAGTAGTGCGCGGGCTGCCTTCGCTTGGTTGACGGCGTGGTCTACCTGCGGGCGCATTCTCAAGGTCCGGTCAATGTGGACGCCAAGGTACTTTACTGTGCTTTCCCACTTAACGGGTTGGCCGCGAAGTTGTAAAGAGGGAGGCAGGATTCGCTGTGCACCTGTAACTAGTGCGGCAGTCTTCCCTACGTTGACGGCCATGCGCCACTTATCCAACCATCCTGGAAGGATGTCGAGGACCCGCTGTATTCTGCTTGCGGATATGGACGCTTTTCTCGAAGAAGCAAAGTATGCGCTGTCGTCGGCGAAGAGGGCAAGTTCGATTCCTCTTTCACCGGGGAGTCGATGTTCCTCCTCCAGGACTGGAATATCGTCCGTATATATGGCGTAGAGAGTTGGGGAAAGGCAGCTCCCTTGTGGGACCCCCGCGAAGATCGGCCTACACCCGGAATCGGCCTGCTCTACGGACACGTAGAACTGCCTGTTGGTGAGGAATGATGCTACGATTCTAACTAGGGCCGGTGGTGTCATTGTCTGGATTAACTTATAGACCAGGCCTTCGTGCCAGACCCTATCAAAGGCCTTTTCTATATCCAGGAACACGGCGACTGTCCGGCGACCCCGGTTGTGTTCATCTGCGAGTAGATGAAGGAGCCTAGTGAGTTGGAGAGTGGTCGAGTGCCGTGTGCGGAATCCAAACTGCTCGTCGCGCGGGTTGAGGTAGGGGCGCAGTCTCCGCAGCAGCAGACGCTCAAATAATTTCGCAATTTGTGGCAGCAAGGTTATTGGGCGATAGCTGGATGGCAGTCGGCGATCCTTTCCTGCCTTTGGTAGTACTATTACTTTTCCTGTCTTCCATGAGCTTGGAAAATGGCAGGTGCGTAGAATACCATTGATGAGCCTGGTCAGACAGACCAAGCCCCGCGCAGGCAACCACTTTAGTGCGGCGTTCGAGATCCCGTCGTGGCCGGGTGCCTTTTTGGCCTTAGTGAATAATGTGAAGTCAATGGGGAGCCACACTGCTTACTTATCCCGCTATGTGGCGCATTATCGCTGGTGCTGTTTCACTATGAGACTTCATTACCTATAAAATTTTAGTAAATGAACAAAAACTCGTCTTTGCAAAAATGTATGCCTCTGTAAAATGCAATTCAGTATAAAATTACGGTAGGTACACACGTTTATCTTCTAAAAAGAAAAAACGGAAATTGTGGATCAAAGCATTGCTCATCAAAAAATATTGGAAACCAATTATTCGTCTAGGTTATGTAGTGACCATTTCAAATCTAATGATTTCTAAGACGCGAGCATGTTTACTAGTTATAGTTTAATTCATTAACCCTCAAAATAAACATCAATGACAAGCACCAGCGATGGTGGCGCCATCTGAGATTAGCTTTGCCTGTGCCTCCCCATTGACATTTTATTTGGCGTTATCCCAATTTACTTTTGGCATGGTTTGTTTTGCTGCTTCGTTCAGAGTATCCAGTACTTGACTGGCTACTTACTTGCTCATCAAACCGGAACATAGTAATGCTTGCACATTACTGCTTGGCAGCAGACTTCACGACCGAATCGGACGGACACTCGTAGAAGAGTTAGTCCTACCACTTAGTTTACGGTTGTCCCCGTTAATCGACTTTGATTCTCCCCTGAGAACACGTGTGAAGAAAAATCAAATGAATCCCCCAGGGGATCTGTGTGAAGAAAAATTCCAATTGAATCCCCGAGGGGATCCATGCCAGTGGACGGAGGCCAAAGATATTTTATTATACCTACTATTAGATATTATTACTATTTCCTCCTTCTGGAGTGGACAAACAAGTCTTCCAATAGGGAGAGGTAATGGCGCCACCATCGCTGGTGCTTGTCATTGATGTTTAAAATTGTATAATGAAGTTTCATAGTGAAACAACACCAGCGTTAATGCGCCACCTAGCGGGATAAGTAAGCAGTGTGGCTCCCCAATTACGACGAGTAATGAAAGGTGTGAATAAAAACACAAAATAGATTTGCATCTTATTTATTGATTAGTCCTCCCAAAACTTTGTTTTCGTATGTTCGGACTTACAAGGATTATCTTTTCTTTCGGCTACTTACATTATTACATTACAATTTTATAAAGAAATCACATTGTGGAGATTGCGACCGCCGGCGCCGGCGTCCCTCCCGTTCTACTCGCTCAACGTAAATTTAATCAGTCGTTTTTACAAATAACTCGAAAACTTCAACTCTAGCGCGCCCCCCTCCCGCGCCCGCCTGCGCTACGCTCGCCGCTACGCTCTCCGCTACGCTCTCCGCCGCTCGCGCCGGCGCCGCCGCTCCTCTTGGAGGCGCGGACCTTACACTAGAAGCTAAGATAAGAGATTGCCAATGAATGAGCAATTGAAAAATATCGACTATGTGGCAGTGGACTGAGGGGGCGCGGCCAGGGGGCGGGGGGGACAATATAAAAGCAAATGCAACTCCGGGGGGGGCGGCGACGCCGCGGCGCGGCGGCTTCCGTCGCCCGCTCGTATTTATAACCCGGCCGGAGCCGTACCTAACTAGAAAAAAAAATGAAATCTCTAACAGTAAGTCTTAGCTAACCTGTATAATTACAAATGCATATACATAATAACGATACACTTTTACATATGTATATAATTTACCGTTCTTTATATATACTTAACCTTAATCCGTAAACCGAGCGTACACTATATAATAAGAATCTTAGAAAAAGTTCAATTTTTCTTTAGCGAAATCATCGTCGAGTATCGTAAAAGCGGTGTGTCCGCAGCCCGCTGCCCCGCGGGCGCAAACTATACATACAAACTTACGGACGTGATACTATTTACAATACAAGGAATAAAAAAATCATAATTGAACTACGCGTTGTCTAACCTTAACAAACGGCGCGGCAGCGGGCGCAGACCAAGCTATACAATGTAAACTTAAACGTAAAACTAAAATAACAAAATCAAAAACATCCTTCCATGAACACAGCGCGTCAAGCGCCCCGCACGGACCGCGGTAGCGCGCGGAACACTCGCCGCGCTGAACTTTACAATCTTAAACTTAGCATAACATAAATTAACGAGGAATCTGCGAAATGCATACGCCGGGCAAGTGTTCACACATTCATTACACGATAATGTATGTACAAGTATCTAAGTGTTAGCTAAGTAATGGACGTAGTCGCGAGGAGGTCCTTCCCTAGAACGGAGGCCTCGCACTTGCTGCCTCTCCGGTCTCCGGTCTCTCCGGTCGAAGAGTAAGTCTGCCTCCTGGAGTGGCGATGGAAGACTGGTTACAATAATAATAATGACCTAATGCTTCGTTTTATTTTTATTAATCGAATCGCCGCTTAAATATAGGTACTGAGGTAATTTTGCATCACATAGCAGCGGTGCCCCTAAATTAAGTAGTCCATCGCTAGGTTAGACATGATAAATAATTTTACAGCGTGACAACCCTACGCGGTATTAGGCACACGTCGATGTAGTGGTACTCTCGGACACATACTCCGCGGCGAGTGTGGCTCGGGCGGGGCGAGCCTGGCCCGGCGGGGGCGAGTGTGGCCCGGCGGGGGCGAGTGTGTCCCAGCGGGGGCGAGTCTGGCCCGAGCGGGGCGAGTCTGGCCCTGGAGGCGTGCCTCTGGCGGAGCGATTGTGGCCCGAGCATTCAAAGAGTTTACAAAACTTGAACAACTTAATAACAATAACATTTCACTATAAGACGGCGAGTTAAGCGTAGTTATCTTACTATCAGTCGAAATGTACGAAATTGGGTACGGGCAGATTCCTCATTTATAATCGAACACTTATGTGCCTAATACCGGACATGAACTACCAATAATTGAACGTATCCCCAAAATTGGACTGGTCCATTAATGGGTGTTCGCGTCCACAATTATACCGGACACATGGCTGCCAAATTTAGACACTTAAAGCTTAGCCACAACATATGTTCGGTATTATCCCTGCTTTACAACATAAGAACTTACTAATACACGACATTAGTACCATTTTCTATAATAATTATAATTTACACATGAAAAGATCCAATTAGGGTGTAATCACAGTGACGTTGCCGGAGATCACACGAAATGCACCCTTATAGTAAAAATTACCAATATTAGATTTCAAGGCAATAACTAGTTGATATAAAAGGCCTTACTTATGTAATCGGATATAACAAGTCCAAAGTAAACCAACAACCTGCGAGGAGGAATTCAATCATTTTTACAAACAGATCGCTGAGTAGGGCCCGATATTATTTATGTATAATTTTAAGAGGCAAAACTTTACTAATAATCTTTGAACTCTATTCTTGTAGAAATAAGATTCGAGATGTAATGTGTATCCAAAATTTAAATAACAATACATAATCCAAAAGTCGTAGCGTCGCTATAACTAAGCAAAGCGTTATTCTTATAATCACTTTATATTGTCTTTAGAATGTTCAGTTCGTTTTGAATAAACGTTCACAACCACTTTACTTCACTCCACTACAGTCGGTGCAGGTTGACAAGATGATAGAGGTTCAAATTTTATGTTTTTATCGTTGACTGTTCTGTTGACTTTGATAAAAAAATAAAATTCTGAGCGACTGTTTCTTTTAGTAAAATAGCTTTAAAATGTAACATGAATTTTTTTTTCATTATAAATATGCGGCTATTGCATAACTATATTTTTTTAATAAATGGCAGTGTTTTTTTTTGGCAAAGCATGGTAATTGCTTTATTTAATTCGTCTCCAGTATTTGGAATAATGACGACTTGCCAACGTGCCCGAACTGTACACAATCATGACTTCACTCCTATGTTGGCGCTAGATTTGTCTCTGCCGCGCATCTGGTACAGATGAAGGACTACAGAAGTCCATTTTTACTAGTGTCCATCCTTGCTCTCTATTACTTGATGGCGCGTCTTTGTAAACTATTATCTTCAGCCTGGGCGCATATTCTGTCAACTTCATAATGTTCTGTCGAATTCCGCAGCAGTTTTTAAAATAATTTTCGAAACTGTCGCCACGCTTCGTTGTAAATTCGACCGTCACGGTTTTTCTTTAAATCAGCAAAGACGTCACCGCACGTTAAATCAAGCGCAGCAAAAATGAGACAGCGTATTCTTCGGGCTCTCGTATCTCCATAGTCCAGTGAGGACGGCGTCGGAGCCCCGCTACCGGCGCTTGGCGCGGCAGATGACGGAGTGCTAGGAGCGCAGTGTGGGCGCGGGGGGCGTGGGAGGCGCGGACGCAGACTGCGCGGGGGGCGGCCGTCAGTCCTCATCAGACAGCGGCTCGTACTGCGCGGACATTAGCGGCGCTGGCTCGGGCGGCGGCGGCGCGGCCGCGGGCGCTGGCGCGGGGGGCGGAGCGCCTGCAACAAACCACAGTTCAAATTGTATTTGAAGATAATATTGCCATATGTGAAATTTCATTCTCGATTTTTTCACCAGGATGGTATTCTTTAATGAAAATTGTAAAAGAACCACCTTGATATCCCTACTCATTATGTCATACGGCATTATATTATGGGGATGTTCAACCGACTACGACTAACCGAAAAACATGCATTTTGTTGATTTGGTCGTGAAACACTGCGTTGAAGTGCATAGTTTCCAGATTTTTTTTTATTAATTGCAATGTTAAAAATCTTATGGTATTATTTAAATTACTATTGGATGATAAAAAAATTGTTGGATTCGTGAAACTTTTAGATGCAATAACTTTGTGGAAATTATATATTTTTTGTGAATTTCATTTTTATTGTGTTAATGTGATGTTTTTAAACCGTTATAACGACAGTAAATATGTATTTTACATGCAACATCCCTAATATATCGGTCGAGAAGTGACGGCGAAATAAGTAATATCACCACAAAAAAAATACAGACGAATGGTGAGGCTCAGGCAAAGCTAATCTCAAATGGCGCCACCATCGCTAGTGCTTGTCATTGATGTTTATTTTCAGGGTTAATGAATTAAACTATAACTAGTAAACATGCTCGCGTCTTAAAAAGCGTTAGATTTGAAATGTTTACATAACCTAGAAGAATAATTGGTTTCCTATAATTTCTGATGAGCAGTGCTTTCGATCCACAGAAGGGAAACGAATACTTTATTGCAAAGACGATTTTTCGTTTACTTACTAAAATTTTACAATGAATTTTCACAGTGAAACAACACCAGCGATAATGCGCCACCTAGCGGGATAAGTAAGCAGTGTCGCTCCACATTGAGAATCTCAATGAACTCATTGCCGGCATCTGTTTTTCCTGAGCAATTCAGTCTGGGAGTCTTCAAGAGACGAGTGAACAGGTATCTTCTGGGCAAGCGTGCTACATCGTCGACCGCGTCGTCGCTTAACATCAGATGAGGCAGCGGTCAAACGCAAGCCCATATACAATTGTTAGTGGTAGGACTAACTATTCTGCGAGTGTCCGTCAGAGTTGTTACCACCGCTTTGTGAGTGAAGTCTGCCGCCAAGCAGTACTGTGCAAGCATTACTGTGTTCCGGTTTGATGAGCAGAGTAGGCAGTGAAATTAATGGGCTTATGAGACTTAATACCTAATGTCTCAGGGTAACAACGAGCGCACTGCAGTGCCGTGCAGGCCTTTGTGTTTCAAAGTTCTGAGTGGCACTGCTATTATTATGGGTCGGCGTTATGCTTACCATCAGGGAAACGACCAGCTCGTCTCGTTACCAAATAGCATAAAAAAAAGATTTTTTTTTTTAAAAGTCGGTTAGACAAAGAGATAGGGCGGTTACCTTCTCCGGTGGGCGTGGCCACGTTGAGCGCGGAGTAGGGGAAGGCGTAGGCGGTGTGGAAGGGAGCCAGTTGCTTGGAGCGTTGCTCCTCTGCGTCGCTGCGCATGACCTCCACGATGCGCGTCGTCACGTAGTCGAAGGCCGTGAACGTGCCCGCGCCCGCCACGCAGCTGTAGCGGCGGTTGCTGTTGCCTCTGGAAATGAGACAGGTGGCGCTTTAGTCGACAGACAGATGGCGCTTTAGTCGAGATAGGTGGCGCTTTAGTCGATAGACAGGTGGCGCTTTAGTCGATAGACAGGTGGCGCTTTAGTCGATAGACAGGTGGCTCTTTAGTCGATAGACAGGTGGCGCTTTAGTCGATAGACAGGTGGCTCTTTAGTCGATAGACAGGTGGCGCTTTAGTCGATAGACAGGTGGCGCTTTAGTCGACAGACAGGTGGCGCTTTAGTCGATAGACAGGTGGCTCTTTAGTCAATAGACAGGTGGCGCTTTAGTCGATAGACAGGTGGCCCTTTAGTCGATAGACAGGTGGCCCTTTAGTCGATAGACAGGTGGCGCTTTAGTCGAGAGAAGTGGCGCTTTAGTCGATAGACAGGTGGTACTTTAGTCGACAATCACATGTTTATATCGTCGCTTATAAGTTATTATTACAATTGCACCTTGACTATCCATTTTTTCGCATGCACGCACAAACCGTGTTCGCTTCTACATGTATTATACGTACCGCTAAGGAATGGTATTCCTCGCCTGAGTCGGTGTTCCCCGTTCGCTACAACCTGGGGCTGCATCAAGGCACAAGTGAATAGGTATGTTCTAGGCAAGCGTGCTTCATCGTCGACCGCATCGTCGCTTACCACCAGGTGAGTAGTGGTCAAACGTAAGATGAAAAAAAAAAACCAGAATCTGCCCGACGCTTCACCCAAGTGGTGATTGCCTCTGGACCCGTATTGTTTAACCGGGATAAAAAGTAGCCTTTCTACTCTCCGGTGCATTTTTTTGTATAGATATCTATACAAAAATCACGTCAGTAACGTTGCTCCGTTGCTGAATAAAAGAACTAACAACCCAACATTCATTTACACTTTCGGATTTATTAGTACGGTTTGGAGTCCACACTCCCTCTCTAAACAAAGACCTTTACCCGGGAACCTGATAGACTTATGACTATGAGTGATAAAGATAACACAAGCGCACCTGTTATGGTGGTTATCCGGCGGCGACACAGGCTCCAAGAAGGGCGCGTGCTTTGGGTTGTCTCTCCTCTTCCACTCGTCGCTCGGCACCACGCCCCCGACGCCTCCCCCCGGGCCGCCCCCCGCTCCGCCCCCCACGCCCCCGCCGCTCCCCGCGCCGCTCGTCACGGCGCTCACCGTCGTGTACCCGTCCGTACTGCTCGGCACTGAGAATCTGCTGCTGTCGAGTGACAAAAGTTTTAGAACAAAATTATGTACTGATAAATAAAAAGATACGACGAAGACCGAACGTTGACGCTGGAAAATGCATAGAACGTGCAATGCGGAGAATTCTCGCCTTTTATCCCACTTGGTGGCGCTGTTGAAGATGGAGAACTGCCATCCGTGACAATCTTTAGAACTACTCAAATTGAGGAGAATTTTCGCCATTTATCCCTCTTGGTGGCGCTGTTGTATGTGGAAACCTGGTGTCGATTTTTAGTACTACTGAAATTATCTAGCCAATGGGGAGAATTCTCGCCAATTATCCCGCTTGGTGGCGCTGTTGTAGATGGAGACCTGTCACCTAGTGACGATTTCTAGAACTAATGGAATTGTCTCCCCGTTGTAGGGGGTGCTAATTAAATATTTTGAAACACTTTTTCAAAAATTGTACATAGCCGTCTGTAGAGAAAACTGGAAAAATATACGGAGGATAACAACGGAAAATGTGTACTCACTTGTGTATTAAATTGGAAGTAGTAGGACTGGCGAAGTCTCTCGTGATGATGTTGGAGGCCAGATCTCCTAGTTTGAAGCTGGTGGTGTGCGCGGCGGGGTGCGGCGCGGGGTGCGCGGCTGGGTGCGGCGCGGGGTGCTCGTCCCGCTCGGCGGGGCGCTCGCCGCCCGCGGCGGGGCCGTTGTCGCACTCACGCTGCGCGACCTGCCGGCTCAGCGGATCTATACTTTGACATGACTACGCAGAGTTATACTCGGCCGGTTGGCCATAGCATACTCTGATGTACGATGACGACATAAAACGATTGATTGTAGAGAAATTACTGGATTTAAAAGCTTTACACCCATTGTTTCAGGTTAGGAGCGCACTGCAGTGCAGGTTTTTATGTTTCAAAGTGGCACTGCAATTGTAATTAGGCATGTTATACCATCAAACGACCCACTCATCTCTTTGTTCAAAGATTAATAGTCTTTTTTACAATATTCATGAATTTGTAA
This sequence comes from Crocallis elinguaria, assembly GCA_907269065.1. Classification (NCBI taxonomy): domain Eukaryota; kingdom Metazoa; phylum Arthropoda; class Insecta; order Lepidoptera; family Geometridae; genus Crocallis; species Crocallis elinguaria. Next base: position 17,367,997 of record OU026071.1, on the reverse strand, counting down.
GAATAGTTACATTAAAAAAACAATACTAATTTAGAGGGGGTGCGTACTTTTAGCTTATATGATCTCTAGTAGGGTATACAGTAGTAGATGGTATTTAGTAGTAGGTGGTAGTTAGCCGTAGTAGATGGTAGTTAGTAGTAGGTGGTAGTTAGTAGTAGGTGGTAGTTAGCAGGACCTAACATTTCTTTTGAAACTTACAAGTAATATCATTGACTGTGCCGATCTAACATGTAAGATAAAGCTTAATGTACCAGTTAAAAATATTAGATTTAATCCTCCGTTAAATGTTCCCGTAGTCTCAACCAATTACAGGCAAAACTCATACTTATGGCGAGCGAGCGACAACTTTAATAAGCTGAGTAAGCACACTGATCTTGACCTCTTTCATACCAGCGCCTCCTCGGCGAGGATGCGACTGAGCAGAGACTTCCTTTTGGCGCAACATTAGCGCCCGTTTAATAACTGTTAATAATTTTTGTGACTATCGGACTACTATTACAATTTTCTACACCACTGTTATAAATTAGTTTTTCACCTTGTATTTTTTTTCTGTTACTATTCGTGAGAACCTCTAAATGGCTTTCTAATGTTATGTTAGTTTTATAAGTTATTGTAATACAGCTGTTGGTTTTCCTTAAAAATAAATAAATAAACAAAAAATAAATAAATAAATAAGTAGTAGATGGTAGTTAGTAGTAGGTGGTAGTTAGTAGTAGACGGTAGTTAGCAGTGGAAGTGGTAGTGTCGGCTAGTGCGTACCATGAAGCGTTGCTCCGAGGTCTGGCTGATCTGATGCGTCACGATGGCGTCGATGAGAGACGCCGCTGTCAGCGTGCCCTCCCCCCGCACCGCGCCCGCCGCCCCCGCTCCCGCCGGCGCACGTCTGCACATACACAAACACACACCAGTCAGGTACAATCACATATCACACACATGTAAGGTATACTCATAATATTATGGTAATGGTTTTTAAAAAAATAGTTCAATAGTTTCGAAACGAGCAAAGAAATAAAGTACAAAATTCTAGGCATTACTAAATACTACCTAAATATTTTCGTGTATCATTAACATATCATATATTATTGTAACAACAAGTATAATTATTGTTATGTGTCGTTCTTACTACGAAGTATAATAATCTTTTTTATTGTAAAATCATTATACACTACAGAAACGAGGTCCACTTATAAAATTAGGTCATAAATCACAGGACTTTGTGGTATTAACAAGATAAAAAACATCAATGCGGGAAATATTGTCATAAAACTAAGACTATTTTATTAATAAATTGTATTCATCGCTAAATTTTATTCATTACTAAATTAATACTAAAATTTAATAAAAGTGTAAGAATATTGTAATACTCACGTATCTTTCCTTTCTAAATGGTGCGGCGTGGCGGCGCGCGCTAGCTTGGCTCCGTAGGCGCCGAGCGCGCCGCGGCGCTCGCCTTCATTGCTGATGGCCTGCAATAAGTACTGCCTTTTGTAATTATACGCTTTATTATGTTTACGGTGTATTGGGGAGAATTCTCGCCATTTATCCCGCATGATGGCGCTGGTGTAGGTGAAAACCTATCACCTGGTGACGGTTTTAAGGACTACTGAAATTATTTACCTAATGAAGAGAATTCTCTTTATTTATCCTGCTTGGTGGCGCTGGTGTAGGTGAAAACCTGTCACCTGGCGACGGTTTTTGAACTACTGAGATTATCCCCTGATTGTGAAGTACCATAGTTAGAGTAAGAAAGGTGTATGTGTTTGTTGCGTTAAACCAGATAAAATTTACAATGATTAGCTTTGGACTAATTTAGAATAGTTTTCGTTTTTGAAACCCTTTTTAATTTGGCACCCTTTTATTATAATATAATAAAAGGGTGCCAAATTAAAAAGCTTTTTATGCTGACGATATGAAGATCCTTTGCCCGGTTTACTCGCAAGAAAGTGCCCGGCGTCTCCAGGACGATCTTGGTGCTTTTGAGAATTATTGTTTCTTAAATAAACTAGATCTAAACGTATCAAAGTGCTACGTTTGTTCCTATACTCGGAAACCAGAGCCCTTAATAGTCCCTTACAAAATTAAAAATGTAAACATTACCAGGGTCAACTCGATTTGCGATCTTGGAGTCACTTTTGACAGCAAATTACTATTTGACGATCATATAAATAATATTATCAATAAAGCCTCGAAAGCGCTTGGTTTCGTCTTGAGAATGTCGTCCGATTTCAGTTCCATCAAAACCCTTAAAATTCTGTACTGTGCATTTGTGCGCAGTCACTTGGAGTATGCGTCACAAATTTGGAACCCCGCTTATAATGTTTATATTACACGTATAGAAAGAATTCAAAAACGTTTTCTACGTCATCTTCAGTTTAGAGTTAGAACATATATTCCTGATTATATTAAACGATGTCGGAAGTTTCACATCCTGCCTCTGTACGAGAGACGACTTATAGCTGACCTGGTGTACCTGGTCAATATTGCAAATGGCTCGGTCGACTGCCCCGAATTATTAGAGCGAATTAGTTTGAGAGTCCCTTATGCTTCGTTTAGAAGACCGTGCGCGCTGCATGTCCCAGGAGTTAAAACCAACTATAGAAAGAATTCATTTCTTATACGAGCGAGTAGGAGCTTCAATGATTTGGGTATTACACATGATGTGGATTTGTTTAATACATCAGCCAGGCAGCTGAAAAAGCTGCTGGGAGATAGCTTTTTTGATACTGTTTCATAGAGTGAGATATTTAAGTTTAAACAGTGTTTTATATGTTATAGTTCTATAAAATGTATCGTCCGTCTGCGTTTCATTTATATATACTTTTTCTATTTGTGGAAACTTGTAATTGGCCTTCAGCACATATTATTGTTACTATACTCTGTAACTAGCTGTAAGTTTTCCTAAAAGTACTAAATAAAATAAAAATAAAATAAAAATTATAATCAGGTTATGGCAGTCCACTCAAAGACATAGGGAAAAAACGTGCCACTTTGAATAATACAACTGAAGATTATTTTAACCAGTAGTGCATATATATCTAGCTATTACATAATTTTTGCAGCTAAACATATCTAACTGATCAACAAAACAATTGGATCTACAGATCATTGTAGACCTACACATCCAAATGTCCACTACAACTATCAATTATTAGCATGATGATGGCATTACCCAGTTGTAACGCAGATATTTCTACATATGCACTATTATACACCACCGCAACTGCACACGGACAGATGAGATATCACAGAAATAAAGTTTGAAAGAGCGAATACGACCGAAAAGAGCTAGTGTGGCCGGGTGGGAACTTCTGCGACTTCCGATCCGACGCACTCATAGTTCGAATCCTGCGTCGGCCCCACAACAATGACCCGCCCACGTGGTGATTTCTGAATGAAAGTTTAATTTGGATCCTTCGGAGATGGAACTCTTCTGGGCAATCTCTACCTTTCTAGTTGCACTAACTCACCTGTTGATGTTGTAAGTGGTGCTGTTGCCGCTCGTGCAACATCTGCTGTTGTTGCTGTTGCTGTTGTTGTTGTTGCTGCTGTTGCTGGTGCTGTTGTTGCTGTTGCTGTTGTTGCTGGTGCTGTTGTTGCTGGTGCTGTTGCTGTTGCTGCTGTTGTTGGTGCTGGAGCTGTTGCTGTTGTTGTTGTTGCTGCTGATGCTGGTGCTGCTGGTGTTGTTCTATCGCATGCCGCTCTTGCATCGCCGCCATTGCTCTTTCACTGTAATTTTGCCCATGTTTTTTGATTAAACACACAAACAGAATCAATGATGTTGGATTGTAGTGTATGAAGTTATTTTATCTGTGATGAATATTATGAAAAGCGTAGGTCATGAATATTATGAAAAGCGTAGGTCCTATTTGAGGGTTTGTGTTTTTATCTTCATTGACTTTGGCTGTTTAAATAAATAAAAACAATGAAAATTGAACAAAAAACATGAATGAAATGATCTCCTAATAGCCACTAAAAACTTCGATTATGAGAACGTTTGGAGAACGTCCTTAAGGAGAATTAGGCCCACTTAAGGAACGTTTTGTTCGTTGAGAGCAAGTGTGGCCGAGCGACAACTTGTGCGACTTTCAATCCAACGCACCATAGTCCGAATCTCCACTCGGCCCGCACCAATGACTTATATCAAGTTATGTGCGGATTATTCACACTCGCTTTAAAACGGTGAAGGAAAACATCGTCAGGAAACTAGCATGTTCAAGAACCATAACACTCGAGGACATGTGACATCCACCAAGCCGTACTGAGCCCGCGTGGTGGATTATGCCCTCTATCTCTGAGAGAAGGCTGGTATCCCAGCAGTGGGAGCGTAAGCTGCTAATAATGAAGGAACGTTTTGTATTACGATTAAGAATATGAGTGTTAGAATTATTTATTAAGAGTATTACTCCATGATATTACACCACCCTCCTTAATTACCCTGTAATATTTTCCATCCAAAGGTTGCCTGGAAGAGATCGCTTTTAGCGATAAGGCCGCCCATTGTACCTATTTTATTCATTTTGCTTAATGTCCTTTCTATTGTTTTATTTTGGTGTCAATAAAGTGTTATTGTATTGTATTGTTAGTTTATAACACGAGTGCAACTGACGTGTCCCGCCGCTGCTGCATGACGATCTGCCGGTCCCGCTCCAGGAACTGCGCCTGCTGCGCGCGGCGCTCCTGCGCCTGCAGCACCTGGAACTGCAGCTGCTGCGGGTGGTACTTCTGCGCGGCGCCCACGTCGCGCAGCGTTCTGGAACCGCCCGGGGCAACGGCACATTAGTAAGTTTTTTTTTTGTCCTGGATCATGGTTCTGGCCCGCGAAACCTGCTGCTAATGCTAATGCAGCACATGTATGTAAAGAGTTCTTAGGTTTTCTTTATGCTATTTGGCAACGAGACGAGCTGGTCGTTTGCCTGATGGTAAGCATAACGCCGGCCGGTAATTTAAATGATACTATCAGATTCTTTATATTTCAATGAATAAAAAACATGTATTAAAACGCAGTTATTCACGGCCAAAATTAACAAAATGCATGTATTTAGTAGTTTAACGGCTCGCGTTGAACAAGTGACGTCAGATGTTCTGTCCAATTTGTATGCGGTGTTTTAGCGCTCAGTAGAAACGCCCGACTCTGACTCTAATTTTTGACGTTTCTAGCGTTCGATTTCCAGTTATATTTATATAGACATTTTATTATCATGAGGAAACGAATTGATTGATATCATTAAAAAAATGGAGTCAACATCCCAACTGTTATAGGCCGGCGTGATCAGTGGCGAGTGGTAACGGTCCATGAGAGATGTTACCTGATCTCGTGGTGCTGCTGCAGATGCTGCGGCTGCTTGGGCTCCGGCTTGGGCTCCCCGCGCGGCACCGGCAGCGCCGTGGCCGCCGACGCCACGTCCACGAGCGACGTGAACGCCTCGTGGCCTGACGTCACAAGGGTATAGTTACTCACTACTATGGGGTTGGCCTTACATACGAACAAATTTAACGTATCAACAATAATTTACTTTTGTCAACTTAATTCTTGGACAATGGGGAGCCACACTGCTTACTTATCCCGCTAGGTGGCGCATTATCGCTGGTGTTGTTTCACTATGAAACTTCGTTATAAAATTTAGTAAATAAACAAAAAATCGTCTGCATTAAAGTATGCCTCTGTACAGTGCAATTCAGTGTAAAAAACGGAAATTGTGGATCAAAGCATTGCTCATAAAAAATATTGGAACCCAATTTATCCTTCTAGGTTCTATAGTGACCATTTCAAAGCTAATGATTTCTAAGACGCGAGCATTACTAGTTATAGTTTAATTCAGTAACCCTCAAAGTAAACATCAATGACAAGCACCAGCGATAGTGGCGCCATCTGAGATTAGCTTTGCCTGTGCCTCCCCACGGAACATATTTGTCAAACTCTTTGGATAGGTTCGTTCTTTCGCATCGGGCCGCGTACACCTAACGCTGATTCGTTTTTAACCGTTTGAGCGCCATAGCTGCGGTTCAACAAAAATTGTAAATACTATCTGATCACTATTCCGTTTACATCAGGATTGTTTTTATTTCATAACTGCAACTTATAAACAAATGCAATTTATAACAGCTCGATTTGATGTATGTAAAAAAATGCTTTACAAAAGCTACGAATCGACTTCAGTGACAAACTACTAAACCGATTTTGATAAAGTTTATATGGGACCAATCTCAAATCAATTACAAATAAAAAAATAATTTTCCAAATTGGTTTATGACAGAGATTTGAGGTAACAAACATAAAAAAAATACCAACCGAATTGATAAACTTCTCCTTTTTTGGAAGTCGGTTAAAAAATATGAGTAACTAATTGTATTCAACTATTCTAGCGAAATTATCACTTGCCTACCAGTACAGTTTAGATCAGAATATAAATTGGCGGTCAAAGGATCGTAATTCACTGTTGCAAAAGACCATGGTCCTTCACTGTACTTACCGGGCGGAGGCGCGTGTTGCGCATGTATAGGGTAGTGTTGGTGTCGCTGGATGACTGACACGGCGGGCGCAGGGGGGTGCGCCGGGGGGTGAGCCGGGGGGTGCGAGGGCGCGGCGTCAGGCGCGCGCCGTGGGAAGGGGTAGGGCTCCCGCTCGCGGCGCGGGGGGTGCATCTGCTGCGAGGTGATGAAGTCGGTGATGATGATCTGCCGCTGCTGCTCCATTCCATACGGGGAGCGGGAGTACGCAGCGTTGCCGCCCGTCTGTGAGACAAATTGCAAAGTAAGAATGGAGAGGTTTTTATTTAAAATATTTGTTAGATAAAATGCATGGAGCATAAACCTTAAAAACATGAACGGTCTTACCACAAAAAAATTAAACACACTCTAAACACGTAACACACTCTAAATACTACAACAAAAATTAAACACTCCTTATTTTCTCCATTCAACTCGGTGAAGTCGCGGGCAACAGCTAGTGAGATAGAATAAGTCTTACCGGTGAGAAGGAAGGCGACTGCGGCCTGGGTTGGCTCGTATTCGCTGCATAGTACGCCGCGCCACCGGGGCTTCTCCGCTTGAAATAGTCAAAGTTCCGCTTGTCCGGTATGTGGTGCGTGCCGTGCACAGGGGTCCCAGCCGTTATAGACCCCGCCTTGGGCTCCGGAGGGGTCCGCCGGGGGTCGAACCGGGTCTCCACGGGGGTCCCGAGGGTTATCGACCCCTTGGTCGCGGCGGGTTTGAGCGCCGGCCGCGGCGGGGTGGCGCTCGGTTTGGGTTTAGAGTTGTACTGGTTGGGAGATTCGCGCTCGGCTTGCGCTCGGAATGGCTGGTACTCGGCCGAGTTACGGTACATCTGTGGACAGAAATACTCGGTGAAGATAGGGGAGGGGGTGCGGGGTATGTGGCCTAAGAGTCGGGAGTTTTGATTTCGGGCCTTTTTAAATTTGATTTTTATAATTTTGTATTGTCGTATCCTGCCGACTGCGCCACATCAAGTAAGCAAATGCATTGGTTGTGGGACATTTGAGAGAGCAAACGTCTCAATTCTTCGTTGTAGTTAATCTTCGTTTAGAATTTTTTAATAGTTTGGTTCTGTACATTTCAGCCATTCTTTTAAAACTCATTCCTTTCATATACGAGGGTGGTTCAAATATGATCGAGACAAACGCTGTAGATGGCGCGCATGTATGTTGTGAAGGTCGTGGCTTGAGTATGCGATAGCTGGGTTCAATACGATCAGTGTGGCAAGTTTTTCGTCGGGAGCGCGTGTTTCACGCGCGTGCTACGACCATGAGTGAACGTCAAGTGCGGACCGCCGTTGCGCAACGTATTGTCATTCGTTTTTTAGTGTGGGATGGCGTTAAAAACATGAAATTTATTCTGCGTTAGCGAAATCAGTTCGGTAGTGAGTGCCTGAATAGGGCTGCCGTGTTTAAATCGGTGAAAGCATTCAAGGACGGCCGCGAAACCGTCGAGAATGAGCCGCATGATCGTCGACCGCGAACCAGCATCACACCAGACAACATTCGCCGCGTAGAACAAATCATTTTGGAGGACTGTAGGATGAATGTTTGAGACATTTCGGCTGAACTCGGCATCAGTATTGGTAGTGCCTTCTGAAAACACACGTGAAACCCGCTTATCGCTCGAAACGGAGGAGCATTCCAGCACGAAGTGCGATTTTTCTCCAGGATAACGCGCGCCCTCATACCGCGCTTCTCACACTCGATACAATATCGGAATTGGGGTGGGAGGTACTGGAACACCCTCCATACAGTTCGGATTTATCACCCTGCGACTACCACATGTTTAGACCACTGAAAGAAGCCCTCGGAGGTCAAAGATTCAACACCGACGACGAGGTAGAGGAGTTCGTGCGCACATGGCTGTCCGAGTTGCCTAAGGAATTCTTCGATACCGGCATCAAAAAACTTCCGGAAAGGTGGACAAAATGCATAACTTGTGCCGGGGAGTACCTAGAAAAACTGTGAATTTTTGTAAATTTCTTCGATGGTAAATAAACGTGTCAGAGTATTTGTCTCGATCATATTTGAACCACCCTCGTACAAGAAAAACAGCGACAAATTAAGCCACGCATGTTTTCTAATGTTATGTTTTTTACAATATTTACTATTGAATAATTAAGTCATATTACTAAAGATATACCGCGATGATCCTTTACCTTGTTCGGATGAGGGAATGAGACGTCATGCCTTGGCCTCTTGACGCTAAGGTCTAGAAGGGGCTCCTGGCGTGCGTCAGGGCGTGGCTCTATGTGCAGCACCATGACCCCTTCCTTGCTGGGCTCGTGAGTGGCGGGGGCGGGCGCGGGCGCGGAGGCGGAAGCGGGAGCGGGCGCGGGCGCGGGTTGTAGAGCGGTGATGGTGGCGGGCCGCTGCGGCGACCGCGGCGCCGCGCCCGCACCACTGTGGCCGCTGCTCACCACGCTTAATGTCGCCAGCGCCTCATTACGGGACGATGACGATGACACCTGGAATAAGCAGGCGAGTTTAGGAGAAGATAATATTAATTATAAGGGAAGACACTGCCTTCTGCAACACAGTTTACACTGCTGCAGCAGGCAGAGCTTCAACTGTTGTCTTGTACACTTTTATACACAATAAATAAATTTTGTATTTGTATTTGTATCAATTCTTTATTCAAAAGAAACCAAGCACTTAGAGTTATTAAATAAAATCTACAGTTTAATAACACTTGTTGGCTTAAATTATACAAATCCATATGTTAAACGATATGTGAACCTACACTAAGCAAAGCTTGTGTTGTAGTTTCATTTTATAACTAGCGAGGATAACAATAAATTGAGTTACTTGTCATAAAATTTAAACAAACATTAGCTTTTAACCACTATATGACTGAAGGTTACGTAACGGAGTAGTTGAGAATGGGTGGCTGTTAGATACAGCTATCAGAGCAGCAAATCGATTGGTTGGCAATACATTTACAACTGGCTGGCGAAGTTGACCAGTCATATGCTAATATTTGCACATAATGATGTTCCAACCTCCCGATCACAGCCCGGGGGCTGTCGCTGTCACATGGGCTAATAAATACACATAATGCTGTTTCAACCTCCTGATCACCGCCCGGGGGCTGTCGCTGTAACGAGGGCTAAATACACATAATAGTGTCCCAACCTCCCAATCACAGCCCGGGGGCTGTCGCTGTCACGTGGGCGTACCTTTAGGGGGTGTGGCTTCCCATAGGGGGGCACGGGCTGCGAATCCCTCGTGAGGCTGATCTCGATCAGGTTAAGCACGACATCCCGCACCGTCCGTGCCTCCGTGGCGGGCCCGTTGCGGTGCGGCGCCGGGGGCACTGGCGCCGGCGTCGGCGCCGCGGTCACGGCACTGCTGGTAGGCGGCGGCGCCGGCGCCAGCGTCGACGTCGACGACGACACTGGCGCTGATATCGACGTCGACGTGGCGGGTAGTATCTGGAACGGAGGGAGGTCGTTTTTGGTATGTTTTGATTGTATTTTGGAGATTGCTTTCCCCAACCAAGGGAACGGTATATATATTGCCTGTACCTACAAAATGCATAGGGTGTTTTAGTGCTTGTGTGTTATAATATGTGGACTTAATTTATAACGGTTTCAACTGTCTTCTACTATCACTTTTCTGAGAGTGTTCGTCTGAGTAATGTGCAAGCACTACTGTGGTCTAGTTTGATGAGCATAGTAGTCAGTGAAATTACTGGGCTATGAGACTTAATACTTAATGTCTCAGGGTAACGAGCGCACTGCAGTGCCGCGCAGCCATTTGTGTTTCAAAATTTTGAGTGGCACTGCAATTGTTATCGGCTGGTGTTATGCTTACCATCAGGCAAACGACCAGCTCGTCTCGTTACCAATTGGCATAAAAATAGTCATTTTTGTTTTTGTAGTGCGTTTGACGTTTCCATCCTGCTTTCGCTAGTGTGCGAGCGTGTAGCGCTGTCCTCTTCCCTCTGCGCAGGCGGTGGCGGTGGCGGTGGTGGCTCACCTTGGGCGCGCTGGGCGCGTCGTTCTCCTCGTCGGCGGTCTCGGTGGCGGAGGAGTCGTCGTAGTCGTCGCGGCGGCGGCGCGGCGCGGCGGCGTCGGTGCGCGGGTGCGGCGCGGGCGCGGCGGACGCGGAGGCGGACGCGGACGCGGAACCGGAAGCGGAGGCGGTGTCACTGTCACCGCTGCCGCTCTCCTCCGTGCTGCTGGCCGGCTGCGGCAGCGACCGAGAGCAGATTATCGACTCTAGTTGGAGCTTTTTTCTGTGAAATTAGGAAACGTAATTGTGAATGGCGCTTCGGCGGTGCCTGTAGCCAGCGGCGGCGGTTTTGTACGCGAGCGGTACGAGCTTCGCGAGGATAACTTTTTCTGTAACTCTTTTTGATGGTGGCATTATATAGCGCTCACCTGGATAGCTACCACCCTCGAACTGAAAATCCTGCCACCTATCGGTGTGTTCCGACAGCTCCACTTGAGAGTCAATCCTAATCTTCAATCTTAATGATCTGCAGCGTAAGTATGGATCTATTCGGGTCGATAAAATTCGATAATATTCGATAAAATTGACAGTTAAAATCGATAAAGTGGGTTTTATTCGATAAAATTGACAGTTAAAATTGATAAAGTGGGTTTTATCTATTTTAACTGACAATTTTATCGAATTTTATCGACCGAAAAGATCCGTACTTGCGCCACAGATAATATAGATGTCAAAGGCTAACGTATTTTACATTTTACTTATTTACATTCTATTAGAAGTATAAAAAAAATGCTCCAAAAACTAAAAAACAGTCTGACAGTCTTCTTTATCTGTTTATATTTTGTATGTCGAGCATTTATTAACCGATTCCATTCATTTATTTCTAATCTGTAACATACACAGGGTGAGTAAATAAAGCGGTGACATCTAATAAATTTTAGAACTTGATACCGTATCGGCCAAAATCTTTCAATTATTGTGGAAAGTTAGAAAATCATATTTAGTACTTTTACTTTTAATCTACTAAAGGTATGTACCTTTTTCTCTATTACTACGCATTTTACTCGTCACGTTTACTGTCCAAGTCCAAGAGATTAGCACAACCTCGCGCCGGTCACCGTCCTCGCCAGGTGGCAGCTCTGTCACAGACTACACCCTGTTCCATAATCTTACATATTTTTTGTAAACAAAGAAATGTCACGAAAAGTCACTGTCAAATTGACATGCCAGATGACCAAAACATTTTTCCATTGTAAAAATTTTTTTGGTTCTATTTCCCCCGGCTTTGCTCTCGCTCGGCACAATTATAACGTAACAAGAACCAACAACAAAAACTTACACAAAACCACTACAAAATACCAAGAAAAATAACTGCGCGAAAAAAACTTCCTTTTATTACTGTTTTGTTTAAAATAACAATCTTGCAAAAACGATTCATTCACGATTTTTCAATAATTCAAGTGTATCATGTTATAATTTAAAATCAATTAATTATGTCTATCATCAAATGGATTGCACAGTTTTCTATCAATTTTTTCGTTCTGTCAACCCATTTGTTTACATAAAATATCTAAGATTTTGGAACAGGGTATAGCTCCGTGTTGCACCAAAGCCGACGTACCTGTATGTAAAGTAGAAGGCCTTCAGACTAGCCGGCGTGCGGCCGCTGAGCGCCGCTATCCGCTCCCAGGCTGTCCCGTGGTCCCTCAGCAGCGTCCGAAATCTGCTGGCCTCTTCTTCTGAAGGCTCCGGCATGCAGCCTCCCTCCGCTACCGTGTCCAGCCTTCGAGTGATCTTCTTGAAACACGCTAAGCAGCACTTGCTCAAGTCACTAGGGATTTCTGGAAAAAAATTAATGGAATTGTTGATGAGAAATCATTTCGTTTACTAATATTTTGTTTGTTTCAAATCGGTTCATCACTTTTCGAAGGAAATTATCTTTTTACACGACTGCACAAAAAAGGAGTGTAACGTTTTTAGGATTCATGTATGTGAGTTTATCTATTCCATCAAAACTATTAAATGCCTAAACAGATTTGGATGTATGGGGTATCGTTAAAATCCTTACATCACGAATAACAATTTATGTCACTTTTGTTACTCAATGGGGATATTGACTAATTTTCGGAACTGCTTTTATTTATAGGTACACTTTTCATATACGCGAAAAAATATTTTAAAAAGGCTTTATTTTAAAGAAAAAACTGATGAATTAGATAAGATGTGAAATTTCCCACTAATACCCGAAATTGTCACGTGAATTTGATTACGTTATGACTATCCGAAAATCGAACGTCGAAGCTTCGGCTGACAGATCGCAGCTTTCCTTTAGCGCAGAGGTTCATGACGTCATGCGCACTGATTTGCGTTTGCAGTCACGTGATAATGGGTATTTTTCAATTGATTTTATTTCTTAAAATCATTAGTTATGTTTAGAGAACATGATACTTATGAGGTATTTAAATATTACCATTAATCGTTTATCACGGTAAACAGAAGGGTCAAATCAAGAATTTCCACTATGACCTTTATTTCGACCGTTATTTTGTTTGCACTATTCCTCAAGAGTTGACACTACACTATTAGACTTAAATTTTGAACATAATAGTAATAACAATTTTAGAATCACATTGAAAAAAAAAAATTGAGGTACGGAACCCTATAATTGCAACCCGTGGTGGTAGGTACTCACGGAACTCGTCCATGAGCGGTTTCTTGAGGTCTCTAGGCAGGTCGTGCCAGCGCGGCGGCAGGTGGCGCAGCCGGCGCGCGCGGCCGCGGCCGGCGCCCGCGCAGCCCGCCACGCCGCAGCGCGCGCGCCGCCGCGACGCACGCGAGTGGCACGCCGCGCACACGCGCAGCGACGCGCCGCCAGACTCCGCCTGACCGGCCATTACACGCACATTGGAAACTCAATTTATTTATTTATTACTATTTACCTATTTACTTATTAGATAAGATACAATGGTGTCGATTCTGTTGTTTCATAGCTAAACATAATTGTAGTTTCGCTCTATCTCTTTAACATGAGAAAGAGATAGAAGATGATTAACGGAACTAGATTTAGTTTTAGAACTGTCAAATATCTTCCGTCTTTGTTAAATTAGACGTCACTAAATTCAATGACGCCAACTGGGTTTAAAACCACCTCTGTTCTGGTAATCTAAACTAGACGCTTGAACAACAAAGCTATATATGAGAGCAACAAATATTAGCGATGAAATAATTCGAGATGATGACTTTCTTTCGGTTTCTAAATGTTGAGCCAGTTCACTAAAAGACCAATAGGGTCTATTAGGCAGGTTCACTAACAGCTAGTACCTAGTACTGTGACAATTACCTGCACGCCGAGATGCGCGACGTGCGCGCGCGTGACGGCGAGCGTGGCGCCGGGCACGTTGCACACGCAACACAGACACGCACACGGCGACAGCGCGCCCGTGACCGTCGTCGTGCTCACTGTGACCGTCGACGACGGCGTCGCACTCCGCTCCGTCACTGCTGTGGACAAAACATACAACTGCTGTAGATGTGTGACGCAAAAGAACATATCAACCACTGGTTTCGTAATTCAAAACACTAATTGGGCGCCATTGTTGTTACTCAAGAGCCCCCACGTTGGGCGCCAGTTTTTAGATGTCTAACGTGAAAGAGTATATCATCCATTGGTTTTATTATTCAAAACACTAATTGGGCGCCAATGCTACTCAAGAGTCCCACGTTGGGCGCCAGTTTTTGTAACCTGATTTCAAACAAAGCAAATATTATTGAACACAATTTATCTGAGAGCCATCTGAATTTTGCAATAGGTACACTTACAATCAAGCGAACAATTTGCACATCGAGTCACTTTATTTACAAATCATTATGACTCAAAACACTAATTAACTCGATACTGCAACAAAAACAAGAGTAGTTTCCTAGGCAAACAGAAACAGAATAGTGGAACAGCGCTAATCCCGCTGCATATTAACGAGCGAGTTTAACACAGAGCGCCTAAACATTATCCGAGCTGAGCGTAAATCAGAGCGGATTTCTCGTCAAATATTCACTACGGCCTATTATATACACGTGCTGACAGTACACTAAACTTTATTTTCAAAACATTAGCGTTGAGTCACCATCTCGAGGCTATACTGTTGAAAATGGTGGAACACACAGCTTGGCTATGTTGTTGTGTGATTCATAAAAAATATCGTCACGTTAGAGAGAAATGGGTGCGTATATTGCGACGACCTACTCGTTCCCTGTCCCTACCTCGGGATTGGAAATGAAACAATAGTGTCTCAATAATAAATATTATGTATAATGTCTTAGGGAACGGAGTAGGCGAACACAAATTTATAGGGTCGTGGGTGTACGGCCAATCTGATCGTGCCTGCAGCGAAGCACTCCCCTGTATGCGGTGATGATGAGAGGTGGATGGTGGCTCCGTGTTCGCGGTGATGCAGCGCCAGGATCCTCGCTGAGGTGTTGTTCTGGCTATAAGGCGCACAGAAGGAGGATGGCGTGTGATGGCAAGCAGTGCAATGCGATGCGGTGCGGTGTAAGCTGGTACGGAAAAACCCTAATGCGGGGTTGAATCCTGCGCCAAAACTATTTATTTGGTGTCCAAAAACACAATTAATCACTTGATTAATTATACAGTGATAAATATAGATTTAAATTTTCAAAATATAGATCGCGCTGGCCGACCGCTGGAGCGGCGAAGCGCAGAGTGGCGTGGACCGGCTCTGACCTCTGTCTAGTGACGACTGGCCGTGAAATGCCACGCGGGCGCAGCTCGATTCTACTCGCTTGCCGTTCGTGAATCCGGAACGTACAGTGGAGGGCAAAAAATAATATTATTTAAGATAATTAACTTGCTTAAAGCTCAACGGCTGATCATGTGTTTAAAAAAATTGTAAATAGGTTTTAATTTTAAAATAGCTATAGAATAAATTATGATATATTTGCTTAGATTTGATTAAATATTAATGTTATGTAACGGTTCCGTTACAATATTTATGAGAGTTACAACATCTACGTGAAAACTTATATTATGACAGGTTAATGAGTCAAAGATCTGCAGGGTCTTAAGGGGCAGAATACGGCGCGCCACTATCTCGCTTGCGCATCTCAACATTTTTGAAGATAAACAATCACTTAATATAGTTATGAAAAATCGCATTCGGTGAAGTTGCTGGCAAAGAAGCTGGCAAGAAAGAGCTATGAACAACTGGGGAGCTCGTGATAGTAAGGCAGAAGCAAAAGAGATCCTATGTTATTTTCTAAAGTCTGGAACACGAAAAAGTTAGGTACCACTTGTACCATACCATACACAATACCCAATAATAAAGCTGGAATGTATATGTAGTCAAATTTAATAAGTTGTACAAAGCTGCGTCACTGCTCCACGGCGATGCGCGAGGCTCGCTAAGCTGATTAGTTAGGATTTAACCGACGGATGCTCCGACGGATATGCAAGTGTAATCGTGATTTGTTAGTACACCTGCCTCGATTAATATTGTAATTGGGTGAGCGGACCTGAATTATCTCGCTCGTTACAGAAATTTTACTAAAATTTAGTTACCTGGCATAATATACGTTAAAGTTTTTGTCCGATGTGAATAATAGTTCGATCCCAGCAATAGTTAATTGTAGTTTTACTGGGGGGTGTGTATTGGGGGTGAGTGAGATCGGCGGAGCGTACTCAGACCGGTCATAAACTTTGGTGTATTAATGTCTAAAATACTTCCATAATAAAATATAGGTAATGATTAAAACCAACGCGGCATGCGTAAGCTATCTATAGTTTTTTGCTAACATTTAAAGTAATCTGTGCACTGTTAGGCTACATTGTAACTGCACAGCGTTTGTTGTGCCGCCTTACTTATCGATCAATAAATTGCTATATATTAAAAAAAAGCGTGATCGTAAAATTATTCTTAAGTCATTTCTCTTCCATTATACGAGAAGGCAACGTCATACAGAGAGAACTGCCGATTTATATTTGCGTGTCCATCTGCTAGCTTTTAAACTGGAAATTATTCGGCCGACTTCAATACAAGTTTTTATAGAATCTTTACAACGATTGGTGAACTGAACAACACTCCAGTGTAGGTCTAGCACGAGAAAAGCTAGCATATCTAATTTGTAAGCCCCAACTGTATTCATAGTTAGTAAATCAAAACCGCAGCCCAACATTTGATCCAGCGAGTTAATCCGACAGTTCCCCGCCTCCCGCGGGATATATATTTAAACAGTTGTGCAATTAAGCTATGTTGCAACATTTGCCATTGCAGTCCGCAACTCTGAACTCAGCGTGAAAGTTGTTAATTGGTTAGATTGTTCGGAAACTGTGGAATAGAAATAGACTAACTGTAACTTTAGTTGCTAGTCTTTTGTATATTTATTTGATTTCTGCTTCGTATGCAAGTCGCTTGTAAATCGAAAACAGTCGACTGTTGTGCAAGCAAAAAGTATTTCTTGAATCCGTTGACGAACTGTTTGGACATAGAATTTTCAAATTTTTTTTTGTATGTTATTTGTTAACGAGACGAGCTGGTCGTTTGCCTGATGGTAAGCATAACGCCGGCCCATAACAATTGCAGTGCCACCCAGAACTTTGAAACACAAAGGCCTGCGCGGCACTGCAGTGCGCTCGTTACCCTGAGACATTAGCTATTAAGTCTCCCAGTAATTTCACTGGCTACTCTGCTCATCACACCGGAACACAGTAACGCTTGCACACTACTGCTTGGCGGCAGACTTCACTCACAAAGCGGTGGTAACAACCCAGACGGTCACTCGCAGAAGAGTTAGTCCTACCACTAACAAATTTTTTCTTTGTTTGTTTTTTCTTTATAACAAAAAACTCGTAATCAATCTTACATACCATTTGATATAACCGGTTCGATTTAATAAGCAACCAAGAGAAAGTACTAATTTACTCTAAATTCAGCAGCAGTTTGCTTTGCACTAATTATCGAACAAGCCGAAGCTTAGCCAAATGTTTGTCTTCCAGATTTCAAATGGCAGACTGCAGAGTTAAATTACTGGAAGCACTTCACCGCTTCGATTTAACTGTGGTACTTGAAGGGGAATACCTAGCAATAGTACTACTTCCAGTAGCCCTAACTAGACAGGGCTGCGTTTTTTTTTGTAAGCACCACAAACTACAAATCGAAAGAAAATATACGATGAATATTACAAGGAAAGATCTTTTATGCTAAAACTAGCGACTGCCCGCGGTTTTCACCCGCGTTCCCACAGGAACCGTGAATTTTTCCGTTATAAAAAGTAGCCTATGTTACTCTCCGGCCCATAAACTATATCTATGCCAAAAATCAGGTCGATCCGTTGCTCCGTTACTGCGTGAAAGAAGGACACACTTTCGCATTTATAATATTATAGTAGGACTAGTAAGATTAGTAGGATAACAGTGATATACACCATAAATATCAAGTTAGTGATTACAATTTTTTTTAACATAAATGAATATGAATCAAGAAGTCGTAAGAAGTACGAAGCAATAATTCGTTAAATTAAGGCCTGATTTAATTCATGTCCAAATCTTAGCTTGACTGAAGCGTAGAGATGCTTTTAAGAAAAACATATTTTGATTTGATATTTTGATTAAACTGTCAGTCTATCATCTAATTTAAATGATAAAGATGTAAATTTTTATAGAATAATATTTGTAAATCTGAGCCGCCTCCGATAGTCCTTTATCTCCGGGTTTCAGTAACCAACCACCGTCAATTACCCCGCGTCCAATTACTGATATTTGCATAAGGGCTAATTGGATCCGCTTTATTCAATTAAAGCTGATTTTGAAGTTTGATCAGCGAAATTCAAAAATTTTAATAATTTGGCGCCCAACGTGGGTTGGGTTGAGAGTTAACTAGTCGTCCTTCTGTCCGCTCATATATCAATATAAGGAAATTTATAATCACTGATATTTATGGTGCAATATCACTATTATTTTAGCAGTTTATATTGGTATTGAAAAAAAAATGGCGCCCGAAATGGGACGCTATCTTGTTACTAATTCACTACGAGAAATAAACAATAATAGAAAGAAGCTATCTGTTTCTTTTCAATCTTGGAAAAGGATGCAAAATGTTCGAGGTACGTGCTGCATGTCCCTTCTTTCCTACTTTTCCTCCCCTTTTTCGATCGTATGTACCAAGTTTTACCGGCCGCTTTAATCGAAGATCTTTTACCTTCAGAGGCCTGTTTCATAAAAAATATTAGTCTAATATTATGAGTATTAGTCTCATATTTTATATGGACAAAAGAAAAAAAAAGCTCATAATATTAGACTAATATTTTTTTATGAAATAGGCCCCTAGTGTGTTTATCAGGTACACAACAAAAAAAAAAATTAAATTTAAACTCTGACGAAACCAAGTTTACTTTAATCCTCATTTGATACTTTCAAACTGATACCTGTGTTTCAATCGTGTGTCCCAAAGCTGGGAGTGGGCGTGAACCTGTGGGGCTTGTTTGCGGGTGCTCGCCAAGCGTGAGATTTTAACGAGCGCCACCGAAATGTTTGTTCGGCACACAGCGGCGACATCTTGTCGATTAAACATGACTGCGAGTTAGGGTTTGAGGCTACCGTTTGTGTAGCTGTAGCTGTTAGCTAATTTGACGGAGTGTTGACAAAATACACGTTATTCCGCTGCTGTTCAGATGTTTCGTATTTAATTTTATTCAGATGGCTCCTTAGCCGTCCTTAGCCTTAGCTTAGCCTAAGTTGGTAGTAACCCTGCCTGCAAAGCGAGGGGTCCCGGGTTCGATTCCCGGCCGGGGCAGATTTTGTGTAAGCATAAAATTTGTTCTCGGGTCTTGGATGTTTGTGTTGTGTATCTGTGTGTGTCCATGTCCCCTGCGACACAGGGAATCCTAAGAGTGTAAGCGATTAATATAAAAAAAAAATTGTGCCAAGAGCGGTGTTTTTAATGTCTCAGATATTGACGAGGCAAGTTCGTTATTTTTAAAACGCCAAGTAGACGCCAAACATCGTTCAATAGTTATTTTTTCTCAGCTCATACTAAGATAAGGCTGTTTCCATCTTCGAACACACCGTAGGTCAAATGCCAGCCTGCATTGAGAGTTCAAAAAGCAGGTATATCGGTAAAACTCAGCCAAACAGCGGCTTGGTTTTATTTTTTATTTTTATGTTATTTGGTAACGAGACGAGCTGGTCGTTTGCCTGATGGTAAGCATAACAATTGCAGTGCCACCCAGAACTTTGAAGCACAAAGGCCTGCGCGGCCCTGCAGTGCGCTCGTTACCCTGAGTGAGACATTAGGTATTAAGTCTCATACGCCCAGTAATTTCACTGGCTACTCTGCTCATCAAACCGGAACACAGTAATGCTTGCACACTACTGCTTGGCGGCAGACTTCACTAACAAAGCGGTGGTAACAACCCAGACGGACACTCGCAGTAGAGTTAGTCCTACCAACTAACAAAAAGCCTGATTCCATCAAATATCTTATATCGGTAAAACTCAGTCAAACATTGGCTTGGTTAATCTGTCTGTACGATTTTATCATAAGCTTTGATAGAGCGCACAGGTTCAACCATATCTTAAGGCCAAACCAATTTTTAAATTAATCCAATTGTACTATAACCTAATGCAGAGTACACACACGGTATCTTCACCTGTACCACACTCACGCATGCGTCGTGTCACGGGTTCTGACAACTGTCAGCGCCTAAGCCCTGATGTACACACAGAGAATTTTATATCAAGCCAGCATCCGAGGGGGCATTTTCAGAGATTAATGGCTTATAAGTCGGCAATGCGGCACACACTGTAGACAATTAGTGTAATTTGGTGTACTTTGTTTTGAAAGTGAACGAGGATATAATTTGCACGGATAATTTTAAAATTGTATTAGACTGATATAACATAAAAAACTAGCTTTTTACTAAATGCATATGAAAGTATATACGGTACCAATAACAAAACAACCATTTTTAAAATTTGTTTCAGTCTGTCTGTCTGTTTGTTCCGGGTAATCTCCGAAAAGGCTGGACCGATTATGACGGGACTTTCACTGGCAGATAGCTGATGTTACAAGGAGTAACTTAGGCTACTTTAATTTTAGAAAAACAATAAGGTTCCGCGCAAAAAATAAAAACCATGTAATCCAAAATCTCCATCGCGGGGCAGCAGTTAGTACATACATAAAACCCAACGATATAAATTTCGTGCTTTTACATTTAACTTTTTTTAGATTAGGAAACAAGCTGCAAGCAAAATAGTGTTAAGCTGCAAGCAGCCGTTTAAATTGCAGTGTCACAGTAAGTCGATATCAGAAAATGTATGAGCTGCAAATACCGTAGGCACTTATTAAATTGCTATAAAAGAAAAAAAACATTACAAAAATCAAATCAAAAAATTCTCCATTGTACACCAGCCTTGGAAAATTAACCACAGTTTCAGAGAACTTTAACTAAAGTACAATGGGTGGAGCTATCGCTAAAATCGTCTCATCTCTTCCAGTCAACCTTTAGATAGAAAGAGAACTAATGTTGCGTGAGAAGTCGCTGGTACAAATAGATTTACACATAAAAACAAAAAGTAAAGTAAAAAAATATAGTTCTAAAATAAAGACTCATTACATTTAGATCTATTCAACCGTGTACAATAAGTCATTCGCTTGAAATCATAGCGATTTCCAATAGAAAAATGAATTCCTCCCCTCAAAGTCGCGGTGTCCCGTGGGACCATTAAACAAATATAGACTATAAAGAAATGAGAGGCTGTTTCTAGCGCTCCGTGGGAGAGAGTCCTTTAATCAGTGTGCCTGTTCAGAGGACCGCGGGAAGGCGTCATGTAACGGGGAAGCAAGAAGTTTTTTTTTTAAATATGGGGTAACGAGGGCTGACGAGGATATGGAACTAGGCTATGGGAGCAATCGATGTTGACTACGAAATTCTCGAGATGTTTTCTTTCCGGCTTACAAGCAAGAATTACGCAGTCAACATCGATTGCTCCCATAGTCTAGTTGGTTAAGGCATCTGATCTAGATAATCAGAAGAGGCAGGTTCGAATCCTGTTGGAAGCGAAATTTTTGTGATGTATAATGTACATACTTGCGTGAACATCCGCTAGTGTCGGTTAACACTATAAAAAATATTTCATAAAACTTATAAACTCTACAAATTACAAGGAAAGCCTTGTAACGATTGTTGTTCAATGTAAGATTAGGGCATTTTCTAATGGCGCTTATCATCAAACCGCCGCTATGCCACCACCAATCTCGTCATTAAAAAACTGCAACTAAAGCTGTACATAATTTTTCCTCTCCTGAATGTTTCAGTGTCGCATAAGCGCGTCCCAGAGCGAAGGACCGTCGCAGAGAGCTGTCCCACAAGAGCTGAATATTACTGATGTTGAACCAGCCGCTGCCCGGGGACCGCTGGAAGACAACTCCTTACTTATTCACGACTTGTCGCAAAACGCTGGATTTGGCACACGATTTTGGCTTTAACTTAATTTCTTAGGACGATGCAAAAAATCCTTAAAAACATGTTATTTTTTTGTTGAGTTTTGAGCGAGGTACCTGAAATGAAAGATGCCATACTGCATCATACTTATGACGCGTTTTTGATTAAGCAGCAGATCGCCTAACCGTCAATGCCTAAACTTTATAATTGCTTAGATAGACAGATTAGAGGATTAAATAATATGTTTTACTTAACGTCATTATCAGCCTCTTACGCTCCCACTGCTGGGATACCGGCCTTCTCTCTTTTTCCTTAACGTATTACTTACAAAATAGCTAATCATTTTTTGTAGGCTTTTTATGTATGGTTAGGTGTTACATTTGACATCGAATCGAGACGCATTGAACTTTAACGAGAACAAATCGTGTCCTGTTAAAACAAACACCAAGCGATGTAGATCAAACTTTTAAGCGCATCCCCTTGAACAAATTTTACCCGTCTCTATATAAGCGGAGCGGTTAGTCCAGACGCTTAGTCTGCGAGCGAGCACCGCGCGGCGATGTTGTCGCTGTACCGCGCGTGGCTCGGGCCGAGCCCGTGCGTGGCGCGGCCGGCGCCGCCCCCGGGCGCGCACCGCCCCGTCCCCCGCCGAGCCAAAGCCCCATCACCGCCCGCGTCGCCACCACCACCATCACCATCATCCACCACTTCCAGCGAACTCGACGTGGAGCGTATAGAAGCACCAGATCCACCAAAGCAGTCATCGAGCACCGTCTTAGATATCGCTTCATGCGATGGACCAGTGCGGTTCAGTCGCGTCCTCAACGACGCCTGGCGGGAGGCCCCCGAGCGCACTTGGCCCTGCCGACACAGGAAGCAGCGCGCGACTCTGCACTACTACCCCTGCAAGACTTGCGGCTGCAAGTTCCCATCGTACTACTTCGTGCATAAGCATCGGAAGCGATGTCACGGGGAGGAAACGCCTGTGAACTTGACGGGGGAGTCTGAACCTGAACCTGAGCCGAGCACTTCGAGCGCCCCTTGTTAAGACAGTTCTGACGTATTCAACCAACACTATCGGCGTAAACGTGAAAGGATCATTGACGTCAGACACATCTGCTTCGACCTTTTGTGACGTGACAATTGAAAGGCTTCGGGACGTTGTTAAGGACACCTAATTTAACGTCAACTTAAATTCAAAACAAAATACAGTGCCGGCAAGTAATGGAAAAACCTATCTAAGTACTTAAATCATTCGATCTGTGGTCTTGTAGTGCAACATTATGAAATTATTGTAACTCTAAAAGTAATTTGGAAAGTTTCGGACGATGATGTGTTTTATTTAAAAAGTGTTATGAATCCGCACATATCAACTATGATTAACTAAAGATTATTTAATGATCTCATTGAGCTTATCGGGAAGGATAAATAATTTTAATTTTAATTAAATAATTTTAACTGTTAAATTATACTATTAAACTTTGATGAACGTGTTTTAATTACAAATCGTTAAATTGTGATCAGTTTGCAATTATTGTAATATAGTTTATTAGGATGGTAATAATGTGTAATGTTAATGAAATTAAAAGTGTAATGTATTGTATTTTAAACTTTGAAATTTAGCACGCATATGAATTAGCGAAAACATGCAATTCAATTATTAGTTTGCATAAGAGTCTAATTAATTTGAAATCACTATAAAATTCTGTTTTGAGAATCAGCGGGATGCTTTTGAACAAATATCTATAATCCTACTAATATTATAAATGAGAAAGTGTGTATGTTGATTTGTTGGTTTGTCCTTCTTTCACGCAGTAACGGAGCAACGGATCGACGTGATTATTGGCATAGATATAGTTTAGGGACCGGAGAGTGACATAGGTTACTTTTCATCCTGGAAAAATGCACGGTTCTTGTGGGAACGCGGGTGAAACCGCGGGCAGAAGTTAGTGTATAAATATAAAGTAGTGTTTAACCCTGAAAGTTTAAAACTGTATTCTTACTACAAATTACAAAAATAACATCCAGTCTTCAAAAGCAATTCCACATTACAAAGTCTGTATGCTTTTAGCAATACTTTCAGTTCTACAATTATGAAAAAAAAGCAAAGGCATAATTATCGGGATAATATTTATCATGTATTATTTGAGTTTAACAGATTTATCGACATAACTTTTTTCACAGTTATCAATTGAATCCAGACTGCCGAGCTACTGAAAAATGTGTTTCACCAGTCAGTCGCTTCTCCCATCAGTAGGTGCTGTTGTAATTATGTCGAACAATGAGAATTACTTTTTCTAATGTACAATAAAATAAACTAAAACAATACGTTTTCTTATTAACAGTGAATTAAGTGATATATTGTGTGGGTACTGTGTTTCTATGTAACATGGCGCTTGCAACAGCACCAAATTGTCAAACTAAGCAAGTGTCTTTGTAATGTTATTGCCGGCAACTTCACCGAATGCGATTTTTCATAACTAAATTAAGTGATTGTTGAGATGCGCGAGCGAGACAACGGCGCGCCGGATTGCGGTGTAATATGAAGTTGTCAACGGCAAACAAGGTAGTCTACATACCAGCTTCCGGCGTTGGAGGCGGCTGTGTCGGCGTGGGGGGCTGCGCCGGCTGCGGCGTCGGCGGCGCGCTGCCCACACTCGGCGCGGGCGTCACCGCCGGCGACGGCTGCGGCGTCACACTCGCCACCGGCGCCGGCGCCGACACCGACACGGACACCGACACCGACGGCGTCGGCGTCGACGCTGGAGACGGCGTGGGCGTCGACGCCGGCGCGGGGGACGGCGCCGTGGGCGGTGTTGACGTCGTCGTTGAGATTGTTGACGTCGCAGTCGATGCTGGTGTTGATGTCTGTACAGTAGACATCGAGTTGATTAAGATTGTTTTAGAATTAACGTCAGCGTTTGACCCTTTATCTCAAAAGTGAAATTTAATCGGATGGTGTGAATATGCACCAGATAATTTATTTAAAAAAAAACTATAAGTAGTTGAATGAGTAAGAGAATTCTTTTTACCATTACTATAATACTGATGCGTTATTACTCGATTGCTCAAAAAATGAGTGTAATCTTTTCAGTGTTCATGTATGTATCTGTGAGCTTAATTATTCCACCATAACATTTAAATGCCTGAACAGATTTGGATGTATGGGCTATTGTTAGAATCCTTACATCATGCCTAGGGACACTGGCTAGGATAGTGGTGTTTTTTAATGCGATTGTTACTGGGTAAAAATACCCAGTAACAATAGCATGTCATAATTAAAAACTAGACAAAACTACTTTATCGATATATAAAACCGTAATATTGAACTCACCGTAACTGCCGTGATAGTAACCGTCACATCTGCGCTGGTTACCGTCACGGACGTTGTCTCCGCTATCGACGTCGACGCTGCCACTGCCACTGACACTGACGTCGACGTCGACGTTGGCACCGGCGTCGACGCCGGCGTGGGCGGTGTAGGAGGAGGCGCGGGGGGTGCGGGACTCCCCGCTGGTATGCTGGAGATTGGCGTTGAGGATATGGAGGTTGATGTTGATGGTGCTGACGACGCGGGGGGTGGTGACGGGGGGAGGGGAGGTGTTCGGATAAGTTCCGACCTGTAGACAACGAAAACGGAAGATTAGATAGGTGTAGTTGTGAACTGTACAGTTTTTAGAAGTTTTGTCCACTCTTTGTTATACACTACGGGAGTTGTGGAAAATAAATTGTGCTTCCGAGAAGAACTTATTATTTCGATGCAAATCGGTCTGAAATTTAGACCTGTACCCCAAATTGGTACACTGTCATCCTCTTACACTCCCACTGCTGGGATACCGGCCTTCTCTCAGAAAGAGAGATTATGGGTCATTATCCACCACGCGGGCCCAGCCCGGCTTGGTGGATGTCACATGGTGACATATCCTCGAGTTTTATAATTCTAATTTGTAATTGTAGTTAAAATATAATATACCTTATTTAAGAAAAAAAATAAAGTGTGAATAAAATGCTTTAAATTAGATAAACATGCAAGGTATATTTAATTCACAGTTGCGTTTCGTGTATGATTTTGGACCCGTGGATGTATTTACATTTACTGTTACTCCACATTTTACTAAAACAGCACACCCTATATAAACGGTAAAAGCTAGTTATCTTAAACAGCGGCGCGAGTACGGAAGTCGGTTCGATAAATTTGTCGAACCGAAAAACTCGACAAATTTATCGAATGTTGCGAGTACCGAAGTCTGATCGTAAAGTATTGTAGTAGCTCTATATTCTCTTTGGATTCGACCTAGCTTTTCGATAACTTTTGTCGATTGTTTCGAGGCTCGATAAATCCCACCTTATCGATTTGAACTGTCAATTTTATCGAATATTATCGACCCGAATAGATCCGTACTTGCACCGCAGAATCGGTTTGACGAGTTATACCGATGGAATATAAAATATCAGAAATTTACGCAATAATCTGATAAATTACACGCTAATTATAAAACCAAAACAATCATGCCGAGGGGAGGTTGGGGCAAACATAATTAGTCCGATGCGTCTCTTTTAATCATGCTGGCCCGCGGCGAGAGGGATAGGGGTAAGTGCGGATGATCCTTTACATTACGGGGACATGATCAAATACTTTCCAGAAAAATAACGTGTAATAAATATTTTCGTTCAAATTTCTATTTTAGTGGGCTTATGAGACTTTTTTTTTATTATGTTATTTGGTAACGAGACGAGCTGGTCGTTTGCCTGATGGTAAGCATAACGCTGCCCCATAACAATTGCAGTGCCACCCAGAACTTTGAAACAAAGGCCTGCGCGGCACTGCAGTGCGCTCGTTACCCTGAGACATTAGGTATTAAGTCTCATAAGCCCATTAATTTCACTGGAGACTCTGCTCATCAAACCGTACACAGTAATGCTTGCACACTACTGCTTGGCGGCAGACTTCACGAGCAAAGCGGTGGTAACAACCCAGACGGACTTTCGCAGAAGAGTTAGTCCTCCAACTAACTAAATAACTAACGTCTCAGGATAGCAGGCGCACTACAGTGCCGCGCAGGATTTTGTGTTTCAAAATTCTGATTGGCACTGCAATTGTTATAGGCCAGCGTAAGCATCAGACAAAAGACAAGCTCGTCTCGCTACCAAATAAAACAAAAAAAAACACACGATACGTGCAATATAGATACGTTTTAAGAGCCACAGAAATTTGAAACGTCGATAATTCGGTCGTTATTCACAAAACTCAGACAAATCCACCCGTCGGCTCAGCTATTCTAAAACGGTTAACATTCGTTTGTACATCATTAAAATCTGCCAATTAATACAGCGGCTGTACCGTGGTAATTATCCGCGAGCACCGAGGGACCTCCGGGGGTGAACAAACAGGGTGGAGGGTAGCGGGGGTAGCCCGACAATCAAATTAATCTGATCCCCGGTTGCCATTGTGATGTTTTTGTCAGTTATGACGGTTGAATGTGGTTAAAAGTGGAACTATGTTTTTAGTTTCCAGTTTGACTGTTTTTTGTAACACCTACCATTAAAAAACTGCAGTAGTTGTCTAGAGTTTTCGCTTCTTTTCGTTTTGTAAGAACTTGTTTCTTTAATAAAGTTCGTTCTAAAATGATAACCAGCGAACATTCTAGACTATTCCTTCCAGCCTAAGAACTAGCGACCGCTGGTCTTCGGTTTGGTATTGAAAACGAACACGAGATTGTTAGCTGATAAGGCAGCTAATTGGCTACGCAAACAGCAAAAGTGTTAATCACGTCAGATCGATTTGAGAACTTTTTTGTTTTTCAATCGCTTTATGTATTATTTTCTTTAAAGCTTTGATTTGTAGCCTAAAATATGAAATCGATGGTCAGATCTGTGTTCACAGTTCACACTAAAAACATTTTCAAACCAAACTAGATATCTTTAGTAAGTAATATAAAATTCTCATAAACAAAACCGCTTTCGCAACCCTACCAATACAAATAACAAACAGCGCAAACCAAAAAACTCTCAAAAGTCCCCCCACCCCCCGATTGGCACACTTTTAATTAAGCCAATTAGAAATATGGCTCGGCACCGTGTTTGCACAAAAATCTAAACAACCCGCCCGTGGGAGGGCTAGGGGCTGCCGGTACATCGAATCCTGTATTCAATTGTTTCAAGTCTCAATCGAAAATGAATACATTGCAATTTATAACGTGTAATATTTAGGTCGCAGTTCAACAAATGTGAAATAAACAAGTTCACGTGGACGGCGTTCTATGTTATTTGGTAACGAGCCGAGCTGGTCGTTTGCCTGATGTTAAGCATACCGCCGGCCCATAACAATTGCAGTACCATCCAGAACTTTAGAACACCAAGGCCTGCGCGGCACTGCAGTGCGCTCGTTACCCTGAGACATTAGGTATTATGTCTCATAAGCCCAGTAATTTCACTGGCTACTCTGCTCATCAAACCGGAACACAGTAACGCTTGCATATTACTGCTTGGCGGCAGACTTCACTCACATAGCGGTGGTAAAAACCCAGGCGGACACTCGAGAAGAGTTAGTTCTACCACTAACAATCCCTTCCCTAATTATTAAATCTAAAGTGTAAATATTTGCTGTTCACCGCGCAAATTCGATCATATCGGCGGTCCACGAACCATTCAGAGATAGCTTTGACAGCAGATGTCAAAATGAACTTTAAAATAATCCGAAGCATCTCGGTATGTGAGTTAAACCTAGTTCATAATTAGACTTCGGTTCGTAAACTCCTTAGCAGTTTTACACGAGACGCAGAGAAATCTTACAGACACTGTCGCAGCTTTAAAATCAAAATTCTTTATTCACCTGGCCCCAGGAGAGTGCTCGTGAAAATTAAACGAGTGTATGTGCCCGTTCCAAAGTAACCGATCGAGATAAAATGCAAGAAACTAATATCAGAAGGAATAATTATAATACTTAATCACTGATAGGGAAATCTCTTTTTTCTACATCGATTTAAAACGGTTCCTGACTTTACACACTGGTGTATTCTGGAAACTGTACCTGGTTAAGAGCCTGGTCTATTCTAGTTGCAGCGTGTTTAATATCTTTAACCACATGCAACACTAAGATCAGGGGAGATAGTGGTCCATCGTATTTAGTTCCGCTAAGTTGTATTGATACTTTGTATAATTATTTGAATCACATATAGAAAAAAAATCAAGTATAATTATGTCATTTATTTTTGAGACTAAGAAAGGGTATAATTTCTTAAGATTTCCGCGATTAGTACACCTACATAAGTAAGTCAGAATTGTAATATTTATAGTTGGATACCTCAACTACTCTTCACAAGCGAATTTAGAAGTATTTATATAAAGTTATTTTTATGTATGTATGTATATCATCATAGTTATGCCTTCGGAGTATTCTTTTAGTTAATTTAATGATGTGATGTGAAAATTGCAAGAAATAGTTTGACTAGCAAAAAAGGGAGCGAGGACTGGAGCTTGCGGGGTAAATAAAAAAAAGTCAGAGTGAGTCAGTCAGAGACATGTAAACGTCAGGAAATAGTGCAGTGTTAAAATTGTTTATATCTACCTTAGTTTAAAAAATCAAGAATATGCACATCACGGTGTGATAATATTGGATTAACAAATAAATTTAATCAATTTACCAATTTATTGATGCTACATCTGCTCTCTGTATCGACAATGATATCGCATCTCATATGCTGATTGGGAGCGCTCCCGCGGGTCCGTCGGCAAATAATCACAGGAGTGATTGTCAACACGGCAGCGTACGGAATTATTCTGGTTTCTTTAATGCCCTTGTTTGCCCCAGTCTCCCCTGTCTCTCCCTTGCCGATGTTTTACTAGTACGCGGTCGCGGCTTCTATCGCGATAATAGATAAATCAAGCAAGTGATTATTAAAGAGAAAAAAATGTTATTGAATTAAATTTTTGCCTGGTGTTAATAAAGAAACAGCTAAGAAGTGTTCGCGACGATACAAATAAATAATATACATTGACATGAAAATAACTTATGCGTTAATCCAAACTATTATCTGTCTTTATACCAAAAGAGTTGTTCCGTTATGGTACTAAAATTGAACCAGGCTATCAGTTGGTTTTTTTGAATGAGCTCCCAAAATCTAGATATTCTGAAATGAAATTACAATTTTATAGGCCTGCGATTTCCTGAAAATACATAACGTTTCATTTTAGTACGGAACGTGAAACGGAACGCAATTTCTCGTAACGGAACGGCTTTTTCAGCTTCTTTTTGGCTGAATACGATAAAGAGCCATAGACAATAAAGCAATTTGACAGAACAGATGACAACACAGCTTATTATTTGTCAAAAATGACGTGACGATATATAATAATAATAAAAATTTGAGGCTAGTTCATTTTTTCTGGGAATAAAGTACCAAGTTCCATACAAATTTAGTACAAGTTCTTTCAGCTCAGTCTGTTCAGTAGGCATGATAAAAGAACAACAAGACCAAAGGTTCACATTTTTAGTATGTATTAGTAAAATTTGAGGGTCTTCCAAGTAAACCCTTGACAAAATCACTCGTGCGCGGTATTTTAATTTGGCTCGGGTAGGTAGATCAAATATTATATTATACTCAAATAAATACCTACTTAAAATATTCTTATTCTACTCACTTTACAACAATGAATTACCCACTTGAGTCAGATAAAATAGATAAGAGTGGCGTGCGGTGTGAGTACACGTACCTACTTGTGGTCCCAAAAGTTAACCCCGTGTTGCAATTTCATCATGCGAATATAAAAACTACCATGTTAGACGGTGACGATGACGAACAACGGTGATGACGACGATGAACAACGGTGATGAAGACGATGAACAACGGTGATGACAACGACGAACAACGGTGATGACAACGACGAACCACGGTGATGACAACGAAGAACAACGACGAACAACGGTGATGACAACGACGAACACCGGTGATGACAACGACGAACAACGGTGATGACAACGACAATGACTTCACGGGTATCACCATGAACGCGTACCTTCAAATCGCGGTCTTATAATCTCGTACATCAATCAACTACTTATGTTCCCAGAAACAAAAACTCGAGCGCTCTCAATCTGTTCTTTTACAGGATCTCACAAGAGCACAGACGGAAGGCGAACGGAAATAAAAGAATGATGAATTTTAAACGATTAATCTCTGTGATGAAAAATTGAGCGATTCTCGGTTTCTGAACTTCATAAAAGCGAGTGGCGGCGCAAACATGAGGGTACAGGGGCGGAGTTTAGGAATAGGGCCAAAGGGCCACGTGACGTGACTTCAAATCTGGATAATATAATTCGAGTAATTCATGTGATTTCGTGATGAAACTATGGCATGTCGTAGAGAATTTTCCAGTGCGCGCTCAATTTGAATATTTGTCTAACACCTATCGATTTTTTGTAAGCCCGTCCCAAATCTAGCGTAGTTAAAGCTTAACTTGTTCACAACCTTCAACAGCATTGTCCCATAAAATCAAATGAGTTAATGATCAAACGCTAACCGTGGCACAAATTCTATAAGAGTTGGTAATAGTTCTTCCACTAAAGGTAATTACCAGCTGTTATCCCTTCACATTTATATTCGATCAAAATTAGCATCATTGTTAAGCCATCTCAGAAGAGTTCCGGAGGTTGCTCTACGTACGATTATATAAAAAAAAAATTATGTTTGTAAAATATACGGGGCTGTTTTTGTCTGGACGGCATTATATTAATTAGAAGTAATGATAATAACATTTTTTTTTGTATCTCACTTATCTCTATTTATCTCGGCGAAGAACAGTCCGAGCAAAGGGATAAACTGAAAAACAGCGCGGCGTACACATGAAAATGTGGGCGCCGCAAATGCTGAGTTTACCCCTATTGCGCCTATAAGTTTTGTATGTATTTGTACTTTTGTAGTTTGTATTGTGGCAATATTTTGATACCTTTAATTTAATTTTTTTTAAATTTTGTCACCATATCAAGTGACCAGTGACCACACACTACTATCTGGGAAGTAAGGAAAGAAACTCAATCGTATATCTTAGTGGCCAAGCACCCCCGTCGCCTTACTCCGTCCCTCCACAAGCTCGTGCTAGACGGTATAACAGAAGGTTGGCTTAGACAACAGTGCTGCCGTTTCGCCGGTTTTCTAACAATTTTATGGAAATTAGATTTGGAATATGTTTCACAAATTAATTGAATTTCTGTAGATTTACTTTTGATGGGATTAAAATTGCAGAGGATATTAATAAAGGTACTGTTTTTTCCCGTTAGTTTCTTACAAATTTCATTACAAGTGAATTTAACCCTGTTTTAGTATTTTATGTAGTAGCAAATTACGAAAGTTTTTCTTTATACTCTTAGGCTTAGATTCAGAGACGATTCTAAGCGTAGACTTTGGCTTCCATATGTCAAAACTGTATAGAATTTTGACGTATGGAAGCGTGAGTCCACGCTTAGAATCGTCTCTGAATATCAGCCTTACTCTATAAATACTCTTCGAAATTGAGTCTATCGGTTTGTCCTTCTTTTACGCAGCAACTGAGTGACACAGGATTGGCTCTCAAGTGTAGGTAACAGAACACTTGGAAAAGGGCTTGGTAACAGATTATCATCTTGAAGGTGGACCAACATGCTGCATCACAATGTTTCCACCGTAATCTCAAGTTGGATAGCACGATTCAAACCACCGACAAACATGTGTTTTTTTTTTTCTTGTTTTATTTGGTGACGAGACGAGCTGGTCGTTTGCCTGATGGTAAGCATAACGCCGGCCCATAACAATTGCAGTGCCACCCAGAACTTTGAAACACAAAGGCCTGCGCGGCACTGCAGTGCGCTCGTTACCCTGAGACATTAGGTATTAAGTCTCATAATCCCAGTAATTTCACTGGCTCCTCTGCTCATCAAACCGGAACATAGTAATGCTTGCACACTACTGCTTGGCGGCAGACTTCATTCACAAAGCGGTGGTAACAACCCAGACAGACACTCGCAGAAGAGTTAGTCCTCCCACTAACAAGTGTGTTTTATATTACTTGTTGATCTACGACTAACTTTCTCCCCCGACATCCTACAAACTAAAACTCCCACCCCGAAACCTCAAACACCCCGAAGCGAGTCAACTCATCCACTTAAGACCGCCACATTACCTTCATACAATAAAAAGAAAACGATAAGGGCGGTCGAAAAAAAACACCAAGTACAGCGAGGGCGAAAATAACCCCCCACCCTCCCGCCGAGTGAATAATTCATATCTATAGAGAGCGGAGCGATGTTGACATTCTGTAATTAAAAAGCTGCTCTGTGGAATCGTGGATCTCTGTATTGATATTATAGAAATATATTAAGGACTGCTGGAGTTTCCGCTCGTGTTTTAACTTCTTCTTTTGTCTATGGTAAACCATCCTAAAATATCCAGATGTAGAAAAAAAAAGAGAGGGAGTAAATTTGGGAGTCTTCAAGAGAAGATTGAACTGGGTATCTTCTAGGCAAGCGTCCTATATCTTCGGCCGCATCGTCGCTTACCATCAGGTGAGATTGCGGGTAAACGCAAGCCAATCAAGTATAAAAAAATAATGAAGTTCTGTATTCATTTGTATTCTTTTTTATGTATGTTACTTTTTTTTAATTATGGGATTTATAATAATTAGAGTACAGTATTACGGGTATTTTTAGACACTAATATATACATTTTAATTCGAATAAAAGCCTTTGACCATTTTTCTCCAAAGAACAAAGACTTACGGCGACCCCTAGCGCCACCTACAAATTGCCAAGGCACTGCTATCACTGGCATCCGTGAAAATTATCCTTATTTCGCTTAGAAGGAACGAAAGTTCCGACTGGTTCGCATCCATATTCCTAGATGGCGCTGTAGTAATTTTTTTTTGTTTCCATATAGTGTTTCACTGTGAGTAACCAAATTAAATCCCCGGTTAGGCAGCTAACCCATTAGGAATATTTTTCCCTTGAATAAATTGTATTGTTGTTGAATTAATTGTATGGATATCTAGAACACAATATTTCCATAGATAATTGTACCGCCTCTATCTATAATTATATTGGAATCTCTTTGATTTGGACACATACCATTTGAATTTATGGTACTATAGCTTCAGATTAAGTTCGAAATTAATCTTGTCGTCTTCACTCCTGTGTCTGTGGCATTGTCAATACCGTCACTTTTGCAGGTGGTAGGGCACAACGGACAATCAAGCAAATATTGTGACAAGGTTTGTATAGTGACCCACAGTCACACTGGGTTTGTGTGACATCACAAACCGCTATCTATTGAGGAAAAGCAAAGAGGTAGGTCAGTCTTTAGGTATGCAGTAGGCACTTACCGTGCGTGCAGCGGCGCGCTGGGCGGCACAGGTATGCACGTGAGGGCCTCCGCCATTGCGCCGCCCTCCTCGCCGCCCTCCTTGCCCTCCATCCCGGGGCACAGCACGCGCCCCACAGTGCCTGCGAATGACAACTCCAATTTACTTACATAAATTATACACATAAGATCGGACAAAGATTTAGTGTCAATCTGGGTGGATACCACCGCTTTGCTCGTGAAGTCTGTCGCCAAGCAGTAATGTGCAACCATAGCTTCGGCTTACAAGCCGTAGCTCCATCTAGCGGATGTCGCTTTCCATCTTCAAGTCGTCAAGCGAATAATCATAATTCTAGAGATTAGCTGTGCGAGGCGATACGATTACAAAGGACTATGGACTGATTTAATTTGCTCAGATCTGTAGTTTTAAACAGATTTGGGCATTGTACTTTTCATTTATTCTATGGACCTGTTTCTTCTACATTCATTTGGCGTACCGCTAATGCCTTGCCAGAGTCTGTGTTCATTGATCGCTATAACCTGGTTATCTTCAAGTCACGAGTGAATAGGTATCTCCTAGGTAAGCGTGCT
Organism: Crocallis elinguaria; assembly: GCA_907269065.1. Taxonomy (NCBI): domain Eukaryota; kingdom Metazoa; phylum Arthropoda; class Insecta; order Lepidoptera; family Geometridae; genus Crocallis; species Crocallis elinguaria. Next base: position 17,333,178 of record OU026071.1, on the reverse strand, counting down.
CCATCTTCGACCGAGTCGTCACTTAACATCAGGTGAGATTATGGTCAAAAGCAATCCAATCTATACAAATAAATAAAATGTAAGTGTCGTATTTGTAATGTCAAAATAACAGCTTTTTACCAAATGCATATAGAAGTATATATACGGTACCTATAACAAAACCACAATTTTAAAAATGTTTGTCTGTCTGTCTGTTTGTTCCGGGTAATCTCCGAAACGGCTGGACCGATTTAGACGGGACTTTCATTGGCAGATAGCTGATGTTACAAGGAGTAACATAGGCTACTTTTATTAAAGAATTAGGGTTCCGCGCAAAAAAATAAAACACATGAAATGCAATATCTCCGCGCGGGTGAAACCTCGGGCAGCACTTAGAAGTACATATAAAAAAAAATAGTGATGTCTGAAACAAATAATTAATTAATATTAAAAAAGTATGAAACAAAGCTAACATTCGGGGGCCGCACCTTGCGAGCGCTGCAGGCGCGTGGTGACGCCGGCCGGCAGCTCGGGCTCGGCGGGCTGTCGCGCGGGATTGCGCGCCGAGCGGCGCTGGCGCGGCTTGCGCAGCAGTTGCTTGTAGTTCTCAGCCTTTTTAGATAAATAATAAAATCTGCGGACGAAATCAGAGTATCAGTGCGTGTGGGATTTTAAAAATCGAATCTTACTAATATTATAAATGCGAAAGTGTGTTTATTGGTTTGTCCTTCTTTCACGCAGTAACGGAACAACGGATCGCCGTGATTTTTAGCATAGATATCTATGCTAAAAAAAAGCCTAGCCTAAAGTCTAGGTTTTATCCTGGAAAAATGCACTTTTCCTGTGGGAGCGCGGGTGAAAACCGCGGGCAAAAGCTAGTATTATAAATGCGAAAGTGTGTTTCTTAGTTTGTTGGTATGTTGATTTGTTGGTTTGTTCAAACCGCTGGCAGAAGCTAGTCTTATTACCTATAAAAGTAACTTTTGCCCGCGGTTTCATCCGCTTTCCCACAGGAACCATGTATTTTTTCGGGATAAAAAGTAGCTTGTGTTACTCTCAGGTCCATAAGCTATATCTATGCATAAAAATCACGTCGTGCCGTTGCTCCGCGAAAGAAGGATAAACCAACAAACTGATATACAAATAACCGAACGAATAAACTTTCCCATTTATAGTACGGTTTACTAGGTGGGAGGACTAACACTTCTGCGAGCGTCCGTCTGGGTTGGTACCACTGCTTTGTGAGTGAAGTCTGCCGCTAAGCAGTAGCGTGCAAGCATTACTGTGTTCCGGTTTGTTGAGCAGAGTATCCAGTGAAATTACTGGGCTTATGAGACTTAATACCTAATGTCTCAGAGTAACGAGCACACTGCATTGCCGCGCAGGACTTTGCGTTTCAAAGTTCTGAGTGGCACTGCAATTGTTACGGGACAGCGTTATGCTTACCATCAGGCAAACGACCAGCTCGTCTCCCTATCAAAAAACATAATGAATAAAAAAGCTTACAGTACGGAGTAGGTATTACCTAACGCAGTCTCTGACGCTCTTCCGGGGCAGGAAGCTGGCGATCTGTCCGAAGTTCTTGGGGTGCTGCAGGTACTTGTCGCGGAACACGTCCCGCTCGGCGCGCGACCACGCGCACAGCAGCGACAGCTCCTTGTGCTCCGACTCCATGTCCGTGCAGCGCCCTGGGGGCCACCACTACTTAGTAAGGTCCGTGTTTTATACTTGTCTAAGTGTGATCGAGCGGGACCTTGTGCGACTTTCCAGCCGACGCACCATAGTTCGAATCTCCACTCGGCCGCACCAATGAAATATCAAGTTATGTGCGGATTATTCACAATCGCTTTAAAACGGTGGAGGAAAACATCGTGAGGAAACCGGCATGTTCAACAACCACAAAATTCGAGGACATGTGACATCCACCAAGCCACACTGGGCCCGCGTGGTGGAGGTCGACGCCTCTCTCTCTGATACCTAGTAATCCGCGCTTGTTGCAAAACAATAGTGATTATTTTGACAGCAAAACGCAAACATGCATTATCGTTTAAGAGCCTACTAGTCCATGGAGCGAACTCATCGGTGGGCGCGGCTAAAATGCATGCTATTTCATCTAACATACGTGGGACAAGGTAAGACTCTGCAGCGATGAGTAGTATGAGGCTAATGCCCGCACATACACAATTACACACTCTCGTAAAGTCGCGACGAAAACCGAAAAGTCGAAAATCGGCGCGCAAAAATGTACGAATTGGCTTCTGGTGCTTGGGGTTTTACGACAAAACTACTGAATGTATTTAGTCAGACCAAAGTTATTTGAAATGTCAATAAACTAAAGCTTGTTAGTATGTACATTATTTTGGAGTTTTCGTAATCCTTTTGTAATTTATTTACGTCCAAAATTGTGTTAAAATACGTGCTAAAATACAGATGTTTGAAGGCTCATTACTTTTAAGCCACTTATTTTTTTTCTGTATAATTAGCAGGCTGACCTAGATAACGAAGAGATAAATCGATATTATTCTTAATTTTGGACTTAAAACGTCAAGTAGTGGAGTAATCACCCAAGTACGGTTGTATGGAGAAATGAACGACTAGTTCGTCCTTAATGGCAGCTTAAGCTCTGCAGCACTCTGTATTGCAGTTGAACTATGAAGATAATAAACTCTTTCGTTTCCGCCATGATTGTCAGCTGTCTCACTGTCTCCCAGTGGAACCCCCAGGGCCGTATTATCCATAAGGCAAAGGAGGCGACAGAATAGGGGCCCAGCAAAAAAAAACAAATGTTGTTTCGAGTGAAAATTAAATTTGAAGATTTGAATGTAACAAACTCTCAATGACAATATTATTAATATTGTGTTGTTTTTATTTCAGAACGCATTTCAAATTATTATAGCATAATATTGTTAGGGTCAGAAAAGGAGGGCCCGAGACGTGCACTGCCTAGGGGCCCCGACATGGTTGATCCGGCCCTGGGGGCCCCGGGTGGCCGCAGCGCGCACTCACGGTTGGTGTCCACGTAGACGGGCGCGTGGTCCTGCGGGTCCCGCAGCAGCGGCGGCACGACAGTAAGTGAGCGCATCTTCTTGTCCTCGTGTTCTTGCTCGTGCAGTCCGTCCGCGATCTCCTCTAGCTCCGCCTCCGACTTCACTCGCGCGCCGAGACGGTTGAACCGCTCACGCTCCTCCCGCTGCTTCCTTAGTTCGGGGAACACCTGCGGAGTGATTGAGAGTGATTAAGTGAATGATTGAGTAAATGATTCGTGAATGATTGTGAGTGTTTGAGTGAGTCGTACGAGTGAGTCGTACGAGTAAATGATTATGATTCGAGTGATTGAGTGAATGATTCGTGAATGCTTGTGAGTGTTTGAATGAGTCATATGAGTAAATGATTCATTGTTTGATTGAGTGAATAATTAAATCACTGAAAAGTGACAATGGTTCAAGCACAATGGTATAGTTATCTGGCACTAAGGAGTGGGGTTCAGACGCTACACAGAGGATAAGGAGGCGAGACCCGCGCATAAATCCCAAGTGATGACTTTTTAGATTTTAGCTAAGAACAATTTTTATTGTATTTAGAAAATAGGTTCTATAAACAAGTATAAAACCATCATTTACTAACTGCATTTTTTAACATTTGGTTTAATAATTCGAAGTGATCAACAATTTATCTACATTACCTAATTAAAAAAAATACCAACTGCTCACCTTTTCGAAGAACTCTCGATTTCTCGCGTCTTTCGCTTTCCTCTTCTGCCCCTGCTCTATCCTCTCGACTCTTCTTAACCATTCTGCGGCTCTTTTACTGTATGCTTCCGCTAATAAGTCTTCTCGCTGCAATAAAACGAACAAATTAATAAATATACAAGTTGTCAAAATTACTGGGCATATGTGACAAAGTACCTGCGGCGCGAGTACGGATCTTTTCGGTCGATAATATCCGATAAAATTGACAGTTAAAATCGATAAAACCACTTTATCGATTTTAACTGTCGAATAAAACCCACTTTATCGATTTTGAACTGTCAATTTTATCGCATGTTATCGAATATTATCGACCCGAATAGATCCGTACTTGCGCCGCTGATGTCTGAACGAGAATACTGTGTCGCGCAGGCCTTTATGTTACAAAGTTCTGGGTGGCACTGCAATTGTTACGGGTCGGCGTTATGCTTACCATCAGGCAAACGACCAGCTCGTCTCGTTACCAAATACCATAAAAAAAATCAAGACGCCTGCCAAGTGTGCTGTATTATGACAAAATCCCCTCGTTCATGGGGCAGGTCGATGTTCAGCAGCAGACGTTGATCAAATAACGAAGTAATATTTACCTTCTCTGCTTCCAATTTTAACCTTCGTATCCGCTCCGCCAGCCGTTTCCTGAAGCTCCTGTGGCGGCGGATGTTCTCGTGGTACACCTCCGTGTCCTGCGGCTGGTTGTACAGCGGGTAGGAGACGGGCGGGCCCAGGTGCGACAGTAGACCGTGGGCGGAGGTGGCCTGGGGGGAGGGAGGGGGGGGGGGGGCTGGTTACTAACATTCATTCTTCCGTTACTCATGTTTAAGGGGTAGAATACGGCGCACCGCTTATCAATTAATTTTTTCTAGGCCTTTATGGAAGATTTTGTTCTGTAACAGTCAAGGCCGTAGTCAGAGATGCGATTTTTTAAACAAAGGTAGCAGTTATCACTGTTAATGATAGTGATCACTGTTAATAATAGTGATCACTGTTATTGATAGTAATACGTTCATCAATAGTGACACTTTTGTTTTAATCTTTGTACATTTTATTATTACACCTACATCTGGAAGCTGAGAACACCTTTATGATTCGACTACTATATTTATTTATTTATCATTGGAAAACTTACAGGCTATCAATTACAGTAAATACAAACTTAGAATTATAAACCGGGCCAGGTACAAGTTACCTTAGTTACCTTAATAAATTACCTTAGTGCTTAGTGGCAAGAAACCGAAAAACACATTATCACCGTATTTCACCTTATTTATCACCTTATTTAAACGACGAAGTGATAGACAATGTTGTCGATTCTGTCATCTCATACCCAAACCTAATATTAGTTTCAATCTCTCCTTTCAAATGAGAACACGAGAAAGAGATGGAATATATTTTAGACCTGTCAAATTAATCCACTTACTTGTGTCCAGCGTAAATTTAAAGGCAATGAATTTAGTGGCATCTAATTTATCAAAAAAGGAAGTTATTTGACTGCTCTTAAACAAAATTTATATCTGTCAAACATGTTCCATCTTTTCACGTTATGTATTTGAAAGAGAGAGAGAGCGAACCTAAAATTATGTTTAGGTATGAAACGAAAGGATCGACATCAATGGCTAACATGCTAAACGTTAGGATGCCAGAACACACCAAGAGGTACTAAGCGACCAATTTTCAACTTCACAGAGATTGTGAACTGAGTAATCCTACTAATATTATAAATGCGAAACTGTGTTTGTTGGTTTGTCCTTCTTTCACGCAGCAACGGAGCAACGGATCGACGTGATGTTTGGCATAGATATAGATTATGGACCGGAGAGTAAAATAGGCTACTTTTTATCCCGGAAAAATTCACGGTTCCTGTGGGAACGCGGGCGAAAACCGCGGGCAGAAGCTAGTAGAATATACTTTCTGTCATCATATTATCCCAATGTTTTCCTTCATCGAAAACTCAAGTGGACACGATTTTGCGATCAACCTCAACGACTCCACCTCCGAGCTCTGCTTCACAATCACCACTATCTAACCACACCCTCCCTTCTCAACCCCCAGCAGCCCTGTTGTCGGAGTACTAAGCCGCCCAAGTTCCGGCTTATCTAACCGTCGGAGAGCTACGTCCGTGTCACCTTTTTCCTATTATCTGCGTACACACACTGCGCGAGACTCCGGTGGCGCGGCACCGCCTCCTCGGGCTCCGCCTCTCGCGCGGGCCTCGACGCCGTCTGTTCCAGCTCTTCCTGCTTCTTCCGCAGCTTCGACAGCTGGGCGTCCGACAGGGCCATCTCGCGGTCCACCTGGAAACGACCACATTAAGTATAAGACACTTGTTAACAAGTAAGGCTCAATGATAACATACATACATCCTGAGCACAAACTACGTTTTCCTGTCTAGGGTGATTTTAATTCACTCGGAACGATATCCGTCTCGGAAGCGACTGTCTTGATCGTTTATATTCCGGAATTGCATCTCGTCAGAGAAATTTCCCGGTTAGATTCGACAACTCAGCTGCATAAACACGGATTTATATCGGATTTATAATAAGAATCGAACCCGTACCCCTTGGTACTTGGTGCGCGAGCTCAATCCGCAACTAGGCCGTTTATCGACCCTTTTTGCGTGAGCCGAAACCCGCCACCCTTTTGCACTCCCGATTTTAATCCAACAAACTACCAATTACACCACAGGAGCTGGCAATTTGCGTGTACCGATACTGCCGACGTGCCCCGTGCATCATTATTTTTAAACAAGAATACCTCGTGACCGCACATGATAATTATATGATTATATATACGTTTGCATGGACAGATGGTTCCAGACATCCTGCATGGGGGTACTCGCGCATATCCGTTGTACACGCACTATAAACTACTATGAAAAGAGACCGTTGCAAAGTCAGTCATAGCCAACTTAACTGCAATTTTTGTTAGTGGTAGGACTAACTTTTCTGCGAGTGTCCGTCTGGGTTGTTACCACCGCTTTGCTCGTGAAGTCTACCCCCAAACAGTTGTGTGCAAGCATTAGGTACTGTGTTCCGGTTTGATGAGCAGAGTAGCCAGTGAAATTACTGGGCTTATGAGACTTAATACCTAATGTCTCAGGGTAACGAGCGCACTGCATTGCCGCGCAGGCCTTTGTGTTCTGAATGGCACTGCAATTGTTATGGGCCGGCGTTAATCTTACAATCAGGCAAACGACCACCTCGTCTCGTTACCAAATAAAATAAAAAATATTGTTATGGACTGGCATTGTCGTTACCAGGCAACAACCTGCTCCTCCCGTTTCCATGTAGTATAAAACAACTTTCGGGTTAAACGCACAGCTTTTCCACCGGCTCTGATGATGATCTGACATAGAAGAAGGTAAACTATGACTCAGTTTACCTTCTTCTATGTCACAATAGACATTCGACGATGCTGATGATATATGACATTATTTACCTTGGAAATCTGCTGTAACAAGTCATCTTTAGTAGTCCGAAAGCTCTGGTCTTCAACCGTGGGCTCGGAAGGGGGGTTGGGAGATAGAACCTCCACAGTATTGTACGCGTTCACCGGCTCCTGAAACATTAGCGCGGGTTGTTATTCTTGGTTTTTCCACGGCAACTAAAGGAACTGCCTGAGGAAACCTAGCCAGGTACGAGTAGGAGAATAGCAATGGAGTTCAGTGTCTTCGTCTTCAGTGCCTTCGTCGAACATAACCTTATTTTGAGACTGGGTAGCAGCAAGTGTTCTAGTGTACAAGGCAGAGCAGCCAAAGGATAACAAATCATAATCCTCCAGACTAACTGGATATGAAGTCTGCCAGTTTCCTACTCCAAGATTAGAACGCTTGACTAGTTCTTCAGTACGTATGATATTAAAACTAATTGCCACATGTACGACGTAGCATCAGTTGAGAACGGCTCGAACGATTTGGCTTTGAAAGCTAGAGATGAAACATTTTGGAAAATCCAAGGGAAGATCGGAAAAAATCCGAATTTTTTAATAGGAAATACTGAACTTCAATGGTGAGGCATTTCTGTCGTCACTGTGAAAAAGCCTCCCGTGCAAAGCCGGGGCGGGTAGCTAGTTTGCAATAAAGCCGGCTTGAAAAGCAAGCTTAGTTAAATCCTTTTAATAATAATATCAATCGAAGTATCATGTATGGTTAGTACATTCGACCTTCCTTAAAGAGATCTTGAAAGATAACTGCCAAATTAGTAGTAATTACGTGTGTGACTTCACATCTTTGCTCCTATAGGACATGAAGGTGACCTAAAAGACGTCTCTAAAGATAATTCGTGCTAATCAGATCCTTACGGCGTTTGTGCATTGCTCCGTACGAGGGCCGCGCCCTCCTGTAGCGCCCTACAGGAACAACCCACGTGAGCGTTTCATTCCAAATGATGGAGATGCACAAACGCCTTTATCTATGATGTGGTATCTGATGAAGAGAAAATACATCAAGGAGGGACTTTATCTCATAATTTCCTAACTTGCTTGATCAAATTGGCGTACAACGCATTTCAGATGGAATGCCTACAACGGAAATTTGGGAGTGTTGTTAAGGGTATTTCTGGAGTCGTGCGTTTCCCAACACCATTCAGTTCTATGGCAGAAGCCAGTTGACAATTCTCTTCCCTGAGAACTAATGGGCATTGTCATTTCAGTTACTTCAAAGCCGCCATCAATTGTAACTTCTTGACGAGATAAGCTTCGAGGGATAAATGTAATCAGTCAAATAACCTGTGTGTGTCTAATCAGTCAAACCCAATTATCAATCTTTGGGCGGACTGGGAATAATGTCATAGCTCGTTTGGCAGCATAGGTGCTGGAAATCTGATAATTGTTCGTTAGTTTTCAGGAGTCTTACGTTTGTTTCTTGAATTAGCGTTTATGACGCTACTTAAAGATCTGCAAAGGCATAGCGCATCCGACGAATTTTGCACGTTTATATTTAACTTATCGTCTTGGGGAGAGTTCTAACTAGAACGATTGGGATCAACTTGCCCTAGTATCGACCCTGAGCGGCTGGTGGTGCTGCGGCAGCGGCGTGACTTGCGTGCGATCCGCGGCCGAGATGCGGATCTTCTTGAAGGGCGGCGGGTCGGCCGGCGGCGGGTGGTGCGCGGCCGGCTGCGGCGCGGGCAGGTAGCCCGAGCCCAGGATGGACATGCGGTTGTTGGCGCGGTACTCGCCCACTGCGCCGCCGCCGCCGCGGGCGTAGCTATTGTCCCTGCAATGGACGGAAGCGAACGATTATGATGGTAGACCGGGTGGGCAGGAGACAACACTCCCAGCCTAATCGAATCACTGTATACTAATTTGGGTAGACTTTGAACGTAGACGCGTCATTGTTCATCCATCACCGTTTCTAACTACTCGATGATGATGACGTGGCTAATTCACGCTGGGTTTGGTTTGGCACTCAACTATTTTTTATTTTGTTTCAAGGATAAGGTCTAAGCAGGGCCGGATTAACCGTCTCGGGCCCCCTTTTCTAACCTTAATAATATTATGCTATAATAATTTGAAATGCGTTCTGAAATATAACGATTTACCTAATATAAATAACAACGCAATTGTGATTGAGGGTTTGTTACATACAAATCATCAAATTTAATTTTCATTCCAAGAAACATTTTCAAGTTTTTCCTCGGGGTGCGGGGGGCCCCTAGTCGGTGCTGGGCCCCTAGGCAGTTGCCTACTTTGCCTTATGGATAATCCGGCCCTGGATCTAAGGCTTGTCGAATATGATATACGGACTGAAAATAAGCCGAACCTAAAAATGTGTTAGGTCAGGAATGTATAGTTACTCCAATAATCACAAGACAACCATAACCATATATTACAGGAAAAGTCAACCTAATCAGCGTTAGATGACTTTTCTCAGCTTGAAAAGCCTAAAATGTCTCTACTGAGCCAGTTTTTGGCGTATCCAGCTAATATTGACAGTAAGAGATCTGTGATTGTCAGTAACACTCCCTCCGTAAATGAACATATGAAACTACCGTAAAAGAATTTAAAGATCTGTTGAAGGACTCAAAACGTGCATCAAGAGGACGCAAAGATAAGGTCGATCCGAAATTCATTCAAGTTGGATCGTACTTAACTTATAAATATTACGATAATATCACCAGAACCGACCTTTTACACTCAATAAACACGACCGTCCACAAATTACAGATTACTATATATGTAGCTAGGTCTCAACTCTCAAACAATTATAAAAAGATTTCTTCTTAGAAAGTGCGATAAATATTTTTTGGGTTGAATCCAAACCAGTACATTGCAACCTTTTGATAGTCTCAACAAAAATATGTGCTCCAATGTCATAAGAATTGTACGGAATCGGAAGTTTTTAAACATTTCCTTGTTTACAAAATTCGATGTTGTGCAGTTTCCCGATTTCTTTATTTATGTCACATATGACATTTATGTGACGCTGTTGACAAATATTATTTGTATTCTCTTTACTACTCTATATTCTCTTTGGACAATATTTGACGCAAGTCAGTGATAGTTCCATTAAGTATGCCAAAGTTTGACAACCAGATAGAATTATCAAATTCTTTGGACGAAATTCAAATTAAAAATTTGATTTTTTTATTCTTTTTGCAAATGGGCCCCAAGGGAGCACTCGTGAAAGATAAAATAAGTGCCCGTACCTTACTCCTCCGGTCAAGAAGAAGGGCAAGAAATTCGTCGGTATTTATTTCAAAAAAAAATTTACAATGTTTGTAAAAAATCTATGTCCAATACTACGTGGTTTGTCGGAAAGGGCAAGTCGTTTATAATAATATACCTATAATAAAAATAGGAAAGGGCCCAGTATTGATCCCAGCGGTACGCCTACCTTCGCAGATGACTACTCTATTGATGCCAACTTTCTGCTGTCTACCCTTCAAGTAAGAATTTACGAGATCAAGAGCTGTTCCACGCACACCGTTGATGCATTTTCTGAATAAGCGTTTTGTGGTCCACAAACCACAACTACACACAATCAAATGCTTTGGAGAGGTCAAGAATACTCCAATAGCATCCTGTGAATTCTCCCAAGCCTCATGGATACGGAGACTCTAGTTTAGCTGCATGATCGGCTATTGATCTCTACGTGAAACTATAAACTGAAGATATTGCATTATTCTAGTAGACTCGTTGTTATAGAAAGTAACAGTTCTAAACATATATTTTTTTAATTTTGCTAATACCTTGAGTAACAGAAACTGACAAATAATTAGAGGGGGCATTTTTACAATTAACATATTTAAAAATAAGCGTCACTTTACTGTGTTTCATCAGATCAGGACACCCTGGCAATTTTCATAAGTACAACGTAGTGGTACGTAATAATACCATTCGATTTAATAACCTGTTACTAATAACATAGTTATAAATCGATAATAATCGTAGGTAGGTACCTAATACCTATTACCTCGAAACTAGTTACCGTATTAGACAGCAGAACACTTACAATGTTTTATACCAAACAAAAACATAACTTAAAGCAGGAAGTAATTTTACTAACGATCCAGTTGCATGTTTGGTACGTACGAAAATATGACTAATATCACAGCTTTCCTATTCGAACTCACTGATCACGTTACTCTACCGTGACATCAAATTGCAGAAAGGCCTTAACTCTAATAACTATTAAAATAAATCGAAGATAATAACTGTCTACAGTTAAAAATACCTAACATTACGCAATGCTATTATTCTCAGCCGCTTCACATGGCGGGACAGAAGGCCAAGGCTGAATGAGGAGCGCGGGAGAGTGGGCGGCGCGGGGGCGCCACCGTCGCGCTGTTTACTTTTTTATTTTACATGCGAGGCACGCTGCGGCCCACCACGTGGAGCTAGCGACCAACGTGGCGGACGCATCGGGCACGCTCCTTTATTTTATGACACACGGTTTCTTCAGTGGCGTGCGTAGTGTAATTTCGCGTCAATGCCCTTTATTTCTAAGTGGGTTTTGTTAGCGGCTTATTGCGTCGTCTTTGAAAATTTTAAATCTAAGTAAATCTTAAAAATATTTTTAAGTTTTGTATAATTTGTGACAGCTTTGTATCCTGCAATAGTAGAGCAATTAGCAAAATGCTTACATTATGTAATAGTTTTAGGCTAAGATTCAGAGACGTATCTTAGCGTGGACTCATGCTTCCATATGTCAAAATTGTATACAGTTTTGACATATGGAAACAAAAGTCCACGCTTAGATTCGTCTCTGAATGTTAGCCTTAGAGCTGCACAGTATTTTCAGCTTAATTACGCTACAGCTCTAAGGTTTCCGCCATGTTTCTCGGTTGAGTCAACTTGAGTCGTTTTACCCACGACGTTGATATTGTATTGCGATGACTGGACAGAACGTGAGGCCGCCGGCCGGCCTGTGCCAAGTACAACACGCCACACTGCGCCAACGTCATGTGATGATAATTTGAAACCGTTCACACAGTTGAAAACGTTTTAGAGTTAACTTTGCGCTATTTTAGAGGTTATAATTATAAGTTATTAGACGCATAATTTGTTAGTGGGTGGACTAACTCTTTTGCGAGTGTCCGTCTGGGTTGTTACTACCGCTTTGCTCTTGAAGTCTGCCGCCAAGCAGTAATGTGCAAGCATTACTTAGTTCCGGTTCGATGAGCAGAGTAGCCAGTGAAATTACTGGGCTTATGAGACTTAATACCTAATGTGTCAGGGTAACGAGCGCACTGCAGTGCCGCGCAGGCCTTTGGGTTTCATAGTTCTGGGTGGCACTGCAATTGTTATGGGCCGGCGTTATGCTTACCATCAGGCAAACGACCGGCTCGTCTCGTTACCAAATAACATAAAAAAAAGCATAATTAAATTAAAAAAAAATAATTCAGACCTGTAATGTTTTAAAGTCTTGCCCAGCACCAAGGCCAAATGAATCTGACGTTTTATAGCGAAAACTAAACCAGGTCTTAGCACGTGCAAATTTAGTGTTGTCATGACTTTCAGAAGGCGAGCTGAGTCGGCAGCCTAGCAATGACAACGCATCGCTGCCAAGCAACGTGATAACTGTCACGATGGCACGTGATCATATGTTTATACCTGACCGACAAAATTGTATGATAGGTATGAGAGTCGGAGATTAAATTAAAATTTAATGAATTTGTTTTAATATCTCGTTATTGAAAAACATATTATGAACTTAGTTACCTACCTGGTGACTTACCGGCAAACAATCTCGTTCGTTTTCGATTCCAAACCGATTAAAACCAGCGGTCACTAGTCTTCGTGTGGGAGGAGTTGTCTAGAGTTTTCGCTTGTTTTAGTTTATTAACAACTTGTTTCCTTAATAACGTTCGTTCTTAAATGATAACCAGCGAAAATTCTAGACTATTCCTTCCAGCCGAAGACCTAGCGACCGCTGGTCTGCTGGTGAAGTTGGTTCGATAAATTTGTCGATTAGAAAAACCCGATAAAGTTATCGAATGTTGCGAGTACCGAAGTCTGATCGTAAAGTATTGTAGTAGCTCTATATTCTCTTTGGATTCGACCTAGCTATTCGATAACTTTTGTCGATTGTATCGAGGTTCTATAAGTTACATAAAATGTCGATAAAACCCACTTTATCGTTTAGAACTTTCTATTTTATCGAATAATATCAATCCAAAAAGATCCGTACTTGCGCCGCTGTTCTCGTCTAAAATAACAGGTATTAGGTACAGGTAGGTACATATCAATATAATATATTTTTAATGTTCCACTTTGCTATTTTTAAGTCATTTTTACATTCCTGTCACTAGTTGTAGAAATATTTTGATTACGTAATATTCGTAGACGTTGCTAAGTCTGGACTCTAGATAAATTAAGAACTTAATAATCTTCTTTTTTCAAGTCTAGGTCGCTGAGAAATAGACACTTCTACTCTTTCTAAATCGAAATGCTTATAAAAATGTATCAAAATTCTGGACCCATTTTAAAACACAAACGAATGTAATAAGCGAGAACACGAAAGCACAGAATATATAAAGTTAAAATCAAATACCGTCGGAAAAGTTGAAACCAGTCAAAACATAAACTGTGTCTTAGAATTCCCGGTAATTGAAATTTCCTTTTCATCACAATCACGGTAGGTACTCCGCTCGGATCCTATGTACCGGGAATCGGAACTGGGGCAAATTCAAGGTAACCGGGACGAACAGGAAACGTAAACAAGAACTGTGTGTACCTAACGCCATAGAATAGATAATAGTACAAGATAACGCGTAGTAAATGACCTACCGACGTTGTGGGGTTTCCAGAGTAAAACACTTTCTTCAATAATTAGTGGACTGTATTTCTTGTTCTTATTTCTATTATTTACAGTAGAGGTAGTCTGCTCCGATGATCGTAAAAATGCGAAAATCGTCACCTATCTTATACAAAAACAATACTCCGCAACTAGTGCCTATGTGCGAGAGCGCTAAATACGGCGTAGCCGCTTATACTAATGTAAGGAGTGCGAAAGGGATGGAGCGAGTCTCGCTCTTACAATTGTGAGAGAGGGACAGTAAGCTATCTTCGTTTCTTCGATGCACTCGTCGTCCGTAACAGTCTCCCCCCGGCGAAGATCTTCGAAGCCATCATTTTCTCGGGAGGACGATGAGCCTCCTGACAGGTCGCCTGAAGATGCCACCCCGCGTCCGTACGTCCACGCTTCGCACCACATTATCCGGGCCTCTATAAATGCTTTCTATTTGTCCTCGAGGCCACAAGTTTCGAGGTAATAGCCCATCGGCGATTATCACTAAGTCGCCGATTTGTATATCCGGCTGGGCTTTCCTTACGTCGCCTCTGGGCGTTAACGTTGGTAGGTATTCTTTTATCCACCTTGCCCAGAACATATTTGCAATAGCTTGTGCCGCCCGCCATGTCCTTCTGTCTGCTATCTCGCACTCTCCAACGTATGGTAGTCCGTTCGCTGTGCCCAGTAGAAAATGGTTCGGAGTTAATGCTTCTTCGTCCTCACTGTTCACTGACACGTGCGTCAGCGGTCGAGAATTCACTGTATATTCTACTTCGGCCATTACAGTGTGGAGTATCTCCTCTTTCGGCGCTCTCTCGTTTAGTGCCATAGCTAGAGCGGTTTTAACGCTTCTAATGAGACGCTCCCAGGCTCCTCCTTGGTTCGGTGCACCCGGATCTATGAATTTCCATTTCGTGCGTTTTAATAGCGCGTATTCTTGTAACGCCGGCAGCCATTCGTTGAACGCTTTTCCTAATTCGACGTCAGCTCCACGGAAATTCGTTCCGTTGTCAGAGATTATTGTTTCTGGGTGTCCTCGACGCGCGGCCATTCTCCTTATTGCCATTATAGCAGAATCTGTACTCAATCCCGAGATTACTTCGACGTGGATTGCTCTGGTAACTAGACACGTGAAAAGCATTCCCCATCTCTTTTCTCGTCGTCGGCCTATCGTTACCCACATAGGTCCGAAGCAATCGATGCCGCAGCGAGAAAACGGTCTTTCATGAGTGCTTAATCTTTCAGGTGGCAAGTTGCCTTTTACAGGAATCGTCGGTTGAGTCCTTTTTACTCTGCATCGAGTGCATTCTTTCAGCGCTGTTTTGACGTTCGGTCTCAAGCGGATTATCCAATAGCGCTGTCGTAGATTGTTTACGATTTGTTCTCGACCCACGTGATTTTGGCTCTCGTGTTCCCGTTTAATGATCAGTCGAGTAAGCGCGTGTCTTCCATCCAAGATTGGTGGATCTTTCATTGCTTCAGGTATCACGGCGGCGTTAATACGTCCGTTCAAGCGTAATATCTTATCGTCGCCGTATTTCGGATCCAGCTTGTACAGTCGACTCGTTCGTTCTATACTGTGGCCTTTCTTGGTTTGCTGTATTTCTGAAGCAAAACACTCTTTCTGGGCCTCCCGGATGAGTACCTTCTCTGCCTCGTGAATGTGTCGAAGTTCTAGCGTTTTTGCTATTTTTCTGCATTTGTCCGCGAACAACAAGACGTGTGCTGTCGCTCGCACCAATCGTTCGTAGGATGAGAATCTTCTTATGTCGATCAACGGCGCTTGTGTTCTACTGTGTGCTACTATTTCTTGCTGCACATAAGCGTCTGTGGTCGTTTCTCTAGGCCAACTGTCCTCTGGATCGTAGAGGAAGGTTGGGCCGACGAACCATCTATCGCTCGCTTTCAGGCGGGTATTCCCTGCGCGGGTTGCGTCGTCGGCTACGTTATGCGCGGTCGGTACCCAGCGCCATTGTTCAGCGCGAGTTAACTCTGCGATCTCACTTAAGCGATGAGCGACGTACGGAGTGTATCTTGTCGAATCATTTCGTATCCAGTGTAGCACTGTCTTCGAATCACTCCACAATGTTACTTTTATGTTTTCAGAGTTTGTCCTGTGAGCTCTTAAGACTTCGGTAGCTAGCCGTGCCCCGACAAGGCTAGCTTGTAGCTCCATTCTCGGAATGCTCTGCGCTTTGATTGGTGCAACTTTCGCTTTTCCTGCGATGAGAATCACTTTTACTGTCCCATCTTCATGTACGTTGCGCCAATAAACTGCGGTCGCGTAGGCTTGTTCGCTAGCGTCGCAGAACGCGTGAAGCTCTCTGTTTACGATAGTAGTGCTTTTATCGTAGCACCTAGGCAGGCGGATGTTCTTTATGTATTTCAGATCCGTTTGCCATTCATCGAAGATGGCTGCCTCTTCCGGCGGCAGTGGGTCATCCCATCCTATCTGCTTTTTCCATAGCTCTTGCAACATTATCTTAGCCGTGATTGTGTACGGTCCAAGTAATCCGAGCGGGTCAAAGAGCGACATTACAGTTCCCAAAGCTTCTCTCTTGGTCGGCGTGCGGATTCCTTCCTTTACGTCATCAGGTACTCTGTGCAGGGCCGTATTAAAGGCTAGTTCATCTGTCGCCGGAATCCACAGGACGCCCAATGCCTTTCCAAATTCGTGCGCGTTGGCACCGAGTTCCTTCGGCATGTTCGCTTTATCTTTGTCTGGGATCTGTTGCAGAAGTGGAGAGTGGTTCGAGCTCCATCCTGCTAGCTCAAAGCCTGCTTTGCTGTGCACCTCTTGTACCTCTGCCATTGTTCGTTGGGCTATTTCTTCGGAATGAAAACTGTCCACCCAGTCGTCCATGTAATGGCTCTTGGTTATCGCTTGGAACGCCCGCGGATGTGTTTCTCGGTGGTCGCTCGCGTTCTTGTCTCGAACGCTGTGCGCTAAGAATGGTGAGCTTCTGGCACCGAAAATCATCGACGTCATGACGTACCGTTGTGGCGGTTCTGTGCGGTTGTCGCCGCGCCACACGAAATGTTGAGCTACACGATCCTTCGGTCGTATTTTCACTCGAAGGAACATTTCTCGTACATCGGCCGTTAATGCGATAGGCCTTTCTCTGAATCGGAACAGTACTCCGTATAAGGCTTGTAGTAGATCTGGGCCATCCAATAGCATGTCGTTCAGACACACGCCGTTTGCCTTAGCGGCTGCGTCGAACACCATTCGTACCTTTCCCGGTTTGTTAGGGTTCGTAACAGCAAAGTGCGGGAGGTACCACATGCGTTTGTCGTCCTTATGATCACTGGTGCATGGTTCAGCATACCCTTTTTCCAACAATTTGTCCACTTCAGCCGTATACGCATCTCTGAATGGTGTAGATCGGTCCATCTTCTTTTCTATTCCCTTCAGTCTATTCACAGCCATGTCGTAGCTCGGTGGCATTTCAACGTCATCGGCCCTCCAGGGCAGTCCGACTTCAAATCTGTTGTCGATCCGTTTGACTGTTCTGTTGAATATTTCTTTGGCTCTTTCATCGGCCGCTATCGGTTTTATTTTGGCTGTTATTCCGATCGCATCTAGGCTAAAATGGGCCTTGACTATTTCGTTCAAGTCTTGCGGTTTGCTTTGCAGGTCACGGATATGCAGCACTGTAGCATTGTGTTTATCTTGTGCCACTATACTTCTCGGTGCTGATCCGTGAATAATCCACCCTAGCTGGGTTAGCGATGCCGCAGGCGCATTTCTTCTGCCTGTTAACAATTTTCTTGTTACTATAAGGTGCCAATTGTCCGCCCCGACTAGCACGCGGGGTTTGGCGTTCGAGTAACATACGTCCGACTGACGTAATTCTTGCAAGTGCTTTTCTTTGAGCAACTCTTGCTTAACAGTCTGGCTTCCCAACGTTAAGTTGTTCACGGTTCGTGCTTTGATCCTGTGGTAGTTCGACTGGCTTTGTCCTCTCATGTCGATATCTACCATTCTACTGTTTGGTTCTCTTTGGCTCGACGTGACTCCGTTTATGTTCAGTGGCTGCTTCGGGCCTTGGGCTCCGATCATCCCGGCGATCTCTTCGTCGATCAAAGTTATCGTAGAACCTTCGTCTAGTAGCGCGAAAGTTTCGATCTCTTTCCCGTTTCGTCCCTTCAAGGTAACTGGGCACACTTTCAACAGTACTTGCTGCTGTTTCTCTGTCTTGACGTGAGCTGACGCCGAGACAACAGTTTCCTCTCTAGGTATAGCTTCCTTTTCCGCTTCGGGTTTTGAAGCATGTAATAATGCGTGATGCGGTTGGCGGCACTCGTTGATGCCACACTTCTTGCTTTTGCAGTTAAACCGTCTGTGTTTACTATTCAGGCAGCAAAAGCAGATTCGAGTTTCCTTGGCCCAATCCCATCGTTTCGCTATGGGCATAGCTAGTAACTTCTTGCACTGAGTCGTGGTGTGTTCGGATCCACAACAGAAGCAAGCTATCTTGTTTTGCTCTGTGGTTGCATAAACTTTGTTGCCACGGTTCTGCGTTTCGGTCGGGCTCTTATTTTGTCGCGTTGGTCCAAATGTTGAGGCGGCTGTGTAGTTATGGCGCATAGCACGATCCCCTTCTCGCATGAGAAATCGCGACAACGTTTTGATCTCTGGTTCGCTTGGTTCGCTATATTCCTCAGCGTAGTCGCACCATTTAGATTTCAGATGCGGGCTTAGCTTCTCGATCACTTGCCGTGTCAACATTGGATTCTGTATGTAGCCACGATCATCCAGGCATGCTATAACGGTCACAATGTTTTGCAGTTTTATTGCGAAATTGTTCAATTCGCTGGCGGACGTACCCAAGCGTGGTAGCTTCTTAATATCTTCCAATGCTTGATCTATAATCATTTCTGGTCGTCCGTAGCACTGTTCTAGTGTCTTCATTATTGTAGTCGGGTCCGTGGCTGTAAACATCAGGGCGGAGACGGCTTGTCTCGCTTCTCCCCTTAGGCAAGCTCGGAGGCGCGCTAAGTTTTCAGCTGGTGAAAATCCGTGCAGATCTGTAGAGTCCCTCATGGCAGCTCTAAACGGTAGCCATTCTCCGGCGGCACCGCTGAATATGGGCAACTCTTGCGTCTGTCTTGACGGTGCTCTGCGCGTCATTTTCTCCAGCGCTTCCGCTAGGCGATCGATCCCTCGTTCCTTTGTTCTAGTCGGCGTGGGTGATCTGTGTCTGCGAGCCTCGAACGCGACACGGTTCATTGGAGTGGCCGCTGGTACTGGGCCACGCTCTCGTTCGGTGTGATCGGGGTGGAAGCGTTCTCGAGGCTCCCCCCGTTTGGCACTATGTTGAAGCCAATCGCTCACTCTGCGTTCGGCGTCGGCTGTTTCCTCAGCACAAATGCTTCCTCTGTTCGTTTCCTCTTGGATTGTTGCTACATCCACAGCTAGTCGTCTCTTGATCAGTGTGGCTTGCAATTGTAGCTCCTGTCTGCGGATATCGGCGAGTCGTTCTTCAGCTTCTAGTTCGGCCTGTTTTATCCGGACTATGGCGCTGGCTGTCGACATCTGCGAGTGTACCGATGCGGCTCTCGTTCTGGCCTCAGGTACGTTCGTGGTCATCTTTGATGGGCCTGGTTCTGGCCTGTTCATGGTTGCCGTTGTGGTCGTGGCGGTAGGTGCGGGTGGTTCGGCCCGTCTCTGTATCGGTGCGTCGGTGGCGGATGCGGATGCTTGCATGGACGGTGACGCGGGGTAGTCTTCATATACCCGTAGTGTCTTCTCCTCGGCAGCTTGGCTTCTTGTAGTCGGCATCTTCGGCACTTCACGCCCCTACGGTCCCTACCTCCCTATCGTCCCTAACGTCCCTAGCAGACCTTCAGGAGGTACCAGCCCACCAGGAGGCTGGGATATGCTCCCTCAGGGATGGATCGTGAGGATGGGTAAGGGTGGGTCCTACCCTGTAGAGGGATGCGAGAGTATACGGGGTGCTCGGCAACCGGCTGGAATGTCCGGTCGCTGTCCGCAGTGCCTACAGTCCGGCCCCCGCAACCCAGACACCCGTACAGGCGTAGTTGTGCGGATTCGGTCCTAGTGAAAGGACCGGTGGTGCAGCACAATGCAACCACTATCGTAGACGGGTCACGACGTCTTGATCTCTGGCCGTAGCACGTCGTAGTTGCACCGTTGGGTGATCTTCTACACACGTCGGGCTTGCACGGTGCACCGTTCGGTGTTCTTCGGCACTTCGATGCCAATCTTCGGCGTCTTGACGCCAACTCGTTCGTTCGCACCGGTTCGGCGAGCCGAGACACTGTATGTCACGCCGGACTATTAGTTCGTTAGTCCGACGATCTTCTTGTCTCGCTCGCACCGGCACTATACGGCGGTCTATGGTTCGTATAGACCACCACTGATGCGTTGGTTCCGACGATCTGCACTGCACGGCGGTCTATGGTTCGTATAGACCACCACAGCTGCACTGGTTCCGACGATCTGCACTGCACGGCGGTCTATGGTTCGTATAGACCACCACAGCTGCACTGGTTTCGACGATCTTCACTGGGCACTTGTACCGGTACTGCTTCTTCGCTGTTCTTGATCCGGCTTCGGAAGGACCACACAACTGTGGGGTTTCCAGAGTAAAACACTTTCTTCAATAATTAGTGGACTGTATTTCTTGTTCTTATTTCTATTATTTACAGTAGAGGTAGTCTGCTCCGATGATCGTAAAAATGCGAAAATCGTCACCTATCTTATACAAAAACAATACTCCGCAACTAGTGCCTATGTGCGAGAGCGCTAAATACGGCGTAGCCGCTTATACTAATGTAAGGAGTGCGAAAGGGATGGAGCGAGTCTCGCTCTTACAATTGTGAGAGAGGGACAGTAAGCTATCTTCGTTTCTTCGATGCACTCGTCGTCCGTAACAGACGTAGTGTGAAAGCGAAAGGGTTGGGACACGATTCGGTTTTATTTTTTACTATGAAATTTTTGTGGTGACCTAACTTAGTGGTAGGACTAATTCTTCTGCGAGTGTCCGTCTGGGTTGTTACCACCGCTTTGCTCGTGAAGTCTGCCGCCAAGCAGTAATGTGCAAGCATTACTTACGCGACGTAATTGAGACGGGCCGGAGCTATGCTTACCTTCAGGCAAACGACCAGCTCTCGTTATCATTAGGCATCAAAAAAAGCAATTATAATAAGAAACCCCTTTATTTTTATGCGAATCGTTGTGCATTTAGGACAAATAATTTCAATTTAAAAAACAATACCATTCTAGCTCGTCCACATTAGAGCAAATAAATATATTATTTCATTTAATCTAACAACTCTGTTGTTCTAGTGTGTACCTGTTAACATCTGTTATGCTATTTATAACAATACCATATTATACACAAAGATCTCCATCTCCAACCAGACATCACATACTAAAAGTGAAAGCGATCAGCAATCGATCTGACATCTCACTAAGGCCGTCAACTCACTACCTCCCCCAAAGGGTCATCGACCCCACCTTGACCTACATTTACCTGCGCGAACGCGAAAAGGGAATATAATCCGAGAAATACTTTGTCCCGATTAAGTGTATCAAATCACGGAATTGAAAATTAGATTAGATTAAATAATTATCGTCACCTAGATCGTTCACTGAGATAGTGGTCGAACGTTGATCTAATGAGAACAAAAAGAACACAATTAATGCAAACTGCAAAATGATATAAAGACATCTTTAAATACTTTTTCTTATTCTTGTTCAAGTAGGGGCGATAAGGCCTGCACTGACGTCTCGCTTGGGGTGTATTGTGCATTTCCCCCTGCCAGTATCTACCCAAGCCATCTCAACATTCATACATCCTTTACATAACGGAGCACGGCTTTGGGTTGCTGGCACAGCTACCTTAAATACTTACCTGTAGGGTAGTTTTAATTCACTCGGAATGTTTCCGTGTAGGAAGCGTCAAACGACTGTTTCTGATCGTTTATATTTCGGAATCGCATCCCGTCACAGAAATTTCCGGTTAGATTCGACAACTCAGCTGCATAAACGCGGATATAATCCCGACAATATTTAAACTGCGATTCCAAAATAGAAACGCTTCTTACACGGAATCATTTAGATTGAACTAAACTAACCCGGCTGGTCTACAGAGATAAAAAACAGTAGGAGTAAAAAAAAGTGCACTCTCATTGCTATCAAATCGTTAACTTAGCTACCTACCTATTTATATCCCTTCTACGGCAATGAGCATAAAAATAATATCTTCCCATACTAGAATTCCTCAGCTCTCCTCTAAGTAGTAAACAACAGGTTTCCAAATTACAGACCCCTTTTTCGTTTGCGTCGCTCGTCCAAGTCGTCCATAGCAATCGCGACCTCTTTACGAATAAAGCGCGACGACCCCAAAAGCATTGAATACGTACATGAATAAACAGCATTGTTACGGACGACGAGTGCATCGAAGAAACGAAGATAGCTTACTGTCCCTCTCTCACAATTGTAAGAGCGAGACTCGCTCCATCCCTTTCGCACTCCTTACATTAGTATAAGCGGCTACGCCGTATTTAGCGCTCTCGCACATAGGCACTAGTTGCGGAGTATTGTTTTTGTATAAGATAGGTAACGATTTCCGCATTTTTACGATCATCGCAGCAGACTACCTCTACTGTAAATAATAGAAATAAGAACAAGAAATACAGTCCACTAATTATTGAAGAAAGTGTTTTACTCTGGAAACCCCACAGTTGTGTGGTCCTTCCGAAGCCGGATCAAGAACAGCGAAGAAGCAGTACCGGTACAAGTGCCCAGTGAAGATCGTCGGAACCAGTGCAGCTGTGGTGGTCTATACGAACCATAGACCGCCGTGCAGTGCAGATCGTCGGAACCAGTGCAGCTGTGGTGGTCTATACGAACCATAGACCGCCGTGCAGTGCAGATCGTCGGAACCAACGCATCAGTGGTGGTCTATACGAACCATAGACTGCCGTATAGTGCCGGTGCGAGCGAGACAAGAAGATCGTCGGACTAACGAACTAATAGTCCGGCGTGACATACAGTGTCTCGGCTCGCCGAACCGGTGCGAACGAACGAGTTGGCGTCAAGACGCCGAAGATTGGCATCGAAGTGCCGAAGAACACCGAACGGTGCACCGTGCAAGCCCGACGTGTGTAGAAGATCACCCAACGGTGCAACTACGACGTGCTACGGCCAGAGATCAAGACGTCGTGACCCGTCTACGATAGTGGTTGCATTGTGCTGCACCACCGGTCCTTTCACTAGGACCGAATCCGCACAACTACGCCTGTACGGGTGTCTGGGTTGCGGGGGCCGGACTGTAGGCACTGCGGACAGCGACCGGACATTCCAGCCGGTTGCCGAGCACCCCGTATACTCTCGCATCCCTCTACAGGGTAGGACCCACCCTTACCCATCCTCACGATCCATCCCTGAGGGAGCATATCCCAGCCTCCTGGTGGGCTGGTACCTCCTGAAGGTCTGCTAGGGACGTTAGGGACGTTAGGGACGATAGGGAGGTAGGGACCGTAGGGGCGTGAAGTGCCGAAGATGCCGACTACAAGAAGCCAAGCTGCCGAGGAGAAGACACTACGGGTATATGAAGACTACCCCGCGTCACCGTCCATGCAAGCATCCGCATCCGCCACCGACGCACCGATACAGAGACGGGCCGAACCACCCGCACCTACCGCCACGACCACAACGGCAACCATGAACAGGCCAGAACCAGGCCCATCAAAGATGACCACGAACGTACCTGAGGCCAGAACGAGAGCCGCATCGGTACACTCGCAGATGTCGACCGCCAGCGCCATAGTCCGGATAAAACAGGCCGAACTAGAAGCTGAAGAACGACTCGCCGATATCCGCAGACAGGAGCTACAATTGCAAGCCACACTGATCAAGAGACGACTAGCTGTGGATGTAGCAACAATCCAAGAGGAAACGAACAGAGGAAGCATTTGTGCTGAGGAAACAGCCGACGCCGAACGCAGAGTGAGCGATTGGCTTCAACATAGTGCCAAACGGGGGGAGCCTCGAGAACGCTTCCACCCCGATCACACCGAACGAGAGCGTGGCCCAGTACCAGCGGCCACTCCAATGAACCGTGTCGCGTTCGAGGCTCGCAGACACAGATCACCCACGCCGACTAGAACAAAGGAACGAGGGATCGATCGCCTAGCGGAAGCGCTGGAGAAAATGACGCGCAGAGCACCGTCAAGACAGACGCAAGAGTTGCCCATATTCAGCGGTGCCGCCGGAGAATGGCTACCGTTTAGAGCTGCCATGAGGGACTCTACAGATCTGCACGGATTTTCACCAGCTGAAAACTTAGCGCGCCTCCGAGCTTGCCTAAGGGGAGAAGCGAGACAAGCCGTCTCCGCCCTGATGTTTACAGCCACGGACCCGACTACAATAATGAAGACACTAGAACAGTGCTACGGACGACCAGAAATGATTATAGATCAAGCATTGGAAGATATTAAGAAGCTACCACGCTTGGGTACGTCCGCCAGCGAATTGAACAATTTCGCAATAAAACTGCAAAACATTGTGACCGTTATAGCATGCCTGGATGATCGTGGCTACATACAGAATCCAATGTTGACACGGCAAGTGATCGAGAAGCTAAGCCCGCATCTGAAATCTAAATGGTGCGACTACGCTGAGGAATATAGCGAACCAAGCGAACCAGAGATCAAAACGTTGTCGCGATTTCTCATGCGAGAAGGGGATCGTGCTATGCGCCATAACTACACAGCCGCCTCAACATTTGGACCAACGCGACAAAATAAGAGCCCGACCGAAACGCAGAACCGTGGCAACAAAGTTTATGCAACCACAGAGCAAAACAAGATAGCTTGCTTCTGTTGTGGATCCGAACACACCACGACTCAGTGCAAGAAGTTACTAGCTATGCCCATAGCGAAACGATGGGATTGGGCCAAGGAAACTCGAATCTGCTTTTGCTGCCTGAATAGTAAACACAGACGGTTTAACTGCAAAAGCAAGAAGTGTGGCATCAACGAGTGCCGCCAACCGCATCACGCATTATTACATGCTTCAAAACCCGAAGCGGAAAAGGAAGCTATACCTAGAGAGGAAACTGTTGTCTCGGCGTCAGCTCACGTCAAGACAGAGAAACAGCAGCAAGTACTGTTGAAAGTGTGCCCAGTTACCTTGAAGGGACGAAACGGGAAAGAGATCGAAACTTTCGCGCTACTAGACGAAGGTTCTACGATAACTTTGATCGACGAAGAGATCGCCGGGATGATCGGAGCCCAAGGCCCGAAGCAGCCACTGAACATAAACGGAGTCACGTCGAGCCAAAGAGAACCAAACAGTAGAATGGTAGATATCGACATGAGAGGACAAAGCCAGTCGAACTACCACAGGATCAAAGCACGAACCGTGAACAACTTAACGTTGGGAAGCCAGACTGTTAAGCAAGAGTTGCTCAAAGAAAAGCACTTGCAAGAATTACGTCAGTCGGACGTATGTTACTCGAACGCCAAACCCCGCGTGCTAGTCGGGGCGGACAATTGGCACCTTATAGTAACAAGAAAATTGTTAACAGGCAGAAGAAATGCGCCTGCGGCATCGCTAACCCAGCTAGGGTGGATTATTCACGGATCAGCACCGAGAAGTATAGTGGCACAGGATAAACACAATGCTACAGTGCTGCATATCCGTGACCTGCAAAGCAAACCGCAAGACTTGAACGAAATAGTCAAGGCCCATTTTAGCCTAGATGCGATCGGAATAACAGCCAAAATAAAACCGATAGCGGCCGATGAAAGAGCCAAAGAAATATTCAACAGAACAGTCAAACGGATCGACAACAGATTTGAAGTCGGACTGCCCTGGAGGGCCGATGACGTTGAAATGCCACCGAGCTACGACATGGCTATAAACAGACTGAAGGGAATAGAAAAGAAGATGGACCGATCTCCACCGTTCAGAGATGCGTATACGGCTGAAGTGGACAAATTGTTGGAAAAAGGGTATGCTGAACCATGCACCAGTGATCATAAGGACGACAAACGCATGTGGTACCTCCCGCACTTTGCTGTTACGAACCCTAACAAACCGGGAAAGGTACGAATGGTGTTCGACGCAGCCGCTAAGGCAAACGGCGTGTGTCTGAACGACATGCTATTGGATGGCCCAGATCTACTACAAGCCTTATACGGAGTACTGTTCCGATTCAGAGAAAGGCCTATCGCATTAACGGCTGATGTACGAGAAATGTTCCTTCGAGTGAAAATACGACCGGAGGATCGTGTAGCTCAACATTTCGTGTGGCGCGGCGACAACCGCACAGAACCACCACAACGGTACGTCATGACGTCGATGATTTTCGGTGCCAGAAGCTCACCATTCTTAGCGCACAGCGTTCGAGACAAGAACGCGAGCGACCACCGAGAAACACATCCGCGGGCGTTCCAAGCGATAACCAAGAGCCATTACATGGACGACTGGGTGGACAGTTTTCATTCCGAAGAAATAGCCCAACGAACAATGGCAGAGGTACAAGAGGTGCACAGCAAAGCAGGCTTTGAGCTAGCAGGATGGAGCTCGAACCACTCTCCACTTCTGCAACAGATCCCAGACAAAGATAAAGCGAACATGCCGAAGGAACTCGGTGCCAACGCGCACGAATTTGGAAAGGCATTGGGCGTCCTGTGGATTCCGGCGACAGATGAACTAGCCTTTAATACGGCCCTGCACAGAGTACCTGATGACGTAAAAGAAGGAATCCGCACGCCGACCAAGAGAGAAGCTTTGGGAACTGTAATGTCGCTCTTTGACCCGCTCGGATTACTTGGACCGTACACAATCACGGCTAAGATAATGTTGCAAGAGCTATGGAAAAAGCAGATAGGATGGGATGACCCACTGCCGCCGGAAGAGGCAGCCATCTTCGATGAATGGCAAACGGATCTGAAATACATAAAGAACATCCGCCTGCCTAGGTGCTACGATAAAAGCACTACTATCGTAAACAGAGAGCTTCACGCGTTCTGCGACGCTAGCGAACAAGCCTACGCGACCGTAGTTTATTGGCGCAACGTACATGAAGATGGGACAGTAAAAGTGATTCTCATCGCAGGAAAAGCGAAAGTTGCACCAATCAAAGCGCAGAGCATTCCGAGAATGGAGCTACAAGCTAGCCTTGTCGGGGCACGACTAGCTACCGAAGTCTTAAGAGCTCACAGGACAAACTCTGAAAGCATAAAAGTAACATTGTGGAGTGATTCGAAGACAGTACTACACTGGATACGAAATGATTCGACAAGATACACTCCGTACGTCGCTCATCGCTTAAGTGAGATCGCAGAGTTAACTCGCGCTGAACAATGGCGCTGGGTACCGACCGCGCATAACGTAGCCGACGACGCAACCCGCGCAGGGAATACCCGCCTGAAAGCGAGCGATAGATGGTTCGTCGGCCCAACCTTCCTCTACGATCCAGAGGACAGTTGGCCTAGAGAAACGACCACAGACGCTTATGTGCAGCAAGAAATAGTAGCACACAGTAGAACACAAGCGCCGTTGATCGACATAAGAAGATTCTCATCCTACGAACGATTGGTGCGAGCGACAGCACACGTCTTGTTGTTCGCGGACAAATGCAGAAAAATAGCAAAAACGCTAGAACTTCGACACATTCACGAGGCAGAGAAGGTACTCATCCGGGAGGCCCAGAAAGAGTGTTTTGCTTCAGAAATACAGCAAACCAAGAAAGGCCACAGTATAGAACGAACGAGTCGACTGTACAAGCTGGATCCGAAATACGGCGACGATAAGATATTACGCTTGAACGGACGTATTAACGCCGCCGTGATACCTGAAGCAATGAAAGATCCACCAATCTTGGATGGAAGACACGCGCTTACTCGACTGATCATTAAACGGGAACACGAGAGCCAAAATCACGTGGGTCGAGAACAAATCGTAAACAATCTACGACAGCGCTATTGGATAATCCGCTTGAGACCGAACGTCAAAACAGCGCTGAAAGAATGCACTCGATGCAGAGTAAAAAGGACTCAACCGACGATTCCTGTAAAAGGCAACTTGCCACCTGAAAGATTAAGCACTCATGAAAGACCGTTTTCTCGCTGCGGCATCGATTGCTTCGGACCTATGTGGGTAACGATAGGCCGACGACGAGAAAAGAGATGGGGAATGCTTTTCACGTGTCTAGTTACCAGAGCAATCCACGTCGAAGTAATCTCGGGATTGAGTACAGATTCTGCTATAATGGCAATAAGGAGAATGGCCGCGCGTCGAGGACACCCAGAAACAATAATCTCTGACAACGGAACGAATTTCCGTGGAGCTGACATCGAATTAGGAAAAGCGTTCAACGAATGGCTGCCGGCGTTACAAGAATACGCGCTATTAAAACGCACGAAATGGAAATTCATAGATCCGGGTGCACCGAACCAAGGAGGAGCCTGGGAGCGTCTCATTAGAAGCGTTAAAACCGCTCTAGCTATGGCACTAAACGAGAGAGCGCCGAAAGAGGAGATACTCCACACTGTAATGGCCGAAGTAGAATATACAGTGAATTCTCGACCGCTGACGCACGTGTCAGTGAACAGTGAAGACGAAGAAGCGTTAACTCCGAACCATTTTCTACTGGGCACAGCGAACGGACTACCATACGTTGGAGAGTGCGAGATAGCAGACAGAAGGACATGGCGGGCGGCACAAGCTATTGCAAATATGTTCTGGGCAAGGTGGATAAAAGAATACCTACCAACGTTAACGCCCAGAGGCGACATAAGGAAAGCCCAGCCGGATATACAAAGCGGCGACTTAGTGATAATCGCCGATGGGCTATTACCTCGAAACTTGTGGCCTCGAGGACAAATAGAAAGCATTTATAGAGGCCCGGATAATGTGGTGCGAAGCGTGGACGTACGGACGCGGGGTGGCATCTTCAGGCGACCTGTCAGGAGGCTCATCGTCCTCCCGAGAAAATGATGGCTTCGAAGATCTTCGCCGGGGGGAGACTGTTACGGACGACGAGTGCATCGAAGAAACGAAGATAGCTTACTGTCCCTCTCTCACAATTGTAAGAGCGAGACTCGCTCCATCCCTTTCGCACTCCTTACATTAGTATAAGCGGCTACGCCGTATTTAGCGCTCTCGCACATAGGCACTAGTTGCGGAGTATTGTTTTTGTATAAGATAGGTAACGATTTCCGCATTTTTACGATCATCGCAGCAGACTACCTCTACTGTAAATAATAGAAATAAGAACAAGAAATACAGTCCACTAATTATTGAAGAAAGTGTTTTACTCTGGAAACCCCACAAGCATTCATGGTCAATGGTCATACAAATAGGTTTGTAAAAGAGTATGCCATACATACAATAGCGCGGCGTTTTGCTTCAACATTTATTACGCGTAGGTATCCTTACCTACGTACTCTTTGTTTGAGTCTGTGTTCTCGCTTGGGCATCTTCTAGGGCCTACAATCTAGATAAACGTGCTTCATAGTCGACCACATCATCGCTTACCAGCAGATGAGGCAGTATGATCAAACGTAAACCTTTCCCTATTCCCTACTAATATTATAAATGTGAAAGTGTTCCTGTTTATTTGTCCTTCTTTCACGCAAGCAACGGAGAAATATATCGACGTGATTTTTTTGCATAGTCACAGTATGAGCTGGAGTGAAATAAACAATACTTTTTAGCACTGTTTTAAACTTTCACGGTTATTCACTACTTTATACATTGTAACGGGATATTTACCGTGATTATTATAAGCTGGTGAGCTTAAAATAACTGCTGGTAGGCTGGTGACTTTCGAGTGAGTTCTAGTAGTACGCGTAAAAGACAAAGAAAACGGGACAGATTTGTCTGCTCATAATTTCGTCTACAATCCACCCGCAGTTTCGCCAGTATACCCGTAAACCCCTATATAATTTGTGCCGTAAACATGATGCTTGCAACAGCGTCGAAATATCGGCAACTCACCAGCTTATAATAATCACGGTAAATATCCCGTTACAATGTATAAAGTAATACTTATTAGCACGGAAATATGAACGCTTTCTGTGTAAATCATTCCGGGTGAAACAAAGGCCCACAGTTCTGGATAATAAAATAACAGGTATTATAGATGCACGTGGTCGAGCGGACGAACTACTTTATACCTTAACAAATTCTTCCTCAACGCCTAACACGATCGCAAATAGACTAACGGGAAAACCGCTCGCTCCGCACATAATAAATAAGTAAAGTAGATAAACTGAACCCAAATGATGTCACTGCCAAAATTAAAATAAACTCCGAGAAATGCCGCGCGTTCTGTATGCAGATGTGGCTGTCGCAGTGTTTGCAATGCTATTTTTGAACATCCTTCTGGTCTTTCGTAACTGTGTTTGGAAGGCATCCAGTTTGCGTGGAGGTTAAGCTGGTGCATTTGACAACTGTCACGATATTTGGGCCGCAATTAGTATTTTTGTGTATTTGTGACCTGACTCTTTACTCTGAATCTCGTGACTTGTGTATTTGAAAATCTGTGTATTTAGAGCAGTATGTGCTATCGAATATACTCGCTATAATAATACTGGCTTTACCCGCGCGGGGATTAGCACCGAAACGATGTATTCAGGGATAAAAAGTAGCGTATATTACTCTCCAGTCCTTAAATTTTGCCCATGTCAATATGCCTCAAGACAGTTAAACTGTCAAGAGTGTTTGGTGCAGAAGAAGGCTTATCTATACAAATAAATAACATTGAAGTGTCTGTTTGTAATATCAAAATAACAGCTTTTTACTAAATGCTGTAAGGATATACGGTACATATAACAAAACAACCATTTTTTAAATTTTTGTCTGTTTGTTTGTTCCGGGTAATCTCAGAAACGGCTGGATCGATTTTGACGGGACTTTCACTGGCAGATAGCTGATATGACAAGGAGTAACTTAGGCTACTTTAATTTTAGAAAAACAATTAGGGTTCCGCTCAAAAAAATAAAAACCATGAAATCCAAAACCTCGACGCGGCGCAGCAGCTAGTGGATTCATAAAAACGCAGAGTGCGTTTATATGAATCATGTAACCCCTATTACAGATACCATGTTTGCAGAGGGTTCAATGTGAATGATTGATATCCTGCGATTACACAGATGGGTTGGTCGAGGTAATGGCTTTTTAACCGACTTCCAAAAAAGGAGGAGGTTATCAATTCGTCGGGTATTTTTTTTTTTTTATGTTTGTTACCTCATATCTCGGTCATTTATAAACCGATTTGGAAAATTCTTTTGTAATTTAGATTTGAATATGAGGACTAAGTTTTAGCATAATGTACGGGTGAAATCATGGAGAGTACATAGCTAAGCACGTTTTCCCTAAATTTCCAAATTTTTCCTAAGACTTTACTATACCTTTATGGAGCTATTTCTTCGAATAAGTTGTATTGGAGCATTATCGACTGTTATCACGCGAAGTCTGGTTTGAGTTTGGTATGAGGTACAAGTCAGGGAACACCACTTCATGGACAGAGAGTGGAGCATCTAGGAGTAAAGAGATCAGAGAGCACTTTAATTAAAATGGGAGGAATCAGAAAACAGTGTTCTCAAACAAGGCCTAACAATATTTCATACAATTTCTACGAAAAGGCACAAAATTTTATTCATAAGAAAATTTTAACAGAATTCTAAAAAAATGGTGTACTGATTTATTCAAGTCCATAATTTCGCAACACGAAATGAAAAAAATACGTAGTAAAAACACTCGACGTTAAAAACAGAGAAATGACCTTTTAAACGCAAGAACAAGTCTTATCTTGCTTGTTTATGTTTCATTTCCCTTGACTACACTACTGTTATGGTGCTGACGCAAAATAGTTATTTATAATAATTATGTATAAATGTTATATTGTATATTATTCGCATTTAATTGGTATAAATATGTGCAATTTTCTCACCCATTTTGTTATTATGAATTGTGACTTATATAGGTTTGGCAGTTGGTACTATAAATATACGTTATTATATAATATATTATTTTATTATATGTACAGCATACTATAGAATCTATACAAATAAATAAAATTGAAGTGTCTGTTTGTAATATCAAAATAACAGGTTTTTACCAAATGCATATGAAAGTATAGATACGGTACCTATAACAAAACAACAATTTTAAAATTTTT
Source organism: Crocallis elinguaria (assembly GCA_907269065.1). Lineage (NCBI taxonomy): Eukaryota > Metazoa > Arthropoda > Insecta > Lepidoptera > Geometridae > Crocallis > Crocallis elinguaria. The sequence continues at coordinate 17,301,052 of OU026071.1, read as the reverse complement.
TGTCTGTCTTTCTGTTTGTTCCGGGTAATCTCCGGCTGGGCCGATTTTGACGGGACTTTCACTGGCAGATAGCTGGACAAGGAGTAACTTAGGCTACTTTTATTTTAGAAAAAGAATTAGGGTTCCGCGCAATAAAATAGAATTCATAAAATCCAATATCTCCGCGCGTGTGAAACCGCGGGCAGCAGCTAGTAAATAAACAAAGTAATACGATAACCTTAATGCAATCACACAAATGGATAGATCTAGTTCACGGATCCGATCCATAAAGAAATTAATGCCTATGATCATCACCAGTTCACTGACCTACACGACCTGGTAAACAATGTCTATGCCCTGTATCCGGGTCATGAAAGCCCTGACACGTCCGCCACAGCGACCCAGCCTTTTCCACAATAAAAATATAATGGCTTAAAAAAACGTGAATCAACTTCGTCGAAAATATTGCGGTATATGCGATTTTATCCCTTATTTTCCCACCCTTAGAAACTTTCATAACTTTGTAGTAAGAATACTACCCGGCATCTTCTATATCATACTAATATTATAAATGCGAAAGTGTGTTTGTTGGTTTGTCCTTCTTTCACGCAGCAACGGAGCAACGGATCGACGTGATTTTTGGCAAAGATATAGTTTATGGACCGGAGAGTAACATAGGCTACTTTTTATCCCGGAAAAATGCACGGTTCTTGTGGGAACGCGGGTGAAAACCGCGGGCAGAAGCTAGTATTGAATAATTATACAATGCGTATTTAGTAAGGATAGTAAGGTCCAGTACCGTGGTGTCGGCTGAAACCAGTAGCAGCCCTGTGCAAACAATGCCGATGTCTCAGGAAAACAATTCGCATTGTCTTCTCATTCGATTGTGTTGTCGCTCTAGTTCCTGTGCCTTGGGTGGTGGGAGTCGTTTCGTCGAGCTCGCAGTTCAAGGCACGAAGTTCGTAAAGCATTCTACAACGACTTTACTACGCTATCTAATGCTCTGCTTCTGTGCCTTGAAGTGCTAAATACTGTGTTCTGGTAACTGGATTCGGGAGCCAGTTTGAACTTTGATTTTAGGATGTCCTGGCGGCACGTAGCGCACGACGTTTGATGTGGTTGACTGTCCCAGTATATTATACAGTACTCTTTGTTTTACCTACTTTATATTAGTCTTTGGTGTTGACTTCCTTTGGCTTCGACGGTCGACGACGTGTAGAGTGATAGAGGTCAAACGAGAACCTCTAAAACGGTAACTTCTCAAGAGATAAAAAAAGGAAGAAGTTAACGGATCTCCTTGCAAAAAAAATCGTAGTGCGATATTTCTTTTATATCAATTTATACACGCCGAAGATATCAATACTTATATAGTAGTTAGTAATAATAATAATCAGTTAGCAAGCATTTTATAGGTAGATACGTAAGGCTGGTTATATTATTTATTTATAACCATTACTTATATTCTCTTTGACCATTACATTGTTGGTGATTTCGCTAGTCTTTCCTTTGTCAAATGTCACAAACCTATTCTGTGGATTCAGCTATATCACCGCCATTATGTACTGGCCGGGGAGAATTGCTATTAAAAATAATAATAAAGAAATGAAATAAAACAGACAACGAGCACAGGGGCGTAATTAAAAAGTGAAAGGGGGTATTTGCGACGTTAGTAATGGTATGCTTTGAGCTGCCAATGCTTTGTGAGATAAATTGAGGTTTTTTTTTGTGTTATTAGGTAACGAGACGAGCTGGTCGTTTGCCTGATGGTAAGCATAACGCCGGCCCATAACAATTGCAGTGCCACCCAGAACTTTGAAACACAAAGGCCTGCGCGGCACTGCAATGCGCTCGTTACCCTGAGACATTAGGTATTAAGTCTCATAAGCCCAGTAATTTCACTGGCTACTCTGCTCATCAAACCGGAACACAGTAATGCTTGCACACTACTGCTTGGCGGCAGACTTCACGAGCAAACATTTATTTTTCTATAAAATAATACAAAACTCCTTTGTTTTAGCCATTTACCTAATTCCACAAAGCACGTAGTCAAAATAGAAGATAACCTATTCATAAAATATGCTACCAACTTTATTTCGTAACAAGTTAATTTCCATTAAAATCTGAATGAATGTCGGCATAATTAAAGACCTTACTTAAGACATTTGTTCGATAATTAACAGCGTTATTAGAAATACGAGGTTAATTGGACGGCAATAGGCCGTTCTTGCGCCTCGTTAACAATGCTAAAGGTCAGAGTTAACTTTGGGTCAATATTATTTCTTGATCGTTGCTTCATTAATTTTGTCAACACCCATATTTTAATCATAAATATCCATTTTTAGACTAGGTTCAATACACACTACACACTAGACGCTATCGTAATCATAGTTAAAGTGAAGTCAGAGGGTCTTACCACAAAAAAATTAAACACACGTTAAACCCGTGTTAAACACTGTTTAACGCCTAAACCTGCATTAGTCGCGCGATTAAATATGAGCAACCACAAATCCTGATTTAAGTAGTAGTATCTAACCGTTGTCTAGCACAATTCTGTTATGACATTTCTAATAATTTTTGACGTTTATCTTTAGACGCTGTCTAACTAAACAGGCGACTAAAAATGTGTCTTTGTGGTAACACTAAGAAAGTTAACTGCTTTATTTGTGCGTAAATAAAAAAAAAATTTAGACGGATTTTTTTCAATCTATTTAAAATTAAACACCTCTCAATTCTCATCGATCATCGATGCGAGTTATCTTGTTTAAAAGTAATAAATAAAAAAGACACTACAAATGGAGGCATGATACAATTTATAAGTAGGTAAAAATACGCCTAAAATGATCCTCACACAGACAAGAGTAAATAAAATGATCAATCAATCCAGGGCTACGAATTTGAAATCGTTAACAGTTCATAATCATTGAGTACGTGCTTTTTTGTTGAGAAAACTTTACAGTTCTATAAAAATTTCACTACCACATCCAGCTACAAACGGATTCTTAATTCTACCACAGAATAGATGATGATACTCTACGAACATCCAAAAATAACTTCACTTCGATAATAAAACGCAAACGTCAGTAACAAAACGTTTTTATACAACGGCCACCCGCAGCTTCGCTCATCTGCACGTAACGTCCGACAACGAGTAAACAAATAAAATAGTCATGACAAACAATGTCTGTTTGCGACTCATTTCCCGCTCTTTCTTTCGGCTTCTGGTTTTTACGCGATTTATGTGACTAACCGCTGGTCAAGTGGTCAGTGTGCCGTGTGGTGGAATGCTTTTCCTGAGTCTAATAGATCCATTTATTGAACCATAAATAACCAAGATCTGCGGCGCAAGTACGGATCTTTTTGATCGATAAAATTCGATAAAATAGACAGTTCAAATCGATAAAGTGGGTTTTATCGACTTTTTATATAGTTTATCGAACCTCGATACTTTCGACAAAAGTTATCGAATAGCTAGGTCGAATCCAAAGAGAATATAGAGGTACTACAATACTTTACGATCAGACTTCGGTACTCGCAACATTCGATAAATTTATCGAGTTTTTCGGTTCGACAAATTTATCGAACCGACTTCCGTACTTGCGCCGCTGATCCGCATAAAGTCAAAGGTGAACCTTTATTTTATCATTTGAAACAAAATATTTTACAACCTTACTTTTTGCATCCTTTCCATAACCTTTTTCAAGTTTTTTTTACTTTTAGTTCTTTGAGATCAACAGTGATTTCCAAAGACTTCGCAATGACTTCCATCTGATAAGTGAAGATTCTTACCTGTAGGACAGAGGAGCCGATCCATAGCCGGGCTGGTGCATCCGCAGCTGAGTGGGGTAGGGCTGCGGGGCGTATGGCGCGGCGGGCGGCGGCCGCGGCTGCGGGGGCACCACCCCCCCGGGTTTGCCGTATGCCAGGGCGCCGCCGCCGTGCCCATGCTCCGATTGCCCGGGCCTGTGACAAAAGAAACGACCTTTAGAAACTTTTCGTCAATTTAAACTTCTCAAACTGTCTCCAACGGGATTTCAACACGCATCTTCTTACCGGATAAACGCTCTTCCTCTACCAACTGAACTACAGAGACAAGTCTTAGTCACACTAAATTTTGGATTTTTTAAAATTATGATTATTATGTAACATAAACACACTTCATTGTAAAATATCAAAACGAAAGAGTGCTTAAAAATAGTACAATCTAGCAGCGCATAAAGCAATCTCCGGCATCCGTACTATGAAAGATGACGAATCCATCCAAGAAGCCATTTGCGGTTTTGAGCATTGGAGAGAAGTTCTAAAGCTTTTTAAGGTTTAAGGGTGTAAGGGCGTTTCGAGATTTTAACTTTCTATGTGCCAAATTCAAAACAGACTTCTTTGAAAATGATAGAACAGTTGTTATATTGGTAGTTTTCATTCTCTATTATGGTCCTGATAAAGTTCGAGTGATATCTCTAGGCCTAGAGTTGCAATTCATGCCAAACCTATGACGGGTGAACTTAGATATGGAGAATAAAAAAATCAGCGTTATTGACGAAAGCTTCCGATCAATTTATAAGTTCATCAATATCCATATTACTCTAATCTTCACAGCATCAAAAAAAGCCTCGACATCTGAAAATTTATATCTCTAAACATTTCCCAACTTCTCACACTCAATTTCCATTTGAACCCGAGACATTGCCAACAAGCCAGCACATGTTTATTCAAATGAACACAACAGAAAGCAAGGAAGCCTTATCAGACAGAAACAATCGGTCATATTACTTCATTGCGTACCGTAAACGTGTCGGTCTAATTACAACAATTAATTCATTTAGCAACGACAACACTGAATCATATTACTAAATGCGCATACATTAAGGATTTATCGGAATTCGCGCATTTTTACACGCGAAGCTATATTTTTCCTTGTGCGGAAGGCGCGGCGCTTACTAGTATGAAGTCGTCGACGTATACGGCCCTGAGTGGAACCTGTTATGCGCACCGCCGCGTTTCTAGAACGACCTTAGTACCAGCACATACACACATTTTTTTTTATGTCTTGTTTTTATCTTGCGAGACTGTTTTGTTAACCGATAAATTTGAATAAACAATAGAATTATCATCATGAACGCCATGAATACTTCTGTTACTTCCATAAAAAACAAGAGAATCGAATTCATTGATTCAGTCATCGAACGGCTTAATTTGAATCTCCGTGTGGTACGATTTTTTTCCCTATTCTTTGATCATTTTCGATCCGCGCCGTAGCAGTTCTGGGAAGTTACAAAAAACTATAAAAGATTAGGGTTGCCATGGAATATGTTAATGACTTTAAAATAAAATAAGTAAGACTTTTAAATAAAAAAGAAAAAGCGGAACTAAGATAACTCTCAAACATCTTCAAGGTTGTGTTACGAAATTTGTTGTTAGTAATTAACGTTGATGGAATAATTGCCGTCAAACATTATAAAATGTTTCGTCACTTTATGGTGTGGGCTTTGGCTTAGAACGGATAACATAATGAAATGTTTACTAATTATTTTTAAAGTATTAACGTATTCTAAGATACGTTTCTTACAGAGCTCACACAACAAGGACAGGTATATATTCCACTTCCGTTCAAAGATCATGATTGTCATAAAAGTCACGAGTTCACCTCTACACATTTTGATCAAAATCACAAACTAAAGGTCTACTTTTATTCTACCCGTCCAATATTGCTGCTCGGAACAAAACACTTCCACGAATCGACCATGTTCCTATTCCGCAAATACCGTCAAACGTTTGCCAAAATCCAGGTTAGGGCGTAATTTCTTGAACTTTATAGTAGGGAAGCGAACTGGGTAATGAAACTTCAGATTTCTTTTCATAAGAAAACTGATTGGACGTAATGAAACACGTAGCTTCGTACAAGATTATATACAACTAGGTGCTGCCCGCGGTTTCACCCGTGTGGAGATATTGGATTTCATGACATGAATATAAATTACCAAAATAAAAATATAAATGAAAAGGACTCTACTAAATTTCTCGGAATTATTATAGATAAAAAGTTGGACTGGAAAACACACACTGAGGATCTGACCAAAAGGCTAAGTAGCTCAGCTTATGCCCTCTACAAACTTGCTCCCGTTGTAGAAAAAGATGCACTCATGACTGCATACCATGGGATGGTGGCTGCAGTTTTGAGGTATGGGTTGATATTTTGGGGGAATTCTACTCAGTGTAATCTGGTATTCAAACCACAGAAGCGTTGTGTTAGGTCCATGTTTGGTCTGCATATGATGGATAGCTGCAAACCAAAATTTATAGAACATAAAATTCTAACACTTCCGTCGCTTTATATTTTAGAAGTAGCTCTGTTTGTTAAATCAAATCCACTCTTTTTCCCACTGCTTTCTGATACAGTACAGCGAAACAGACGTGACCAAAGTAAGCTACGTATACATAAGGCTAAGAAGAAGCTCATGGGCAATAGTATTTTCTGTATGGGCCCAAAAATTTACAATAAGATACCTAAAAACATAAGGGACCTTAATACTAACTTATTTAAAACTAGAATAAAAAGGATTTTAGCAAATAAATGTTATTATAGCATAAAAGATTTTTTGACCGATAAAGAATTGTAATTAAATTATTGTTTGCTTGCTTGATTTGTTTTGTTGACTTTGTGACATTAGTTTTTTTTTTCTCTAATTTAATTCTTTCTTTTTTTTCTTGTGACATTTTTATTTTTATTATTATTTGCTACACTGAAGATAGATTGAAAATATTGTAACACGGCACACTTCAAAATTTGTACGCCTATTGGGGCAAAACATGTTGACCACAACTTTTAATTTTAAGACCTGCATGCATGATGAATTGTATTTGTTGATTATGTATGTAACCTACACGTGTATTTTCAAATAAAATATCTTTATCTTTATAATGGTTTTTATATTTTTGCACGGAATCCTAAATCTTTTACTAAAATTAAAATAGTCTAAGTTACACCTTGTAACATTAGCTATCTGCCAGTGAAAGTCCCGTCAAAATCGGCCCAGCCGTTTCGGAGATTACCCGGAACAAACAGACACAGACAGACAAAAATTTTAAAAATTGTTGTTTTGTTATAGGTACCGTATATACTTTCATATACATTTCGTAAAAAGCTGTTATTTTGATATTACAAACAGACACTTCAATTTTATTTATTTGTATGTAAGATAACTCTTGTATACCAAACTTACTTCGATGAAATAGAATGTCGTAGCGTGCTCGTAGCCGTTTAGAGCCTAATGAAAAGTTGTTCTTTTTGTAGTACAAATGCATAATCCCCATATTCGCCAACCCTAGATCCGGTCCGGATCCGACCCGTTACACAAGAACAACGTTCATCACGTGGGAGTGGATGTTTGGCCGGTGCGTCAACGAGGAGTTTTCGAGAACGGATGTCTGCGACTCCGTGACGTTATTTATTTTATTATCTGTGCGTGTGAGACTATAAGCTTTATATCGGTGAACAATCATGTTATTTATACATCTTACCATCTGCGTACAAATGAAGTACCTAAAAATATGAGTGAGTATTTTACTGAATCGCAAATGATTTAGAAAAAAATAATGAAACAACCAGAACCAAAACAAAGCGGACATTGCAGATTGCAGAGTGCAGAATTTTTTGTAGGTAATATCACAGGACGTGACGGGCAAAACAATGTGATCATTTTCATAATACTGCCTCAACATCCGGCCTAAAGCGCAAGGCCTAGCAATTTGGACATAATCAAAGGGCTGACAAACAACAAATGTAATACGAAGTTACTGCTCTGTATCGTATAGTCTATACTTTAGGCGGCGCGCGGCGACGCGACGGTTACCTAGATCGACGTATTATTGTGAAAAACGACATTTTTTACTACAGACTTATTACAGAGTATAAACTAAAATGTATGTAGTTTAAAACATAGGGAATCAATGGCGGCAATTCGGAATAAATTGGCAGTCAGTGACTGTACCGTTCACCTTCAGGATTGGTTGTGTATTGAATTAACTTTATTTAGGCACACGGACATCAATATTTTTACAAAGGAAGCTTATAGATTCTGTAGATTATCAATTGTCACAACTCACGAGCTGTTTGTAGTGGAGGATATTTTACTGTCGCATAATTAATGACGATGACTTCATTGTTACAAGAATAATTTTAAACAATAAATTAAAAACGATAATTCAAAAACGTGCTTCAAAAAAATAGATGATGTGCATTTTCATTTCGTTATTATTTCTTGCTGCAGCATTAATTACCACATATAAAACAGCAAATGCACGGTCGAAATATTAAAAATATTCTTGCCCCTGTTGAAGACCTCATTACGTTCCTATACTCGTAATTCATCTGTTGAAGACCTCATTACGTTCCTATACTCGTAATTCATTGGAACAACCTTGGATTACCATAAAAAAACATTACCACACATACAACACGCTAATAAAATATATTGTGCGAATTTGCACTAGTAACGTATAACGTGCTATATTTTTTGCCTAGTGTAGTTAATTTTACTCATGTATCTTAGATGCCTAGTTAACATTTTATTTTGTGGTATGTGATAATAAATAATTGTAGCTACACGTGTAGTGCTAATTATTTATGTAGTTAGGTCTAAGCACGTAAGCTTGGTGATAAAGTGTTTTGTTTTCGTAATAATCAAAATAATCAAAAATAACATTAAAATAATATGAATAAATTTATTTTATACTAGCTTCTGCCTGAGGTTTCACCCGCGCTCCTAAGGAGACCGTGCAGTTTTCCGGGATAAAATACGGGATATAATATTCCACTAATCTTCCGCAAGGGCATACCTATGTTACTCTCCGGTCCATAAACTATATCTATGCCAAAAGAAACGTCGATCCGTTACGCTCCCACTGCTGGGACACCGGCCTTCTCTCAGAGAAAGAGGTATGGGCCATAATCCACCACGAAGGGCCCAGTGCGACTTGGTGGATGTCACATGTCCTCGAATTTTGTGGTTCTTGAACATGCCGGTTTCTTCACGATATTTTCCTTCACCGTTTTAGAGCGAGTGTGAATAATCCGCACATAACTTGATATAAGTCATTGGTGCGGGCCGAGTGGAGATTCAAAATATGGTGCTTCGGATTGAAAGTCGCACAATTCCCTCTCGGCCACACTCGCTCCAAACAAATACGGGGTTGGTAGTTTTGCTAAAGCAAAACAATAAAAAATTAACCCATGTTTTGTACGACTAGTATTATTGGTGACAATGGTTACCGATTATTTATTTATTATTGTTTACTCTGAAACAGTTGAAGAACTCGATAACGCTCAAACTGCTGAACAGAGAAATTAGGGTGAATAAAACTTTGGATTGAAATACTTTTATATCGGAAAACGGGTATACTGCGCTGAAATCTCCAACGTGGGAAGCAGCTGTTATGATTTTTTGGTGAAAGCAATCTTTGAATGAATTCGATAAAGAGAAAGCAAAAAATAAATGTTTGAAGGATAAAGTGAAATGGCATGCCCTACATTGATAATAAAAATTGTTGACTTTTGATTAAGCTCTTGGTGACATACAAAACTATAATTAGAAAATCATCACTTTGATAATAACTAGAGTTCTTTCGCATATGTGTCGGCTAGGCATGGCAAAAACTTAATGTAATAAAAATAAGAAATAAAACGATCTAGGTAAGTTTAATCGACTGTTGTTAAAATAACTGGAACACGGCGCAGCGTAGTAAACATCAGAGCCCAAAAATTATCGACATCCAGTAGCACAAACTGTCAAGTGCTTTCCCACATCGGCGTAAGTATAAATAACACTCTTGTCACGCAAGGTCACGCACATGTGGGTGGCGCGAGCGCAGCTCGTAGTTGACAGTGACAGGAGTTAACAAGACACGTGGAAACGCGTGTGGGAGCGGTGCGACTCCACATTTGGAAGTTGAAAGTTCTTGGGTTGGGGTTCTAATATGATAGTTGTTCCCAAATTTGAGCGCATGTCCCTTTAAAAATGTTTTTTTTTGTAATTGCTATTTATAATCATGTGTAAGGTATGTACTATGTAGGCCTTACACTTAGGTGAAGTTGCGGGAGCGGAATGCAAGTAAAGGGTCCGTCACCGTCGAGAGCATTTATTATACTAAAAATAATATTAATTACAAATAAATTAAAAGGTATGCATCGCAACATTTTTGCGGCGTCAACATTATGTTGAGAGTACTTGTACACTCTATGTACCTACACTGCACTTTTATTTTTATTTAAACTTATTTGTCTTAGTACTGGGCAAAGATTGTTCTATTTATAACATGGTCTAAGGAAGAGCTAAAGTTACAGCGCACTAGTGTTGTTGCATACATCGCACCCTCTTTTCTTACCAAAAACCTGACCCTAAAAACTACTTACGGTCCCCCTCTTTACTAGCCCAATTACAACTCTGTCCTTATTCATCAGACGATACCAACATAAAAACAAGAAATAGCACTGGCTGGTTTTATACGCTAATTATCCAAGGAGATTTTACCAAAACAAGTTTTTTAATCTATGTCCATTAAAAAATAAGATAAGAATAGCTAGCTACATATATAGTAATCACAAATTATATAGGGATAGTAATCTGTGGATAAGAATGAGAGGCCGACGTGAGGCCGACTAAAGAAACGCAATTTCGTAAGCAACAAAATTATAACAACATGTTCATTATAATTGGGCACAAAAATAGATCTGAGTCACAACAGCTGGTAAATAATTTTACTGCTGCAACGGCATATAACGGTATAATACAATGCCGCAATTAATTAGAGAAGCCTGAGAGTGAGAATCATGGTGGTAGACGAGCTGATACTAATTGCCTAGGTATTGTCTCGGTTCTGAAGTTAGTGCTTACGTATTGTTGTTAAGTACGTGTTCAGTCTCCATATTTTATTAGGTAAGTACCAAGTATGCAGTATGCTGCGCTTTTACTTTAATGACATTATAAATTAGGTATTGTTCTATTGTATGTGTATATTATATGTGTATATTAAATTGTGTCAATAAATGAATTTGAATTTTGAATGAATTTGAAATTCACTTTCTACCGAAATAATAATGCATAAAATTTACTCGAAAATATTATATTACGTTTGTGTGAAGAAAAGCCAGTTTTCAACACCTTAAAGCAACATCAATATACTGGATAGTTTTGAGTCTTCCTATAATATACCTAGTCTATAAATATCAAGCAAACACATCATCCATACTAATATTATAAATGCGAAAGTGTGTTTGTTGGTTTGTTAATTTGTTGGATTGTCCTTCTTTGACGCAATAACGGAGCAAGGGATCAACGTGATTTTTGGCATACATATAGTTTATGGACCGGAGAATAACATTAGGCTACTTTTTATCCCGGAAAAACGCACGGTTCCTGTGGGAATGCGGGTAAAAACCGCGGGCAGAAGGTATTTTGTTTATAAATGGAAATAGTCCTAGCCATTATAAACTTGGCATAATGCAATGTATGCTACACAATCCAATGATAAAATTGACAGCTGTTATCTGTAAACGTTAGGTCAAACGCACTATCTAGTTATGAGACATACGTACCGACTAATATCAAATTATTTATATGCACAAATTAATAAAGGTCGTGAAATGTTGTAAACTGGAATACCAGTTTTAAATCAAATAATGAAATCGGTTTATACATCAATGAACGAATTCGTGGCGATAAATTGTTTCTGCGTCAGATTAATTAAACCGCAATTCGGATTGAATATGTGAGATATGATAATAAATTGGAACTGTTGTTTCCTCGTAACCCGAAGCGAAAGTGTGTAACGGGCGTTCCATGGCCACAAAATCGATATAATACGATGTATGTAGTCTGTGCTTGTAATGTAAATATCGTGCGAATACTGCAGAATTACCCTGCCAAACTTGAACAAGCTTAAAATAATTACTATCAATAATGAGGTTTTTTTAAGTTATGTTATTTGGTAACGAGACGAGCTGGTCGTTTGCGTGATGGTAAGCATAACGCCGGCCAAAAACAATTGCAGTGCCACCCAGAACTTTGAAACACAAGGGTCTGCGCGGCATTGCAGTGCGCTCTTTACCCTGAGACATTAGGTATTAAGTCTCATAAGCCCAGTAATTTCACTGGATACTCTACCCATCAAACCGGAAAACAGTAATTCTTGCACATTGCTGCTTGGCGGCAGACTTTACTCACAAAGCGGTGGTAACAACCCAGACGGACGCTCGCAGAAGAGTTAGTCCGGGAATATTTATAGTTGAGTAAAAGAATTTAGACACAGAAAACAAATACGATGCTACACAAAGTACCTATTCTTAGTACAGAAGTAAATCGACTTTTTCAGACAATATCTGAACAAAAATTTTCTATACACATTATATTAGGTACCTATCATGTAACGGTTACGTATTAGAAAAAAATCTTGTCACTAATATTAAGAGAAGTTGACAAAATCACGTTTGTTGAAATGAATGACAAAGCAGTAGCGACCTACGTGCAAAACAGCAACATCCGTAATATTTTACGAAAGCAATGTGAAGAAATCCACTCGACAAGTCAAACATTACCAACTTTACAGAAATAAAGTAGCAAAAACCACTCGAATTTCTCTTACGAGCTCAAACAACTCGGAGACGAGTGACCTTCGAGCGCCAACAGCCGGCTGGTAACAGCGTAGCGTAAAACTCTATCTATAACCATACCTACGTATAGATCGGATCAAACAAGTCTGTATGCATACTATACGTATATATGTAGCGCTTAGCACGATGACCCGCGCGCCACCCGCCGCCATTCCGTGACGCATCCGACACTGCAGCAAGAAACGTCGTATCTCACGCGATAAATAACCTAAACTCGACTTAGAAGTGTTGCTTACAGGCTTGAAATTTGAACGGTATTCTTTTGTAGGTTAGATTGTTAGGTACGAATTACAGTCGAGAAAGCATTCATTGTGTTTTTATTTTTGTACACATCAGGCGGAGCGCAGTCGGACACAAGTGCAGTGTTCCGAGAAACCTTCTAAAACAGATATTATGTTGTTGTTCGCGGTGGGAGCGGTCGATGCAAAATGCAGCTACGGAGTTCTCGTTTTATATTTAACTAGCTGCGCCCCGCGGCTACGCCTGCGCGGAAAATGATGTGTCGGACCCTATTTACCCCCTCGGGAGTTATTTTCAAAAACTAGATTAGCCTATGTATTATTCCAGAACCTAACTAATAAAAGAACGAACTATCTACATTTCAAACTTCATCAAAATCGGTTTAGTAGTTGCGGAGATACCGTAGTAACATTAATATTTAGTAGGATTACTTACATCTACAACGCCTAATGTTCTATACACCAGGCCTTGACCTTATTTGATGTTTACTCTAATTAAGTAAGTAATCACAAAACTTTAGTGCTATCTTCGTAACTCTCATGTTATGAAAGTACGTTGTAAATAAATCTTGAATTCACACTTGGCTCTCAGCACAATCAAGTTATATCTTTTGAGAAACTTCACACGGAGTACAGTGTAGGCTGTGCGAGGCAATCCGGTTTCAAAAAAAAGATTTATATAAGCAAAAACTTCGCGTAAGGGGCACCTCAGACGCTCAAACAAACGCACGTTTGCTTGTCAGAATAACAACGCTTTTGCGTCAAACGCGGATTTCGTGTTACTCGAAATGCGCGCTTGACGCAAAAGCGTTGTTATTCTGATAAGCAAACGTACGTTTGCTTGAGCGTCTAAGGTGCCCCTTATATTTAATGGGATCAGAGAGATTTAAATTAAAAGCGAAAAAGAAGTAGATTTAATAATTACAGAGGCTCTGTTCCGCCACGCGAAGGCAGTGACAAATAGCCAGTAATAAATAGTCTATACAATATACATATATAAAAATATTAATTTAGAGCGAATGCTGTGGTGCCTGTAGGGACGAATTTAAGTGCAATATGGACAAACAACATTACGCAACACTTTGGATTGAATAGAATTTATGTCTATTGATACGGTGCAGTGCAGGAATTACATAAACATAATAAATGTATCTTTATTTAGCTCCAATTTTACAGAGACAATGTGGATGATTAGCGTTTTTTTTATGTTATTTGGTAACGAGACGAGCCGGTCGTTTGCCTGATGGTAAGCATGACGCCGGCCCATAACAATTGCAGTGCCACCCAGAACATTGAAACACAAAGGCCTGCGCGGCACTGCAGTGCGCTCGTTACCCTGAGATTAGATATTAAGTCTCATAAGCCCAGTAATTTCACTGGCTATTCTGCTCATCAAACCGGAACACAGTAATGCTTGCACACTACTGCTTGGTGGCAGACTTCACGAGCAGAGCGGTGGTAACAACCCAGACGGACACTCGCAAAAGAGTTAGTCCTACCACTAACTATTCTGATGTTTTGTATTCGTGAGATGAAAAGCATAAACACGTCACTCTGTCACTCAATGTAGGTAATTATTTACGAAAATATTTTCATTAAGTGCGTACTAGAAACCGTCTAGCTGTATTTTTCCAGAATTTATTTAACAATTGTCGCGTGTCAACAACGATGTCGTTCACCCTACACTCTACAGCGACTGTCAGCAATGACTGCAAGACGGCATGACGACTCAGATTTTTTCCTTTTTTTGAAATGATCAACTTTAATTAACCCAAAACTGTCAACTGCTGTGTCGTTCACCCTTTAAAAGTATCCTGTATGGAATACTTTAAGAGCGTTGCATTTATACCGACAAAGTTGATGTATAATGATATTAGATACTACTCGTATACTGAAATGTAAAATAGGTCGGGTTGGTAATGTCCACCATTTTGTTTTGATATTTTGGTGCTGAAGTTCAGCAAGTCAAAGCTAAAAATTACGCTTTCAAAAATATTTTGCAGGCAACGGAAGTGATACCGGCAATAAATGATAACAATCTGTAAATAAATATTTAAGTAAATAGAACCTTAGTACCTTAACTGTTAAGTGCTTTTAACTATAATCTGTACTAGGTATTTCTATAATAAATGTATCCAAAAATTAAAAAAAAGCTATTAAAGGTAGTAAGAATTACAAAACCATTTGTTTCCTTTATTTCCTAGTCAAGTACCTTACTTCTTCCGAGAAAACTCAGAGGGGGAAGAAAAACTATTTTTCTTCGAACAGTGCCATTTAAATGCACGCATGTCCGTGAGGATTGAATCCAACTCCTTGCAGGGTGACGAGCGGGGCGTGTGAAGTTAGAGCGTGTAGAGCGGATCGATTTCAATCCGAGTTTGGAAATTAGTCACTTTGTTTATCGCTACAAAAAGAAGCCTTTGTTTATCTGAGGCATGGTTGTGTTATGTGAAGCGAATTTTTAGAACGGACGAACCTATTTCAATGCAGCCTTACCTCTTGGAAAGAAAGCACATTTTGCGCATTTTCGGGGTTCTCAAGAGCTCCTATAAAACGGACCCCAACATCTCCAACTCTACACATACTACGTCTAACTTCAGTAAAGAAGAAGTGATAGAGAGTTAGGAACTTTAGATTGGATTGGACCCCTGTCTACAAACCATTTATTGATTAATAAATGGTTTGTAGATAGGGGTCCAACACAACAAAGACAAGGTCCAAGGACAAAGTCCAAGACAACACACACTTTTCGGTCTTGTTTCAACTGTATTGCACGTTTAAAAAAAATTGTTTACGTAATACCCAAGTAATACCAATCAAAATCAGAACCATGAGTAGAGAACGTTCAAGTAAAACAAAACAATAACTTCATAATGCCACAGATAGATTTACCTAAATCTAGTAGGTACATACGCTAAACGTATAATCCATGCAACATCGATCGCGCCGCCTTTCCTAGAATTCCGTCGATGCAGTGTGTACTGTGTACCTATTAGACGGATAGCGCTAGGTTTTGAGGTTTCGAAAATATTAAAATCTTTGGTTTTTTGCATATAGGTTCTAGACCATTAGCACAACCTAATTCCTTAATTTGTGTCATTTTGGGTACTTGGGTAGGTAGATATTTAGGTATTTGTCTTTTCGAACAATATCGGACGAAAAGAATAGGTATCAGAGTAGAAAATTTCACTTTCGTGATACTAACGAAGTAGTAGCCGATGTACATATGCATTTTGTGTCATTTCCGTCCACGGGAACACTGTTTTTTAACCAATACCTAACACGTGGCCTAAATAGCTCTAAAAGAATATTCGCCTGTGTTAAATAGGTGTTATGCGTTTTAGATCACTGGTATCTGTTGTTCAAAAGAATTTGTGTCAAATTCATCCACATCTTTTGTAGCAATTTTAATTTTTTCGTAAAACATCCTGTAAAAGCCACAAAAATGTATTAGAGTTTACGTCTTTATTATGACTATAATGTAACGAAACACTATCCAAAATTTGTGTCATTTTTATCCATGGAATCTTATTGAAAAAGAAAACAAACGTTTTGGCGCGCAACTCTTGTGTGTGTGAGTGCGGGGTCAGCGGGCGGTGCCGCGGGGCACACAGGCGCGCGGCGCGTGCTAATGTCGGAGGGTCCCAAAGGGGCCGGTGCGGGGGAAACAGGTAGCCTTAGCAATTTTAATAGCAATTCTATTAGTTCAAGCTATTTTGAACCTTATCACCACTGAATAAGGTCTAACTGTTTTTTTTTTTACCTACGTGGTTCCGGCCGATATTAAGGTTCAATATAGTTAGCATTTTTATTCGATCATAATGGTTAATCTATTTTGAACCTTATCACAACTGAATAAGGTCTAACTGGTTTTTTTTTGCCGCCGGACCTACGTGGTTCCGGCCGACATTTGAAAGATGAACTGCTTAGTTTATACTTTATAGTTGTGTTATTGTATAAATTAAAATTAATTAAAAATGGCAGTATCACTGGAAACATTTGGATGATAAATAATCTATATACAAATAAATAAAATTGAAGTGTCTGTTTGTAATATCAAAATAACAGCTTTTTACCAAATGCATATGAAAGTATATACGGTACCTATAGCAAAACAACCATTTTTACAATTTTTGTCTGTCTGTCTGTCTGTTTGTTCCGGGTAATCTCCGAAACGGCTAGCGGCTGGACCGATTTTGCGGGGACTTTAACTGGCAGATAGCTGATGATACAAGGAGTAACTTAGGCTACTTTAATTTTAGAAAAATAATTATGAATCCGCGCAAAAAAATAAAAACCGTGAAATCCAATACCTCCGCGCGAGTGAAACCGCGGGTGAGCAGCTAGTGTAAAATATATGCGGCAATTAAAATATTTACCTAGGTACAGTAAAAGCGAAAGAAACAATAAAACACGCAAAGCGGCTTTTACCATAGTACGGAACAGCAACATTTAAAAATATACTTTATTCATTGAGTAATAAGGTTGCTTTCATTCTGTTTGTTTACATTCTCAAAAACACCGATCGCGACGAAGGCGGCTTATGTCAAAGTCCTCGGCGATATCATTCAACAACATACTTTATGCTATGTTGTAATAAGATCTATTTTACTTTTTTAATGAAACCTAAAGGACGTAGGTACCTAAAATAAAGTTTATGAGTTTGGTAACTCCATAGAGTAATTCGGTTTAGAAGCTCTGATACACCAGGTTGTCGGGTCGATTCTCGAACTTGTTAACCCACTAAATAAGAAAATTAGGTAAGTAATTCATATTGAGATTACTAGATTCTAAATAGGTACCTACGTCATTATTTTTATCTCTATACCTACCCATTTGTTCATTACGTAAAAGAGTCAATATTCCATACTACGCTATATAAGTACCTACATCGGCGCGGACGATACGAAAGGAGTCGAGCGGAGCGGCGCGGGCGAGCTGTGTACGTAGGTACATAGAAGTAAAATTAGTAGAACCACAGACAAGCGGCGTGTGCAAGCAGCGCACTGACGCCATAAACAAAACCAGCGTCCCGCGGCCGCCTCCCTTCCCACCCGTGCAGTGTTGCTATGACCGTCATTATTTATCCGTTTTTGGGGTACACATTAAATAAGATATTAAATTGTTATTCAAATGACTTCCAAAATATTTTTTGATTAAAAGCTCGGCTGAACCACGTAAGTGAATCCGGTTAAATAGACATAAATATTTTCCAAAATATTCTCAAAACTTTTATCTTAACGTAGTTAAAATCACAAGAAAATGTATTTTTTTTTAATTTCCCGCTATTCTCGTACCTTTCTTAAACTATGTTTTGTCTCTTTCGATTCAGTTTAAAATAGTCAAAAAGCAACAAAACAAACGTAGTTTAACTATATTTATTTATAACATAATTTATTTATTTTATAATATTTTTTTAAATAATTATATCCTATTATAGATATCATATTGGAATGAAAAAACAATTTATTACAGAAACAAATTATCATAGAAAGGCAGGTATGATATATATATATATATATAATATGATATGACTAGCTGCTGCCCGCGGTTTCACCCGCGCGGAGATATTGGATTTCATGGTTTTTAATTTTTTGCGCAGAACCCTAATTCTTTTCCTAAAATAAAAATAGCCTAAGTAACTCCTTGTACCATCAGCTATCTGCCAGTGAAAGTCCCATCAAAATCGGCCCAGCTGTTTCGCAGATTACCCGGAACAAACAGACAGACCAAAATTTTAAAAATGGGTGTTTAGTTATATGTATCGTATATACTTTCATATGCATTTGGTAAAAAACTGTTATTTTGATATTACAAACAGACACTTCAATTTTATTTATTTGTATAGATATTGTACAATCGACACAGAAAAACATAGGACTGAGTGAAGTTTGGCTAAATACTCTTTGGCCAGTTCTATTCTTATTTTAATCGCATTGTAGATTATATTATGTCTATCGTTTAACTAATTATTTGAATAAATACCATCGCCTTGTATTATCTGTGAAAGGACGGTGCTGGCGTAAATCGCATTGTGTACATTTTTTTGCACGATGTGTCATTCATTCAAACGATTGTCAATAGACGGGAAAGTGGGAAACCTAATTGAATTTAATGGCAACCCAACGCCTCTGTTTGTTGTCACCGGTTTTGAATATAAATATTTGCATAAAAACACATCAAAGTGAGAAATATGTGATACGTACTTGTGGAAATGTATTATTTTGTCTTTCTCTTTAACCCTCGTGTTATTTCGGCAGAATTTAATCGCACAACTCGTCATATTTTCTCAATATCCGTTTCGTGTAGTGACGTGTGCGGCGCTGTCAGCACTGGCTGACGTAAATGGAGTTAGTGTGAGTCCTCACTCCTTTATTGTAGCATCATGGTTTATGCCCGTATTGTCTATCTGCTAAGGTTTATAATCAAAGCGTAGGTATTTATACCCCCCGCGCGTCGCTGCCGCCTGTAGCTCTCGTTCGGAGAAACCACAAACGTTTGTTTGTGTTTTTTCATGTAAATCGTGAATGAAAATGACACAAATTTACACTGTCGATCTGTCATGCATTTATGATATTGAATATGTAAACTCTAATAATGGCAATACTTTTTTGAAGCTACAAAAGCTTGGAAAAGCTAAATAATTAATTATCGTCAAAACCTGTGGCTTAATTAGGCACAAATTTATTTAATGGGCATATTTAGGTGATTTGAATTATGTCGTGTCTAAATTTTCAAATCTGATTTTATTTTGGCAAAGTTTTTGCATACTGACCGTATGTCAGTTTGTAATTAATGAAACTGACACAAATTAGGTTTGCATACTACTCAGGCTATCTTAGATAGAATACCATTATATTTTTAAACTCAAAAAGTATTTTGACAGTTTTATGTTGATTTAAACAAAACAGTCACAAACCATTGAATTCCTGAAAATGCAAGTGCACGATGTGACACAAAACTCAATAATAAGCTTTTTATGTACAACTGTATCCTCAGGCAAAAAATTAGCTACTCTAGAATTATGGTAAGTTATGACCCCAAAAAGTGCTAGCGCTACCGGACTATATAGCATATTATGTTATGTTCGACTTTTACTTTCCGCCGCGATGTTTGCAAGGGCGAAGGGCATTTTATAAAACTTTAATGATTTTAATTTGATTAGCTGTTCTATTATAAAATGTCTTTCTTTGTTTAGTAAAGAAATTTTAATCTGGCTTTGGTGACTGGCGGGTTGCCAACTGGCCAGTCATCAAAACTTTTTTATTTATTTTTAGTTTTTTTTGTTTATTCGGAACTGTTTTAGGTGCTTTAGTCACTAACCGATTACCATAGAGTAGTACTACGTAATGGCAATCACTGATTATATCAGCCATGTATTGCTATATAATCTTCGGGTTGCAAACATGGATAAATTAAATAACGTCAAAATCAGCCGACTCGTTGCTATCGTTCGCGACAGAAATTGAGGAGTGAATTAATAAGAAGATAATAAAAATTGTTCTATTTAAAGACTCCATCTACATTGTTAAGGAATCTGATACGGATTGCATTCAAATGATGACCAACGGGTATGTAGGTAGTAGGTACCAAGTTGAACATTGGTATTCACGATCGACGGTCTATCTTTGAATCTGGCCAAGGGCGAGTGTGTCACGAAACCGAATAGATCAGACCAGCCACAGATGATGTGATAGTTCACGGAGTCCGATACGACCTCCTTGCTTACGTTCTACACCTCAAACTTAAATGCGCCTGTAGCGAAGTCTCTAACTTGTACTACAACCTACGCCATCTAGTAGGGCGATTGAATTGCATTCTTTTTCTTCTCTAGCCAGAAACTGAGTATTGCGCCAGTTCCAAGTAAAAAAGAGGTGTTTTGCTATATGGTAACATTACGTAATGTCATCTGGTTCATAAATAAATAACACACTAACTGTTAGTGGGACTGGGAGGACTAACTCTTCTGCGAGTGTCCGTCTGGGTTATTACCACCGCTTTGCTCGTGAAGTCTACCGCCAAGGAGTAGTGAGCAAGCATTACTGTGTTCCGGTTTGATGAGCAGAGTATCCAGTGAAATTACTGGGCTTATACGTCTAAGGCGTATAAGGCGTGTACGTCTAAGGCGGATTTCGTGTTACTCGAAATGCGCGCTTGACGCAAAAGCGTTATTATTCTGACAAGCAAACGTACGTTTGCTTGAGCGTCTAGGGTGCCCCTTACAATGAGTTGGAACGTTGAATTCGGAACGTTTGGATTTCCAATAGTTCTATCACTCCACGTAATCCAGTTCTGATGTATGCTTTATGACTGTTAACTGTATTTCATCAAAATCCGTACAGTAGTTTTTGGGTGAAAGAGTAAACATTCATGTATAATCATTCCATCCTCGCAAACTTTCGCGTTTATATTTTAGTAGAATAGGATAAAAGTACACTTACGGATGCTGGAGCCGAATATCCGTAGCTACTATATAGTAAATGTGTCAGTGTGTTTGTAGGTTTGTTGGTGTGATGCTGTGTCGGTTTGTCCTTCTTTCACGCAGCTTTCTTTGTTAGTGGTAGGACTAACTCTTCTGCGAGTGTCCATCTGGGTTGTTACCACCGCGTTGCTCGTGAAGTCTGCCGCCAAGCAGTAATGTGCAAGCATTACTGTGTACCGGTTTGATGAGCAGAGTAGCCAGTGAAATTACTGGGCTTATGAGACTTAATACCTAATGTCTCAGGGTAACGAGCGCACTGCAGTGCCGCGCAGGCCTTTGTGTTTCAAAGTTCTGGGTGGCACTGCAATTGTTATGACCCGGCGTTATGCTTACCATCAGGCAAACGACCAGCTCGTCTCATTACCAAAACTCAAAAAAATAAAAGAAAAAAAAAGCAACAGCGCAACGGATCGAAGTGTTTTTTTGCATAGATATAGTTAGTTCATGGACCGGAGAGTCATTCTCAACATAAGAGTCATTCTCAAAAAGTTGTCCCGTCACGAAATTGTCAAGAAATTGTTTCGTCAAGAAAACGTCAAGAAATCTTGTGAGGAAGTTTATGACGTAGTCTTAATTTTATAACTACATCAAAACTATCTCTTGAATTCGTTAACACAAGTCTCCAAAGTAATAAACCGTCATGCAACAAGTATTTTGATATATTTAACTATAATAATACTTATTCTTTGTCTCGATACTGCGTCAGGAAATATTTTTATTTAGCATCGTTATTTTAAAATGGCAGCGTTATTTTAGTGTCTTCTATGGAACGCTACTTGGTTGCTTTCCACAAACAGCTAAATCTTCTGAATAAATTCCAATTCTGATGCGGTTAAAAGCGTCAAGAAATATTGTCACGAAATTTCGAGAAAATGAGGGACATCATTTGTTTTTGATATTTTACTTATCAATATAAAGCTAAAGTTACATTAGGCTTTTGAATAACATCATACGTTATTTCAACTGTAGACCATATAAAAAATTTTGTTTAAATAGTTAAAAATATTAGTTCCATGACGATTTTTAATCCCTTCGGTAGGAGGGGGACAACGGAGATTTCTATGAAGGACATTGTTTCCTACCTTAAACAAATCGTTTTATTTTTATATTAACGAAAGCCTGCATGTGTTCTAATGTCTCCAAAGTGTAGATTAAAGACTTTGTTAACATTCAAATTATAAATTATTTGTGACGGACATAATATTTTTGATATATTTACGCTTTTCATAGAAAGACAGTTTAATTTTCTGAAAGTGGACAACTTTTTGAGAAAGACTCATAAGACTTTTTATTCCAGAAAAATGGACTTTCCCTGTAAGAATAGCCGCGCAGATGAAGTAAAACTGCTGCGATGGCAGAAGCTAGTATTATATAATGTTTGTTTTTAGGTATTGCTACACACTAGTTTTATGTCGATACAAAACTGAGTGAGATTAAATGTGTTACAATCTCACACGATATCATGCGACATATATGATGTATATATGCTATTGCTAAGTCTATTAAAGAATTTATAAAAGTGCTGAATACCTTGAAGTCAAATAGGTAGTTGATATACCTATGCAAATCTACCTATTAAGATATACCTACTAGGTACCTATTTCAAGTTGGCACAGTTACTTGATTGCATTATCGATATACAGCTGTTCTTATATAAATAGATAGCTAACTAGGTACGTACGTTTTATAGCGACCTATTTATTGGTTACGATCTACGTTCAGTTCCATGCGCATTTTTCACAATTCCCGGAACAACGTTCGGCCGCGACGTAAGAATGCACAAAACGAAAACATACGCGTGGAAAGTAGGTAATTAACCGTACAAGTTTATTAATAAGTATGAATTCATCAACAATAAACCTTTTTTGTACCATGTGCAGTGTGCTTAACTGGACGGAAACATGTGGCCAACCTGGCCCAGCTAAAAAGCACATGTTCGGTGTTCCTAATTCGAACTGTAACAAAGGATAGGTAGATTTCACTTTCGCATCGATTTTTATTAAATTTGTGGTTTGGAGGAAATATTGGGAGTATTGAATTCCAAAGTTCTTTGCAAGAAATATGGATGAAAAAATGTTATAAATTCATACATTCATACAGGGACTGGGTATGAATATGTCTCTATAGCGAATGTCAATGACCTTAGATAAATGAGCGAAACGTTTTCAAGGAGGCCAGTCTCGACAGGAAGGAATGTACCTATGTAGGTATAACGGGGCGTCCGCTTCTCGGCCGGAAGATAAAGCTCACCTATAAAAATAGCGAATATAGGTAAACAAGATAACGAACCAGTACATTTGTTAGAAGTGTAGGATTAAAATCGAACTGACACAGGCTTGTTATCGGACACGTCAGCGGCTCGCCGGACCGTCACCGTCACATGACTCAGCCGACAGTCTCCAAAAGCACAAACAATACCTCGATATGATGTCGATCAACACCTCGCCCGATGGAGCAGACCACACCATTATATGTCACTGAGCACAACACTAGTCCACCTGCACACACAGACCACCATCTCACGGATAAGGACCTACACGTTCCCGAGTGATAACGCGGCCAAACAAAAAAAAAACCGGGGGTCCTAAGAAGGTCGAATCTGGTATTTTTTCTGGAGAGCTGGCAACGTCGCAGTTGCCGGCGGACGACGCGCGTTCAGCCCGCGCGCCGCTCATTGGCCAAGTGCGGTGGCGGCCATCGCTGCCAACGGGCCGGCGGCCCAATGACGCCACGTCCCGCTCGCCCCGCCCACATCATAGTTGCCTGTTGAATGGATTTGGCGGCAGTCACGCTGAAGACGTCGGAGGTGGTGAACGTGTCAACAACAACTTAGAATATATGAATTTGATTTGGCTGCACAGAAAACGAGCATGTGAACGGAGTGTCTAGTGACATTTCAGACCGTGTATAAAACGTACAAATTACAAATATCCAAACTGATTAAGCAAATAAGAGTTCCTAAACATAAAATTCATAAAGTGGCGAAAATAAGTCTCGATTCTTCAACTTAGAAAAAAATAGACATCGATTACCTAAGACGTATTCGTCAAACAAAGCGGATAATTAAGTAAACTTAATGTTGATCTATAACAATAAAGGCGTAAACAATAAAAGAAATAGTGAAAGTAAACAATTGATCGAAGGTTAGTGATATTGTCACCTCATTTCAAAATCTTTGCCTTACGAGCTCTGCACTTCTCTACCTTGTTCGGTGTTTAATTGTATTACTTCTTTAATTTCTGGGCCCAATTACCTGCAACAATTTAAAAATATGAAATTAGTTTCGCCAGCGACTCAGAAATTTTCGAAGGTGTAATGTGGTGTCAAATGTATTACATGAATTTTGTTTTATCTTTTATGTGAATACTAAATTACTGTGTAAAATCAAACACTGAAAGGGTCAGATTAAAAATAGACGGTAATAATACTCAAAATAAAAGGCTTCAATTGTTTTTTTCTAAATAACCTTAGTCTGTAGTTCAGATAGCTCTGACAAGAATTTGGAATAGTTTTATTGATTTCGAATTTAGTTCTGAATATTTTATAAAGAAAACATGCCGTTTCGAGTTTCTAGTAGATGAATAAAACTTGACTTATCAATGGAAACTCAAATTTTTATCTTAAGAAGATTTTTGCCCACGGGTTTTGATATGTAAAAATACAAAAATCTCTAGACTTTTTGAATTTGTACTATAGGTAATGTATGAATGCTTTCGCTACTTGATATGGAAGAGCTTTAATGTGTTAACCTGAGAAAGTTATGCAACATCTATGAAATCTATTATATGAAACATCTCCGTGAAATGTTTCCTCTGGCAGCCATTTTGTATTTATGCGGCAAACATCCAGACTTTACTACCTACCTACTTATTCTGTTCAGACTTCAGCCACAATGACTGTGACATCGAAAATGTGTTACTGCAGACACCGCACAACTATACAAAAACAACCGCCCGTCGATGGCTTTTGTCAGTGTTACAAATTGGTATTAGCTAAACCAATGTTTTGTACTCTTACAAGGCCATCGGACAACAGACAAAATTAACTCCAAAATAGACACCACATATTTGGGTTGCGTTGCGCTTTTTATGTGCCTGTGTAGGTGGAACAGATTATAACATTGTTGTGTGTAGGTGTGAGGAATGTAGAGATAATGCGCGTCTGGCGCTGCGCGGGCGCACATGACACGCACACATAGACAAATGGAAAGTGCGCAACCACAGTCACGCGCGCGTGTTTATACGCTGTTAAGAAACAGACTTTTCCTGCTAAACGGAAATGCGTCGACTCTCTGAGAATGTAAAAGTCGTGACTCCTCTGCAACATTGTAGTTAGCAACAAAAATTAAAATTCTCCAGTTGGACGCAAAAAAATGTGATGTTTCCGAAATAACTGCTTTTTCGTAATTCATTGCTAGTTATTAATGTTGGAATCCATTGGATAGTTACCAAACTGGTATTTGGCACAAGTAAATACACAGGCGATGTGACAATCGCCAACTAGGCAAGACCAGCGGTACTGAAATGAAATCCTGTTCTCAGTGGTTAGAATATTATTTATACCTTTATAAGTTGGAAAAGTGTATATACTTGCCCCTAAGCACATGATCTTTTCAACAAAACAGTCACGAAAAATAGCCATTCTAACAAAGGTTTCGCAGATGCAGGTAGACAGATGACACATGAGCAAATAATACAGTGCATGTGGATTCAGTTCAAACACCTTTGTAGCAAAAACACACAAAGGCGGATATAATCATCGCCTCAAGGTAACATTATAAATGCTATAGTCGTGGGGGCGGTGTTCGCAAATTAATTTTGACTTGTTCATGAGAAAAATACTGTGAGAAAATCTTCAAGGCATGACATTAATGAAGACGTTATACCGAAGAGACTTTTGAACGGAAGCACTTAACGTTTATTATACTATTTATTCCTAATCTAATAGACACAATAAACTATCAACATCACCCACATATACGAGTTTTCATCCACAATCACACATGGGCATCGATGTCATGGTCATGACGTCATGAGTCATTATATGGGATAATAATAATCAAGTTACGTTAAGTAAATTCATAGAAATCGAAAGTTTCTTATTTGACATTAGGTACAAAATAAAAAAATTAGAATATTTTCTATGCAGTCTAAATGGTTTAGAGATTGCCTCGGTTGTAATGCAATCGTAAACACAACAGTAGGTTATAGAAATAAATTACTCGGGAGTAAAGGCGATTGCGCTCACAATCCATTTCCAAGCCGAGCTGAAGCTCCCACGAGGTCGGATCAATAAAACCGGGGTGGGTTACGACGACTTGGCAAATCGACAGCGGCTTCCAAGTCGATGAAAACATTCTAAATCCAACGTTGTATGCTTACTGAGTGTCGTTATAGCTACGTGAGTGGATACATGAGATCATACATGCAGGAAAACACTACTACGATCACGACCTAGTTAGAATGACAAAGTTATAAATACTTACATTATATTTCTTGTATGATAGCTATAATGTTACTGATGTAAGATATATTTTATGTATCGTACCTTAGATATATCGTATTATTGTAATCAACGAATGTTTTGTATATTTCATACTCTGTGGTGGCGAGCGCCTGTGTTTATTGCTGTCAACTATATAGTGACAGTGACAGTTCCAAACGGTTAAATGTAATTAATTTTTTTTTTATGTTATAATGTAATTAATTTTTTTTTTTATGTTATATGGTATCGAGACGAGCTGGTCGTTTGCCTGGTGGTAAGCATAACGCTGGCCCATAACGTTTGCAGTGCCTCCCAGAACTTTGAAACATAAAGCCCTGCGTGGCACTGCAGTGCGCTCGTTACCCTGAGACATTAGGTATTAAGTCTCATAAGCCCAGTAATTTCACTGGATACTCTGCTCATCAAACCGGAACACAGTAATGCTTGCACACTACTGCTTGGCGGCAGACTTCACGAGCAAAGCGGTGGTAACAACCCAGACGGACACTCGCAGAAGAGTTAGTCCTCCCACTAACAAAATTGTGGAAAAACAAGTGGATAATTTGATTAAACAGTTTGCTTACAAATTAAAACGTATGGCCTAGGCTACATAACCTTACTAAGTTAGTTTATGACATGAGAATGTGCTGGTGAGAATTCATAAAGATGAATCAGACGTTAGATTAGACGAAGATGGATTGAATTTGTAATCATGACTCTGAAACTATAATCCTTCGAGGATTCCTTACACTTAGAATCATCAGAACAGAGCTCGAAGACTAGAAACAGATACTATTCGTCCTTAGCCTGAAGCGCGGAGGACAGAAAGGTCTTACAAACCACCGATATGTAATTGTGTATGCAAATCACATCAAAGGTTATTTCGCAGGTGCTTGCTAATCCACACACGCCATGGCGATGTTCGATTAGAGTACAGATGCTACTAACACTGTATAACTTGGATACTGGGAATTAGTTTAGTAATGGAATGACAATGACATTATCTTTAAAATGTACAAGTTTGTTGTTCACCTATTGCACACAGTTAGAACATCTAAAGAGGAAAAAAGTTAATAATTTAAGATAATGCTTAACTTATCGAAGAAACTCGATGTCTCTTGTATTACAAATATTGTGATGTTGCTTATCAGTATGTCGTCGAGATAAACCAAAAACGTATTTAGTCTGTCTGTGACAAAAATATATCAAAAGGACACACAAGGTCGGTAATAATTCTGGAGGGACTGCGACTAATTGTTCGAGAGGGCACGTCCTCGAAAGGTCATAAAGTGAGAGGCGACACGAGGCAGGGTTCCGAGAAGACCTCAACGTGAATGATATGGCTCGCCAGTCAAAATGTGACTAAGCGCAGAGTAAATAAATAAGTTATCCATACAGATAAATAAAATTGAAGTGTCTGTTTGTAATATCAAAATAACAGCTTTTTACTAAATGCATATGAAAGTATATTTATTTATTTATTTATTCATACAACACATGTAACTTACAGAGTATTGTCCAACACATTACATAGCAAAACTAAGGTAAGCCAGTAGTATATTAAGGAACTTGCTTACCCTATCATTAAGAGGATTGATCCACGCGCGAGCAAGTCGATGCTTGTGTAATACTTTCACACACACAGAAGCAGACGTAGTGTGCGTAGATTTGGCGCGTATTCTCTCACTGGCCGTGAATAACCACTTTGATTTGGCCTCTGAATTCGGCCGGACAAGTACTTGTGTAGCTTTATACCTAAACTGCGTTGTGCGTGCGCCTGCGGCGCAAGTACGGATCTTTTCGGTCGATAATATTCGATAAAAATCGATAAATTTGTCGGAACGAAAAACTCGATAAATTTATCGAATGTTGCGAGTACCGAAGTCTGATCGTAAAGTATTGTAGTAGCTCTATATTCTCTTTGGATTCGATCTAGCTATTCGATAAATTTTGTCGATTGTATCGAGCGGCGCCAGTACGGATCTTTTCGGTCGATAATATTCGATAAAATTCGATAAAATTGACAGTTCAAATCGATAAAGTGGGTTTTATCGAGCCTCGAAACAATCGACAAAAGTTATCGAAAAGCTAGGTCGAATCCAAAGAGAATATAGAGCTACTACAATACTTTACGATCAGACTTCGGTACTCGCAACATTCGATTTTATCGAGTTTACAGTTTGACAAATTTATCAACCCTCGCCGCAGCGGCGCAAGTACGGATCTTTTCGGTCGAAAATATTCGATAAAAATCGATAAATTTGTCGGAACGACAAAAACTCGATAAATTTATCGAATGTTGCGAGTACCGAAGTCTGATCGTAAAGTATTGTAGTAGCTCTATATTCTCTTTGGATTCGACCTAGCTATTCGATAAATTTTGTCGATTGTATCGAGCGGCGCAAGTACGGATCTTTTCGGTCGATAATATTCGATAAAATTCGATAAAATTGACAGTTCAAATCGATAAAGTGGGTTTTATCGAAACAATCGACAAAAGTTATCGAAAAGCTAGGTCGAATCCAAAGAGAATATAGAGCTACTACAATACTTTAAGATCAGACTTCGGTACTCGCACCATTCGATAAATTTATCGAAATTTTTCGGTTCGACAAATTTATCGAACCGACTTCGGTACTCTCGCCGCAGCGGCGCAAGAACGGATCTTTTCGGTCGATAATATTCGATAAAATTGACAGTTCAAATCGTTAAAGTGGGTTTTATCGAGACTAGAAACAATCGACAAAAGTTATCGAAAAGCTAGGTCGAATCCAAAGAGAATATAGAGCTACTACAATACTTTACGATCAGACTTCGGTACTCGCAACATTCGATAAATTTATCGAGTTTTTCGGTTCGACTAATTTATCGAACCAACTTCCGTACTCTCGCCGCAGCGGCGCAAGTACGGGTCTTTTCGGTGTATAATATTCGATAAAATTGGCAGTTCAAATCGAAAAACTGGGTTTTATCGAGCCTCGAAACAATCGACAAAAGTTATCGAAAAGCTAGGTCGAATCCAAAGAGAATATAGAGCTACTACAATACTTTTACGATCAGACTTCGGTACTCGCAAGATTCGATAAATTTGTCGAGTTTTTCGGTTCGACAAATTTATCGAACCGAGTTCCGTACTCTCGCCACAGCGGCGCAAGTACGGATCTTTTCGGTCGATAATATTCGATAAAATTGACAGTTCAAATCGATAAAGTGGGTTTTATCGAGCCTCGAAACAATCGACAAAAGTTATCGAAAAGCTAGGTCGAATCCAAAGAGAATATAGAGCTACTGCAATACTTTACGATCAGACTTCGGTACTCGCAACATTCGATAAATTTATCGAGTTTTTCGGTTCGACAAATTTATCGAACCAACTTCCGTACTCTCGCCGCAGCGGCGCAAGTACGTATCTTTTCGGTGGAAAATATTCGATAAAATTGGCAGTTCAAATCGATAAAGTAGGTTTTATCGAGCCTAGAAACAATTGACAAAAGTTACCGAAAAGCTAGGTCGAATCCAAAGAGAATATAGAGCTACTACAATACTTTACGATCAGACTTCGGTACTCACAACATTCGATAAATTTATCGAGTTTACGGTTCGACAAATTTATCAACCCTCGCCGCAGCGGCGCAAGTACGGATCTTTTCGGTCGATAATATTCGATAAAAATCGATAAATTTGTCGGAACGAAAAACTCGATAAATTTATCGAATGTTGCGAGTACCGAAGTCTGATCGTAAAGTATTGTAGTAGCTCTATATTCTCTTTGGATTCGACCTAGCTTTTCGATAACTTTTGTCGATTGTTTTGAGGCTCGATAAAACCCAGTTTATCGATTTGAACTGTCAATTTTATCGAATTTCATAGACCGAAAAGATCCGTACTTGCACCGCTTTTGTTCGATAAATATTATAACAAGTCGATAAAACTCACTTTATCGATTTGAACTGTCAATTTTATCGATCAAAAAGATCCGTTCTTGCGCCGCAGGCATGGTAGATCTAATATCAAAATAACAGCTTTTTACTAAATGCATATGAAAGTATATACGGTACCTATAACTAAAACACTATTTGAAAAATTTTTGTCCGTCCGTCCATAACTATATCTATGCCAAAATCACGTCGATCCGTTGCTCCGTTGCTGCGTCAAAGAATAAAGACGATGAAGAAACCAACAAACAAACAGACAAACATTCGCATTTATAATATCAAATACCTAATTAGTAGGATTACTTCTGAAACATATTATAATTTATTGTCACTCTGAATAACAACAAAAACAAATCAGTAGTCAAAAATAATAGTACAATTTTATACTTAGCAAAGTGCTAAGGTTTTTGGTCACTCAGTAAACATTCCATAATCTCGTAAGCACGGCTAACGTCAGGCGGAGCGCCGAGCGACATGACCACTCGCTGGAAGGCCTCGCGGCAGACTGATTTGAATTGATTAGCGCGCAGACTTTTATACCATGTTTTATAGTAGTTTTCAAATATTTATAGAAAAATAATAAAGCTAAATTAATTAAAATTTTAAATTTTATATTTTAGAAAAGATCCTCTTCTATTACAGGAAGGTATTTTTATATTAAATTAAGTAGAATATACCGGTTAAAATAATGATTTTATTTGGCTATATTTTCCTAATCTTTTCACTTGGTTTGGATTTTATTTTCGTATGTAAATAATCAAAATCGGCAAATGTTTTTCCGTAACTATTTTCCTGAGGATCTTTGCAATTGGCTATATTTTTTTGTTTATTAGGTATGTCTGTAATTTGAGATATTTTTAGCTTGGAAATTGACACTGAAAGTGAAATTAAGAGAATCTCCGTTCAGTTATCTCGTCAGATTTCACAAACGCTTTGCCAATTATAAAATTTTCTCCCGTAACTATATCAACAACAAAATGTCCTAAATTTATTGGTAATTAACGTCTTTGTAAGACAAATAGTTATGGATATTTTCAAATCCGAAAAGTACGGTATTTTAGCCAAACGGCGCGGAAAACGTATACACCCTCTTAAATATATCTAGATCTGGTTGTTGAGCGAGCATATCGTTGAGTAGCCTTACGACCCTGGCGGTAGGGGCATTGTTAGCGCGGACTGAGTGCAGGCGCGCGGGCGCCGCAAATAGGCGATGTTGGCGTCTTTGGCCGCGGGAGGCGTCGGCGCCGCGCATGTAGTGCGACGGCACGCACAGCCGCAGCTCCTCTAACGCAGACGGGTTGTTGACGTTGCCATGCAGTAGAAAGTAATAGTGCATGACGAGGAACATCTTACGCCTTAGTTCAAGGGAATTCATCCCAACCATTCCAGCTACAAACAAAGATGGGAACAAGTATGGATAATATCCATACATTACTTTATAAATATAACGTGCAAACTTACGCTGTATCCTTTCCACCACGAGAGAATACTTTTTTTCAAGAGGGTCCCATATTACCGCGTTATATTCGAGCTTACTGCGGACGTACGCGGCATAGAGGGCAAGCGGAGCATTCACATTCGTAAAATGATATGAGGTCCGCATTAAAAAGCCTAACATTCTGTAGGCTTGCTTACAATGCTAGTAACGTGGGTTCTAAAATTAAGTTCCGAATCTAACAACAAACAAACCTAAATCGCGGATTTCACTTACACTTTCCAGTACCATGTGGTCTAATTTGTATTGATAGTGGATGGGGGTGCGTTTTCTGGAGATTGTTATAACTTTGCACTTGGTAGAATTAAAATGCAGCCGATTCCACTCACTCCAGTCCGCCACGCCATCAATATCTAATTGAAGACTTTCACAATCATCGCTGTTTGCGATGGCTGTGAACAATTTCAGATCGTCAGCGAACAAAAGGCACTCAGTATTGCAAACAGTCTTCGGCAAATCGCTAACCATTATCAAAAACAATGTCGGTCCGAGCGTAGAACCTTGACTCACCCCTGACCTGGTGAAATAATTTAGAGATTGGTATCCCGCTATTTGCACATGTTGTGATCGATTTTCCAGATAACTGGCCACGAAATTCAATAATTTTGGGTTGAAACCAATAGCGGCACATTTTTGCAGAAGGATGTCGTTATCCACGCGGTCAAACGCTTTTTTGAAATCAAAATATGCTGCATCGACCTGCAGACCGGCATCCATCTTTGCAGTTACGTAACTAACGAAATTTATGTGGTTAGTTACAGTCGACCGCGCTGCCCTGAAGCCGTGCTGGCTATCGTCTAGATAGATACCAATTTGCTGTGCGATGCGAGCATTAACAACGGACTCGAACAATTTGCCGAAAACTGATAAAACCGCTATGGGTCTATAGTTGTCCGCAAGTGCCTTGTCGCCTCCTTTATGTACCGGAGTAACACGGGAGTTTTTCCAAATATCTGGATATATGGACTGTGCAATGGAGAGATTAAATAAATGCACAAGTGGCTCGATAAAAATAGACTTGCAGTCCTTTAAGACAAAGGGAGGTATGCCGTCGGGCCCTGCAGACGAACGGGCTCGCAGCCGCTGTAAAGCTTGAAGTACTTCCCATACTATATATACTTAGCCTACTTACGGTACCTATAACAAAACAAACATTTTTAAAAATTTTGTGTCTGTTTGTTTGTTCCGGGTAATCTCCGAAACGGCTGGTCCGATTTTGACGGGACTTTCACTGGCAGATAGCTGATGTTACAAGGAGTAACATAGGCTACTTTAATTTTAGAATAATAATTAGGGTTCCGCGCAAAAAAATAAAAACCATGTAATCCAAAATCTCCACGCGGGTGAAACCGCGGGGCAGCAGCTAGTATAGTATAAGTAACGAGCGTGTAGCTAATTAGCTATGTTAGCAAAATTATTAATATGGTTTAAGTTTATTTTATAAACGATACAAACTATGCAGCAGATAACACTGACTTTTAAAGCCACAGTTTTTACAGTCTAAGAAATAAATAACTTTAGAATGGAAGCTACATAAAGAAAGCATGTAATACTCAAGGTACTACTTGCGTTGTTGTAACAAAAGCTAAGTAATGTGTATGGTTAGATCTGTCATCAAATTACGTAGTATGTCAATCATACAGCTGTCAAGTATAAATTACCGCTTTATAACTGTCATGGCTACGTCAAGCATTACGAGATTGATAGATAATTACTTAGAGCATAATTAGTTTAATAAATAAATGATTACTAGTACAATACGAGTAACATATTATTAATCTGTCGTAGGAGTAATTCCAAGATCATTCGTAGCTGGTCCGTCACTAATAGAAAATTGGATGTATTGTTTTCTCAAGGCATTTTTCTCACTTTATCTGATCGTAAAGCCTTGGGTCCCAATTTTTTGCTTGAATGCTGAAGGTTCATTCGCTTAGGGAGGAGGAAGAAACAAACAAATCTGTTCAAAAAATCTAGAGAAACCTAAAGCAAGTGGTTTTAACTAAGTCTTTCATGTAAGTATGACGAAAATTAATTACAAACAGAAAAAAGTTCAAGTAATTTTCTAGACAATACTTACTATGAAATCTCTATTCGTATTCACAGGATCAGCTGAGCTGATTTCATTTATTTTGTTATGACATACCTTTGGGTGGGCATTACAGTAATTCCAATACTGCCCACCCACAGTCAAAGTACCTACTTACTTACTAAATACAGTTTACCTACTAGTCTCATTAGAGGAAACTACGCAACTTTGGCTTGACACTAACGAAATTCATTGCTGTTCTGTGAAATTCGCCACAAGTGCATTCAAATAGATCCAGATCTTGGTTTATGAGCATGCGCAATGCTCGCGGTATTAGTGCCTGCCTTCCTAACTCATTCTGCACAATGGCTCCCCAAATAGCTTGTGCCGACGAGCTCTTATATAGTGGTAGGTACCCACTAGAAATATAAATAGCCTACATAATAACCATTGTTAATGGTAGATCCCTCTCACAACCTTCTTTTGAATTTTCTCTACCATTTGTATAATACATACTTGTCCTGATACCAAACAATCACATTGATTTCTAGTTTGCTCCGCACGCAAGCGTTGTAGTTAGCTTTGATATCGACAGTAGGTTCAGACTCCAGACTTCATAATCCATAAAACCCCTGGACAAGTTGTTACTACTTACTAAGACCAATGAACAGATTTCTACGGCATAATCAAATAAATTACCTATCTATATAAACAGCTGATTCGCTATTTTCCGAAGACCTGCTTCAAGGTCCTCGCCTCGATGAGGGATTCCTCCCTAGGGAGGCAGGGAGGCGGGAGGCATGGGGGATGAGAGAGCGGAAAATCTAATTTCGCACCCTCTGCGAGTGCGGTAGGTACCGGACGTGGGTATGACACGTTTTTGCTCTATTTAATAAGTATGGAAAAATTGAGCTCGGCTCGGTTTCCTATTGGCAAAATTTACGGGCCATTGAACTTGATTTCAATCAACTCTAATAAAGCTCTGAGAATATTTTTAACATACAATATACATTTCAGAAACATTAAAGCTCACAATATAGGTACAACCACACAGATCTGTGGGTACAACCAAATAAAATAACAAAACAACGATTCACCTATTTAAAAAATCTACCTTTGCAATTCCGTAGACCGTAAGTCTGGCAACGCCGCGCGTGTTGGAACAACCACCAACTCATTATTATTATAGATCTTAATTTATCACAGATGGAGCTTCTGCCCGCGGTTTCACACGCGTGGCGATTCTCACTCTCTCTTATGTTACTTTCCGGTCAATAAACTATATAGCTATGCAAAAAAATCACATCGATCCATTGCTAAAGGACAAACCAAAAACACAAATAAACATTTTCGCATTTATTATATTGCCTAGCTGTCTAGTTATTTTTTAAAGAAGTTTATTTAATTTCTAACAACCTTGCTGAATTCAATTATTACTGGAGAGTGATTTATGTATTCATGAAGACGTGTAACTACATGAAAAATGTCAAAGTAAAAAATCAAATAAATCATTAAAAAATAGTTCTATGACTATAAATTACCGAAGGATATTTAAAAAAAATGGTACCATGGCAACAAAAGAAAAACCGCACGAATCAGGACCAAGCAGAAGTGAAATGCGGTTGATTAATGAAAGTTTTGACGACGATGACTTATTAATGCCAACAACAAAAATGAAAAAAATGTATATACCTATTTGTTTGTTTAGCTCCTTTTGACTGAAAAAGTTACCTCTTTTTTACAACTCATTAGCTCACCTTACAAAATTGGCAACACTGTTTATTATTACGGATGGTATCCAGGTCAAGAAATAAATTTAAAAAAAAATTACGGATGGTAACAAATCTGTGGATGGTACCTACCACAGATTTGTCTGTGGTACCTACCTACTGTATGGAGCTATGGAAATGGAGTCAAGACGCAGTGCGCAGTTGCGCACTGCATTATGACGTGTACTATTATTATCTATTCTGTGATTATGCACGAATATGTAGGTACCTGCTTACTAGGTACCTAGATAAACTGAATTTTAATAACATGAAAACTATTTTACAATATATTGTAAGTTGTAACATTAGTGAAATAAATCACGTAGGTATAACATATTTGTAGGTACGTAAAACGTAATTTATTTTGCTGTTGAAAGTTTTTGTTTATATATTGTTACCTACCTATAAACGTTACCTATAAACACAACCAGGTTTTTTTTGTAGCGATATTTTTCGATTTATTTAAATGTTTCTTTTTTGAGTAGGATATAGTAATTATGTCAAGGGTGGTCCTTTCATAAATTGTATGTACCTACCACTCCTGAGGGTGGAAAAATGTAGAATTAATTTTTATACCTAGATACCTATATCGCGTTTTTCTCGTCGGTATCCGTTCACGTTATTATAAGATCAATAATTTTTTGCCTGTATGTAAGTAGGTAGGCCTAGGTATCTATTCTAAACATATACCTTCTCACGCCATGTAATGTTCTCACGTTGTTCTGTATATTACGTTATCTATACAAATATTACAAATAAATAAAATTGAAGTGTCCGTTTGTAATATCAAAATAACAGCTTTTTACTAAATGCACGTTGCCATAGCGTGCGGCCGGCCGCGCCGGGCCGCCACCGCCGCCGGGCCGGGCGACGCGCGGCGTTGCCGCATCTCCGCCCGCCATTTGCAATTATTCAGATGAGTGTTAGTTACGCCACACTCTCAAACAAAAATAAAAACAAGAATGTTTTATAAATTACGAACTGCGGTACACGTTGTTGCTAATATGTTTGGATGCTCGTCGTCAATGCACCGGGTTTATTACTTAGATACCTACCTACTAGTGATGTGTCGAAGGCTGTAGGTGTAGGTATATATATTGATCCAACGGCGGATGTGGAATATATCTAATGAAAGACATTACTGGCAGGTTCTATGTTTCCTACCGAGCCTATTTGCCTGCAGGTCTAATTGTTGGCTTATACCTACACCTCCAAAACCCATTGTTCTCGAAAAATAAGCTTTCCAAACATTCGTTCTACGGAACTCCACGAAATCTAGCATTTTAATTATTATATTCATCTTGGGCATTGGGAATCTGTCAACGTTTGATCAAATATTAGACTGTATCGATATTGGACAAAGTTACTTGTTTGACTAATGGAATATCACCCTTAGGTATACATGACAAGCTAATTTCTGTTTCCATTCTAGCTAGTATTTTATGCTAATAGTACCTACAACTGCCACTCATGCCCGTTTTCACTAACGACGAATAAGGAGACGTCTAACTAAATAAGTCGTTAGAACACTCCTCTAAAGGTTGGTAAAACGATTTTTTGTCCTAGGTAACTTCTAAATATTTTGGCATCCGATTTAGGCGTCTCCTAGGGTTGGTAAAAACAGGCATAATGCTCATTTGTCTTACAAAAAGGCCGTTCGTGTTTAAATACGAAGATGGTAAGTATTACAAAGTTTATAGTTCAGCTATAGAAACCTATAATAGCTGAGCTATAAACGAACTGGGAAACGTATGCTATTCATCTACAATGTAGGAAATTCCTAGAATATAGTAACTAGACAACAATTTAATCTGTCGATATATTTGCCTCAACCATACAAAACATCAGTTTGGTACTTTTGGAATAAACACCCTGAAAATGACAAGTCACCTAAGGATTATAGATTACTTTGATAGTCATCAACCTGTGCAGTGCGCCCACCGATCAGTAAAATGTAATCAATCAACGCCCTAATGGTAGGAAACAGCTCAAGCAACCAAGGCCATGTTGAGTGCCCGTCATGCTTGACCAAGATGGCGCCCAGACATTTTTTCCACAACTTTCTACAACAGTTTTACCTTTCTAAACGAGTATAAATATTTATGAATATGTTTATATTATAGCCTGCAGGATATTATGGTAGGAATTAACTAACTGGTCATAATGTGGACTTGAAATTCTATGCTATTCTGGAATTTGACCGTCAACCCACTTTGATAAGAATTAATTATTAATCTAATCTATACAAATAAATAAAATTGAAGTGTCTGTTTGTAATATCAAAATAACAGTTTTTTACCAAATGCACGATAGTATATACGGTACATGGTACATGTAACAAAACAACCATTTCTAAAATTTGTCTGTCTGTCTGTTTGTTTGTTCTGGGTAATCTCCGAAAAGGCTGGACCGATTTTGACGGAACTTTCACTGCCAGGTAGCTGATGTTACAAGGACTAACTTAGGCTACTTTTATTTTAGAAAAAAATTAGGGTTCCGCGCAATAAAATAAATACCATGAAATTCAATATCTCCGCGCGGGTGAAACCGCGGGCAGCAGCTAGTAATTAGTATAGTAGATAATATATCGATATAGCTGGTTTGTCAGTGTTAGCATGTTTATCGACGTCCGTCACCTAAGCTAGCTCGCCAGCGTCAAGTTTCAGCGGACGTATTGCCTTTCGCTGCAATTCCCACAACACACGGGATCCAGTCCACACTGGTATTACTTGCCACGCCATGTTCGTTATATCGAATTAATTTGAGTGATTCAGTAATTCTTGTGCAAATTCGATAATTTTCGAATTTCAAGCAGTATGGATTTGGAGAAAGCGATGTAGGTAAATAAATGATTTTAGAATGGATGAATGGATTTTTATTTTTCAGACTATTACGTCAATCGTTTCAAATCAGCGAATGATTTATTTAATGCTTCTCGATGTAGTAACAATACTGCATCTCTATCTCTACCATAGAGATAATATAATCTGTACATAATTATCTATCTCTCTCTTGAATATACATTCAACAAACAAAAGGAATAGTTATATCAAAAACATTATGTACTTACTGAAGGTATATATTATACTGTAATATCATATTACCTATATTTAAATACCTAGGACTATGTATTCTATATGAGTACTAATTTATAGGACTATATACTATTTTGAAAAAAATTGGAACTCAAAACTATTAAACTTAATAAAAATAATAATATCCATCCGAGAAAGAGTGAAGTAGAAAAAGGAAATTGCAACTCAGAACGAGAACGAAGGATCTACGGCAAGAGTTAATAGTTCCTTTCCGCAGACATGGCTTCAAGAGAGAAAAATATATGAGTATCTTAATTATTAATAACGGTATATTTAAAGCGAAGTGGTAGGACTAACTAAAAGTGTAATTACTCGCTAGCAATACAACCATTATACCTGACCTCAGAAACGAGCTTTTCGTTTTCTTTGTTAGATTGCATTTTGAGTTCAAATTCTTGTTTCTAAATATTAAAAGTGGCACTGGAAAGTGAATGAAAAGGAAATATTTTAAAAGCGCCCTCACTGTTGTTAAACTATGTGATGGAGAAGTGCCAGAGGCGATCTCGTAAACACGCCGCCTGCCAAGCCTGGCTTCAGAAGCTGGCCAGGCGACCGAAATAACAGATATTTCGGTACTCACACGTGTTTGATAAATTAAATATCCTGTTTTAGATTTTTATGCAGCTATAAATTCGCGTCGGTGTTCTATTTTCGGTTGTAACTCGTCGATTAATCACTTAACATGGAAGGTTGACTGTACACGAGTGTTATTTTTCCGTATGCGTACAACAAACCCAGCTATAGGCAGCAAGGATATATGGATACTTTATATACATTAGAGACGAAATGCTACAACTACAACTCTTAGTCATTTGTAGTGACGGTTCCACTTCGCAAACACTATTACGAACAAAAACAGTTAAAAATTAATGTTTTGTCTCTGGATTCACTCACGTTAGCTTCTAATTTTAGGCTTTATAAAACCTTTTGAAAGTTTAAAACAAAAAATAACTTGCTTGCTAAAGAATGTGTAGAGATTATACACTCGTCGACGTCGATTCACATCCATCTGCTCCAGTTACAGTAAACGATAAATCAATATACTCAGTGCATCCTTCCCTATTCTGACTCAGGCATGTTCGCTAAAATACCTATCTTGTTTAAGATCGCTCTGAATATAATAAAGAACTGATTGAATTACACTCCTCCACTTTGATCGTCTCTGGTCGACGACTGATAAGGACTAAAAGTAACCAAAAAAATGGACATGTAATATTCAATAAATAAAATACCATCAATTTATCGTCTTTGGTTTCAAATTCAATTAAGATATCTGCTTCAAATTTATTTTATTTTATTTTTATTTAAATGAGAACTTCATATTATTTGATTTATCATTTTTTGCTGGCAAAAGCAAGTCATCTATATAAGCAAATATAGTTTTGAAGATTTCGATTCGACAGTCTACGAGTCCTACGAGACCTTTAATTTATTATAGTCACATAAACTCAGTCTCAGTGGGACTGACTCTCTCGTACTGAGTACATCGACGTTGAAACCTCGACTTCTTACGACACGAAACCTCTATGGATAGTAAATTAAAGATAATCTCTGAAGAAGGATAGATGATGAGTTTCTATTTTGGCCTGCTAGATAGACTTCAAAGTTAAAATATTTTCTCCAAAAATACAATAGAGAGTCCCATTCTACAGTCGTTTTTGATCCATATGTTATCAGCGCATAGAATAGGTAGGTCGGCCATATTTATATTCGCACTGTAAGCCCGAGCCTCATAAAAACAGCGTCGC
The DNA here is from genome assembly GCA_907269065.1 of Crocallis elinguaria. Classification (NCBI taxonomy): domain Eukaryota; kingdom Metazoa; phylum Arthropoda; class Insecta; order Lepidoptera; family Geometridae; genus Crocallis; species Crocallis elinguaria. The sequence goes on along the minus strand of OU026071.1, from coordinate 17,260,139 downwards.
GTGACGCGGCCTTCTTGGAATGACAATAAAAGTTTAAGTATTTCATGAAAAATAATATGCCGTAAAGGAAATGAGAATTAAAAGAATTGGAAAAGCTTTTAGTCTAGTTTGAGAGGGTTGGCTCGAAAGCCCCGCTGAAGTACAAAGCTAAAAGGGTTTTAACGCACGACTGGGAAACCCACAAAGGACGACCGTTGGGAGTGCCAAATGGTTCCGTCTGCCTATGAAACCCTTCCGTAAGCCTCAGAATAATCCTACGCAAACCGGTTTTTTATCGACACGTGCCAAAAAGGATTCGAGATATGGAATAAATTGGAACGGGAAGGCGCAGGGATCGCGCAATCAACAAGATTTCGGACCATTAGCGCAGAGAACGAGCCAAATTCAGTGCAGCCGGTCCCACGAAGCCTAAAAAAATATATCATGGAAATATTTTTTTTTTTTTTTTTGAAGGACCGTGCTGTTGGTCTTGCGACCTCTACAGCGTCACCGGACTGTTGGAGAGCGCAGAAGGCGCTCAGCCCGATAAAAGTGTGTTTGTGGCGACTAGCGCAAGGGCACCGCGTGGGATCGAACCACGTCGGTACGGACCTCGGCTTGGGCCGTCGCCGTGAGAAAGGGAGGATCGGGAGAGAATAGCCCCGGCCGCACGAGTGCAACCGTTTAAACTAGGCTCTAATCTAGCTAAAGCTACTTCTCGCGGGCCCGAGGTGGGCGCTCGCGGAATTTCGTGTATGTGTGTGAGGTGTGTATGACTCTAGTTGCCTCGTTCCAAAGCCTACACCATCGAGAAGAAGGGCAAGAAACTCGACGGCGGAGTGAAGCTCGGTCCCTACAACCTAAGCTATCTGACGAAGAATCGTCCTCGCCGGCGAGGACGATGACTTCTAATTTGGTACCCAATACCAATACCGAAGACTGAAGGTCCACCTGCACCAGCATATGAACTGGTGCTAGGGTTTGAGAGCACGGGCGAACCCAGCGCGGCCGATACAACGGCCGCGATGGAATCGTCCGGATCGCCCAAGATATGCCGAGGGCGGCGACGACGGAGCGGGGGGACTGTCGGGACGTAGTTGGCCGCTTGGACCACAAGAGGGTTGGGGTGATGGGGAGCCTTGTCAAAGTGACGACGGCTGGCGTCCTTCATATACTGAAGGATAGACGGGAGTTCTAAGTCGCAGTGCAAGTCGGAATTGCGCTGATAAGGCTCAGCGCCGACCGCTTTGCGAATAAAGCGATTCTGAATCACTTGAAGTCTATGGATACGGTAGGATGCGGCATGAGCGAACGCGACAGATGCGTACGTCATGACGGGTCTGATGCAAGTTTTGTAGAGTGTCAGCTTATTTCTAAGTGACATCTTACTCCGCTTGCAGATCAGAGAATGAAGGCGGCCTAGGATAAAGGCCGCCCTGTTGCGAACACGAGAGATATGTTTCCCGAAGTTGAGTCGATCGTCAAGGATGACACCTAGGTACTTTGTCGTGCGCTCCCAGGGAATGGGTTCGCCGAACAAGGAGAAGGGCTTAACGCCACGAAGTTTACGGCGTTTCTCGGAAAAGCACATCGCTGCGCTTTTCTCGGGATTCACCGCAATGCGCCACTTCCGAAACCATTCACCGAGAGCGGTGAGCGCCTTCTGGAGGTGGGCCTTCGCTATGCGGGGCTGCCAACCGGAGCAATAGATAGCCGTATCGTCTGCAAACAGTGCGATATGCACGTCTGAGTCGGTAGGCTTGGGCATATCGCTGGTATACAGCGAGAATAGAAGGGGCGAGAGCGCGGAGCCCTGAGGGACTCCGGCTAAGAGGGGGCGAGGAGTGGAGCGGTCTCCCTGTACGCGGTAGCGAAAGCTTCGCTCCCGGAGGAAGTCTTGTAGGATGCGCACAAGACGGTCTGGCACTCCGAGTTGGTACAGTTTGAAGATCAAACCGTTGTGCCAGACTTTATCGAAAGCTTTCGCTATGTCCAAAAAGACGGCAAGTGTCCTTTTGGCTACACGGGGGGCGTTAAAGCCTGCGAGAATGTGCTCCGTGATGCGGTGCACCTGTTGGACGCAAGAGTGTTTGGCCCGAAAGCCAAACTGCTCGTCTGGAAGGAGTTTATGTTCGTGGACATGGGACCAGAGACGTCTCACAAGGAGCCGCTCGTAAACCTTCCCCAGAGTGCTGAGGAGGCTGATAGGACGGTAGCTAGAGGGCTCTGTAGCCTTCTTGCCGGGCTTGTGGATGCCGATGACGTCGGCGGACTTCCACGCGGTGGGGAAATGGCAATTGCTCATAGCAGCATTGAAGATGCTAACTAGGAGGTAAATCAGGGAGACCGAGAAGTGCTTGACTACCCTGTTACTGATACCATCAGCACCAGGGGCCTTGCGGATCTTGAGGTTCTTGAGGATCGACTCAACCTCTGAGACAGTGACAGGCTCCAGGGGAGGGTCGGCGGGTGGGAGGGAGGCGCGACGTTCGACTTCGCTGTCCACCGCATGTAGGTGGGCAGGGTCAACGTGATCGAGAGTGGGTGAGCACTGTGCTCCGAGACTATCAGCCAGACATTCGGCTTTTTCCTCGTCATCGAACGCAGGGGGGAGGTTGACTCTAGTAAGAGGGGGCATTGAAGTGATCGTATCTGCTTTCAGGGCTCTCGCCAGCCGCCAGTATGCCTGGTGGGATGGCGTGAGTCCCGACAACAGATCGTCCCACTTCTGGTCGCGGAGGTCGCTAAAGCGCTGCTTAACAGCACGCTCTAAGTCGCGCAAAGCTCTCCTATTGTCGGGGGTAGGTGTCGAGTCGTAAGCCCTAGTGGCCGCGTTCTTTGCGGTCAGCAGCTGTCTCGCATCCACCGGCAGGACCCAGCGGTGGTCTTCCAACGCTGGGACCTGCCGGGAGGATTCACCTACGACGGTGTTGAGATGACTGCTGAGCGCATCGATCGCGAGGGAGATGTCGTCAACTGACTCGATGTTATCGGGGATTCTGTCCAAGTCCGGTGTGCTGGTCGCTTTTAGGGCTTCCCCTAACTGCGCCCAGTTCACCATGGTCTTAGTCGGGGGAGCGGAAACTGTCGGGTCAGGTCATGGAAATATACATTCCGAATTTTATTATACAGACGTATTTTAAATTGAGCGGTCCAGCCAGTATAGAGATAGGCGTGAAACACCAGCAAAAGTAGCGGGAATCTGAAAAACAGAATAATGACCGCAATCGCATGTTCGCAATGTGTTCTCAATTTATATTCGCACATAAATCTTTTGGATTCATTATAAGTTTGATGTAGCTAGTGTTATACACTAATTGAATGAATGGTATTTTACGGTTTAGAGTCGCGAAGCGGCAACGCCGCGTGGCGCCCGACCGTACTGCACGAGCTGGCAACGCGGCGCCATCGTATCCGTCGGTAGTCGGAGTCGCTAGTCGGTGCGGCAACAGCGCCTCGCCCGGTCTGCACGGACTGGCAACGTCGCCAACTGATTCAGCACTTCACAATAATTCACATTCAGGATTCTTCGAGCAAGATAAACTTGGTAGCTTTTCTATTAGGTACCTACCAAAGAGAATATAACCACTACGTTTAGTACCTACCTAGTATCTACTATACTACTAGACCGTACATATTAATAATTATTGTTTTCTTAGGTCGTGCTTGTGATGAATTAGTTCGTGGAATTGTGGGGATAGACCGTACTAAATAAAATAATTATGACAAGCACAAGACATTTGATAAGATAATAATTGATAATACTTTACCTAAATAAACGTAAGTAGGTACTTACTTCCACCTTTTATAATACCCAACTAGTTATTTCTAGTGTCCACTTATGCAATTTCTTTACTTTTAAAATTATACGTAGGTACTTTTACTTTCTAACTATTGACGGACACCGGAACACAAATTGACACGGCCAATTTCCTACGCAAGTTCCTGTATTGATGACAGCCATCAAAATTTCACAATCCTCAGAAGAATACATAAGAAAGGAAGAAAGAAGTTTAAAAAAATATGTTTTTTTGTAATAAATATTGCTCTTTAGTTTAAAGAAACTAAAAACACACTTCCACCTCCTGGCTCCATTCTACATAAAAGTTTTTTTAGGTTCTAATCGAGTATAGTAAAAGAATAATTAGCTCGTATGACGTATCTGAGAGCCAGAACCTACCTAGAAAGACATACTAATAAGTAATTACATCCGGCGTCCGTGACACGATAAAATACACGTTTCAAAAGAAATCCTTGACGTAGCAGATTTATATTCGAGCAGTGCAAGTACTGTAACTAGGTACGAACGAGAATACAAGGGAGCGTAAAGATGCAAGATTCACCGGCGGATGTGCATTGTGTTGTATGGATGCACAAAGTAGGTAGAGGTACCTATGTATACCTAATACTGTGTATAAAATGTGCATATTGTATAAATAGGTACCTAATACTACATGTCAGCATTTTGTCTTTGAAAAAAACTTGCTAAATAGGAATGTTGCACGAAATAAAAAATACAAAGTTACTGCCCTTATACAGAAATAATAATTATAATTTCCACAAAGATGCCGATACACTAGCGCTCAGTAGATACGCCCGACTTTGGCTCTCCTTTTTGACGTTTCAAGCCTTCGATTTCTAGTTTTTTCGATATAGACATTTGATTCAAATGAGAAAACGTATTTATTAACATCATAAAAAAATGGATTAACATCCCTATTATGAAAAATTACGAGTCTACTAGGTAGGAATACAGCTGAAATATAGGTAGGTACCTACCTTAGTAATGTAGAGACTAAACGCAAATTCTCTACTTCTCTATCTATTCTATATAAATACTAATATATTATATAAATATATACTATTCTATATAAATACTATATAAATACTATTCTATATAATACTTCAGGCAAAAAGAAGCGCCGCGCGCCGCTCCGCTTGCCCAGCGGCGCAAGTACTACGGAAGTCGGTACGATAAATTTGTTGAATCGAAAAAACTGATAAATTTATCGAATGTTCCGAGTACCGAAGTCTGATCGTAAAGTATTGTAGTAGCTCTATATTCTCTTAGGATTCAACCTAGCTATTTGAAAACTAACTTGCGCCACGAAAGAAAAAAAAAAACTTGCGCTGAGCAGCGCAAGTACGGATCTTTTCGATCGATAAAATTGACAGTTCAAATCGATAAAGTGGGTTTTATCGATTTTTTATATGATTTATCGAGCCTCGATACAATCGACAAAAGTTATCGAATAGCTAGTTCGAATCCAAAGAGAAGATAGAGCTACTACAATACTTTACGATCAGACTTTGGTACTCGCGACATTCGATAAATTTATCAGGTTTTTCGATTCGACAAATTTATCGAACCGACTTCCGTACTTGTGCCGCAGGTAGGTACTTACAATTGACACCTACGGCTGCTTTCTACTTATACTACCCTATTACTTCGATAAATTAAACTTAATTGTTAGCGTAAGAAACGTTGTAAAAACGACTTTTAAAAAGAATGCCAACGAGTGTCTTGTTCTTCTTATACCAATTTGGAACGGGCATTTAGTCATTCATTTTAACTTTTATGAGCGCTCTCTGGGGCCCATTTGAATAAAGGCTTATTAATTTGAATAGAATCTTCTTACAAATTTCAGAAACCCAGGTTATACGGTCTATTTCTGTTTATGAGGTACCCAACTAGATACCTACTTAGTTCTTGACTATTTACCTTCATAATTTAGACAGTATACCAGTTTGCTGGTGTGTGTAATTTAGGTAACAATCACTAACAACTTTTTTTTTATCAAGGACCATGAAAGTTTATTACCCAGGTAGGTACGTCTACCTACATTTTAATGCTCATTTGTCAAGGTCAAGTCTCCGCATAATATGTGCACCTCACAACACAATCATTTAAAGTTGGCACAAATTAGTATAACCCATAAAGGCATAAACAAAAGAGGAAAACAATTTAGCGAAACGTAAAAAGGCGCCTGTTGCCCCCTTGTTCGAAGTGGGTCGGCCGGCAACGTCGCATAGCGGTATTGAGGAGCGGCAACGCCGCGCCTCGGCCAGCGCTACATTTGCCACGTTTATACCTACACCAATAGTACCTACTTTAGGTATTTTGAACAAAGTTATTTCAGACTTTGTTGTTCGTTCGTACAATTTATAGCAAGCACGCCTACCTACTTATTACTTAGCTCGGATGAAAAACGAAAACCAAAGCTCGTAACTTTGAAATGTGTTGGTTCCAGGAAAAGGTCATTTCCGAGATTTCGAATTTATTTTGGGATATCTAGCTCGTCGCGTTTTGCGTTTGTTAACCACTTTTATTATTAAATCAATTTTATACTTAAGTAGGTACTATGTACTTATTACTTATTGGTAAGTAAAGTGTATTCACCTACTTTAAATAAATTCAATTTTTCAATGATGTACCCTACTATAATCTTTCCGGGTTTGGCCTATATAATTTTATAAAATAGGTACTTACCTTTAAATTAAGTACCTACCTACAAATCGGAAACAAAATGCCATGAAGTTTTGGTCGTAAAAGTGTTACTCATTATATTTACCTACAGGTGGCTGCAAAAATATTCAGTCTGAATGTTTAAACGCATCAAAGTTTTTAGCATACACGAAAAGTGCATTCACAAAACAAATAGGTTGCAAAAAAAGTGTTTTTGCCGCACCGGACGAACAACTCACGGACAAGTCACAAGAGCGGCCAGTCTGGCAACGCCGCCGCACCGTGTCCATGGCAGGAGAGTTGGCAACGCCTCACGTCGACTCCGATCCGTCTATTGTTATAATTATCATAACATAACAATTCAATTTCATAATCATATTACTCGTACCTATCATAAATTCATAACCCATCTTATGCTTAGCCATAAATGAGTAAAAAAGGCGATGTAGATATAAGGTAGTCAAAATCCATGAGAGGGCAAAGCGGTCATGCATTTATAAATACGCGAATATGTACAGTACCTACAAAGTTTTTTTGAATTATTAAATTAGTAGGTACATAGGTAAACGACGAAGAGTTTTATTACCTATTAATTTGGTATAAATAAGTACAACCTTATTATACGACTGCACAAAAAAGGAGTGTAAGGTTTTTAAAGTTCATGTATGGGAGTTTCTTTATTCCACCATAAACTTTTAAATGCCTGAACAGATTTGGATGTATGTATCGTATATCGTTAGAATCCTTACATCATCCCGTTTACATTGGCTAGGGCTAGGGTTGCCAACCGTACTCTAAAATAGAGTATTGTACTCTATATCATGTAGGCGTACTCTATAATCTATAACACTAATAGAGTATGATGAAATACTCTTTTTTACATATGTTTACTATCATATCATAACCAAAAAAATCGACTATTTGCTATTAATATGTTGGTATCCCCACAGATTTGTAATTAAGTCTGTGGGTATCCCCAATTCCCCAAGCCACATTCGGACGTCTGAGAGAGTATTTTCGGTCATGAATGTGAAGTGGCGGGAAGAGAGAAACAGAGCTTCATTGAAATTGATTAAAAATTAGCTCTTGATCTATATAAATTTAGAGTTAGAATGTTTGGAGTCATACAATTCTTTTAAAAACCATGAAAAATTGTTATGTGCTGCAAAAAGTTCGAATTAAATACCTTTTTAATAATATAAAATAAATGATACTCTTCTTTGGAAGTCCGTACTCTTTATTTACCTCCTTTGAATCAGATATACTCTATTTCTTCTAATAAAAGTTGGCAACCCTAGCTAGGGCAGTCGTGTTTTTTATGTAACTGTGTAAAAAGTTAGGTAATGATTATTATGATGCACTGCACTTGTCATTGTTAGGTAGGTATTTAGGCCAATCTTTAACTAATGTAGGTACATACATACTTTGTATTTACGGTAAAGAATTCCAGAACAAAATTAGTTAATTTACTCATAATCAGAAGCAAGAATTGCTTCTCAGATTTACAGATCTATGCAGATTTTGGTCAGTAGTAGGACTTACTCTTCTGCGAGTGTCCGTCTGGGTTGTTACCACCACTTTGCTTCTGATGTCTGCCGCCAAGCAGTAATGTGCAAGCATTGCTGTGTTCCGGTTTGATGAGCAGAGTAGCCAGTGAAATTACTGGGCTTATGAGACTTAATACCTTTAATGTCTTAACGAGCGCACTGCAGTGCCGCGCAGGCCTTTGTGTTTCAAAGTTCTGAGTGGCACTGCAATTGTTTTGGGCTGTCGTTATGCTAACCATCAGGCAAAAGTCCAGCTCGTCTCGTTACCAAATAGCATAAAAAAAATACATAATTATAGCTAGCCTCGGAGGAAATCAGACGAAGCGTTCTGTAATGCTACTGAATGTTACTGAGAAGGTTTTGCTTTGTAAGTTTTTATTTCTTGGAAATACCGAGCGAAGCTCCGTCCACCCAGGTTCCTACGAATTTATATTGTAAGAATATACAAGTTAAAAATATGAATATCACAAGACACACACACTTTTAAAATCTGAGCGTAAAATCGTAATTCTACATACCTACACCTGGTCTTCTGATAACAGTCCTTATCGTTCATTCCATTTCCGCGTCGCAGTCAAGTTTACAATGCAAAAGGCGAATGCGACACGGCGCGGCGGCGCGCTGCGACCACCGTCCACAACCGTGGCCGCGAGTCACGCCGCACGCCCCCCGCGCGCCCCGCCGCACGCCCCTCTGTCGCAACGTCACGCGACCGGGCGTGCGCAGAGTCGCAGTCACGACTTACGTCAGTCACGCAGTACTTCAGTAGAGTGCGACTCGTCGCGTGGGTCGCGCGTTCGTCGCAGTCTATCAAATTTTTATCGGTTTCTAGTCGCGGACGGAATAGTTTTACCAGAAAACTCTGTTTTGAGCGTTATAAACTTGTAATAGTCACAGAGCTAGCGTTCCATCGCAAGCAGAACTCCGACTCAGCTGTTTCTTTGTTGGGTATCTATTCCAAGCGCTCGTCTCTTCGCCTACCCGTTCTTCGTCCTACGTTCGCAATCATACTCGACTTTTCGAAAGCAGGCCACTTTTGTCGCAACATTTTTTTTAAATTGACACTGACAGCTGATTCATATACTGCCACAAAATATCTTTTTTTTTCTCCAACTCGAAATAGATATTCAACACAACATATATAGTAATCTGTGATTCAACATGACGTTAACTTTCCACCCTATAAAGTTTATCGAAGAGGTGAAGGCTCGCCCGGGACTGTACAACCCCGAGCATCCAATGGACCGCATCGAGAGGCTCGAGCTGTGGAAACAAGTAGGCGCAGTTCTATTCCCAGACTGGAACACGTATAGTAAAGCCACTGCTTATGACAGAGGTAAGCAACAATCGGGTCACAATTTTTGGTAGGTGCAAGGAAACATACTACTCTATGAAAACATACACGTTCATGCTAGTTGTTCGTTTGAACATTTTATTTAATATATATTTGCGCTCACATAATTAAAATTAGACGTGGTTTCATGAATTCATAAAATAATACTGTAGAAATAGCGGCGCGAGGTAAAAATGTTATGCATGAAAGTAAATGGATTAAGACTGCTCATATTACTTTTTCACTTCATAGTTGATTACGGAAATATTACTGTAGGGAGTGGAAATATGGTTCTAGTACATAAAATAAAAACATAATTAATGCACATTTATGGGGCAATTACAAATTACCACAAAATTATCAAGAACAATCGCACCGCGACACCTGATGCCGTACATATCTCGACATTGACCGTGAAAATAAATGTTTTGTTGCCTTCACTTCACAATAAGGATATTATAATTATCTTGCACGTTCAAAATTATCACGATGAAGATTATAGTAAATGTTGCATTCTTATTTGATTTTGTCGCATTCGCAAATAGTGAAAAGAGTCTCGCGATCTCTTGAATCGAAAGCGATTGTAGGCATCCAACGTCGCTCGTAAATATTAGGAAACCCTGCTCATTGTAGAGTAGACCTACCTTATTAATTTAGTCTTGAAATGTGAAGCCCAGCATCATTTTTTTATTTTTTCCTACTTCCTACAAATGTTATAAATGCGAAGGTGTGTTTGTTGGTTTGTCCTTCTTTCAGGCAGTAACGGAGCAACGGATCGACGTCATTTTTGGCATAGATATAGTTTATGGACCGTAAAAAAAAGCTGTGTCCTAAATAGTCATGTGAAGAATAAAATCTCTCCAGTCTTTACAAACGTGCTGCTTTTTTTGGGTATTCGCATTTTTTTACAGCCGGCCTGCATGGCTCTAAAACCTTCGTTGGGAATTCTGAGAGTATTAGTGGCCATAATCCATCACGCGGGCCCAGTGCGGCTTGGATGGATGTCACACATCATATCTACTTACAAGAATTAAAATAAAAAAAAAGGAAAAAATACATTTCTTTCTTTTCTTCTATGACATGTATTATGTTTTGAGCAACTTCTATTTTTTTCTTTTTCACCAGTACTGCAGATGCAAAAGAAATGGCGTTCTTACCGCGATGCGTACAACCGAGAGCTACGAACGAGAAACAAGGATCCCAGCAGGAACCGGAAGGTCTACCGCTACTTCAAGAGGATGTCTTTCCTGGGCGGCTTCGAGGGAGAGTTGAGTCCGAATGAGTAAGTTGTTCAAACGAACGTTTCCAACGAGTTAGCGAGTTAAAGGTTCAATACAAAAACGTTACTCGAAACTTGGAGTACCAGTTCCCTTTCATACATGCACTCGTACCCTACTCCTCATTTAAAAGCTTTTTTTTAATCTTGACATCTTTACGCTGAACGCAATTTGGTTTTTATTTTTTAAATGACTGATGCGCCCCCCTGTCGCCCCCTCTGTTCACGATCTATTTACACTCTTCAATTTTACGTAATAAAAGAACTAAGAATTCCGAAAATAAAAAGAAGCACAGAAAGGATAATTTATTTATCATTACACAGTCTTGTGGCATAATTTTTTTTATTCTATTTGTTAACGAGACGAGCTGGTCGTTTGCCTGATGGTAAGCATAACACCGGCCCATAACAATTGAATAAACTCAGAACTTTAAAACACAAAAGCCTGAGATATTAGATTATATTAGGTATTAAGTCTCACAAGCCCAGTAATTTCACTAGCTACTACTCTGCTCATCAAACCGGAACGCAGTAATGCTAGCACACTACTGCTTGGCGGCAGACTTCATTCACAAAGCGGTGGTAACAACCCAGACGGACACTCACAGAAAACTATTTTGGATACTTTTGTGTAACCGTGACTACATTATGGACTTTTGTTTTCAGAGATTCTGACGAAGATGAGCATAAGCTCTTGTATCCACAAACGCAACCGTTCCAGTTTAAAGACGATAACACAGCGCCAGAAGAAGAACAGCCGGAAGCGATACTATCCACAACCAAGAAGACTAAAAGAAAGAAACGCAAGCGCGGCAGCTCCGGCAGCATGCAGGATGCGGCCCCGGAAGAATACGAAATGCCTATACCGATGTTCTCCACAGAAATGACAGAATCCGAATGTGACAGTGACAAACTGTTTCTAATGTCATTTGCACCGGAGATGAGAGAGTTGCCAGTTCATATAAAGATGTGGGCTAGGGCACAAATAGCGAACATCATGCAGGAGGCGGTGAGCTGTCATATCGATAATACTGTGCCGCGATCCATGGCCGAAACCAAAGTCAAGAGACAGAAACAGGACAACTCATCCGAGTAATATAACTTTTAAAGAATTCCAAATTAGCCTCTATTCAATCAGTTTCAGCGAGTTGCCAAGTTCAACGAGAGAAACGAAATCTAATCTAAGAGATGGCCCATATCCAAGTCAGCACACAAAATAATCCTTAGCTAAGTTTGTTGCTCGTAGCTCAGAAGTTGCCAAAAGTTTTTGTTTGTGTTTATTTAACTAAAAAAAATAAGGATTTCAGAGAAGTACATACCAGAGTTAAATAATATAAAGTTATGTAATTTTAGTTTTTATTTTATAATAGAAAAGGATATTGGCTATTATTACTTACGTTAGACGTAAGGCTATTAGGTTTACATAAGAATTATTTTATGAACATTTAAAAATGTTTTTCCTGTTTTAGATACTTAATAAATTATTAATTGAAACTAGCATACTTATTTTTTTACCTATAAATCTCGGAATAAATGCAGAATTTACCAGCTGCTTCTTGCAGTCCAGTAACTTTAAGTCTTTAATTTATTATTTAAATAAAATTGAAGTGTCTGTTTGTAATGTCAAAATAACAGCTTTTTACTAAATGCATATGAAATTATTTACGATACCTGTAACAAAAAACAGTTTTTAAAATTTCTATTTGTCTGTCTGTCTGCCTGTCTGATTGCTTCGGCTAATATCCCGAAACGGCTGGACCGAGTTTGATGGGACTTTCACTTGCAGTTAGCTGATGTTATAAGAAGTCACTTAGGCTACGAGGGCGAAGCCGCGGGGGGACAGTAGTAAATATGCATTGGAAACTGGTATACCTACTGGTATTTAATACACGAGCATTGTCGCGCTAAAATTGGGATGTTGACTGATTTTGGGAAAGTGTTTAAAACGATGCGTATGGGCCTAATATAACCCAAAATATTTAAATTTACTTTTTAAAACAACTAATATTTTAATTATCATGTATTTAAAATGCCGTTTTAAATTTTGCTCCAAAACGGCAGTGACGTCACGTGTTCAATTACCACAGAGTAATTTTCTATAACACTGTAAAGTGACAAGCAAAGAGAATATAACCACTACTACCTAGTCTGTGCTACGTTTAGTGACAAGTTGATGCGATGCTTTCTGTGTATGTATTGTTATGTATGTATTAAAATATGAGTTCTAAGTTTTTTGAGCTTATTGATTTATATATATGCTTTGGTTAATTAATACACTTTGGATCTTAGAATCTACGATTACTGTTATACATTCATTGTTGGTTATAGAAATAATGATTTTTGGTATAATAAGTAGGTACTTACACGTCAGCAGAGCAGAAATTATCGTTTGTCGAGAAGAAATTGGCCACCGTAAAACAATCAATTCTCGGCAAATTGGAATTATTTGCCTTTATGAAGCCACTTTCCATCATGGGAGAATATTCAAGAGTCAAAATAAATTTAGAAAAATAGGCGCGGAATTCACAGCACAGATAAATAATCACAGAAATCACTCTAAAATACTAAGCAGTTAAGCGCAACGAGCTATATACTCATTGGAGTTTTGGCGGGAATGCGAAAATGTGCTGTTGTTGATTTTGTGTTATTTACTAAAACCTTTGTTTTATAGAGTGTTAATGTGTAATAATAATGGATTATTAACCATTAAGTGTTCGTAAAATCGTAAACTTGCATGAGTGAAAGGCAAATAGTACAAAGACGAAAAACGTGTATTTTCGTATTCTATCCAAAACTCCATAGAAGCTTCAGTAAACTATCGACCAATTTACTGAAGCGTCACTTCGACTCGACCGCGCCTAGACTAAACTTTAACGTGACTTTGACGACTTTCATGCACCAAAACTAGAGATTTATTATAATTATATTATTACTTATATAACTTGACACTAGTTAAATGCGCAAATCACGTGGAGCCAAAAACAAAACAAAAAAAATATATATACTCATTCCGATTGAAACAGTGACGTCACGGGCGTTTTAGGTCACGTGACTTCGGATTGATGTGATTACATTTTGATTATTTAATTTAAATTAAATTCCTTAAAAATAAACAAAAATATAGGATTTCTGTCACAAAAACTACCGTTTCGCGTCAAAATTATATTTTTATTTGAATACAGTCAACAACCCAATTGCAACAAATAAAAAACTCAAGGTCGGTAAAGATCTCCAAATCCCGTCTGCTTTGTTTTTGATAATAAAACCAATTGAATAGATAGGTATCCTACTAACTAATCAAAAAATTAAAAATAGCTGGCAGCCAAGAAACTAAGCAATAAAACTATCGTGTGATAGTCAGACATCAGATAAACAAATAAAAAATTAAAATTGATATAAATTATAAACGGAGAGCGAACGCGGCGTTGCCAGCTCGTTCAAGTCGGGCCGCACCGGCCCGCTGCGACGCCGCGGCGGCACCGCTGCGTCACTCGTAGTCGATCGCGCGCGCGGACTACCGCCTCTCGGCCGCAGTGGAAACGCAGGCAAAACAGTTCGTGCCAAACATGACATCATATGCTATGGATGTTGAGATGTTCATAAACGAAGTGAAGAAATACCCAGAGTTGTGGAACAACAACAGTGAAGATAGTAGGTCCCCGGCCAGGCGGCATCAGGCATGGACAGTCGTGGCCAGGATTTTTATAGAAGACTTCGATGAGTTGAACGAGCTTGAGAAAAGTGATGTTTGTAAGTAAAGAAGACTCAAGTTAGAACAACAGACAAGTCATTTGAGCGGCGAATAGCTGCAAAGAAACAGTGCAACGCGGTGTAGTTAAATGTTTAGATTCAAATGTTATTCGACGACTTCTTTACAATTTTATTCAACATCCATACAGATAAATAAAATTGAAGTGTCTGTTTGTAATATCAAAATAACAGCTTTTTACTAAATGCATATGAAAGTATATACGGTACCTATAACAAAACAACCATTTTTAAAATTTTTGTCTGTCTGTCTGTTTGTTTGTTCCGGGTAATCTCCGAAACGGCTGGTCCGATTTTGACGGGACTTTCACTGGCAGATAGCTGATGTTACAAGGAGTAACATAGGCTAGTTTAATTTTAGAAAAATAATTAGGGTTCCGCGCAAAAAAATAAAAACCATGTAATCCAAAATCTCCACGCGGGTGAAACCGCGGGGCAGCAGCTAGTTTAAAATAAAATGAAACAGAATGACGATGACGGTACAGTCATCTTTTAGGATAGAAAAGTGAATCAAATAGAATATAGGCACATAGAGTTAGCGATTTTTATAAGTCATAAATAATGAATCGAATAAATGAAATGAAATGGAAATATCAGTGAGATCGTATATAAAGGTATCTCTAATCTCTAAAAACTGAATTAGTTAACGATTATTATTTACAAAGTAAGATTCGTTCGAGGAGAAAACCGCCAAACGTTACGGAATTCAAATTTTTGTAGTCAGGAGAGTCACTACGCTCGCGATTTCAAATTACGAACTGCTGCGCAACGAAACTGCGGATTTTGTTTGATTAGGGAGGAACCCATTGCATACGAAACACGTAACAGAACTTCAGTGAATAAGAATAGCTCTACTGGATAAACTAAGGGTGGTATTCCACTCCTCAAATATCTTTGTCCAAAGTAATTAATAATTAATTAGTCACATAACAACACCGATATTTGAACAAAGATTATGACAATGATAATAGCAGCATATGAAGTCGCTCCAAGTTCCTCTATTTTCTCAAACTCCGCAAAATACTAAGAAATCTTTGACAAAGATATTGGACTAGTAGTGGAATGGGCATCTGTGAAAGAAATTTGATCAAATACTGGATGGACATCGAAATTGGACAAAGATATATCTGACTAATGGAATGTAACTTAACATCCAAAAGCTTTTGGATGAAATTCTAATTGAAACGAAACGAAATCACAATTAAATCAACCAGAGTTTTTGTTTTTGGAACTTTTATCGCTGAAGTCTATATATGGCTCCCTAACGAGTTTCCGGTCATTAAGTGGCCTCGACACTCGACATAACAGCCTTCACCTACACTTACATAGAACTTTGATAGCACCACTTCTGTACAAATTACACAATTTTTTAACTAAGATTTCAAAGTCCAATCAAAATCCTTTGGTGATGAATGCTTCTAAATAAACTAGATTTTTATTTTTAAAGGCTTTTGAGCCCCGCAGCTTGCCCACTGGCAAGTTACGGGACTTTTCCTTCTGGGCCGTGTTTTAGTGCCAGTTTAGACTTTAAACTTTTTTTACAGACAAAAAACTACAAAGCAAATGGCGCAACATACGAGACTCCTTCGTCCGCCACAAGCGAAGGAACTACGGGGTCACAAAGAAAGGTTATATTTACGCGAAGCACCTAACCTTCTTAGAAGACGTATACAATAAGACTAGTCAGTCGGGCAGCGACAACGAAGCTCTCCACAATGATGGAGACGATACGTGGCCGAGTGACGCTGACGATGAAACCAAACTAAAGAAGATGCTGCTCAAATCAGGGTTTGAAACAAAAGACGAGCCACTAGTCGAGTGGCCTACAGACGAGGAGCCGAGACAAAAGAAGAGACGGAAGAAGTCGAGCCAACGAGACACGCAGATAGATTTCGTTGAAACAAATTTCCCTGAAGCGTCCTGTAGTTATACAAACGAAGATGAAGACAGATCGTTTTTCCTTTCTTTGTTGCCCGCAGTAAGAGATTTTGATATAGATAGGAAATTAGAATTCCGTTCAGAAGTTCTTAAATTAGTTAAGAAATACAGGAAGAACGGACGGACGTTTCGCACAGAAGATTCCGAATGACATTATTTAGTGTTTACCAATTAATTCTAACGAATTGTAGCTTTATGATCATTCCAACGTAACCAATAAGACTTTAATTAAACTTGCTTTAAGATTTCGTATAAAGATTTCTTTTATTTCAGTATGCCTTATAAATTAGATGCTTAGATCTATCTTGGTCTATCCGAATAAGTTGTAAGAAGAGATACCTTGAATAATTAATTTGGACGACAAGAAAGTGTATTTTTATGTATGTCACTTGGTTTTAATAATTAAACTCGATATGTATTTTGTGGTACATATTGGTACGTAATATAAAGTAGGATATATATGTACGTACTTGTTAATATAAATAAGGCAAGAGGCTGATCCCAAATAAGGCTCAGTCGGAGAAGTGCCTTTAGAAGGATACAAAAGATCGGCAGGCAATTCAGCTCATCCCAAGAATTTAACTTAATTTTACCTGCGAGGTCGAGTGAGTCAAGTCAAGCGAGGAAACACGTAAGTAGGGTATTATGTACCATAGTGAAATAGTACATATATGCAGTACGTATTTTATACTACAAGGTCTACAAGACTAAAGAAGTCGGAACTACATTTAAGAAATTGATAAGTATTTTTTTATCTGAACACTGCTAGAAGGCCGAAACTCCTACAATTATTAAGTTGAAAACGTATGAAATCAAAACCTAACGTAATTTTATGTCTACTTATATAAATATGTTCCAATTCCAATGAATGTTCCTAACAAGTGACAGGAAATCTAGAACACTCAGATTTCAAAGCTATTTCTGATATAGCAACAAAAGAATGCAAGATTACTTCTGTGCGAGCTCCGAATCTGATAAGCAGCAACAAGTCATAATAATACGGTACAGTCACTGTTGTTACAGTAATCTATCTAAATAATAGCAGCGAGCTGGCAACGTCGCGAGAAAGTAGCGGCCGCGCGGCAACATGGCGCGATCGATAGAGCGAGGGGGTGCGGGAGCGACGCGGGGCATGCGGTTGACCCTTCCGATTACGCTATAGCTAAACAACTAGTTATACGTATGTAGATAACTAGATATAGTGTTATTGTGAATGCTATATCGCGAGCACGTGTTTTCAGTTGACATATCGAAGCTGTTCGATGTGTTGAAAACACGTTATCTCGGAATTGTTAAAGTATTTGGACTTAGCTCGTTTTTCTTGTAGTAGGTAGGTACTTATCAGACTGTGGCGCAACTTTTATTCAATATATTGTCGTAATTGCAAGTACTTTAATGAATGAATCATATCTGGTTCGTTTTCAACACGCTGTTGACTTTTATTGCGGTAGATTCTAGACTCTATTTATTTTTATGAGAAAATAAAGGACTGAGGTTTTTGTTTGAGACTTTTAGGAGGCGAAAGACTCGTAAAGATTGAGAGGACGTCCTAGCGGGAGAATAGGTATTTAACACAATTATACATTGCCGTCGCGCTGTGCGCCGTAAAGCGCGATATGCCGACCGTAGACGATTATGCAAGTATGCGTTTTGCTGTCAAAATAACCATGCTTTTGCATCAAGCGCGGATTACGAGATAATACACACTCAAGCGCGGCTTGAAGTAAAATTATCAAAAAACCACGAAATAGACAACAACGGCAATATATTGCTTTCTCGAAGCCCTGCCTGGGCTCAAAGCGACGACTGCTCCGCTTTACGCTACATCCATCACTTGCGCACCACCGCTTATTTACCGCCGGCGGCGCCGCACTTAGCCCGCAGTGGTTGTGAAACAAATTTTTTTAATAGGAGTGATTGATGCTTATCCATCAATCATGAATTAGGTGTGAGGGCTGCCTGTTGCGAGTTGTGACTCCACAGACAGCATTGCCTAGCTGCAGTGGATCGATAGGGCCAGGGGCACACCCTGCATTTATAGTAAAACTGGTTAAGCTGGCGTGCCGCGAGGAAGTTTTCCTTTCACATTAAAGTAATGCACGGTTTTAGATAGGTACCTAAGTATATATAGTAGGTACGTACGTCGTACACACACTGTCTGTGTGTGAATTAGCTTTTCTAACCTACCTAAGGTTGTCTGAACAATAACACCACCCTTATATTTTATGCTGTCCCTTTTCACAAATCTTTGGTATTCATTATCCTTGCTGTTCTGACTCATGTCTGAAACTAGTTTGAGAAATATCACCAGCTTTTACAACTGATCTTTCCACGAGATCTACCAAAATTGGATCTTGATGGGATCTTAAAATGTTTACTGGCAAGAATGTAAATTCCAGAGAGTTCGAAACGACCTCGTTTCAGTTTATTTTATACTATAGAGTATACTCGTAGTATATAATATAAATTAATATGTAGTACTCGACAACGCCGAAAAAATAACCTTATTTGCCTGCAGTGCAGACATTTTGCACTATCGATGTGTAGATTTATAACTTTATTGACTGAAAACGTAAAAAAATGACACTAGTCAAAAGAAAACATACCCACGTAACGTAAAAACTACAGTCAAAATTTCTAATAGCATCGATCGTGGTCATTATAAAGACTCAAGATATCAATGTTCTTAAATCGTAAAAGTTTAAAAGTTACTACAGTTGCACTACCTAGTTGTTTTTACTAAACAACACCAGTAAGTATTCGTTTAATTTTCATCGAAAGCGTACAAACAAACGTAGAAGTAATGTGTCTGTAATGTTTATTTATAATTACACTACTACGCACGATGTTATTCACGAGCATCTGTTAGGGTATTACATAATATTATAGTTATGTAGTTACTAGTATATAATCTGTGTCTTTGAGTTATGCAGGCTGTGGCTTCAGAAGCAAGTATACGAGTAGAGCTAGCTCAAGGAACTGATTGGGTAGAAGTTCCTTGAGCTAGCTAGATCTACAGTCTCTGCCTATGATTAAAGAAAAG
This sequence comes from Crocallis elinguaria, assembly GCA_907269065.1. NCBI lineage: Eukaryota > Metazoa > Arthropoda > Insecta > Lepidoptera > Geometridae > Crocallis > Crocallis elinguaria. Next base: position 17,240,789 of record OU026071.1, on the reverse strand, counting down.
TAGAGGATATGAACTAAAGGTACACGTTGCGCGCCGAAAAAGAAAAAAAAATGGCGTCAAATGTCGAGCCACAGCCCTTCACACAGTACTTTGGCATGGTAGCCTGTATCACATGCAACTTCTCACTTGCATTAATAGTCCTATAGACCTATTTTAAATATAATTTAGTCGCACGATTGATTTCAGTGACTCTTCAAATACTCGCTCTGGGCAAGAAACCAAAATGTCGGCCTTGGAAAATCGGCCGACGGGCAGGACGTGCGTACGTCATTAATTGTATGGATATCTAGAACACAATATTTCCATAGATAATTATGCCGCCTCTATCTATATATTGGAATGGAATCTCATTCGTCTCTGCATAAACATAGACCACAAAATATAAAATAGACAAGAAGCATAAAGAAACGGATATCTTAGCAAATTAGAATGCATGTTTGGATGTATACTTTTTAGATCCAACTAACCAAAATCAATCTGAACTTGAGCATTAGCACACAAAGTATTGTTCCGAGCGATGCTGTTTTTCACTTGATAGATTAGCATTTAGTCTGATCTTATCAACGGGTGGAAGATGGTGAATTACCTAAGCCTAGATTAGAACTGGCTCTTAAATGTAGCTTCCGGAACACTCAGGTACTTGCTTGACGGCAGATTTTCATCTTGATGGTGGTAGGTAGGCGAGTACTAGAAAGTGTGCTATATGACAATGCAAAAAATATTTTTGAGAGCTACATATCATAATATGTAGCCGTCGAAAATCTTTTATGCTGCCTGTACTCCGGGCGCTGGGCGTTCTGTTACAAAATCTGTGGCTAAGGGCCTCGAAAACTAGTTCAAACTGGTTTTGAATTACAACCACGATGGACGATGGACATTATAAATTATAATATAACCTGCATAGAATACTATATGTGAAGCTGTGGCGTATTCAACAATGTAGGGAAATAATCTGTGGTATAGACTGCTACGTAGTCTGTGGTTGCAGCTGCAACTAGGTTGTGACCCTCTCTCGCGTCTTACATATTAATTATTAAACAGCGCCTATTCATACGTGTATATATTTATATCTATTATCTATGTGTAGTATAGAGACCTATGCAATGTGTGTGGGAAACCTGTCGTCGCGTCTGGGCTTTTGTTAGATATTAATTAATGTTTTGGAAGATAGTGTCTATGATTTTTGTAATTATTGTGCTATTTGTGTCGTTTATAGATGTAGACTTTCAAGTACCATACAATGGCCATTTTTTTAAATAAATACCTAATTTTTACAGTATTGGCGCTGTTACCAAATAGGTATTAAATAAGTCTACATCCTATCACAGTATTATAATCATGTCATCATCAATAAAATAGGACACTAAGGTCCACGTGGACTTAATTTTTTAGACGTATAAAATTGGTGATTTTTCTGATTCAGATTTTATCAAACTGAGCGATTTTACAAAGGAAAATGTGATGTGTTGTATGTGTTATTTATCCAAATCCAAATGATGATGAATCCAAACGATGGTATCATTTAAATTACTAATGGATGATAAATTATTTTTGACGTTTCTAGCGTTCGATTTCCAGTTTTACGATAGGTATAGTAGACATTTGATTCACACGAGAAAACGAATTGATTGATATCATAAAAAAATAGAGTCAACATTCTTATAAATGGTAAAAAGAAGAGAATAAAAAAGAAGAGTACATAACTCGTGAAAAAAAATCATCTCGGTCCTTGTATCTCTCGCTCCGCTCAGAACTCTACTCTAGTCTAAAATCCTTCGCTGCCCTCGGGGTCTAACTTAGCCCCTCGAATTTTTTTAAAACTTGTTGTGTATCTATTATTATGAATAAAGAAAAAAAATCGCCTGGCGCTAAATTTGATTTAAAGTAGGTACCAAAGCCCAATAATTTACTATGGCACAAACAAATAGCTTGTTCTCACGCTATGGCTATAATATGTATATCAGCTATCTGACTCATAACAACACGAGCTAGCTTTCTGTACATTGCCAACCTTTGAAAGTGAATCGATTGTTTAGTTGTTTAGTTCTTTAGTCTAAGATTATCTAAGGCAGCCCTCACACCTAATTCATCCAAATCCATGGAAATCCACGATCCCCGTTTGACGCATATCGTATCGTCTATTGTGGTTGTGGTTGGGGCTTGATGGAAATCTAGTCCGAGCACGGCACCCGCTTCTACCTAATGGTTCTACGAACTCTATTCAAAAGAATTGTTTCACAACCACTGCGTGCTCAGTGCAGACGCCGCGATAAATAAGCGGTGGTACGCAAGTGATGTAGCGCAAAGCAGAGCAGTCGTTGCTTTGACCCCAGGCTGGGCTTCGAGACAGCACTATCTGGCCGTATGGCCGTTCTTGTCTATTTCTTACTTTTTTTGATGGTTTTGCATCAAGCCGCACTTGCGCGTGTATTATCTCGTAATCCGCGCTTGACGCAAAAGCATGGTTATTTTGACAGCAAAACGCATACTTGCATAAGCGTCTACGGTGTGCATTACGGCGATAACCTATAGTATGTCCATTGAATTAATCGTATGACTCATTGTGATATCAGGTCATATTAACGTTCATAAATATATTATGGGACCACTAATTACAATTAAACAGACGCAAGTGCCCTAAAGGGTAGGCAAGAATGGAACGGTACTTCTATAACCTTGTACGTGTATCTGAGTACATACTCAGTAGCAGTACGCACTGATATTTGTTTTATCTATGTAAGTACCTGTGAGTCGTCAGTCGCCGGTGCCTGATTACATACATCTATAATAGTAATTACCTATATTTTGTAACGTAACTTCGCCAGCTATAAAGTTTTGCTGGATGTTTACTGAGAGACTTAATGACTATCGATTCTCAATAACCGTAGTTTTGTCAAAAACGTGTCCTTCAATCCAGGACAAATCCGCGTGACTTGCAGGGCTAAGATGCGCATCGTTAAATAATGTCTTCACTAGTAACTTCAAGCGCAGAAGTGTTCCAAATTTAAAAAAAAATAGGTATAATACCTCATCATTTGACATAATGAGAAGAGTTATTTGCGCTGCATGATAGTACCTGTAGACACAGTAGGTACCAGTAGACATAATGAGATATATCTTATCTCGACAAGACAAAAGGCGCAGAAATAACGGTACACTTTTATGTAAATCTCATTTTTTCTGTATTCCCTTTAGATACGTACGCACGCACTATATAAGCGCACTTATAGGTATAACTTACCTAACGTACAACATGATTTTGCGCCTGGAATATTAGTCTACTAGTAGAACACAAATAATAAACTTCCATTTCCAGGCAATCAAGCTAGAAAGCGATTGGTTTCTATTTATAATATTAATTAAAGACTGCGTAATAACGCCAAGTTCCTAACGAGCCAACTCAGGTTCTGGGAATTTCTCCGCTTCGTTTATTTACGATACATAAAATATTAGGTCCCTACTTACAACTTATAATTTACAAGTAATTGGATTATGACTAAGTAAGCAATGACTAAATGGAAATCACAACGATTCCACCTGTTTTCGAGCACATAACTTATACCTACCTACATAGTAGGTACCTACAACATTATCAGCCTCTTACGCTCCGGCCTTCACTCAGAAAGAGAGAAGAGTATGGGCCATAGCTTATAATCCACCACGCGGGCCCAGTGCGGCTTGGTGGATGTCACATGTCCTCGAATTTTATGGTTCTTGAACATGCGGGATTCCTCACCACGCTTTCCTTCACCGTTGTAGTAGGTACATACCATAAATGATTTTCTTCTTATTTGAGAGATACAGCAAAATCAGCACGATTTCAGCGCTCCTACATTTTAGATTCAGCTTGTCCAGTTTTTCGAACAAGTTTCAAAACGAATCTTAGCCAGAACTCTAGAGTCTAAACAATTACTTCCAGCCGAAGACTAGCGACCGCTGGTTTTTTTTCGAAACGATTTGCAGTAGATATTTAATTCATAATGTTATGCTAACCGAAAATAAAACTTTCTTTGTAGGTAAGTACACCTTACCTACTTTGTCTGAGATATGGAATTTCTCTCTCGTAATTCATCATAATCGATCAACAGCCAACGCGCACGTCTCTTCTTAACAAAGTTAGGTAAAGCATTGAGTAATCTAGACTAGGCCTTCATTGAACCCTCGCGCGACCCTTACATTCGAGCATTACACGCAATTGCACCAGTGAAATGACGCAAATATGCACGCACTACGCATATTCGTAACATAAATAATAATAGCGGCCGCACAGAGCGGCAACGCCGCGCCCCGGCCGCAGCACGGAGCGGCAACGCGCACGATCGATGGAGCGCCAGGTTATCTCAAGTTCTGAACTTTGTATGATACATACAAATTACATACGTAGTATATGTATAAGCTGGTATTTAGGTATGTGGTTAACTTTAGAACATGGCAAAGAGTGTAACTGCTATGTACGAACATCGCTTATTTACGTGGGAACTTTTGTTAGGCCATATAAATGGTTGCAATGGTATAGGTACAAGTTTCAAAGTACCTCTACGTAAGTACCTACTAAGTATTTTTGACGTAGATTAAATTAAGTGCCTAATTCCTAATAGGGTTTTTCAAAGATCAAAATATAGGTAGTAGGTACACATGTCGTTGAGAATACACCTGTAGTCGTAACATCAGTCATCAATCATCATACGAGTAGGTACGTAGGTAGCCACCTTGAATAGGCACATAATTATGTATGTATGTGATCATATCACATACATTTTCTCCTATTCGATTTTATCGCCCAGTGCTTGCCTACCAGGCTACCACAGAATAATTAAATAGCAGGTATTTGTGTGACTAGGTACGTGTTCTGCGGGTGACCGTCTGGGTTGGTACCACCGTTTTGCTCGTGAAGTCTGCCGCCAAGCAGTAATGTGCAAGCATTTCTGTGTTCCGGTTTGATGAGCAGAGTAGCCAGTGAAATTTCTGGGCTTATGAGACTCAACACGTAATGTCTCGTAGGTAACGAGCGCAATGCAGTGCCGCGCAGGCCTTTGTTGTTTAAAGTCGGCACTGCAATAGTTATGGGCCTATGTTATGCTCACCATCAGGCAAACGACCAGCTCGTCCCGTTATCCATTAGTAGAAAAAACATTTTAAGTGCAAATTCACTTGCAATATCAACCCCAAGCAACTATTCAAAACTCATCTCAGAAAGAGAAACGAGCTAATTAGGTTAATTAACCAGTCGTTTACTTATAGTTGCTAAGCAAGAAGGCATTATTGATATTGGATAAGATAACAGTTAACAACATAAAATAATTAACGTACCTAGGTAGGTACAATCATTAACCGACACTTTAAAGGTCAAAATTAACTTAATCCTTAAACGTAAAAAAACAAGACCTTTTAAAAAACTGTCATTTTCTCCCAAAAAGCATTCCGAACGAATTTTAAACCAGTTTAATATGCACTACGCAGAGCACACAACGAAGAAAAAAAAACAAAGTCGAATTGCCATGCAGTTTTCCTTTAGCAGGCCACCCAGCCAATTACTGCAATCACCAAAATTAACGTTAAAACCTGTTTCAACGTACTTAATTGGAGGACACCGTTACAAAGCCTACCTAATTATACCTAATAGTACGCAGTCACATTTCGTCTTTCGAAAATTCGAATTCGCAATGCCAAACAAGAAGTTTGAATTTTACTGCACGGAGCGGCAACGCCTCGTTGGCGCGGTCGGTGGCGAGCTGGCAACGCCGCGCTCGCTCTCCGTCTGACCTGAGTTTGTGCGAGCTGGGATCAGCTGGGCGGACGGTGTTTATGCTATCATTTATGTTATGTTACATACCTACGTAGCTGTATAGTATGGCGTACTTGAAAAGGGATGCTTCTCTGGGGGTTTATTTATTACGTTCTAACTTTTGCTGTAGTTAAATTTATGTATAGTTGAGTATAATTCTGAGCAAGAGAAAACTCTTCGTGTGCTGTTTCTTACCGGTTTGAGAATAAGTTATATTACGTAGGTACCTATGAGCTTTTTATTTATCACAGCCGGAAAAGGTGTCTTTTTATAAACCTCATCACATCATTGAGCTTGTAGGTAATTTACGACGAAATAACTATTAACTCCTTGTATTTATGGTAGATAGGTACTAACAAACTAACTACTTACTTACATACACCAAAGTCATAACATTTCCTTTTATTTATAAATTTCAAGGAATTTAACCTACTTAACTTTTCTGTCTACACAAAATAGCCTGACTGACTTTCACTTAAAATCACAAAAAACCAGTATCTAAAAATAAACGTCTAAAATGATTAGAAATCTCAACAGAATGGAGTTAGGCTTTGTGTAGGCAAGATTTGTGGTTGCTCATATTTAAACACGCGATTTTAGAGTGTTTAGAAGTTAAACGCTGTTTAGCACAGATTTAGGGAACACTTAATTTTTTTGTGGTAAGACCGTTAGTGCCTGAAAACTATCTCAGAAGTACCTATAAAAACTAGACACTCAAGATATAATACCTATACTGTATATAAATAGGTACCTGAACTACCTACCCATCTAGTTTTTCTGCATGCCTGGAAGAAATCGATTTAAGTTCTTACAACGGTACCTACTTCTATCTTGAAATGTACTCAGTTGCCCGGTCTCAAACAAAATTGCCCATCTACGATTAGATCTTTTTATTTTCTAGGTTTTGCTGCGCAACGAACCTTTTTTCTTTTATTGTAACAGAAATTACAGGTTCCGCGCGGTCATTTTGTACACTGACAGTACTGACACGGCTGACGGCGGCCATTTTGAAATGGACATATTATTTTGAAGTAGGATAGGACGTAGGACTAGACAGTATAAATTAAGTGGTATTTCTTGGTAAAATAGCTAGAATTTGTTGGTTCGTTGGTTTATATGGTTCAAAAAAATATTTAGTATTTCTAATGAAATTAGGAAGTAAGAGTGTTTTATTTAACTGCGTGCGTAAGATCTCATTATGTATCTACAGGAAATATCCATTCTCTACTTTTAGTTTACTTATATGTTTTTGTTTGTAAAACATGGCACCTAATTCAAGAGCTAATAAATCACAATTCAAAAGCACCTGAACGAATTGCTGGGCGGCCATTAATCAGTATTTTCAAAGTAATTTAACTCATATTCACAATAACTTAAATCTACATGATATTACGTGCGAAACGAAAGCACCATCTTTTTGCGTTTTTTTTATCTGTGGTAATATAATATATTATAATAATAATAATTATAATGGATACCTACTGACTACTGGTAAACACTTCATGACTTGACCCATTTCGATAGCAGGTCGGTACATAGCAAAATGTAAAGGGGCTACTCCAGATATTTCAGGGTTTTTCCACCAAGATGCTGGGTCAACCACATACGTGATCAACTTGAAACTAACATGTATGTTTTATGAGACCTTTATCTCTCTATGATTGAAGACAAAAACACGATTGATACATTTTCATTCGATACATTTTCTTATCAAAAATTATGCTTTTTTCAGTGTAAAATACACTTTTTTACTCAACGGCTTAAATTTTATTTTCAAAATAATTACTCACACCAAGAAAATATATTGTACTATCTACTGACGAAGACAAAATTTACCTAGAAAAATTATTAACCTGTTAATAAAATAAATTAGATTTGAGACTTACGTCATTTAGTTCTGAGTTAAAGTGTGTTCAAACAGTGCACACTAAATTCGACCTTATTACGCTGGCACCTCGCGTTATAATAGTTATCCGAAGCGAGCAGTCCTCAGTATAGCGCCGTGCGCCGATGCGGGTGGACCTGTGATTGTTTTTGTCACAAGCGAGCATGCAACTTTCGATATTACAATAGGGAACAAGGACAATAAGAAATTATATGTTCGCAAAAGAGAGAATCGTTTGGTAGATTGTGCAAGAAAAATGAGAGAAGCAAAGATGTAATTACTCGGAGTTATGGTCTGATTATTTTTCTTGGCATATATACCTATTACCCAGTCATATTCCTGGCAATTTTTATCCGACTTCAAAAAAGGATGAGGTTCACAATTCGTCCGTTTTTCGTATTTGTTTTTTGATGATACTCGATTTCTGTCCTAAAAATTGTCAAACGATAGAGATTCTTTTACTCATGGTAAAATATTTACCCGACTTCAAAAAAGGAGGAGATTGACAATTCGTCCTTTTTCCTATTTTTTTTATGTTACTCGATCTCTCTCGTAATAAAATAGTCAACCGATGGAGATTCTTTTTCTCATGAGTACAATTTTAACCGACTTCAAAAAAGGAGGAGGTTGTCTATTCGTCCTTTTTTCCTATTTTTATGATGTTACTCGATTTCTCCCCTGATAAAATTGTCAATCGATAGAGATTATTTTTCTCATGAGTACAATTTTTACCCGACTGCAAAAAAGGAGGAGGTTCTCAATTCATAGTTTTTCGTATTTTTTTGATGTTTCTCGATTTCTCTCCTAATAAAATAGTCAACCGATAGAGATTCTTTTTCTCATGAGTACAATTTTAACCGACTTCAAAAAAGGAGGAGGTTGTCAATTCGTCCTTTTTTCTATTTTTTTGATGTTACTCGATTTCTCCCCTGATAAAATTGTCAATCGATAGAGATTATTTTTCTCATGAGTACAATTTTCACCCGACTGCAAAAAAGGAGGAGGTTCTCAATACATCGTTTTTCGTATTTTTTTGTTGTTACTCGATTTCTCTCCTAATAAAATTGTCAATCGATAGAGATTCTTTTTCTCATGAGTACAATTTTTACCCGACTGCAAAAAGGAGGAGGTTCTCATTTCATAGTTTTTCGTATTTGTTTGATGTTTCTCGATTTCTCTCGTAATAAAATAGTCAACCGATAGAGATTATCCTCGCTGCTTCGTCCTCGAGATTACCAATAACTATTAATACACATGTAGTTACACCGTACGGTGACGCCAGTTTGCACTGATAGTTGAGAATATTACAATTATTATTATTTTTATTTGGGTACTTTATTTTCCTCCTTACTCCAACTAGATAAAACTTCATTCACAGTGCAGTGCTCCGCCAGTTAGTACATTTTTCAGCATTAGTCAGTTTTCCAGGTAAAAAATGGGTAAACGGAAACACTCGAAAGACGATAATTACGAGTACATTGCAAAAAAGTTAAAAAAAACTGGAAAGAAAACTTAAACGTAGCCGTAAGAAGCGGCATGTCTCCTCGTCTTCTACAAGTTCTGGACCTAATGTCGACGACACAATGTTGGCAGACAAAGAAGGTTAGTTCTCCATGATTTGATACAAAGAATGTCCCTTCAGACAGTTACATGATAAGTCAGTGATATGATTAGACGATCCTCGTAGGATTATCATTTCGCTGACAATACGGTAACAAGGTCAATCGAGGAAGGGTGGCTTACACTTTACTGGAATAAAATTAGTATTAGTAGGCAGTTACATGATAAGCCAGTGTTATTGTGTTATCACTTCACATCATTGGCAATACGGTAACAGAATTTAATTATGTATGTATACAGTTAGGTGATATAATCACGTTAACTAATAGCATACCAAATTATCGGCGTAACAGCCTAAGCTCGCACCGCGCATCCAGCGCGTAGGCGCTGCACCGTCCTGGCGGCGGCAATGTAGCTAGTTATTTTTTAACTTTAAAAATACAGCTACTTACAGTATCATAGGTTATCTACCTATCTTTTTATCCAATTCTAAGAACAGATTGCTTGAGATCGGCTCCATATTTATCTATGGCTTTAGGTGTCATAGAAATAATTTTGTATACCTTTATGGCTTATAATTCGATATCTACCTACATATAATACACATTGCAGCGGTTATTTCGTATAACTCAAAATTTCAGACGACTCCACGGTCGAAATTGATCCTCTTGTGAATGAAGAAGTGGAAATTTTCGAGTCTGCGCCTACAGTTATAAATACTGACCCCGTCCCTTCAACAAGTGCCGAGCCCACGCCGTCTACGAGCGCTTGTGTGCCGGCTGTGCCGGCCCCGTTTATCGAACCGGAGGAGGAATTGGCTGTAGAACCAGACGCTGACAATGGTATTTTCGAGTTACTAGGTGATGACCCGTCTATAACTACGTCGTATGGTAAAGAAATTAATCCCGATCTCGCAGTACGGCTTCAACACTTTGTGACGACAGGCCTATCAAAAGAACTTCGCAAAGACCTGCAGGGTAAATACTTACCGCCCAGCAACTGTACTCTTATTGATGCTCCGCTTCTCAACCCGGAGATTAAAACAGCTGTATCGGATATTGTACTTAAAAGGGCTTACACCAAAAGTTTTGAAAGATGTAAATTTTAAATCTATTAAATGACCCAGACAATTACTACAGATATATGTATTTACCAACCACACTGCAACCCGATTTTGACTGGTTCTCTCGGGCTTTAGATAAACCTGTTAATAGCATTAAATATGATGAATACTCGTTGGAAATTTTCAGTGATGCTTCAACTACTGGGTGGGGCGCCGCGTGTGGTAGGGAAACTGCAAGCGGTGCTTGGACTGAGTTAGAACGTGCAAAACATATTAATTATTTAGAAATACGAGCAGCATTCCTTGCTCTTAAAGTCTTTGCCAAGGACTTATCTGATTGTCAAATTTTGCTTCGGATTGACAATACTACCGCCATTTCGTACATAAACCGTATGGGTGGCGTACAATTTCCACATCTTACGCAAGTTACACGAGACTTATGGCAGTGGTGTGAATTAAGGCGCATAATAGTTTTCGCTTATTACATAAGTTTGGCAGAGAATTCGATTGCAGATGCAGAGTCTAGACGAATTCACCCAGATGTTGATGAGTGGGAACTTGCTAGCTTTGCTTTTAATAAAATTGTCAATGAACTTGGAACACCTAAAATTGATATATTTGCTACTAGACTTAATAAAAAGTGCAGCAAATACATCTCATGGAATAGGGATCCCGACGCGTTCGCTACAAATGCTTTTACTGTATCTTGGTCGCAATTTTTTTTATGCTTTCCCACCTTTCACGATGATACTTAAAAGTCTACGTAAAATTAAGAAAGAAAAAGCTGTTGGTATTGTTGTAGTTCCTTGGTGGCCTACGTAGCCGTGGTTCCCTTTATATAAGAAATTTCTAGTTTCAAAATTAATTTATTTTCACCCTAGTGTTAGTCTTATATTGTCTCATTCCAGCAATCGTCAAGTGCACCACCGGCTTACACTGGTTGCCGGAGTCTTATCAGGGCGTCCATTCTAAGGAGACAAATTCCTCAATCGTCTGTGCACGTAATAATAGCGTCTCTATCTGATAACTCAATCAGACAGTATGACACGTGCTTAAAAAAGTGGTTTGACTTTTGTAAAGTTAATAATTACGACATTCTTGATACGTCTATTTCTAATGTGATAGCCTTTCTTACGCAACTTTTTGATTCAGGAGCTCAATACGGTACACTGAATACTTGTAGATCAGCATTATCATTAATTCTTGGCCCTCAAATTGGCTCTGATGATAGCATCAAACGGTTCTTTAAAGGAGTATTTCGATTACGAACCCCCTTAGCAAAATATAATTTAACATGGGATACATCATTAGTACTGAATCATATGATTAACTGGTATCCCAACGAATCAATAAGTCTAGAAAATCTTTCTAAAAAATTAATAACCCTTTTTGCTCTGGTCACAGCACATCGAATGCAGACGTTCTCTAAAATTGATATTAATAATATTGAACGTTTCTCTGATCACATAATAATTAAAATGCCTGATCTCATTAAGACATCCCGTATTGGCTCATCACAACCTATTTTATCGTTACCTCTTTTTCGCGAGAAACCCGAAATATGTCCAGTCGAAACTTTGCAAGCATACCTTAATGCGACTGAGTCCTTACGAAAAAATCATAGTAGCCTCTTCGTGAGTCTAAAACGACCACACCATAAAGTAACCTCGCAAACTTTGAGTAGGTGGGTTAAAAAAACCCTTGATGAATGTGGTATAGATGTGTCAACTTTTACAGCACATTCTTAAAGACATGCAGTTACATCTAAGGCTAAAAAATTAGGTATTAATCTTGATTTGATTAGGAAGACCGCTGGCTGGAGCGGTAGTTCCAATACATTTGGAAAATTCTATAATAAGACTATTGTGTCTGAAGGTGATATGTCTTTTGCAAGAACAATTATATCAGAAGTATTACAAGAACACTAGTTCAATATTATGATTTTGGCCTATATATTTTAAGTTTCATCATTATTAATAATTACTATTAGCAGGTAGTCTCTACCAATAACATAATTATTTGGGGTAAATCTCAACAAATGTTATAATAATTGATCTATTGTGTCAATAAAACCAGATTTTTCACAAAGTAAACGGATCTTATATATTTCTCTCAAAATCTACATTTGTATTAATAGTTATTGGTAATCTCGAGGACGAAACAGCGAGGATAATTAATGATTAAACGAACTTACCTGTAAGTGAAGTTCTATCGTAATTATCCGAGCTGTTTCGTCTGAAGAGATTACCAACCCTCCCAACCCTAATAACCCAGTGTCAAAAATCTCAAAACTCTGAACTAAATGACGTTTTATCTAGTTGGTGTAAGGACAAAAATAAAGCACCCACATAAAAAAAAAATTATTCTCAACTATCAGTGCAAACTGGCGTCACCGTACGGTGTAACTACATGTGTATTAATAGTTATTGGTAATCTCTTCGGACGAAACAGCTCGAATAATTACGATAGAACTTCACTTACAGGTAAGTTCGTTTAATCATTAATTCTTTTTCTCATGAGTACAATTTTAACCGACTTCAAAAAAGGAGGAGGTTGTCAATTCGTCCTTTTTGATATTACAAACAGACACTTCAATTTTATTTATTTGTATAGAGTACCATCAGTAAGTGTGGGAAAATGGGGGATGTTTCATATATCACGATATTTTCGTCGAAGTCGGTTCCCGCTTTTCAATTTTTATTGATTTGATTTACCTAATTATTTTCTCCATCATTTAAAACGGCGGAATATATGCGTTAGCGTAAACCATCAAACATTGCATTATTATTGAAATTAAAAAATAATATATACTATAATAATAAAGTATTCAAGGGTAAGGAAACTCTATTATGACATCTACGTTCCAGCGCGCAACCGAGAACGGCTCACGCTATAACGGCTCGGGCCGCGGCGATCTAGCAGTGGTCTATCGCCGCGTAATATTAGCGGGGTGTGAGCTCCGGCGCGGCAGTGCTTGTTGCGCGTTGCGGGGTGTGGAGGCGGAGCAAACGTGGGAAAATTATATTGAGAGCCTCGTCTTAACTCTGGAACTCTTCAACTTCAAGAATATTAATTTATCGATTTGACAGCTTCGGTGAGATTGAAGACAATTTTTACTGACGTCATACTTTTATGTAGGTACGTAGGTAAGGAACATCAGTATAAAATTTCAAATCAAGAATTATTGTAGGTACACTTTGTGAAAATTACTGACAATTTATTTAGCACGAAGCATAATTAAAACTTGTGAATTAATTAGGTACTTACTTAATAAGTAACGAGAAAGGTCGTATAATAGATGATCAAACGAACTTCTAAGTGAAGTTCGATCACTATTATATGAGTCACTTCATTCGAAGATATATGTACTATTAACAGGTAGTCCTTTAAACCTACAAGGCAGTCGCACGTTTTTAAAGCTGGCAATCGATTACAACATCGATTCCCGTTTTTTTTTTTTTTTTTTTTGTCGGTAGCTCTGTTTCCTATTTGCCCGAAGGCGCGTTCAACTTCATTCATTTAGAGAGGAAATTTAAAAATGTTTAAGGGCCCTGGGTGTAAATATATATTGGGCGGGTGATTTATATCTTCGAATGAAGTGACTCATATAATAGTGATCGAACTTCACTTAGAAGTTCGTTTGATCATCTATTAATATTACGTCACTTCATTCTTCAGATATATGTACTATTAACAGGTAGATGTTCAGAGTAAATTAAAAGAATTTGTAAATCCAAACTAAACTTTTTTAATTTCCATAACAAAAAACCAGAACATAAATAATTAACAAATCATAACAAATCTTATGTTCTTAATTAGGTTTGTACTTATCAAGTATTGCATATCATTAGATCATTCGTAATCAACTAGATGCTTATAATAACAATTTATTTAGTGCTCGTTAGGTAACGAGAAAACAGATCTAGCGAAGATTCCTTCATCTAATACAGGCCGATTATAAAACCTGGCGAACGTTCGAGACGAACTGGACCATCCAGCCGTCTTCCTAATTATATCAATAGATACTCCAGCGGAGGCCGCCGCAGATGTGGAGGCATGTCGTGTGCTATGAGCGCTAAACATGCCCACATCTACGCCACTCTCCGCCAGAGTTTGTTTAATCCACCTACTAATAGATTGAGAAGAAGCTTTCTTATGAGGCCTCTTATACGTCATAAATAAGTGGTCTAAATTATCTGGTCTTAGACTAGATGTCATGAAGAGATAATCATCTACAGCTGTAGCTGGACATATTCTGGGATTTTCTCTGAAATACGGTAAGATTAAAACCGGTTGGTCCCTGCCTACTCCCGAAGTTTTAACGAAGTCTGTTATTGGGATTTGTAAAGCATCAGTACCTTTATTAATGTTCGATACTTTAATAAGTGATAGAGTTTGAACTCTGTGAGCAGTGCAAATTGCCAGTAAAACACATACTTTTTTGGTAATTTTATCTAAAGGCAAACTTCTGTTAGGAAACCAATTAGCAACATGGTTGAGTACTATCTGAGGGTCCCAAGTACCTATGTACTTGGGAATGCAAGGTTTTTGTTTAAAAATACCCTTGAGGAGGCGTTTTACACTGTCGTCAGATCCTATGTTGCCACCTAAAAGCAACGAAAGGGCTGATCTATGCGAGTTAATTGTTCCGTAAGAACCTCCTCTATGAAACTGTTGTGTTAGAAATGTTAAAATGTCAGCCAATTGGGGGTTAAAGATGCTTATGTCATTGGTGTTACAAAATTCCCACCAGAGTTTGTATGACGTATTGTACTGCTTAAGAGTGTTATTTGACACAGAAGATAGCATAAGTTCTAACGCTACTGTTGGGATGTTTCGTCGAATAAACGCGATCCGGAGAGCATCGCGGCTCCCAGGATAAGGCTCCTGTACAGTGGGTGTTGCGGTCTGTAATGAGAACGCAAAAGGTCTCTGTTAGGGTTAAAATATATAATTTCAGAAACTAATAATTTCTTTAGTAAAGGGAACCAAGGTTGTCCAGTCCAATATGGAAAAACCAATATGCCAGTTGCTTTGTCGCTTATAATTTTTCTAATGCATTTGAGCACAAGCGAAAAAGGAGGAAATGCGTAAAATCGGTAAGAACTCCAGTTTATTGTAAACGCATCTACTGTTATGGCATCGGGGTCTTGTTTCCAAGAAACGTATGCTTCACATTTGGCGTTGGTGCGAGACGCAAAAAGGTCTATATCTGGTTGACCTAGCTTATGAACTATCATTTGGAAAGCCCAGTTTGATAGTTCCCACTCTATGTCAACGTTTACCTTGCGAGACTCCTCATCCGCTTCTATATTATCTTTTGTATTGATATAAGATGCAAAAAGCCATATGTTTCGTTTCTCGCACCACTGCCAAATGGTTTTAGCTAAGTCATGTAGGTGTGGGAATTGGATTCCACCCATGCGATTAATATAGCTGATTGCTGTAGTATTATCAACGCGAAGCAGTATGGCACAATTAGAGGTCTCAGAGGCGAAACATTTCAATCCCATGAATACAGCGAGGAGCTCTAAATAGTTTATGTGGAAAGAAAGTTCTACGTCTTTCCAGCCACCATTCACGCGTTTGCTGTTACAGTATGCACCCCAACCAGTTCTAGAAGCATCTGTAAACACTTCAAGAGAAAATTCCGCCTCGGGCCTCATCAGATTTGACGATGAAAGAATGTTCCGATTCCACCAAAGCAGATCAGGTAGAACTACAGCAGGTAATTTAATTTTAGTGTTATAATTTTTGAATGTTTGAAGAGCCAAAAATTTCTGACGTTCAAGGATCTTAGTATAAAGCCAGCCATATTTAATTGCTGGACAGGCTGCCACTAGAATTCCAATAAGTTGTGAGAGTTCCCTTATAGTACAATTGGGTAATGTTGTAAACTTTTTTACCAATTTTGCGATATTATTTCTTTTGTCTGATGGTAGAGACAGGGACAAATCGGCAGAATTGAGAATAAAACCCAAGAACTTGCAGGTACGCTGAGGTGTTAATACGCTCTTTTTGAAATTAATTACAAATCCTAGACATTTCAATAGCTCTAGAGTCTTAGTTACATTTATGAGACATTCGCTTAAGGTGTCCCCGATACATAAAATGTCATCTAAATATATGACCGATTTGTAACCTCTCTGCCTTAGGTGGCTTATTACTTCTCTCATAATTTTTGTGAAAATTCTTGGGGCAGAACATAGACCATACGGAACGGCATTAAATTCATAGACAGTGTTGTTAAAAACAAACCGTAAGTACTTCCGGTCTGCTTTGCAGATTGGTACGGAAAAATAGGCTTCCTTCAGATCAATTGTGGCTAGATAGCCGTCTTTTGGTATCAATTTGGTTGCGACTCTATGGTCCTCCATTTTAAAATGGGACTTTTCAACGAATTTATTGAGTGGTTTTAAATTTAAGATAAAGCGCTTACTACCGTCAGGTTTAGGGGTGAGAAATATACCAGATATAAAATCCCCTTTTGAGCGTTTGCAAACTGATACTGCACCTAAGTTTATTAGTTTAGAAATTGCTGCTACCATATCAGCTTCCTCATGATACGTCAGAGCATTATAAGGAATATAATGTTGTATGACTCTGCTGCAAAAGGGAATAGAGTAACCATTTTGAATCCAGTTAAGGACTAACTGATTTTTAGTTATTTTAAGCCAACAACCATAGAATAATTTTATTCGGCCAGCATGTACCTCTAACGCTGTTGGGCCGGAGCACGTGACTTGGTCTGGTTCTGTTGAGGCTGCGATGACGACAGTTGTTTCATCGTTGACGCTTGGGGACCTTTGCGGCCGGCTGATCCTGTCTTCCTGTAACCACCCCGCCCCCCCCTGTTCGAAGCGTAGCGGGAGGGGCCGAACCAGTTTACCTGAGACCGAATTCTGCTGGTTGATGGTTGGGCGGAAGCTGCAGGTGTTTTTACTGGAGCCTGTTTCTTTATTTGTAAACCCTGCTTTTCGATGGCTTTTGACGCCTTGATTTTGTCAGATAGTTTTTGCCCGAATAGGGTTTCGTCCCTTTCTACGTCTTGAATCAGGTTCAAGAACGTCTTGTCCAAACCTGGTGTCATAAATTTTTTCCGAACTTCGGTTTCCATATGGTGAAGGTCACATAGAATTCGGCTACTATCGCTCAAAAACTTAATTGCTTTCACCCTTTCTGTGTCGTTTTCAAGGAGCAACGATAATCCCTTGTTGAGGGCAGTGATGCCAAGGCCTAGCTGTTGCTGAGCGCTCTCAACTCGTTTATCTTTATTTCGAGTGGTGTCCGAAAGCGTGGCCGCTATTTCAGGGTTGAGCTTCGGTGCTTGCAAAAGAGTGCAATTTTCTGGAATCTGATACTGCTTCATCAGTTTATCTTTGGCTTCTTTTTCTATCCCTTTTCGGAGTATGGGATGCCAAAGCCGTGATAAGTTATCATGAATTTTTTCACCGAACTTAGGTACATCTTCAGCAACTTCTCCGAGGGCTGACAGTATATCCGGATCAAGATCGGGAAGTGATATTACTTCTTGAGAGTTTTCTTCTTCTGGCACCTTCTCTGGTGCCAGACTTTCATGGATATTTTCTAGTGAACATTCCATGGGCATTGGATCCTCAAGAACAGCTTGCGACTCGTTATCTAAAAAGAAAACGAGAAGCGTTACTAATAAGGCGTAATAGGAAGCAATAATGCATTTTTTCAAAGAAAAAATATAATTTGGGGTAGTTGTGAAAAATGTAAAAGAAATTAATGTTATAGTATAATGACTATGGTAATCCACTTTGAGATCGAAACGAAATTAAGGTGAATACTTAATGCTTTAGAATAGAACCCAAGGATAATCTGGTACTGTCGTGTTGATCCGCGACCAACCTCCAAGTAATGATTGCTTTTGTAATAACCCACGGTTATCATCTAAGCATAAAATAAAACGTCGTCTTGACCCACGGTCAACCTTCCGTTTTTAATTACCATATTTTGTGTAGTTTTTGTCATTCTTATTATTGCTTTGTGGTAACCCACGGTTACCCTCTAAGCATAAGAATAATGATTACCATCGTGTTGACCCACGGACAACCTCCAGGTTAAAATTAACTACTTTTCACAACATTCGTTAAAACACTTAGAAGTAACACTTTACTAACCTGAATTTTCTTCCAGCGAATCGGATGATTCAATAATTCGTCTACGTCGTTTATTTTCCTTTTCTTCAAGCCTTCTTATTTTATAGTTGTAACGTTCCATTTTTTCGGCGTAACTTCTTTTGGGCATCAGGAATTTTAATTTTAATTTTACTTGTGCTTAATAATTATAACTGTAAATCTAGTATTTCTTGGTAGCGAGTGAGAACGTCCGCGCGCTGCCTCGCACGAAAAAAGAATGAAGTTGAACGCGCCTTCGGGCAAATAGGAAACAGAGCTACCGACAAAAAAAAAAAAAAAAAAACGGGAATCGATGTTGTAATCGATTGCCAGCTTTAAAAACGTGCGACTGCCTTGTAGGTTTAAAGGACTACCTGTTAATAGTACATATATCTGAAGAATGAAGTGACGTAATATTAATAAGGTATAACCCACTAAAAATGCGTCATAAAAGTACCTTTGCACGATTCCAGGAAAGATTATGTAAGTAAAGGTATATATCCTACGTTAAAACAAGTCCAATTCTAACAACGCCAAATTAAAGAAGCCTTTAAACGGTAAATCCTTGAAAGTTTCTAATTTAGACATTGGAAACCTGTTAGAATATATAGATTATTTAATTGATTAAAGTCTACAAGGCCAGCCTTGATATTTTTCAGTATCATAATTTAAATTTGATGTTAGCTAAACAGGTAGCACCAACTTAGACTGAAAATTGGCGGTTTGTAACGCAGACCGTAGACGCTTCTATATATGCAAGTATGCCTTTTGCTGTCAAAATAACCAAGCTTTTGAATCAAGCGCGGATTACGAGATAATATATAGCATAGCGCGGCTTGATGCAAAACCATCAAAAAACCACGAAATAGACAAGAACGGCAATATAATGCCGCTTTACGCTACATACATCACTCGCGCACCACCGCTTCTAAAGAAGCGGTAAACCGCGGCGTCTGCACTGAGCACGCAGTGGTTGTGAAACAAATTTTTTGAATAGAGGTCGTAGAAGCATAGGTAGAAGCAGGTGTCGTGCTCGGACTAGATTTCCATCAAGCCCCGACCACGACTACAACTGACGATACGATATGCGTCAAGCGGGTATCGTGGTTTTTCTCGTGGTCCGCGATTGATCCATCTATCACGAGTTAGTTGTGAGGGCTCCCTAAGCCAGGAAAGTCCTGGAACACACTGATAGATATTTATCGAGATTTTCAGCTAGCCAGTCGAGCACTTGAAAATGCTACCTCCATGCTAACTGAGCCATAACCGCTTCAACATTATAAGATTCTTATCTTACACGAATAGCAAGAAGCAAGATCAAACGTAATTGACACTTTGACAGACGGAATTTACATTTTGGTTTATAACTAATGTAAAAAAACTATCGAAACATTTTGTTCCTTTTTAACCGACTTCCAAAAAAAGAGAAGTTTATCAATTCTGTGGGTATTTTTTTTTTATGTTTTTTACCTCAGATCTCCGTGATTTACTAACCGATTTGGAATTTTATTTGAAAGGATATACTTTCAGATTGATCCCATAGAAATTTCATCAAAATCGATTCAGTATTTTGTCACTGAAGTGGGTTCGTCACTTTTTTAAAGTAGTCGTTTAAACTAAAAACATAGCTAGTGTGGATTTTTTTTTTCTTAGCCAGACACGGCTTGTGGTATTTTGCCAACTAGTGTGGATTATTCCGCCCCGTGGCCAAGCGCCTTTGGCACTCGCCACATCAGCAGATGCCAACGACTTAGTTGTAGGAAGCAAAAACCTGGCTCCTGGCAAGTGCCAACTTAAGACATTAAATTTAATCACCTAGCCAGAAAGGGCGAGGAGCATGCAGGTTTTATACCTACTTTTATGGCCTGTGAGGATATTTTTATGACGATGTTTAAAAATTGTATATATTTTATAGAGCATGTGTAGAGCCTGGCTCTAACGAAAATTTATTGATACGCGATGTATGTAAATAAAATTAAAACTTTATTAATATTGCTGGAAAAGTTAGATTCATCTTGGATAACACGTAGGTATTGTACCTATAGGTACGTAAATTATAGCTGTATAAAGAAAAGCATGTAATTATGTAACTATTTAGGTACATAATTATATCTACTTTGTTAGTGGGAGGACTAACTCTTCTGCGAGTGTCCGTCTGGTACCACCGCTTTGATGGTGAAGTCTGCCGCCAAGCAGTGGTGTGCAAGCATTATTGTGTTCCGGTTTGATGGGCAGAGTATCCAGCGAAATTACTGGGCTTATGAGACTTTTCAAATTCAAATTAATTTATTTGCATAAATATGGGTTAGTAGGTTGACAAATTATCATATGACCGCCATATTCACCGTTAGGTGTGCAAATACCTAATGTCTCAGGGTAACGAGCGCACTGCAGTTTCGCGCAGGCCTTTGTGTTTCTTTCTGGGTGGCACTGCAATTGTTATGGGTCGGCGTTATGCTTACCATCAGGCAAACGACCAGCTCGTCTCGTTACCAAATAACATAAAAAAGCCATTGTTTATATTAGCAAAGATATTGGATAAGTTGAAACTTTTAAACTGTAACATATTGACACTTTTGAAGCTATTGACCGCCAAATTAAAAAATTAAGTAATTATTAACTACTAGCCAAGTCGCATAATGAGTGTCCTATATTGCACATAGTACAACTAGGCGCGTGTATAATGCATATAAAGCTAGTTTTCTGTGAACAATTGATGATTTCTGAACTTGATCACATATTAATCCAAGACGAGAGAATAATAAGTGTATTAATCAGTTAGTGCCACATTAGCCGTGACATATAAATTCCATGAAGTAGTTTCATACCGTGAGAGCTTTTGCCTAAATTGGAAATCTTTTGCTTTGGGTTAAACATATAACATACTAGCCAAAATGAGCCTAATGTTAAATTTTTGCTTGTATGAAAACCTAGATATCTAGCACATGATACCTATTTGCTCAAAACATCTAAAAATATTATACGATTATGCGTCAAGCGGGGATCGTGGTTTTTGCATGGTTTTCTCGTGGTCCGCGATTGATGCTTATCCATCAATCATGAATTAGGTGTGAGCCTAGGCTCAAAGCGACGACTGATCCACTTTACGCTACATACATCACTCGCGCACCACCGTTTGTTTACCGCGGCGTCTACACTGAGCACGTAGTGGTTGTGAAACAATTTTTTTTAATAGAGATCGTAGAAGCGTAGGTAGAAGCGGGTGCCGTGCTGGGACTAAATTTCTATCAAGCCCCAACCACAACCGCAATAGACGATACAATATGCGTCAAGCGAGGATCGTGGTTTTTCCATGGTTTTCTCGTGGTCCGCGATTGATGCTAAATCCATCAATCATGAGGTGTGAGGGCTGCCTAATGCGAGGCAGATTTTAATACATACTGGCATGTAATTAACTCCGACTATGAGTAATGAATCGAAATGACGCCTACCGGCTGCCTAGCAATTTGAGGCTAGGAATGTGTAGATTATAGATTTTCTATAGGTGTTCCATGTTAGCAAATATTCTTCAACCTGGCTAATGTGCAGAGTTTAACAATCCGAAATAGGTACCTAATCATAACCATACTAACCAATGTAATCGTAACCATAATAAAGCCCTTGAAGGTTAAGGCAACGTTCGGAACAGTCAGCACTTGGTTGGGTAAGCACTTCTGTGCTTCAAAGAGCACATAAAGCGGTCGCTCGGTTGTTGATATAGATAGACAAAAGACAATGTTTGCCAAAATGAGTCTACAAGAATAGAATATTGTGATAAAATGATCGAACCGCACTCGTAAGGATATATTATACCTAAATCGTGTACCTTATACATAAAAAGAGGTTTGTAAAAAATTAAATATTTTTAGTCTTATCTAAAGCATAGTAATCCAGTTTTATGACTCCGAAGAAGAGTATTTGCATTAAACTCAGATCGTTCGAATGTACAAATTCTCAGTAAAACTCATTTATGTTTGTTAATCGAAAATAAACTGTTTTTCTGTATCGTCGTTGTTTTCTGCCCCAGTTCCATCTAGAAACCGAATCAAATGTATCACAATTAATAATTCATTAGTTTATTGAATAATTCTGTAGGAACCGTTCGACAAACGGGTGGAAATCCGTTAGGTAAAAATGTTATCGGAATATTTAGATTTTCCACGAAGCCTTTGTTGTCATGCCTGTATTTTGGGATGTCAATATCGGTCTTTAAGAGGCTACAGCTCGCTATACTTTCCATACAAACGCTCGTACGCGATTATAGTGTCCTAATAAATTTTTCTTTAGATGTTTTGAGCAAATAGGTATTATGTATTCTATATCTAGGATACCGTGGGAGCAAAAATGTAAAATTTTGAGATTTCAACTTAGTACAAGCCGTCAAAAATCAGCTTTTTTGGAATAATTTTACCTTGATTTGGCCGTTCACAGTGTTCTCATAAAGGTAAAATTAAAAAAAACACTTCCATATAATCCTTGGACATGTAATGGAGATTCTAAATAACAAACATTTTTTTCACAAACTTGTAAGGCATTTTCAAAAACACGTATTTCCTGGAACACGTTTTAGGAAATTACCACGCACTAATTGTCTTCGGAAATTTTCTTTGGAAATTTATTTCAAAATTTACAGAATGCCAACTCTGGCGTTGTCTTTCTTTTTCCGTAATGCCCGTTTTTCTTCGATGAACAAAAATGCCTTTAGGCCATTTTTGCGTTCTAGGATTTTTCAGTTAGGCGGGTCATAAAGCGGCACCATAATTCATAAAAAGTTATGAAGCATCGTCTGATCAAAAATTTGTGAACGAAATTGCTGACGTCACAAATGCGTCAATAACAAGCCCTAGGATTGAATTTGAATAAGCATGTTTATAGAAACACGTCACGCTGGTCGAATCATTTTTAAATATTTATAGGTAGAACATAGTAGAAGTTCACAGATAGGTGTACCACGTAACTATTTACGTAATTAGTAAACTTTAAACAACACAAAGACAACACTAACAAAACACAAAGACGCCTGTTTAGCTAGACTGTGTCTAAAAGATAAAATCTAGTATGATTAGAAATGTCACAACTCACAACATAATTGAGTTGGACAACGGTTAGACAGTTCTTAAATCAAGTTTTATGTTTTATTAAACACACGACTAAGGCATGTTTAAGGGCTAGACGGTAAGACTGTAAATTCCTTGCCCTGTAAATTATGCAGATTATGGTCGGACGGCGCGGTGACTTGCCGAGGAAAAAAAATTCTGTAGTCCAATGCACCACACCACTAAATATATATATGTATTCAATGTAATTTAATTTGTACGTAAAGCTGCCTGCCATTTGTCAAATTGAAGGTTTTTTTTCTTCCTTCGTGGCCAGACACGGTTTGTGTATTTTGCGAATTTCAAGTTTAAAAAAATTGAAGGTTATTTTGTTTTAACATTAGAATATTAAAGTTCAGCTGCGGGCTATAGATTATGACGTCAGATAGCACTTTTAATGGTAATCACCTACAATACAACAGCTTCAGAGAGACAAGTTGTCGGAATCAATGAAATGCGAAGCGACAAAGTGCACCTTGGCTGTTGTAATTTATGCTACTCACGCAATTTTGTAATTACAAGACGTTCTGCCTCGTTAGTTCGGTGAATTAACATAAATTATAAAATGGGTGACATTGTAGATAGTCAAATATTACGTTAATTTTAATTTCTTTGTTTATTTATGGTCAAATCTTGCACGCGAATATCAAAATAAACAAGATTTAGAAATCGTAGAAAATTATGTAGACTCTTCTCTTCTTCAGAACCTATGCTCGGATATGACAGAGTCCGTCCACGTAGAGTAGGGAGATATGACAGAGTCCGTCCACGTAGAGTAGGGAGATATAACAGAGTCCGTCCACGTAGAGTAGGGAGATAAGACAGAGTCCGTCCACGTAGAGTAGGGAGATAAGACAGAGTCCGTCCACGTAGAGTAGGGAGATATGACAGAGTCCGTCCACGTAGATTAGGGAGATATGACAGAGTCCGTCCACGTAGAGTAGGGAGATATGACAGAGTCCGTCCACGTAGAGTAGGGAGATATTACAGAGTCCGTCCACGTAGAGTAGGGAGATATGACAGAGTCCGTCCACGTAGAGTAGGGAGATATGACAGAATCCGTCCACGTAGAGTAGGGAGATATGACAGAATCCGTCCACGTAGAGTAGGGAGATATGACTTGTACCAAATTTGTATGGAGCGTGGTACTTTATTCTCAAAAAAAATGAACTAGCCTCAAATTTTTTTTCTAGTATGTGCTTGAAATATACAAACTAGCAACATAAAAAAAATTTTGATGGATGCGTTTTTATTAAAAATAATTTAAAAAAAAGCGTAGTAGAAATGCAAAATTAATTAACAGCAACACTGCGTTCCTAAAAACATACAAAAAACAGCAACATTATAAAAGTATGGCGTCATCGTCACGTCATTTTTGACAGTTTTGACAAATAATAAAGCTGTTTTGTCATATGTTCTGTCAATTTTTTTTTATTATCTATGATTCTTTATCACATTCAGCGAAAAAGAAGCTGAAAAAACCGTTCCGTTTCACGTTACGTACTAAAAAGAAACTTTATGTATTTTTAGGAAATCGCAGGCCTATAAAATTGTGATTTCATTTCAGAATATCTAGATTTCGAGAGCTCATTCCAAAAAACCAACTGACAGCCTGGCTCAATGTTAGTATCAAAACGGAATAACTCTTTTCTTATGTTGTACTAAAGTAAATAGACCCAGTTAAATTATCACGTTTAATATCTAATTATGAATAACATAATATTGTAATTATTTTACACAGCAAAATATATATTGACACGTGTAAGAATTGTTTACACGTGATCTGTCAAGATTGTGACAGTTGCTATATGAATATGGAATAATAGTTATTACCGTGTACAGATAAGCAACTTTCGCTCTGCACTAGTCAAGGTTAAAATAAATGCCTAACATTTACATCTCAATTTCACCAATAATGCTTCGTGGCCCGTGGGTGGATATAATATCTGTGGAAGGTAGTTATTTTCCTACTGGAAAGTGAAAGTTTCTTGATAATCTTCAAGACTTGATGGATGGATACCAGGACAGGTGAGGGATTCGGGATTGAGAGGGCTTCGAGTACAGGATGCAAGGGAGCTGAAAAAAAGGAAAAAATTAAAAAAATATAATTACCTAGACGAAACACATTACGTATAGCCAATCGTGAGAAGTTATCGGGGTTCATGCGATAATGAAGCGAACAAAACTGGTTTTTTGTTCGTGATATTTTGAAGTAGATTTAGTTTTACTGATTTCTATATAAGCCACCCACGCACAGGTGTGTTCTACCCGTACTAGACAGCTGTAATATATATTTTTGGATTTTGAGTTTCTCTATCCGCCAGAGGATGTTGTCATTTAAACCTTTCGTTAGTGGGAGGACTAACTTTTCTGCGAGTTTCCGTCTGGGTTAGTACCACCACTTTGCTCGTGAAGTCTGCCACCAAGCAGTAATGCGCAAGCATTACTGTGTTCCGATTTGATGATCAAAGTAGCCAGTGAAATTATTGTGCTTATGAGACTTAAAATCTAATGTCTCAGGGTAACGAGCGCACTGCATTGCCGCGCAGGCCTTGGTGTTTCAAAGTTCTGAGTGGCACTGCAATTGTTATGGGCCGGCGTTATGCTTACCATCAGGCAAACGACTAGCTCGTCTCGTTACCAATAACATAAATTGACGTGGATATAATATACTATCGTATATCGTATTATGTTTTCATCTATCTAAATTTATAAATTGTCTTTAGGTTTGATAATGAAAAATAATAATTACATCTAGTTGCGTGTGTAACTGCGTCCCTAGCTAAAATCAATTTGTCTCAAAGTTGGTCTTATAAGTTCCGGTAACGGAAAACACCCACTGTATAATTCAAAGAGTTAGGTAACAGACATTCTCACTAACACAATGAAGATTAAACGAGTCGGATGCGGTTCTATCTGGTTCACGTCCAGGAAATGGAGAGCCGAATGCGATTCTATACCTGCCATTAAATTAACCAGAACTTACGGCTTTGGGTTCCTAATGGCTGATATATGTATATATCATTACAAGGGGGAAAGGGATGGGAAAGGTTTGGGTTTATGGATCGAGGGAAATTATTTCAGACATCTGCGCACTGCTTATTCTTTGACCGGTTCAATCTTTTTTTTAATGTTATTTGGTAACGAGACTAGCTGGTCGTTTGCCTGATGGTAAGCATAACGCCGCCCCATAACAATTGCAGCGCCACCCAGAACTTTGAAACACAAAGGCCTGCGTGGCAATGCAGTGCGCTCGTTACTCTGAGATGAGTCTCATTAGCCCAGTAATTTCACTGGCTACTCTGCTCATCAAACCGGAACACAGTAATGCTTGCACACTACTGCTTGGCGGCAGACTTCACGAGCAAAGCGGTGGCAACAACCCAGACGGACACTCGCAGAAGAGTTTGTCCTCCCACTAACAAATTAATTCGGCGGTTTTTAGTAGGTAAATTTTGCCTAAAACTGTGGCGTTCTCGAACGCTTTATTTGTTCTATACTCAACTTTTAAAGAAAACAAAAAAGTTATGATTCAAAAAAGATCTTCAATATTTTGTCAAGAGAGTCCAAATTACAGTGTGAAATTTAGATTCGTTCCTCACATCGGCACTAGCTTTAGTAGTCGGAGTGTAATTGTGCAGCGGGTCATTAGTCTGTCTGTTGGTACTGCAACGGTAAAACCGGTAAAATGACGCCAACGATGCATTGTGAGCCCACACGACGCGGGGAGGTGTCGGACGTTTTGAGTGCTGTGTTTGGTTAACCGTGAAACAATGACGGCGCAATGGTAGCGAGATAATTCGATCGATCGAAGGTTCAACTTCAAATCCTACAATGAGCTTAGGATTTGTGTGCTGGCCAAATAGCCTGATGACTATTTTTAGCGCTCTCCTGGTTAGGTAGTTTAGCTTCCAACCTCAAGCTGGAATGATGAAATTGCATTTGTTTCGTGAACACGCGTTTCTCGCTAGTCGCTACGAGAAGCTCCTTTGGACCTTGATGCGTTTTTAAAGCCATGATAGTTTTAAACGCGAGTTTTACTCGTGTTAGCATTGATCGTCGCCATAGATATAGCGCGATAGTTGAGGAAAGGAGAGCGAACGCGGTACGTTCACCGTGAATTGTGTTTTTGCTTTTCAAGGTTGCAACTTGCAAGCATTACAGAATGTTGACTACGTGCGTAGGTATACTTACGCAGCTATGCTTCTTTATGGTACAAAATTTTGTATGCCCTATGTGTCCAACAACCTGTACACTAGAGGACCTTACCACTGCCTCGGATAATGCGGTGGCCCTGGCCACACATCTAGCTAGGATAATCTAGGTTTAACTACTGACTCAAAAAGAAGAAGAATCGTACAAAATATTGGCGTGTGTTGATACACCTTAATGGCATCGACCTCCACCTCCCCACTTTCGAAAGTTCAATATTTGATCTGTTAACGAAAGGTGACACGCTCCGAAGCCGTTGAATGCGGTGAATGACTAATATTTTCGAATGGGGAAAAGGTAAATATTGAGTGAACAATTTCAGCTGTCACTTGCTCTAACTGGGACAAGAAAATAAAACGGTTTTGGTAAACAGATGAACACAGAAAGCTTGATGATAAAATATAACACATTATTCCAAGAAATTACATAATTTTTTTAATGAGGACCGTGCTCATTGCGCTGATGTAACATTTTAAAAAATTGTATCTGCTGACAAGTGCATCTGTCAGAAAGGGTTAGGGGACAAATAGTCCCATAATAAAACTGGGACCTCGGATCAGTTCTATCTTTTCTATTTTGATAAAATAAAAACTAAACACTCCCTTTTTTGTTCAATCTGAGATAAATGTCACTGTAATTTTTTTTGCTGAAATTGCTACATTATTAATCGCTACTTGGCCACTAATTGGCTAGATAGGTCGAATGATGTGAGTTTATGAGAACTACGATTTGAGCCAGATTTATGATTAAAAAGTAAAACTTTGTTCTTTTATAAAAGTATTTCTTTTTACGATTTAGACTGAGATGGGCGACTGTCAAATATACATTTAGTGTGAATAGCGTTGATTGCAACTTGGCTAGAGAGCCGCCCGGTCTAAATGAGTTGTCGCAAAGTTATCCGGGTGCCAGGTGCGCGGGTTCCCGGTGCGATTTGGGTCAGATATATCCGAATTGGTCGATATCACTACTGTATTTAAATCAGCTGATTTTAGAGCCCGAAGAAAAAGTATAGCCTGGAGCTTTGCTGATATTTGATATATATTTAAAATTGTTTGGTATTTTTAGTTGAATTTTGATGTTTAGTGGCAAGAGGTAGTTTAGTGGTGATGGTTAGTGGCAAAAATCACAGTCCTTTGTTTTGAATTCAAAATCGGATATATTTTATTTTGTTGATGAATACTTTTATATTTATAAGATTCTGTTTTTTTTCAAGTATGTATAAGTATTGTAACATAAGTAATTGAAGACAAATCTTATTAGGGAAGATTTACATGTATCTTACCTATAATACAACTACCTAAAGACTATACATTTATATCACGTAAGTGCCTACCCACAGCGTGACTGACGGACCGTCTTTTCAATCTATAGTTATTTTCCAATGATTGCTCATTAGATTTGGCTGCCAGACGCTCGTGATTAGAGAACTTCAGAGTTTGAAACCGTTTACGCAAAGAAAATATACTAGTTCAATCCTTAGTTCCCTAGGTAGCCTAAGCAGTGTACGTGTAGAACTCACCTGTGCATCGGCTGTGTCCTCTGTGTGTACTGGGCCATGCTCGGTGCGCAGCGGGCATGGCTAGGCGACTAGCATGCCGAGCCGCCACTAGCTACGCGCCATGACGCGACACTGCACTGCACTGCACAACACTCTCACTACAACACTGCGCACGAAGACCTGGAAGAGAAGGGGACTCTGGTTAGTAACGGGAAGAAGGGCTATCTGACCGCTACCTATTTGTTCTCTTCTTTGACAGTGATTTACTCTCGAATGAGATAATACTCGTATCTCAATGGTGTTACATGGTATGGTGACTAGATTGCAAAAACTGAAACATGTTGGATCAAAATTCAAAGGCTATATATGAAGTACTAGCTGCTGCCCGCGGTTTCACCCGCGCGGAGTTATAATAAATAAAATGCCATATTTTATTTATTTTATTTTAAGAAATAACCAAGTTGCGGACATGGTATCACATGACCAAATTAGCTGCAAATATGCTCTACTTTAACCCCTTGCAAGGAAAGTATCGTATGTCTAATCTAGTATACATGCAACTTAATTCAAAGTGATACTTTTTTTGTCGAAGTGGCTGCCATCATTAGCAGCCCCCCCCCCTCACCCCCCCCCGTTAGGTCTGCCCCGGTGCTACACAGCCCTGGGCTCTCCAAAGGACCACACCGGTGCCCCCCAGCATTGCGCCCTCCCTGCCAACCTCCATCCTACGACAGCCCGAGCCACACCGAGTTGCCGTCCTTCCAGGGCTTGCTTGGATGATGGTGATTAATTTTAAGCTATGGTCGAAGTACCTCATTACTGTTACTATTATATACTATACTGTTGGTCGACACTACCCCAGGTGGCCCTCGACAGTCATCAGAAATAGTCCTTAGTATCGACTCTAAAGTTACTCTTTTTTTAAATCATGCAGGCAATAGAAGGTTAGTGTAAATAAAAACGTGCCCAACTATTTGTTCACCGAAGCTCCATCTAGGTCAAGAATGATATCTCGTGCGTATCCAATTTCGACCACATCATTGCTTTCCATTCGTCGATTGGAGTGATTAGTCATCACGATTCCAACACTGGGGCGGTTCGACTGATTACTCATCACGACAACTATCGGTTCATATTACTGACAACAATCAGTAACAATTATATACGACGTGGTTTGACTATTAAGGTCATTGATTTTCGAAGCTATGTTGAAATGCTGAAAAAATGTTGACTCAAAGTTTTTACTTTTTATTGTAAGAAATTTAACACTTTTACTAGTCATGAACACTATAATCCCTACTTTATATTACAATTATGCGAAAGTGTGTTTGTTGGTTTATTCTTCTTTCACGCAGTAACGGAGCAACGGATCGACGTGATTTTTAGCCTAGATATAGTTTATGGACCGAGAGTAGCATAGATAGGCTACTTTTTATCCCGGAAAAATGCATGGTTTCTGTGGGAACGCGGGTGAAAACCGCGGGCAGAAGCTAGTATTACAAATAATTTAAAATTTAAGCAACTAAAATTAATAGTCTGTTTTGTTTTTCTATGACTAAACAGCTCGCTCGGAATCTACACGAGTGCTGGTGAGTTTTTTTTTATAGAAATTACGTAACTACAATAGTGATGTTGCACGAAGCACAAATATCACAAAACTACTGTCATTATATAGGTTTAAGAACACAGTCACATAAACACAATAAAAATGAAATTTACAAATAATATACAATCTAAAACTTTTCCGAATTCAACTATTTCTTTGTTATCATCTTTATTATTAAAATGGTAGGTGCTCTCAGATTCTTTAAATTTCAATGAATAATAAAATGTACGACAGCTATGTACACTTGTACAGTCATGGTAAAATTACCTTTGTTAGTTTTCAAATTCTTTGCTTTATCACGTAAGGACATTACCTTTTGATCTTACAGCAGTTAGCAAACTACAGTATAGAATACTATTATTTAATGCAGTGATAACAAAGTTTAAAATAGCCTTCACTTTGACCAATATTTAGTTAACATCAATAATCTTCTTAATGGCCTAGCTATTTAGAAAAATAAACCTTTTAACTGTCAATATCACTTGCATCTCCCCATTAATGTTTTCTTCTATACAAATAAATAAAATTGAAGTCTCTGTTTGTAATATCAAAATAACAGCTTTTTACCAAATCCATATGAAAGTATATACGGTACCTATAACAAAACAACCATTTTTTTAATATTTGGCTCTCTGTCTGTTTGTTGCAAGCAATCTCCAAACCGGCTGGGCCGATTTTGACGGGACTTTCACTGGCAGATAGCTATGTTATAAGGAGTAACTTAGGCTACTTTTATTTTAGAAAAAGAATTAGGATTCCACGCTAAAAAATAAAAACCATGAAGTCCAATATCTCCGCGCGGGTGAAACCGCGGGCAGCAGCTAGTTGTTAATAAATCTTATTATGAAAGAAACGTTGTCACAGTAACGCAATACTGGTATAGACTAGACAAATATGTCTAAGTATGGAATCTTAACACAAAACAACTACTGCGCAAACAAAAATAGATCTAAGCCCTAAGGTGACGAACCTTTTCTTACTGCGACTATACAACGGCTCGTAACAAGAATTTGTCGTTACAGGACTTACAGGATAATTGTCTATGTATATTATTTGCCTTATGTCATCGATATTTCGAAGCTATTGCCCTACGTAGTATTATTTCCTCTGTAGCTATTGCTGGCGCTATTTAAGTTTGATCACATCTCACAGCTCACTTTTTCTTAGTAAAGAAAAACTTACTAGCAGAGATAGATAAGTTAGACTATGTCAAAACAAATAAAATACATGGTAAATATCTCGCCAGTCTTATTACTATGACCATGAAAGTTTATGTCGGAAAAAGAAAGGTCGTTAAATGCAAAAATTATGACTTCATCTGACGACTCGTCCACATTTATTGTGACGTCAGGCGTCTAGGCGCGGCCAACTAAAACCACGCAAGTCCCAAGGCTTGTTTTGGTTTTCAAAATGACTTTTTGTCAGTTAAAATTGACATAATATGTATGTACTAGTCTTCTTCTTTCTTTATTTCCTGGCTTTTATGGAATGTTCGCCACATTGATATAGTCAAATCCTCATATAAGGATATCCAGGTTGTGTTATATCTGACCGTTGACTGGCTGGCGTTCAATATATTCATAATAATATGAAATTACCAGGCTGTTCAATTTACGCCATAAACTGACGGGGAATAAAGAGTTTGGCTAGTACGGTAGCCATAGTCACGTCACGTGCTACACCTTACAAAATACTGAAACCTATTGTCTATTATCATAATCAAATCAAAACAAAATTTATTAATAGCTTTTGCTATAGAGGTGAATAATTCATGTAAGTATTATATGTGTAAACATCACAATTACAAATCTGTGGTAAACATTTAATTCCATTAACTACATAGTGAAATATATATAAAATTATTATACTCATTATAAAATTAAAATGAAATAATTCTCAGAAATTTAAATATTCATTAATGTCGTAGGTCTAATAGCCACAATTTAAGTCTGCGTTTTAAAGTATCGATGGAAGCTGAATTCATAACGTTTTTTGGTATTTGATTAGGTATACTAGCTGCTGCCCGCGGTTTAACCCGCGCGGAGATATTGTATTAAGTACATGGTTTTTATTTTTTTGCGCGGAACCCTAATACTTTTTCTAAAATAAAAGTAGTTGAAGTTACTACCTGTAACATTAATTAGCTATCTGCCAGTGAAAGTCCCTTCAAAATCGACCCAGTCGGTTTGAAGATTATCCGGAACAAACAGACAGACAGATAGACAGACAAAAATTTTAAAATAGTTGTTTTGTTATAGGTATCGTATATATTATATACTTTCATATGCATTTAGTAAAAAGTTGTTGTTTTGATATTACAAACAGACACTTCAATTTTATTTATTTGTATAGATTGCAGTGCCCGCCACGTAGACGGCATCTCAGACTTTTTGAGATGGTGCAGTTTTGTCTTTAGACAAAAAAAATTAAGTGTCAGACAAAATAATCGTCAGACACAAAAAAATTAAGAGTGGAGAGTGTTTGTTACCTGGGTTCTTCCTGGAAGCAGCTAAATGGGGAAGCAAAAGTTAATTCATTCTGAGGCTACGTAAACAGTTTCATCATAAATTTCTTTATCGTAATTAGACTTTAAATGTACTTAGACTATTTTTGAATTTTGACCAACTAACTCCCTAAAAGATGGTTAACTTTTTTTTCTGGTTTATTGGCCACACAATGTTTGTGTAGTTTGATGGTTAATTTTTAGGTTATGGTTATGTTGTTAGGTTATGGATCGGAGAGTAACATAGGCTACTTTTTATCCCGGACAAATGCATGGTTCCGGTGGGAACCCGGGTGAAAACCGCGGGCAAAGCTAGTTTACCTATAAATTGGTGTAAACGACTAATATCTAGCAGATTCAATAGTTTATGTAGATAGGTAGGTACTTATTTGAATCGTATTTTTTTGTGGAAAACTGTGGTTTCAAGGTACGTGTGATTAAGACAACTTTTGATACCACGTTTGATGTCCATAAGCTGGAATTATTCACTAAGACTAGCACGAGAAATTAGAAACCTTTTTTTATTGTGGACAGTGTGGCCAGTTTTATTTCGAGCTAGGCACGTGGTCGTAACTTGTATCTACTGCGTAGGCACGAAATGGTAGTCCTGAGCAGTTGAACACTGCGGCCAGTAGGCCTATTGCGCCTTGCGAGCTTTCGAGGTTGGCCATTCACATTCCTAGTCTCGGACGTCGGATGCACGGTTATTTCGACCACTGACCACTGGCCAAAGGGCACTCGACGAAAATAACAATGTGCCCGTTATGCCGATAACACTATCGTGCCTTACATAAGAATCTCTTCTCACCAAAAGCATCACCACGGCACCATCACACACGACACGAGGGAAGTATCTACTACGCAGTTAGAGATCTTGGTTTTGACGACGGCAAAGTAAAAGTTGAATTTGTTTCTAGACACTTCTAACTAACTTTGGAAGGAAGCTAATAAGATTTCTAACCGAACTGGAGTGAAATAATGAAATGAACACTTACCTTTTAGCTAAAAACAGACGTGGAATCTCCCAACGGGACTTAGTTCACGAAACACGCACCAACACGCAACTAACACTTGGTTAACACAAAATCAAACGGAAATAACAGTTTTACACTATTGCCTACAACACCCTATGTGACACAAGTAATATTACGATAAATGACGTGTTTAGAAATTTCGAAAAGTCCATTGAACTGTTTCGGTTGAAATTTACGTCCAGCGAAATTATAGGTACGGAATGGCAACGCTGTATAGACTACGTGTATATTTCGCGGGGCGACCGCTACGCGGCGCTGCAGTCGGAGGGGGGCGGAGCCGAGCGGGACGGCAGCGCGCGGGAACGAGACGCTCATACTCTGATGCCACGTCGTCGTTACAATGTATTTTTTCACGGTGTACTTATGGGATGTATGTCGAAACTTCGATTGTTTAGATCGCGAAGACATTAGCGGATGGTGGCAAGCGGTGCGGCGACTGGTGACCTTTTCAGCGTATCGCGTCACCACGGGTGGCGATAACGCGAGGTCGTCGGTCGAGCGCGCGGCGTTGCCAGCTCGCCGCGCGGCATTCGAGCTCGAGCCCACGTTCACAGATTACGAAAGTCGGCGAAATCCCCGTGGCCCTTTGATACCTACAATACTTACCTACCACCTACCTGCCTGCGACTGTATCGTACATTGTATATAGACAGAGCCAGGCCTAGACACGCAGAGTCGTGCGTGTTAACCTAGATATACGTACTACCTACATACATAAACCACAGTCAGTCAGTATCTAGAAACTCTAGTAAGCTTGCGAATGGTGTAAAATAAGAAATTACGATGCCCCATGGCGTCATTCCAGGTTTCAACATTTTCGGTCTAATAGCGCTCCCGGGAACTCCTGAGGGGGAGTAGGTACTAATTAGATAAGTAGGTGCCTACCTAAGGTTTGGGTTAGGTAGGTAGACACTTCAATAGATTAGATCTCATAACTGTATAGTACTGTCTAACTACCTAGGTAACCTCCCTTACCTACTACTATTGAGTATATGTTTTATTACATCCAGTAGTTATAATACCAATAGGTACGTATTATAAGATATTATAAGTTCTGTGACCTTAGGGCTGAGGTGCAAATAGCATAGCAAATATTATAACAATTATTATCAATGCGGAAAACTAAAATACTAGTACTATGTGCTCCTATATATTATTTAATAATAGTTATTACTGTTGGTAATAATAGGTACCTATACATAATAATATGTACTTACATATTAAACACTAGCTGCTGTCCGTGGTTTCACCCGCGTGGAGATATTTGATTTCATGGGTTTTATTTTTAAAATTAAAGTAGCTTATATTACTCCTTGTAACATCAGCTATCTGCCAGTGAAAGTCCCGTCAAAATCGGTCCAGCCGTTTCGGAGATTACCCGGAACAAACAGACAGATAGATAGACAAAAATTTTAAAAATAGTTGTTTTGTTGTAGTTTCCGTATTTGCTTTCATATGCATTTAGTAAAAAGCTGTTTTTTTATATTACAAACAGAAACTTCAATTTTATCTATATGTTAGTATAGATAAGTTGTACCTACATCTCCTGATTCGTTTTTGTGGAGTAACTGGTCGGGCACCAACGGGAACGGCACCATGCCTTTTCCATCATGTAACTTCGAGAAGATTCCTTTTCTCCCTGTTTTCCATAGAACTTCGATAAACATAAATTCCACTTTACCCATTTCCAAAGTATTTTTGACAGTTGAGTAGGGTAACCACGCGACAGCAGCGGGCTGTGATTGGCTGAACTGTCACTCACGTGTCACGTCTTAAAATGTAGCAAGCAATGACGTAAATTATTTAAGAACTAGCTGTGCCCCGTGGCTTTGCCCACGTAGCCTAAGTTACTCCATAAAGCATTAGCTATTTGCCAATGAAAGTCCCGTCATTATCGGTCCAGCCGTGTCGGAGATTACCCGGAACAAACAGACAGACAGAAAATTTTAAAATTGTGTTTTTGTTATAGGTACCGTATGAACAAAGTCCTTTCGCGGCGCGTCGTCCAAAATCAGTAGCAACGTAGCGTAGGGGTCAAACGCAAAAAACTAAAGTTTGTCCGATCGGGTTCAAATTTAAAAGTAGGAGCACATTACCTTCCCGACGGCCAAAAACAAACTTGATCTGAAATTTTGATTTTAAATTCAGAGGCCTCTAGCATTGTTGATAAAGATAAATGAACCTCTTTAGGGTTGGCCATCATTCTGAGCAACCTCCTCGTGCTCCATGGTCACTACAGCTCGCGGCGGCCAAATTGCGGCAAATCAAGATTACACCCGTAGACGGACTATCTATAGACGACTGGTTTCCGTGCCGCATGTGAGATAGAACGATATTGGGTTGCGTTGCCATATCAAAACGTTTACCCTGGTTTTTAGCAATGCCAGATTTGCTCCATAATTTGTCTAAAGAGATCTGTTCTGTAATTAACTAGAAGCGTTACACAATAGGAACTGTTTTTTTGTGATCAAAAGTTTAGAAATATGTATACATATATATACATAGAACTTAACGCCAATATCATTCAGCCATGGCTACTTTTGGCATTATTTTTCATCACCACGTGGTTAAAACAGTGGGCCGCAGCTGGCTAATAATATTAGTGTGATGTGATTATTTTACCTATGCGTTATGAAAAAAATAAAACAATATCCATGTTAAGTAACATTGTATTAAAAACCAACATACCTAAATTTTGTACCGGGCTAAATTTTTTAAACGGTCTTTAATACCTATCTTTTACATGATTACATAAACACAACATCTAACCCAGGTACAAAAAACTTAGCAGTTAACAGTAAAGAAACCTATACTTTCTTTACTGCCCCTTAAATAGTAAATATCACAGTGTATGTACTACGGTACCACAGACACACATTATAACACCCCTCCTTTTTTGCGTCGGGTTTTAAAAATAGTGGTATTATTGACAGAATTAACTCATCGTTTTGGATTTATTTATCTGGGCTTCTTCAGTTGCACTCAAAGTGGCCTCTGATTCTTCAGCCTGAAATAATAACAGCCAATTGTATATAACAACATACAAATGGGTGTGCCATAGGAACCAATTGTATGATAAATTCTTTTACTTTATGCATACTTATTTAATTTATTACTTACAAAATTAATTTGAGTCTTTGTATTTGAACTAGATTGAGCTAAATTATCATCAATTTCAATAGATTCTTGAACCTGGGAACTTGTTGCAGGTCTGTGAAAATTTATATTTCAACCATGAAACATAAAATTTATGAATTAGTAAGTATCAAGTTAACCTTTTAAATCATGTTTAAGATAGACACCAAAGTAAAATTTTACAAAACCCCTATCTAGAGAAGCCAGTTATCTTCAAACGGCTTGAACTATAGCTAAAACCACTCCATCAAGTAAACTATTGAAAAAAAACAAAATCGGTGTATACTAATGATAATTATAACTACGTTGCCATAGACAGATACATTATAACGCCCCTTCTTTTTTTAATTCGGGGTTAAAAAAAATAGTGGTATAATATTATAAATACCCACCCACTTACAGTTTAGCAAAATACTTACCAGCAATGCAACAGCATTAGGAAACAGAACTGTTAGCTTATTCTTTTTGATAAAGACATTTTTCTCAAAACGAATGAAAAACGGTGACGACATTTTGGAGTCCAATTTTTTCAGCCCATGCCTTCTATCCAAGGCATCTGTATCTCATCAAAGCTGTAACAAATATGACATATAAAAATGTATTTGAATAAATAGGTATATAATTATGAAAACGGTCTTCCTTAAGTCCTTCCACAGATTATAAAGATAATGTATGTAAGATCTATACATTATCATTAAAATATTCTGTATAGCATATATTTACATAGTATACATAAAAATTACCTCCTTTTGATACAAAGTAAAACAATATTATTTCAATATTTTATGACATAAAAATACGTGGTCTGGGGAAAATAATTTCGAATGCAGGCAACACCAAAACTGGAAAATTTTTAGTTAGAGGATTCTAACACTGATTGAATTCAACTTTTATGCATATTAATGAATAAAGTTCTATTGTAAATGTTGTTGTCTAGAGTGGTTATATATTTAACAATCAATTTTCAAGCCTAAAATAATCTAAAAGCACTGTACTTACGAGTGAAAAGAAAATTAGGTAGCTTCTGTTCACTGTCACTTTTACATCCTAACACACTACACCGAACCATTTTTTCATAGCAAATCAGTTAGGGAAATCGTTCTTCACAATTTAGAAGTAATTTAACGTGTTCACAAGTCTGGTTTCAATTACATTTTAGACATAAAAGCGTCAAAACTATGGCGAAGTCCAGAATATTGGGCGAACTGTCAATGTTTGTTTCGCACAATAGTGAGAATGACCTTGGAAAAACCGGCACGCGACATGAAACAAAAAGTCATATCGTTCTATCTCTTTTCTTTACATGAAGTATGCATAAGTGGTTCTCTTTCTTGTATGAATGAGATGCAAGCTATCTAGTCATCTATTACCTTCTCTATCTACGATTACACCGGTCGATTTTTGACATATTTGTCACTTTTATTAAACAGCCTAAGCGCGAAAATTCTACAATTATGTCATTTTTTGACATATATGTCGAATTGTCAGCTTTATTAAATAGGGCCCAGAACTAAAGTTTCGTCAATCGAGTAACTGAGATTAGGATGCCTGACCCCAAAACGGACACAACTACAGCACCACGCGAATACTAGTTCTATTCTATACTAGCTGCTGTCCGTAGTTTCACCCGCGCGGAGATATTGGATTTCATGGGTTTTATTTTTTTGCGCGGAACCCTAATTCTTTTTCTAAAATAAAAGTAGCCTAAGTTACTCCCTGTAACATCAGCAATCCACCAGTGAAAGACCCGTCTAAATCGGTCCAGCCGTTTCGGAGATTACCCAGAACAAACAGACAGACAGACAAAAAATTAATAAATGGTTGATTTGTTGTAGGTACCGTATATTCTTTCTTAGGCATTTAGTAAAAAGCTGTTATTGTGGTATTACAAACAGTCACTTCAATTTTAATTATTTGTATAGATATTTAAAAAAAAATACACCTCTATGTATATCCCTGTTTACTTACATAACTGAAATGAACTTCGAAGTTATTTTTATAGCCACTTACTTATACAGCAAGTTCGTTCGAATCACGACACAACTGTATCTATTACAAATGCGAATGACTTGGCTCCTGGCCAGGGCGCCTTGTATTCCGAATAATTACAGACTTTTTGTTTACTTCTGTCTGTGATGATATAAGTATAACATGTATGTAGGTATATTTGTATGTTATGAATTCTTGTACGTTCGTGTGAGATTATTTATGCGGCGTATTAAGGTGAATCCTCTAGCAATTGCTTCGCAAAACCATTTCAACCCTGGTGTTTAGAAGTTGTCATCGCGTTGTTTCAGGGACGTTAAAAGAAATAAAAAAAATATCCTGTCATACCCTTTCAAATAAAAAAAGAATTTTCCAAATCGGTTTATAAATGACCGAGATCTGAGGTAACAAACATAAAAAAAAAATACCCGACGAATTGATAACCTCCTCCTTTTTTGGAAGTCGGTTAAAAAGTTGCAGGCGTCAATCGGCAACCGTCTCTCAAACGGGGAATCAGATGCTGAAGGTCGTTGGCTCAGGGATGCGCCTTAAATGATTGCTGCAGTTGAGAGCCAGTTCTAATCTAGGATTAGCATATTCACCATATACGATCTTATGTTAAGCCAACCTATCGATTAAAAAAAAAACAATGAAATACTATGGAACTGAACTCAAGTAGGTAGGTAGTTTTATTTGGATGGTGGCCTTTCCAAATTGAAGTGTTGAGGTTTTTTTTACAATGTACCTACGTGATTGGTATATAATCAGCTATATTATCTTGTTTACGTGATTGATAATTAAATGCGAATTATAGGTGTGTCTATCACTGTTTACGTAGGATTTCTGAAATAAGTTTTGATAACAGTATAAACGTAGGAGAGAAATATTATGAGCAAATCGGAGTAATCAATTATCCATCCATACAGAAAAATAAAATTGAAGTGTCTGTTTGTAATATCAAAATAACAGCTTTTTTACTAAATGCATATGAAAGTATATACGGGACCTACACCAAAACAGCCATTTTTTTAATTTTTGTCTGTCTGTCTGTTTGTTTGTTCCGGGTAATCTCTGAAACGGCTAGGCCGATTTTGACCGGACTTTCACTGGCAGATAGCTGATGTTACAAGGAGTAACATAGGCTACTGTTATTTTGGAAAAAGAATTAGGGTTCCGCGCAAAAAAAATAAAAACCATGAAATCCAAAATCTCCACGCGGGTGAAACCGCGGGGCAGCAGCTAGTACAAATATATAATCAATTATACTATAGGTCCTTCTTGATGTTGCTCAATGATAACACGAGGATGAAGGAATTAGAATTCCTGAGTATGCTCTCCGAAGTGTTGGCGATAGAATATGTAATAGACTAGAAACTATGACGTTTTTCACGTTTTTGTAGATAGATAGTATTTAGAAGCCGATGTAGGCCATATGACGTTTAATTAAACATGGGGAAGGAAAGACAACAAAGTCACCGAAATAAGTAAAAATATTGAGTAATTTTGGTATAGTGAAAGAAGCAACAATGCAGAACTATGAAGAATAGGAAGTATGAATTTTTAAAGGTGTCTTTATCTGACCAATGTTTAATTTTTCACAT
The DNA here is from genome assembly GCA_907269065.1 of Crocallis elinguaria. Lineage (NCBI taxonomy): Eukaryota > Metazoa > Arthropoda > Insecta > Lepidoptera > Geometridae > Crocallis > Crocallis elinguaria. The sequence continues at coordinate 17,199,681 of OU026071.1, read as the reverse complement.
CTAAACTATTTTTGTCCAGAATACATTCACGATACACATAGCCAGTTATTCTAACACCATCAACACACTAAATAGTAGTTTGAAAACACTACTGTGTACCAGTTGAAAGACATTATATAGTTATAGTCTTGTACTTGTAGTGGAACTACTGAGCTGAGTATTGGAAACTGTTTCAAGGTGGCGGAGCTGGCAAACATAACGTAGTGTCGCAAGATGCTTCACAATAGGGATGTTGACTCCATTTTTTTTATGATGTCAATCAATTCACTTTCGCATGAGAATCGAATGTCTATATCAAAAGACTGGAAATCGAACGTTAGAAATGTCAAAAAAGAGAGTCAAAGTCGGGCGTATCTACTGGGCTCTAAAACGCCCCATACAAATCGGGCAGAACATCTGACGTCACTTGTTCAACGCGGGCCGTAAAACTGTACTAAAACATGCATTTTGTAGATTTGTCCGTGAAAAATAGTTGTCATACATTGTTTTATTCACTGAAATGTCAAGAACCCGGATGTATCATTTAACTTACTATTGGCTGTTAAAAAAAACACGTTGAATTCGGGAAACTATTAGATGCAGTCACTGTGGAAATTCTATATTTTTTGTGAATTTAATTTTTATTGTGTTCTTAAAATTGTATAACGACAGAAATAATGTATTTTGTGTTTCGTGCAACATTCCTATTCGGAGTTAGCTGGCATTGCAGTTAAAGTAAGCGAACTCACCACACAAACTTGTCTCGACACTTAGCTGTATAAAACACAGACACAAACGTGCATACAGTACTTGTACAATCTACACAAGTATAGGTACTACTGAAACCTGAAACGTTGAAAACAGCGCTCCAGTAGAAAGTGTAGACTCAACTGTTAGGTAATCTGTAGCATTGAAGCTCGGCAAGTGAGGAGTGCCCAGTATTCTGTGGCTCGGCTGCGATCGATGCTTCAGCTACCACATAAGTACGTCATTTACTTTTGTATATGTGATGGTATAAGTAGACTGGGAGAATGTTAAATTTAAGTTCATTTATTGTTTAAGGAAAATTACTATGTTATAATGAGTTTGTAATAAATTGACATTAAAAAAGATATGGAAGAAAGAGAATTAGTGCTTTTAAAACTTGAAGCTATGATGGATTGACTGAGTGAAGAGATTTTTAAGAGACTAGAAGTTCGTTCGTCTGATGTTCGCTGATGCTCGTGAAGTCTGCCGCCAAGCAGTAATGTGCAAGAATTACTGTGTTCCGGTTTGATGAGCAGATCCAGTGAAATTACTGGGCTTATGAGACTTAGTACCTAATGTCTCAGGCTAACGAGCGCACTGCAGTGCCGCGCAGACCTTTGTGTTTCAAAGTTCTAGGTAGCACTGCAATTGTTATGGGCCGGCATTATGCTTACCATCAGGCAAACGACCAGCTAGTCTCGTTACCAAATAACTTAAAATAAAAACACAGATAATGATCAAAATACTCAAAACCCCTGTCATAGATTGGTTTTAAAATTTGGCACTATTACTTTCAAGAATTAATAAACCTTCTATTGACAGATACGTAGCTGCTTCACGTGGAATAGGTTTCGGTAGCAAACTTCTGAATGATTAGTACCTAATTGTTAAAAAATATATGACGATATTCAAAACGAAAGAGTCACGAGTTCAATAAATATTCCACAGTCCATTGATTTCATCACGTGTCAGTCAGTCCGATTCTCAATTCTAGATTCGTTCGATATTCAATTTAAAATACTGAGCAAAAAATTAACCACCGCAAAAAAAAATGTCCAACACCCGAAACACGGACCTGCTAAACTAAATAGAAAAAAAAATCAATGTCGCCCGAAAACGAATGATGAAATTGAGTTGGAAGGTTCCTAAAACGGTTTCAGTAATTACAAGTAGAGTAGGACTTCCGCGAAGGTCGTCTCCCCACCTGACCCCATCACCCCATCGCCCCATCACCCCATCGCCCCATCACCCCATCTCCTCTATACCCCACCACCCCACGCCTGGCGACCCCTCGACACGACCGCTATGTAGGACTAGGGAATCCATGAGGGTGAATGGGGTACTTTATTTTGTGCTCGTGTTGCCAGAGGGAAAAAATGGAGTAGGGATGGGTAATTTGGGCTATTGTTCGCTTTTGGCTATGAAATGTAGGTTGTAACTTACTGCAGTAAAATAGCTTGAACATTTTTACTACAAGGACATTATTTTCTCAGAGGATACCACCCACAGTTCTAAACACAGTAAATGGATCTGGTTTATTTCAAGTTTTAGATTTAGATATTCTGTTTAGAACGAGCGCCTACTTTAATGGTCAGCGGTACTTTAGACGTCGCCAGTCGCCGGTTTAGAGGACCACTTTGTATAATAGATTAAAAAGTAACCAGTTGTTACGAAACTGACGATGTACTTGCTTGAGCAAATAAACTATTTTAAGGCTGCCAAGTGTCCTAACCATTAGTTCAAACAAACTTAACCGTTGGTTACCCTAGCTCAGTGAGTGAAGGTGCCTTCGTTTGTGAATAGCGGCGCTTATAATTTACGCAAGGGACAAAAAAGAACTGTGCCCAGGGCTTTTAATTTTATTTAATGATGTTCCTTAATTATTGTCAGGACTCGGTTTTACGGCGCGACTTTGTCTTTGAAGGAATTAAGATTCATCTCAGTTTTACTAGTTTTTTCACTATACTTAAGTAGGTGGTAGTACTTAGTTTTGGCATAACCGTGTCTGGCCGGAAAAAAAGACATTTGAAAATGCTATCCTTTTTAGTTAAATTAAAAAAAAGTCTGTTAGCGTAACCTTCTTATTTGCAATTTTGCACCTTATTTTCTCATATTTCAACGAGCAGTTCGTTCGGCCAATACTCAATAGTAAACGCCCGCACGTGGCAATCAATAAATCCGTACAAAATTACAAGCTTGTACTGCATTGCGCTGATAAATTTGAAATTAAACATCAGAGGAGCACATCAAATAAATAATTGCATGAAATTCTTTCATATATGTTTCGTCATGATTTCGTCCGTGATGTAGATATCTATGGCACACTGAAGTCTACTATGATTTCTGTTTAGAGTTTGCATCTGTCTATACCTAGATCAGTCAAGATATAGACTCATTCTCAATCATTTACAAAGAAGGTTATAAAGTTTATTCTAAAAGGGTTAATGCGTTTTTACCCCTCTATAAAGATCAGTCAAGACATAGACTCCTTTTTTTATATGGATTATCCCAAGGAACTTATGTTATAAGTTCCTTGGATTATCCTCATTCTCAATCATTTACAAAGAAGGTTACGAAGTTTATTCTAAAAGGGTTAATGCGTTTTTACCCCTCTATAAAGACTCCCTTACAAGTATACGCAGCGGTTTGGGCTGTACGTTGTCTGTCAGTCAGTCACTCAGGACAAAGCCTTTTATATACTTATAATGTAGCTAGAAAATAATAACAATATTAATGATCCGTCGATGAGTGGGGACACCGTGTACCCCGACTCCCTGGGGCTAAATGAGACCCCTGACCCCGAACGTGCCATCACTAAAATGTATGAAAAACGGTGACATAGGTATTTTGAACGCGAACAGGCATATCTCTCTTGTTTGTCTGATCTGAGGTATACGCTATCCTGAATTCCTGACAGACGACGACCTGTTCATAGAACTGCGGCGCAAGTACGGATCTTATTGATCGATAAAATTCGATAACATTGACAGTTCAAATCGATAAAGTTGGTTTTATCGACAATTTATACAATCGACTAAAGTTATCGAATAGCTAGGTCGAATCCAAAGATAATATAGAGCTACTACAATACTTTACGATCAGACTTCGGTACTCGCAACATTCGATAAATTTATCGGGTTTTTCGATTCGACAAAATTTATCGAACCGACTTCCGTACTTGCGCCGCTGATTCTCTGAACTACGACGAACGGCGCGCGGCGTAGGCTTATGTCGTACACCGTATTTAAAACACTCTTGCAGTGTTGGATGCAGGATATCTGCTCATTTCCGGTTCCTAAATCGAACCGGATATAACCAGATCGCTGTGTCTACATCGACGTTTCGCGAATGGTTCAAAAATGGATTCCTGAGCGTAGCGAGACGCAAATGTACGAGACGCAAAAGAACTTTGCTGCCGAGCTAAATGCAATTTTTCACCTCACTACTTGTACTATTATCTATTCTGTGCTACAGCTAGGAAATATTATGTTTGTCATTCGATTTTCTGCCCTGCCCAACGCGGGTTGCGGGTTGCGTGTGGCGCGCGGCGGCTACCTTTTGCATGCTAGTGGATAAAAAGCACTTTTGCGCGCAGATTTCGAATAACAAACAAGGACTTTCCGAGCTTGTGATGTCAAAAGTGCATTTTCTGCAACTTGGTTTGTGATTCGTCTTTGAGAACGGGCTGTAGTGGTTCGCTGGTATTGCTGTTGCTACGTTAATACATTTACAAGCGGTCAAGCGATTTACATATTGTATAAATACCTATACAAAGAAATAAGAGTACAACATTGCATGAATACCGTGGCCAAAGTAAATATTTTGTCACATAAATATAACACTGCCTTTAGTTCAAAGTTTGGGTGGTTATTTAATAAAATGTATAACGTCACGGGACGATGTCACATCCAAACACGGATCAGTAGGGTAAAGCTGGTCTTATGCCCGGCCCATAACAATTGCAATGCCACTTATAACTTTGCCACACACACAAACACAAAGGCCTGCGTGGCACTGCAATGCGCTAGCTACCCTAAGACATTAGGTATTAAGTCTCATAAGCCCAGTACCATAAAATAAATAGTAGTACAAGTACAGTATTGCTACTTTGCAACTTGCTACTTCGCTCATCAAACCGGAACAGTAGTGCTTGCACATTACTGCTTTGCCACCATTACCACCTATGAGGACTTGTTTTTATCAATAACTTCACCAGTTAGGCCTAAGTCTTCTGCAAGTATTCGTCTGGATGGGCACCACTGCTTTGCTCGCGTAGTCAGCCGCCAAGCAGTAATGAGCAAGCATTACTGTGCTCGTGATGAGCAAAGAATTCGGTGAAATTACTGGGCATATGAGATTTAATACATAATGTCTTAGAGTAACGAGCACACTGCAGTGCCGCGCAGGCCTTCGTGTTTCAAAGTTCTGAGCGGCACTGCAATTGTTATGGGCTGGCGTTATGCTTACCATCAGATACACGACCAGATTTCGTTATCCACATGTAAACAAAAATAGCATGTCATACTTTATGAGATATTCGTTTTTACAGTTTTGGCGCAATATTCATAAGAGTTATACGATAGAACTGGGAATAGAAGAGTATGTTTCAAGAGAACATTTCAAGTAAACTCGCGGTATCTCGAGTAGGCGCGGGCTTTCCTTTGTTACAACGTTTATGGCTTTTTCTTTTACATCTTTGTTTTTGCTGGCGTGGCTTCGTTCTTGAAGCCTTGTAGACGTACAGTTAAACGTAGTGGTTATATTCTCTTTGCGTACATTTTACAGCAGCTTAGTCTTCCACTGTTTTCTATTCTTTATTCTTTACTCTTTGAAACTAAAGAAATTTCGGTGACGATCAATAACATTGTACAGTTTAAAAAAAATTTACCATTTGAGAAAAAGAAAACAAATAATTGTTCACACATTTATTACAGCTGCCCTGTAGAAAGTGCTGAGACATTATACTACCCAGAAAACAAGACTGCTTTATATTTCCCGGGTGCAAGCGACAAACTTGCTTTTTTTCATTTTTCGAAGAGTTGGCATCGCCTGTGTTGATCATTTGCCAACGTGAATTTCATCCATCGTATAACGTCAAAAACTACTGGAAAACGCCAAACCTTGTATAATTACATTTGAAATTATTATCATTATTATTCGTTTAATCATATCTTCAAAATACCAGATTCCAAATAATGACGATTTGGAGAGAACATTTGGAGAAATCTTTGTCGAACACATTATTGAGGAAACATTTTCAGTATGATTATTATTCATGGTTGCGACGGAGAAATAGGTATCAACACAGATCACACAATTCAAAAGAGCACATTGAATTGGGTTAAAAAATAAAAATATAGATCTGTGTGTTTAGATAATCGATTACATTACTATCCCAAGAAACCTACTGCTAACGAAGATAAAACATTTTTATTTATTTTTTTATTTGGTAACGGGACGAGCTGGTCGTTTTTCTGATGGTAAGGTCTGATGTAAGCATAACGCCGGCCCATAACAAATGCAGTGCAACCCAGAATTTTGAAACACAAAGGCCTGCGTGGCACTGCAGTGCGCTCGTTACCCTGAGACATTAGGTATTAAGTCTCATAAGCCCAGTAATTTCACTGGATACTCTGCTCATCAAACTGGAACACAGTAATGCTTGCACACTTCTGCTTGGCGGCAGACTTCACGAGCAAAGCGGTGGTAACAACCCAGACGGACACTCGCAGAAGAGTTAGTCCTCCCACTAACAAATATAAAAATTTTGGAACTATGCAACGTCCTACACAATGTATAATTAGATACCTACCTAAGTATTATACAATACCTATTACCTAATAATTAGGTACTATCTTACTACTAACTTCTAGGTACCTAAAATAAATCAGAAGACTATTTTTGCATATACCAAACCCTACAAGAGTTAAAATTTAGTGGTGTCGGTAAAAAATAGTCTTTAGACATTTCCAGTTATTGTCACCCTAGCTTTTTTCTTCTCGTTCCAAAAACTTTCTCTACTATAAACTTGTTCTAACCAACCATTCACAAGTTTATTGATACCAAGAATTGTCATTGTCTGCGCATTACAATGTACATAATAAACAAGTAGCAATGTGGCCAAAAACACCTGTTAGTTAATTCAATATACCGTGGTCATACGCTGGCGGAATACGCTAGCACGAAAGTCATGCGTTTCTGAACGGAGCGCAAAACGCGGGCTGGGAACGGCCGATCGCCGCGGAGCGAGTGAACGCAGCGGCTGCGGGAGTGCGGGCTGAACCGTGAGCGCCGTGCGGTGGTGACGCAGACGCGGCGGGAAATGAATCGAGCTAGTGATGGGTGTAGAAATAAATAATAATATCGACTTTCTATAGGTTTTAGGTAGGTACTTAGCTACTGCATACATTTTAATGATAATAATTTATTCTTTTTGTACTTGTATGTACCTACACTAAAATACGCATGGAGACAGTCCTGAGACCACTGCTAACAAAGGCAGCAAATAGTGTATAATATAACCAAAATATAATAACTAACTAAACTGATTTAGATCCGGCCAAAATATTTTGTACTAAAACGCCGCTGAACGCCGCGCTGTAGCAAAACCTTCTGTTTTCATCGCTCAAACATCTGTTTCCATATATATTACCAGCAAAAAAAATGCAGTAGTATAGCCAAGTGTTTATAGAAAATACTTATCTATAAAATATTTTATAGCACTTAATAAACTTAGACTTTGTGTTTCAAAGTTCTGGGTGGCACTGCAGTTGTTATGGGCCGGTGTTATGCTTACCATCAGGCAAACGACCAGCTCGTCTCGTTACCAAATAACATACAAAAAAGAACCTACCATCATACTTTACGCCTGCATTTGCTATTATACCTACAAAACTTTTTGTTATTCTGAAAGTATCACACAACTTGTATTGTAAAACGGTGCCAATTTAAAGTAAAATCCAAAACATTATTTGCGAAGCTATAATATTGCAACAGCGCCTAGCGGCTACTCTTGTTTGAAATTCGAAGTGCTCGTGGGTACTATTATGTGTTCTGTGTAGTCGGTAGACGAACTGGCAACGTCGCACGTTCGCTATACAAAATACTAAATAGGTTTGTGGCGCGATCTCATTCTCATCAGACTCTCACTCGGAGTCGGGACTAACTGAGACTCGGGAGTGAACACTGCACCATGCCATGCATGAGATGCGAATAGGTAGGTACTACTTAAAATAATGATTATTGTATTAGCTAGGTATTGGCATAAATATAGTTACCCGGGCTACGCAACCTACTTATTAATTACATAGGTAGGTACCACGTAGTACCTAATAGCATTGTTCTGTACAAATAGATATGCGCGCTTTTGATAGAATTAATACTAATATATTCAAAATAAATAAATAAACCTGCGTGCGAGACGGTTCGTAATTACAATCGAAAACAGCTAGTACACGTGACTCAACGGTGAAATAGGCAAAGGTTTTATCACCTTTTTTGAAAGAAAAGCACCACCACTCTCGTCGCTCTTGTGCCACGTTTCTGATGTTGTCAAGGAAAACGGAATTGAATAACTACTGGAGCGCTACAAGTACCAGTCTACAACACGCTCTCAGAGGTTCAGTCGTAATTCATTCCTTGTTGTTTTTAAGCTGTTTGAGAGCCATTCTAATCTTGTGCAGGCTGATCTCCGGGATGTATTCGATATAGTGTCGGACTAACTGGGCTTTGGATCTCCTCATTTCGTATTTATAGTATCTACTGTAAAACGATAACTCTATAGGTTATAGAAGCCAATATTAGGTACGTATACATTTTTCACGTGCTTATAGTGTCTTTTGCAAAGGCACGTCTCCTGCATTATTTATGCCAATTGCCAACGTCAGGTCGAAAAAAATTGTATTTTAAGTTACACGTGTAAGGTACAGAAATAAATGTATTTTCATCTCTATGTATATAATTTGCGTAGGTTGGGGTGCAGAAACGTTACATGACCAGCCAAGCTTCTCGTCGACTACGGTTAGCAAAAACCACAGATTTGTACTAAGTAAGTAAGAGAAGAAGAGCTGTGGATTTTGTTGAATAAATAAAATAAAAATAAAATAAAAGTCTGTGGCAAAAACTTAGTTTCTTAATTTCAAAATTCGAATATTCGGTAGCCTAGCTCCCTAATGTAATATTATTAAAATTTGAAATTCCTTCAAAGATAACTAAAATTCTCCTTCGACACATGTCAAAGACACGTCATGTGACTATAAAGTCTGACACTAACTTTTTTTTATTTTTGACTTTAGCATTATGGTGCACTGCGCCAGTATTTACTTGTTAGTTTTTTAAACGTTGAGGTAACAAAGTGAGATCGATCTCTATGACTGTGTAATGAAAAATTAATAGCCGTGACGTACATGCCGACACAATACACTAATTGTTTTGTTTACTACAACAGTCATGTTGATCAATACGTTTATATAGCGGTGGAATGTCCGACGCTTTGTTTGTAATGTTTTCGTTATAAGTACATAAATACATAATGTTTAGCATGTTGTGGGTCCAGGTGAATGGCAACATACGTACTGATTTTATTAATTGGTAGGTAATAACTTAATAAGCACAGAACATTAAACCTCTGGTCTTTGGACTCTTTGGTAATAACTAATAAATCATAGTGTACTTAGAGTTCATACGCATGGAATTGGGATGTTGACTGATTTTGGGAAAGTGTTTAAAACGATGCGTATGGGCCTAATATAACCCAAAATATTTAAATTTACTTTTTAAAACAACTAATATTTTAATTATCATGTATTTAAAATGCCGTTTTAAATTTTGCTCCAAAACGGCAGTGACGTCACGTGTTCAATTACCACAGAGTAATTTTCTATAACACTGTAAAGTGACAAACAAAGAGAATATAACCACTACTACCTAGTCTGTGCTACGTTTAGTGACAAGTTCATTCGATGCTTTCTGTGTATGTATTGTTATGTATTAAAATACGAGTTCTAAGTTTTTTGAGCTTATTGATTTATATATATGCTTTGGTTAATTAATACACTTTGGATCTTAGAATCTACGATTACTGTTATATATTCATTGTTGGTTATAGAAATAATGATTTTTGGTATAAAAAGTAGGTACTTACACGGAGGTCTTCACGTTTCTAAATTCAGCAGAGCAGAAATTATCGTTTGTCGAGAAGAAATTGGCCACCGTAAAACAATCAATTCTCGGCAAATTGGAATTATTTGCCTTTATGAAGCCACTTTCCATCATGGGAGAATATTCAAGAGTCGAAATAAATTTAGAAAAATAGGCGCGGAATTCACAGCACAGATAAATAATCATAGAAATCACTCTAAAATACTGAGCAGTTAAGCGCAACGAGCTATATACTCATTGGAGTTTTGGCGGGAATGCGAAAATGTGCTGTTGTTGATTTTGTGTTATTTACTAAAACCTTTGTTTTATAGAATGTTAATGTGTAATAATAGTGGATTATTAACCATTAAGTGTTCGTAAACTTGCATGAGTGAAAGGCAAATAGTACAAAGACGAAAAACGTGTATTTTCGTATTCTATCCAAAACTCCATAGAAGCTTCAGTAAACTATCCACCAATTTACTGAAGCGTCACTTCGACTCGACCGCGCCTAGACTAAACTTTAACGTAACTTTGACGACTTTCATGCACCAAAACTAGAGATTTATTATATATTATTACTTATATAACTTGACACTAGTTAAATGCGCAAATCACGTGGAGCCAAAAACAAAACAAAAAAAAATATATACTCCTTCCGATTGAAACAGTGACGTCACGGGCGTTTTAGGTCACGTGACTTCGGATTGATGTGATTACATTTTGATTATTTAATTTAAATTAAATTCCTTAAAAATAAACAAAAATATTGTGTTTAATAGGATTTCTGTCACAAAAACTACCGTTTCGCGGCAAAATTATATTTTTATTTGAATACAGTCAACAACCCTATTACGCAATACCACAAATAAACTAGACACACTCTAAACACGTCTTAAATATTGTCTAACCCTTAAACATAACTTGAGTGCCACCGCCATACCTTATGTCTCTAACGAGCGCAATTCAGTGCCACGCAGGCCTGTCTTTGACATTTCTGGGTGGCATTGGCACTGCAATTGTTATAGGCCAGCGTTATGCTTACCATCAGGCAAACGACCAACTCGTCTCGTTATCCCTATGGAATAAAAACTAACTAGGTTTTTTTATATGTAGGTACTATGGATAACTACGGATACTATGGAGACGAGTATACCTCGACGAGGTACCTACTGAGATCGTTTTTTACTTTGTCTTATTTTGGCTGAACAGTAGACTGATAGATGATTGTCGAATCGGAATTATCTATGGTCGGTTCTCGTACCTATCTGCTGTAGGTCTGTTGAACTGTAGGTATAATTTTTAGTACCTGCATTTTCTCTAGCACGGTCTGCATGGTAGGTAGTTGTAAATGAACTATTACTTATTCTATGACGCTAGCGAAATGAAACTTGGATCTCCTTTCACGACACGCGGGTGGCAGCGATCGATGTGCGACGTTGCCGCTCCGTGCGCCACGTTGTATGACCAACTTGTTTTAGTGTGCTATAATAACATAAATATCACGCACACAGGCGAAACGAACTGTTTATTTTTATTGTCAATCACTTTTATTTCGCACAGGGAAATGACACCTGCCTGTTGAGAGCGTCTATGTCTATATTATCTATGCGTTTCTGTTGTTATCTACAGAAATAATGAGGTTTACATACATATAGTCTGTGCATATATAGGTATGACGACACCTACTCCTCTTGGTGTGACATTTCTGCTGGCGTTCCTCAGGGCGGCGTTTTATCTCCTCTCCTTTTTGCGATTTTTATAAATTCAATTTCTCAACAGTTATCTTCTTCCTACCACCTCTATGCAGATGACTTACAAATTTATACGCAGGCTCCACTAGGACAATTACACGTGGCTATTGAGACGACAAATTGCGATTTACGGCGTATTCTAGATTGGAGCAGATCTTTTGGTCTTACAGTCAATCCAACCAAAACACAGACCATAATAATTGGAAGTTCTCGCATGGTCTCAAAGATTGACTGGTTCCGTCTTCCCCAAGTACTGTTCGACGGCATACCTGTCAACATGAGTCAAACAGTAAAAAATTTAGGTGTACTTTTGGACAGTCAAATGTCTTGGAGACCTCAACTGGCTGAAGTCAGTCGCAAAGTCTTTGCATCGGCAGGCTCACTCAGGAGACTGCGTAATTTCCTTCCCATTGCCACCAAAACTGCGTTGGCGCAATCACTTTTACTCATAATAGACTACGCCGATGCTTGTTATTCTGATTTAAGGCCCAGAAATCGCTATATTGCCACCCATATTGTATCGTTCCTGCTTACTGTATAGTATTGATATTTTTATACGTTATACTCAAGGATATAAATGACTAATCGACCGGTTTAAAAACACGAATTAAGGTAAAAGTCTCGATAAAAAAAAATGTCAAACGCAACCCTGAAAATTAAGTTATTCCCTTGTATATCCTAAACACGAAAGTGTATCGGTCTTATATTTCACTTAAATATTCTCCAAATAATAAGAAAACAATCGACCGAGCTAATTTTTTGATTAATTGTTTTATTTTTACATAATATGGATTTTTAGAAATGTCGCTTACGTTTTTAATTTCGAGCAGCGGCAACATCGTGGCGCTCTCTTTTCTCTTGTTACTCGCGTGTTTTGCTTCACGCTCTATCTCATTCCGCGGCGATCCGCGCTGCTAGACGGACCTGTGTCACTTTTCTCCAGGACATTTACACAAATAAAACTCTCATATTTATGGGTAAACAATCTTATAAAAAAATGTACATGAGGCGAATTTGTTTTATCAATCTTTGAGAAATGATTTGACATTAAAACTGTGATACATATCCGTTTTCTAATTTGTAAATAAAAAACAAGTTCTGTTACCAATTTCGACCGCATAGATTGCGTGTCGTCAAAGGCGTACGATTGCACTTAGCTCCATATATCGAATCTCAGCAAGGGCTCTTTTTGCACAATTTTTTTTTTGTGTTTTCTGGTCTTTGTTCAAACTTTGACGTTCCTAGATGATTTGATGAAGTCATCCAAGTTCTTCGATCAAAGGCAACTTGGTCAAAGATCTTTGACGGATGGAATATCAGCCTTAGGTACGGGAGAATACGGGAGAAGTAAGTAGGTATTACCTACCTCCTATAATAATGGATATAGGTGTTGGTTCGAATCCCACCAATTTGTCGGTTTTAGTTATATATATATACCCATCCAGTCTCGAGGGTCCCAAAGGAGCTGGCGCGGGGGAAAAAATACCTGTTTCTCCCACCTTAGCAATTTTAATAGTAATTTTATTATTTTATTATAGGTCAAGCTATTTTGAACCTTATCACCACTGAATAAGGTCTAACTATTTTTTTTTATCGACTTACGTGGTACCGGCCGACATTAAAGCGTCATTAAGGTTCAATATAGTTAGCAATTTTATTATTTTATTAGTTCAAGCTATTTTGAACCTTATCACAACTGAATAAGGGCTAACTGTTTTTTTTTTGCCGCCGGACCGACGTGGTTCCGGCCGACATTTGAGGGGTTATATAATTATATATTTATATAATATAATATACTACATATAATACGTCAACACGTAATTAACTGTAACTGATCGAAAATATTCGAAATAAAATAATTCAAGTAGTTTGAGAATCAAGTTACCATATTTTATCAGAGTGAAAATTTGTGGTCCGATGAAAAAATGTATCAAAAAATTGCTGTAACTGTAAATCAAACTGTGAATAACTAATTGATTTATCAAGCTTGTGGGTAAGCTGAGAAATGAGTTGATATTGTAACTGAGTTGATAAATATCAAACGTCAATATGTCCACTATGGACAAAAAACTGTTTTTTTATACTAACATATAGTAAAATAAAAACTAATCATTCTGGAATTTTAAAATTACACATATGTCCACTTATTTGCTGTGAAAACCGCGAGTGAAAACCTTGGTTTGTTTCAAAATACATTAAGTCCATAAAGGCATTCGTAACAGAAACCAATATGTCCCAACCGTCCAATCAAATCAATCCGTTTGGCTATGATGGCGGGAATTAGTGTTTGCATTAATGGCTAACTCGGCGTAGCTCTGTGATTTAAATTAATTTTAATTAGTTTATATTAGTTAAAATGGACTCAAATGTTAAAAGTGTTGACCCTGATAAAGCCAGGAAAAGAAGTAATATAAAGACGCAGCAAAAGAAAGCAGAGGAAAAGCGAAAATTATAAGTCAAATTGTTATTACTTTAGCTAAAGTTAAACTAGTCGCAGGGCTGCCACCAGCCCACCATAATGGCATTTTGATATCCTCACTAAGTAAACTACTATAAATTTTGAATACATAACTATCTTTATTGTATTATTTACAAGCTTTGATTTAATTTGTATGTTACATACGTATGTATCTAAACTTTTTTTGTTTGTTTAGGACAAATCTTGCAAGCTAAATTTGACCCACTTCTCGGTGTTTGATTGAGCTAAAATTTTACATATATTTGTGAATCGAATAACAATGCAATATAATGATGGCACAGAGCTGGTTTGATGATAGAGCCGGAAGGCAGTCATAGGAACTATGTAATGAAACAGACATAACCCCATCGAGTTTGGGCTCGTTTGATTTGTCTTTACAAGACTCTGATCCTAGATGAGGTCCAGGGACCTGATGATGGAGCACGAAGGTGGTCACAGGAACTCTGTAACGAAATGACGTAACTCCATCGAGTTAAGGCTTGTTTGATTTGTCTTTGTAAGTACTCTGATCCTAGATCAGGGTATCCAGGGTCCTGATATTGGAGCCGGAAGTTGGCCATAAGATTACAGTACCATTAAATATTTTATAAAAGCTTGTCTGGTAGACGAGCGTTACAGAGGCCCGCTGTTAGAGTAATTTATTTGAACTTTCATAAGTGCTCTCTTGGGGCTTTTATAATAAAGCATTTTGAATTTATCTTTGAGATTTTATCCATTTAAATAATGAAACTTATGACAAAATAGTTTTTATTTTATTATTTAATACTTAACTGTAGTAGTTTAAATCCCCAGTATGTCTTCGGTGGCAACCCTTAGCCGTGGCGCCATTATTTCGTCACAGTGTTTTTAATCAAATTCTGTTATGTCCGGTCATGACTTTTTTTCAAAAACAAATATGTCCATTGATTTAGTTCAAAATCCAATATGTCCAACCAGTTTTAAGGATTTTCAGGATGTTTGAACGTAATTCGTTATATTTCTACGTAGTCGGGGATAAACATTGTCAAAATAAGCTAAATTGAACGTTAAAATCCTCGAAACAATGTCGTTTGCATCTGCAAACAATTATATTGGTCTATCTTCTTTTCACTTATCAAGGACATATTGACGTTTGATATTTATCAACTCAACTATGATGATACAATTCCGTTTTGTAATTTGGAAACAAAATACAAGTACTAGTAATATGTTACTAATTTCGACCTAACACATAGCTGTCGTGTTGGTTTAGTGGTGGAAGCGTTCGGTCTCGAAGGCGTACGATTGCACTTAGCACCATATATCGAATCTCATCAAAGGTCACTTTTTGCACAATTTTATTTTTTGTGTTTTCATCGTCGCACGTGTTATTATGAACCCCGATTTTGTCTCATCTCGTTATTCAGGTAGTTTATTTGAAAAAATTATCAAATCTGTCCTACAACCGGGTCATGAAATTAACAAAAAAAAAATATTTAAAACGAACTGGAGTACCTACTTACTTATTTAAGTTTTTATCTATACAAATAAATAAAATTGAAGTGTCTGTTTGTAATATCAAAATATCAGCTTTTTACCAAATGCATACGAAAGTATTACGGTACCTATAACAAAACAACCATTTTAAAATTTTTGTCTGTCCATCTGTTTGTTTGTTCCGGCTAATCTCCGAAACGGCTGGGCCGATTTTGACGGGACTTTCACTGGCAGATAGCTGATGTTACAATGAGTAAATAAGGCTACTTTTATTTTAGAAAAAAAATTAGGGTTCCGCGCAAAAAAATAAAAACCGCGGCCAGCAGCTAGTTTTACTATATATTATAATCTTACACTTCATAACACACCTTCTGGCCAGTTTTGTCTTTTTATTTTGTGTAGGTAACGAAATATAAATATTTTTACCTTTTTTCGTTATATTTTATTCTCGACTATAATGCCGTATTAGACGGAGATTTCTAAATTAAACGATTGTAAACATATTCTTATCGATATTATTAAAACCACAATCTAATTCCGCGTTATCTACAATTTATAAGCAATTTTCTTTTTTTGTCAGGGTTGTCACTTTCGCACATCCGGATGCTTATAGTGTTTTTATCCGGATCAATTAATTTTTTTTTATTTACATGGGACTCCAGGCCCGTCCCAAGTAGGTAAGTATACACTAATCAAAATAAAGAGACAGAAACTCGCCGACATTATTTTAAAATAAATAGTGATTAGTGATGGAGTGCCTATTTCTTTAAAAAATGTTTCTAATAGATTCGCGTTGGGTACACGCGAATCTATTAGAAACATTTGTAGAGGCAAGTACCTACTCTTTCTTTTGTAATAATTATAGAAATTACATCGATGACAGCAGCTAAAAAAGAGGGTCAAAGAGTTATTGTTAGATACAAATTTAATCGTAGAACTTCATTCAGAATGAAGATTCTGAATGACTACATTTTCATCATCAGGGTCATCTGGAGTAATAAATAAAATATTTTGTTCAACAACAGGTTTCAATAAATATACTGCTTCAGCTGATAATGGGATCTTTTTATTTTCTTCTTTCTTTCGGCCATTTTAAAGTCGGAAATGAAAGAGCGAGAAATACCTTCGACGAAAATGTCGCGATATAGATATGAAATTTCATCCCCCATTTTTCCACCCTTAGATAAAAGAATACCACCCGTATTTTTTTTATAAAATTAGTAAATTTGTGTAATTAATACCTTTTATTGAAGACGGTTAAATTATTTGACGTTCATTTCGTATAAAATATTAACAATAAAAATGCATAATTATGTCAAAAGAATATTTTCAGGTGAGACGGTGTCACCCCCTTGGACCCGGATTAGTCTGGATATAACATTAATTGCTGATAACTTCTAGATAACGCGGAATTAGATTGCGGTTTTAATATTATCGATAAAAATATGTCTAAACAATCGCTTAGTTTTGAAATCTCAGTTTAATACGGCGTCATAGTCGAAAGAAAAAAATATTAAGAAAAAGGATAAAAATATTTATATTTCGTTATCTACACAAAGTAAAAAGACAAAAACTGATCAGGTGTGTTATGAAGTGTATGATTATCTAATATAATAAAATAAAAACTCAAATAAGTCCTCCAGCAGCGCAAGTACATCTTTTCCATCGATGAAATTGACAGTTCAACTCGATAAATTGGTTTTTTATATAATTTATCGAGCCTTGAACAACCTACAAAAGTTATCGAATTGCTAGGTCAAATCCAAATCCAAAGAGAATATAAAGCTACTATAATATTTTACGATCAGATTTCGGTACTCGCAACATTCGATAAATTTATCAGTATTTTCGATTCGACAAATTTATCGTTAGGAGTTTAGGACATCCGTACTTGCGCCGCAGTTCTTTTTAAATATTTTTTTGTGTTAATTTCATGACCCGATTGTAGGGCTACTTTGATAATTGTTTTAAATAAACTACTTGTCGTGTCCTTGTTATTCTAGAGATTAATTTACTAAAACTATTGATACCTATTTGTAAAAAATCGAGACGAGACAAAATTGGGGTTCATAATATACTATGCAACTTCGTACCGTGCGGCGTTGCGCGCGCCACGCTATAATATAAAATCAGTGGATATAATGTACTTCTGCACGCAGATTTCGAGTGATAAACAAGACCTTTCTGAGCTTGCGAGGTGAAAAACTATTTTTATACTTATTTGTATAAATATACCTACTACACTCGCAAGCAAAAATAAAGGGTCTTAAAGTTAACTCCAAATAACATAAAAACCACACAAGCTAACTCTTTAGATTAAAATGAATGAATAATTAAAGGAAATTTAATTTCGCATAAAATAAACTACTATGACTAATTCCTGACTGATTTTGTGTCATTCCATTTTTACTGCAAAACCTAATAGTTTTAATTAAACAAAATGCAAGAGTAAAACTCCCAGGTAGCAAAAGTATCTAGTTCCAGAAATATGATTTTTTGAAAATCGTCCCAATTTGATCCGGATAACCGCAAAAATAAATATATCATAAAATACTATATACTATTATATACTCTACATATACTATATACTATTCATATACTCCTACCTATAAACTACCTACCTGCCATATTCCACTTGTCAATAATTAATAAAAAAATAAAAAAAACAAAGTATCATTCCTGTAACCGAGTAAACCGGACATACAATGTTTTGGCTGATAACTTTATTAGCCCATGGAATTATGACGAGATATGTTGTGAGGGCGTAGAGGAGTTAGTGAGGTATCTTTTTGTGTAAATAATTATTCTGGAAACGGCCGATAGTTTCAGAAAAAAAAAGAAAATGTTTAAATTCGTAATGACACGGAAACAAACTATCCTAGGACTTCGCTGAAACATAGATTTTACTGCCTTCTAAACATTTCATTCGAACAGCTTTGTGATTTAGTTCGTGAATTCATAACACACCTTCTGACCAGATTTTGTCTTTTTACTTTGTGTAGATGACGAAATATGAATATTATTATCCTTTTTCTTTATATTTCTTTTTTCTCGACTATAACACCGTATTAGTCGGAGATTTCTAAACTAAACGATTGTTTAGGCATTCGTTTATCGATATTATTAAAACCATAAACTAATTCTGCGTTATCTAGAAGTTATCAGCTATTAATGTTATATCCGGGTCCAGGGTCATCACCTTCTCATCTGAAAATATTCTCTTGAGATAATTATGGTTTTTTGTTGTTCATATTTCATACGAAACAAACTACTAATATTTTAACCAACTTCAATTAAAGGAGGAGGTTCAGTTATCTGTAGTTTTTTTGGTGACTTAATTTGATTTATCTGCCAATTGTCAACTGATTTAAATGATTATTGTTTTAAGTAGGCAGGGCACCACCCTATATTAATTACACAAATTTACTAATTTCATGAAGGAATACCAACCCTAAGGGTGGAAAATTGGGGGATGAAAGTTCATACCTATATTGCGACATTTTCATCGAAGTCGTTTCCCGCTTATTTAAAAGCAATTTATTATAAATATAACATATTTGTACGTGAACATCCGCTACTGTCGGTAAATATATTTAATACTAGCTGCTGCCCGCGGTTTAACCCGCACGGAGATATTGGATTTCATGGGTTTTATTTTTTGGCGCGGAACCCTAATTATTTTACTAAATTAAAAGTAGCCTTAGTTACTACTTATAACGTCAGTTATCTGCCAGTGAAACTCCTGTCAAAATCAGTCCATCCGTTTCGGAAATTATCCGGATCAAACAGAGAGACAGACAGAAAAACAACATTTTAAAAATTGTGTTTTTGTTATAGGTACCGTATATAATTTCATATATATTTAGTAAAAATCTGTAATTTTGTTCTTACAAACAGACACTTCAATTTTATTTATTTGTATAGAAGAGAGAGTAGGGACATGCATCTACAACATGGGTTCACGCGAATCTATTACACCTTTTTTAAAGAAAATAGAAATAGGCACTCTAAACTTGCCATCACTAATCACTATTTATTTTAAAATAATGTCGACGAGTTTCTGGGTCTTGATTTTGATTAGTGTTACATCTTTGGGACGGGCCTGGAGCCCCATCTGAATAAAGAAATTTGAATTGATCCGGATAAAAATACCATAAGCATCCGGATGTGCGTACGTGACAACCCTGACAAAAATGAAAAAATTGCTGATAACTTCTAGATAACGCGGAATTAGTTTATGGTTTTAATAATATCGATAAACTGATACCTATTACGGCATTATAGTCGAGAAAAAAAATATAAAGAAAGAGGATAAAAATATTCATATTTCGTTATCTACACAAAGTAAAATGACAAAATCTAGTCAGAAGGTGTTTTATGAAGTGTATGATTATATAATAAAATAAAAACTCAAATAAGTCCTCCAGTTCTTTATATATATATATTTTTTGTTAATGTCATGACCCGGTTGTATGGCAACTTTGATATTTTTTTTAAAATAAAATGCATGTCGTATCCATGCGGGAGTTTTACTCTACAGCTTACATTTATTAAAAATATTGATATTTGTAAAGAAACGAAATGAGTCAAAATCGGGGTTCATAATACACTATGCGTGTATGTACTATCATTTACTGTCGCAAACTGGCTATATCATTCACAGCTAGTTCTTGTATGAAAATACAGATGGCGTGTGGCGTGTGCGTATTGAAACGTAGTCCCAGCAGTCCTAATCAGATGGCGCTAATACATACTTGGAAGTGTTTGGTTCCGCAAATTTATAATTGTGAAAATGGCGCTAGGTGTTGCAGGGGTACATTTTGTTCCGGGGAAGTGGGGGTGAAAACTGAAATCCGTGCGGCCGAATTCTGGCTCTTAACCGAAGAACAGCTAGACAGGGTTGAGCGTTTGCAAAACTTCTGCATTCGGTTTATATTTGGTTTGCGGAAATATGACCACATCTCCGAATTTCGCAAAAAGCTGAAATGGTTACCTATCCGTCTTCGCCGGAATACACACATTCTCTCACTTCTCTATAAAATCCTTTTTATTCCTAGCACTCCTTCATATCTAAAAGAACGTTTTGAGTTTTTGCAGCTTTCTAATTCACTTACCTTACGATCCTCCAATACCCTTCAATTAAAAAGCCCTGTTCATACTTCTCAGTTTTACCACAAATCTTTCACCGTACAAGCCGTCCGTCTGTGGAACGCATTGCCTATATCGATCAAGCAAGCTAAATCTCTTACTATTTTTAAAACTATGGTATCTAAGTATTATCTATCCTTGCAATGCTAGTATTTATGTAGTTGTATGTAAGTATAATATTATATCACTTTAATATGTATATGTAATTATTTATGTATGTTATATCTTTATTTATTTATTTTTATGTTAGATATTGGTATGTATGTGTAATATGTATTAGTATATAGGTATATCTTTGTATCTTTGTACACCACCGACCACATTGTTTTTCATTTGAGTCCTGTCCATCCAAAGGTTGTCTGGAAGAAATCGCTATAAGCGATAAGACCGCCCAATGTACTACCATTTTAAGTTATTGTTTTCTTTTTATTATTTTCCTGTTAATTTTTTTGGTGTGCAATAAAGTATTATTGTATTGTATTGTATTGTATTGTATTGTAATTATAAACAGTTTCGTACATAGGTAGTCTCGTACTATACTACTTCCTAATAAATGCGAAAGTGTTTGTTGGTTTTTATATTTGTCCTTCTTTCGCGCAGTAACGGAGCGACGACGTGAATTTTGGCATAGAATTATCTATTCCGTGGCATAGATATAGTTTATGGACCGGAGAGCTGTAACATAAGCTACTTTTTATGCTGGAAAAATGCATGGTTCCTGTGGGAACGTGGGTGAAACCGCTGGCAGAAGCTAATATTATTATAAGTTCTGTGGTTCCGTCATAATTTTTGAATTTATATGTATAAATTATTTAATAAGAGTGTTAGTAGGCGTTCATCATAAGATTGAATTTCTAAATTCTGTGGATTTAATAAAATTGCTATGGAATTATTATTTTTGGAAATGTTGAGGTGTTTATCATTAAAATTCTTATAAAGTACCTACCTAGGAGTAGTAGGTACGTACCTGCTAATGTAAGTAGGTTGATGTACAGATTTTACTAAATTAGGTGATTTTAAATGACCATTCACCCTAGGGGACGCCTAAATGGGATGCTAAACTTAGTTAGGCGTCGCCTTATTTGTCGTTGGTGAAACTACACTAACAACGACTACACTAACCCTAGCAGATGCCTAAACCGGATGCCTAAATATTTAGGAGTTGCTTAAGACAAAAATGTTTCACCAATCTAAACTAACGGTTTATTATAGTTAGGACTTTGCTTACATTAGGAGTTACTTAGTTAAGCGTTGCCTTATTCGTCGTTGGTGAAAACGGGAATAAGTTTAGTCTTTAGATTTCGATTTTTAATTCTATTTTACATTTTTATTATTCTATACACGATGAACAGCTTCCTTCCAAGACCTTTAGCCGTTGTTGTGATAAAAAGTTATGAATGTGATTTTGACTTTTAATAGCTTCAGTTAGCGGCAAACTGCGCAGTTGGTTGGCGATGTGGCGACCAAATGTGTCAAATTCGTCTTCTTGGAGACTAGGCTGGTAAATGACGGGCATAGGCTGATTTTTGGACATAGACTCGTTTGCGGGAATAGACATAGCGTGCCTTGTCATTGAATTCTGTTCATTGTTCTTCTGAATGTTATTTGTAAGGGTCGATCTAACTGGACTGTAGTCTTCATCCGAAGATGCATTGGTATCTTTTTCGTAATTCGACTCGGCATGTTCTACTTTAACGACTACTTCTTCTATTTCTTCTTTCGGTTCCTCGAACGTCGAAAATCTGTCTGTGTTCTCTTCTGAATGTTTCGGCTGTTCTGTAGTCAGCGGCTCTGTTTCCTCTGAGGCCGAGTAGATACTGTCATCCTGTAAAATAAAATAAAAATTTACTAAAGTACGTATAATATAATATGCTTTGCTTTATATAATATCTCAGGCAGAACATGATATTTTAATTTTGACTGGTAATGCCTTTTTACTGGCTATCACATAATAATGTATTAGGTTGGGGAGAAAAAGTCTTTTCGCATTATAGTATGTATGAACTTGTAATAAAATCTCTTTGGCTATACTATTTGTATCTGGCTGGTTTTGGTATCATTGAAAGTTTAAATTTTAAAGAACATAATTCCAAATTCAAATTAGGAATATGTGTGATTTTCATTTGTTTTTCGTACTGTCAAAATGAGTGAATCTAATGAAGAAATTCGATACATTTTAAAATTTTACTACAAAAAAGGAAAAACGCAACGCAAGCCGCAAAAAAAATTTGCGATGTTTAGGGACCTAGTGCAGTGTCTGTGAGAGTAGCACAAATTTGGTTTAAGCGTTTTCAATCCGGAAATTTTGATTTCAAAGATGCACGGCGCTCTGGTCGCCCTATTACGGATAAAATGGATGCCATTTTTGAAAAAGTGGAACAAGATCGGCATATCAGTAGTTACGACGTAGCTGAAGAACTGGGAATTGACCACAAAACAGTTTTGGCGCATTTGAAAAAAACTTGGTACACAAAAAAGCTCGATATTTGGGTACCTCACGAGCTCACTGAAAGAAACCTAATGAACCGTGTACTCATTTGTGATTCTTTACTACGACGTAATGAAACCGAACCATTTTTGAAGAAGGTGATAGCTGGTGATGAAAAGTGAATCACGTACGACAAGAACTTGCGAAAAAGGTCGTGGTCAAAGACCGGTCAGGCTTCACAGACTGTGGCGAAACCCGGGTTAACTCGCAACAAGGTGATGCTGTGTGTGTGGTGGGATTGGAAGGGCATTATTCATTATGAGCTGTTACCACCAGGCAGGACCATCGATTCTGAACTCTACTGCGAACAACTGATGAGATTAAAGCAAGAAGTTGAGAGAAAGCGGCCGGAATTAATCAACAGAAGGGGTGTGGTTCATGATAACGCTAACATCATGATAACGCTAGACCTCACACATCTTTAGCCACTCAGAAAAAATTAAGAGTGTTTGGCTGGGAGGTGTTAATGCATCCGCCGTATAGTCCTGACCTTGCACCTTCAGATTTCCACCTGTTTCGGTCTCTTCAGAATTCTTTAGGCAGTGTCAGGTTAACATCACGAGAGGACTGCCAAAACCACTTGTCGCGGTATTTTGATCAGAAGTCCCAAAATTTCTATAGCAATGGGATCATGTCCCTATCTACAAGATGGCAAAAAGTTATCGAACAAAATGGTACCTACATACCTACTTTAGTTAAATGTAAATAAACTATATTAAAAAATGTTTTGAATTTTCTTAAAAAATGCGAAGAAACTTTTTCCCCAACCTATTACATACCGCTCAGTAACACTTCTAATCTATCTACCTACTTTAAAAGTAAAAACGTGTATAGGCACTCCCAAAGAGAATATAATCCCTTCTACACCTAAGTACCACCTACAGTACGGTAGATTACATCTTACATCTTACGTCTGTCGAGTTGTCGAGTTGGTTGGCATTACACACAAATCTGTGGCATTACATTCCGAATATTTCCGATTTTTTTTTAATTTATTTCATGACCTGGATACAAAGTCATTAAGTCGCAATATTAGAAACAAAAATTTTCACAATGAAAGAAAAATAGATATTAAAGATATACAAAACATAAAATTAAAATTTTTTCAACAGTGAATATTTCCGAAAGCAGGAGGAATTGCCCCGTTAAAAAATAAAATTCGTAATAGATATTTAACGTCACGGACTCACGGTTACATTAGCCGAACATATCACGAAATAAATTAAAAAAAAACGATGTCAACCCCAGACAATCAGACTAGATCTAAAAAGTATTTATGTAATCATGGGTAGCACACACATATAAAACGAGTTTCGTGCGAGCTACTCTTTTTTAAAATTGTGGTAGTATGCTGTGATAGCACGATTGAGGCGAGGCGACGACGCCTCGCCTCGCCTCGATCTTGCTACCACAGTGAGGCGAGCTGAGGAGGAGCCAATCGAGGCGCACGTACACACGTGACTCACCACCACATCGCCACACGCCTGCTAGACGTGTATGTGTGTTGTGTGTCGGATCGGATGAAATCAAACGTAGTAAAAGACACTTAGAACTTAACTCGCATCATTATAATTTAAAATTCTATAAATATTAAAATAAAAATTATGCGATATTTTTTAATCCCTTGCCTTTCTTTTCGAAAATATAATGATTTTTTAGACACTATTGAAGTTTTCATATTCAGTTAGATAACTACTCCTAGCACGTATCGCAAACGCCCCGCGGTCCACGGCTTGTACTCACCTTTTCGATTTCATTCATTCAAATTTCAAATCAACTACACTAACTGGGTACGCTTCCTACTGGTAGTGGGCTAGAACATTTGGATTATCTATAGGCCTACTAGGGCTTGTAGATTATCCAACTGTTTTTGTAGCTAGCTAGGTTAGATGTAGTGTTTATTTATGTATTAGCTAATTAATAAAGGCATTTAGCCAATTTACCTTACTACTCAGAGACTCATTCACTCACTCGGCACACTGATGTGTGGTGTTCTTTGAATCTGTGGTCTAATTGTGGTGTGGACTGTGGTAGCTGTGGAGTGTGGTGTGGTAACTGTGGACTGTGCTGTGGTAGCACGTTGAAATAAAACGAGGCAGTGACTCTTTGTGTGGAAGTGAGTAGATACAAACGTGCTACCACACGTGCTGTGTACCCAAGACTATATTTATGGGAGTTTTGGCGGGAATGCGAAGATGTGCTGTTGTTGATTTTGTGTTATTTGCTAAAACCTGTGTTTTATCGAGTGTTAATGTGTAATAATGGTGGATTATTAACCATTAAGTGTTCGTAAACGTGCATGAGTGAAAGGCAAATAGTACAAAGACGAAAAACGTGTATTTTCGTATTCTATCCAAAACTCCATAGAAGCTTCAATAAAGTATCCACCGCTTTACTGAAGCATCACTTCGACTTGACCGCGCCTAGACTAAACTTTAACGTGACTTTGACGACTTTCATGCACCAAAACTGGAGATTTATATAATGTATTATTATTATTTATATATTATTAATTATACTCTTTGAACTTGACACTGGCTAAATACGCTAATAGCGTGGAGCCAAAAACAAAAAAAAATAAAATATAAAAAAGTATTTATGCAATAAAACTTACATCGTACTCATACACTACGCGTGGTGAAACGACTTGCCTCAAAAAGCTGTCCGCTACATCGAACCACATCAGCCGCGGCTTGTGGGGAAACAGCTTACCAGCGTTCTCGCTCTCAATGATTTTATTAACCTCTCTGACGTAGGTTGTCCTCAAATTCTTTATTCTCATCCTCAGTTGTCCCGTCGTCATATCTAGTTTCAACTCTTTCAGGATCTTTTCGAGAATTTTTTCCCGATTGTTATTGTTTTTGTAATTTTTGTCTTGCTGATTCCATAGACTTGGATATTTTTTGTACTGAAGGAGCAGAGGAATTATGTGCTTTTTGTTCATCCTCTCATCGCTCATCTGAACAGATTTTAGTCGCCTCACTGTGTTGTACACTAAAAACAGTGAGAAAAAACTTTGAACACGTGCGCGGTGCGATGTCAGAATCAGAACTGTTGGGCGCGACTGTCGCCAGTGCGAGCGAGTCGGTCGACTAACCGAAGTGGTCTGCGCTACGACTTTGGTCACCTCCCTCGCGAGTCGCGCCCGTTGTGTAGTGCAAAGTGTTACCAATTAAGTACCATATTTTTGTTATCAAGATCGATAGTCACTGATTAGCACATGCATTTTAGATTTCAGACCGGTATGTGATTCCCGGCTACCGAATGAGTTTCTATGGCCACGTTTGTGCTTGCTTGGAAATCACCATGAAAATCGCCTGGAAGTCTCACAGAATTAAGAAAAAACAATTAGTCATTACTTACCCTAAATCTGCAATCGACTGCGCTTGCCATCGATCTCTCCAGCTTATAATAGTTGAAGCTGTGTCGATAGTATCAACATAGGTACCTACATTGAAATCCAAGTTTGTTTGCGTAAATAAATCGTTCTCTAAAAATCAAATTATTCAAGCTCGGAATACTATATACCAAAACCGGTTTTACTATTTAAATGTACTGATTGTAACTGATTTTTCCCTTTTACGAATAAACACCAAAAATCTAACGTCTTGATGTCTTCTACTCAATACTCAATCATTTATTGCATCATATGTACATTACAGAAAGGTCTTAGATTAGTAGGTGAGCTTACATATGACCCTAGTTAGGGTATAGCAACATAGGTGACGAGCGGGCCGGTCCATTTTACAAGCATAGTAGCAAAATTTTCTTTTTGAGTTGTTACTACTTAATCCGTCAAGCTATAATAACATTTGTCATTTAAAAAGTCCTTTAACTGATTTTTATTCTCTCACTGATAGTAGGTATAGCTAAAACTTACATTATACATAATGATGTTACTTTTTCTTGTCGGTGTAATCCCAATTCCCAACCAATTTATCGACACAATCTATCGAGAATATTTAACAGTTCTTACTATAACTATCCGTTTTAAAATTCCTCATTAGAATCAGAATAGTATTTATTGCCAAAAATGTGTTTACAAGATGTTAAATAACATACAGTCACAAGTCACATCACAACAGCTAACAACAACTCTTGTGAAACTAAAGTAACCTAAGTAGGTACCTACCTACTTTATTTTTTTAGAAAGAAACCGGCAGCTGTGCTCGAGTGATAGCGTTATCCCTCCTGCATTAGTCATTAGTCCCTATACTTTGTAAATGCCTAAGATTGAGATTCAGAGACGAATCTAAGCGTGGACTCACGCTTCCATACGTCAAATTCTATACAGTTTTGACATATATGGTAGCCAAAGTCTACACTTAGAATTTTTTTTTTATGTTATTTGGTAACGAGACGAGCTGGTCGTTTGCCTGATGGTAAGCATAACGCTGGCCCATAACATTTGCAGTGCCACCCAGAACTTTGAAACACAAAGGCCTGCGCGGCACTGCAGTGCGCTCGTTACCCTGAGACATTAGGTATTAAGTCTCATAAGCCCAGTAATTTCACTGGATACTCTGCTTATCAAACCGGAACACAGTAATGCTAGCACATTACTGCTTGGCGGCTGACTTCACGAGCCAAGCGGTGGTAACAACCCAGACGGACACTCGCAGAAGAGTTAGTCCTCCCACCAACAAAGAATCGTCTCTGAATCTTAGCCTAAGAATACAGATAACTGAGAATACAGAAAGGGCATGCGAAATGGTAACCGTAGTACCCACAGATCAGTATATATGTATGGAAGTCACGCGGGAAACCTATATACAAAAGTATACTCTGTAGAAACACCGTCCGCGTCGGTAGGTGAGGTAACATGTCTTGCGTCCATTCCGACTTAGTTGGCATGAAAATCATGAAATGTGTCGCTGGCAGGCTGGGACTGCGCTGTCACTGGCATCAAAAACAGGCCCCACGTTGCTCATGAAAAAATAAACAAGTTTACGCTAGAAAATCTACTCTTACCTGCCACAATGTAGGTACTTACGTGATTTCTCTCTTTAGGCGAAATTTCACAACTTGATACTGGCAGTGCGTTTCGAAAACAAATGAGTTTTATAAATGGAACTATGCCATCAATATCAATGAAATGAAACTTGTAAATGCCTGAAAAGAACAACCAAACACATCGTCAGTAATATTATTCCATTTATTATTTATGCTTGTTTTAACTTAACAAAAAAAATTAACGTAACTAGGTATACATAAATATATCCTTAATTTTTTAGTTTCTTGGTTTACAGAGGCGTCTATTGTGGCGTCTCATTTCTAATCCTAATTTTAGTTTCGCTTTCTCTTTCCAATACAAACATGAGAAACGGATGGAAGATGTTTGACAGGTCTAAATTTAGTTATAGAGCTGTAAAATATCTTCCATCTCTAACAAATTAGACGTCACTAAATTCAAGGCTACTAACACCTAAGGCTAAG
This sequence comes from Crocallis elinguaria, assembly GCA_907269065.1. Classification (NCBI taxonomy): domain Eukaryota; kingdom Metazoa; phylum Arthropoda; class Insecta; order Lepidoptera; family Geometridae; genus Crocallis; species Crocallis elinguaria. The sequence goes on along the minus strand of OU026071.1, from coordinate 17,171,057 downwards.
AACATTTGGATTTCCAATATTTCTATTACTCTACGTAATCCATTAGAGATTCCCCACACACGGGTGGTTTTTGGAACGTTCGATTGGATAGTTGTGGATTGGAGTGCCCGTGAGTGTGGGCTCTTGGGCATGAGACGACAGAATCGACACCAATGTTACACAAAAGAAGCTCTCAGCATTCTTTGAAGTATAGTAGATGGGCGACGCTTAACTAAGTAACTCCTAAAATAAGCAAAATAATAATGCCCGTATTCACCAATGACAAATAAGGCATCGCCTAACTAAGTAATTCCTAATGTAGACATCCTATAAACCGTTAGAGCACTCTAAAGGTTGGTGAAACGTTTTTTTGCCCTAGGCAACTCTTAAATATTGAGGCATCCGATTTAGGAGTCCCCTAGGGTTGGTGAAAACAGGCATAAGTAACATTCTTTTTCATCCTAATCTTAAAAAATTAAAAACAACATAGTTTTTGCCTATGAACTTGACTATTTACAGTGTTTTTATGATACCCTATATAATTTGTGTTTTTATGACATGATTCTGGCAAAAGCAGTAGCCTTACTGTGCCAAGGAAAAATAATCACGCAGAGCGCGTGTTAACAACATTGTTGGGCCGGGGGGTGTTTCCCCGGACTATGTACTGCGCAGGGTGGTCGTGCGGGGGACGCTGCAGGCGGCCAGGGGGTGGGGGTGGCGGCGGGCCCCGGGATTGCTCCACGCGGATCGACTGTGGAGGCACGATGAGGTCTTGACGAGGCGGCATGCTGGAATGTGTAAAAAGTTTTAGTTAAAAAAAGGTTTGTCAATGTTATTTCTAAACTTATTAACATTTTTATATTACTAGTAAACGAGAAGAACAATTCGTATGCCGGCCGGGTAAGTATAACGTCTGCCACCGGCCACGTCTGCTTCAGTCACGTTGCCTAAGTTACTACTGGCTTGCAGAAATATTATTAAAATTAACATATTTTTTTTCCCGTCGCCGCGCCGCCCGTAAGCTAAATAGATTTTGCTCTGAAAGGTTTTAAGTCAAGCCTACTGCCTATTTGTCCTATTTGCCTGTTGTCAGCGTCTTAAGACCTTCTAACTTAAAACCTCGACTGTTTGAAAAATGGGCTTCTTCCTACACCTCAATAATATTATTTCTACCAAATCCACGACTTTCATTAGGTATACAATTTCATTCCTTACCACCTCTAAGAAATTAGTACAGTCAATAAAACAAAGTTTTTCGTTTTTTTAATTTTTAGGACTAAGATGATAAAATCAGGATAGCAGATTTTCATAGTAAGTGTACACAGATAACTCTAGTTTAGGTTTTTCACAAAACCAGTGTGCAATAACTAACGTGATATATTTATGTTAATACTAGCTTCTGCCCGCGGTTTTGCATTTTTCCGGGATAAAAAGTAGCCTTAGATGTTTCTCTCCGGTTCATAAACTATATCTATGCCAAAAATCACGTCGATCCATTGTATCGTTACTTCGTGTAAGAAGGACAGACCAACAAACACACTTTCGCATATATAATATTAGTATGGATTATAAAGCACTGACTGTCCCACCGAGTGGAAATGCACTTTAGTGTCCATTGGAGCGTCCTTGTTGTACAAAGCAACGAGGTCACTGCAGCTAAGGCAAGGTTTCACTGCAGTCTATTGTCTACGTATGCCACGTAGTTCATGTTTAGGTAGAATCGAGATGGATAATGAAACGAGCATGTCATTAGCCTGATGGTAAGTAAGCCAGGCCATAATAATTCCAGGGCCATTTTTTGCTCGTCTCTTTATCCAAGAGCATATAAAAAGTAGGCCTTGCACTTTCACGAATAATTTAGATAGATAGAAAATTCTTTATTGCACAATCATAGTTTAAAGTACATAGGCGAACATAATGCAATAAACCATTATCTTCCAGTTAATTTGATATATCGAATTCGAAATGTGAGCGATTTATGTATCAAAAATACAACAGTTCTACACACAGACCTCTATGACCATTTCGATTGAATTCTATACATCGTGCGAACTTTGTAATAGACAGAGGTATTAAGGCTCTATCCCGAGTCAATGACATTTATAAGTCTGTCCTCTTTACACATACTGTTGGTTTGCATTCATGTAAAAGAGAAAAAAGGTCGCGCGCTCGTAAAAATTGAAGATTAATAAAAAAAAGCGCGATTACTTCAAAATTAGATGCCTCATCAAAAATGTACGACAAATAAGTTTTTTTATACGCACAGGATCTAATTTTGCTAAATATCAACCTGACATCCAAACTAAACCCTGGTTCTTTAAGTTCCATAATTGTAATGGAAAAGTCTGTTCCATGATATCTAGATTGAGATTTGGCCATTGCTGTTCTGGTGTTCACTTGAAGAAACTAAGAATAAGAGATTCATCTATTTGTGAGTGTGGAATGGATGAAGAAAATCTTAATCACATTTTCTTTTCTTGTCCCAAATTTGATCATAGTTCATTATTCAACTCATTAATTCGTTATAAATTTCCATTCCCAGCACATATAGACAATATTTTGTATAATATAGACCATTCCTCTATTGATATAATATCATCTTTTATTTCTGTAAATAATATTAAACTGTAGACATTAGTTATTTAAAGTTCCTTGTATATCATATCATTTATCAATACCATGACTATACTATGTTTTTCATTGTTTATTTTTGCCACATTGTAATATAGTCTAGTTTGTAGTTATAGGATATTTTTCTTTTGTTTCAGATAATTCAAAATTCAAAATTCCGTTTATTTTTTTTCTCTTTTGACATGACGCTGGCAAGAATGTTGTAAACAATTGCCATAAAAAAAAAAGTTTTTTTATCATTATATAATACGTGTGTCTAGTTATTTTTTTTCGATATACATTTATAAACAACAGAGATATATCACTTGAAACTTATTTTTAGAGGTAACTTTACCATTTTTTTTTATCGAGTAAATTTGTTAGAAATTCGTTTTGACTACAACAAGATTATCAGTAAGTATATGATGAATAATGACATAGTATATTTTTTCCAGTGCCAGAAGCAAATCTGATTTTGCTAAAAACCTCTAAGTGAAGCTATTTAGCTGCTTCAAGTTAGTAAGTCTCAAATGAGTATTTCGAATCGAAAGTTCGATTAGATTACGCGAATGAGTTCAAGTGCGACTGATTTTCAAATTGAGAGTGATAGCAAGCCACGCAAACATAAAAAATCCTCTGCTACCATATTTGTCTCGTAGCGAGAGTCGAGCCCGCACCCTGTATGTAATATTACGAGTACGAAAATACATAGACAAATATATGATGGCACACATGACATAAGTAATAAGTATAGTAAATTGTAGTAATAAGTAGTAAATTGGAGCACACGAGTAATACGCGTCTAATTAATACCTAGGTAATTATAAATATTACTACGGTAACTCCCGTTGGTATTTATACCTAAAACATGTTTAGAATTTATATGAATAATTATGACTGTGCAAATCTTTTTACAGGTCAGTGAACCTTTGACTTTATTAACATGACTCGCATATACATAGATACGCGTACCACATAATTTAGCAAGGTAAAGCCAAAGATACAGTAAGTATGTTGGCCTTTCTTGACACTTGGGTGCAAAACTTGTGTAATAAAGTCGATTTTTATGCCTTCCTCTATTAAATTAAATTAAATTAAATTATATCAATAACTAGCTGCTGCCCCGCGGTTTCACCCGCGTGGAGATTTTGGATTACATGGTTTTTATTTTTTTGCGCGGAACCCCTAATTATTTTTCTAAAATTAAAGTAGCCTATGTTACTCTTTGTAACATCAGCTATCTGCCAGTGAAAGTCCCGTCAAAATCGGTCCAGCCGTTTGGGAGATTACCCGGAACAAACAGACAGACAGACAGACAAAAATGTTAAAAATTGTTGTTTTGTTATAGGTACCGTATATACTTTCATATGCATTTAGTAAAAAGCTGTTATTTTAATATTACAAACAGACACTTCAATTTTATTTATCTGTATGGATAACCATCGAGTATCCATAGCTACTATAGTAAATGCGAAAGTGTGTTTGTACGTTTGTTGGTCAGTTGATTTGTCCCTCTTTTACGCAGCAACGGAGCAACGGATTGACGTGATTTTTGGCATTGGGCTACTTTTTATCCCGGAAAAAGCATGGTTCCTGTACGCGGGTGGAAACCGCGGGCAGAAGCTAGTTATATAATACGTATGTAAGTCTTGTTATTTTTTTCGATATACAATTATACTTTTATAAATAACAAAGATATTTCAAACTTATTTTTGAGGTAACTTTGTAATTTTTTAATCTAGTAAATTTGCTAGAATCTTATTTTGATTACAATAAGATTATCGGTAGTATCATGAATAATGACATATATTTTTTCCAGTGCCAGAAGTTCATCTGATTTTGCTAAAAAATCTTTAAGCTATTTGCTGCAGTACACGCCTTAAATTGGCCTCCCAAAAGTCTGCTAACAAATAACAAAACATTTAAGAGCTGCGTATACAAGGCACAGTCCAAAAAGATAAGGCAAGTTGTAAACAACTGTCTGTGACTAAGGCGTTCAATTCGTCTATCTTATAGTACATACTCGTACTCGTATCGATCCTTAAGGTGCCTCATCATGGCCTAAAGGCTTGTTAGTTCATCGAAGTAAAACACGCACTACGGAAAAAGAAATACAACGCCAGAGCCTTCGGTTGATATTCTGACATTTTTTAAATAAATTCCCAAAGAAAATTTCCGAAGACAATTAGTGCCTGGTAATTTCCTAAAATTTGCTCCAGGAAATACGTGTTTTTGAAAATGCCTTACAAGTTTGTGAAAAAAATATTTGTTATTTAGAATCTCCATTACATGTTACAAGGATACAATGCAAGTGTTTTGTTTACTTTTACATTTATGAGACTATTATGAACGGCCAAAGTCAAGGTAAAATTTGTTTAAAAAGGCGGTGATTTTTTTAACGCTTTTACTGAATTGGATTGTCAAAATTTTAAATTTTTTGTTCCATAAAATCCTAGATATAATGCACGAGATACCTATTTGTTCAAGAACCCAAAGAAAAAAATTGATACAACACTTTAATCACGTACGAGCGTTTGTATGGAAAGTATGATAATCAGCCGTCGAGCAAAGTGCGACAATGTTTTGTTTTTGATGCTAATAGAAAATAATAAAAATTAATGTTTCAGGGTGTTGAAGGCCCCAATTCAGTGCGGCAGGACATTTCCGATTTGAGCGGGTTGTTTGCTTGATGGCAAAAGCTAAATCATCTAAGCTTGATGATAAGCATAACGCAAACCTATGAGGGGGTCCGTCTGGGTGGATACCCCACAGCGCCATGCTCGTGTATTATGCCATCAAACAATAATGTGCAAGCATTACCTACTGTGTTCCGGTATCATGAGCAAATTAGTGAAATTACTGGGCTTATGAGACTTTATGCCTATCTGTCTCAGGGTAACAAGCGCAATACAGTGCCGCGCAGGCCTTTGTGTTTCAAAGTTCTGGGTGGCACTGCAATTGTTATGGGCCGGCGTTATGCTTACCATCAGGCAAACGACCAGCTCGTCTCGACCCGCCAATCTCGTTATCCAATACATACTAAACACTGTTTTGCGTTTGACTGCAATCTTACTCATAGATGTAGTTAATAACCATTTAAAATAAAACATACCTCTTCGTCCAAACAACTGCCACCAATCTTACGAATTGATTGTCTCAGAATAACTATTTCAGATAGCTGATTCACTTTAATTTCTTACAAAATGTAACTGTTTTTTATACTTTAAAATTGTATAACGACTCGAGGTCTCCCGCTGCGCGAGATATTGTGCTATGAAAACAAGCTCCAAAGCCTCAGTTTATCTCATTGATAATGATATCTCGAGTGTCAGTTATCAGCGATTTTATAAGCACCTAGCTATTTAATCGTACATGTGTATTTATTATCGTAGCGAAAAATAGAATGTTTATTTGTTATGTAACGGCTGTAGCTGCGAAATAGATCAAAACAAAAACGTGCCAAATAAATAACGGTTACACACTTCATATGTAAATCTATAATAGTAAAACATCTAAATTTGAATTATTTCTTTTTGTTATAAGTTGTTACTTAACACAATTATATTGTAAATTATCATAGTGTCATATAATGGGAGAACCCACTGGCTCCTGAAACACAGTTGCTACTAGTTCGGGAGCCTATGGATACATTAAGGCTGAGATTCAGAGACGAATCTAAGCGTAGACTTTGGCTTCCATATTATGTCAAAACTGTATAGAATTTTGACGTATGGAAGCGTGAGTCCACGCTTAGATTAGTCTCTGAATCTCAGCCTTATTGTTGTAATATTTATTTAAGTCAATAAATAACTTTTTACTTTACTCGTACTTTGCACTAGGATTCCATGTATCTCAGGTGGCATGGACACACACAGATACACAACATCCAAGACCCCAGAACAAACTATGATCGCAACATCCTAGACACCAGAACAAACTATATGATCATTACAGAAATTCTGCTCCAGCCGAGGGTCGCAACCAAACCCCTCGCTGTCTATGCAAAGTTTCTGCCAACATAACCGTCAAACCTCTATATTTATTACTCAACAAGCTGCTGCCCGCGGTTTCACCCGTGCGGAGATATTGGATTTCATGGTTTTTATTTTCTTGCGAGGAACCCTATTTTTTTTTTTCTAAAATATAAGTACCCTAAATTGCTCCTCGTAACATCAGCTATCTGCCACTGAAAGTCCCGTCAAAATCGGTCAAGCCGTTTCGGAGATTACCCGTAATAAACAGGCAGACTACAGAGAAACAAAATTTTTTTAAATGTTTGTTTTGTTATAGGTACCATATATTCTTTCTTTGTTTTGTTTTTGGCTCCACGCGATTAGCGTATTTAGCCAGTGTCAAGTTATTAAATAATAATAATATATAATAAATCTCTAGTTTTGGTGCATGAAAGTCGTCAAAGTAACGTTACAGTTTAGTCTAGACGCGGTCAAGTCGAAGTGATGCTTCAGTAAAGCGGTGGATACTTTACTGAAGCTTTTATGGAGTTTTGGATAGAATACGAAAATACACGTTTTTCGTCTTTGTACTATTTGCCTTTCACTCATGCACGTTTACAAACACTTAATGGTTAATAATCCACCATTATTACACATCAACACTCGATAAAACACAGGTTTTAGTAAATAACAAAAAATCAACAACAGCACATTTTCACATTCCCGCCAAAACCCCGGTACCATATATACTTTCATATGCATTTAGTAAAAAGCTGTTATTTTGATATTACACACAGACACTTCAATTTTATTTATTTGTATAGATGTATGTAAGCTTTTTACACTTAGCGGGTCAAATAAACAACCTAAAGACCGACTTCCTAGAATTCCTAGTGTTCGATTAAGCTGAAATTGTACTTATGTACATCTACCGGGATTATATTCTCTTTGTGTACATCGGATGACAATACAATAATAATACTGCATAGAGGGAGTTTTGGCGGGATTGCGAAAATGTGCTGTTGTTGATTTTGTGTTCTAATGGTGGATTATTAACCATTAGGTTTTCGTAAACGTGCATGAGTGAAAGGCAAATAGTACAAAGGCGAAAAACGTGTATTTTCGTATTCTATCCAAAACTCCATAGAAGCTTCAGTAAAGTATCCAGTATCGACCGCTTTACTGAAGCGTCACTTCGACTCGAAAAGTGTTTCTAATATTGCGACTTAAGGACTATGTATCCAGGTCAAGAAATAAATTATAAAAAAATATATGGCATAGAACATAATTTGTGCATAGAACTGTCTAATGAAAGAGGCGGAAGGCTGCCACAGGAACTCTGTAACGAAAGGACGTAACCCCATCGAGTTTAGGCTCGTTTGATTTGTCTTTACAAGTACTCTGATCCTAGATGATGTCTACGGTCTTGGAGCCGTAAGGTGGCACCAAAATAATATAATATAACATAATTAATCTACCTCTATCATAACAATTATTGTCTGGTTATCCATATTCTATTCGCGATGAACAAGTTTCTCGCTTCTGACTAGACATATTACTCTCTAATCTGTGCTTCTGACAGAGAGCGTTATATTCTTTGGCTTACAGCGCCATCTATTGTCATGCTAAGTAGTTTGATCGCAACTCTTTAGTCTTTGATTTCAGTAGAACGTTCGCCCGCCACAATTTCGCAAAAAGTTTTATCTCGTGGTAAAGAAAAAGTTATTTCAATGTCACTTGGTGTCAGTGTCAAACTGTCATAAACTGTGTTCCGACTTCCGATTCAGCCAGTCAAACGTTAAGCGTGATCTAAATGTTTTGTCACTTTTGTCTACGTAGTATCTCTCTCTCTATAGCAAGGAACCTCCATGATAGTTTGTGATTTGGTCTCTGTCTTAATATTTGTGCTAAAAGTTCAGTTTTGTAGTGTAATATAAAATGTTAGACGTTTTATGATTTATTGATTGATTTTACTCAATAGTACTCTGTGATTTTACTCCATGTTTTTGTGAACTCTTGTTCCTGTAGTTTCACATTTCTTCTCGATGTTTCTCTGTAATTAATTCTGCTTGTGGTGATTCATGTTTCATGATTCTTAATAAAAATATCTTAATCATCAGTCTTACTATCAAATGACAAATATAAAACAAAGGTCTAACGTGCTAGTATCAAAGCAAAAGTGTGTAAAGTGTATAGTTAGAAACCGCCAAATACTCTCTTGTAAATATGAGCGAAAATCAGCAAAATAACAGTAATCCTATAGCTGGAGCACTTACATTTCCCAATAGAGATGAAGGGAATCTGCAACCTTTGCCGGAGCAGCCGCGCCAGCCTGCGAATCTACAAGTAAATAGCGACTTTCTTTGACTTCGTTATTGGCTATGCCAAGCACTTTTTGTTTTTATCAACAACAGCCTGTCTCTGTTTTTTAATTTTACCTTTTAAAATAATTTAGCTAAGGAAAATCAAACTAACCTAGTTTTATTAACATGTTGGCAAATATGATTTCAGGGTTTGCTGCGCTTTGCCATGGACGCTACAAGAGCAGAAGATGCACCAAGTAGCTCAGACTTTGTTCCCATGGATGAGCAGGTAATCAGAAAAATTACATCATAGTGCACAATTTCGATTAGATTTTGTTAATTTCTTGTTAGTTACCTCAATTAAGTGTATGTGGCTTAATATAAATATCAATAATTCTGTTTTAAATAATATGCAAGCACTAATAGCACCGAAACCCAAAGATATCAATAACCTAAATTAGGTAAAAGATATACTAGTTTTTTTATATACTAGCTAGCAAAACAGTCAGTGAAATGACTGGGCTTATGAGACTTAATACCTAATGTCTCAGGGTATTGCGCACAATGGAGTGGCGTGTGGCCTTTGAGTTTCTTTCAAAGTTCTGAGGTGGCACTGCAATTTTTGTTGGCAGGTGTTATGCTTACCATTAGGCAAACAACCCACAAGACAAACAAAGTAGGTCTTGGATGTTCTGTCCAATTTGTACAGGGTGTTTTAGCGCTCAATACATGTGCCCAACTTGATGTTTGTAACGTTCTATTTCCAGTTTCTTAAATACATATACATTTGATTCTTATGAGACAATGAATTGATTGGCATCATAAAAAATATGGAGTTAACATCCCCATTCACAATACTAATATTTAATAATAAATAACTTTACTTTTAATCCAGAGACGACAATTCCTCGAAGAGGCTCTGACATGCCTCACAGTAGACATGACACAAGTCATCCACATGGCCATCGAGACGCTCACCGACACTCGTAAGATGCAAGAGATCCATGTTGGTGATAACTTGCCGAAGGATGTCCAGGAAGCCTTCTATAATCTCCTAGAACTGGTGGATGATATGGATGTTGCTAATGGTAAGTAAATGATTTTATTTAACATTTTTGAAGTTAGATGGCTTAATGCTAGTGAACCTGAGTGTGTCTGCTAGTTGTTTTGGTAGTTGAATTCTGTCCAATGTGCTTTTCCAACAAAGAAAATTGATGCAAACATATCAGGTGGCATTCTAGGCGTTCACTACGTTCGGCCACATTATCTCTTTTTATTGGGTGCAAGTCAGATCCAATATTAGCAATCAAGATTGATGATTAAAATTTTAACTCCTACATAGAAATGAATTATTCAACTATCTTAGACCATAGACTTTGTGTCTCCAATGAGACAAACATACTAAAAGGATTCTATGTGATATTTGATTATTGGTCTATAACTTATTCGTATTTATTCCAGATTTCTTCAAAATGGGTGGGTTTGCAATCTTCCCCATCTGCTTTGAGAGTGAGAACGAAACTGTACGCACCCTGGCCTGCACAGTACTGGGGGACACTTGTCAGAACAATCCCTTTTGCCAATCACATGCGCTAGAAGGCGGTCTTGTCAGTGTGTTGCTGACTCTGGTACAATCTGAGAGGGGAGAAGCGCTAGTGAAGGCCATCTTTGCTCTATCATGTAAGTTACTCCATAAAAATATTCTTGAGAGACATCACACACTGCTGCCATTAGCAATTCGTTTTAAAAAACTATCCTCAGTCATCATACACCTATTGCTTGTTGAGTTCTTGATACCTCGGTTTGTGACTGACCACAAGTTAACCCTCTACCGCATGAATTATGATAGGAGTGAAAAAAAAAAACAATTTGAGATCAAAGGGCTTTATTTACGCCTAGTTAAGAAATATTAGAGGGAATTTTTTTTTTCTGATTAGTATTTTGGAAATTAGCTTTCGAAACCATATATGGCCTCGCATGCATTACCGAGAATTATTGTCCAAAATATTCAGGACATATTTGGTTTCATATGCATATAAACCAAGAAACAAACTTAATATTTCAAAACAATTATTATCAAATCAGTCATGGAAATTCGATAAACAATTCCTTTTATCATTGTAGCAGAGAAACACTTTACATTTACGGCATTTTGCGTGCGTTTTCTGTGAACATACTTGGCACAATTGTCGATTTTATTATTATACTAGCTTCTGCCCGCGGTTTTCACCCGCATTCCCACCGGAATGGTGCATGGTTCCGGGATAAAAAGTAGCTTATGTTACTCTCCGGTTCATAAACTATAACTATGCCAAAAATCAGATCGATGCGTTGCTCCGTTGCTGCGTGAAAGAAGGACAAACCAACAAACAGACATACACACTTTCGCATTTATAAAATTAATAGGAAGGAAGTAGGATATTAGTTGTTCATATCATACGAAGCCAAGTGACCTGGTTTCCAGTTGACTTTTTCAGCTTTCTTTTCAGATCTGACAGGTTTTTATTTGGAAGTTGAAGATAGGTTGGCCAAAGGTACATTGTCTTCTTCAGTCACAGTTGAAACAGAATCAGTTTCATGCACAAATCATGACCTGCTAGGGAGGCTGAATATCATGATGAGGGGGGCCGATATTCACTATCAGATTGTGAAGCAAATTCATTGACACTCGGTGATCCATCACCGGGTAGGTACCTATAGGATTGACATGCTTGGTGGCTTCCATAAAATCGAGAAGGATCCATTCTGCAAAGAACTAGATATAGGTACTTTCTAGTCGAAGCAGACGCAAATACATACGAAACCATATTTGGGTTCATTATACATGGTACAAATGCATACGAATCCATATATGGTTTCATCACAAAACTAGGAATAAAAGTAACTATTTTGCAGATTTCAAACGCAATTTAGTGTTTTACATATAGGGGAAGCTATGGGCTCCAAAGAAAAATTATGAAATCAAAACAAATCTTACCTTTTCCCAACAAAAACTAATTTCAAACATTCACTTTACAATTATCGTGTCGGTTTTTTCACACGCTTGCATAAAAGTCAGGCTAACATTTGATAGATATCAAACCATACATAAAAAATATTGCAGTGGTATTCAGAAAGACCTTCTTATATCTGGTAAAGTGTATTTAGCTATCATTATGTTACAGTATTGAGTTTGAAGAGATTTTATATATACACTTGTAGTAGCACGCATAATGTCGCCTTGTCTATGCACTAAGTTCAGAGAGAGAAAAAAAAATATGTAGGTAGACCGCACAATTTCATTATTTCGTGCGGTCGGCTGGTTCTTCATTCACGTTGCAGTGCTCCGCCGCGTCGCACTACAAAGTTGGTTTTTCTAAGTTTCTCCGTGTTAACAAGTTTTTTCGTCAAAATCAAGATGCCGAAGAGGAAACATAACGACGAGTGGGAATATTTGTAAGTAATTTGCACAATTACCGATAACTATCGATTGCATATGAGGTTTCACGTTCCAACGATTCGAGTTCTTACTTAACCCATTTTTTTACTCGAGTTCACGATGCAACGCCACGAGTTCATCTTACTCGCTGTATACCTATGCGTACTTAATACGCCATCCATATAGCAACCTGTTGAGGTTATCCTATAATAATAATATGAAACGACCCGAAAGGTAACATTTTAACTATTTAAGTTAAGTTCTAATGTTCACGTTTCAACGATTGGAGTTGTCACTTAACGATAATAATGCATACGAGGTTTAACGTTCCAACGATTCGAGTTGTTACTTAACCTACTTTTTACTCGAGTTCATCTTACTCGCTGTATACCTATGCGTACCTAATACGCCATACATATAGCAACCTGTTGAGGTTATTCTATAATAATAATAATATGAAACGACCCGAAAGGTAACATTTTAACTATTTAAGTTAAGTTCTAATGTTCACGTTTCAACGATTGGAGTTGTCACTTAACGATAATAATGCATACGAGGTTTAACGTTCCAACGATTCAAGTTGTTACTTAACCTACTTCTTACTCGAGTTCATTTTACTCGCTGTATAACTATGCGTACCTAATACGCCATTCATATAGCAACCTGTTGAGGTTATCTATAATAATAAAAAGATGAAACGACCCGAAAGGTAACATTTTAACTATTTAAGTAATTTGCAATTTCTTCGGTTCACGTTTGAGTTGTCACTTAAATACATACGATGTTTAACGTTCCAACGGTTCAAGTTGTTACTTAACCTATTTTTTACTCGAGTTCATCTTACTCGCTGTATACCTATGCGTACCTAATACGCCATGCATGTAGCAACCTGTTGAGGTTGTCCTATAATAATAATATGAAACGAACCGGAAGGTAACATTTTAACTATATAAGTTAAGTTCTAATGTTCACGTTTCAACAATTCGAGTTGCCACTTACCGATAATAATGTATACGAGGTTTCACGTTCCAACGATTCGAGTTGTTACTTAACCTATTTTTTACTCGAGTTCACGATGCAACGCCACGAGTTCATCTTACTCGCTGTATACCTATGCGTACCTAATACGCCATGCATATAGCAACTTGTTGAGGTTATCCTATGATAACAATATGAAGGTATACGTATAATTACGTATATTAGACACAAATTTGCAATTTGCTGTTAATGTTGAAAACGAAAATCAAGAGCTACGCGAACCAAGACCGTCGACTAGCGCGTTACACGCGAGTTCCGATCGTTCGCTGGATATAGCCAACGTGACAATACTGGAGGATGTATCTCCACCACCAGTGATTAAAGGTGCTTCCAGCAGTGAGGATTTTCCACGAACAGAACCAAGCTAAGGCAAAATTAGCAGCGGTATTGCTTGTCTTGACGAGCCTATAAGACTCTTCTTAGTAAGGATAATAAAGATCCAACTGTTCTAAAGCTGCTGATTGATGCTGGGCGCATCATCTGTGACACACAACTCAGTGAGTCAATAACGAGGCGAAATTTCATATTGGCTGTACTAAAGAAGGACTTGAAAGATCAGATGCTGCTCACGATAATAGATAGTTTTCTTGTAGCCAAGAACTAGCCAAAACTTTAAAGACCGCAAAAGCGATTAATAAAACAGGTCTGGATCTCAAAGCTTCCACCTCTAACAAGACTACTGCTACAAAACCAAAGCATCAAGTCGTTAACAGAAATTGAAACGGGAAGGCTCCGGTTCAAAACCACAGACAGCAGCCATCGGCGCCCTCAAAGATGAAGAGGAGTCTGCACCTCAGAGGCAACAGCACTCGCCATCATCGAGGACATCGCGACTGAACTTCAGTCGCGGCCGCCGCTAGACAATACGGTAAATTACGCCGGTAGACTATTTGTTTTTTACAACCAATGGTCACAAATAACCGCAGATAAAATAATTTTATCGTGGATACGTGGTTATGAAATTCCGTTCACTGAAACTCCATATCAGCATTGTATACCTCAACCCCGAAATTATGCACACTCAGAAAAACTTGAATTTGATCAAGCTATACATAATTTAATTTCTATAGGTGCTATACCTCACTGTGAGCCCTGTGAGGATATCCAATATCTTTTTACCCAAACCGAACGGAAAAGCACGCTTTATCCTAAATTTGAAAAAGCTAAACGAGTTCATTCAACATGTTCATTTGAATTAGAAGATTTTAGAATAATGATCAAACTAATCTCAAGATGTTGTCTCAGGTCAACTATTGACCTCAAAGACGCATATTATTAAGTGAAAGTTCATGATAACTCTAAAAAATATTCAAGACTTAGTTTGAACGGTAACTTGTATGAATTTAATGCCCTACCGTTTGGTGTCAATACGGCACCTTTTGTCTTCACAAAAATAATGAAAACGGTGGTCAGAATGCCACGCTGTGCTGATTATTTATCGGCAATATATCTTAACGATACCTGTCTAATATCACATAGCTATAGCGAATGTATGGATAACATTACAAAAATGAAAAGTACATACATGAATTTGCCTGTAAGTTTACAGTCAGATTTCGATTGGTGGATTAAATCTATCGAAAATCCAAAAAATCAAATTAAATTTGACGAATTCAGATGCTTCGACTATGGGGGGTTGGGGGATAGCCTGTGCGGGAAAAACGGCAAGCGGTAGCTGAAGTCGGGAAGAAAGAAAACTTCACATTCATAAGATTAAAAATGTGTCTAGAGGATTTATCCAATTGTCATATTATCTTGCGAATAGATAATACAACTGAGATTTTTTACATTAATCGTATGGGAGGAATCCAATTCCCCCATCTCACAAACTGACCAAAGATATACGACAATGGTGTGAAGCGCGAATTCTATTTATAACAGCGCTATACATTCCATCTACAGAAAATACTATAGCAGATACTGAATCAAGGTGTATTCACCCGGATATTGAACGGGAACTATCTGATCTTGCCTTTCAGCAAATAATTAACAATTTCTGGCTACCAGAGATTGACATGATTGCTAGTTGAATAAATAAAAAATGTCCTGTATACATATCATGGCAAAGACCCTGATGCTTGACGCTTTCTCTGTGAATTGGTCAAAATTGTATAAAAATACCATGAACCAGGAACCCGTAAAAACGGGTTCCCTTCCTTCTCAATAATTTTAAAAAAGCATTGATGAAAATTATTAGCGACAAAGCTAAGTGCATACTGGTCGGGCCAACATGGCCAGCTGAACCTTGGTATCCCCTATTTAACCAGTTTTTTACAAACTAAACCACTGGTTTTTTCAAACTTCTGAGGACCTAATAATCTCTCATTCCAGTTTCTGCCAGATCCAGCGGCAGATTACCCTGGATGCCGGAGTATTGTGCGGGAGTCTCTAATAAGAAAACTCCCTCCCGGGTCTTTAGACACATTAATAGCGTCTCTGTCAGATAATTAAATTAAGTAATATGATACTTACACATTCCAATTATTATTCATGTTTTAACAGAGTTATTTCAATCGGGAGCGCTATACGGCACTCTAAATGGGTTTAGATCTACACCTTCCTTAGTATTAGGAAGTCAGATAAGCACAGACGACTGTGTTTTAAGGGTATATTTAGGCTTCGCCCTCCCTTACCCAAGTATGAATCCACTGGGATACTACATTAGTAATTGAAACTCTAGCCACTTGGATTCCTAATTAATCTCATTCTTTAGAAAAAATCACTAAAGAAGCTAGTTACCCTGCTGGCGCTGGTAACAGCACATAGAGTACAAACTATTTCAAAAATAGATATCCGAAATTTTCAAAATTGGCGGAATGATATTTCCATTAGGATCCCTGACTTAATAAAAACGTCAAGTGTAAACGCAACTCAGCCAACGCTGATGCTGCCAATTTTTCGAGACAGACCTGACATAGGTCCGGCTTAATTATTAACGGATTATCTAAAAGTAATGTAGCGGCATTACGTGATCATCACACCTCTATTTTTATTTCTATAAAAAACCATATAATAAAGTTTCTCCCCAAACACTTAGCAGATGGATAAAGAGTATACGTTGTGGGTCTGTGGAATAGATATCACACAGTACTCTGCACATAGTACTAGACACCTCAAAAGCTCATAAGCTCGGTGTGAATTTGGATGTTATCAGGAAGACTGCCGGTTGGTCCGGCGGCTCTACAATATTTGCCAAGTTTTATAACAGGCATATAACAGACAGCATATACAGAATCAAATCATTGTTTTGCTAGAAGTAAAATTGATTGATTTATGCTAAAATTTACTGTAGCTATTATGTTAATAGTTTATTTAAGAAACATTACCTTTTAATTGAGTGATTAAGTACATTTATTATGTCATTTATTGAAGAAATATTAAATATATTTACTTCTGTAATACTTTCAACTGAAATAGATATTTCACAACTTCTCTCAACATCTACAAGTGTATATATAAAATCTCTTCAAACTCAATACTGTAACATAATTTAATGATTAAACGAACTTACCTGTAAGTTAAGTTCTATCATAATTATGTGAAGTAGTGAGTTTGAAGAGATAGCATCCCGCCCACCCAGATTACCTATTTCATAGGTCCCGAATAGTGAAATATCTACTTGAACTGATAAGCTCTGAACTAAATGAAGAACCAGCCGACCGCACGAAATAATGAAATTGTGCGGTCTACCTACATATTTTTTTTTCTCTCTCTGAACTTAGTGCATAGACAAGGCGACATTATGCGTGCTACTACAAGTGTATATATAAAATCTCTTCAAACTCACTACTTCACATAATTATGATAGAACTTAACTTACAGGTAAGTTCGTTTAATCATTAAAATAATGCATTATGTATTATAGAAAAATCTTTAAATATGTGAAACCAAATTTGTCTTCGTATGCGGTAGAGGGTTAAAAGAAACAATAACACCTGAACAAATTCTTTTTAATGCACCACATTTGGTAGGCATCTAGGTGATCCAACAGCGGGTCTCTGTAATGCTTGTCTACCCGAATCACAGACAAAAACTAATGCTCTCTTTATCAGAACATAATAAATGACAAAGACATCAACAGATCCATGCTCAAAGTCAATGAACCTTCCACCAACACTGAATTGACCAATAATACACAGTTTTGCGTTTATTATAGTATGATTATTGGTATATGTCGGTAGGCGCGTGTCGCGAGTACTTGCCGGCGTGCGAGGCGCTGGTGGCGGGCGAGGGCTGCGCGGTGCTGGCGCAGGCGCTGGACGCGGAGGAGCCGGCGGCACGGACCAAGGCCGCATTCTTCGTGCGCTACCTGTGCCACAACTACCCGGACGCCAAAGGTACTAACTAATTGTGTAACTATCTATGGCGCAAGTATGGAACTTTTCTATCGATAAATGGACAGTTCGATAAGATAAAATTAGAAATAGGTAGGATGTTGTTGATTTTTGCCAAAAATGAAACCTTTTCCCGAGAACGAAAACTAATCTTCGAAAGCAGTTTTGCGACGACGACGAGTTTTACCGATTGCATTTCCTACACAATGCCGTTCAATTTTCATTGCATTGACCAAATAACGAATTTCGCGAAGTGATTTTCGTGTGAAAACCATGGCGAACGACGATAAAACCATAAACCAATCTTCGAATTGATTGAGATGAGAGATGCGAATATTTACTTCATATTGAAGAAAGTATATTCGGCTTCGTTTCGTTTTGAAAAAATCAAGAACTACCTATCTCTAATTTCAATTTTTAGCGATTCGAACTGTCAATTTTATTTATCTTAAAGATCGGTACTTGCGTGAGCGAGATAGCGGCGCGTGATACTCTGGCCCTTAACCGTCGTGTGATTTAATTACAGATGGCAGTTTAGACTACATTCGTGTCTTATTTCTTATAAATATGAATAAACGTGAAAACACACTACATCACAGATTATTTAGCCTGTTGATAGCTCATAAACACAATTCCTCATACAAATATATCTCACCGGCGCGGGCAGGGGGCGAGGTAATATTCTATGCTTGCAATTGGCCGATCATTTGGATGACGTAATTTAGTGATGTGGTACGACTACTACTGAACAGAATAATATCGATAAAATTGAATAGGTAGTTAGCATCGCATTCTTGATTCCCTGACATATACGATTAATAATAAATTATTATATGGAAAACCTAGACAATACATACTTACTTTATAAATTAATCTATAATACTACTTATAATAAAACTCCAGGTCACATTTTTTTTGGATGGCACTCCTATCTATACTGAAGCCAAAACTGTATTTTTATTTTTGTCTGTCTGTCTGTATTTTGGCCACGCATCACGTCGAAGCTACTGAATGGATTCCATGACTTGCGATGTATGGAACCAATTCTCTTTTTGAGTCGCTTCTATCCACTTTTCCTTGATTTCTGGGATGTCTGGAAATCTAACAACAAAAGGCAGAAATACTTTAAAAAAACCGGGAACCTACTTCGATGAAAATATCGCGATATATGAAAATTCAAGTACCATTTTTTCATCTTTAGATGTTCTTCCATAAAATGTATATGGGACCACCTTGAGATAATACACTTTCAAACAACAAAAATAATTTTCAAAATCGGTCCGCAATTGACGGAGAAATCAGTTAAAATACTTAAAAAAATACATACAGTCGAACATTTAACCTCCTCCTCTTTTTTCGAAGTCGGTTAACAAATCCAAACAAAAGGTTAGTATTTTTCCAAAATAATTAATAATAGTATATATATTAATTGTAAAGTATACATTGAATATCGATAAGTTATAAGTCTGCACTCGTACTCGCAGTGGCGAGTAGTGCATTTACATAGTTCGTTTTCGCATGAGGGGAAGTTGTATCATTAGTCAACAGGATTTATAGTCTTTGCACTACATCATAAATACAGACACACATACTCTCTCTCTCTCTCTCACACACACACACACACACACACACGCACAGACATATACATACACACACACACGCACACACACACACACATGCACGCACACACACACACATGCACGCACATACATACACACATAATACAAAACATACACATAATACTCCTTATCACACACAATTTTGTATATATATTTTGATATTTGTTTTTACCTACCTCAAGAAGGCAATTCATCTGTACTACTACGACGAAAGAGTCCTGGGTTCCATAGTACGGGTCCTGAGCCTAGTGTGGGAACCAGGTGCTCCTCTACCCTCAAATTGTACTACTTTAAGCCTTTTACCAAATAAACATTTTTTCATTTTTTTTCATTTTTCATTTTCATTTTTCATTTCTCTTTACAGAAAAATTCATCGATCAGAATCTCGCTAAACAAGTAGCAACGTTGATCAAAAACGGCCGTGACTCCACCACTGAGCACCTCCTGAGCATCCTCTTAGCTTTGCTCGAGAATGCTGAACCCACCGTCGTGCAGCAGTGCATGGACCCTGATCTGAACCTCAAGAAGATCCTAGAAGACCACCTGGAACACCCTGATCTCAGGGATGATAGCTTCAGAGAGGAGAAGGAGTATACGGTGGAGTTGCTCAGCATTTTGGCCAGTTGCCCGCAATTGGAGTGTGTGAATGATGAAGTGGATAGGTAAACTTTTTGTGTTTGTACATAGGGTTTATTTTTAAGTTGAATGTATAGGTCTTTTTGTCGTTGAATTAAATTAAGGATGTTTTGTTATGAACGGAGCTAATGCAGTTATTTTTATTGTACCTGAGTTGTTTTGCAACGTTGGCATTTACATTTATTTTTATGTATTTACGACTACAATATACAACCAATAATAACCCTTATAGGTCTATCCTACAAAATATAATCAGATAATCTTCACACTTAGCCACAACAAAATGTACTTGGTTGTTGCTTAGCAGTTATTTATTATTAGATGACTAGACTATGTATAGTGACTTCTAATCTTATATGTATAAGACACTTTTGCCATTAACGAAAATATATGTAAGACTGCACTTTTAATAAAACAATGTATACTTGAAATTGATTATTTATTCAACCTAGCAGTATCAAAGATGACCTCTTGTTCAGGTCAGTGACTTAATGACCTTGTTGTAAAGAACAAGTCACATACGGTCTACTATGATGACCTTGTCCTAAAGGTCAGGTCACATTCGGTCTACTACGATGACCTTGTCTTGAAGGTCAGGTCGCATGCCGTCTACTACGATGACCTTGTCCAGTGGACGGTCCAGGTCAAGCTCGATAGGTTTCTGCTTCAGGTCGGCCTCAGACCAGTCGAAGTTGATGCCCGTCACCTCCACAAACCAGTCGTGGTAGTATCCAGGGCGGACGTATCCTGCAGATAGAAAAAATATATTTTCAATTCAATTCAATATGCATTTATTCAAGTAGGTACATACAAAGTACACTTTTGAACGTCAATTACAATAATATAAAATATCCAATATTAACAATAAATATAAATGGAATAACGTAGTCATATAAACTTAACTTGCTCTAAACCAAATTCATCAACATTTTGCCATGCATCTTTGTCGCTAATAAATTCTTGAATAGAATAGTAGGCCTTTCCAAGCAGCATACGTTTCACAGTGATTTTAAAAAGTGACTCCCGCATCTGTATTGAATTAAGACGCCTTCCCGAATCAACAACCTACAGCATTCTGTCCTTTTTGCATACACTGTCGGTTAGTGTTGGTGTAAAAGAGAAGGAAGACCACGCGCGCCACTGTGATTGTGTAAATATCCAAAAAAGCGTACATAATTGCTTCAAAATTAGATGCCTCCACGAAAATGTACCATAAAGATGATTTTGGTTTATGTAATAAGTAAGCCTTGTTAATTTTAGCAATATACATTAATATATTATATAACAATTCATTTCGCTCTTAAACCCATCTCAAAATCCACCATCCTGTGACCATTTTGTATTTTAGCTCTAAATTTAAGAAAGAACAAATACCTGCTGGGAAGGGGCTGTTGCAGCCAGCGCTGGAGCCAAAGCTGACGATGCCGATCATGGTGGGCTGGCCGTCGGAGTCCACGACCGTTAGGGGACCGCCGCTGTCTCCCTGGAGATGGAAAAATTTGGGGCTTTATGTATAGGTACAGTACATTTATTTATGCACACGCTCATTGAGAGAGGTCTATCACCTTTGCCCTATGTACAGCATTGATGATAATGTATACCTACTTACTCCAGAAGATCTCGTTACACACTGTTTTAGACTTTCACGGTTATTCACTACTTTATACATTGTATAAAGAAGATCTCGTTACGCTCCATACAATTGGTTCAACACCTACCTATGCTGAGACAAAAATGGGTACCTAACTATTTAGTCTGATAATCCATGAACTCGATCGAACTCGGGCTGTACTTGCTTCAAATAGGTTAAATATTATATCCTTTTTTTAAGAACTGTGATCAGTACCTACTTTACTGATGAATTGATGATGAGTGATGGTGAACTCACGTTGAGTGCGCGTAGGTTTCCAGCCGTTTTTGTGTTTGAACTTAACATTCCTGATCGCTAAAGGTGGAGAGAAGAGGTAGGTTTAACTTTCTCTTCACCTTTAACCATGAGGAAAGTCTGAGATATTCTGACGAGCTGTGTTACGTTACCTGGCAAGAAGACTGCGAGGTCTCGTTGTAGTAAGCTGCGCAGACAGTCTGCTCCTTGATGACCTGGCTGGTGGGGTACCAGCTCAGGCACTCCTCGTTGGTGATGCCCCTGAGGTGGGTCCACAGGAGGATCTCGGAGGTCGCTCCACCTGTTTATTAATGTTCTTTAACATTTAAGACGACGTTGTGCATGTAAAAATATGTAATTGGAGTTCAGTAGGTACCTACAGATACCTACTTATTTATTATTTCACTAGGTGGTAGGATTAATTCTTCTGCGAGTGTCCGTCTGGGTTGGTACCACCGCTTTGCTCGTGAAGTCTGCCGCCAAACAGTAATGTGCAAGCATTACTGTGTTCCGGTTTGATGAGCAAAGTACCCAGTGGGCTTATGCGATATCAGGGTAGAGCGCACTGACTTAAGTGTTTCAAAGTTCTGAATGGCGCTGCAATTGTTATGGGCCGGCTTTACGCTTACCATCAGGCAAACGACCAGATCGTATCGTTACCTAATAGAATAAAAAGAAATGTTTGTATTTTATCTCGGGGCTTTTCTTCGCTTTCTCTGAAGGATCCTAACGCCTTTTGACACCCAATTTGGATCCTAACTTCGTCTTAACTACGGGCTGCCCGTACGAGAAAGTAAGTCAAACTTTACATAATTATCTGTGGTCAAACTACTAAGATCTACAAAATTACCGTAAGCCACAGTATATCCTCATTATCAAAGAGTATATTTGACTCATTATTTGACGTGACGTAGCACGAGTTCAAACTCAATTTTGTCTCTGAATGTGAGCCTTACTGATTAGTGTTTTAATTTGTAACTTCGGCTTCGCTTTAACGACTCTGTTTGTGTTTTGGTTTGTAAGCATCGAAGTGCAAGCCATCCGAACCTCAAGCAAAGTAACTTTAAGTACTTATTACAATAGTGTCTCAAGTAGAGACTTATACTATAAGTAGAGATCGAGGAAGGACTCACCGTTCCACAGATCGTCCGTGCGCCCGTACCCGCTGACAGTAAGCCTCACGCCGTCGTAGTTGGTGTCCTTCTGTTCGCTGCTCTGGAGGCGGCACGGTTGAATTGTGCCTGTATCAAGGAGATATATCATGTAGGTGCTGACTGCTGGCTGGCTTCTACCCAAAGGGCCTAGAGTTGTGCGTGTTGATCATAGATCTGGGATAAGAACAGCCTTGTCTTGAAAAGTCTTGAAGAAACACAGGTTCTAGTTCAGATCCCGTTCCCGTTCTCAAATACAAATACTTATTTATTCGTAAACCTGTTTACACGTCAATTATTATGAGTAGATATTCAGTTATTTATGTGTACTTATAAGAAATGTATACACGCCAATTGTACGAAATACAATAAAATAAAAAATAAAATACAAATGTCAATATAAATAGCAATAATATCAATAAAAAATAAACAGTCAATGAATGATAGTAAAAATGGATTAAATAAATTAAATTTTCAAAAATTCATCGTAGCTATAAAACGTTTGCTCGATAAGCCATCGTTTAAGTCTGATTTTGAAACTTGCACAACTGGGAGCTGAAACAACATCATCAGGAAGCCTATTTTACACCGCTGGGCCCATTATACGAGTCAACTTGCTAGACTTTACAAGAGAGCGCGGTACTGCGGCGAGCTTGTTCGCATTGCGAGTGTTGTAGGAGTGCATGTCACCACGCTTCCTATATGTGTCGGGATTGGTTCTGACATACATTGCCACCTGAAAGATGACAATGGCTGGTAAGGTCAGGATCCTGAGTTTTTTGAAATAAGGTCTCGCGGAGGTGTCCCGCGGCACCCGTACCAACGCTCTGACAGCGCGCTTCTGCATACGGAACGCTCGCTCCCACTCCGCACAGCGGCCCCAGAGCTCCGCACCGTACTGCAGCAACGAGTGCACCGTCGCGAAGTAGCACGCACGCGCCACCTCCGCAGACACAACCAGATGGAGTTCACCGCTGGAGCCGTGATCGACGAGTGGGTCATCACCTGCATGCGGCTCCGTGATCGACAAGTGGGTCAAAAAGAAATACTTACTTGAGTAAGGGATGCTGTGTTCCAACCCCAGCAGTGCGATGTCGGCCGTCTGCACCCCGGCGCGGATCTCATCGTACTCGGGGTGGATGAACTTGCGGCCTGTCTCGACAATGTAGTCCGGCCGGGTCAGGTTGGTCAGGCCGAAGCGGACCACGAAAGTGATGCGGCTGGGAGGAAGAACCAGTTATAAAATTAATATGTATGTATTGGTATGCTATGATACAGGGTTAGGCCCGGGGCTAAATACCCTGGTAGAGCGAGATTGTCTTTCAGCGCCCTTTGGTCGACACTTTCAGACTTGCCTAAACATGCCTTAGTCGCGTGTTTAAATATGAGCAACCACAAATCCTGATTTAAGTACATAGTGTCTTACACATTGTCTAACACAATTCTGCTGTGACGTTTCTTATCATTTTTGACGTTTATCTTTATACGCTGTCTAGCTAAAAAGGCGACTAAAAATGTTTATTTTGTGGTAACACTATATCTAAATACCCAATTTCATCCAAATCGTTAGAACCGTTTCCGAGATACGCGGAATAAATTATAAGAATTGCTCGTTATTAGATAGACGTGTGCGATGCGCTTTCATATAATATCAGTCATCCTCCAAAAAAAACAAGAGTACTGATGATGACTCACTTGGCCAAGCAATGTGCTGCCGTGAGGACCCACTTATTGTGGATCACGGAGCCGCCGCAAGAGGACACGGCTCCAGCGACGGACACCATCCGGATGCTGACCTGGAACGGGATCTGACCGTCGTACGCCGGCCACCCGCCCACAACCCTGGCGCCGCGCTCTGAAATATAGATGGAATTATAATTTATGTTATGGTATGTTGCTTGTATCTAATTGCCAATTGGTAACTATGCCAAGGAATTTGATGCCAAGCAGATACAGATGAAATGATACAGTATGGTTGCAAAGCTGAAACTAAAAGGAATTGACGGAAGGGCACCACCATGAGTGGAGCCTGTGCCTTAATTTGACTCAACACTAATATATATAACCTATGTTATTAGGTGTACATATTTATATCCCGTTTTATATTAAGTTTAATTGAAGGGTAATGGTTGACGTTGCCTTTGGAAAATTGTGGTGAAACTGGCTGGCTACGTTGCCAATTTCGAATTTCAATACAAATTGTTTTGAGACGTATAACTGGCGAAGTCGCGCGTCGTTCTGGCACCTCAGTGAGAAATTCATTATAGGCCTCAATAAAGCACGGATTTAAAGCAAATGTTTATGCGGAGAAATGTTCTGTAGATGATCCAATCTTTTTATAGATTAGTTCGTTATAATTATTTATAAGTAGTAGTCAGCTAATAAAGGCATTTGGTCCGTTTAAATAAAAACTTATTTTGTGGTGGCTTTTGTTTTTTCAGTAGGTACTTACCACTACGGAGGTCTTCAATGATGGCGGGGCTTGCATTGCTGGAGATAACGTTACCCTAAAAGCAGATTTGTTATGATAAAGATATATAAAACGGTAGATGTATATAAATACTTTTATTATTATGTGTGTAAAAACGGAAGACGTAGTGTATCTCCCACTAGGTGAGCCGACAACCTTGTCGAAATCGCGGAGAACCTTTTACTGCAAGAGGCGAGTAGCCGATCCAAGTGGTGTTCTATGGGGGAGGCCTATGTTCAGCAGTGGACGTCTTCCAGCTGATGATGTTTTCTATACTATTTGATAACGGGACGAGCCGGTCATTTGCCTGATGGTAAGCATAACGCTGGCCCGTAACAAGCAGTGCGCTCGTTACCCTGAGACATTAGATTTAAAGTCTCATAAGCCCAGTAATTTCACTGGCTCTGCTCATCAAACCGCAACACAGTAATACTTGCACATTATTGTTTGGCGGTAGACTTAACGAGCAAAGTGGTGGTACTAAGCCAGACGGGCACTCGCATAAGAGTTAGTCCTACCTTCTAGTATTGCAGACAATCACTAAAAATATGTGATGAAACGAACTTGCTAAAGTGAAGTTCGATCAATATTATATGAGTAAACTTCATGCGAAGATATGCTATCTTCCGCCCTATTTGGCCACAATCTCGCCTGATGATTATATATTCAGGCTTAGGATAATTCGGCATTATTTCTTCTTCATTCTTTAGTTTTTTCCAAAACCTATTCAAACTCACCCAGAAATGAAACGTAGAAATGAAAAATATTTACCTGAACGTATCCCAGAATAAAAACGAGGCCCAAAAAGTAATGAACACCCTCCATCTTGCGCAATTACTACAAGACTAAAGCTAATTAACAAATAATAATTAATTACTCATTACCGTATTATCTAGCCATATATTCAATTATCCGGTCTGGAGATTAAGAAGATTATCGATATCTTAAAAGCTACCTAATCATCTAGGATTAGGTACTTTTAGGTATCAATGGTTGTAATCGAATAATTGATTGAGGTTTTTTGCTTATTATTTAAAAAATTAGGTACTTATTTGTACTCATTTGTACTGTAATAAAAACACTTTAACAAAAATTAACCTGTCTACAATTTTTTTATTTAATTTAAATGGGACCAACTTCGAAACTTATGCAATGGAAAAAGAATTGTCAGTCCGACTACTCTGTAAAAACTTATGCGTGATCAATTGCAGTGCCACTCAGAACTCTGAAACACAAAGGCCTGCGTGGCACTGCAGTGCGTTAATTTTAAATAATTGTCATGACAGCTTTGTTTGAATGCTTAGTGTTAGGGCTTGCAAAATCGGTGTCGTAAAGCTAGGAATCGCTTAAGATAATTGAAACGCCTTTTGCTACCTCCTAGAGAGATAAGTGTCGACTTAGGCGCTGTCAAACTTTAGATGTCTCAGGGTAACGAAAGTAATGCAGACCCAGTGCCACGCAGGGCTTTGCGTCTCATAGTTCTGGGTGGCACTGTAATTTTTATGGATTGGCGATGGTGTTATGCTTACTAACGACCAGGTTGCGCCCCGTTATATCCAATAGACAAAAGTATTTATTTATTAAAAGACCAACAGCACAAATGATAAATACACATAAGTACCTACATAAAAAGTTTCGAAATACAGCCAATAATTATGGCTCTTGATAATAGTTTTTCCTGTTGAACATTTGGAAAAAGACAAAAGAATAATGAAATAGAAACTTAACTGGTTTCTATATCCACTGGCTGGTATAGCACCTCCAGAGATCCGCAGGGCTGTGGCAAGTTCCAACGAAAGGACAAAAAAGGAGCGTGACTTTCGACATCCGTTGCACGACCACACTTCTGTGCCGCAAAGGCTGAAAAGCCGCAGCAGCTTTATCAAATGCGTAAAGCCCTTAACCAGCGAGCCCTCGCGAGCCAGACGCGACCTGTGGCGTGAGAGAGTGTCCCTTCCAAGTCCTTTTACTCCACATTCTGAGAATCTCCCACCAGGCCATGAGGAACCCTGGCTGACCTGGAAGTCATTAAATAGGCTTCGGACTCAGGTCGGTCGGAGCAAGGACAACATGTCCATGTGGGGATTCTCAGAAGCCTCCAACCTGGACTGTTTGTGTGGTGCCGTACAAACGATGGCCCACTTGATATCGCGTCCTGCGTGCCCTGTCTCCTGCACGCTGCAGGACCTTATGGACGCTACAAGCGACGCAGTCGACGTAGCCAAGTTCTGGGCTGCGATCATTTAATTGCCATCGACACGCTAAGAAGAAGAATAATGAAATTAAAAAAAGCATGTGTGTGTATGTGATGTATGTTTGTGTATGCACGTGCGAAAATGGGAGGAGGTCTAGAGAAAATCTTATCGTATCCTAACATTAGTTTAAAACAAAAACTAAAAAGTACTTATCTAGTGCCTAGAGATACGGACGTAAATCTGGTGGCACAGATTGTATCGTAAAAGTAATCTTTATTTTATCATTACTGGTTTTTCCACAGATCTCTATATCTCTGTGGGTTTTCACATCGTCAAGCATGAGTTATGACTTTTTCAACTTTTGATATTAGACTCATTTCAAGTTATGCACTGTGAGATTATTGGCGCGATAATTTCTTGAAATAAGTATAATAAAAAAGATTAAATGACTGTCCTATAGCTAGTGCCGTGATGATGTAACTAAAAACATAAATACATACATGAAAGTTGAAACCTGAAAACATTATACTCTTGTGAACGGTATCCTAACTTCAAATAATAAATTATTCCGAACGTGTTTCGTAACCTTTCGTATGCCGGGAGGAGTCCCGGCATTAACCTTTCGTATGCCGGGAGGGGTCCCGGCATACGAAAGGTTAATTAAGACGTAATAAAAATCTATGCTCATACACGTCTACAAGGAGATCAAAATAAAATTTCCCAACTAAAATATAATCAACACTTTATTTTCCAATCTAAATACAATTGAAACAAATGTAGTTACTAACTAAATATCACAACAAATCTTACGGTACACTTACTAACAACCGTTATTGTTCTGTGTTATCATATCGGTTTAGTACTATCAAGGCCACAAGTGATTCCAACAAAACACATTGAACTGGGTTAAAAACGGAAAAAATAAGAATTAAATTATTCAACTCTTGACATTGTATAAACATGTTTACAATAACGGGTACTTTCAAGTGTGTCTGCCAGAAGGCGAAAGAAGAATCAAGAAGAAAACAGAAGACTGACAGCCGGGCGGGTAGATAGTACTAACTTTGCCAGACAAGCCAAGCTTGCGTTACTATGTTATCCTACTAATGTTATAAATGCGAAAGTGTGTTTGTTGGTTTGTCCTTCTTTCACGCAGTAACGGAGCAACGGATCGACGTGATTTTTGGCATAGATATAGTTTAGGGAACGAAGAGTAACATAGGCTACTTTTTATCCCGGAAATATGCACGGTTCCTGTGGAAACGTGGGTGAAAACCGCGGGCAAAAGCTAGTCCTAGATAATTATACGTTCAAGTTTATTGCTGGTATTTGAATCTACCACCTGCAGATCGGCGCTTGGTCCCACTACAAAATATGAGCTATCACTGTTTTTAGATATTACTAGCTTCTGCCCGCGGTTTTTAACCCGCGTTCCCACAGGAACCGTGCATTTTTCCGGGATAAAAAGTAGCCTGTGTTACTTTCCGGTCCATAAACTATATATATGCCAAAAATCACGTCGATCCATTGTTACGTTGCTGCGTGAAAGAAGGACAAACCAACAAACCAACAAACACACTTACGCATTTATAATTTTATAGTAGGAGAGCCTGCCACGGGATTCGTGTTTGCGTCCACCCATACTGTAGCCATTGATAAAATTATTCGACCACTAAGCAATGGAGGCTCTTAATTTCATAACTGCTATTTCGATTATTATTCACATATAAATATTTGTAAAACTGTCTATGAATTACACTAAACCTGTACATATTTTTTTTACTAATGCATTTTTTATAAATTAAGTACTTTACGTAAGTACCTTTATAAGTACAATAATAAACTAATTACCTATTAAATTGGCCTAGAAAATCATGAATCTCATCATTAATAATAGTTAAAAATCACCATGTTTTATATAAATAGTTAAAATTATATTCGTTGTATAAAAAAATTGGAAAATTATTAGCACTTTTACAAACTGATTACATATTATGTACCATGTATTGTACAGATGTAACCTCTTTTATAAGTCTTTTTACAAACTGATTACATATATGTATTGTACAACTACAACCTCTTTTAAAAACCTGTTTACATAATAATATATAATTATAAAATAGCAATCCATTTTTGAATCTGTTTACATAATATACTATACAGTCGTATAACCTGTACAAACTCTTTACACATACAACTACAACCTCTTTTACAAACTGTTTACATATATTGTACAACGGAAGGCCTTTTATAAACCTGCTCAAATATTTCATACAACTGCATCCTCTTGTTACAAACGGTTTACAACTGCAATCTCTTTTACAATCTGACTATAATACATATATTGTACAACTGCAACCTCCCTTACAAATTGTTTACATATATTCTACAAATGCAGCCTCTTTTATAAACTGTTTACATATATAAATAATATGTATGTATTATATTGTACAACTGCAATCCCTTTGACAAACTGTCTATAATAAATACATTGTCATACATATATTGTACAACTGCAACCTCTATTACAAACTGTTTACATATATTGTACAACTGCAACCTCTCTTACAAGTTGATTACATATATTGTACAACTGCAACCTCTCTTAGAAACTGTTTACATATAATCGTATAAGGTATTTATATGAGTTCAAATGGAAGTGTATCATGAGGTGACGACAGTGAGTGTGTGTTTCTTGGCTTCGACCGCACTGTAGTATACCACAGCGTCGTGAACAGTAGGGAAGGTGTCCAGTAGCAACCGGTCCGTCTCCAGAGAGTTGTACCGGTCGATCATTTCTAGCACTGGAGCTGGAAAATTAATTATGCACGTGTTGAAAATTTTATACTTCTTTTATTGAGATGTTTTACGGTTTACAAACGCTTCACGTGAAAAGTCTTTTAAAAACAGTGTTGTCATTATAGAATTTTTAGTGCTTGATATATATTTTTAGCGCTGTTCTATACTTATGGGCAGGTTAATTTTTTGACATTAGACAAACAACAAACATAAAGGCTTACACAATCATACTCTTACACTAGGATTCCCTATATGGCATGAACACGATACAAAATTTAAACGTCCAAACACCAGAAAAATCTTTTATTCTCCACACATGTGTACCATTGTAACATGGTGCACCTACTGACTAAAGTCAAAATTCTATTTTAGGTACTAAGTTTAGTTTTTTATCTCTTTTGTATATTAATTTTAATTTATTGGTTTTATGATTATTTTATTGGTTTTATTATTATTTATTTGTGATTTATGTGATCCTAGTTGGTCGAAATTAAATGTATTTGTATTTGAATAATCTGCCCCGGCTGGGGCCCCTGCAAAGCTAGGGCAAGTTCAATTCCCAGCCGGGATGGGCAGTTTTGCAGGCAGGATTACCACGGAGCCGTAAATGGGAAAAAATTAAATGAAAGCAAAGCGCTCACCATTAGCTCCAGCGAGAAGCACATTAATGTGGCTACTGTGCAGCTCTTTATGCACCGCCACAAGTGTTTTGATGCCGGGAGCGTCCACGTACGAGAGGGCGCTGGCGTCGATCACTACGCATTGTATCTGTGGAAATTAAGGTAACTATATTAGATCTGTTACTGTGGTTATTCTATTAAGAATGGTGTACAAAAAAAATTTTTATTTGATTTGATATGATGTTTTTGAATGACGTGCAAGTGATTTTGAATAACGGTTTCTACGACCACTATTAAAAAAAAATGTTTCACAACCACTGCGTGCTCAGCGCAGACTCCGCGTAAATAAGCGGTGGTGTGCAAGTGATGTATGTAACGTAAAGCGGAGCAGTAGTCACTTTGAGCCCAGGCAGGGCTGCGAGACAGCACTATCTGACCATATTGCCGTTCTTGTCTATTTCGTGGTTTTTTGATGGTTTTGATTGTTTACGCTAGCGCGTGTATTATCTCGTAATCCGCACTTGATGCTAAATCATGGTCATTTTGTTAGTAAAACGCATACGCGTCTACGGTATGCATATGATAATAATCGAAAACACTTACCCTGTTGCACAGCGTGGGGTCCCACTCGTAAGACTCGCTTTTTGTCAAGTTATTGTCTTCATCGTGAGACACGTCCGCGGGTTTCAGGTACCCTATCTTACGGAAGAGGGTAGATCGGAACAGATTCTTGGTGGCGAAGTTCAGCCCGCCGCAGTAGTGGAAGATCTTTATACCGGCGAGTTCTTCAGCCTGAGAATGTAATAAACAAATTATAAAAAAACCGGCCAAGTGCGAGTCGGACTCTCTCACCGAGAGTTACGTACACACTTGTAGGTATGTAAATAGTTCGCCAATCACGGGAATCGAGTCTCGAAGATTTTTCCTGCCTTTAGGTAAGTTCGAATTCCGAAACTTTTACATCGTAGCAGAAATTGTTTTCTGAGCGCGTGTAGTCTCCGTGACCATGAATATTCATATAATGACTTTTTAAAACCATAAATAATAATACCTAATTGTTTCCACCCTCTTTCTACGCTTGTAAGTCATTGTGATCTTTATTTCATTTGTCAATTTACTTCGACATAACCTAGCTACATATATATGTGCATATATAGTAATCTGTGGACATAACTTGACACAACAAACACCAAAGACGAAACACTTTTATTATACCCTATATAATTTGGGATTTTATTAACATCAAGACATGTAAACAAAACAAAAACTGTCCCAAAAATACCTTCAAAAATGTAACTACCCCCATTTCCACCACCATGCGGTTGCTGCCAAACAAGAAGTATTCGTACGCTATAGAATACGATATCAGTATCGTGGGTCTGGTCAAATGGACTTTGTTCGTGTCTATCAGCATTATGTTTATGAGTTTGGTGCAACTTGTGATACTGTCGGCGCAAGAGAATAACAGTGAAATGGACTGGGCCAGCTGTGGCATGTTGTTATCTGAATAAAGACAACTAATCAAAATCATTTTTGTTATAACGCGATGCTCGCCCTTGTGTTTTATGAGGGTAAGGTTCCAGTTCCTACCCTCTCCCAACACCCCCTCTCCCCGGGAAAATACTAACACTCATATTCTTGATCATAATACAAAACGTTCCTTAACTGGACCTAACTCAAGCTTTCCTTAAGGATGTTCTCCAAATATTCTCACAATCGATATTGTCCCAATTTCGACATTTGAAGGAAATTATTTTTTGAATGTTGGCGGAATTTCAACTTTCATTCATGTTTTCGTTCATTTTTCATTCTTTTTTAACAGCCAAAGTCAAAGACGACAAAAACTTCATTTTTCGTTCTAAAGTGTTTTGAACAGGTGTCCATTGAGGTTATTCCGAAACCATTTTTTTATTATTATTGATTTCAGTATGGCTGGGAGATAAACGAAGCTTCCTCGCGATCTACCTCGAGTTTGACAGTTCTTTACTACACTCGAAGTAGGAAAGCCGTCAAGTAGAAGGATTTCTTCTGTTCCTCTTCTACCGATTTCCTTGAGTGAGTGAAGGTAAGGAACGTTTTGTATTACGATCAAGAATATGAGAGTGTTTCCTTCCAAATTGAGTTCCACATTTAGAATGAGAAGGTGGGTTTGAGGTTTGTTTAAGATATAATTTTAGTCCGTATATATGATATGCTCCCGGCGTATGAGAACATAATCGTTCCATATCTTCTTCTGGGTGATGTAAGTGCCCGGCTAAGGGAGTATACAGGGAATAGGCAGCAGCTCTCTCCTCATCATCATCATTTATTATTCTTATTCTTTGACGTAGCGTAATGACTTACCTCTAAGAACAATCTCAGATAATTAACTACAAATATTATATAACGAAACCAACTGATAAGTGGTCTTATCGCTTAAAGTGAACTCTTCCAGAGAGTAACGTTTACTTACAGCTCGATACCGCTTGGTGTCCAAATACAGGTCGGTGTCCAGCACCCGTCCTAAGAGACAGGTGTAGGGCTTCTGCGAGCGGCAGAATAGGGCTCCGACACTAGCTAAAAGACCCGCACCGAGACTGGAACATAAAGATTTTGTTACTTGTTAGGCAGCCCTCATACCTAATTCATGATTGATGGATAAGCATCAGTCGCGGAGCACGAGAAAACCATGGAAAAACCACGATCCCCGCTTGACGCATATCGTATCGTCTATTGTGGTTGTGGTCGGGGCTTGATGGAAATCTAGTCCGAGCATGGTACACGCTTCTACCTATGCTTCTACGACCTCTATTGAAAACAATTGTTTCACACAAATATCGTCTGAAAAATTTCGCTTCCAACAGGATTCGAACCTGCGTCTTCTGGTTATCTACACCAAAAAAAACATCATCTGAAGAATTTCGCAGTAAACATCGATTGCTCTCATAGCCTAGTTGGTTAAGGCGTTTGGTCTAGATAACCAGAAGACGCAGGTTCAAATCCTATTGGAAGCGAAATTTTTGTGATGTACATATTTAACCGCTACTATAATAGTACATTACGATATTAGTGCGTAAAGATGTTGTAACCAATACGCACGTATATCGTACGACGTTTTTTAACACACTTGCGAGTAAACAGGAAAAAAAAACATTTAAATAAACTCAATCTGTGAATGCACACTGTTGCTTTCCCGCCATTTTACCAGCGCGCTTGAATAGCAACAGCGCGCTGCTCACTAGCTGGAGTGGTGCGGCGGCGATCAGTTCCATATTTGAAATGGCAAATAATACTGTTATGGAATTTGTATGGACTATAACTTAACTATTTGCTTTGATAACACACGCGTTTTTTATGACCCGCTTTACATATTTAAAACCGGTGGAATTATATCAGCTTTACGAGAGAGGGTGTTAAAAAATATATTTCATCAATTGTTTCTCAACTACTGTGTGCTCAGTGCAGACGCCGCGGTAAATAAGCGGTGGTGCACAAGTGATGTATGTAGCGTAAAGCGGAGCAGTCGTCGCTTTGAGCCCAGGCAGGGACATTTGATTCTCATGAGAAAAAGAATTGATTGAAATTATAAAAAAAAAATTGAGTCAAAATCCTAATCATGATGTCCCTATATGCGTAGCATCAGTAAAATCATTATCTATACAAATAAATAAAATTGAAGTGTCTGTTTGTGATATAAAAATAACAGCTTTTTACCAAACGCATATGAAAGTATATACGGGACCTATAACAAAATAACCATTTTTTTAATTTTTGTCTGTCTGTCTGTTTGTTCCGGGCAGTCTCCAAAACGGCTAGACTTTCACTGGCAGATAGCTGATGTTACAAGGCGTAACTTAGGCGCTACTTTTATTTCAGAAAAATAATTAGGGTTCCACGCAAAAAAATAAAAACAATGAAATCCAATATCTCAGCGCGGGTGAAACCGCGAGCAGCAGCTAGTTATTTATAGAATCAATAATAACTTAAATCTTATCGAATGAATGAATGAACTTCATTATTGCAACAAGTATATAACGAGTTGTGCTTCTTTTGGCAATGACCACGTGGACTCACCCAATATCAATGTTGACCAGCATGGTCGTCAGGAAGGTGACCAGCCACACTAGAGCGTCCAACTTGCTGAGTTTCCAAAATCTGTAACGAAAAATATACTAAGGGCCGATCTTACAATAGTCAGATAACGTCCTGTTAGATAATTCCCTGAATCATCCAAGTCTGTGGTAATAATAATTAGATAAGGTCAAGCACAAAAGAGAATAAAAAAAAATTGGATCGCATCGCCAAACTACACCAGCGTGGCTATCAACAAGACAGTGTTCCTGATTTGACAAAGTGTTCCAAATTTGACAAAGTTTGTATAATTTGAAAAAGTGTTCCTGATTTTGACAAAGTGTTCCTGATTTGACAAAGTTTTCCAAATCTGACAATGTGTTCCTAATTTTGTCAGTGTTCCTGATTTGAAAAAGTGTTCATGATTTGATAAAGTGTTCCTGATTTGATAAAGTGTTCCTAATTTGAAAAAGTGTTCCTGATTTGGAAAAGAGTTCCTGATTTGAAAAAGTGTTCCTGATTTGAAAAAGTGTTCCTAATTCGACAAAGTGTTCCTAATTTGACAAAGTGTTCCTAAATTAACAAAGTGTTCCTAACTTGACAAAGTGTTCCTAAATTAACAAAGTGTTCCTAATTCGACAACGAGTTAATACTAGGTATTGCGCTCACTTGTTCAGCTCCTTGACCTGCATGAACATCCCCTTGAGGCTGACGACGATGATCCCGGCGAGCACGGCGCGCGGCAGCCGCTCGAAGAACGGACCCACCCACAGCAGCACCGACAGCACCAGCAGCGCGCTCACCACAGATGTGATGCCCGTTTTGGCACCGGCCTGGAGAGTGAGAGAGAATCTTTATTTGCAACAAGAACAAGAACAACCAAAATAGCTTTTAAAAAGCGGAATCCACTTCGATGAAAATATCACGATATATTTTATTTACTAGCAGTGGCCCACGTAGCCTATGTTACTCATTGTAACATCAGCTATCTGCCAGTGAAAGTCCCGTCAAAATCGGTCCAGCCGTTTTGGAGATTACCCGGAACAAACAGTCAGACAGATAAAAATTTTAAAAATGGTTGATTTGCTTTAATTGGTACCGTATATATACTTTCATATGCATTTGGTAAAAAGCTGTTATTTTGATATTACAAACAGACACTTCAATTTTATTTATTTGTATAGATTTTTTCATACACAAAACAGAATACAGTCAGTAATATTATAGTTAGATAGTTTACATTTATGAACCAGACCATATTCCTAAACATATATACACAACATTATTAACTTAACATTAGCAAAAACTTACAAAAGTGAATGTAGGTAGCAAATTCTAAATATATAATTAGATATTATTTATATTAGATAGATATTATTATGTGAACACAATCTTCTTCAAATTTGTCTTGAATTTGATTAATTTTTGGTCAAAAATGTCAATTGACTAATTATATTAGGAGGTAACGGTGGTAGGTACTAAACCCATTGTACGGTATCAGGCCCATTATTTTAACAAAATATTGAAGAAATATACTTAGTTCTCACCTGATATTGGATATAGGATCTCGACAGACTGGCGCAGAATGGAGCGCAGCAGAAGAACGAAGCGAACACGTTACTTGCACCCTGGAAAATAAATATTTTACACTATGTAATCTATACAAATATATTAAATTGAAGTGCCTGTTTGTAAAATCTAAATAACAATAAAATTTGTTAGTGGGAGGACTAACTCTTCTACGAGTGTCCGTCTGGGTTGTTACCACCGGTTTGTGAGTAAAGTCTGCCGCCAAGCAGTAATGTGCAAACGTTACTGTGTTCCGGTTTGATGAGCAGAGTATCCAGTGAAATTACTGGGCTTATGAGACTTAATACCTAATGTCTCAGGGTAACGAGCGCACTGCAGTGCCGCGCAGGACTTTGTGTTTCAAAATTCTGGGTGACACTGCAATTGTTATGGGCCGGCGTTATGCTTACCATCAGAGAAACGACCAGCTCGTCTCGTTACCAAATAACATAAAAAAACCAGTTTTTTTACCAAATGCATAATTATGAAAGTATATAACTCACCAATGCCAGTAACTCTTGATTAGCATCTATCTCGTATTTTTCCCGGGATGCGAATATGAGCGCCATCGACATGGAGATAGTGTAGGTCACCATCGTGATGGTAAACGCGTCGAGGGCCACCACCGGGATGAGCTCGAGAGGTGGCACCGCCGGCACCGGCAGTCTGGACAGAATTAATACATAAAGAAAAAGGACTTGTTTAATAATCCGACAATTTTTTTTATATGCTATTTGGTAACGAGACGAGCTGGTCGTTTGCCTGATGGTAAGCATAACTCCGGCCCATATCAATTGCAGTGCCACTCAGAACTTTGAAGAACAAAGTCTGCGCGGCACTGCAGTGCGCTCGTTACCCTGAGACATTAGGTATTAAGTCTCATAAGGCCAGTAATTTCACTGGCTACTCTGCTCATCAAACCGGAACACAGTAACGCTTGCACATTACTGCTTGGCGGCAGACTCCACTCACAAAGCGGTGGTAACAACCCAGACGGACACTCGCAGAAGAGTCAGTACTACCACTAACAAATAATTGGATAAAGCAGAGTCCTTACCCTGTGGGTATGTCCCCGACCAGACTGATCCCGTACAGTTCCTGGAGCCCTACGAACTTCGACACGAGGGTACCAATCACTATGGCCAGCAGTTCTATAGGCACCGGCACTCGACTCCTCTTGCTGACCCACGGCTGAAAAGATACACAGTGCTACCACAAAACACAACTTTTAAACGCTTGTTTAGCTGGACAGTGTCTAAAATGTATAGAAATGTCCAAACAGAATGGAGTTACACAATGGTTAGACACTTTTTAAATCAACATTTGTGGTTGCTCAAATTTAAACACGCAACTAAGGCTTGTTTAGGAGTTAAACACTGTTTAAGGCAGGTTTAAAGTGTGTTTAATTTCTTTGCGGTAAGACCGACAGTGTTATCACATAAAACCACTTTTAAACGCCTCTTTAGCTAGACAGTGTCTAAAAGATAAACACCACAAGATGTTTGACCGGACTAAATGTATAGAGCTGTCAAATATCTTCCGTCTTTGACAAATAAGCCACCACTGAATTTTGGCCGTTAAATTTACACTAGATACAAGTGCAAGCGGATTAATTTGATCTGTCTAAAATATATTGCATCTCTTTCTTATGTTTTTATTTGAAAAGAGAGAATGAAAGGGTATGATAATTTTTTCTAGTATTTAATAAAACAGCGCCATCTACCGTCGATTGCAAACAACTCTCATGCAAATTACCTTGAGCAGTTCATTATTGAGCGCGATGACGAGAAAAGTGATGAAGGAGATGACGAAGCTCATCTATGATGACATCGCTGTGGTATCTGTTTCTTTCAGTTGGTACGTAGCATTTGAACTAGCTTACCACGGCCTACTTTCAGCTAGTTTTAGTTTAGAGTATAACAACTTTTCTAGTTAAAACAACGGCTCATGTTTTAAAATAGCGCCATCTACCGCCGATCGTAGACAACTCCCGAGTGAAATACCTTGAGCAGTTCATTATTGAGTGCGATGATGAGGCAGGTGATGAAGGCGATGACGAAGGCGGCCCAGTTGAGGTCCGGCAGGGCGCTGCTCACGTCTACCACTGTCTGGAACAAGTCACGTGGTGTACTTACAGGAGGTATATGCAAACGGGATCAATATTCAAACAAAATATCGTATTGGCTTCTTAAAAAAATTAGGAAGTAATTAGAAATCCATATTAAAAAAACCTCTACCTAAATGTCTTTAGATTTTCAAGTAAGTAGTCTTTCAAGGTAATTACGAGAGAATATGGACACCCTAACGGTAATCGGTCAATGACACGCGATCCAGCTGTGTATGCCTCCCGCGCAGTTCGCGCCCGCGCCTCAATCCTGCGGCAGACGTGGTGACTCTGCTTTGTGATAATTAAGGATATTCCGAACGAACGAATATTGCCTCAATTTTTTAAGTTTATTTATGTGAAGCAGCACTTACAAATATGATTTTATAGTTCCCCGAGGTCTTGGGTATCTTGACTCCGAAGAGGTCCTTGAGTTGTGAAGCCAGCACGTGGAAGGAAGCCGCGGTGGTGAACCCCGACACCAGCGGCTCGGACAGCAGGGTAGACACCGCGCCGAGCCGGAGGATCCACATTAACACCTGGAGCAAACAAGTCGATGTAACTAAAGTTACATTAAAAAAAACACGACTGCCCTAGTTAGTGTCACTCGGGATGATGTAAGGATTCTAATGATACCCCACACATCCAAATCTGTTCAGGCATTTAAAAGTTATGGTGGAATAAAAAAACTCACATACATACATGAACCCTATACACACCATTTTTGTGCAGTCGTCTAAATTAGAGATGTATGAAGCCTGGCATAAGTGGTAGCCGCCATCTTTGTCATTTATTATGTTCTGATAAAGACAGCATTAGTTTTAGTCTGTGATTCGGGTAGACGAATGTTGCAGAGGCCCGCTGTTAGAGTCATTTATTTTAACTTTCATAAGTGCTTCTAGCCTATTTGAATAAAGCATTTTGAATTTCAATTGGAAAATATTTTAGTTTTAGTGCGTTTTAAAAATATGCTAAGCTATAGCCTAGAAAATAATAGCCACCATGACGGTAACCCTCCTTTCGGCTTTTAGCGGACATAGCTTTGCAGCGATTGCCTAAACCAATAGTGATACTTTTCAGAATTTGAGGGCTATATTTTTATATAACAATAATATATGAATAAACTTCCTACTAATATTATAAACGCGAAAGTTTATGAGAATGATGTACGGATGTGTGTTACTGTTTCACAACAAAAACTACTGAACGGATTTTGATGAAACTTTCGAATAATGTTAGCTTAAACATCAGAATAATACATATTTATAAACACACTAGCTTCTGCTCGCGGTTTTCACCCGCGTTCCCACAAGAAACGTGCCTTTTTCCGGGATAAAAATTAGCCTATGTTACTCTCCGGTCCATAAACTATATCTATGCCAAAAATCACGTCGCTCCGTTGCTCCGTTACTGCGTGAAAGAAAGACAAATCAACAAACCAACAAACACACTTTCGCATTTATAATATTAGTAAGATATACCCCCCCCCAGAGGCGAAGCCAAGGGTGGAAGCTAGCTATTAAATAAAAATGAATGTATTACCTGAAATATGCCGACTGTAAGGCACACTACGCTAAGTACTTGTAAAGGCGAGTACTGTGTCGCATTTTCAGCGGCCACTGGAATATCAAAAAAGGCAAAGTAAGAGAAGTTTGCTATGATGACTCAGTGGTTAAGTCGCCCACTGAGCTATAGGTCAGTGGTTCGAATCTGACAATCAGCCTAGGCCCCTTTTATACTGAACAAATGGTTTAACAAGTCGATGTAACAAAAGTTACATAAAAAAAACGACTTCGAAAAATCACCTATGAAAAATAGACTAAAAAGTAAAAAAGCAATTTTCTTTACTTGGATGACATAATTGGTTTTCAGTTATTTTGATTTAAAAAACCAAACTACTGAACCGATTTTGATAAAATTCCTATGGGACCAATCTGAAAGTATATTCTTTCCAATATAAAAGTTTCCAATTTTTAAAATCGCATTATAATTTACGATGCGGTACAAACAAACAAGGCGTTTGAAGTCTTTTTCATTTTTTTTGGAATTTTTTTAATTTCGATTTTCCAAGGCGTTTCTCATAACTTGTCGACAACCCTGGTCCTAATCACCCCTTCCGGGATAACATCCCAAATCAAACTCACCTGTATAATATTTCTGACTTACCGTCTGATAAATTTGTGACATTCATATTAGCTACTTCTATGTGTGTTGCGTGTTGTGTCACCACCTGAAATGTATACAAGTTAATATAATAAAAGGTTATATACATAACATGTTTTATACAATACTAGCTTATGCCCGCGGTTTTGTTCCGGGGTAAAAAGTAGCCTATGTTACTCTCTGGTCCATAAACTATATCTATGCCACAAATCACGTCGATCCGTTGCTCCGTTACTGCATGAAAGAAGGACAAACCAACAAACACGCTTTTGCATTTATAATAAATATCTACTACTATACAAATAAATGAAATTGAAGTGTCTGTTTGTAATATCAAAATAACAGCTTTTTACTAAATGCATATGAAAGTATATACGGTACTAACAAAACAACCATTTTAAAAAATTTTGTCTGTCTGTCTGTTTGTTCCGGGTAATCTCCGAAACGGCTGGACCGATTTTGACGGGACTTTCACTGTCAGATAGCTGATGTTATAAAGAGTAACTTAAGCTACTTTAATTTTAAAAAAGGAAATAGGGTTCCGCAAAAAAAAATAAAACCCATGAAATCCAATACCTCCACGCGGGTGAAACCGCGGGCAGCAGCTAGTTATATAATATAGTAAGAAGTAGGATTAACAATAAGTCATTCGCACAATACAAATTTGAATCAGATATTAGTAAAAAACTATTAAATAAATATATATGACAGACCTTTCCAGCCATCAAGCAGGCCACCGCGAACGTCCCCATAGACACGTGAGGGGAAGTCCCGAATATAACGTAGATGAGGACGGGGAAGAACGCCATGTACAGACCTACTATGGGCGGGACCTCCGCTAGGAGGGCGTACGCCATGCCTGGGGAGAGAAAGAAAGGATAAACATAAACGCTTATATCTACTCATACCCCTGCACTGGGATTCCCTGTGTTGCAGGTGGTATGGACACCCACAGATGTATACATACAGACTTCCGCCCGCAGTTTTCACCCGCGTTCCCACAGGAACCATGCATTTTACCGGGATAAAAAGTAGCCTATGTTACTCTCCGGTCCATAAACTATATCTATATCACAAATCACGTCGACCCGTTGCTCCATTACTGCGTGAAAGAAGAACCAAATTAACAAACCAACAAACACACTTTCGCATTTATAATATTAGGAAGGAAGTAGGATTACCTAAACAACACAACATCCACGAATCGAGAACAAACTTTATGTTCATCACACAAAGTCTGCTCTGGCAGGGTAACTATCCTACTTATACTTAATATTATAAATGCGAAAATGTGTTTGACTGTTTGCTGGTTTGTTATTTTGTCCTTCTTTCTCGCAGCAACGGAGCAACGGATCGACTTGATTTTTGGCATAGTTATAGATGGACCAGAGAGTAACATAGGCTACTTTTTAACCCGGAAAAATGCGCGGTTCCTGTGGGAACGCGGGTGAAAACCGCGGGCAGAAGCTAGTACCAGTATAAATCAATGCGGTGTACCTACATAATTATTAGGTCGATTTATTTTAAAACAAGTTTGCAAAGTTGTTAATAAAATTACTGAGTGAGTCTTAACATCCCAATAACATTCTGAACAGAATAATCGTTAACGCTCAGGTGTACCATGTAGCGGTCAACCATATAGGCTTATGCGTCTACGGTCTGCATA
Organism: Crocallis elinguaria; assembly: GCA_907269065.1. NCBI lineage: Eukaryota > Metazoa > Arthropoda > Insecta > Lepidoptera > Geometridae > Crocallis > Crocallis elinguaria. Next base: position 17,128,495 of record OU026071.1, on the reverse strand, counting down.
TTATATGACAAGCAAACGTGCGCTTGCTTGTCAAAATAACAACGCTTTTGCATCAAAGCGTTGTTATTCTGACAAGCAAACGCACGTTTGCATAAGCGTCTACGGTCTGCAATACAGAGATACAAGGTCAAGCCACAACCATCGTGAGAACGAAAAGCTGACCTTGCGGTATGTGCATGACGGCCGTGGTGGCGCCGGCCACCAGGTCGCCCACCAGGAACTCCTTCGGGCTGTACTTGGGCAGCCACCGGACCACGGGCACGGAGTTGACGAGACATTCACCGATGCCGCAGCTGTGGACCACCTTCTTGCAGCGTTCGCCCACTTGATAGAAACAACAGATAGTCAAACAATGGTGTCAATTCTTACCTAAACTAATTTTAGTTTCACTCTCTCTCTCTTTCCAATGCATGAGAAAGAGACGGAAGATGTATGACATACCTAAATTTTGTTTTAGAGCTGTCAAATATCTTTCGATCTTGATAAATTAGATGCCACTGAATTCATTGCCATTAAATTTACACTACACACAAGCAAGTGGATTAATTTGACAGGTCTAAAATATATTCCATCTCTTTCTCGTGTTAAGCATTGGAAAGAGAGAGAGCGAAACTAAAATTAGTTTAGGTATGAAATGATAGAATTGACACCAATATTTAACAATAACTAGAAACAAAGACACACACGATCAGACACAGTCACTTTCTACACGGAATCATTCCGAACGAATTAAAATGGTAAACTGTCACCTATCAAGCATAAAAATGTAGTAGTCGCCAGAATCGTGAAGGATTCTACTTACGAGGCTTGTCTGGCACCTGGTAATCGGCATCTTTGTTGAGCCTGTCCTGCTGGTACACTCTTCTGACTACGTTGAACTCCTGACTTGAATGAGTCTGGCTCCTGCGAACAAAGAAATATTTGGATTCAGTTTGAGAACTTAGCTGTAGTGACGACTAGGGCTCTAGGCCTGGCAAAGGTTTTAGTCCTCCATCACTATAATCATCATCATCAGCCTTATTACGCCCCCACTGCTGGGATACCGGTCTTTCTCTCATAGAGAGTATGGGCCATAATCCACCACGCGGGCCCAGTGCGGCGTGGTGGATGTCATATCGAATTGTGTGGTTCTTGAACATGCGGGTTTCCTCACGATGTTTTCCTTCAACGTTTTAGAGTGAGTGAGATAAATCTGCACATTACTTGATATAAGTTATTGGTGCGGAGCCAAGCCGAGACTCAAACCATGGTGCGTTGAATTAAAAATCTGTAGGTAGGAACCCACCAGTAGTATGACACCAGTAGAAACTCCTGCTCTTCATAATAGATCGGTCAGATTTTACACAGCCCCCTGTGGTGCTATTATTGATAAGTCGGATGGACTTTACTTCTACGGCGTGTGAGGCTCAAAGCCTGCAGGTGTATCTTAGTAATGGGTTTCATTTCCGTAATAGGATAACAAACTATTAACGCAATAAAAATTAAAGAAAATATATTGATGTTATTAAAATAATATAATTTAGAGCACAGTTGTAAACAGATCACAGTAGAGCACAGTTGTAAAAAACTATTTTTTTAAAAAGAATGCCGTGACGAGTTTCTTGCCCTTCTTTTTGCTCGGCCTATACCAATTTGGAACGGGCACGGTGGGTTTCTGGAAGGTTCGTTGACTTTGAGCACAAATTGGGTCTGTTGGTGTCTTTGTCATTTATTATGTTCTGATAAAGACAGCATTAGTTTTAGTCTGTGATTTGGGTAGATGAATGTTGCAGAGGCCCGCTGTTAGAGTCATTTTAACTTTCGTAAGTGCTCCTTTGGGGCCTATTTGAATAAAGACTTTTGAATTTGAATTTGAAGATCCAACTTATTGTCATGCTGTGTTTGCAAGTTATTGGGTTGGTTGGAGCTAACTAATGAGAAATGAGGTCGAGAGACCTCGTCTGGGTATCATCACAGACAACACATACTGGTTAAAACCTTTGTTTTCAGTCTCTGCGGTAATGTGGACGGAAAGAGGACCTTCGGTCGCAGGTCGCTAACCAATCCAGTGTAAAAAAAAACTCTCTCAGCCACACCGCTGCAGCGAAAGGCCTTGTTGTCAATATATTTTGTGGCAGTACGTCGGCCGACTAATGTAGGCATTTCAGTTTCTCGTTTGTGTAACAAATAACAATCACTGCGCGAGGTCAAAAGTGATTGATAAAGCAACAATCCGGCGTGCTTGATTGTTCACTAGATTATACTTAGTATTTATTGATATAATTAATGTGTGCTCATAGTAATATAAGGTAAAAGAAATACGCGAACATTGATTATATCACCAATGACTTATATCAAGTTATGTGCGGATTATTCACACTCGCTCTAAAACGGCGATGGAAAACATCGTGAGGAAACCGGCGTATTCTTCGAGTTCCACAAATTTCGAGGACATGTGACATCCACCAAGCCGCACTAGGCCCGCGTGGTGGTTTATGGCCCATAGCTCTCTCTCTGAGAGAAGGCCGGTATCCCAGCAGTGGGAGCGTAAGAGGCTGATAATGTACATTGATTTACCCTAATTTGCTAAACAGAGAAACATCAGTAGATATCTACCCGAATTTCCCCATGGGTGGTATTCTTTCATAACATTTATTTACCCTTGACATAACGAGTAACATCGCCACAAAAAATATCGACCAATTGACAACCTTTCTTGAAAATGTTAACAATTAAATGATGAAAAAAATCTCTAACAAAATTCGAATACCCTCTCAATCATCAAATAAAGATTTAAATTGGCTCTGTTAAACGGTTGAATAGTTAGACTAAGTTTTGTCTGTTTTTATTCAATTTATAATTGACAAAGAACAACAAAGATAAAACATAGCTTAACTAAACCACCGTTTAGCAATGTTTATTAAGAAGAGCCTAAAACTAAAACGTATCTCTGTACGTACTTACCAACATTTTTTTTATGAGTTATGTAGGTAGTATAGTGTAGGTATTATTCGTAAAAGTGCTAGAATTTTGAACTGGGTTATATTTTAAAATTGTAAAACGCCTATGACCATTACAAGTAGGTACTAGGTAGCAAGTAATTGAATTTGGCGTTGAATGGTGGTGATGCAGAATGTATGACTTGCCAATTATCGTCTTCATAATTTCCGTCATTATCCTCCTGTAGAAGCGGAGCGTTTTCACTGGAATTATCCATAAAGTCCTGATCATACATTAGAAACGTTTTTTTCATACGCATTTTAACAAGCTTATCACATACAACCAAAAAATCGCTCATGGATTTCCCAAATAACTTCACTGGTCAAAATAAACGGTTATTTATTTGATAAATCGTTTTTTTTAAACAACACATTTCTAAATACCACATTTTTGTATTTTAGAGTTCGATTTTTAATTAAAAAATTGTACCGCCCAGCTGCCACAAAATCGATAAGTAATTAGCAATTAAGAATCGATTACAAATTAGAAGACGTACGTTTAATCGCTCGGTTAGATACAAACTGAGAGTTGGTGAACAGCGGCTGATAATGAAATCGATTCGGCTGAATGGTCAACATTTCTCGTGTTTTTATTGTTGGTAGCGAAACTGGCCTTGTAATGAAAGAACCTTTTTGTAACCAAATTAGGAACGTATGTATGAGATTCATTAAAATAAATTGGGAGAATAATGACTCATATAAATAGAGGTAAATAATAAATAGCTGCTAGTGGTAGGACTAACTCTTCTGCGAGTGTCCGTCTGGGTTGTTACCACCGCTTTGCTCGTGAAGTCTGCCGCCAAGCAGTAATGTGCAAGCATTACTGTGTTCCGGTTTGATGAGCAGAGTATCCAGTGAAATTACCTATACCTAATGTCTCAGGGTAACGAGCGCACTGCAGTGCCGCGCAGGCCTTTGTGTTTCAAAGTTCTGAGTGGCACTGCAATTGTTATGGGCCGGCGTTATGCTTACCATCAGGCAAACGACCAGTTCGTTTCGTTACCAAATAGGATATAAAAAAAATAGCGCTTACGCACTTATGTACTCCTGGTTGTATAATTATATCCTTCTACTTTCTTTATTTTTTCTTCTTTTGAAGTTGTACTCTCAGTAGTTCCGGCGGTAAGGAGGGAATAATGGTAAGTTTTAATTTTTGTTATTATCAGCCTCTTACGCTCCCACTGCTAGGATACCGGCCTTCTCTCAGAGAGAGGTATGGGCCATAATCCACCACGCGGGCCCAGTGCGGCTTGGTGGATGTCACATGTCCTCGAACTTTGTGGTTCTTGAACATGCCTGTTTCCTCACGATGATTTTCCTTCACCGTTTTAGAGCGAGTGTCAATAATCCGCACATAACACCATTAGGCTTTCGTTTTTTCATACGGACGTATGGAACCCTAAAAAATAACCTGTGATAAAAAGACGGACAGAAAGACAGACTCAGCTGGGTGATTCTAATTCATTCGGAATGCTATCCGTCTCGGAAGCGACTGTCTTGATCGTTTATATTTTGGAACCGCATTCCGTCAGAGAAATTTCACGTTTAGATTCGACAAGTCGGCTGCATAAACACCGATATAGGTAATCCCGAAAATATTTCTTGAGTCGGGATGCGTTGCCGAAATATAAATGATCAAGACGGTAGCTTCCGAGACGGATAACATTCCGAGTAAATTAAAATAGTCCTCCAGCAGCGCAAGTTCGGATCTATTCTATCGATAAAATTCCATAAAATTGACAGTTCAAATCGATAAAGTGAGTTTTATCGACTTTTTCCTCGATAAAATCGACAAAAGTTATTGAATAGCTATAGGTCGTTCTGACTTCAGTACTCGCAACATTCGATAAATTTATCAGGTTTATCGATTCGACAAATTTATCGAACGGATTTCCGTACTTGCTCTGCAGGTCTCATAATAACGGTTTCTGATATTTTAGGATGTAACCGCGTATATACCGCATCAGAGCTATTATTCACGTTTAAATCGGATGTATCCGATGCACTCAGATTATAACCCCACGATTCCACAAAACGGGAAGTCTCTGAACCCACTTTTGTCTGGGATTTGATACATTCCATGTAAACAGTTGCGAACCACTGGTGGTTTATCTCGTGTGAGCCATTTCCAACTTTACAGTCATGTGATGCTGTTTATCAATAAATAAACAATAATAAATAGTTTACTGAACTACGAGCTTGGCTTCCTATTTAAAGTAAGCCAAGATCAGTGGGTGGGTTCCAAACCAGTCACACCAAACGAGTCACATTGTTACTTGGACTGTGTTGTCTTGGAAAAACTACACAGGGTGTGATGATATAGCACTGTACAGTGTACACTGTACACTGTACAGGGTATGTTATATCGAAAGGGGGTGAATAGGAACATGGTTATTACAGTTGTGAGAGCCTCCCTTGGAAAAAGTCATTCAAAATTTCTAAAAAAAAGAAAAATCTTCAAACGGAAGTGCGCGGCATTTTCTGGATTTTTTAAAGATTCAACATAGTTCAAGTGAATCAGCTGATCTAGGGCTGCCCGGAAGTTCTGTAGTAGAATTTTGACGTAAACTTTAAATGCCTTTTCTTCGATGAAAAATTCTGAATTTCAAAAACTCGCAAACCAAATGTTGTTTACCTCCAGGAGTACATTGACCCTCGTTCGGTACGACATACCAATTTAAACTCAGGTTGTATAGGGCTTTTTATTTAGAAGCGCCTGATCATAACTTAATAGCAGTACACACATGAAGTTATTATTAGGTACATACTATGGACGTGCTATGTGAATTTAACAGGGCGTTATTTCAAATCGCAAAAATTTCGCTGCAATGACATTGACTTCGCACACAGAGTTATTTGTGTTAAAAAACACAGTCATGCAGTGTCATGGAGAAAGAATTTCTCTCGAGTCATCGACTCATCAGGCAAGCGCATATTTGAGACGAGAAACCTGATTTCTGGATCCGGCATAAGCCCTCCACTGGCGAAAGGTGTTTCGGAAACACCTTTCGCCGGTGGAGGGCTTATGCTGTATCCATAAATCAGGTTTCGGAATGTGTACATTTTTCGGGATCTCGGGCTGGTGTAGAACTGTGGTTGGATGCTTAGGTAGGTACTATTCTGCAAGGCGGATCCTTGTTGGTACAATGGTACAACGATCCTTGTTGGTTGGTTGATACCGGTTTGTAAGTTTAATTTAACTCCAAGCAGTAATGTGCAAACATTTTATAGGTATTATTAGCAGCAGCCTGGCTAGGATTCTAGGAAATAAAACAATTTAAAACAGTTCAACTTACCATCCATTAGGATTCAGCTTCTCTTTCTCCCAATCAGCCGACTTTTCGTTCCCGCCGTTTTTCATTTTGACTCTTTACTTTTTAATTTTATTTTTCAATCACTTTGGCATCACATTATCACACACATTTACTTATGTCCTCAACTGAACTGTTGGTTATAAATTAAAATTATAGTATAGGTACATATCTAATTAAACTTAATGGCCCTTATTATTAAACAGTGTTAAACGGGGGTTTAGTTAAACTATGCTTTGTCTTTGTTGTTCATTGACGTTTTTAAACTGAATCAAAAGAGACAAAACATTGTTTAACTATTCAATCGTTTAAAACTGTATAGGTACCTGGCATAGAATCGTTACGTTGCTTGGCTAACATGATTTTATTTTGTACTAATATTTTAAAGAATAAAAACAATCCTTTTTAAGTCTAGGCTCTCATTATAATTTTCCCACGTTTGCTCCGCCTCCACACCCCGCAACGCGCAACTGCACTGCCGCGCCGCAGCTCACACCCCGCTAATATTACGCGGCGATAGACCACTGCTAGATCGCCGCGGCCCGAGCCGTTATAGCGTGAGCCGTTCTCGGTTGCGCGCTGGAACGTAGATGTCATAATAGAGTTTCCTTACCCTTGAATACTTTATTATAGTATAATATACTACTAAATTATTATTTTTTAATTTCAATAATAATGCAATGTTTGATGGTTTACGCTAACGCATATATTCCGCCGTTTTAAATGATGGAGAAAATAATTAGGTAAATCAAATCAATAAAAATTGAAAAGCGGGAACCGACTTCGACGAAAATATCGTGATATATGAAACATCCCCCATTTTCCCACACTTAGTGATGGTACTCTATACAAATAAATAAAATTGAAGTGTCTGTTTGTAATATCAAAAAGGACGAATTGACAACCTCCTTCTTTTTTGAAATCGGTTAAAATTGTACTCATGAGAAAAAGAATTAATGATTAAACGAACTTACCTGTAAGTAAAGTTCTATCGTAATTATTCGAGCTGTTTCGTCCGAAGAGATTACCAATAACTATTAATACACATGTAGTTACACCGTACGGTGACGCCAGTTTGCACTGATAGTTGAGAATATTTTTTTTTATGTGGGTACTTTATTTTCCTCCTTACACCAACTAGATAAAACGTCATTTAGTTCAGAGTTTTGAGATTTTTCACACTGGGTTATTAGGGTTGGGAGGGTTGGTAATCTCTTCCGACGAAACAGCTCGGATAATTACGATAGAACTTCACTTACAGGTAAGTTCGTTTAATCATTAATTATCCTCGCTGTTTCGTCCTCGAGATTACCAATAACTATTAATACACATGTCGATTTTGAAAGAAATATATAAGATCCGTTTACTTTGTGAAAAATCTGGTTTTATTGACACAATAAATCAATTATTATAACATTTGTTGAGATTTACAACAAATAATTATGTTATTGGTAGAGACTACCTGCTAATAGTAATTATATTTCATAGCTCCATTCTTCAGATATATCTATATATTAATAGATATTTATACCAGGTAGTCCTTCTTTCACACAGGTAAATTCGCACGCTTTTAGAGTCGTATCGATTAAAAAATCGATTCTATCGCTGGTACCCTCACTACAACGCCTCCCTATAACGTCATTCTTTTTTCGTGCGCGGTAGAAGACGCACGCGTCTCAACAAGTTTCGTCGCAAAATAATTTAAATTCATCATACCGAAACTACAAAATGAAGATAAATTAATACATCGCTACAAGAACAAAATTAAGGAACTTGATAACAAGAAACAACAAGCCTCCCGACGTCGTCGGGTTATAACATATTCCGATTCGGAATCAGAGTCTGAGGTCGAAAGAAAAGAAGGTTAGTACCTACACTATCAGTTTCTATAAGTGTCCCAAACTCGTTAAATGCATCTCTAAGTCTGCCGGGAGGTTAACTGCGGGTTATACACGAAGGCTAGACATGATGTAATAAAAACTACAGAGTAGTTTCTATAAGTGTCTCAAACTCGTTAAATGCATCTCTAAGTCTGCCGGGAGGTTAACTGCGGGTTATACACGAAGGCTAGACATGATGTTATAGAAACCTGGAGGTTGACTGCGGGTCATACACGAAGGTTCTAATAGAAACGTTAGATACCTATCAAGTAACGTTAGATATGAATAAGGTTTGGCACAAGAAAGCTTCCACGATGCACAATTTGAGAATTTTCTCAGTTCTTAGGCGTTCTCACAGCAGCCTGCCCGGCTGGAAAATACGGCTGGCTATACACAGAAGTTTTTAGAGAGAGAAAAGTATCTTGCACTTCAAAATGACGCTAATTATGACACTAAATTTAAATTATCAGCGAATGTTCTACCAGATTTATACTGTTGGAGAGCAAACATTCTAGCCACAAAAAAAACTCGGTAGCTCCTCCAGTTTATGATTTAGACATTTATACAGATGCATCTAGGATTGGCTGGGGGGCCGTCTGTAAAAATTTGTGCACAAATTGCCATTGGAAAGAAAGTGAACTGATGATAAACTTTTTAGAACTTCAAGCTGCCTTTTTCGGGCTCAAATGTTTTGCTACAAACAAAACCAATTGCGCCATATTGACGCGAATAGATAATACGACCGCTATAAGCTACATTAATGGAATCTATTTCGAGATCTATTTGGCAATGGGGTGAAGAACAAACTCTATGGTTGTTCGCTTCATACATAAATACTAAAGATAACGTAGAAGCTGATGAAGAATCAAAAGAGTCAACCCTGATATTGATTTAGAACTTAGCTCACAAGCTTTTCAAACCATTGTTCAAAAGTTTGGCAAACCTAGTATAGATGTTTTCGCATCTCGCGCCAATACCAAATGTTACACATACGTTTCATGGAAGCCAGATCCATATGCATTTACCTTTGAAGCTTTTACGATTTCTTGGCATAATCACTACTTTTTTGCTTTCCCCATTTCCATTGATTCTCAAGTGCTTACAAAAAAACTGTGAGCGAGCAATCAATCTATAATCAAAATAGCATCAATTATTTTGGTTTTAACGGAACAATTCCAAAGAGGAGCTTCATATGGCTCATTAAATACTCATCGTTCGGCTTTATCATTACTTCTAGGAAAGGAAATAGGCTCTGATGAAAACATATCGCGCTAGTTAAAAGGAGCTTTTAAAATTAGATCAAGCATACCCAACTATTCATATACATGGGACCCTCAAACAGTACTTAACTTTGTTTCGGATTGGAATCCTAAAGATAATTTGCCTCGAGTTCAAATCACTAAAAAAACTTACAATACTCATTGCTTTTTGCACCGTTCACCATGTACAAACACTTTCTGTAATAAAAGTAAATGATATTATGATTACTCAAAATCAGATAATTATTAATATATCAGATATAATCAAAACATCAGCTCCCGGTCGTGAGCAGCCGATTTTGTTATTACTCTACTTTCAAGAAAAAGAGAGTATTTGTTCTGCCGTTCGGGATAGCCTGTTCATAACCCACAAAAGTCCGCATGAATATGCTTCAGCGCAAACCATCAGTCGATGGATGAAAGACGTTTTAGCTGCAAATGGTATCAACGTGGTGACATTCAGCGCACACAGCACGCGGCATGCCGCCACATTGAGCGCGAAATCTGCTGGTTTTTCTGTTGATTCTATCCGTAAGATAGCCGGTTGGACACCAATTTCGCAAACTTTTGCAAAGTTTTATAATCGTCCAACAATTGTAGAAAACTTTGCTAGGTCATTACTTGAACCTAGACTTACTTAGTTTTTTGTTTGATTATATTGTGTACATGTACAATTAAGTATTATTTTAGTTAATTCGGTTGCGTAACTTTTAATAATGATTCAAATTGAATAAATATATTTTCTCTTTATTCAAATATATCTTCGTTTCATGTGCAATAACTTGATTTATTTTATCTACATAACCAAAAACTGTTTGTCTCTAAACATCTACCTGGTAAAAATATCTATTAATATATAGATATATCTGAAGAATGGAGCTATGAAATATAATATATGATCAAACGAACTTCACAAGCGAAGTTCAATCATTATTATATGAATAGCTCCATTCGAAGATATAGGAACCCTCCCTCCACTACCCAGTAAGTAAACAAAAGTTTATGGGTAACTTCTCTAAAAGAATGACGTTATAGGGAGGCGCTGTAGTGAGGGTACCGGCGATAGAATCGATTTTTTAATCGATACGACTCTAAAAGCGTGCGAATTTACCTGTGTGAAAGAAGGACTACCTGGTATAAATATCTATTAATATATAGATATATCTATTCGAATGGAGCTATTCATATAATAATGATTGAACTTCGCTTGTGAAGTTCGTTTGATCATATATTATTAATAATGATGAAACTTAAAATATATATGCCAAAATCATAATATTGAACTAGTGTTCTTGTAATACTTCTGATATAATTGTTCTTGCAAAAGACATATCACCTTCAGACACAATAGTCTTATTATAGAATTTTCCAAATGTATTGGAACTACCCCTCCAGCCAGCGATAATAATAATCTCTATCGATTGACAATTTTATCAGGGGAGAAATCGAGTAACATCAAAAAAATAGGAAAAAAGGACGAATTGACAACCTCCTCCTTTTTTGAAGTCGGTTAAAATTGTACTCATGAGAAAAAGAATCTCTATCGGTTGACTATTTTATGAGGAGAGAAATCGAGAAACATCAAAAAAATACGAAAAACTATGAATTGAGAACCTCCTCCTTTTTTGCAGTCGGGTAAAAATTGTACTCATGAGAAAAATAATCTCTATCGATTGACAATTTTATTAGGAGAGAAATCGAGTAACAACAAAAAAATACGAAAAACGATGAATTGAGAACCTCCTATTTTTTTGCAGTCGGGTAAAAATTGTACTCATGAGAAAAAGAATCTCCATCGGTTGACTATTTTATTACGAGAGAGATCGAGTAACATCAAAAAAATAGGAAAAAGGACGAATTGTCAATCTCCTCCTTTTTTGAAGTCGGATAAAAATTGCCAGGAATATGACTGGGTAATGGCTATATGCCAAGAAAAATAATCAGACCATAACTCCGAGTAATTACATCTTTGCTTCTCTCATTTTTCTTGCACAATCTACCAAACGGTTCTCTCTTTTGCGAACATATAATTTCTTATTGTCCTTGTTCCCTATTGTAATATCGAAAGTTGCATGCTCGCTTGTGACAAAAACAATCACAGGTCCACCCGCATCGGCGCACGGCGCTATACTGAGGACTGCTCGCTTCGGATAACTATTATAACGCGAGGTGCCAGCGTAATAAGGTCGAATTTAGTGTGCACTGTTTGAACACACTTTAACTCAGAACTAAATGACGTAAGTCTCAAATCTAATTTATTTTATTAACAGGTTAATCATTTTTCTAGGTAAATTTTGTTTTTGTCAGTGGATAGTAAAATATATTTTCTTGGTGTGAGTAATTATTTTGAAAATAAAACTTAAGCCGTTGAGTAAAAAAGTGTATTTTACACTGAAAAACGCATAATTTTTGATAAGAAAATGTATCGAATGAAAATGTATCAATCGTGTTTTTGTTTAGATCATGGAGAGATAAAGGTCTCATAAAACATACATGTTAGTTTCAAGTTGATCACGTATGTGGTTGACCCAGCATCTTGGTGGAAAAACCCTTAAAAAATGAGAGTATCGCCTTAAACAAATGTCTATACGTTTATGCATGCAATGAAGAAGTGGCAGTGGCAAACAAATGCATGCTGTTCATTGTAAGAAGCAACTAACCTAAATTACATTAATTTTAGATAGCTTTATTTGGTAAGTTTATCAGGCATAGGTTTATTGTTGCTTTATCCATTTGCCTTTGTATTCCACTGCTGTTTAACCTAATATTAGGTAGATAATCATGTGTTTTGTATAACGTAGTTATGTACCTGTTTTCTGTAGGCACTCTCTCTCTTTTAATCTTTGTGTAGTGATGTGCCTGTGGGCCGTAAAATCGTATCGACTATTGAGTTTAGGTATCGAGTAACAACCGATATTTATAATGAATGATGATTTATTACAAAAATTAAAAATATATTTTAAGGGTTCCATACCTCAAAAGGAAAAAAGGAATCATTACAGTCTCACATTGTTGGGTGCTATCGGTGTGCTCGTTATTACATATATTAAAACAAAAAAACTATTGAATTAAAATTGCAAACTTTTCTTATCACTCGCAGTTAAAAAGCATGATGCTTATCTTGTCGCCATTTTACGCCACGTCTGAAATCACGTTATTTGATTTGAGATTATTTAAATCTGTGCAGATTGGAGTTGGGATAATTCCGCAGATTTGTGTGTGAGCAAATAAAAAGTTAAGACACAGGAAATTAATGTTTGTTTATATGTCTGGAAAAGTAAGTACCTGCAATAAATAGTAAAGAACATTGCTCTTTGAAAATATAGAAAATCGACGCCTATCCAAAGTGTATTATCAGATTCTGGCAAAATTTGTATAACTCCACTCTCAACCTGTTACTTTTATTCTGGTAACCTTTAAAAAATTCCATGAAAAAAATCACCTCAAAAACCTAATTTTTAAGGAACTCTTATGTATAAAATTTTTTGAAAGAGTTGTCAGTTATTTGATAATAAAACACATGAAATCACGTTATTCGATAATTCTATTTTTGTTTTTGTCATTTCATTTTACAATTGTCTATACAACTAATTCGTGGATATAAGTACATTTTATCGAGCGACAGTGATCTGTTGGTACGATAACAGTTTTCTATATAATTGCTGCAATAATAATTAAGGTATCTAGTTATTTTTTGACGAACGGGTATGCGACGCAAGTACAGATCTTTTCGGTCGATAAAATTCGATAAAATTGACAGTTCAAATCGATAAAGTGAGTTTTATCGATTTATTGTTGAGAGTCCAAATCGATAAAACTCACTTTATCGATTTGAACTGTTAATTTTATCGAATATTATCGAATTTTATCGACCCGAATAGATCCGTACTTGCGCCGCTGGGTAGACAAACGTTACAGAGGCCCGCTGTTGGAATCATTTATTTTAACCTTCATGAGTGCTCCTTTGGGGTCTATATCAGTAAAGCATTTTGAGTTTGATATTGAATCTGGCTCTTTTAAGAAACTGACTAAGAATAACTGATGAAATGATTGAGTATCAAGTACAGTATCAGCATTCAGCACTATAATGAAATTTTGCATTACTGTTTAATATTTTATTATTGCGCGATAATGAATAGAGAACTGCACAGTGCACATACCTTATTTAGAAACTAGCTGCTGCCGGCGGTTTCACCCGCGCGGAGATATAAGATTTCATGGTATTTATTTTTTTGCGCGGAACCCTAATTTTTTCTAATATAAATGTAGCCTAAGTTACTCCTTATAACATGAACTATCTGCCAGTGAAAGTCCCGTCAAAATCGGTCCAGCCGTTTCGGAGATTACCCGGAACAAACAGAAAGACAAAAATTAAAAAAAAAAATGGTTGTTTTGGTTGATTTACTAAGTAAGGACTCGCAAACGGCTCGGAGTGCGACAGTTATATTTTTTTTAATCATAGGTACTTTAGTGGATAATAATAATATACTTGCTATATCCGTGTAGTACAAAGTGTATAGTTGTTACTTTATGTACTGAGAATGGGACTTTGTAATCTCAGATATCAACGAACTCCATCTAAGAGTCATCGTAAGTACTCAAGAGCAGTGGCCTTAGGAGGAAAATGAGTAAAATAATAACTGGCATTATACCCACTGTGTAATAACGAACACAAGTAAAAGGTATGATTTCGATTATAGTAAACTTGAATACCAGAACCAGAACCATATTAACATATACAGTTTTCTTCGAAGGAACTTTTAGATATAAGGTCGAGTACTATTTTGACCACCCTCATCAATACACCCTCGATGTCAACAGCGTGAGCTAACTATACTGGCTTAGCCATCATGTGATCTTGACGATGCCTGATGAAAAATAAATCGATAAGTATATCGATTTATCATAAAAACAACTCGATATATCGAGTTGTATCGGAGATCCACATGCGCAGATGCAGATGCACTGGAGATCTGTGAGTTGTACACACCTATTGTATTGTATAGACTTGTAAATTGTTACCACAAAAAAACCATTTTTAGTCGCCTGTTTACACAGCTGTTTAGACAGCGTCTAAAGGTAAACGTCAAAAATGATTAGAAATGTCACAACAGAATTGTGTTAGACAACGGTTAGACACTACTTAAATCAGGATTTGTGGTTGCTCCTATTTAATCGCGCGACTAGGGCATGTTTAGGCGTTAAACAGTGATTAAAACAGGTTTAACGTGTGTTTATTTTTTTTGTGGTAAGACCCTAATTTCTTGAACGTTGAACTTGAGGTAGCTTGGTATAGTTGCTTACACCAATATTTTATTCGCAGTAAGGACAATGTAGAACACGCTGTTTACGTATTTTAATGTACGTAAATATCGTGTTCTATTGTTATGTTACAGCATTTCATATTATGCTAATATGATTCCAGAAAATAACTTGTTTATTATACTATGTTAATAGGGATGGTGCATGAAACACAAAATACATAATAACTGTCATTGTACACTGTACAGGTTTAAGAACATCACACATAACACAATAAAATGAAATTAATAAATAATATTTTATTTTCACAAAGATACTGCATCTAAAAGTTTCCCGAATTCAACGATTTTTTTTATCATCCAATAGTAATTTAAACTATACCATCAGATACTTTAGATTTCAATGAATAAAAAAATGTATGACAACTATGTACTTAAAGTCAGTTTTTCACGGTCAAATCTACAAAATGCAAGTTTTTAGCGCAGCTTTACGGGCCACGTCGAACAAGTGACGTCAGATGTTCTGTCAAATTTGTATGGCGCTCAGTAGATATGCCCGACACGGACTCTCATTTTTGAAGTTTCAAGCATTCGATTTCGAGTTTTTTCTATATATACATTTGATTCGCATGAGAAAACGTATTGAATAGATTAATTATGTAGATTGTACTGCATAGACACATGAAATGCTAATAAAATTAGACTACTAACTGCGTTAGCGTTTTGCAATAGTAGGTACAGTGCCTAGCGCAAAATGTAAACGTATGTGTAAACCTTGCGCAAAGTTTTCTGCCCGACATTATTTTTATTCAAAGCTAAACAGTTATGATAATTTTGCTTATTTACTTATTAAAATGTAACTAGATTTTGCTAAATTAATTATTCTAACTGGATTATTAATTCTTTCTTTATAAGTTTACAATATTCAATGTTACTATTATTCTGTTTTATTTTATTTTTAGTCTTGAATAATACGACCACTTCACTGACACTTACCGAAGCGGAATTAAAAAAAAAGTAAAAATGCGCGCGAAACTTCTCTAGTGTTGTACCAGACTACAAACACGTCACGTTTTATCGACACCGTATCGTTTACTGATCATTCAATACAAGCGAATTTATTTATCCGAAGGTTACAAGTTGTCGTGGTGATCATGATGCTGAACTTGGACGTGATAATGAAATTATTATACTTTTTGTCAGAGGTTATTTCGTTAAGTAATCAATGGGAATAACGTCTTGCTAACTTAGGTTGTACACGTGTGTTAAAATATTTTTCTCATGTAAAGTATGATAGTTTAATGATGTAGTAGGTAGGAAAAAGCAAATATCAACGTTGACTAGCATTTGTTTATTTAATTCAACAGTCATTATATTATATCAAATTAGTTTAGGCCATTAAAATAATTTTAATAAAATTAAAATTCTACAAAAGTGTAAATAATTATTTAAAAAAAAAAGAAAAGAATTATAATGCACTTAAAAAGATTAAAAAGGACCCCGATTTCTTGATGTTAATCGAACGAATATATTGCACTCTTAGTAACAAAACGCAATTCGAAAGTATAATGAACACAATGAATTTCTTTGTTTGATATTTTATTTGATGGCGTTATCAGAGAAGTAGTTAGGTACCTAAGCCGACGGTGACACTTACTATCGATACGTAAAATATACAATTACAATAAATATACAATATGTCTTTGTCATTGGATGCTGAATACATTCGTCACCGATATCGAACACAGCTCGATCACATGAGCGTGATAGATAATATTATTATAATGATATTGACAGATTATGTTGCTAAATGGAAAAATATCAGCAGATAATTTTATATGAGGCCTATAACTACTGTCACTACTAAGTTATCTTTGGGTACTCCACTTTATCTCATATTATTATGTATATAGGTAGTTAGGCACAGAGTAACATTGATTCGTGATCATAATATGAATAGGCTTGTCATGAATATTATTACTTATAAAAAAAATGCGCCGTTATATTTATTGCTGTATGTACTGTTCATGATATTTTTTTTTATATTACAGCAAAAGCTGTTTTCTTTTATAATTTATTTAGTAGGTAAAAATTTCCTATGTCATCATTATTTTGATAATGATTATTTATAACATTACATAAATTTACACCACGTTATTATTACAAGCATCGTCATTGTCTCTGTGACACATAGTCTGAAGAAAAGTTATTAAACGCATAAATATTCAAAGGCAAAATGCAAGGCCTTTTTTACCGACTTCAAAACAAGGAGGAGGACCTCAATTCGTCTGTATTTTTTCTTGTGGCGATGTTACTCGATCTCTCCGACAATTGTGAATGATTCTTTATTAAATAATGAGTAGGGTTACGTCAAGGGTGGTCCTTTCATAAATTTCATGAAAGAGTACGGGTCGTATTCTAAGGGTGGAAAAATAGGGGATGAAATTTCATATACCTATTGCGACATTTTTGTCAAAGTCTGTTTCCGTTTTTGCAAATAGTTATGAGTTGTTTTGATCATTAGTCTGTATGACTGTTGAAATAGCTAGTATTTTGTTGGCCATTACTTTGAAATTGCTTTTTGAAATTCATTAGCTCCAAGAAGACGGAATTGATATTTTAGTTTACTTCGTGCCATACGGTGTAAGGATTTAGCTTAAAATGTAAAGAAAACAGAAATTAAAATGAGTAATCGAGGATAAAGTACGGTAAGTAAGGTTTCAAGCCCTTGTGTTAGTGTTATCAATGACCGTGAGGAGGTAAGGTCAATAAAGGGGGAAAGGTCATTATAAAAATTAAACGCGGAATTGAATTGACATTACAAGGATAATTCGCTGTTCAGCTTATTTGTGGTAACTTGAAAAATGTAAATGTTCCCTCTGTAAATTTTACCGAATGAATATACAACGGGGAATGCTCGGAAGAACTTTTTCACCTCATCCCAAAGTCACAGTTCTATCACCGAACATCACGACATATCGGAACAAAGCTCATCCACACATAAACGAGTCCTGGAAGTCTCAAACCACTCGATTTATGCGATCTTTTCGCCCGCATACTTGCAAAATGTGGAACGAGGTCCCTCCACAGGTTTTTCTACAGTGCTACAAAATGCAAGTCGTTCAAGATGGGTGTCAAACGAGTTCTCAAGACTCAAGGGCCGGCAACGCATTGGCCCCCGTTGCTAATGTCCTTAGGCGACGGTGACCGCTTACCATCAGGCGGACCGTATGCATGTTTACATAAAAAAATATAGTCAATAGTAATTTAACCATTTTCTTGGTTTCAAAATCGGCATAAGTAATAATCCTGAAGGGTTTTCCATTTTTTTTCCTTTGATTGTCATTGGACAATCTGATAATAATGGGTAAATTAATCTTATTAAAGTAGGAAAGATAAGTCCTACACTATTCTCAACTATATATTGTCAGTCAGATATTATGTATTTTGACCAGTATGAAGAAGCTGTCGCCGGTATAGCACGATTCCAATGAAACCTACTGTGAAAAAAAAGACGGTAAAGATTGTTTCTTCTTAGCTCTCTTTATAACGAAACGTAGAAACAAAACGCTTGTTATGGACAACAACGAGGATGTCAATATTGTCAACGATAAATAGGTAAACTGAAAGAAATAAAAATAATAATTAAGTTAGTACTTTTTGCATGAATATTTAAATTATTGTTACATTGTTGTCTTTCAAATAAGATTTTCTAAGCATTTATGACTTCAATTCATTGAATTGTTTGGTTTGTAATGAAATCCAACTGCACACTCCATTGATATTAAATGAACAATTTTCAGTTAAACAATCGAGCTGCACTGTTATGTCTGTGATAAATTAAAAGGACCAGAATGACAAGTTATTGTCATTTTAGTGGAAAACAGTCATGCGGGGTCCAATCGAACCTGAGTAACAGATTATTTAGTCATTTTAGTGTCAAGGCGCCACATATCAAATCTCTTAGTAACATAATATTATGTTATGATTATCATTAAGAAGCCAGTGCTAATAAGCAACGCACACAATTGCCATTAGATTCTTCTGTGACATATAATATCGTTCTTAAGTCAAGTGGCAAATACAGCCACTTGACGATATGATGAGTGCATCATAGTTCATAACGTATTGGCAACTAAATACAGACACGATATTTTGTATTTTTAAAACCAACTTAATTGTGCAATTTCAATAAAAAATCCCTTAAAGGACTTAAGGTTCATCCCTTTCCGATAAGATACGTAATTTATAGAACGCGGAACCCTGACAGCCTTAGCTTTTTTTTGTTGCTGATATAATCGATAGCATAAAATACAACATTTTGGATAGAAAGTCCACATGTGCAAAGATTGAGAAGAAAATAATGTAATGGTTAACTCGGAAAAGTAAACAAACCAAACAGAAATTTTGCTTTCTAGTACAACAAATCTGGTTATCAACAAATATACATTCACACTTCTCGTGCACACGAAAAATATTAATCATTACCATCAGCGTTAAAATAAAGACTCATGCCACAGATTATCTATAACGTAGTTATTATGTCGTATATTACATACGAATAAAATAGCTTACATACAAAATATTTTTAAACTCATAATTGAACTCTCAATAATTTAATTATTTTCTGGGGCGATGCCAGCCTGGTCAAGTTTAATGTTGCAAAGACACAGGCGTATCTGTTCTCCGCAAAACGGAGTAAATTTCCACATGCTTTTAATATTATTTCCTCACATAATTTAATCTTTTATCATTGTTTTTATTAAATTTTTCTTGTGATTTTTTTGTGACTTCGATGAATACATTTTTTTTGACCATTTCTAATATTTGTTTGACTATTTTTGAAATTTATTGGTATTTTATAAATAGTTTAAATAAGATTATACAATGTGGGTAATTTATAGTTTTAATTCAGCGATTATTTAAAATGGACTTCCGCAAAGTAACGCCTGATTCCATCAAATATACAAATAGTTTATTTGACATGCCATTTGTACACCGGTCGGTAAACATGTTTGGACCTCGAAACTTCTAACATCAATATAAAAAATCACATATACGTAAATGGCATTGTTTGTTTATTAAGCAAGTTTTAGCAAATAAAATATATATATGTCTTTATTTTACATTCAAATCATGAATTGAAACAAAAGTTTTAAACGCAATTCATATCGGATTAATATAAATTCTTCAATTCAAAATAATACCACACATTTCGATAATGTGGAACGATATTTTACGAAACTCAAAACAATATCGTCAAGATGAAGTCAATGTCATTCCACTAAGATTCGCATATAAGCAAAGTAGCACGTAACCACATCACTGAGTTGAGGAAAATAAATGTAGCTTACTACATAAGCGTGTCAGTAAAATCGGGGAAAACCCGAGTATTTACGGTAATTGACATGTCGGAAAAAGTATGTAAGACAGCCGACAGGTTTTCGTGTAAATAAGTATGGATACAAACAGCAGGCCTCATCTTGCGCGAACACTGCATTCTAAATTACGTATCTACTTGAATTAAAATAGGTAGCTTTACTAAATGGCAGGGGGACAAGTGCAAAGAATTTTAACTAGTAACACACACGAATCAAGCGCAAGTACCTAGGTACCTGTTTGTTTCATGTCTGGGTATTGTGATTTGTGGGATCATGGTTACAGTAGTTCCTGATTCCTTTGGGGTAGGAAGGTGTAATAAAAGCTCTCCGGATATGGAGGGAAAACTGCGAATCTATACTAGTTATTACGGAATATGGAAACACTATGCGAACTATATACATAGGTCATATCGTATCGGGCCACGGGTAGTATTTTTGCAAGAAAGAATAATTAAAATATATATAAATATATATATTTTTTTTTTTGAAGGACCGTGCTGTTGGTCTTGCGACCTCTACAGTGTCACCGGACTGTTGGAGAGCGCAGAAGGCGCTCAGCCCGAAAAAAGTGTGTTTGTGGCGACTAGCGCAAGGGCACCGCGTGGGATCGAACCACGTCGGTACGGACCTCGGCTTGGGCCGTCGCCGTGAGAAAGGGAGGATCGGGAGAGAATAGCCCCGGCCGCACGAGTGCAACCGTTTAAACTAGGCTCTAATCTAGCTAAAGCTACTTCTCGCGGGCCCGAGGTGGGCGCTCGCGGAATTTCGTGTATGTGTGTGAGGTGTGTATGACTCTAGTTGCCTCGTTCCAAAGCCTACACCATCGAGAAGAAGGGCAAGAAACTCGACGGCGGAGTGAAGCTCGGTCCCTACGACCTAAGCTATCTGACGAAATTAAAATATATACATAACGTACGGATACATATACATTGTATGAAAATAGTACCTACCCAAAGTAAAAAAAAACGAAAAACAAAAATACGAATTTTTAAATAATAATACTGATATAATACCTACCTATTATTTATTTCAATATTTTATCGACAAACGATAGTCCCAGTCAGACACATCACATCACTATTAAATGCCATAGTTAAAATATTGTTCATTTTGTAAATGAATTTTGTGAATGATCTACAAAAGGTAGGTAAACTTAGCATAAGTTTCTTCTAATAATTATTAGTGGCTATTTAGGTATTTACAAGTTACCAACTGTACTAATTAAAATGTTTGTTTATTTAATTAAAATGTATAAGTACCAAGTACCTATAGATAAAAATAACGAATTTGTAAAATAACTCTCTTTAATATCTTTACTTACGAGGAGATAGGCACCTACGTTATTTAGGTTTTTGAAATTAAGCACTTTCAAAACATCTACCACTTTCACAGTTAGAAATAACATAAACCACAAAAACACTATACAGTTCCTGGTTCTTCCTCGAATATTTCTTGCGAATATTGCAAACAGGTTTATTACTCAAACCACTATACTATAATAAAAAGATACGTATTTTTAGTCGAGAGGTGAACTAACAGCTGATTTAAGATGACAGAACATAGAACAGCTGATTGTCAAAAACACATGATTGTCAACAGGGGAGCGCAAGTTTACGGGGATCGGTCGAAAAAAACAGACATAGGCTGTATCCTAACGTTGTTTAATTTATCGTATTAAGAAAAATTCGCCTTTTAGGTTTGCAAAAAATAAGTTTAATAAAAAAATTATATTAATGATCACTATAATAAAGAACTTTTACTTCATAATTGTGTTATTTTGCGTCATGGCAATTATGAAAATATTGACACTGACAGTCAGTGGCAGTCAAGCGTGAGTCATCAGGGCTGCGTTCACTGCCTACACACCGGGTGCAACCGTACGCTCTAACGCTCTTATTAATAAACAGAGATAAACGGTTGAATTGTTAAACTATGGCTTGTCTCTTTCGATTCAGTTTAAAGTTATCCAAGAACAACAAAAAAAACGTAGTTTAACTAAAGCATGATTAACATTATTTATCTAAGTCGTTCAGAGGATCAGTTAGCTGTTAGAGCGTTCGGTTGCACCCAGTGTCTAGGCAGTAAACGCAGCCCTGCTCTCAGCAGTCAGTGTCACAGCCCACACGTCACTGTCAGTCTGTCAGTAAATTCAAATATAAACATAGTTTTTCATTTTCATAAAAACAAAGTAAAATTATATACCTAGTTATAAACAGTAAATATTTAAATAACTTTAAAAATATTTTTGTGCAACAACTCTCTGGAACAATTACAAATGCATTAACGAATTACATAACCCTGTAAGTACCTACTGTAACCTCCAAATGTTGTAATTTTAAGATAAATTTCATTTTCTATGATACTTAGTACTTACCTATTGAATTACAGTAAAAAAAATGAGTCTTTATATTGTATTTTTGTAGCATGGTGCCGAACGTGTGACGTAAACGTACTTTGAAATGTTTTAAGAAAAAATTGTAAAAAGGAAACATAATAATGCCAGTGGACGTCTTCCGGGACACATGGGTGCGATATTTGGGTAAGGCTTAAGCTACTAATTTATTTTATAACAATCTACTTCGCTGCTTCAGTCAGTAATAATAAATAACAAATACACTTACCTCTCATCTCCCATGATATATATGTCACTGAATAGGTCCATGTTGCAGGGTACGCCAATGAAGTGGGTGAGGCGTTCAGAGCGGTGGTCCCCAAAACTTGGGTGATGGCCTCTTACAAGGTGGCCTTCTTCTATGTTCTGGGTGACACCATCACCAAGAGCTGGAATACATTCAGAGTGAGTAAATATTAGTTGAAGAAAGATGCAATATCCTTGAAAGATCCAGTATATTATAAACGCGAAAGTTTGTAAGGATGGATATATCTTTGTTACTCTTTAATGCAAAAACAACTGAATGGATTTGATATTGAAGATTACAGTAATATATTACATGCACCAGAATAACACAACCTACTAATATTATAAGTTATAAAGTTTATGTGTGTGTAAATGATTGTAACCACATATCTCCATAACAACTAAACTGATTTTGATGACATTTGGAATGTAGATAGTTTAGGTTCTGGAATAACACAGAGGCTATAAAGATATATACCACGTGGGTGAAGCCGTGGGCGGAAGGTAGTTCTCCATAAGATCCTCTTTCTTTAATTTTATTTATTACTTGACCTGGATATCTTTCCGTATTATGAATAGTTATTGACCAGCACCTGATGGTGTGTACAACAGCCAGGGCTTCAAATATTGCTATAAATCTATAATGCTATCGGACAAAATGGCTAAACTTTCCTTTGTGGACCGTTGATTTGGAAGTTCACGTTTTTATAGTAGTTAGTACTCTTAAATAGAAAGATTTTTACAAATATCTCAAGGTGCGGAGATTCACGGTTTACGAGATATAATTTTTTAAAGTTTCGATATAAATTGGAAAATAACACGCCATTTGCAAGATTTTTATGGATAAACTGTCATGGTAGACGTCAAAGTTGACATTTACGTTCCGTTGATGCTAGAGGTGTATTTTATTAAACTTTATTTCTTATATTTTCTAAAATATAATTTTATTTTCAATTATTAAATTTGGCGTGTTATTAATGTGCACAATAACCTTGCTTTATTACACAATTACATTGACTTTTTTTTACACAAAAAATAACGAATTTATGTTTATACTGCGGAATGGAACGTGAAGCGACGCCATTTTGTTTTGTAGCGTCTTTTTATCTGTTTCTGTTAGTTGTCAGCACAGACTACTGAGAGTCAGTGTCAGTCATCGTTTGTTGTTGTGTTTTATTCTCACTACATGAATATCCGAAAAATACCCAAAACCGAATCAGAGCACCCCACTTTCCACCTGGTCTTGTCTGCCCTACCCCTAGAGTGTATATAAAAAGGCGGAGGTGCGCAAGGAAGAGCAGCCCTCGCCCGCCGTGACGAAGCACGAGTGACCGTGCTTCGTCACGCAAGGGCGGAAGGGCTGCTCTTCACGCAGCGCCGAAGCTAGGGCGGAGTCAAACTGTATTCTAACCTCAAAACTTTAATCATGGGTATCTTTATAACCATGGGGGTCCGCGGGGTGGGGATGGTACAGGGAGGGTAGTTCTCCTCCCCCCACCCCCACCCTCCTCACCCCGCCCCATAAATCGATGGATATTTATGGAAAAATGTAGTCTAACCTCAAAACTTTAACCATGGATATCTCCATAACCATGGGGCTCCGCAGGGTGGGGATGGTACAGGGGGGTATCCCTCCTTCCCCCCCCTCCCCCCTCCACCCCCTCCCCCTCAAAATCGACGGTCCACAAAGGAAAGTTTAACCGACAAAATGTCTTATGATGTTTGCCCAAAAAGTATCAATACAGAATTAACATTATTCCTCAAATGGCATAGCAATATATCCTTATAGCGCTATCTGTAGATTCTACTTTAAAATAATGATATTTATATTGATATTGGAAGTATGACAAACCTTGTGGTGAGAGTGTGTTAGTTAACATTTTTGAGTAATACATTTTTGTTTTATTCACTATTGGCTTACGTTTGACCATTATCTCACCTGATGGTAAGTGACGATGTGGTCGATGATGAAGCATGCTTGCCTAGAAGATACCTATTCACTCGCACCTTGAAGCAGCCCAGGTTGTAGCGTACGGGGAACACAGACTCAGGCAAGGAGGACATATTTAGAAATTTAAACATTCATTGTGCTAACTCAGTTATTGTTTTAGAAATTTTACTATAGCGTCTTCAGGGTTATTATGAACTTAGCCACAGAGTCAATATACTTAGTTCTTATATCCACAGATTATTTAAAACATTATATCTGTGCCATTTCAGAATACATCAAGTCCTATAAGAACGCTAGTCACAGCAGGGGATGTGATGATATGGCAGACTGTGGCCTCAATTGCAATCCCAGGATTAGTCATCAACAGGTCAGTTGGGTTTCGGTTTCCATGCAAGAGACAAGACAAGGTAAGACTAAGAACTTCTCTGCAAGTGTCCATCTTGGTGGGTGCCACCACTTTGCCCTTGTAGTCTTACTAGTTTGCATATTTATTTACTATTTCATAATCTCAGAGTGTTTAAGTTTTCCAATATGCCCACTTAAAGTCCTAAAAACTAAACACACCATTATAAAAATATAACTGAAATTACAAACTACTGTTACTCTGTACATGATTGCGGAACTAGAAACAAATCTAAATGTTGGTTTTGGTGCAGGATGGTGTTGAGCAGTTGCAGCACCCCAAAAAGCGGCTTATGGTTTCCCAAAACTATCATCAATTGCATCATCTACTTATCGGGAACTGCTGAGGGCATATTATGTCATTCTAGTAGGTTTGAGTCGGACCAGCAACTTACTGCTAGATCCACAAAGTACCTCAGCAGGGAAATAAGATACCTATCCTCTAAGCCTTAAGGTGTTGTATTCCACTGTGTCTACCAAATAAGCACTGAAGAATTATGTCACCATATTCTGGTTTGATGAGCAAAGTATTCGGTGATAATACCGGGCATATGAGACTTAATACCTGGCCTTTATGTTTCAAAGTTCTGAGTGGCACTGCAATTGCCATGGGCTGGTGTTATCCTTACCATAAATGACTAAAACGGCAAACGACCAGCTTGTCTCGTTATCAAATAGTCCAGTTTGTTTCGTTACCATTTATGTTGTATAAAAGATTATTTCATCACATTAATTAGTCTTTCCATATATTATGTATTTCGGTAACGCTTCATCATTATCAGCCTCTTACGCTCCCACTGCTGGGATACCGGCCTACTCTCAGAAAGAGAGGTATGGGCCATAATCCACCACGCGGGCCCAGTGCGGCTTGGTCGATGTCACATGTCCTCGATTTCTTGAACATGCGGGTTTCCTCACGATGTTTTCTTTCACCGTTTTAGAGTGAGTGTGAATAATCCGCACATAACTTGATATAAGTCATTGGTGCGGGCCGAGTTGAGATGTCGGTAACGCTTACTTTAATTGTAAACATTTTCCAGAATATGCTACTTCACTAACACCATGCTAACCCGTCACGCTAAGAAGATGCCCTGGCGTCTCCGGAACAACATCACCGTGCTTGTTGGCCTCGCTTCCATCCCCATCATAGTCGGTCCCATTGACCACGGCACCACTTTCCTCATGGACAATACTTATCGAAGGATCTTCTGATAATGTTGCAAGTAAAAAAAAAGTATCTCTCAGAATGCCCAGTGCGGTTAAAAGTAGCGTCACCTATTGGTGTGTTCCGGCAACTGTAATTGAGAGCCAGGTCTAATCCAGAGGTCTATCGTATTCGCCATCTTAGACCGTATCGTCATCATTAAGCGAGATACCTAATGATTAAGTGCTAAACAGCTGTAGAGAGTATTAAAAAGGGCAGACGCGTAAGATTTATTTAAAGCTGCGAGTGGTATTGCTTTTGATATGGGTACGCGTTGTGCTTATCACAAGGCATCTGCGCTTGTTTTATACCCAGAGTTGTTACATCAGGTATTAAGTCTCAAACTCTCAGTAATTTTACTTATGAATTGATATACTATTATTAAATTTATAATATTTTAAATATTTTTCAGGTTATGCGCCTGCACTCAATACGCGCTTAATCGGCACGGTAAGAAGATGCCCCACCGTATTCGGACCGGCCTCACCGTGGTCGTTGGACTGACTTCCATCCCTATTATCATCCACCCCATCGACCTCGGCACTACAGTGCTCATGGACAATACTTATCGGAAGATGGTCTGATAATGTTGCAAGTAAAAAATCATTTTTTAAAATGCGCTGTGCAGCGCCGCGGTTTTTAAATTTGTGAGTGGTGCTGAAATTGTTGTTTGTGGATGCTTACTTTCAGGCGAATGATTTGCTTTAGTTAGATCATATAAAAAGTACCTATTTTAAAATTATATTGAGCAGTATTAGGTCTACTATTCCAAACTTTCTGATTTGTGCCATTAACGCCGGCAAAGTCAGCGTTTTTGAGCAGTATTCTTCAGTTGCACAAATATGCGTGAATGAATTTAAAAATGTAGGCTGGACAGAAATCGGAGAAGGATTCAGGATGTAAGCGTCAAAAACCTTTTCATTCGCAGCTGATGATTACTGATATATGCATCAAGCGCGGGTCTCGCGTCCGCTGGCTGAATGCTCAACCCGAGCGAAACTGTAATAAAAAATGACAGCTACAAATCGCGCCATCTATCGGCATCTCATATTCCAGGCGTCCTATCACATTGCATACATATTATGAAAGTTTTGAAACCATGTTTTTTGCACTACCCCTGCTGGATAGAGCTTAGGGGGTTGCGACATGAACGGGTAACGTCTTTTTATTGCTATAAGTACATAATTCAAGTCCGCTGGACAAAAAGCTTTTATCATCTATTTGGTTGAGTTTTCCGCCTGTTATCAAGGTCAGACTATCGCCAAAGAGGTCCCATACTAATATATGCTAATATTTGTAATGCCTGATTTTGGTAGTCTATTTTAAATTAGTTCCTATGTGTACTGTATCATAGTGTTAGAATAAATTTGTAGTATTGTGTTGATGCCATAAAAAAAAAGAAATCTCACAACGTTAATATTAAATATTTGTAGATAAAGATACCTCTTTGATGTAGACTGCAAAAATGCAATGCTTTTTTAGCAAAATATTTAGGAATCTCAAAGAGAAAGTGTTCACTTATTTTACTGTTTTACTTCTTTACCTTGGGGGGGATATCCATGGGTTATAATAGTATACTCTAAATAGCAATACAATGGTTGTTTATAAATAATTATTATTTTAAATTATTTATCTCTATAGTGAAAATAAAAAGTTAACTATAAGAATATAACAATGTTAACTGCGCAATGCAATTATTGAACGGAAATTAAATGAGTGATAGAGGTTTGCATAAGTGGCCTTAAAATATAATTGATATTATCAGTGATAGTTAAATATATTTTTCTTTAAAAAACTTGACAGCATTCCAAATATATTGTTATTTACTTAGTTAAAATATACCTACTGACACTAAAATTCTAATAGGACACTAACTGGATCTAATAGATTAGTTTTAACAGGCCCATGTTCCACCATCCTTTAAATAAGTATTACTGTATAAAATTTATCAAGGCTTTGTGAAACAGGGGTCTGATATTAGTGCAATAATGATAATGGAAGCTTTATCTAGAGTAGAGGCTGTGAATGTACTAGTTATTTAGACAAATGAAACTGTAATCTCATTTTTATCTGTTTTATAGTACACGCCAAACTTAAGCGCCTCGAGTTCTGAAGAATTAAGTTGTTTCGTGGTTTTAAATGTGATATTTCAGTACTAATGTTCAAGAGTAAATTGAAACTTAGTCACCATAAAAATTTAAATAGGTAGCTTGGTTGTGAGTTGCGACATGATTACAAAGAGGCGGTTTAGGGATGTCACCATTCCCATTTCGATAGCTTTTTCCCTGTTTCCGGAATCTGTGGCAGTACTTTCATACAAGAGATCTGTGTTTTATACACATCCAATCTAAATCACTCGAGGCTTGTTTAAGTTTGGCGGGTTTATTTCTGTTAAATTCTTGTAAATGTAGAGTAATAAAAGAAGAGAAAGCTGGAACGATTCAATAGTTTTTTTAAATATTGTTTGATAACGTGACGAGCTGGTCGCTTGCTTGATGGTAAATATAAATCCGGCCCATAAAAATTGCAGTGCCACTCAGAACTTTGACACACAAAGGCCTGCGTGGCACTGCTGTGCGTTATCCTGAGACATTAGGCATTAAGTCTCATAAGCCCAGTAATTTCACTGGCTAGCTCATCAAACCGGAACACAGCACAAAAGACCAAACTATACGTGCTGGTTTTATGCAGGTCTTGCTGACCTGCAATATCATGAAGGTTCCTATGTGAATAACTTAGAATTGATTTCCTTTAAAATACTACTTATTACTACTTAACCGTATTTTGTTAAAAAAAAAAACTAGTGCAAAGTTTACCGAACATTGCTGGCTCACTTTTTCTCAGTAATTATTTTAGAAGGTTTTGTTTATTGTTTTAGATAATTTATTTATTTGTGAATGTGTTTAATTTTATTCATTTAATTTGTTTTTTATTTATTTCGGTTAAAGGACTTTAGTTACGAAATATGATGTCGTTTTTATTTTCTACTCCTGGGAAAAATTGGACGACCGTTTGGGGGTTTTGCTAAACATATTTTGCAGGCGTTCAAATATTTATTTCGCCTCGATCTACCACTAAGTACCTGCTAGGCACCTAGTTAAACACTAACTGCCTTACTAATTAATAATCACTATATAACTGTTGAACCTTGTCAAAACCGCGGGGAACCGTTGGATGCAAGAGGCGAGTAGTCCATCCAAGTGGCGTTCTATGGGGGAGGCCCATGTTCAGCAGTGGACGTCTTCTGGCTGATGATGATGAACGGTTAAATAGTTACACAATGTTTTGTCTCTTTCGATTCAGTTTAAAATTGTCAAAGAACAACAAAGATAAAACATTGTGTAACTATACTCGTAAGTAGGCACCACTGGTTATACACTGATTATCATCAGTAAGACCCTAACAATGCATATGCAGAAAGTTATTACAAGTTTGTCACGCATAGTAACTTTACTTTAAAAACAAATAGTACCTACAAAAACAAGAGAATAAATAATTATGTGCTGTTACGCTAATTCTGTTCAGTATAAAATCAGCGCGAAATTCGGGCAGTTGCAAAATTTGTTCTGATTTATGACTTTACATAGATGTACTTAATGTAATTTGCTGGGTTAAGAGAGAGAGAGCAAACGCGAATTTGCTTAACCCTCATGCAGGGCCGGATTAACCATAAGGCAAAGTAGGCAACTGCCTAGGGGCCCAGCACCAACAAGGGGCCCCAAACCCGAAAAAAAATAATGAAAAAAAAGTTTCTTCAAGGGAAAATTAATTTGAATGTAAAAACCCTCAATGACAATATTATTAATATTGCGTTGTTTTATATATTATATCGTCATATTTCAGTAAATTTCAGAACGCATTGCAAATTATTATAGCATTAATATATACATCACAAAAATTTCGCTTCCAACAGGATTCGAAATAATTGTGATATATATATTTATGTGAACATCCGCTAGTGTCGGTTAACACTATAAAATATATTTCATATTATAGCATTATGTTATATTGTGGTTCAAAAAGGAGGCACGAGGCGTGCATTGCCTAGGGGCCCCGGCATGGTTAATCCGGCCCTGCCCTCATGCGTAGTTACCATAGAGACATCTGTGATTAGAGATCTGTGGTAGCTACCTATTAGGTAGGTCGCTCGACATAGCTGGGTGTAATCTTTGCAGCGCGTTATTAGGTCGCAGGTTTTTTTTTATGTTATTTGGTAATGAGACGAGCTGGTCCTTTGCCTGATGGTAAGCATAACGACGGCCCATAACAGTTTCAGTGCCACCCAGAACTTTGAAACACAAAGGCCTGCGCGGCACTGCAGTGCGCTCGTTACCCTAAGACATTATGTGTTAAGTCTCATAAGCCCAGTAATTTCACTGGATACTCTGCTCATCAAACCGGAACACAGTAATGCTTGTACATTAGGTACTGCTTGGCGGCTGACTTCACTCACAAAGCGGTGGTAACAACCTAGACGGACACTCGCAGAAGAGTTAGTCCTCCCACTAACAAAGGTTCCCCGCACTCCGCAATTTTATGAGTAGAGGTCATTGAAGCGGCTGCCTTGCATTTCTTTCACTCCCTCGAATACCACGGTTAGCGCTCGGACTAAATTTCCACCAAGCACCACACTAGACGGTGCGATATGCGTCAAGCGATGAGC
The DNA here is from genome assembly GCA_907269065.1 of Crocallis elinguaria. Lineage (NCBI taxonomy): Eukaryota > Metazoa > Arthropoda > Insecta > Lepidoptera > Geometridae > Crocallis > Crocallis elinguaria. The sequence continues at coordinate 17,097,567 of OU026071.1, read as the reverse complement.
GTGGTTTTTCCTATTGTTGGCTTGGCGCTTGGTCCGTGACGTTCGTAGAATGTTGACGGTAAAATTAAAAATTAACTACTGGCGTTGTTAATATGCAAAATATTTAAACAGTTGCTGCAACTCTGTTAAAAAGCACTGTCATACATGAATGGAATTTTTGCAAACTGCAAAGCATCTATGCTGATTGCCACGCTGCCGCTGTTTGTTTAGATGGCGTACGTTGCGTCCACATGATGAAGCAAAGAAGGTATGAAAACTTTAGTAAGTATTACTACTTCATTTAGTACATAACCGGATTGTTATATTAATTTCTTCATTTATACTCTTGAAAGGTTTTGTTAGGTTCAAATTTATAAAGTGGGTTTTATCGATTTTTTATATAATTTATCGAGCCCGTACAGGTCATAGGTCACTAGCTTCGGCTGCAGCCTACCACCAGTTTGTCATCTGATTGGCACCACCCAAGGGCCACGTGTAGGGTTTCGCATTGGGATACACTCCTATGGACGCGGATGACTGAGCCATTCGCATTACTAGTTATTTGTCAGTATCTCAGTATCATATCAATATCACTCAGTAGTTATACTTAGTACCTAATTGTATTGCGCTGTAGTTACATCATCCCAAAGTTTCTTTGTTTACCCACGTTGATAAAATCTGTAACAGATCGGTAGCAGCACGTATCTAAATATAAATCATCTATACTCTATACCCATAAATAAAATTGAAGTATCTGTTTGTAATGTCAACACTATATTTATGTCAGTATTTGTGGTTGATTATATTTAAACACGCGACTAAGGCATGGTTAACAGTTAGACGCCGTTTAACGTATGTTTAAGATGGGTTTAGCAATGTTTAAATTTGAAAACGTGACGTCACCCTAGAGAAGTAGGGATCACACCTGACAAGGACAGTGGGGGTTGGCTCAGTCCCTACTCCCCACCATCCCTCCAAAAAAATCATGAAACTCTTGTGACGTAATTTATATCCGCCCCAATAGTAAAAAATCTGCAGGTGGATAACTCCTGCCGAAGCAGGCGCAACGGCCAGAGCGCCAGCGTCACTATGAATCTATAGTATAGGTACCTATCTAAGTGTTATTTACGAATATAAACGACAAAGCTATAAAATGTACACGTTCAGATCATTTTAATGTTAAATAGGTAAACCTATACCCATGTTCCGTTAAACCCACAAAAAAAACAGGTTACGACTATCTTTGCTAATTCCTCGCGTAGGTATCATGTGACAGGTGGCTGATTTTCTCGTTAAACATGGGTATCTATTTCACTTGTATGAATAAAAAATGTTTAATTAAGATTATTTATTGACTCTGCGCGTTTCGCAAACGAGAACGACTTCTTGACTTTACGAGGCGACTTTACTTAGTTTACTATATAGTTTTGCCTGCACGGTTTCACCAACCCTAGGAGACGCCTATTTAGGAGTTGCCTATGGCAAAAAAAAAACTTTTCATCAACCTTTAGGAGTGTTCTAACGGTTTGTATTTAAGACTTTGGTTATATTAGGACTTACTTAGCTATCATTATCAGCCTCTTACGCTCCCACTGCTGGGATACCGGCCTTCTCTCCGAGAGAGGCATGGGCCATAATCCACCACGCTGGCCCAGTGCGGCTTGGTGGATATCACATGTTCTTGAATTTTGTGGTTCTTGAACATGCCGGTTTCCTCACGATGTTTTCCTTCACCGTTACTTAGCCAGGCATTGCCTAATTCGTCGTTGGTGAAAACGGGATAAGTCATCATTAGCGGGAAGACGTTCACGTACACAGTCCTTTGTGTTTCAAAGTTCTGAGTGGCACTGCAATTGTTATGGGCCGGTGTTATGCTTACCATCCTGCTTTACCACCATGCTTGTATCAGTAGGTCTTATGTAGGTATTGGTTAATACTGTGCATAAAAGTTAGGGCCACCCTTCTAGGTGATCCTACGGATTGTTTTTGTTTTGCGAGCGTGTCCGAGCGGGAACTTGTGCGACTTTCAATCCGATGCACCATAGTTCGAATCTCGACTCGGTCCGCACCAATGGCTTATATCAAGTTATGTGTGGATTATTCACACTCGCTCTAACACGGTGAAGAAAAACATCGTGAGGAAACCGGCAAGTTCTAGAACAACAAAATTCGAGGACATGTGACATCCACCAAGCCGCACTGGGCCCGCGTGGTGGATTATGGCCCATAGGTACCTCTCTCTGAGAGAAGGCCGGTATCCTAGCAGCGGGAGTGCAAGAGGCTGATAATGATGAACCATGCAAAACTCCAAAATTAAACTATCCAAAATTCCAGTACTTTATGTACTTACTTTCTGGACGCCCGCCGATGCTTTTGTGGACGCCCGGTAAAAAAAAGCTTGGAACGCGTTCTACCCGACTTTACGACCACAGTCAACCATATAAAGAAAGCTGATACATTTAATGACCAAAAGTATGGTGTGTTAATAAAGTCAGAGGAGGGAATACCTTTTATTATACTATATTTTTACTGCTAAATATAGTAAAAAATTGTACTCGCCTTTAATAATAGTAATCCACAACACCCAATAATGTCACATAATATATTATAACACTTATAAAAACACGTACACTGTTAAATCGATAGATTCTCGTTAGTCTAGCTTCACACAACTCTCCTATGCCACCGCTTTAGTACAATTAAAACTCAATAAAACTACCTACCAGGCCAGTACCAGCACCTATGAATCTGCGATTGTTGTTTGGTTTCGGTGATAAGCGAAGCGCTTCGCCACGGCCGGATACGCGGAGCGTGTTTATTGTACGTTTGGGGAATCAATTGGCTAACAGGTGTTTTGCAATTAACAAGTCATTTATTTTATTAGACAAGTTGTCCATTTTGTGTAGTTTTTACGTCAACAGTAGAGTAGTATTTATATAGTTATAATATACTACTCTACTCCATACTAAAAAAAATGTTACGGAACAATGCGCTTTTTTAATGCACAAATATTCTACCGTTTTTTAACACTATCTGAAGAGTTTTGGAAATCTAACCAGCTTCCTTTATGAACTACAGGAGTTTAGTGCATCGACCTGTTAACAGTATCACCTAGGTACTAGTCCATGGGGCTCTCGGTGAATACAAGGTATTTTATTTATACTGAATAGGCTTTCGTTTGACCGCAATCTCAGCTGATGGTAAGCGACGATGCGGTCGACGATGTAGCACGCTTGCCTAGAAGATACCTGTTCACTCTTCTCTTGAAGACTCCCAAATTGTAGTAATCAGGAAATACAGATGCCGGCAAAGAATTCCATTCTTTCTCTGTCCGCATGATGAATGTGGAAGCAAACCGCTTGCTGCGGATAGAAGGTATGTCAACCATAAATGGGTGATGAAACGCCGTTCGTCTTGTCGTTCGATGGTGTAATGGGTATGGTGGAATTAAATTGTGTAATGCAACAGCACACTCTTTGAAATGTATCCTGTAGAAGACCGATACACTGGCAACCCAGCGTCGATGCTCTAGGCTCTGGAGCCTGGCGTCAACAAGCGCATCGTTGCCAATAAGTCTTATGGCTCGTCTTTCAATAGTTTCCAAGGCCTTAAGCTGGTATTTAGCTGAACCATCCCACAGGTGAAAACAGTATTGCGTACAGGATCGGATTTGATAAAGATTAAGTAGCTACTTAATCTTTAATCTTAGTCCCGCGGTGTGAAATACTATGAACTGCGATGATATTCCTTGTTAAACCCAGATAAAAAAAATCTATGAAGAGCTGTAAAATGTACTTTTAATAAAAAAAACTAACTGTGCCTGAAACATACTCGCCTAGCTTGCACAAACTCGCTTAAGTATTTTTTTTATTTTACTGAAACGCGATCGCTTATCGCTTCACCCACGGGATAACTCGCCGTTATGTAAACCTGGAACAGTTAGCGCGAAGGGATCTGAAACATGGTGTGGGGTACTCGTTCTATTAGCGTGGTCATGGTCAATGAAACCTTCCAAAATTGCTTTAAAAAAGCTACGAACCGACTTCAGTGACAAACTACTGAACCGATTTTGATGAAATTTCTATGGGACCAATCTGAAAGTATATACTTTCAAATAAATTAAGAACCTTCCAAATCGGTTTATAAATGACAGAGATATGAGGTAACAAACATAAAAAAATACCCACCAAATTGATAACCTTCTCCTTTTTTGGGCTTATGAGACTTAATACCTAATGTCTCAGGGTAACGAGCGCATTGCAGTGCCGCGCAGGCCTTTGTGTTACAAAGTTCTGGATGGCACTGCAATTGTTATGGGCCGGCGTTATGCTTACCATCAGGCAAACGACCAGCTCGTATCGTTACCAAATAACATTCACCACCTTCAAGGCGCGAGTGAAGTGGATTTTGGAAGCTTATAGCGTGGTGAGCTTCATGTAGAAGAACCACCTTGCAAATTACAATGACACCATCGGTGCGAGTACGGATCTTTTCGATAAATAAAATCCGATAAAATTGACATTTAAAATCGATAAAGTGGGTTTTATTCGATAAAATTGACAGTTAAAATCTATAAAGTGGGTTTTATCGATTTTAACGGTCAATTTTATCGAATTTTATTTATCGAAAAGATCCGTACTCGCGCCGCATATTTGGCAATGCTTTTGCGTATCGCACACAGTAATATGCTTTCATGTTTTTTAAAAGTAATGAATCAAAATTTCATCACAATATTATAATTTCATTCCCATTTGTTTGAGCAATTAATATTTAACTTATGATAAGAAACTGTAACTGATATAAACTTACAGGTAGATGACGTATACCTACATACCTACTTGGTAAAGTGTTTAAACCAAACCAGTATATACAATGGCACAAACATATATACATATAAGTAGGTGTAACATTTATTTATTTTGCTTACACCTGTATAGATTTTAAAATGTTAAACAACAACGTCGATAATAAGTAGAGTTCTTGACGGTATAAAAATTAAAAGTTTATACCAGCATCTCTAGTATGTCTGTGGTTTATACATTTCACGCTCTGTTTTCTAACGTCAAATATTAGTTTTTTTATTGTATTGGATGACGCGAAACCGTGTTACCACAAAAACAAATTTTAGACACCTGTTTAGCCAGATAGTGTCCAAAATGATTAGTAATGTCACAACAGAATGGAGCTAGACAACGGCACAGAATATATACTAGACAACCGTTAGATACTGTAACCACGCTACCACAAAAAACACTTAGATACCTACTTACCTATTTAGCTAGACAGTGTCTAAAGGTAAACGTCTATAATGATTAGAAATGTCACAATAGAACGGAGTTAGACAACGGTTAGACACTGCGTAAATCAAGTTTTGGGATTGCCCATATTTAAACACGCGACTACGGCATGTTTAGGTGTTAAACGCTGTTTAACAAGTTTTATTGTACGTGTTTAATTTTTTGGGTAAGACCGTATGTACTTAAATTAAGATTTGTGGTTGTGGATGTTTAACTACAAGACTAAGGAATGCTTAGGGTGTGTTTAATTTTTTTTTGCTTACGTATCTAAAATGCACTTTATACCACGTAGTACTTATAACTTTGTTTTACATTCCCACGATCGTGAGGCGAGGCGGCGCGGCACTGCTCTGGTGCAGCCCTGCTTAGTGGACTGCGACCTTAATTCGCCTACGTTTAAAACAACTTTAATTTATTTCATAACAAACGAGAGCTAATCATAAACAAATTTTCCGAAAACCGGAAGCGTCACTTTCAGGGAAAAACGTCTACTCCCATTCTATCTTAGTCTCAGACGTCCTTTGCAGTAGAAGAACGAATTGAAGTCATTGAATTTTGACATTAAACGCTTAAGCAACAAGGTGCAATAAGTTATCAGTGGCTTTTCCCACAGGCCCAGATAAAGTGGCCGTGTTCATAGAATACCAACACCACACCAACACCAACACATCGTATATAAATCAAATACGTGTACGGTGTACAGATTGTAGGTACTACCTGTGTTCACAAAGATAGAGTCTGTTGTAAAACAACAATATGACATGGTAAACAGTTTACTATGATCTGATGTTGATAAGAAAAGAAAAACTTACATTTGCGTGAGACGTTGGGTTGCTAGATTCAAATTCAAATTGCTTTATTCAAATAGGTCCCAAAGGAGCACTTATGAAAATTAAAATAAATGACTCTAACAGCCGGCCTATGCAACATTCGTCTAACCGAATCACAGACTAAAACTAATGCTGTCTTTATCAGAACATAATAAATGACAAAGACATCAACATATCCAATCCGTGCTCAAAGTCAACGAACCTTCCAGAAACCCACCGTACCCATTCCAAATTGGTATAGGCCGAGCAATAAGAAGGGTAAGAAACTCGTCACGGCATTCTTTTCAAAAAATGTTTTTTTACAATGATTCTAATGCTAACAACTAACAATTTAAAGTTTAGTAGTCGCCAGGAGGCTCCTGAGCTGTTTGCCTCCATGCATCCTTGTCATCTACATAATCCTTAATTTTATAATACGCTTTTTTAATTAATACATTCTTGACTATACGTTTAAACTTTAAAAAACCTAAACATATAAATAATAATTTATCTCCATACATTATATTGAATGGGTATCTAGATAAAAGCGCAATTCAGTTTGATCAGAAATGCACGTATAATTAACCCTGTAGGGTTACATTAATTATACGTGCATTTCTGATCAAACTGAATTGCGCTTTTATCTAGATACCCATTCAATAATATAATGTATGGAGATTGGAGCAACTGAACAAATGTTTGCCGCGAGCTTATTGAGAATATACATTTGTGGACAGACAATAAGACATACATAAATTAGTCAGTTTCTTTAGATAAATTAATAATCAAATACAAGCACGAGAAATGGAAGAACTATAACTTACAAGTATAAAATAATACGTTTCAACAAAATAGGTACTTACCTATTAAACTGTTACCTACTAATGTTTTTTTTTCTAATTTATATGCGATCCAATTCGAAGTATGTCTACTCAAACAAAATTGCTTTAAAAAAGCTACGAACCGCCTTCAGTGACAAACTACTGAACCGATTTTGATGAAATTTCTATGGGACCAATCTGAAAGTATATACCTACTTTCAAATAAAAAAGAACTCTCCAAATCGGTTTATAAATGACAGAGATGAGGTACCAAACATAAAATAAAAAAACCGAGCGAATTGATAACCTTCTCATTTTTTGGAAGTCGGTTAAAAATATAATATACGGGTCGACTTCAGAACCTCTGATTTGAATGATAGTTTTCTGCGAGCGAAAAATTGCTCCAGATTTATAATTATTATCTCTCAGTGACGGCGAATTCCAATGGGAGTTTATAAACTCTTACCTAACTTATCTAACTTACCACCTCTAGAAACGTTATAACTTTCAAACAAGAAAATAATCGATATTACGTAAAAATGAAATCACTTGTTTGAATTGATTGTATTGAGAGTAAAACAGATTGATTCGAAAGATGAATCATTCGTTCCATTGCATAGGTACAATTTATTTTTCTTCTTTCTTGGCCAGATACGGTTTGTGTATTTTGCCAATTTCAAGTTTAATAGGTACTATTTTTAATAATAAGTAGTAACTATACCCTGTTCCAGAATCTTAGATCATTTATGTAAACAAAGGTGTTGACAGAACGAAAAAATTGATAGAAAACTGTGCAATCCATAATTTGATGATAGACATTATTATTAATTGATTTTAAATTATAACATGATAAACTGGAATTATTGAAACCTTTTTAATGAATCGTTTTTGCTAGATTGTTATTTTAAACAAAACTATAATAAAAGGAATTTTTTTTCGTGGAGTTAATTTTCTTAGACTGGGAACACAGCAGAGATTTGAAACATTTTGTGCTATCGGCGCTATTTTCTTTTTCCGTTTGTTGATTTGTTCCAATCTCCAAACTCGAGTGTGTTTTTTTGCTTGTTAGTCAGTAATGTTGTAACTCTTAAGGACATAGAATAAAATAACAAGATAGACCACAATTAACATGTCTCCCCAAAAAAAAAGGAGTGTTCTATAGAATTATATGACATATATATTTATAGAATTGTCATCTAAGACAATAAATAATTCAATTCATTACGGCACGGCAGTAATATTTGTTTTAATAAAAGGTTTTATTTAACTTGAAAACAAAACAGGGCGAAACAAAAATATTTTTAAAAGTGAAAAATGTTTTCGGCAACTGGCATGTCACTTTGACAGTGACTTTTCGTGACATATCTTTGTTTACAAAAAAGATCTAAGATTCTGAAACGGGGTATAAGTAATATTTTTTACAGCCTTACCAATAAACTCTGTATAACGGTTGGATAGTTACACAATGTTTCGTCTCTTTCGATTTAGTTTAAAATTGTCAAAAAAAAAACAAAGACAAAACATTGTGTAACTATACCACCGTTATACTCTGTTTATTAGTAAGACCCCTTATATTTATAGTCATTACGTATATAGGGTGTGGCGTAAAGAATGGATAATGCTTAATCAGCGAGTGGGGGACAAAGAAATTGAGTAAAAAACAAAATCTTGAATAAAAAACAAAATCGTGTCGGATGTCTTTATTTTGTGTTAAATTAATTGACTAAAAATTTACCTAAGGAACCGAACGCACTGATTTACAAACCTTTTTATACAAATAAACATAATTAGCTACGTATAGATTATTACTTAATTCTTTAACATAATAATAATTGCGAGGACAAAAATAAAAATTTACATTCGGACAGTTAAAAGTAGTGAATTTCAGATGATTAGAAATTACACATTCAATTATAATAAATCAGAAAATATCTAGTTACTAGATAGGTAGGTAGGTACTATCTATACCTACCCAATGCCATCGTTTTTAAAAACGCTCCTAGGTGGCGTGTACGACATGTCACAACTCACATTCAAGTAGTTTATTATAGTTTATTATTTTGTCTTAGTAGGTACTTTTGATTTAATTCATAGGAAACATTTTTGTTTAAATTAAAACTTTATTAATTAATAATATAATTACTTAAATCACATCTTGTGCAAATAAATAAACTTAATCTTGTTGCAAGCGCCAACAGATACAAAAACCTTTAACTTAGTTTATAATTAATTATCTCATCATGAAATCGGGTTCATATACAACAACTAAACAAAGATATTTGATAACGAGACGAGCCGGTCGTTTGCCTGATGGTAAGCATAACGCCGGCCCATAACTATATTGATACAAAGATGTTCTGGTGTCAATGAATACAATAGTGAAATAATAAAAACACGCAATATAGTAGGCATTAATTTGACGTAGGCGGCGTGTATTCTACCTAACCTTACTTTAACTTATCCAGGAGGCCACTTCAAGGAATTCAAAATAACTAAAGTTATGTCTTATTGACACAGTCTCGTGACGTGCTGTATGGGACGGTGCACTATTTAATGTTATTATTTTTCCGACTATAATAACAATTATCATTGCATTCAAAAATCTCTTATGAATTCGTATCTTGAACTTTTTTTTAGCCAGATTGGTTTGTGTAGGTATTGTTGCCAATTACAAATATAAATCTTTAACTTTAGTTTTGTTTAGTTCAATCAAAACCTTAACCGTGTTACCACAAAAACACTTTTAGACGCCTATTTACGTAGATAGTGTCTAAAGATAAACGTCTAAAATTATTAGAAATGTCTCAACAGTAGAGTTAGACTACGCTACGGTTAGACGCTACTTAAATCAAGATTTGAGGTTGCCCATATTTAAACACGCAACTAAGGCATGTTTAGCAGTTAAACGCAGTTTAACACAGGTTTAGGGTGTGTTTAATGTTTTTGTGGTAAGACCGTAAAAATCTAAATTAGCATTAAGTATAACCTTTTTTATTGACATTTTACGTTTTTTGGTTATGCAACCAGAGAAAACGAATTTCAACCTATCGTAGCCCCCATTTCTGCATCCGACACGATCAAACCAACCAGTTAATATTAATCATTAACGTATCCGAAACTGATCATTATGGATTTCTATCCATACTTAAAAATACGACTAGTGATTTAGACAAATTTTCAACAATTACGCGATATATATAGTTTTTATACAATGACTCCCGACTTGTATCAAATCTAGCAACGTATTACAAAACTGTAAAACCTCTAAAATAAACGCTAAGCTGCATTTGACAGTTAATACTCTTAAAACACAAAATAATTATACAGTATATAAATACTACAGTACTCAATCATTCTACAAAACCAGCAAAATTACTTCAATATTTCCCAATATAATTAAATGAAATGTACTTATCGCTTTGCTAGCATTAATCAAGCTTAAATATAAGAATACTGACTGTCACACACAGCACTATTTTGACTAGAAACAAAAAAATCACGATGTTTCTAAAACAATACTTACCAAATAGAAATAATTACTAGTGCCCCTGGGATTAGAAGCATTTAGTAACTTATTAACCCCTAATAAGCGAAAAAATTCACTTGTTCCACCTTTAAAAATGAAAGTGGCTATTGTACTGTAAATGTGTCTCTCTATTTTGTGGTAATTAATTTAGGATTTATTTCTTGACCTGGATACATAGTCCTTAAGTCGCAATATTAGAAACAATTTTCGAGTCGAAGTGACGCTTCAGTAAAGCGGTAGATACTTTACTGAAGCGTCTATGGAGTTTTGGACAGAATACGAAAATACACGTTTTTCGCCTTTGTACTATTTGCCTTTCACCCATGCACGTTTACGAACACTTAATGGTTAATAATCCAACATTATTACACATTAACACTCGAAGAAACATAGGTTTTAGTAAATAACACAAAATCAACAACAGCACATTTTCGCATTCCCGCCAAACTCTCTCTATTTTGTGGTATGTTTTAGTGTTGCCATACAGATAGCGTAGCATCTTAAAAAATATAAAGTCGCCTTTAGCTTGACAATAAACCTAAAATATATATTTTAGGTACTACAAAGAAACTTACGTTAAACAATCATGTCCTTTGCCTATTTATTAAATTAAATATAGGTACATACAGCTAAAAGTACTTATTTGATTCTTTAGAATCTTCATCTCTAAAAAACTCTTGGTTGGATCAGTTATTGATTTATTACTAAAAAGTGAAATTATCTGGCACATATTGTTAAAATAGAACAATCTTAGGCACTGTTAGACCGTAGTGTGTATTGAATGAAATGTTTGTCTATTCTCCCTAACAATTAACGTCTTAAATAACTGTTTTACCACTTTTTATTAGTTATTTTAAGGTTGATAGAACTTGTCTTTTTTCCTTTGATAGGTTATCGTTTGACTGTTATTTTATGGTAAATCCGCAAGACCTAGGCTCTTATTAATAAATAGGTAGTGTTAAACGGTTGAATAGTTAAACTATGTTTTGTCTCTTTCGATTCAATTTAAAAATGTCAAAGAACAACAAAGACTAAACGTAGTTTAACACCGTTTAACATTGTTTATTAATAAGGCCCTAGAAAGGAAACTGCCTCTCAAGTGTGGCTGTCAGAACACATGGATATTTTTCATCTTGAAGGCGGTAGACACCGAATGCCGTATCACAATGACGTCGTTGTATTCATTCGACGATATAGAGGTAAAAGCGATTCAAAGAAATTTCTGTTTGTCAAAATGGCCACAGTGCCAATGTGAATAAAACACTTATTACCAGGTTTGTTTCACCTGCCGTTTGTTCTATCTGAAAGATTTATCAGAAAAAATTCCAAGATAACGGAATTAGTCTGACAAAACATCCCGCGTAGCACGCGTGTTTTACGTGTGCCAATATGCATGTCAACACAGTATATTTAGTTTATGAAAGGCGACTTAATTATTCTGTATAAATAAGCAATTTTTAATTAAACGCAGTAAAAAAAATACAGATTGCGTGTTGCCACTTTTTGAGGGTATAAAGATAGTGATGTGAACAAATGAAAAATTTTAAGTACCTACTTAAATTGATCTGAACTGAAGGATATATCGATAGATCTTGATAAATATAGGTTCTCATAACATTAGTGGCCCGTGCCACTTTTTTTTCAATGTAAATTGTTCTTTCCTTTTACAACGTTGACATAAATTTTAGAGCTACCTACAATGGTATAATTGTAGTGTGTACTCACAGAATTTAGAAAAACTATGTATACCTACTTATATTTTGCAAGAATTGTTTAAGGCCTTCGTTAATTTTCTTTTTAAGATTTTATTCGTAACGTAAGTACTTTTCTATTTTAAATTCTTGGTAGCGCTATATATAAACTAAGTTGAATTGTGGTGTTCGTTGGAGCACTTCAAGCACGTTTTCGATCCTAATATTACCGTATTTTTGGTAAGTTTCATAATAATGCTCCCCGAGGAGTTTTACAAAAATACTTCTGAACATTTTCAATATTTCTTGGAACTCTTTCAGATAGAATCCAACTGCACTGATGTCCTCCTCGTGTCTATCAACGAATATAAAACTGCGAATAAAGTATGTACAAAATAATACACACAATCGACGTGGTATAGGATAGTACACTTAGGTCATATTATTCTATCGAGTACTTGGCTGCAGCTAAAATATTGTTTATAGGTAGCTTTTGCTTTCAAAAGATCGTTTTCGTATGAAGGCAGGATTTTTTAAAACTCGGGAAACTTTGAACCTCAGGAGCGATTTTGTATTGAGAAAACAAGATATCGATTTTCAAATATCGAATCAAATATGTATTATCGGTCCTGCCGATATTTGTTTCTAATACTTATTACCAAAATATTTTATCAACAAATTGCAATGTATTTATTCGATTTCTCAGATCGGCGCCGTTTACAAAAAGCTTATAAAAACTCAACTGAAAACAATCAACATAATAATTTAATAAGCGATTCATTATTATACAATTTTATTTTCTTTTCGAAAAGCACAATTTTTCCGACGCTGTCGCAACGCTGGCAATTTGACTTTGCTTATTTTAACAAAAATAACAAAAACTAGATTAATTGTATAATTTCATTATTTCGACAAGCGCAGTTTTACTGCGCTTAGACTACACGTTAAGGCTTTTCTATACGACTGCAGTTAAAGGCAAATGTTTCACTAATATATTTAAACAAAATAGGAAAATACAGCACCCATGCTACAACGTCTAATTTACAGAACTATTTACTCTTCGAATGCAGTTAAGTACGTTACAAAACCTAATTTAAATTATTGTAAACAAAACCGTTTGCCGGGCTTAAGTTTACGTCAGCTCAACCAAAATTCGAAGAGCCCTCAAATCGTACAAAGTCAAATAACCAGCGTTGTAAACTTACAAACTATATGTATCTATTTTTCTTGGTCCGAAGACTCGACGTTTTCAGTTTGTGCAAATTTCAGGAACACCTGCTCCAGTGTCGTCTGACTAAAACTGTATTCCACGATGTTTAGCTTTTCTTTTGCTGAAAATATATCTTGAAGTGATTATCTGGTTAAACGAATCAAGATCATGCATCATCATATATTTCTCCCTAATTTTTTTTAAAAAAAAAGTTAATATACTGAAAAGAGAAATATACTGTCTTTAGATGAGACGCCAGCACCACAGTTTAGATAATAGTACATTTACCAGCTACTACTCACTTTAGTGATTGTGAAACGTTAACGTTAGTTTTATCTAAATAAATGACTTATAACCAAAATATTGTTTACAAAACAAGCTTTCAGTTTTAATTCTGCTAAGAACACAGAAGACGATATCGTTGTAGTAACAATTTTTGGTGCCCAACGTGGGGCAATTCATTTAACTTATTTTGCGTGTACGTATAAAACTTTGCAATAAGGATGCCCTGGAATTTGAATTAAAAGCTTGTGAAAAATTAATACCTAGATAACATATGAGTACAAGTACATAAATAATTTTGGCATTCAATGTGGTAGCTTTCAAGATTGCTAAGTGTGTTTGGGCGTGCTAAAATTCTGCCAAGTAATTTTTCAGTATAATTTAAAAAATACAGGTGGAAATATAAATTTGGCGCCCAACGTGGGACAAGCTTTAGTTTGGTAGAACACCTTGTTATTTTATAAATACTAACAGTAATCAGGTCTTACCATCCTCGATCTGCTGGAAACACCTGGCTAAGCTGGAGACGGCTGACTGCGGGACTGAGAACACGAGTCTTTCAGCGAAGCTCTCCTCGAGGATAGCCGAGGGGAACAGGTTTGCGACCAGCGCTATTGCTGCGTCAGCACTCGCGCCACCCCCGCTGGACTCCGTCCTGAGTTAGAAGTTCTGGTTTATAAAAGCGTCTGATATATAAAAAATTTCGCTGAACCGGACTGCAATAAAAAAAAGGAGATTGCTGTCATTCCCTGTATATTCTCTTAGTCGGATCTCATAGCACTCACGATTGACGTAAACTTTAAATGCCATTTCTTCAATGAAAAATTCCGAATTTCAAAATCTCGTCGAACAAACGTTGTTGACCTCCACGAGTAGACTTGACCTCCTTTCGGGAACTTACCAATTCAAAGTCAGCCTGTATAGGGTCGTTACCTGTGGTGGTGGAGCGCGGGCGGCGGGGAGGCGCCCCCCACCAGCGGCGTGTGTATGCTGGCGTCCACCGCCTCCGTGTCAGCGACCGCGAACTCTGACCCGCCGCCCGAACCACCTGGGAACACAAGCCAGTCACCAATCTATTTTTTATATTATTTAACAGCAGCGCGTGTACACGTACACGCGCTGCAACCAGTCGGAGCGGCCGCGTGTAGCTGAAGAGGTACTGAATACCTCGAAACCGGTCGGGCAATCGTCGCGAAGCTCGGCTGTACCATGTAAGTGAATCCGGTTAAATAATATAAATTTGAGTCATACTTACGTAAGTTTTAATCAATCAATTTTTTTACATACTATTTGGTAACGGAACGAGCGGCTCGTTTTGTCTGATGTAAAGCATAAAGCAACGCCAGCTCATAACAATTGCAGTACCCATATAACTTTCCAATGCAAAGGCGCACTGCATTGCATAGGTACCATCGAGGTAATATGTACTAACGTCGTAGGAGCTATGTGAAACAAAAGTCTTGTTCCATTTTTGACAGTTTAAACTAAAGACCGCTGCAGCGCTAATACCATAATTATGTCGTCTAACCAAACAAATAAAACATGTAGCGCTAGATTGCGTCTAAGGTGTAGTTTTCTCGCGATCAAAAGGTCGAAAGCTCCGCTAATTTCACGGCGCTTACGCGTTTTGTTCAAGGAAGGACTGGGATAGTTGCGGTGCATGGACTGCAGAGTGTGGCGCAAAATATGCCTTTGCGGCGACGACTCTATACGTAGTAATAATAGCTCGATGTTGCATACTGCATTGCGTTCGGTACCCCGAGACATTGTAATTCCAGTAATTTCATTGAACACAGTAATGTTTGCACATTCGTGCTTAGCGGCAGATTACACGCCCAAAGCGATGGTACCCTTCCAGACTGACAATCGTCGACATGAAATGTGAGATCTACCAAAATTGGTAAATGTGCAATCGGTAAAAACATTCTTTAGAGAAACTTGTGTTTCGTTCACAGAATTGAGTCATGTCCTATGCTTCCATGCGCGTTTCAGAACTAAAATAAAGAAAGAAGTAAATTTGAACTTCGTTTAATATCCGTAGTAAAGAGTTGATTTCTCTTACCTTCATCAGCCTCTCCTAAGGACGGTGAGTTTTCTGAAGACCTCAACGGCGACGGTGACAATGAAGGCTCTGTCTCCATCGCCTGTAAAATACATAGAAACCATTGAATTACTGAAAGAAGAAAGTCGTGTTACAATTTGTTTTATAGTAGGTGGTGCATGGAGCGCAAACTAAGAAAGAAGTTCTTTACCGTTAATTTTTGTCCAATCTTCATTTCTAACGTGTACCCTGCTCCATACAGATTTTTCAGGTGCTGCGTTGAGCCGAGACACCTAAAATACAATTGCACAGTTTGAATTGTTTAATGACTCTCAAACCGACTAAGGCATGATATACCTGATTTAATCTCAAGTTGATTTCAATTGAAAACATTCAAATCAAAAGATTTGGATGCTTTACAGAAGCAAATAGTTGCTTAAGAAATTCCAATTCCGCTAATTTGTTTAGTGCACAAAGAAAGACATGTTTTTTTAATTCTATTAGATAACGAGAAGAGCTGGTCGTTTGCGTGATGGTATACATAATGCGGACTTATAATAGCAGTGCCACTCAGAAATTTGAAACACAGAGACCTGAGCGGCACTGGTTTACGCTTGTTACTCCGGGATTGAGTATTATTATCTACTACACGTATTAAGTGTCATGGTGGCATAGACTTGATAAAATTAGGTTCTCAGGAACAACAATGGCGTCAGGAAAGAGCTTACCTCAGGCCTCCTTTGACCATGATCCCTACTCTGGAACACAGCGCATCAGCCTCTTCCATGGAATGTGTTGTAAGAATAGCACCTTTTTTGCCCTGCAAACATAAATCAAGGCTAATTAAAAACCAGTAAACTGAAGTTCTTTGGTCACATCTCCAACAGTCAAAAGCCAAAGGCAGAGTTGTGGTTCAAAACTAAGTGGAAGGCACAAAATTATGCGATCAATTACTTGGATCAACTTCATTCAAAAGCTACTAATTCACTCTACCGAGGCAGGCGTGCGACTGTCTCAAAGTGTGACCTCACCTACGTTTAAACAGTCACTTACCTGGAAACTAGCCAGGATCGTGTCCCAGAGGAACCTCTTACTCCTCGGGTCCATGCCCGTGGACGGCTCGTCCAGCAGCACCACGCGTGGGCAGCCCACCATCGCCAGCGCGAAGGAAAGCTTCCGGCGCGTGCCTCCAGAACACTCCTCGGCGTTTTTGCTCGCGTGCTCCATGATCTGAAGACCGTTCAGGTACGCCTCTACTATTCTAAGGGGAGAGAACGGTTTTTATTATGGTTAAAATAAATTTGGATGCTTCCATGCTCAGCTATTCTTCGGTGTAAATTCTGTGTTGTTTCTTAAATGTTATTACAAGATTCACATTGAAAACAGTTCATTATCGCTTGTACACTCCTCAAGGCTTTAGGAGATGGCAGGGTTCTTGACTGAGGCACCCAGATAGACTAGATCCCACCATTTGCCCACCATTTCTGATAAATACAGCATTAGTTTTAGTCTGTGATTCGGGTAGACGAGCATTTCAGAGACCCGCTGTTAGAGTCTTTTATTTTAACTTTCCTAGGTGCTCTCTTGGGGCCTATATGAATAAAGCATTTTGAATTTGAATTTGCCATTGAGCGATACTAACCTAGGTGTATCACTCCTGCTGACTCCCCGGATGGCTGCGTAGCACTCTATATGCTCCCTAATGGTGACGTTCTTCCACAGAGCGTCGTGCTGCGGACAGTAGCCCAGCAACCTGAACGCCGACGACGGGTAGTCGTCAATGTTCTGATTGCCTAATATAACCTGGAATGGATGTGGTGGTGTTAAAGTTTTGAAGTGTTGTTGAGTCAGGAGCTCAGGAGCTGTTTAGGCTCCGACTCAAGAGACGTGTTTGAAGAAAAAGAAGGGTTTTTGCCTGTCGTTCTGCATTCTCGCATATATAGCTTCAATAGTGAAGCAAAATTCATAGAATGGAAAAGGACGAGACATGTGCCCGATACAACACAGCACGTTAGTGTGAACCTGACCATACTAAATTATGATTTGTATGAATTCGTTTTCTCATGAGAATCAAATGTCTATATTGAAAAAATTGGGAATCGAATAGGAACGTCAAAAATGAGATTCAAAGTAGGGCGTATTTACTAAGCGTTAAAACACCCCATACAAATTGGATAGAACATCTGACGTCACTTGTTCAACGCGGGCCGTAATGCTGTACTAAAAACATGCATTTAGTGTTTCATGCAACATCCCTATTTGATATCATTCTGTCGCCCCACGTCACACCCCGGCACTGAGCATGGTCCATACCGTGCCGCACGTGGGGCGCTCCTCAGCCGTGATGATCTTCATGGTGGTGGTCTTCCCGGCTCCATTGTGCCCGAGCAGCCCGAACACCTCCCCTCCCTCCACGGCCAGGCTCAGCCGCGCCAGCCCCGCGCGCCGCGCCCCGCCGCCCCCCGCGTCCCCCGCGCCCCAGCACCCGCCGCCGCCCGTGCCGCGGACTTTGTACTCTTTGCGAAGGTTCTACAACAAATAAGACGGACGTACGTCATCAGTCATGAGAGTCAAGAGAGGTTGTTAATCGACTTTACGGGCAAATTCTACTGCTTCTATTGATTGGTCGAAGAGTAACGAGTGAAATTGGTAATTGACTTTACGAGGGAATTAAGGGACATTCTTGATCAGTCAAGAGAGAATCAAGAAGGAGAGAGAGAGGGAATGGCATCTTTATAAGTGGATTAGGCAATATTATTTTTGATTAACCCATTAATGGCTGGCAAGTTTCTGTTTCTGCTTCTATGACACACTTCTGGGATGATACCGTGTCTTTGAGCTTTGTGTCTACTTACATGGACTACTAAAGGTGGCGCACTATGGCTCGGCTGCTGAAGGATCGCTGCCACTCTTCTCCGCTCCTTCTTCACGTCTTCATCTTCTCTGCCGTCACTCGCTGCGTCTGCTTCTATGTCACACTTCTCTGATGGTTTACGTCTTCTCTATAAAAGGATATTAGGTTCTTAACAGTTTGTATTGGATATTTTAAACGCTGCTAAAATCCTCTCACCAACAGTTATAAATCGAAAATGTCCAAGTAGGTTTCCAGCGTATGGTTCGCTTTGGGAAGTATGCTCTGCCAGATGACATGGTCGATTTTCACGTTTCAGAAGTAGAAAGGTATTAAAGTAGCAGCGGAGCAGTAAAGTGGAAGTTTGGAGTTGATAGCTTAGAGGAACCTTGGCCGTGAGGTAGCTCGCCAGCGGCGCCGTGCGCGTGCGCAGGTTGAGAGGAGGTAGACACTCACCGGACAGACACGGGCGCCGCTCTTGAGGCGGTCGGCCAGCAGCAGCGCGCCGCAGTAGAGCGGCACGTGCAGCAGCATGGCGGCCAGCAGCACGCACACCTCGGCCGTGAGGTAGCTCGCCAGCGGTGCCGTGCGCGTGCGCAGGTTGAGAGCAGGTAGACACTCACCGGACAGACACGGGCGCCGCTCTTTGAGGCGGTCGGCCAGCAGCAGCGCGCCGCAGTAGAGCGGCACGTGCAGCAGCATGGCGGCCAGCAGCACGCACACCTCGGCCGTGAGGTAGCTCGCCAGCGGTGCCGTGCGCGTGCGCAGGTTGAGAGCAGGTAGACACTCACCGGACAGACACGGGCGCCGCTCTTCAGGCGGTCGGCCAGCAGCAGCGCGCCGCAGTAGAGCGGCACGTGCAGCAGCATGGCGGCCAGCAGCACGCACACCTCGGCCGTGAGGTAGCTCGCCAGCGGTGCCGTGCGCGTGCGCAGGTTGAGAGCAGGTAGACACTCACCGGACAGACACGGGCGCCGCTCTTGAGGCGGTCGGCCAGCAGCAGCGCGCCGCAGTAGAGCGGCACGTGCAGCAGCATGGCGGCCAGCAGCACGCACACCTCGGCCGTGAGGTAGCTCGCCAGCGGCGGCGCCGTGCACGTGTCACGCAGGTTACACGTCACGTACACCCTGACAACAGTGACAACAATGACAAACGTGACACTTAAAAACGTGACATTTAAAAATGAGCTTAAGTGAGACGGGATATTAATCCATGGCTTTGGGAATACCGCTTCCATTCCAATGATGGATTTTTCCGCCTAACTATTAAATAATTTTTTGGTCGCTATGACTGTAATAGAGAAAATAGAGATGCGGTTCATTATTCAGTGATATTAATAAAGTGTACACCTATTTTCTGAACTGGCTCATATACTCCCATTGATACTCGATCTTAAGGATTCGTAATTGTATATTGATGATATAATATTCAATGATAATTTTGTAGGCAGGTGTGACGTTCATCATTAGGCAAACGGCCACTCATTGACACAGAAACTCAATCGTCTTTACATCTCTCAGATTTATATGAAGCTACAAGTCCGTATGCCTGATGCAAATACATAACTCTGTAGCACCATGAATGATATTGATGCAGCCAATGTAGATTGAAAGAAGTAGCTCACCTGTCCACATAATATATGATGGCGTAGGGAACATACATGACGTCCACTAGACTAAAGAAGACATGCATCCCAAAGGCAATGTCATACGCTGGAAACAAACAGAGTTTTTTCATCAGAATTATTGGAACAATAGCGAAATTACTACTAGAGATAGCTGGTACTAATTTAAAGTCAACTTTTTCTAAAAGATTTATCCATGGGCGTACTGCTTCCCAATTTAAGGTTGTCCAACAAGTGACAACAGGCCTCACGATATCGTGGACTCTCTTTTCAAATAAGAATTTGAGAAAGGGATAGAATATAGTTTAGACCTGTCAAATTAGTCCACTTGCTTGTAAATAGTGTAAATTTAGTAACATCTAATTTGTCAAGTAAGGAAGATATTTGAGAACCCTAAGACTAAAATCAGATCTGTCGGACATCCTCTAACCCTTTCTCATGTTATTAATTGGAAAGAGAGATTGAAACTAAAATTAGGTTTAACCAAAATTGTGACCAATCAAATTCTTGCTAATCATAAGGATAATGTGGCTAATCATAACATCGTTATTACTTACTCCATTTGAAAGTGTCCAGCACTGCAACCAACAGGAACGGTATGACTCCAACCCAGGTGGTGATATTCGGCATGATGCTCTGCGCGGAGTCCATCTTGTCGAAGATGTAAGAGATGCAAGTATTGAAGAGGATCGCTGAGGGGGAGTACAGCGTGAGCAGGAGCACCAGCATAAACATGGCAGACGGGTTGTTGAGACTGGGAATGTCGTTAATCCAAATCTGGAAGACAATATACTCGATTTAGACAAATGTGCCTTAACTAGGTAGGACTAGCTCTTCTGCGAGTGTCCATCTGGGTTGGTACCACCGCTTTGCTCGTGAAGTCTACTGCCAAGCAGAAATGTGCAAGCATTACTGTGTTCCGGTTTGATGAGCAAAGTAGCTAGTGAAATTACTGGGCTTATGGTAAGAAATTGAGAGAAGTTAGTGTGTTGTGTAACCTTTCTGATACGAATGTAGTGTGGTCATACGTACCAGTATTAACACTCCGGCGCAGGTGATGATCATGATCACTGACAGAATTGTGAAGAAGGTGAGGAAGTACATCCACATAGAGAGCCCGTTTATCCTCAACTGATTCCTTGCCTTTATCTGAAACGAGAATACACAATATCTAAAACATCATCCTCCCGTAGTTACATACTTTAGTTCACTTGTGATATTAGCGCGGAAACATTGTAAACTCGATTACTCGACGAAAATAATAATTCCATTCAAATGTGTCGTAGTTGTAGTATAATAATTATGTAAAACTTAGTGAAAATATATTTTTAATGCTGTCTTATTATTAGAATATTTAACCATTCTAACTTTG
The DNA here is from genome assembly GCA_907269065.1 of Crocallis elinguaria. Lineage (NCBI taxonomy): Eukaryota > Metazoa > Arthropoda > Insecta > Lepidoptera > Geometridae > Crocallis > Crocallis elinguaria. The sequence continues at coordinate 17,076,064 of OU026071.1, read as the reverse complement.
GTCCAGCAAGATTTAAGATCGATTACAGGATAATACACATTATGGTACAATATACTAAAGCCTCACTGCAGTACCGCAAAGACCAACGTCTTCCAAAGTTTTGGGTAGCACTGTATATGTTATGAGCAAGAGTTACGCTTATCGTAAAGCAAACGTGTTGTTAGTAGTAACCCTAACTCTTCTGCGAGTGTCCGTCTGGGTTGTTACCACTGTTTTGCTCGTGAAGTCTGCCGCCAAGCAGTAATGTGCGAGCATTACCGTGTTCCGGTTTGATGAGCAGAGTAGCCAGTGAAATTACTGGGCTTATGAGACTTAATACCTAATGTCTCAGGGTAACGAGTGCACTGCAATGCCGCGCAGGCCTTTTTGTTTCAAGCTTCTGAGTGGCACTGTTATTGTTATGGGCCGGCGTTATGCTTACCATTAGGCAAACGACCAGCTCGTCTCGTTACCAAGTAGCATAAAAAAAACTGTTTCTCGTCTTGGTATGTACGTCATTATGAATAAAAACCAGGCCCTACCTCCCGATCGTACACGATGTCCACCGCCAGCGTGACAGGAACCAGAGCGAAGATCATCCCGACGAAGATGGCGCAGATGACGTTGCCCACGTTGAACTCCTCCTGCTGTTCCGTCTGCTGGAAGGGGTGCACCGCCACCTCGATCGGCTTGAAGTTCTCCAGCAGGCCCACTGCCGCCATCATCATCCTAAACCAAGATTGTTGGTTCATATAGACAATCTTCTAGACTTAGAAGTAGTATAATTGTTAGTTATAATATAAATGCTAGATCCTCTCCTAGTAGGAAATATGTTTTTCTTTCAATTTATATTACCTGGATGCGGGGCCCCTAGTCGGTGCTGGGCCCGTAGGCAGTTGCCTACTTTGCCTTATGGATAATCCGGCCATGCTCGTGTGTCTCTCACGGGTGACGCCCACTAGCTGCACGGCACGGTGGAATGCTGAGGATCCTTCAGCATTCCACGGGATGCCGAAGGATGGCCGAGGCATCCTGTGGATGCTGAAGGAATCACCGTTGACGGATCGAAGTTCTGACGCGGCATCCCGCCATCGACTTGTAACGGTATCAAATAAATGTGAGTGCTAAAGGTGTTAAGATAAGGTTCGAAATCATTTGAGCTTGCAAAAATTGTTTGGCATGCCGTGCCGCCAGTGGGCGCCGGTTGTGAGGGTTCCCCGGCGTCACCTGTAGACGGCGTTGTCGAGCATGTTGACGAGCACGGGCAGCCCGTGCGCGTACGTGGAGTTGTAGTAGGCGCGCACGTGCGCCAGCGGCCGCGGCGCCGCGCGCACGCTGAAGGCGCCCAGGTTGTCCATCCGCAGGAACGATGAGAAGTTGCCGTCGTACTCCACGATCGGGTGCGCGCCCAGCATCTGCGGAGCAGGCCTTCGTGACAAGGCTTAACATATTCGGCACTTGACTGCTTCCAATCGTTTTATGGGGGAAAGAGGTAACTACTGGTGGAAATCAGCGCACTATTCTGGTGCCTTTAAAATCTGACAAATTTACATGAAGGCGTTCTAAGTTTCTTACAAATTGTACGGGACTTGGTTGCTTCACTTGCTTTGCTGCTTGATTTTATGGGAGAAAGAGAACTGCAGGTGGAAATCAGCGCACTATTCTGATGCCTTCAAAATCTGCCAAATTTACACGAAAGTGTTTATTTTCATCTAATCCTACTTCCTACTTAATATTATAAAGGCGAAAGTGTGTTTGTTGGTTTGTCCTTCTTTCACGCAGTAACGGAGCAACGGATCGACGTGATTTTGGCATAGATATAGTTTATGGACCGGAGAGTAACATACTTATGCTACTTTTTATTCCGAAAAAAGGCACGGTTTCTGTGGAAACTAAAATCAATTTGTAAAGTTATACGAAGACCTCATTCAATTGCTCTAAGTACTTACACTTTCGACAAAAGAGTGTTGAAATTACAGTCAGGATTATGTACCAACAAGATCGTTAAGAAAACAAAGCATACCTCCAAAGATTCCCTAAAGTCCATCATATCCTTCAAATCGGTCATCTCGCTGTGCAGTGCTATGGGCGTTCTGTTGAGGTATGCGTTGGGGTCCAGTTTCAGAGGCTGTGTCCGAAACATCACTATCTGCCGTGACTTGATGTAGAGACCAAGTGCGCAGGATACTAGAAATAAAAAGAAAGAACCGAATCTAAAGACACTAAACAACAAAAATAATTAGTATGAAAAATAAATAAAGGCGGCAGGTCATGGTCGTCAGAAGAAAGGAATTGGATCATTTAGTGCAGAGGCCACCAGAAGTGATGGTGTGAATGGTGGATGAAGGCTGATATAGGTTGCTAAATAAGATTATATAATGTTATTTAAAATGGATTTCCGCGAAGTACCTACCTACCTAACGCCTGATTCCATGAAATATCTTATTTGTTGCTACTGATTCGTCTCCCTGTCGGTTAGGGAAAAAATCGATTACCACGTAGAGATTGTGTAAAGATGTTTTGGCATTTGTCTGCTGTTGTCAATACTTACTGATAGGCATGAAGATCATGACGTATAGCTTGTAAGGGTCGCGGATCATGCGGACTGTTCGGATGTAGACCATGGCGCAGAACGTCCGCCAGCAGTGAGGGTCCGTCTTCACCAGCTCGCTCAGGGCATCCACTGACACTGGCACTTCTGGAGCAACCTGAAGGTTCGTCTCGAAAACTGTATCTTGGCAAATTTTACAGAACAGGACATTCAGCAATTAGACATAGTAGACGTGCAGCTGTTACCTCTGTACCTCAATTAAATTTAAGTTTTGAGCAAACAGCGTTTATGTGTTAACCGTGTCGTACGTCTTCATAAAAATTACTGCGCTGAAGTCACATAACCCATAAGCGTATTACATCTCCTCATGAAAGCTTTGAAATACTTGCAAGAGCGACGTATTTCCCCGTGCGCTTCTGTTCAATTACTATTTTCTATTCTAAAACATCGCACGCCATTTACTGATGTCCTTTATTTGGTAGACATTTCATTCAAGTTCTTCGAATGAAGACAACTAACAAGACGCGAATAAGATGGCATCAGCAGTTCGTTTTGTGACTGTCCACTTCACGATTGAATATGAAATAGAAAATACGGTAATCACGAGGAATGTATTTCAAGACTCACCTTGACATGTTCGACTCCATGGTTGGTCGAATGCAGGGCGTGAGATGCGGGAGGCGTAGGTAATGATGTTGCTTTCTGGTTGTCTTTGTCGTTTAGTTCCTGAAATGGGTCCCAAGAGAGCGCATGTTATTTCAATTTTCAATGACTAATATATAGGTAGGTATTAACTAATTTTGCAACAATTCAAGAAGAAGGGCAAGAATTTCAAATCGTATTTTTACTGATACGTTGTTACGGAATTCATATAAAAAATACGTGTATCAATAACAAAAGCTTAATCAACTCCTCTACATACTGTAAGCATTTACGGCCAATTTTAAGCAAATGGTCTACAATAAATCTACCTACTAATCATAAAACATAAGTAGCTAAGGTACCTACTTGAAAATTTTCGGTGTTACAAACAAATTATTTACTAACCAATCAAATAATTAAAATAGTACAATGACAGGTAACAATAAGATTTAGCATCAGTATTCTCTGGAAGAGTTCCAGGCGTTGGAATAAAGAAGCACGTAGGTAGATGCCAGTTGGTGTATTTCAAATATCATTTTCTAGCCATTACACATTGTATCTATAAAATAATCAAAGCTTACGAAACAAATCTGTTATGGCATTATCACAAACAGGAAAAAAGTCACTGCAAGCCGCTACGACCGGTTTCATATATCAGGGTTTCCAAAAGCGTCCATGTTGTACAGATACAACTTTTAACTTTTTCCGTATTTTACTGTTTCTCATTTTTGTATCTGCTTTCTTTAGATTTTTAACAACATTTCACGTATCACTTTACTCACTTTTTGGTTATTCGTTCCGTTAGTGGTTAAACACACCCCAATGATCTAGAGGATTCTGTAACTCTTTATCGAACAAATTTTTTAAGGATGACAAAAACAGGTTTATACTTCAGTAAATTATAATACTTCTACTTTCTACAGGTTTATGGTTACGGTGTTGATGACGACGCCCTCTACATTAGCTCTGCGCAATCCGTTCCCAATTGTATCGTCGCAGTCACCTGGTAGCTCTTGGTCTTGGTCACCTGGTAGCTGAGCGTCTTGCTCTGCAGCGACAGGCTGCGCGACAGCGCGCGCGCTCGCACCAGCTTCACGGAGGACACGCCCTCCACCGACTCCGTCTCCTCCGCGTTCTCGCCCTCCAGCGACAGGAACACCTCCTCCAGGGTCGTCATGGACACGCCGTAGCTGGTTACACCTGGAAACACGATGTCGGTGTAAATGTGTGGAGCGTGGTTTGTAGCTGCGTAGCAAAGGTGGCCGAAAATTTGTTCCACAGTCTTTGTCTGTACAACAAGTAGTTTCTACAGGCAGTCTTTCATTTTCTATGCAAAATGGTGGGATCTAAACAGCAAGTCTGTATACGTCTAAAATAATTTATCAAAAGGTTTAAAAGTAAAAAAGGGTTAAATGGTAAGTCTAGAAAAAAAATAGGTCTTTGATGGATTTAAATTAACAGTTCTCTAATTAAGTTCAGCCTCGTCTACTTTCTTACTTCAGTACAAGTGCTCGTATATAACTGCTGTGAACAGTTCTTAAATAAATTACTTCGTTAATATTGCGTAGCAACAACTGGCTCGCAGCCAAAGAGTAGATTTTAACGACAAATCGTTACGGCAGGTTACACCGTGGGCCGAGGCTACAAGACAGCTCACCGAGCCGGTTGGTCTTCTCCTTGATCTCGTGCTCGATGGCGTGGAACAGCGGCGGGAACAGGTGCACGGCGTAGTGCGGCAGGATGTAGGACAGCTCGCGGCCGTGGCGCCGCGCCTTCTCCGCGCGCGGCACGTGCCCGCGCACCAGCCGCGTGATCTGGTGCTCCCGGCACGCGCCTGCGCACATGCAACAGTGTTGTCACGACCAAATCAACAAAATATATATTGAGTAGGAAAAACATTAAAAACTAAAACAGAACTCTAACGAAAAGGCTCAGCCGTAGTCCGTACCGACTATCCTTTACTAGAAGCCATTCAGGACATTTTCGACCCCTTGTAACTTCGTTGTGGATTTTTTTTCTCTGGTCAAATAAACTCAGCCAATACAAGAATGTATTTTCTTACTCACCTAATAAAAAAACTTACCATCGAGCACCAGCGTCAAATGATATCCGATGCCGAACTTATTCTTCAAGAACAATGACGAACCGGCGCACCTCACCTGCGTACATTTATTTAACCATTAAGACATGAATGGAATCACAAATAAAACACCTAAGGCTAAAACCGCCTGTCTGTGCGTCTGACAGTCGTACTTGTCAGACCTCAATATAGATTCCATCACTTCACTGCATCATCACTTATCATTCACAAAGTAACATACGTCACGCCTCTCATCTACTTAAAAAAATATCTGCACACTCTTGCACAGATATAATTATTTCATTAATGTGATGGTTGAGGTTGCGTTGAGTTCACGAGGCCTTTTTATACTACTAGATAACAAGACGAGCGAGTCGTTTACCACTCATCTTGAGTAAGGGAAATATCTTTTGCTGCCACAAAGATAACGCCAAATGTTTTTTCCCGTGCGTGTCCTCCTCAATAGCTAATTGCAGGTCCAGCTGGGTGTATCGGGTGTATATAAGAGAAGCAAAAACTCGGACTGGACATACAATTTGGGACGACTAACACCAAAGTTTTCCTTACCCTGCCTTTACTAATTACAGCTTTCCTATCCCCAAGGATGTCAGCTTCGTCCATGAAGTGTGTGGTGAGCAGCAGAACCTTCCCTCGCTTGGCCTTCTGTAAGATCCTCCACATCTGCCGCCTGGACACCGGATCCACTCCAGCCGTAGGCTCGTCTAGGATTATTATCTGGAAAGTATGAAACAAAAAATATTTATCTTAATATATCTACTTTTTTTAATACTATTTGTTTAAGAGACGAGCTGGTCATGTGCTTGATGGTAAGCATAACGCCGACCCATAACAATTGCAGTGCCCACTCAGAACGATATATTCCCATCTGCCCCATTGTGGTCCCCATTACTCGTATCAATGGGGCAAGTGGGAATTCAATTTCGCATCTGGCTCATTGTCATGTTATTAATGGGGCTGATCACCGATGGGGATTAAAATTCCCGTCTGCCCCATTGAACTTTGCAAGGCCTGCGCAGTAGGAGAGTTAGTCCTACCACCTTTGTTATTATTTGATTTTTGTCTTGTGTTTGTCTACAATCTCAGCTGATGTGGCGACGATGCTAGTCAACTGGGAACCACACTTGCTTTGAAGATACCTATTTATTTTCCATACAAATCCTGGCTATCCAAAGGGTGTCTGGTGCGGGGAAGTATGACTCCTCAATTATGAAGGCATTCATTCGTGTTCTAGTTAATGTGGACTGTCTGATCGGATTCTGACTGAATGTATTAATTCTTTATTGTATTGTTTAAGCTAACATAAATTTATTATTATTATTATAAATCGCTAACATTAGCCTACATGTCCTACTACTATATTTTTCCTAAAATATTTTTTTACTATTCATTTTATCAAGTGCCTACCTTAGGGTCTCCGATGAGTGCGATGGCTATACTCAGCTTCCTCTTCTGTCCTCCCGACAGATGCTTCGAGAACACGTCCGTCTGCTCCAGCAGGCCCACATCTGACAGTGACTTATGGATCTGCTCAGTTAGCCTTCTGCGGGGAACACCCTGGAATAAAGAGGATTTTGTGTTTAAGAATAAACTGTGGAAATAGATGTAAGGATTTCGGTTACGCTTAGAGTATTTTGCCCGCGGCTCTGCACGCGCGGTACCTAGATAGATGACCTCTGCAGGTACTATAAGTGAAGGCCTATAAGTGAAAGAGTTAAGGATCGAACCATGTGGTTCTAGAAATTAGAAGGAACAAACAAAAGAACAAACTACACTAGAATAGACTAGCAGTCACTCTATATCCTTCCTTGGGCTCTATGTTATATCTTCACCAATTAAAAATTCTTTCACATGATTCTCAGAGGGCGCTCATGAAAATTTAATGACTTTAGGCTCCTCTTCTACTTTATTTACACAAACTCAGCTGGTTTAAAAGCTTTTTTTAAATGAATTTTTGAAAAGCGACATTTAGGTACATAACATGGTTTGATCTCACCTTGACCGAGGCATAGAACTGCAGATGTTCCGCGACCGACAGCAGGTCGAACAGCACGTCCTGCTGCGGACACACGCCCGTCATCTGGCGGATCTCATGCATGTCGTTTGGGTCCCTGGGAACAATAAAGAACTGTTGTTGTAATCAAAACTGGGTTTTTATTCATTGTAGAGTTTTTTGACCTTTCTATTTTATATCCGCTGACCTAATGAAAAAAGGACGAGATAATAGATGTTTTTTTTTTCTGATTACATGATGTACCTACATGGCAATCGGATAATTATTTTTTTTAATGTTATTAGGTAACGCGACGAGCTGGTCGTTTGCCTGATGGTAAGCATAACGCCGACCCATAACAATTGCAGTGCCACCCAGAACTTTGAAAAACAAAGGTCTGCGTGGCACTGCAGTGCACTCGTTATCCTGAGACATTAGGTATTAAGTCTCATAAGCCCAGTAATTTCACTGGATACTCTGCTCATCAAACCGGAACACAGTAATGCTTGCACACTACTGCTTGGCGGCAGACTTCACGAGCAATTAAAAAATTTTGTTAGCAATTAAAAAATTTGTTATGAATTTGGAGAGATTGGCAATTGATATTTGTTTTTACCATTCTGTATTTCTTTAGATCGTCTTGTTACTAAGTAGAAAAGAACGTGCATTTAAGGGGGAGAATACGGCGCGCCGCTATCCCGCTCGCGCATCTTAACATTTTTGAAGATAAATAATCACTTAATATTAATATTTTAATTTGTGTCATCTTAAAATTAGGTTTATTATAATAACAGAAAAAGTAAACAACATAAACTAATATAATTATGAAAAATCGCATTCGGTGAAGTTGCTGGCAATAACATTACAAAGTTACGGCAAAACTATCATTTTGATCTGATCAAGTTTTCATACATGAAAATGGTCAAAACATAAAATCCAATTTTTAGGTTTGAAAACTTGAATGGATCAAAATGAAATTTTTGTTTATTCTTTGTAATGTTATTGTCAGCCATTTCACCGAATGCGATTTTTCATAATTATATTAAGTGATTGTTTATCTTCAAAAACGTTGAGATGCGCGAGCAAGATAGCGGCGCGCCGAATTCGGCCCCTTAAATGAAAAGGTTGTATGCTACAGTAGAAATACTAGCAACACTCCAAAGTATACATGCTTAATCAGGCTCACCTCACGTCCAGTCCATAAACGTAAGCAGTACCAGCAGTGGGAGCAGTCAACCCAGTCAGGATGTTAAACAGCGTGGACTTCCCAGCTCCATTATGTCCCAGCACGGCCGTGATCTGGCCCTCGTAGATGCTCAGGTCGATGCCATCGATGGCCTTCGTCTCCGGCCGGCGACACTGACGGAAGCTCTTCTGGAGCCCGACGATTCGAATGGCTTCCTTGTCTTGGAGATCCCTGGATCATTAATCTGATTTGAAATAGGCTCAGGACTTGTCCTGAGCACCACCGTTGAAACTCTGTTCTAAAGAGAACAGAGTTTCAACATATCAAGTTCAGTTTCAAGATGTCTACCACCGTTGAAACACGGTAGGTGAGTCAAAGCATCTTACGCTTCGATAGTATCGATAATTATTGAGAAAACTTGTCAAGATCTACGTATGGCAACCCTCACACCTAATTCATGATGAAGCAACAGTCGCGGACCACGAGAAAACCATGGAAAAACCACGAACCCTGCTTCACGCATATCGCATCATCTATTGTGGTTGTGGTTGGGGCTTGATGGAAATCTAGTCCGAGCACGGCACCCGCTTCTAAATATGTTTCTATGACCTATGTTCAAAAAATTGTTTCACAACCACTGCGTGCTCAGTGCAGACACCACGGTAAATAAACGATAGTGCGCTAGTGATGTATGTAGCGTAAAGTGGAGCAGTCGCGCTTTGAGCCCAGGCAGGGCTTCGAGACAGCACTATCTGGCCGTATTGCTGTTCTTGTTTATTTCGTGGTTTTTTGACGGCGCCTGTATTTTCTCGTAATTGGCGCTTGACGCAAAAGCATACTTATTTTGACATCAAAACGCATACTTGCATAAGCGTCTACGGTCTGCATATGAGTTATAACATCGTTATATTTATTTGTTGTTGTTACCTGGACACTGGCTCGACATCTTTATTGTGCGCGGCGTCTCCGTTGGAGTGGAAGTGCACGGCGGACACGCGGCTGCGGCGGCCGCCGCCCCAGTACGAGGGCATCAGGCAGAACCACGGCTTCTGTTTGATGCCGTACTCGCCTACAGAAGTACATGGTTATTACGATTTTGAAGAAGCAAAGGCCGATAAGGGCACTAAGAGAAAAAGTGTTTTTTTTTATGTTATTTGATAGTGAGACGAGCTGGTCGTTTGCCTGATGGTAAGCATAACGCCGGCCCATAACAATTGCAGTGCCACTCAGAACTTTGGAACAAAGTCCTGCGCGTGCACTGCAGTGCGCTCGCTACCTAATAATAAGCCCAATAATTTCACTGGCTACTCTACTCAACAAACCGGAACACAGTAATGTATACATTACTGCTTGGCGGCAGACTTCACGATGTTTAGTAAAAACAAGCTTTTTATAATATACATTCTGTTGTCTTCAGAACCAAATCTGTGTGCAAAATTTCAGCATGATTGGATTAATATCCAATGGAAGTGGTCGAAAAGAAAACGAAGTTAGACAAAAGCTTGTTAAATCTACTTACTAAAAGCCCTTTAGATACTCAAGCATTCATCGTGTCACCGAAAACGGTCGGGGAGGCCTGCACCAGCGTCAACGACCTGCTGATCTTCCTGGGACTTATAAGGTGACTGGACTAGCGCGAACCACGAGCTCACTGAAAAAGTACTAAGTAGTAGTTAGTCCAGTTTGACTTGGAACACTCACTGGGCAGAACAGCATCCAGCCAGTAGGCGATGAGGCCGTACAGCACAGTGTCCAGAGCCATCATGATGAGGCTGCCACCGAACGGCACGCCGGGCCCACTCCACAGGTTGTCCCACGTCACGCCCACGCCCGCCATGTCTAACACCAAGGCCTGGAGACAATTTAAAGCTTATATTAACAATAATCTCTTAGGCATTCGTACTCCAGCTGGATTATTTTAATTCACTCGGAATGATATCCGCGTCGGAAGCGACTATCTTGATCGTTGATATTTCGAAATGGCAGCCCGTCAGATTAATTTCGCGTTTAGATTAGACAACTCAGCTGCAGAAACATGGATATAATCCTGACTATATTTGTCTTTTTAAAATTATTGTTTGTCTGTCTGTTTGTTCCGGGTAATCTCCAAAATGGCTGGACCGATTTTGACGAGAGTTTCACTGGCAGATAGCTGATGTTACAAGGAGTAACTTAGGCTAAGCCGCGGGACACAGCTAGTCAAGTATAAAAAATAATACCTTATCCATAGCCAGCGCGTAGCAACTCGAGCTGATGAGGGAGACAAACCAGAAGGCCAGTGAGTCTGCGTTGGAGACGAACACCTGGATGAAGTACAGCCCGCTCATCAGGTTTACGGAGAAGCTTCCCACGATGCCGGCCGTCTGGGGACCAGGCCGTCAGGATTATAAGTACTAATTAACTGTAGTAGTGGTAGTCATATTATTAATCTTTTCACCCCTAAAGGAAGTTTAAAAAAAACGGTGAAGTACATTTACTTGGTTAGTCTGTTTCCAAAATTTCATTACTCTGAGAAAAGGATATCCGTTCTCCATACAAAGCCTACCACCTCCTTCGCCCCGTAGCGGCGCTTAGAGGTTGAATGTCACATAGATTTGTTCTTAGGATGCATCTGTATTATTACAAAAGTTTTGTCCAACTCTCCTATTTTTATCTTCAGTGCTTTAGGCTGTGCGTGCCTCCATAGATCAGTAAGGTCCCCTTTTATAAACATACAAATACAGAAGAAATTCGGAAGAATAGACTTTTCCTGTGTTTGCAATTTTATTGATGACGTGAAGCCCGCCGTTTCAGGACCACACCACGTTATTTTTTGTTCGTGTAGGCTGATGTTATCTATCTCTTGTCAGTAATAAGTCAAATCTGCGTTAGCTTTCTCTTACGGGCACTCAGAGAGACTGTGTTCCGGTCAGCAAATATTCGTAGCTCATACTGTGCATTCGCGTCTTCATTTCTATTTGTTTCAATCAGGTCTTGACAAAAAATTATAGGAACATTCTAGGTATATGGACCCTTTTCAGTGAAAAAAGGAAACGCACAATAAATAACAATTTCAAAAAAGCCAAAGCATATTTGACTGAAAAAAATCCATTTTGGAAGCTGGGTTTTAAAAGCCTTTTTGGAGAAGTAAGTTGATAAATTGGCTAATGGCTACTCACTCTGGCTTTATCGAAGAAGGGCGTCAGCATAAACCCTAAGGTGATAATTGTGAATCCAAACATCAGCATCAGCAGGAATACCAAGATGTAAGATGAGTGCTGGAAAACCTGCAAAACAAAACACCTATATGAAAATTTAAATTGAAATATTGCAGACTTCTTTTATACTAGGTTTTAAGGCTTAATTAAATTTTAACATAGTGGATGGTTGCCAATCCTCAAGCGTGGGAAAATATTAACCACAATGCAACACTGCAGGGTTTTTTTGACACCGTGAATTAATATTGCGTGCGAAACGAATTTTTAAAAAGATGGTTTGGAGGTCTAAAATATATTCCATCCCTTTCTCGCATTCTTATTTAGAAAAGGAGAGTGAAACTAGAATTAGGTTTATCTTTGAAATACCCGAATCGACCAGTCATGGGTACTATCTATCTACCTCAGCTTGTATAATTCCAAAATTTCCAAATATTTTTCTCTAGTATTTTTTTCGTCAATTTCCAAATGCAACTATATTAATCCTTTAAATTCATCGTTTTTATACCTTTAACGTGAAGAGGAGAACAGTGCTGACAACAGACAGGATGGTAACGAACACCCCGTAGATGAGGAACCAGGAGCACCTGACAATTATATTTAGGCATTATATTTAGTTAATATTATTAAACCTACCCAAAACGGTCAGCATGGCTGATGATGCATATTATAATACTCACCAATAAACAGAATCTTTTAAGCCCATAATTCGCATTCCCTCTCTGATTTTCTTCTCCTTCTCCCCAACAACAAACATGAGCAGGTAGGTGATAAACTGCGACAAGGTCATCACCATATACATGGGCATGATGACCCGGAAGATCACCAGCCAGTCGCCTGTGTGCTGCCGCTTGGGAAACTGGCGGAAGTCTATTCGAGGTGGTGGGATGTTCATGTCTGTGTCCGTCTGGAAGGAGGAATAGTACTTTTTTATTCTAGTCTAATGCTATTCTTTACGAACCTTTCATTATGACACACTAAACTAAGAATGACAAACTTTTTGCTGTACTCCGCACTCGTCACTCTTCAATATAATATTCAGCCTTAGTGCAGTTTAACACATCGCTTGGTGGCAGAAATATGAACCTATGACAAATACTCCCAAGAGTTTGAGTTACCACCACGTTTTTGTCGTAGTATATGGAGTATAATGACTATGGGAAGCTACTGTAGCAGTGGGTACCATTAAGGATTGTCATCATCAGGATCATATGCGTATTTCCAACCTTACTAGGTGTAGAGTTTAGTTAGGATATTGACTCTTTAGATATAGTTCCTACCTTGATTTTAACAAAGTCGATAAGAATTTGCATAGCCAAGAACCCCGAGTAGTAATACTGCAGCACCGGACAGGCCTCATCACTGTGCACGTCTGACAAAGGGATGAGCTGCCCTCCTCTTGACCAGTCGGAAGACCAGTCTTTGCGTTCAGCTCGTTCACGGCAGATGGCAGGTGATGTATATAGGAGCCGCGTGGAGGGGGTCCGGGCGAGAGACGGGTTGGTGCGGATGGTATACCTGTAACCAGGATGTTTTATTTATGATACTACAAGTAGCTACTACGTACTACCTGATGCTATGTAAGTGGGGTATGACACACGGAAATGCAACTGTCAGTATCTGCTGCGTCACAAATTCTGTGTATCAGTGTGTGTTGACAAATGTTTCATCATACTAATTAGTGCGATTCTTCGTTTTGATAGAGACGCATCCCTGCGTCATCTTGTATTGATCCTTCTGAACAATTGTATATGTTTAGTTGAACGTAGTTTAGCCTAAGAGGTATATTTATGAGCCAACTTCAGGTGAGTCATCCACGTCGATCCAATTTTCACAAAAAGGCTCCAACCATAGGTAATGTTGACATCCAAGGTCGTCACGTTGGTTATTCGACATCACCGCTGGTCCATCTAATGTGGCTTCCATTGCGAGTCGTCATTTGCGATCATTTGGATGACATCACTATTATTTGTTAATTATGATCTTTACTATCTTTTAGAGCGAAGTATCTACAAATCTGGTCCTTTAAATCAATAGTTACCTAAGTGGCTCGTTATAAGATGTAGGATCGGTGTGGAATACAACGGCCATAGGGAACTGCTTGGCGTTGTCGTGGTACGCGTCATTCAACTCTGTGGTGTTGTTGAACCGCACCCAGTGGATCGGATCCTGGCCGGACGTGAGCAGCAGGTCATTGATTTCTTGTAGGAAACCCTGGAACGAAGTGTAAGATAACAGAAAAACAAACCGCAAAGATCAACCAGACACAGTCCGCATGCAGATATCGAATACATCTACATATCTTGTCTTCTTTCTTTCTTTCTTTCTTTCTTTCTTTATATCCGAGAGGAAACATTTGTTAGATACCGACTCGTAAATTGCAACACGCCTGTGTACAATGCGGAGAAATAGATTTTAGTAGGTAAACATGAACCTGGAAAACTTCATTTGTACTGGCTTCCACACCAATACTCCCATATAGCAAGCATAACGTGAATTAAGTTGACGAATTAAAACGGTTCTAAGGGGTATGGGTAAGGGTACTATCTCAACATAGCTATATCCTTTTCATAACCATTTGAAGCGTTCTCAACCAAGGATGATACGTAAGGACACATCGCTTCACTGAATTTGCATGTACCTTCACAACCGTTAGAACACAGCATTTCAAACGCCTTATAGACATGTTTTACCGTATCCGTAGGTATCTTACCTATCATATCACGAAAATTTATCAGGAAAATATCTATGATGCGGATAGTTAGGCAGCTGTCACAACGTCAAAGGGAGAGCTTACCACAGTTCCATTGGCACTGAGCCAGTCTGCGACGACCGCTATAGACTGGTTGTCAGGGAAGGCGTTCCTCGGCAGTATCCTCAGAAGCCGGCCTGGCTTCGTCACTTCGGGGAAGTTGGGGTTGGGGATCAGCATCTTGAGGAAAATCAGCACGCCGAGGCAGTACAGGGGCACCAGGATCTCCTGTTATGACAGTTAGTAAGAATTAATGACTTCCAGATAGTTCCATAACACATATAATAGGTAAGTTAAGTTCACTCACCGCCAAAGTCTTTCTAGTGTCCCGTTTCTTGAGAAGGACGTTCCTGACGACGGTGGCCCAAAGCTGTGGCCAGAACTTGTTGTGATCTCGGGGACCCATAGTGCCCCGCAGCGTGCTATCTCCCACGTGATCCAACTCGCCGGAACCCTTCTCTGCGCATTTCCTATAACAACAAATAAGTAGATTTAGTTATTTCAATTACTGGGCATAGGAGACTTTACCTGTTGTCTAAGGATAACGAGCGCATAGCAGTGCCGCTGTGCCGGAAGGTTTTTGTGTTTCAAAGTTCTAGATGGTTATTATAATTATTATGGGCAGACTTTATGCTTCACATCAGGGAAATTACTTGTTCGTCTCGTTACCTTGTAGTAAATAATAAAAAAATTTAAGAGATGATCTCTCAGGGTGGTGAGCACTACGTAGGACGTACATCTTCAAGGTTCAGGTACGCACTTGTTATATCCACGGGAATGACATGGTCCTAAGCACAGAAAAGAAATGTGTTAAAAAGAGAAAGAAATTTGTTAAAAAGAGACCCTATCCTGCATTGAGTTACTTCCTAATCACTGCAGCAATCGATTAAGTAATTATCTCTGTAGCCCTTGTTTAGCAAGGGTGCGCCTGGCAACAACACCCCTCGGACTTGCTAACTACAGGACATACGATATGCAGCGACCCGCCGGCGCCAGGCCCTACGGGAAGTGGTTTGTCTTTGGAGTTTGATATATCGATCAGGGTGACTCTTTGTCTGAGGTGTCGAAGTATCGATCTGGGTAGGGTATTGGTTGATCAAGAATACCCTTCAGAGCTCGGTTCCACTTCAATCCCAATTGAATTGTGTTCAGAGATTGAAGATTGAATTTTGATAAGTGAAACCCTTGGGTGAGAGATTTGTTTCCGTTACGTAAAATCAATTTTACTAATAAAGCCGTACGTCTTTCTTCTCGTAAATAAGTGGGGACTTACGGGCAGCCCTGGTGTCAGATTTTAAAGGCGGCATAACAAATATAACTCTTGTTTTGTTTAGTATTTGTGCGAAAAGTATTGTGTGCGAAGCGCCTAGCCTTGAAAACTAATAAGTAATTATTATGATTATGATTGAGGTCCTAAGTATTGTAGATTAGAAATACTAATTCATAATCTTAGCAGCCAAATATAAGTGTGATTCATAGAAGAAGAGAGGACGTTCATAATCAAGGTTTGATTTTTGGACTAGTTATCCTCCATACCTACTATAACAAATGCAAAAGTGAGTTTGTTGGTGTGTTGGTTTGTCCTTCTTTCACACAGCAACGGATCGATGTGATTTTTTCCATAGTCTATGGACCGGAGTGTAACATATAGGTTTATAAAACAATAGCAAGGAAAAAACTTTTTATCCCGAAACTATGTACGGTTCCATTGGATCTCCACACGGATAAAACCGTGGGCAGAAGCTAGTGGTTAATAAACCTACGATATTTTTTTTCGTTTGCACGGTGGTTTATATGAGAATCTGTTGAGAATATGCCAAGCACATATTGGTATTTCTCCGTAGCCGCTCTTGATAGCCAGTCCACATTCTAGTATTAGAATATTTACTACCTTCGACCACATGTCATTCAAGAATAGGTGAGGTTGTCAAAAGCCTATCAAGGCTAAAAAAAGTCAAATTCAAATTCAAAATACTTTATTCAAATAGGCCCCAAAGGAGCACTTATGACAGTTAAAATAATTGACTCTAACAGCGGGCCTCTGCAACATTCATCTACCCGAATCACAGACTAAAACTTATGCTGTCTTTATCACAACATAATAAATAACAAATACACCAACAGACCCAATCCGTGCTCAAAGTCAACGAACCTTCCAGAATATCACCGTGCCCGTTCCAAATTGGTATAGTTATGAGCCGGCGTTATGCTTACCATCAGGCAAACGACCAGCTCGTCTCGTTACCAAATAACATAAAAAAAAAAAAAAAAGAAGAAGGGCAAGAAACTCGTCACGGCATTCTTTTTCCAAAAAGCAAAAAATAAATCAATAAAGAACGCGAATAAAGTCGCACGAAATACAACCGTGAAAGCTCATTAAAATTACGAGACTTTGCCATTTTCCTGCCCAGCCAATATCGTAAACACAAAGGGCCGGACGTCGAAATGCCAGCCCTAATGGTGACCATGACCGGGGTGCAGTGGTGGGTGCGACGATGCCGTGGAAAAGTGAATAAATGGCTTGCGTCAATCGGAGCCTTTAGGGGGTTTAGTGGAGAGTGACCGGATACAAATTAAGGGAGTGTAAGTGACTTAGAAATGATGATATTAAAAATTGTTAGAATAAATTAAAATCATAAAATGTGTCACATGTTTTATTTTTGGCAGTTTTTGTATATTTGATGGAATCAAGCGTTACTTTGCAGAAAACCATTTGAAATAAGATTATATAAAGTGGGTAATTTATAGTTTCAATTCCGCGATAAATAATTTTTAGCAGTTTTTGTACTAATTACATCCTTGAAACTACCTATCTATAACCGTTTTAGGGCCCGCTGTAAAGTTGGTCTCAGCTTTTGTAGACGTACGGCTGTGGGTTCCAATTCCGCAACAAGAAAAACATTGTGTGTGTGTGGTTGTGTGTGAGTATGTGTGTTTGTGAATTTTTGTTAGCACCACAATGGTTAGCACGTATCTCCGTAACAATTAAATCAATTGTGTGTGTGTGTGTGTGTGTATGTGTGTTTGTGTGTGAGTATGTGTGTTTGGCTGTGAATTTTTGTTAGCACCACGGCACGTATCTCCGTAACAATTAAACCATTTTTGATGAAATTTGAAATGTAGATGGTTTTGGTTCTGGAATAACACATAGGCTATAAAGATATATACCACGAGGGCGAAGCTGCGGCCAGAAGCTAATATAGATATAGTTTATGGACCGAGTAACAAAAGGCTAATTTTTATCCCGGAAATCGCCATGCGGGTAAAACCTCGGGCAGAAGCTACTCAGAAATAAAGCAATCAAATTCGTCACAAATAAAAGGTAAAGATAAAAGAGTTTCATCTAACATTAATAATGTTTTCGGAACTGAAATGCCAGCGCTAATGCCGGCCGTGACCGCTGGGAAGCGTGCCTCCCACGTCACAAACGTGGACTCACCTACGTCAACTCACTGATAGCTCACTGATTATGTCCAAGGATTATGAGCGCGAAACGTGACATCTTTGAAAAGATCCAAATCGGTTTCAATGTCATTAAGGTCTTATGAAGTGCGACCTTTTAAACCGTTCAATGGTTATCGTTGTTGACATATTTTATAAGGAGCATGAAATTATCCTTTGATAATAATTTCCAGTTGTTGTCGTAACATTTCAGTCGTGCTAGAAATCTTACAATTCTACAACTGGGAACGGCTGTTGGCGTGCCCTTCAGAGCACAGCACATAACAGTTGTACCACAATAATTATAGCAGTCCAAGAAATTGATTATATAATTCCTACTATTCCCTACTAATATTATAAATGCGAAAGTGTGTTTGTTGGTCTGTTGATTTGTTGGGTTGTTGGTTTGTCCTTGTTTCACGTAGTAACGGAGAAACGGATCGACCTGATTTTTGGCACAGTTATAGTTTGTGGACCGGAGAGTAACATAGGCTACTTTTTATCCCGGAAAAATGCACGGTTCCTGTGGGAACGCGGGTGAAAACCGTGGGCAGAAGCTAGTGACAAATCAGTAGTTTGAGCATTCGGTAAATAAAGTTTTTAACCGACTTCTAAAAAAGGAGAAGGTTCTCAATTCGGCGTTTATTTTTTTTTACAATAAGGAAACTCAGGTAAGTTGGTTTCACTTTTTTTGTCCAGCAACTATTATACTACCTCCGTAATCAAAAGAAAAGCATTCGCGCTAAAAGCCGATCCCGCCGTTGATCCCGCCGCTGCTGCCACAGAAGAAAAAACAAGCAGAAGGTAATTTCACTTACTTTATTTTGAGAGCCGCCACTGAGAAGTACAAGTAGGTAAGCATACTTTATGATTACCAAAACATTATGCATTTCGACTTCTCGAATCTTAGTATGGAGATAAATGAATCAATGAAGAATTTCTCAAACTTCTTAACCATTACCTACTCCTGTCTAGAAATTTCTAGTATTTTATTTATAATTTTTTTGAATCACTGAATTTGTACTTACATGCGGAAGTACAACTTAGGCTAACTTAGGCTTTGATTATTTATATGAGAGTAGGTTCTCTTTTTTAAATGACTTCAAAAAAAGGTGGAGGTTTTCAATTCGTCTGTTTTTTTATTTTTTGTCTGAGGCAATGTATCTCATAATGGAGGATGAAAGTTCGTATACAGTGATATTTTTGTCGAAACTGGTTCCCGCTTTTTTAAAAGCAATTTTATTTAAGCACCAATGCAAGCCGTAGTAGGGTTGCCCAGTATTCTACAATCAGCGTACAATTTTAGTATGAACAAAAACATCGTTATGCTCTTAGCATTGTACTCCAATCGCCACAATCATTATTACTCCATTCTTGTGGGACTAGATAAATAGACGCTGCGCACACTATACCAACTTTTCGTGCGCCAGGTAACTTTTTTCATATCTCATATCTTTGAACACAAAGTTACATAAAATCACATTGTGGTCAACGCTAACGACTTATAAAAACCACTAAGTAAGTATAGTAAAAAGTACTTAACTCACGTGTTCACGCATGAAACTTCGTTCCTATAAGTATGAACTGTGTAAAGTGCTAAATGGACCTTGTAATAAAGCTGGTGATCGGGGTGTCTATGATGATACGTTGCAGATACGATATCGTGATTCGTTGCGGAAGCAGGCAACAAAAATACTAAGCACGCAATCGAAGAGTATTTGGCCTAGCTACCATAGTATTATAGTTTAGTATTATAGTTATATTGTAGGCGTATTCTACACAGATGTGACGATCGTCAGATATGATTTGCAGCTTTTAGGTACGTAGTTTCCCCTTTGCTATTTTACTGTGAACACAGGTCACAATATGACTGTCGACTGTCAGATTAGGGCGGGAAACCGGGAAGCTTCCGTTTCGCGTGTGTAATTCGAACGAGTAATTTATTTATCATTGCCGGGCCTTTTCAATAATAGCTGTCGGTCGTTGACCTACATTTGCACTCCAATGAATATTAATATTTAATCAAATTTATGGTGCGTGGTATAATTATGTCGAAATTGATATTTTTGAATTACATATTATGAGTCTCGTCTTCGAAGTATAAATAATGCATACGTTGTGCGTGTCCTGCAATACGCACTATAAGGGGTATTTCTGATTTTATTGACATCAAAAAAATGGCGCCCAACGTGGGACAAACTGATGTACATTAGTCATCTTTTTACGTGTTTTAAATAGAAGTATCGTGTTTATGCATGGAAGTTTGGCTTTAACTAACACTAAGCATAAGCAGCCCCTCAATAATTTTAAGCAGGATAAAATAGCTTCTCACTATTCCGTGATACAATATTGGATTAGCTTATACTAAGGGTGTACACTGTACAAGCCATGAATGGCTAAGTACCTAGTAGTAATATCGGCCACCGATCTGTCGGTCGGTTGTCATAATGCATGATGTAACCATCGGTGCGTTCCTGCAGCTGCGCTTGAGAGCCTAAGTTAATCTTAAGTTCGGAGTGGCACTCCTTATTTCAAATTCAAAATGCTTTACTCATATAGGCCCCAAGGGAGCACTCACAAGGGAGTTGAAATAAATGACTCTAACGGCGGGTTTCTATAACCTTTGTTTACCCCAATCACATGCTAAAACTAATGCTGTCCTTATCTAGAACATAATAAATGACAAAGACGTCATCAGACCCAATCCGTGCTCAAAGTTAATGAACTTTACAGAAACCCACCGTGCCCGTTCTAAATTGGTATAGGCCGAGCACGAAGAAGGGCAAGAAACTCGACTATGCATTCTTTTTAAAAATTGTTTTTACAATGATACAGATGCATCATGCACATTCATATTTAAAATTTAAGTCTGAGTATTACAGTAGTCGCCACGAGGATCCTGAGCTGTTTGCCTACATGCATCTTTGTCATCTACATAATCCTTAATTTTATAATACACTTTTTTAATGAATACATTCTTAACTATACGTTTAAACTTTTCTTGTGGTAATTCAGTTAATGTTTAGGATGTTGCCGGCGTTATACTTACCACCAGGCAAACGACTTCCTCGTCTCATTTTGCAATAGTATATATAAAACTAGTCGATCTAGACGCTCACCTGTCGAGTATAAATAAAACCTAATAATCGATCGTTAGATTGAAAATGCAGCCTCGTCATTGACTTTTTAATCTATTTTTAATAATTGATACATTAGAAACCTAATCAATCTTAATTGTTTATTAATAAAGACCTAGCCAGATTCTTCGGGGCAGTGTAGATTTCGTGATACTCGAAATGCGCGCTTGACATAATGCAGACCGTAGACGCTTATGCAAACGTACGTTTGCTTGTCACAATAACAACGCTTTTACGTGAAGCGCGCATTTCGAGTATCACGAAATCTGCATTCGGAGACAACTTCAACCACAAAATTAAACAATTACGCCAACGTTTCGGCTTGCTCTTGTGTCGTGTTATCGAGCGGTATTATATGTACGCTAGTATGTTATGGAGCGTTGCCAAGAGCAGTCGCCTCAGAGTCTGTTGTCGACGGGCGATTTAACACAATTTCTTGCTTTGTGGGTTACTTGATATTTGGAAATACACGGTGAGCTGTGTTTGTTTTTAGAGGCAATCTTACGAAAACATTGAAATATCAATGAGGAACAATTTCGCTACTGAATGAATTTTACGAGTAATATAATTAATGTAGATTCATATTTTATAAATATTATTAGATGATGAGACAAGCTGGTCCTTTGCTTGATGATAAGCATAAAGACGGCCCAAAACAACTGCAGTGCCAATCAAAACTGAAACATAAAGGCCTGCACCGCCATCTGTTGCGCTCTTTACCTTGAGACAAGTATCAAGTCTCATAAGCCCAGTAATTTCACTGACTACTTTGATCATCAAACCGGAACACAGTAATGCTTGCCCATTACTGCTTGGCGGCAGATACCCACCCAAACGGACACTCGCAGAAGAATAAGTCCTACCGCGGTGGGACCTTGGAGTTGTGATCTCGCCACGTACACTCCCTGAGGAAGAGCGTCGGACGCGCTCGAAACTATCTCGACTATACTCTACTCGACTAACTAGCTCGAAAATATCGACAAATGACGTGATTTATAGCCGGTTATTTAACAATTTATAATGTACAAATTATTCATCGTCTTCCACCACATCGTTGTAGTAGTGACCAAAAACTATAAAAAAGGCATTATTATATATTATATTACATCTCTCATCAGCTAATCATGATGAATGAAAATGATTTGTGTGGAAAGATAAAAGTTATGAGATTGGAAATTTCAAAAACGTGCTAAATAAACATGCCAGTCAGTATGTTAGTCAGTTGTAAAGGTCACGGTACGACTTGTGAAAGATAGATAATTAGCTTTGATAATTAGCATAGATTGATTTGCAGTGGTTTTAAAGAAACCTAAACAATAACAACGTGGATCTATTGATGTCATGGTACAAATAAACCGAACAAGAATTATTTAGTAGCAAGGATCAATTGACCGTAGAGTTTCTACTTTCTTGCTCTTCTAAGAAAGAACAGCTTAATTAAGACCTTTAAAAAAGCAACTCGTGTCACTGCAACTTTCATGAGCGCCTACTTCAGTCCCATGCGAAGTATAGCCACAGAACTCTTAGAAGTGGCGTTAGCAAGATTACGGCTCACTTCAAATGGATTCATCCGTGCCCGTATACATTAGGTACTTATCCTGTGTCCCGGGGCTCTTTTCTCTTGACTCTAGTACTCCGGGGACGCGACGGGCCAAGCGGAGGTTCGTATCTTCTCGTGGTACCTACACCCAGTGTTGAAACGGCTGAATAGTTAAACAATGTTTTGTCTCTTTCGATTTAGTTTAAAATTGTCAAAGAACAACAAAGACAAGACATAGATTAACTAAACTACCGATTAACAGTTTATACTATATATTCCGATAGCAAGCCATGCCTTTGTTATAGGTAAACGTAGCGTGTTACCACGTTCGACCACGTTCGTCGTTGAATTTTGGTCAAATCCTACTTCCTGCTATCCTACTTCCTACTAATATTATAATGCGAAAGGGTGTTTGTCTGTTTGTTGGTTTGTCCTTCTTTCACGCCGCAACGAAACAACGTGATTTTTGGCATAGATATAGTTTATGGACTGGAGAGTAACATAGGCTACTTTTTATCTCGGATAATGCACGGTTCCTGTGGGAACGTGGGTGAAATCCGCGGGCAGAAGCTAGTAATGTTAGAAAACAATAGGTAGTGTTTAAATTCTAAATTGAATCACAATAAAACACACAATTATAGTATGAGTTAGATATCATCCAAACACTAAATGTAATTTGATATGGGCCTACATAAATCTACATACCATAGTTGTTATGATTATAGAGAAGAAACTAAAATACACTGCTATGTAAATATGTAATAATAAGTTAAAATATGTACGGACATCTCCTAATACCCCATTCAAAATTAAACCTTATAATAACACTACAAGACAAAGCTAATTATTACTGTTCCAACGCACTACCCCTACTTTGCTACCCCACTGACTTCAGCGGCGTGCACAGTAAACAAAATCGATAGTCAGAACAGTCCACGTGAGTCAGTACGGCATTTAACAGATGCCATAGGATAACAGAGGCTGGCAGAAAGACAAGTTTTTGTGAATAACTGTGTGGCGAAAGAAGTACCGTCTTTGAGTGATTTGAGTCATAAAAGTATTCTCTTCTTTTTAGTAGGATCAGTTTGAAATCGATAGAAGAAAACGAAATTTTGTTATTAAGGACGAACTAGTCGTTCATTTCTCCATACAACCGTACTTGGGTGATTACTCCACTACTTGACGTTTTAAGTCCAAAATTAAGAATAATATCGATTTATCTCTTCGTTATCTAGGTCAGCCTGCTAATTATACAGAAAAAAAATAAGTGGCTTAAAAGTAATGAGCCTTCAAACATCTGTAATTTAGCACGTATTTTAACGCAAGTTTGGACGTAAATAAATTACAAAAGGATTACGAAAACTCGAAAATAATGTAGGGGAGTGTGGGGTGGCACCGGATAGTTAAGGTAAAAGTACCGTCAATTAATCAAATTATTATATATTTAAAAAATCAATATCAATTTATCAACGACTGTTCATTAGTCATTACTTTAACAAATAATTATTCGAGATTAATTACAATTATAGGAACTAGAACATATTTTATTTAAAAATATAAATCCGTATTCACCCCTTACCTATGGGTAAAACCGGATACGCATTTGTAACTAGGGGGGGGGTGGATACGGTTCGATACTAAGAGATAAAAAAATGATGATACAACAGCTCTGTTGAAGCCCATTGCCCAAAGAACTCTTGGGTACATTATATGTGTTTGCGGCCCAAAGGTATCCAATTCTGTCGTCCATAATAGAATTGATAGCCAAAAGCATGTCTGACTCCGACCATTGCAGCCTATTAGATTTTTTCACGTATATATTCGTGGCATAACTTGGACCTTGTACCTAACAATAAAAATACATCATTTATAAAAAAAAAATTAAAAATGCATAAGTATAACATTGTAGGTAACAAATACATTGCGGGTGAAACCGGATACCCGAAATCACCTCGTCCGAACGTACCCCACGGCTGCGATATTGGAACTACAATTTGCAAACACTTTATATTAAGCCTAGCGCCTACAATTACTGCAATTTTCTTAGCTATGATATTCATTATTATAATAAAAAAGCCTAACACCAAGATAGCACATGTCAAAAACCAATGAGAATACGTCAAAAATTCAAAAATGTTAGATTGCTTACGTTTGCTTTCTTATTTCTCGTGTTGACGCACGCGCTGAGATAAAATCGTGGTCACCATTTGCTACCGTGCTGAGCGTGCGCTCCCAAGTATTTGAAGACTGCATAGAATAAGACAGCGATACCCGGAAAGGTGAAACAGTGACTATCTGCTCTTACCCCCTATCTGTTTTCACCCCTCTTTCCCCTACATACTAACAAGCTTTAGTTTATTGACATTTCAAATAACTTTGGTCTGACTAAATACATTCAGTAGTTTTGTCGTAAAACCCCAAGCACCAGAAGCCAATTCGTACATTTTTGCGCGCCGGTTTTCGACAGTTCGGTTTTCGTCGCGACTTTACGAGAGTGTGTAATTGTGTATGTGCGAGCATTAACCTCATACTACTCATCGCTTCAGAGTCTTACCTTGTCCCACGAATGTTAGATGAAATAGCATGCATTTTAGCCGCGCCCACCGATGAGTTCGCTCCATGGACTAGTAGGCTCTTAAAACTCAATGTTTAGTACCTACTAAATTAATGCTTTAGGTATAGTACTTGTACTGTTGTATAATATATGTTGAAAGGCGGTTTTTATCCACAGTTATATAGTAATACTTGCGATTTGTAAGTGTTTAAAACGGCTGACTTACTTTTTTGAAACTCGCAGATGTCGTATTTAGAAATAAGTTTAGCCCATATAGGTATAACTTTAAAAATTGCTTTTTCAAATTCAACGAAAATAACGTGATAAATAAAATTTTATCCCCCGTTTTCCACCTTTAGTATTCTTTCATAAAATAAACCGTACTCATGAAAAAAAGACCATTAAAATCGACTGAGAATTGACGGAGAAATCAAGTAACATCGACAGAAAAATAAAATAAAATAGATGAATTGAGAACTCCCTCCTTTTTTGGGAGTCTGTTACGAAACCAGAAAGCAACATGTACTACTATTTACGAAGAAAACTGGATTGATACGAATATTTCTTAAAAAAAAAGAATTCTACTTACTAACAGTTCTCACTTTCCCTACGGCTTAATCTACACTGTGCTGTATTTATCATGTCGCCCGTGTCCCACGCTTCTCTAATAAAGCCCGTAGGCTTGCGTTACCTAAACAGATAAACTCAGGCCCCCTTTAGGATTTAAATGAGGTCTTCCTATCGGCATGTCTGAACGCTCAAGGTCTTAGTTATTTGTGGTTTGTGGATATAGTCTGTATAGGAGTCGAACAGACGTGGTTGAAAGAGATATTAGTCTGGCAGAGATATTGACTCAGATATTGGTTTGTTAGCGACACGCCTGCGTGGACAACTTTGCGAAAGGTCGAGCCTAAAGACCGGAATTCGGTAATACTACGCTAAGCCGTTAAAGTCGTCTCTTCCATTTTTACCGGTCTGCCATCACTGTCCACTTCGGCGACTGAAGCCATTCAAATACTAAATCTGCGAGGTTGTGGAACAGCGCTAGCTGAATGATGCTGATTGTTTTTTTTAATTAAAATGGGTGACAAACATGCAAGCGGCCTGCCTGCTGTTGTGGTTACCGCTGCCTATGAAGATCTGCAATATCAGAGGCATTGCCAGCGCATGGTGTACCCTCTCAGAGACGATTTTATTCCGCTTACACTGAGTTCATATTGAATAGTATTCCGTTCGCAAAATCTATTTGTAATAACTTTCGAATGCAGATAACAAAGTGACGTCAAGATACTCCCAATCTAGCTCGAGACTGCGAAGTCAAAATATTTTTGCACCAAGTAACCACGCTACCGCAAAAAAAAATACTATGCATTTAAAAAAAATGACAAATCTATTTGTTTCATATCCAAAGTTGTAGGGCCATGATCCCTAAATAATCCTATAGATGTCATCAGGGTCTTTGTATGATAACTTATTTTATGGTATGTTTTAAAAAGCCGTATCCTACAGAAGCCAAGCGTACATTGTCGCTCCACGTTAGATACAGGTGTTGTTTACGTCAATTTTACTCGGAGCTATATTATCGTAAAGATAATACGACACTTTGATGGCGTGCCCACGTGACCTACTTCCGGCAAGCTGCTTTGAAGACTCTATGCTTCAAATCGAATCTCACGCCGTAGAAAAAGAAATGAAGTTTCTAATCGATTGCCAAAATAGAGAAGAATCTCTAAATAGTCTTTTTGACTGATTTGAAAAAAGAATTGAATCTTAAAATTGATCTTAAAATAATCGTCAGTCAAAACGTCAGCCGTGTGCGTGTATTCTGTTACATAAATATACAGAACTAGCTTCCACCCAGGACTTCGCCCGCATGGTATATATATCTTTAGAAATTATTTTAGTATATTAGGTGTTATTCTAATCTATAAGCTATATTACTGTAATGTTTCATCAAAATCCGTTCATTAATTCACACATCATGTATATATATCGGTATATGTATAAATATCGGGTGCTCATCGCTCAATAATAATCACGGTAAATATCCCGTTACAATGTGTGAATTAGTTAATAACCGTGAAAGTCTAAAACAAAATCCGTTCAGTACTTTTTGCGTGAAAGAGTAACAAACACCCATCAATTCTCAATCCATTCTCACAAACTTGCGTAGGAAGGATAGTGCGCTGCTAACATCGTACTAACAACGCAGACGTATGTATACCTTCTCTGTCTTTTTATTTATATGATCTAAGGACACACCACAGCGGTTAGACTTACACGGTCTTACCACAAAAAATTAAACACACCTTAAACCTGTGCTATACAGCGTTTAACAACAAATCTTGATTTACGTTGTGTTTAACCGTTATCTAACTCCATTCTTTTGTGACATTTCTAAGATCATAACCGGAAGGAAGTTGTTAGTGTTAGGACTAACTCTTCTGCGAGTGTCCGTGTGGGTTGTTACCATCGCTTTGTGAGTGAAGTCTGCCGCCAAGCAGTAATGTGCAAGCATTACTGTGTTCCGGTTTTTTTTGATTGATGAGCAAAGTATCCAGTGAAATTACTGGGCTTATGAGACTTAATTCCTAATGTCTCAGGGTAACGAGCGCACTGCAGTGCCGCGGCCGTGCAGGCCTTTGTGTTTCAAAGTTCTGGTGGGACTGCAATTATTATGGGCTGGCGTTATGCTTACCATCAGGCAAACGACCAGCTCGTCTCGTTACCAACTAAACAATAAAAAAAAAGTATCTCTGCTGAGGATTATTGTATTCGATGTCCAGTATTAGGTAGGAAGGGATAATAAGACTCTACAAATGTATCGATTTTAATTCAATTCAGGGCAAAATTAATATTAGTGACAAATGGAACTCCTTCCATTGTAACTGCAGTTTATTTAGTATTGAATTGGATTAATTCAATATCAATACGGTATACCGTAACGTCTGCCCTTGAAATGCAATACGCATTTTTGTAATGCGCATTTGCATTTACAAGTACATTAACTCTTAAACATGCCTTAGTCGCGTGTTTAAATATGAGCAACCACAAATCCTGATTTAAATAGTGTCTAACCATTGTCTAACTCAATTCTGTTTTGACATTTCTAATCGTTTTAGACATATCTTTAGACACTGTCTAGCTAAACAGGCATCTCAAAACATTTTTTTGTGGCAACACGGATAGAGTATAAAGAAGGTCAAAATAGAAGCCATCTTTTACAATATGTAATTTTATATATAGGTACTTGACCACTTCTCAGAAACACTAGAAGGTATAAAAATGGAGACGGGTGGTTGAAATTGGCCGCCGAGCCTTTTTCTAGAGCGATTGTTCCGAATCCTTTGACGTCACATAATACCGTTGTTGTCAAATTTCGAATCCTGCAATGATCAATGAGCTTTTGGTTATGAACACTTCCACATCATCACTTATGATCAAACGTGGTAAGACAAAAAAGTAATAACTTCGGTAAAGAAATAAGTCTAGAACTTCAGTTAAAATATTAATATAGGTAACATACGTTCTGAATACGTAGCGGCGCCACTAGGTCTGGCGTTTCATGCCTTGACCTCAATCGCCATTATAAGAGACTTTTGAATTAGAAGGTTCGTAGGCACCGAAATGGATAGGTACATATTGACCATATTGGCGCCCAACGTGGTGCTCATGAACAAAACCAATAGTCAAAGCATATTTATCAATTAGAAAATAGTTGTCCCTAAAAACCGTTGTTCAAAGGGTTTTTAACCCTTTTAAGGTCTTTAAACAACGCTCAAGTAACGCAAACAATTAAAAGAAAATCAACAAACTTATAAGTAAGCGCTTTAACTAATCGCATAACATCTTTTAGTCATTAGATAAAATGGCGCCCAACGTGGGTCCAATTCATAGCAGCCAGGCGGACAAAACGTTTTAGATATTTGAATCATTCATACCACTTGATTCTTTAACACGATCGTAGAAAACAACTTAAGTAAAATATATTTTAAGCTATTTTGCTCAGGTATACAAAAAATATTTTTCTCTTTGACCTCACCCTGAATTCGGCGCTTCTATGCGTATATGTACGTAAAAGCATGTATGTATGTATAGGCATATGCCCTCGTCTTGGCATAGATCCCGACTCCCTAACCTAGTGCGTTTTTATGAGTTCGGGTCGTAAAAGGTATATGTTTAACTGTGTTTGGGGTTGCTCCAATTTAGAGGCAGCAGTTTGTCCCTATAAGGTACCTAGAGATTTATAGATAGAAAAATTGTAAGATCTGCCTGTTAACAATTTCTCTATATATAAATTACGCGTCACGTTGTTTGTCCGCGATGGACTCCTAAACTACTTAACCGATTTTAATCAAATTTGCACACCGTGTGCAGTTTGATCTAACTTAAAAGATAGGATAGC
This sequence comes from Crocallis elinguaria, assembly GCA_907269065.1. Lineage (NCBI taxonomy): Eukaryota > Metazoa > Arthropoda > Insecta > Lepidoptera > Geometridae > Crocallis > Crocallis elinguaria. Next base: position 17,046,592 of record OU026071.1, on the reverse strand, counting down.
TTACATCTCAATTTATAGCCGCAATATTATTTTATTGCAAATTCTATTAGGGTTCCGTGCAACAAAATAAAAACCATGAAATCCAAAATCTCCACGCGGGTGAAACCGCGGGGTAGCAGCTAGTATAAATATAGTTTCGTGAGACATTTCCTCACCTTACACGATAAAAACTTTTCTCTACCAAATAATTAATGATCAACGATTACGTACCTGTATATTATGACCCTGACCTTTAACTAGGATTATCTGTACATTTTAGGAATCAGAAACAACGTGGACCATACTTTTATAGTATTGAATACGAAGTGGAGCGGGTCATCTGCCTGATGGTAAGCATAAATGCCATACTCATAAGAGTAATTTCATTGACTATACAATACAATACAAAATTCTTTATTGCATACCACAAAATACATACATTGCATACTACAATAATTAGTCCTTAAATATGGTAACACAATGGGCGGTCTTATCGCTTAAAGCGATTTCTTCCAGACAACCTTTGGATGGACAGTGTTTTACTCTTCAAACCGGAAACTCTCATTTTTGACGTTCCTAGCGTTCGTTTTCCAATTCTTTGAAATAGACATTTGATTCTCATGAGAAAACGAATCGATTGACATCATAAAAAAAATGAGTCAACATCCCTATTATATTACTTTTTTAATAAAAAAAAAAGGTTTATCGCTCTCACCGCGTTTGACCACAACGTCGCGTCGAGATAGTGCTCATATGCTGATATTTCGAGAATACAAAAACAAAGGTCCAAGTCATAATGTCTGATGACATCATCAATACTGTTACGCAGTGGGCCTGACGATAAAACTGATGAGCAAAGTAGGCGAAGAAACTAATGTCCTAAACAAGGACGGTAATTTTCTTGTCTACCATTCGTAATCATAACTAAAGACGCTAAGGCCCTGAAACGTTTTGTGGATTAAATAAGGCGATCTTCACGATAACGACTTGCCGTGTGTCACGGCGACTTGTACGAACTTATAAGAACCATTGTTAACGTTATCTTTCCCCTCCCTATTCCAAGTTTATCTAGAAGAATAATGGTGTCAATTCTATCGTTTCATACCTTAACCTAAATCCAGTAAATAACGTGAGAAAGTGAATAGATGTTTGACAAATCAAATTTAGGCTTAGAGTTGTCAAATATCCTTGATAAATTAGACGCCACTAAATTCATAGCCGTTAAATTTACACTAAACACAAGCAAGTGGATTCATTTGACAGGTCTAAAATAAATTCAATCAAATGATTAAAAGAAAAGTAGAGGATATGAACTAAAGATACGTATTGCGCGCCGAAGCGGAAAAAAATGGCGTCAAATGTCGAGCCACAGCACTTCACACAGCACTTTGGCATGGTAGCCTGTATCACATGCAACTTCTCACTTGCATTAATAGTCCTATAGAACTATTTTTTATGTAATTTAGTCGCACGATTGAGTTCAGTGACACTTCAAATACTCGCTCTGGACAAGAAACCAAAATGTCGGCCTTGGAAAATCGGCCGACAGGCGGGACATACGTACATCATTAATTGTATGGATATCTAAAACACAATATTTCCATAGATAATTATGCCCACTCTATAGCTATGTATTGGAATCTCTTTGATTCAATGTCTTTCTCATGTTCTCATTAAAAAAAATAGGTTTAAGTATGAGATGACAGAATCGACACCATTATCGCTCTCAGTCTAAGCGATAAGACCGCCCCTTGTTACACTTACTTGTAAATTGCATTATTTAATTTTAAACAAACTTAGTTTTTTCTTTTCTATAGGTAACATGTTGTATTTTATTGCTTGCGGCTGAAGGCACAAACAGTGCGAAACCAAAACCACAAACTATATTATAGAGATACTACGTATCAATAACTAGGACAGTAGATCGCATCATCTATTATTCCCTAGACTGTACTTACAAATTGACCAACAATCAAAGCTAGTGTAGAGTGCGGAATGTGTTAACCCATCTGAATATTCTAAACTCATAAACACGCTATAAAACATGAAGGTCTGTCCACAAAATGGAGTAGTAAAGACAGCCCCGCGTCGTTGAACGCTATAGTTACGCGTAGGGTTACCATGTTGAAAAACTAAAATTTCTAGCTGCAAAGTCTAACACATTTTTTTATACTTTAAATAAGCTTATTCTCTCCGGATCATAAGCGATATAGCGGTCGACGTTGTAATAAGAAACACCTACTTCATTGTGTTAGTTTTGTAAATTTAAATGGTATTATCGATTCCGAATTCCTAACTCGATATTATTTATTAGATCACTCTAGTAGTCTCAATAGTATTTTGTACTGGCAATGTTGGCCATGACTTAACCATGTTGGCGTTAGTAGCCAATCACATGATCGGATTCTTTCCCGGCATTTTTTGTAGCGGTGCAAATGACAAGTCGGGCTGTGATTCGTTGCTGATATTGTCAGGTGATTTTCCTTTGGGTTGAAGAGCAGAAAAGACGTTAGTCGGTCTTGTACGGTGGCCAGGGTTAGACAAATAATTGGAACAGAAGAAGTTGCTATTAATTGTACAATAATTTAACAGTATTACTAGTTTAGTATTCTTGCTACAAATGTGTAATAAATGGATTCTGTATGCTGTCTCGAGGAGTTGTTTTTCTAACACTTACAAAATATAAACATGGGAACGCATTGCAACTGGCAACTCCAAGATGAGAAATAGCCGGTTATTTATAGAGCAGAGATTCTATTCTAATCTGACTTGCGGCTAAAACAAGATAGAGCTAGATACTATTCTTATCCGGCATTCTGATGTATGGATGATGTATGAGCTCAAGGACTAGGTCTGCGCTCGATGGACCTTGACACTCAGGACGTTGGCACTTCAACCCATCGCTTGTTTGATGCATTTTAAATTGGTGTCACCTTTGCGCGATTTTTTGTAACCCAATGGTTGAAAAATGAAGATTATAGCAATTTATAATCTTCATAATATCACCTGACGGCACAATACGGATCCGAAGCAAAAGCTGATAATGTAATAAGTAAATAGGTAGATATTCAAATTCAAATTCAAAATGCTTTATTCAAATAGGCCCCAAAGGAGCACTTATGAAAGTTACAATAAATGACTCTAACAGCGGGCCTCTGCAACATTCGTCTACCCGAATCACAGGCTAAAACTAATGCTGTCTTTATCAGGGTAATATCTATGAATCTCTTTGCCTTTGTCTTCCTCTCTACTAACGTATATCGCAGGAGATCTAACTATAATGTCTATCCCTCTACACATTAGGTAAACCGATTTGAAAGGGTTTGATGAAACATTTTCAAATCGGGTGAATAATCGAGTGATAAATGACAGATATGAGGTAACAAACATAAATAAAATACAACCAAAATGAGGATCTCCTCAGTTGTTTCGTTGGTTAAATATGTTGTACAATGGTGAAGGTGCAGGAATTGTGCAGGGAATTTATAGCGCTGATGCTATTCCAATGCAGTTATTTGTGGGGAGGTTTCAAGGACTCGGTCTGGGAACCCACCATACGGTCAACGGAGTGCGTATTGCACTATTGATTTTGTATTAGCATGCCTTGTCTCTCTATCTCTGAGAGAAGGCGTTCTCCCAGCAGTGGGAGCGTAATAGGCTGATGTTGACGCGTAGTCTGGAGTTAGTGCAGGTCAATAGACGGAAGGTGGAAGAACTAGCTCTTCTGCGTGTGTCCGTCTGGGCCGTCCGGGCAGGTACCAAAGTTCTGAGTGACATTGCAATTGTTATTGGTCTGGCTCACATTACAATTAGTATTTAATTATTGTAATCATCCATCCTAATCACTGATTTGGGTTGTCCCCCTTTTGATTGACCAGGTCGTCTGTAGGTTTTTTCCTCTAGCTGACAAAAAATCGAATATTATCTAAAGTCTTAAGCGATCCATAACCGTCGCGTCGACCTTCCCAGCCCTATTTAAATCAAAGGTGAAAGTTCGGTTCAATAAACCCAAATAGGTTTATACAAAGTGGATGATTATCTGAAAATGTCCAGTTCATTGAGCGTGTCTGAAGCGATAATAGCTGCGAGATCGACCGCGGATCTTGCAGGGTTTGAATCCTTTAGCAAAGTAAAACATCGTCATGCAACAATGTGTGGTGCTTAGAGGAGAAATGTAGGTACGATTTTTCCTCTAAGGTGTGGTGACAGGGCATTTGCTATGGCACTTTGATAACATGCCCTTATGTTTAAAATTGAGCAGGACTTGCACCACTGGCGATCCTCTTTGACTCGCCGATATTCACACCGAATAAAAACCTAAAAACTAGTTAAGGTATACACAAGGTGTATACGTAAACGGTATCAATGTTTAAGGTGGTGAATATACAGGTGATATACAACACGAATCAATAGAATTTTTTTTATCTCTGATGACATCAAAATCAGTGTCACCACGTCTGCCGCAGGCTTGACGCGCGGGCGCAAGCTGCGCAGGAGGCACCGACGGCTGGATTGCGTGTCATTGACCAACTACTGTTATTATCAGCCTCTTACTCTCCCGCTGCTGGGATACCGGCCTTCTCTCAGAAAGAGCTTAGAGGTATATGGACCATACTCCAGCACGCGGGCCCAGTGCGGCCTGGTGGATGTAACATGTCCTCGAATTTTGTGGTTCTTGAACATGCGGGTTTCCTCACGATATTTTCCTTTGCCGTTTTTATGTGTCCATATATTCTCTCGTAATTACCATGCAAAGTCTAATGACCTTTTAGTAGTTTTTCGTTGATATCCTACTTCCTACTAATATTATAAATGCATAAGTGTGTTTGTTGGTTGTCCTTCTTTAACGCAGTAACGGAGCAACGGATCGACGTGATTTTCGGCATAGATATAGTTTATGGACCGGAGAGGCTACTTTGTACCCCGGAAAAATGCACGGTTCCTGTGGGAACGCGTGTGAAAACCGCGGGCAAAAGCTAGTTAATTTAAAATCCCGAACCCTATACGACATTGTGTTCGAATATAGAGCCCGTTTACATATGCATAATCCTGTATAATCCTACGAGAGAAGGTCTGGGTCCGGTAAGTTCCTAAACCACGCGGCTGCGAGTGGGAGGCCGGTTGATTTACAAAGTAATCAGGAAATGTTTAAATTACCGTCGTGATTGTGCACGGGGGCTCCCGCGTGATTTAATGTTTGTTCTTTGTTTTGTGTTTTTTAGCGGTCGCTTGGAAGTCGGTTAAAAAATACAGTACTTATAAAGGTAGTGCGTAAACCATTTTTTACGCTAGCAGTGGCAAGACGCAGCGCATGCATATGATGCAGCGTTATCCAGTGAAGTCCTGCAGAGCTCAACACCCCGAATGATGTCGGACACCCAGTAACTTCAGTGGCTAGGTATCTACTATTAAAATCTAAACAAATCAATGTTTTCACACTATTTGCTTGGCAGCAGAATATAGGTATATACAAAACGTTATTGGCAACCACCCAGATGAACTTCCGCATAGGAGTCATTCTTTGTACCTTTGTGTCATTCTAAGAACCTGCTGCCTTATCAGCTAACAATCTCGTGTTCGTTTTCAATACCAGACCGATTAAAACCAGCGGTCACTAGTCTTCGTGTGGAAGGAATAGTCTAGAATTTTCGCTGGGTATTAAAGAAATAAGCTCTTACAAAACGAAAAGAAGCGAAAACTATTGACAACTCGTTCCACACGAAGACTAGTGACCGCTGGTTTTAATCGGTCTGGTATTGAAAACGAACACGAGATTGTTAGCTGATAAGGCAGCTGATCCTGAGCAATTCTTTATACAGGTACAGAGAATTGCTCAGGTCCATGTTCACCGCCTCTTACGATTCGTTGCCTCGAAGCCGGATTTGAAATTCTTTTCCGGCGTCTCCCGCTCTCGAATAGATAGAACTATAGTTATTACCATTAATAATTATTTATTATATCTATACTTAATCATTAACATAAATAACGGTGTTTACACCACACAGGTTATGTAAGTTACTTACCTACTGTATAGGTAAGCAGTAAGCACTCACCTAACTTATAGAGATCGTTTTTAAAATGTATCTAGTGATGCGAGTTGTGTACGTACGACACGTATTATAGGGTTCATACCCGGGAAATAGAATACTTTTTCCAACACTTTCGAAAGTCAAGGCAAAATGCTAATCGGGCGCACAATGCACATCTTTGATCACAAGTGGGCTCGGCACTTTACTATTGCAGTCTTCCAGATAGTAGGAAACACCGCGCACACAAGTGGCTTATTAACTAAAGCTGTAACTGTGTCTAAGTTTTGAGGCAGAGTCAGCATGATCACTAAGGATATTTCATCAATAACTAGTGCATTCGACTTAAGTTCTCTTAAGAATTTTAGGACCATAGAAGAAATGACGCGTAATTATGAAATTAAAAAATGACAAATCAGAATACTAACTAACCATGTTACCGGGAATAGTAAGAAAGTTACCGTTGATTGTGGTGGGATTGTCAAATTGTGAAGGAAGTTCAACAGATTTGGGGGTAGGACTGCACCGCCACCATCTTTCTTGCACGTCCGGGATGACTGGTAGAATATGCACTTTAGCATTAAGTCCTGCCTTATAAATATTAGATCTGGGTTCTAAAGAATAAATAAATAAATACTATTCTGTGCTTGATCTATTTTGTCTTAAAACCATTACAAAAATAAACAACCTTGGCAAAAGAGCTCCTCAAATAAACTTGTAAGTACTACAGTATCTATATTACACGTTGAAGCCTACAAAAAACTTGTTATTCAATACCCTTAGATAGGTATTACGCAGTGATGACGTACCGGTGACGCGGACGTCTGGCGAAGCTCCAGAAATTATATCACATGCCTAATAAACAGACGAATTTGTTATGACAAAAATGCGGCTGCTGATTTTAGGCGAGAATGCGAAGCCTGTAAAAGATTTCCGGAGAAGTGGTAAGTATACACCACATTTACTTAAACCATTTTGGTTGATATTATAGGTGTATGGAAGAGGTACCTGTATCACGTACGGTGAAATTTGCGCTGGTTCAAGTACACCACAGTCAATCTTCGGTAGCCTTTTGCTGGGCTAAGCACTATAATTGTTTTTCTACAATTTTCACAACACTTGAGAGGTTTAGGCGATAGAAATTATTTATTTTTAAATTTAGCGGTGCGGTGTTTAACGATTTTCAACGGTGCGCGAGAGTGGACTGTAGATGGCGCTGGCGTGTTCACAGGTCGAGGAGAGGGGGGGGAAAGGATGCGTTCAGAAATCGTATGTGTTTGTGTGTATAAATGTATGACTGTTTGTTTGGCCAAACCATGCTCCCCGCCTTGGAGTTTCTCCAACATGACAAAGAGCAAAGAGAATTATTATTCGAGGAATTATTAGTGCGGTTAAGTTTATTGATATATATGAGGTTAATTTAAATTTATATGAAACTATATGTATTTAATCTAAATAAGCTAATTTAATATTATATAATTATCTACTGAGTTGGTAGCGGGCAAGCTCGTATGGCTGGGCGGATATAAGTACCAGTTTTAGTTTTTACTTTTATTACCCGACAGACTCCATCGGCTCCAGGAAAGGTTTCCTCTACCACAGCGAGTGGCCAACACAGTAAAGGAAGTTTTTCTTCTCTCAGAATAACAATTTGGCCTTTTTTAATAGGATTGGTGGAAATATTCCATTTTTCACGAGTTTGCAATGAGGTGAGGTATTCTGTATGCCAACGTTGCCAATAAGATTGGACCATTTTATCGAGCATTTTATATCTTTGCAACCGATTAGTTGGGGTATCAACTAGATTTTCAGCGGGTATATATTTAAGAGGGGTTAAATTTAAGAAATGCGAAGGAGTTAGCGCTAAGGGCTCAGATGGATCACTACTCAGCACACAAAGAGGTCTAGAGTTCATTAACGCTTCAATTTGTATAAGCACAGTGTTGAGCTCTTCATATGTCAAAATTTGAGATCCAATTATCTTAGTTAAATGATTTTTAACCGGTTTTATATTCCCCTCCCACAAACCCCCCATGTGGGGTGCGTAAGGTGGATTGATTTTAAATTCTATTTTTTGGGGAGTTAATTCTTTAATAAGAGCATTGTTATATTCATCAGAGCAAACTATAGAGTAAATTTCGTTCAGTTGTCTGCGAGCTCCTATGAAGTTTTTTCCACCATCACTAAGTATTAGTGATACTGGTCCGCGGCGAGCAATAAAGCGTTTAAACGCGGCTATGAACATTTCTGTTGTGAGGTCTGACACTAATTCAAGATGAAGCGCTTTGGTAACTAAGTCAACGAATAAACAGACATATGCCTTTTGGCTTTTTATACCGCGTTTTTTAGCGAGCGTTATGTAGACTGGACCCATATAATCAACTCCACATTTTGAGAAACATTTTTGTTGTGTTACACGATGTTCTGGCAAGTTTCCCATAAGAGGTTGAATCTGTTTGGGCCTATGTTTAAAACAAAAATTACAGGCGTGTACTACTCGTCGAACAAAACTTCTAGCAGACAATATCCAATATTTATGGCGTAATAGAGCGAGAAGTAAACTAGGTCCAGTATGAAAGTTTGAAGTATGATAATATTCAACAAGTAATTGAACAATGCGGTCTTTTGCGGGCAATAATATAGGGTGCTTCTGTTCATATGTTAGAGGTGCGTGGTGTAAACGCCCTCCTACACGAAGAATACCTTCATCGTCAATGAAAGGTCTTAATTTGCGGAGCGTTGTGCGTATATTTCTATTACATTTTATATCAGAAATATCCTTGGCAAAATACTTGTTTTGAATAATTTTGATTAATGTAAGTTCTGCTATATTTAAGTCTGTAACGGTTAGACTTCCAGAGCTTTTTAGTATTTTGGCAAATCGGAGAACATATACTACAGCATTTATCAGTTTCGTCCATTTAGAAATGCGTTCTGCCAATATTTCAAGAGGATGCGGATCTGACTCTATGTTAGCGGCTTGAATTAATGATATAACTTTGGATTCTGGCATATCTGAGGGAACATTCTCCTTAGTAAGAGACTTCACAGGCCATTGACTCTGTGGCAAAGAAATCCATTTAGGACCTTGTAACCAGAACTCATTGTTTATTAAATTGTTTGGAGATACAGGGCGAGAGATGAGGTCACTTGGGTTCTCGGTACTTGGAACATGAAACCAAGATTGTGGCGGAATAATTTCTTGAATAGCAGATGTTCTGTTCGCTATAAAAGTCTGCCATCTATGTGGGGAGGACTGTATCCATGCCAAAGCTATGGTAGAATCCGAGAAAGCGAGTGTGCAATTGACTTTACATCTCGATTCTAAATTCGACATCACAGACTGTAACAGCACTGCGAGAAGGTGAGCTGCACATAGCTCAAGTCGTGCAAGAGTGACCTTTTTTAAGGGAGCGAGGCGCGAACGAGCACATAACAGCGACACGCTGGTGGCGTGATCCAGAAGCGAACCAATTCGTAGGTAAATAACCGTTCCGTAGCATTTCTCACTTGCATCCGCGAATGCCACGAGAGTGATGAAAGAGTCAGCGAAAATACCTACATGTCTAGGTATTGATATTTGCGAGAGGTCAGAGAATTCATTCTGTATTGTTAACCAGGCACGAGCAATATCATCGGGCACATCTTCATCCCAAGAAAGTTCACGCTTCCAGCACTCTTGTACCAGAAGTTTCATGCCTGCAGTTAATGGCGCGAGTAGACCTAACGGGTCATATAAAGTAGCGGTCTTTGACAAAATTATACGCTTAGTGCATTTGTCGTCGAGAGGAAAATTAATTTTAAATTTGAAACAATCATTGACTGGGTCCCATCTGAGTCCAACTATTTTAGTTTCAGACTCAGAACCAAAGTCGATGTTTTTAGAGGCGCGCGTATCTGCGGGAACGTTTTGTAAAAATTGCGGGGAGTTAGAGATCCATTTAGTGAGTTTAAAACCACCACTGGCGAACATGCCTACCAGTTGGTTATGAAGTTCGAGCGCTTCCGAGGGTGATTCTACAGAGTGTAAAAAGTCGTCCATATACGAATAGTTAGCGGCAACCCTAGCCGCTTCCGGATATTTGTGACACTCGTCCTGAACAAGTTGACGGACTACACGCATCGCGAGATATGGAGAGCACTTCAATCCGAAAGAGACTCGTTGAAACTCATAGGTTTCAATAGGGTCTAAATTAGCGTGAAATCTGAACAATATTCTCTGGAACCGTTTGTGATCTGTTACAACTTTAAGTTGAAAATACATTTTCTCTAAATCACCTGAGATGGCGACAGCAAAAAGACGTAAATTTAATAACAAATCAAATATGTTTGTCTGTAAGTTCGGACCACAATATAAAATATCGTTCAAACTTTTTCCCGAAGAAGTTTTGGCACTAGCATCCAAAACAATTCTAATTTTCGAGGTGTCTTTATCGGGGCGGTAAACTGCGCGGTGCGGGATATAATAAGCGAGAGAGGGCGGTTGCGGGTCTAAAACTTTAGTCAAGAAACCTTTATCAATATAATCTTGCATTGTAGCATTGTAACTGGCGCGTACGTCGGTGTCCGAGTCTAACTTACGCTCGAGCGATAAGAGGCGGCGTTTTGCGGTTTTGTACGAATCACCTAATAATTGAGGATCATCACAGAAGGGCAGTGCGACTACATAACGACCATCGTTTTCGCGTGAAACACTATCTGTAAACAATTGTTCACATTGCTGCTCTTCTGGACTTAATATTTTACGAGTAGGTACAGATTCTAAGTTCCAAAATTGTTGAATCATTTCATCTAATTTGGCGTCGTTATTGTTTACAATAAACGCGTGACAAGAATGCGTAATCTCATGCGACGAGTTTGAGAGGCATTCAGCTTTGCCCATCACTATATATCCAAGTGTGGACTGAATCGCGACAGCGGATGACTTAGGATGCACGACCTTATGTGATAACACAAGATGCGGGAAAAGTCCCGAACCGATAACGCAATCAATTTCAGACGGCATGTAAAACAAGTCATCAGCGAGAGGAATGTCTTTAAAATGTTCTAACATACGAGTATCAATGCGAGTTGTAGGTAAATTACCTGTGATTTGCTCCACGACGGCGGCTTTGATAGAATATTGATACCTCGCATCCATTCGCGATCTAAACACAATCACTGTGTATCCTAACACTGGTTTCACTGCCATGCCTATTCCGTGAACAGAAGAAGGCTGGTAAATTATTTGCAACATTAATCTTTTACAACAAGTTTCAGTCACAAAGTTCGCGGTCGAACCGGAGTCCAATAATAAACGAATATCCGATGGTTTTACTTCACTATTTATCACTTGAACACTCGCGGTTGGCACTACTTCAGTGTAATAGCGATTAGAGTTAGCGTCCGAGGTCAAATTGCAGTGATGATGCGGTAATAAATCATTGTTTTGATTTTCATAATTATGTGAGGTAGTTTGACTAGTTGACTGAACAGGAAAAGCAGGTAAACTTTCGGTGACGTTTGACATTACGGCGGCGGCGTGCATACTCGCGGGAACTATATTTATCTCGCTCTCACTGGCGGACTGCGCGGCAGAGCTAGCGAGAGACATGATATTGGCGCGGGGTTCGTGCGTGTTCGGCTGCGAATGAACTGATTTATTTTGATGCGTATGATTATTGTTGTTTGCGTTCCGAGGTTGATATGTAAAATTATCCAAGTGTAATAATGTATGATGTTTTTTATTACATTTTAAACATAACTTTGAGGATTTGCATGTTTTTGTTTCGTGGAATCCTAAACAGTTCCTACAAAACGCATTACTCGATACAATCGAGTAGCGTGAGTTAGCATCGAGTTCTGCGAATTTTTGACATAGATAAAGCGGGTGTTTTTCTTGTTTGCAAATAACGCAAATGTTATTGTAACTATGCGGTGCGGATGCGTTAGAGGGTAGCGGGCTCGATTCCTGATTGGAGGTAGATTTCGAATCATTCATAAGATATGAGTGGAGAGGTTTATTTTTATTAGTGGCTGTGTTTGTACGAGCGGGTGCGGTAAATGTATTGGATTGCGGTTTTATGTTTAATTGAGTGCGGGAGATAATTTTACTCTGTTCTCTTACGAATGTTTCGAGCGAGTTAAAAGTAGGTATCTTTTGCGAGCGGACACTTTGTTCATACAAGTGAATAGTTTCTTTGTCGAGTTTGTTCAAAGCTAGGTGCGTAATCATAAAATCGACTAAGTCGTCGATCTTTAGAGCCTTTAGCGCGGCAACTGATGCGCAATATTGATCAGTAAACACATCTAAATTGTTCGAGGTGGCGGAAGCGATAGGTTTGAACTTTAACATTTTGTCTAAATACTGAGTTCCTAGCGTACGTACATCCTGATACCTATCTACGAGAAGGTTCCATAAAATATGATAATTAGAAGCGACAGGTAGGATTCCCGCCGTGATCGAGGAAGCCGTTCCGGACAATTTCGAGACCAAATACTGAACTCGTTCGGCGTCTGTGAGCTGTAAGTTATCATGAATCATTTCTTTGAAATTTTGATAAAAAAGCGGCCATTTGGTGTAATCACCGTTAGAGGGGACTAATTCGAGAACCGGTAACTTGTGTTTAGGTTTGTTGATAGGTATCGAATCTGAGCTAGATTTCGATAAGCACTGTTGTTCTACCATTTTGATATGACAATAAATTTCATCAAATGCCTCGATGGGCTTGAAAGAGGGTTCGAACTTAGGATTTATTAACATAGTAGCTTCATTGAGATCGTGAATAACATCAGTAAACTCTTTGCGTAGATTTTCTAACGTTTTCGTTCGAATAAGAAATCTCTGCTTCTCTTCGGGCGTATATTATATTTGTACTCAAGTCGTACGCATTTTGCAATATAGAAAAAATACTTTTTCTTTTCGCGTCTAATAATGTAATCGATAGTTCCGATTTTTCCATTGTTATAACGAGATTGACAACGGAAATTAGAAATTAAATGTAAAAGATTTGCAATATGGCGGATTTGCCGTGTGCAATTAGAACATGCAACGACGTGATTAGAACAATGGCGTGCGAAATGCGGAATGACCAAAATTGAGTTTATGAAGTGTAAATGTAGTGAAAATTGTATATTTTTGTGTAGGTTGAGAAGGGGACTGTAGATGGGATCGCGGGAGAAGGACCAAGAAAGAGGATGGTTGATATTATAGGTGTATGGAAGAGGTACCTGTATCACGTACGGTGAAATTTGCGCTGGTTCAAGTACACCACAGTCAATCTTCGGTAGCCTTTTGCTGGGCTAAGCACTATAATTGTTTTTCTACAATTTTCACAACACTTGAGAGGTTTAGGCGATAGAAATTATTTATTTTTAAATTTAGCGGTGCGGTGTTTAACGATTTTCAACGGTGCGCGAGAGTGGACTGTAGATGGCGCTGGCGTGTTCACAGGTCGAGGAGAGGGGGGGGAAAGGATGCGTTCAGAAATCGTATGTGTTTGTGTGTATAAATGTATGACTGTTTGTTTGGCCAAACCACATTTCTATGGTTGGACCGACGCCGACGATTTGGTCACAACTGCGGCGAGTCGTTTGGATGCAATCATTATCAGCCTATTACGCTCCCACTGCTGGGATACCGGCCTTCTCGGACAGAGAGGTATGGGCCATAATTCACCATGCGGGCCCAGTGCGGCTTGGTGGAGGTCACATGACACGAATTTGGTGGTTCTTGAACATGTCGGTTTCCTCACGATGTTTTCCCTTCACCGTTTTAAAGCGAGTGTGAATAATCCGCACATAAATTGATATAAGTCATTGGTGCGGGTCGAGTCGAGATTCGAACTATGGTGCGTCGGATTGTATGTCACACAAGTTCCCCCTCGGCCACACTCGATGGCTGCAATGCAAGTGGCGAATAGCCGATGAAAGTGGCGTGGGAGGGCTATGTTCAGCAGTGGACGACTTCCGCATGATAATTAATGAAACATACTTTATTCATTTTCTCCATTTCAACATCGAACGACCAGAGACACGCCATTACTATTTATTTATTCTTTATTAACCCTTGACGCAAAAAAGGAGGGGGGTGTTATTAGTTTGTAAGGGGGAGGATTAACTCTTCTGCGAGTGTCCGTCTGGTTTGTTACCACCGCTTTGCTCGTGAAGTCCAACCGTCCATCCGTAGCCCAACGGATGGACCGATTTTGATTTACTTTTTTTGTTTGAAAGTTGACTTGATCGAGAATGTTCATAGCTATAATTAAAAAAAAATTGTTCAGCGGTTTGAAGATAATCATTTCGTTTAGTTGGGAGTGTTAAATATTTTAATTAGGAAACTAATCCCTAGAAAAGGATCGACGCTCAAGAGCGGTTGCCAGAACCCTTCGGCGGAACGGCTGAAACTTAATTACATTTAGCAAAAGCTTTGACAGCTTATTACGTTATTTCACGCTATACGAAAACATTGGGGTAGGGTCTAACATTGGGTCAAACAAAGCGGACAATTAGGACTCGAATTTTCATCCAATTCTTTACTCCCAAAATCGCTGAAAGATGTTATATGTCGTTATCGAACAATAGTCAGTTTAACTGTTGAGTTGACTCAGTTTGACACTTAAAACAAAAAGACTTGTTGTACGAACATTTGTTCGTGTTTATCGATGCCGTATCCTGTGAATAGTACGGAAGTCGGGTCGATAAATTTATCGAATCGATAAAACTGAAAAATTTATCAAATGTTGCGAGTACCGAAGTCTGAACGTAAAGTATTATAGTAGCTCTATATTCTCATTGGATTCGATCTAGCCATTCGATAACTTTTGATTATAACTTTCGATTGTACCGTGGCTCTTTAAATTATAAAAAAATAGATAAAACCCACTTTATCGATTTGAACTGCCAATTTTATCCATCGAAAAGACCCGTACTTGCGCCGCTGCACGCTGGTCTCAATATACCTGGGGCTCAAGCAGACTAAACCACAATGGTCAAAATAGTAATGGTTTGTGATCATTGTGACGACAACTGACACTTGGTAACCCACTAGCCACAATGGTGTACGACGACCATCGCCATTACGCTTATTTGGCAGTTTGGTTAATCATTATGATATCAATTTCCCTCCGGCAATAACAACATAGTTGACAGATATGACATTACCGACTTTTGGTACAATTGCAGTTGTGATGGATAATGGCACCACTGCCATAGCAATTTCAGTAGTTTAGCGTGCTTGGCCCCCTACATCCTCGTAGTCCGATGACTACGTCAGAAAATGAAATTCCGTCCCTAATTCCTCTATGTCCGATGAACTCTACCTAATAGGATCATTGCGCTAGCGGCCCGTTGCGGTTGGCCGCAAACCCACAGATTACATATCTGTGCGCAAACCGCTAAAACACCAGCTATCGTGGCCTCGCGGCCTAATGCACCTTCCACTTGTGACTACTCAACGTGTTATCAATTTGACGCCACTCTGAGAGTTATCAATGTGGGTTACATATTTTTCGAGCTTTCTAGATTATGAATCTTTCCGACACGCGCTACCGACTCCTATTGGGAACTGTAAATACGTTTGGATTCAAGAATTGGTTGCTTACTTTTTATCTGCCCACCCCAAGACGAATTTGGCGTGATAAGAAGTAGTACCTACCTACTTAGCATAGAAGTTTTTGTTCAATGGTAAGTGGTGACAAATCACGTTTTGGCAACTTGGAAGCTTGTACACTTTTTTTTATAAATGAAGCGAGATTAATGTTAGATTATGCACCAAGAGGATAAAGCAGTGTCTTACGTCACGGACGGCTTATTGGACCCTGAGCGTAACGAATGACTCTATAGTGGTACATAGTCTTGAGAGAAGCGAAGGGTTCAAGCCACCCATGACGAATACAGGCTTTATCCTAGAGGTGAATACTCTACTTTTCACACCTGCGAGACAATAAAAGACCAGCTAACTCTTCTGCGAGTGTCTGTCTGGGTTAGTACCACCGCTTTGCTCGTGAAGTCTGCCGCCAAGCAGTAATGTGCAAGCATTACTGTGTTCCGGTTTGATGAGCAAAGTAGCCAGTGAAATTACTGGGCTTATGAGATTTAATACCTAATGTCTCAGGGTAACGAGCGCACTTCAGTACCGCGCAGACCTTTGTGTTTCAAAGTTCTGAGTGGCACTGCAATTGTTACGGGCCGGCGTTATGCTTACCATCAGGCAAACGACCAGCTCGTCTCGTTACCAATAATATAAAAAAAATTGTTTTAAATTTCATGCAGCTGCGTTCTTTTTTTTGTTATTATTGTTATGCCTATGGTGGCCAGTTCGATTTTCGAATAAACTCTTATTACAATACCCGTATGCTGAGTTTTCATTCAAATTTTAAACTCCTTGCTCTGAAATTCATTTGGGATTTTCATACAACTTTCTCTCCCTAAAGAGGCAATGCCTTGCTTTACGTTGAGACTACGTGATGTGTAATTGGTCTTTGATTGGCGTAATCAAACGCTTCACTCAGGACTCTACAATAAGATCTAGTCAGTGTGCTGCATGTATTTACTACAAATACCTATGCGTAGAAGTTCAAGGTGATAAATAAATATCATTAAAATTATGTGTAGTTATAGATGTACCTACTACAGGTATTTATTGTTTCATTATAGCATACAGGTTCTTTTTTGGAATAAATTATTTCTTTGTTTCTTATCTTTAATAGGTAGTAGGTATCTAAATTAACAAAAAAAAAATGAAATTTATTTTATTCACGTGGGCCAAAGGAGAGCGCCCATGAATGTTAAAATAAATGACTCTAAGTCCCCGTTCTGAGTAAATATAGAGCGCTCAAGAACTTGACAAGCAAGACACTCGTCGGCATTCTTTTCCAAAAGTTGTAGATTTGTTATGAAATGATTAGAATTGAAGAATTTTATGATGGGGTTAAAAGTTAAGAGACGACCTATATGAGCGTATACTTAAATCAATTTAAACATGTGTTGTGAACGTTAAATAACTTGTTTGCTAGAAAAAGGATAGGTGCTTTTCTTCGTGCTTGTTGCAAATTTGTTCTCGGAAAAATCATTACGTGTGCCAACTCAGTGGACTGACTGAAGAATTCACTTTTCGGAATTGGCTTGATTCATGGAACAAAGGCGAAGAAAGATTTTTACCATATTAGTAATTGTAAATTAATGTTGTGTTATTGATCGTTATAAGCTTATGTTTAACCTCTCTGTTCCGTTCCCAACTTGAGCTTCGAAATGACGTCTTATAAACTTAAAATAAATATAGTGCTTTCGCAGTATTAACTTCCTAAATGGAATGATAAAGCGAAGTTAAGCTTAATGCCGTCAAATTGGGTGCGGTGTGACACCAATTTGCCTCTAAATCTTTACCGTAAGTAGTGTTTTATTTTTTACTGTGGCAACAAAAAAGCGATTTTCAAATATTGACTGCGTTGCATTAATTCTAATGCATTCTCCGGCACAATTCTTCGGTACTGGCCACCATATTAGAAACAATAATGGAATTTAAACAAACCGCTTTGCTATGTCTCTCCATGCTATTTTTTTTTAAATCACTTTCGTGAAATAGGTTTTACTAAAAATTGATTGACACCATGAAGGTTTACATTATACTAACGTTAGCTGCTCAGTGCTGGCCGGAGAATCACGTCCGTCGTCCCGCATACTGGCCCCATGGTGCACACTCATGCAAACAATGGCGCACAAACACCAGAAATAAATACCACTGAGCTTTCACTGTAACATTTTACACTGCACTGTTTGTTGTGAGAGGAACAAAGGTATCGATGGGGTTTCCCGGCGGTCACATGAACGCGAGGCGCGCTCCCTGAGCGGTCGCCATGTTGGATTAGGGGAACGATTCGCGCGCGCGCCAAATGCAATGCTATGTTGCTCGTGTGCTGTTTTCCCGAATCGTTGGGAGGTTTAGTTGATGGTTAACACTATATTGGGGGTATTCGAGAGTATTTAAGAGTGTTAAAGTCCTAAGCTAAATGTTTTCAGTGGTCAGATTGAGAAAAACTTTAGCTCCCTTTCACTTTAACAAATAAGAACTACTTATATGAATCTTCTATGAAAGTTAGGGTTATATTCTATTTCCCGTTGCGAGAATCAAACCTTCGACCCTACTACAGAAGTTAAGTCAATCGACATATCAACCACACCAAAAGGCTATTATTTAAGTACTTATTTAGGTTTTTATACTTACCGATCATCAACAACAAGAGGTCCGTAGAAAACTTTAAAAATAAAAAATATTTACCCCACTAGGGTACCCAACTGCCGCAATAGGCACCCCAGCACGCATGCGCGCGGCGTCGTCACTGCAATACGGCGTGACGGCTTGCGCCTATTTCCGTCGACGTGTCGTCGTCAGACGCCGCTGCGTCAGTCGCGCCCACGGGTATAAATCTGTCCAAGAAAAACACTAGACACGAGAAACGTCACAGCAAAAAGACATATGACATTTTGCACCCCCCGCTCACTTCACTCCCCACCTCTTAACGTCATCTTTAGAGCCGCCGCCATATTTGTTACGATTTGAAGTCATTGTCGTCGTCATAACACATTAAAATCTCTTTGCAGACCACTCATACTTATTGTCATTGTATTGTCATTATTAAATAAATTATATCTTAAATTTCAATATTACATATTGTTGTCGTTGTGTTGAGTGAATTGGTAGCTGTGCATCGATTAATTTTTGTCTATTTTCTTTTCCACATCTATAGCAATCAACTTGTTTGATTAATTTTTCGAAATGTATCACAAATGATGTGTACCGGGCTGCGTAAGCCCTCGAGATGCCTGTATTTTACACAAGTTACCCAAAAGCGAGGAAAGGTTCCAAAAGTGATTGGCTGCCATCAACTGCGATTCTTTGCGAGTGCGAAAGAGCTCACTGATCTACAAATGTGTCCCAAACATGTTGAGGCACGATTCGTGACATGAAATCATATCTACTGAGCAGTGCTTATCCTACTTTATTTATACAATCGGCAATTCGCTGTGGGATTTCATTATCTCTTGAAACTAATGGTAAGCTACCCACATTTCAGTTACGTTCCTAATAAATAATTTATATTATATTATACATTCAATTTTCGATTTATTAATCTTCGTTTTCCAGAACCCATGCACTGTACTGATGACCATCAATACGCTGAGAAAAGGACTGTAATTCCAGCAATGCAAAGCAAAGCTCTGAATAAATATAAGAAAAAATTGAAAAAGAAAAATAAATGATTGAATACAAAAACGTTGTTTTACTGAATTTTAAAGAAGTAGGTTAGGTAATATTAAATAATGTAGTGAAGGCTGCTCTTTATTAGAATATTGCATTAGCTTAGGTAAACGTAAAATAAAAAATTATAAAAATGTCACACATCTTTTTGCTTCAGCCAATCAGAGACGAGAGCTCGTGTCTAGCGACGGATGTAGGCGACATGTCTATCTGATACCCTATATAATTTGTGGTCGCGCCATGTCCACGAAGAGTGAAGACAAAAGGTAATGACAAAATGAGAAATTTTACTGCATATTTGATGGAATCACTGGCGTTACTTTGGGGAAATCCATTTTAAATAAGATTATATAATGTGGGTAATTTATAGTTTTAATTCCGCGATAAAGAATGTCTAATATCCTAAGTTCGATCTATACTGAATTTAACCAAACGTAAGGGGCAGCGCAGACGCTCAAGCAAACGTACGTTTGCTTGTCAGTATAACAACGCTTTTGCGTCAAGCGCGCATCTGCGCTACGTACGTTTACCTCGAAATCCGCGCTTGACGCAAAAGCGTTGTTATTCTGACAAGCAAACGTACGTTTGCTTGAGCGTCTAAGCTGCCCCTAACGCGCGACGCTGGAAAACGTAACCTGGGTTAGTTTATAATATAAAAAACTTTCTTGAGCTCGCAACGATGGACTAACTAAAAATACTACTTGTTGGTTTGTGAAACCAACAAGTAGTATTTTTAGTTAGTTAAAAACCCTTGGTTGGAATATGTGAACCACTTCCGGTACGGCTGGAACTCACAACGCAGAACTAAAAAAGTTAGTCAATTTGTTAGTAAAAATGTTAATTACTCGCGACGCTGAACTGCAATATAATCCTTTGTCAGTATGGTTAGTGACGCAACGTTTCTCAGCATGAATCGAACTCAACCCGACCTTCGACACGTGTTTCGCCTCTACACGAGTAAATTCTACTATGACGCGGCTTCTTTGTACGTGAGACTGGAAGGCTTCAGGGAAATACTATGCTACGTATATTTGTGCAAAGGGTACAGGAAAGTGTTTTGATTGAGGTTGCCAGTTAATTTTTTTTTATTTATTTATTTATCTCAGTTGTAAATGAAACCATCAGAAACAGTTAAAAAATCGTTTACTTCCTAAATCTAAGAAGAACATCAAACTATTTATACAAACTTAGGTGTTGACAAATTGATTTCACTACTTTCTTCTTCTTCATCGTCCTCGTCTTCGCAGTCAATCTCTTCCGAAGAAGAATCTTCTTCGGAGGAAGAGCTAGAGGATTCTGTGGTGCTGGGGAGTTCAGTGGTGCTGAGGGCTTCGTACTCCCAATCAAAGTCGATGCCAGTGACATCTGTGAACCAGCTGTGATAGTGGCCTGGACGGATGAAACCTGGGAAAGATGACATAATTGCAACGTATATACTTTAATATAGGAAAATAAAAAACGAATAAAATCGAAAATCCATCAATGGACCGTACGCCTGGGCTATGGGAACGATCGATATTGGTGTCGATTGTTGTTTCATATCTAAACCTAATTTTAGTTTCGCTCTCTTTCCAATATATATATACCATGAGAAGGAGACGGAAGATGTTTGACAGAACAAATAATAGAAGTAGGCAAAGGTATAGATGAATAAGGATTTACTAACAGAATTTTGATAAAATAAGTCTGTAGCTAGTTACTAAAAAATCTTACCAGCAGGGAAGTTGGTGTGGCATCCGGTTCCAGAAACGAATGACGTCACTCCCACGAGAGAGATTATGCCGTCATCATCCACCACTGTTAGAGGGCCACCGCTGTCGCCCTGGAATGAAAAATATTATTCTGACTATAGCTGTGCTCCGCGGCTTCACCCACTTAACTAAATTACTCCTTATATAACATCAGCTATCTGCCAGTCTGTCAAAATAGGTCCAGCCGTTTCGGAGATTACCCGGTACATACATAAATAGGTCGTTCTTGATTTTTTCGAAAACGAAACGAAGCCGAATCTATACTATTAATCACATTTCACAATTCGAAGACTGGTTTATGGAACAAAGACTATTTTAACATAAATCTAAAAATGGTTTTATCGTCGTTCGCAACGGTCTTCAGACATTCCTTCGACAAATTAGTTATTCGGTCAATGTAATGAAAATTGAACTTCATTTTGTAGGAAATGCTATCGATAACAGATTACTACTAGTAAAACTTATCATCGTCGCAATGCGAGTTTCAGAGATTAGTTTTCGTTTTCGGGAAAAAGGCTGTGTTTCGTTTTCGAAAAAATCCACAACCTACTTATAATTTTTATTGTTAAAATGGTCGCAAAATTTCGTACTTTCGACGCTGCAATGTGACATCTTTATTGATTCACATACAATTTCGGCTTCCTCGAACACTGGGAAGAGGGCAAATTGACGTAAACAAACTAACATTATGCTACTTATATATTGGAAGTTAAAAAAAAGCTTGTAAAAAGAAGAATTCTAGTTTCCCTTACTTGACAGGTGGACTGGCTGGTGACGTTGTAGTAACTGGCACAGATGGTAGAGTCCTCTACAATGCCGCCGTACTGCAGCCGGCATCTCTCGTTGGTGTCACCCCTGAGGAAAACCCAGTTCAGGTTCTCAGGAGAAGATCCTGCAAACGAAAAGCGAATAATCTAAGGTTTGTTTAATACTATTTGATAACGAGAAGAGCTGGTCGTTTGCCTGGTGATAAGCACAACGCCGACCCATAACACTTATATAGTAGACATGAGCATCATACATCATATGCGACTGCATCTTCACTTTGATATCAGGCGAGATAGATGTCAAAAGTGCATCCTACTAAACCTATCCTACTAATCCTACTTCCTACTATTATTATAAATGCGAAAGTGTGTTTGTACATTTGTTGTTTTGTCCTTCTTTCACGCAGAAACGGCGCGACGGATCGACGTTATTTTTGTGATTGAACCTAGTATTATATTAAAATACTAGCTTCTGCTCGCGGTATTCACCCGCGTTCCCACAGGAACCGTGCATTTTTCCTGGATAAAAAGTAGCCTATGTTACCTACTCTCCGGTCCATAAAATATATCAATGCCAAAAATCACGTCGATCCGTTGCTTAGTTACTGCGTGAAAGAAGGACAAACAAACAAATCAACAAACCAACAAACTCACTTTCGCATTTATAATATTCGTAGGATAGTAGGATTACAAAAGCGAAATTTTGTGATGATGGATGGACTCTTTCACGCAAAAACTATTGAACGGATTTTGATGAAACTTTAAAGTAATATAGCTTGTACATCAGAATAACACATAACAATACAACATACAATTTATGAAGATATATATACGCGGCCTGCAGTTTTAGGCGGAAGCTAGTATAACTTATAAAAACAACTACTAACCTAAGGTCCAAGTACGTCCCCATCCGCTGGCGATGAGTTGCACGCGATCGTAATTGGTGTCTTTGCTGGACGAACGCTGAATACGGATCGGTTGCACCAAGTCTGCAAAGATAAAAAATATACAGATTAGGTTTAGGGCTTTCATTATCAGCCTCTTACGCTCCCACTGCTGGGATACCGGCCTTCTCTCAGAGAAAGAGGCATGGATCTCCACCACGCGGGCCCATTGCGGCTTGGTGGATGTCACATGTCCTCGAATTTTGTGGTTCTTGAACATACGTGTTTCCTCACTATGTTTTCTTTCACAGTTTTAGAGCGAGTGTCAATAATCCGCACATAACGTGATATAAGTCATTGGTGCGGCCGAGTCGAGATTCGAACTTTGGTGCGTCGGATTGAAAGTCGCACAAGTTTCCGCTTGGCCATACTAGCTAGCTGTAGGTTTAAGCATTGGAGGCAAGTAATTTACCGGCGAACCAGGTTTTTATAAATACTTAGGAATAATGGTGTGGCATTCAACTGGTCCATGTGGATTTAGCTTCACGTTTGAAGTGTACCCTGTGTTGTGATCGTTATTTCTATTCTACCCTAATGGAACTGAAAGTAGTAAACAGAAAGAGAGGCACACAAGAGAGAAGAATCTTGTGTTGAATTGAATAAATCTGCTATGTTGGTGTATTTCAAGTTTTGACTGCACGATGGACAATGAGCAAGGGTATCTGCTCCTGGGGCCTTACCGGCTAACAATCTTGTGTTCGTTTTCAACTCCAAACCTATTAAAGCCAGCGGTTGATAGATCTTCGGCTGGAAGGAATGTCTAGAATTTTCACTGGTTATCATTTTAGAACGAACGTTATTAAGGAAACAAGTTCTTACAAAACGAAAAGAATCGAAAACTCTAGACAACTCCTTCCACACGAAGACTAGTGACCGCTGGTTTTAATCAGATAGGAATTGAAACCGAACACGAGATTGTTAGCCGGTAAGACAGCTGACCTTAAGAATATCTGCGTCACTATACTCACCGCCGAAATCAATAGACCTGCCGAACTTCAATAAAGCGATGTCGTTTGGCTGCACAAGGCTGGGCCTGCTGCTGTCATAGATCGGATGGTTGTAGTAATCGGTGGTTTCGAAGATAATGCTAGGTCGGGTCAGGTTCACCACACCGGCGCGGAGCACCATAGTCACGCGGCTGGAAAGAGAAACAGTGGTTTTGAAGATGGTTGGCCATAAACATCCATTTCAATTATTTTCACACTAAAAATGGCGGTAGCTACCACATGCAATTTAAAATTGATGGCTTGTGAATAATTATCCAGGATCCATCAATTTTAACTGGAATAAAATGCTATCTAGTCATGGGTAGTAGTGAAATGATGAAGGAAGTAAATATGTAGTGCTAAGTTAGCCCTTTTATTACTTTTATTAAGTTAGCCTTTTTATACTTGAGTGAATTATTATTCACAATTCTATCAGGCCATGGGTAGTATAGTGAAGTGATGAAGGAAGTAAATTTGTAGTGCTAAGTTAGCCCTTAAGTTAACACTATCTAGCTACTAGCTTAAGTTAACACTATCTCAGCGATGTGGTGTAAGATGGAGAATTTGGTAAATAATATATTATGCTAAATCTAACGAAGCGTACTCAAATGACCTGATTTCAAATTGTGTGCAATAAAGTATCTCTTATACCCAGTGATTATTGAAAGTATCTCTTATACCCAGTGATTATTGAAAATATCTCTTATACGCTGCAGTGATTATTGAAAGTATCTCTTATACCCAGTAATTATTGAAAATATCTCTTATACCCAGTGATTATTGCAGTAGTTCCTCAAAGCTTATACCTAATTGTTTGTGCGAGTAAAAACCCTGTACTGTGGTTGGCCTTTGTAGAAATCGTCAACGCCACTTCAGATTGTAGGCGATATATGAATTATTTATTGCAACCATCCGAGAGCACGGTGCAAATTGACTGCTCAATAATAGGTTTATATAAAGGCTTCCGCTGGCTGAATAATAGCTCCTCCACTGGCAGGCATGTTAGTGGGAGGACTAACTCTTCTGCGAGTGTCCGTCTGGGTTGTTACCACCGCTTTGTGAATGAAGTCTGCCGCCAAGCAGTAGTGTGCAAGCATTACTGTGTTGCGGTTTGATGAGCAGAGTATCCAGTGAAATTACTGGGCTTATGAGACTTACCTAATACCTAATGTCTCAGGGTAACGAGCGCACTGCAGTGCCGCGCAGGCCTTTGTGTTACAAAGTTCTGGGTGGCACTGCAATTGTTATGGGCCAGCGTTATGCTTAGCATCAGGCAAACGACCAGCTCGTCTCGTTACCCAATAACATAAAAAAGGCTTCCGCTAACGCCATTGATTACCTATCGTAGATACCTACGTGTCCTATAAAACAAGATATCAAGTACTCACCCAGCGGTGCAGTGAGCAGCAGTGAGGCCCCACTCGCGGTGGATAACTGAGGCTCCGCATGAGGACACTGCTCCAATAGGCGATACCATACGGAGCGACAATTGGAACGGAAACTGTCCATCCCTGGCTTCCCATCCTGACACAATGCGGGAAGAAGACCTCTCTGAAATGAAACAAACCATATAAGAACCTCCAAAAATACTGCAATAGGTACGTCTTGGACTACAGTTGCAGCGGGAACGTGACCTCGGAATCTCAATGTTTTCAAAATTGTGTCGACTTGAACCGTTGATGCGACGCGTGAGTTACGCGCTGGACCAATCCAGCATGTTTGTTCGTTCATAAAATAAGCCAGTAGGTATTATTTATAAAGAACTATAAAGCGTTTTGGTTGTAGGTATATGTATTCTTTGGCACTTACCCCTTGCAATTTCAGGGAATGTAACCTCCGTCTCGGCGTAAACCTGAAAATAAAAGCCATTCAATTAGGAAAATTCTACTAATCCTACATTATATTATAAACGCGAAATGGATGGATGTTTGTTACTCTTTCACGCAAAAATTACTGATCGAAGTTTGATGAAATTTTACAGTAAATAGTTTATACATCTGTCCTGTCCAACAAACAATGTTTTTTGACAATTTGACAATTTTAAACAGACTCGAAAGAGACAAAACATTGTGTAACTATACAACCGTTACACAGTACTTATTAGAAAGGCCCTTAGACTACAAATACTATAAACTTAGGTAGGTACCACGCGGGTGCAGCGGCGAGCGGAAGCTAGTATAAAATAAACACAAAATTAAGTAGCTTACCAACCACTATCTTTCGTGAGATTAATCACTATATAATTAACAATCTAAATCCACGATTACATTTAATCAGTGACACTGAACTCCCAATTCGTGTTAATTAATTATTAATCGCTTTATTTTTAATTACGCCTAATATCTTCCTTACGTAAATACCTTCTATCTGATTGTGACCTATGTACGAAATGAAAAGTAGTGTAAAGTATTTTTTTTATTTATCTGTAACGTGACACGGAAGTACGCTGGTTCTTTACGACCAGAGTTTAGACCGTTTTGTAACAATAGAGTAACATTTCAATATACCACGAGTTTGTAATGATTGTTACATAATGTTTTTCATTTCATATCATTTCAAACTTGATTTTCCAGTGTAGCTCCAACACTTTGCAAAGTTTTTCACTGAAGATAGTATAGACGTGGACTATCATGAGCATGACTGTATTTCCTATAGAAATTGGTACCAACCGTTATAAGCAATTATCTATTCAGTGATATAAGTTATAAGCTCACAAATACTTATAATACACCATATAATTATATGCTATATGTTGGTAAAATACTTCCACTGCTAAACATGTGCGTGTGCGTCTGTAATGGAAGAAAAACGAGGCAATCTGCCCCTGTCGCCCCCGCAGCAAAGGGGTACGTACCCACAAGAGGATTTCACAACGAGAAAAAAGGCACTTGTGTCGAATTCACAGACGTCCCACCAAACAGGAAGCGCTTTCTCATGCTTATAGCTAAATAAACGTTTTATGGACGCGTAGAAGATAACATATGGCTTAGGCTTGAAATAATTGAATGTTATCAATCCCACCGTCATTCATTGTTCATTGGGTCCTCCATCTAAGAAACCCCTACTCCAGTCTCCACTGCTTGCTTGGTGGATCGTTATTATGACCTTAGTAAATCGGGCTAACATTTATGTGGTGTTACCAACCTATTCGATCGCACAGAACTCCACCTATCTCCCCCAGTGAGGTAAATCTATTAGACTCTTGATTGATTCCTTGCTCTCTATATAAACGTAGATTCTCGCAAACCCCATGGTTACTACCAAAGGTAGATAGGACTATACTCCTCACAAGTGATTATAAATAATGTTTAGGTACTTACCGCCGAAACGGCAAAAGCCGCGAGTAGAACGAGTACTCCGGGAACCTCCATTCTGGCAACTAATTAAGTAAATAGACAAGTGTAATATTTTCCCGTTATATCGTATTATAGGCACCGAATTAAATGATAATATATAGGATTAATTGATATTTCCTTAATCAATAAATAAATGCTTCTAGTTTCGTACGTGGAGATAAGATTTAAGAATTGAAGCAGGTTTTGGTTTTACCCATGATTTAGATTTAATTTAGGTAGGTACCTACTAGACCTACTTACTTATATCCAATTAACGTTTTCGATGTTCCTGCGTGTGGTGAGGAGCCAAACTAGAGACGACAGAAAAAAAACTTCAAAACTGTATCATAATTACCTATATTTGCAAATAAAAAATAAGTAGGATCCACTACTTACAAATTATGTACATGTTAGTATTTGCCACTATTTCGTCTGATCTGCGGCGCAAGTATGGAAGTCGGTTCGATAAATTTTGAAATTTACGAATGTTGCGAGTACCGAAGTCTGACCGTAAAGTATTGTAGTAGCTCTATATTCTCTTTGGATTCGACCTAGCGATTTGATAACTTTTGTCGATTGTATCGAGGCTCGATAAATTATATAAAAAAGTCGATACAACCCATTTTATCGATTTGAACTGTCAATTTTATCGATTGAAATGTTTTTCACTTGCGCCGCTGATAAGCGACGTGGTGTGGTCGTGGCGGATAGCAGGTGGGACAGCTGCCGGTCCACACGATTTGTGTTTGGTGACAGGCTGTTAGCCACACGAGCACCAGAAAATATCTTACTAAAAATTGCTTTAAAAAAGCGAAGAACCGACTTCAGTGATAAACTACTAAACCGATTTTGATGAAATTTCTATGGGACCTATCTGAAAGTATAAAAAATAAAAAAATAATTTTCCAAATCGGTTTATAAATGACCGAAATCTAAGGTAACAAACATAAAAAAAAAATATCCGACGAATTGATAACCTCCTCCTTTTTTGGAAGTCGGTTAAAAATGTACAAAACATAACAATATAATATACGTCTGGTACCTAAGTCCACATTGCATCTCTCATCCCTGACTCAACGGATTACTCATAGCACTGCTCAAGGCATATACCCAACTCGATCAGACAGGCTTCCGTTCGGATCCACATTATCCGTCTCAGTCATCGACATTCAGGATGACAGAGACGAAGAATCTGGATCCTTACTGAAACCTTTCTGATTGAGTTGAGGATACACATGCTGGTATCCTTAGTACCAATTTTGTAGAGCTGCTAACATAGGTACTCCATCTCCGTAACTAATCTAAAAATATTTCGTTAGTGGAAACTCTTCTGCGAGTGTCCGTCTGGGTTGTTACCACCGCTTTGCTCGTGAAGTCTACCGCCAAGCAGTACTGTGCAAGCATTACTGTGTTCCGGTTTGATGAGCAGAGTAGCCAGTGAAATTACTGGGCTTATGAGACTTAATACCTAATGTGTCAGGGTAACGAGCGCACTGCAGTGCCTCGCAGGCCTTTGTGTTTCAAAGTTATGAGTGGCACTGCAATTGTTATGGGGCGGCGTTATACTTACCATCAGGCAAACGACCAGCTGGTCTCGTTACCAAATAACATAAAAAAACGTTAGATCATAATGCGCGGATTTATCACACTCGCTGTAAAACGGTAAAGAAAACATCGTGGGAAACCAGTGTGTTCAAGAACCACAAAATTTGAGGACATGTGACATGATCCATTAATCCGCACTCGATGTGACTTGCATGGTGATTATGGCCCATACTTTCTCTCTAAGAGAAGGCCGGTATCCCAGCAGTGGGAACGTAATAAAGCGACTATGACGATGACTCAATTATTGCTATCATATGTCGAAATGTTGTATCTATCACTTATTACTTTATTAGTAACAATTTATATTATGATCCTGATAGGGCGCAAGCAACTCAAGATAGAGAAGTCATTACCAATCTCTTACGCTCCCACTGCTGGGATACCGGCCTTCTCTCAGAGAGAGGTATGGGCCATAATCCACCACGCGGCCCGGGCCCAGTGCGGCTTGGTGGATGTCACATGTCCTCGAATTTTATGGTTCTTGAAAATGCGTGTTTCCTCACGATGTTTTCCTTCACCGTTTTAGAGCGATTGTCAAGAATCCGCACATAACTTGATATTTCATTGTTGCGGCCGAGTCGAGATTCGACCGATAGTGCGTCGGATTGAAAGTCGCACAAGTTCCCGCTCGGCCACACTCGCTATATGCAACAAAACTTATTGACTCGGAAGTGAGAGTGTTTGTTTTTCCTATAGGTAGGTTTTATATAGCAGCAATAGTAGTAAAACTAGAAAGTAGGTTTTTTTTAAATTTTTTTTGTTATTGGTTACGAGACGAGCTGGTCGTTTGCCTGATGGTAAGCATAACGCCGGCCCATAACAATTGCAGTGCCACTCAGAACTTTGAAACACAAAGGCCTGCGCGGCACTGCAGTGCGCTAGTTACCCTGAGACATTAGTGAGTTAGTCCTCCCACTAACAGATAAAGGGAATCCTAGAGCATGGGTATAAAAAAAGGTAAAAAAAGGAAACAGCGCATCACATTATGAAGTCATTTAATATGAATCCACCACGTTTATTAGCTTTCCTAATATTTAACTTTAATTGCATCCTTTACTCTGTGTTGCCAGTATCAGCCATTTTCAAATTTTCAACGTTGGCAGCTACTGCCACCTTCACGTTGTCAACGTTGGCGACAGCGTCTTTATCCGTGGGCTGCCAGTCGAAGTCCACGCCAGTCGCCTCACGTATGAAGTCGTGGTAGAAACCAGTGCGTGTGAAACCTGAAAAAGATTTCATTTAGAACCTACCTCCGATTATTATGCACTAGCTTCTGCCCGCGGTTTTTACCCGCGTTCCCACAGGAACCGTGCATTTTTCCGGGATAAAAAGTAGCTTATGTTACCCTCCGGTCCAGAAACTATATCTATGCTAAAAATTACGTCGTTCCGTTGCTCCGTACGTTAGTGCGTGAAAGAAGGACAAACCAACAAACACACTTTCGCATTTATAATATTGGTAGGAAATGATTGGTAGGAAGTAGGACTAGTAGGATTTACTACAATTATTATGTACTAGCTTTTGCCCGCAGTTTCATCCGCGTTCCCACAGGAACCGTGCATTTTTGCGGGATGAAAAGTAGCCTTTATTCTCCAGGCCATAGCCTGCTTCTTAGTCAAATACGCGTCATAGGTATGATGCAGTATGGCATCTTTCATTTTAGGTATTTCGCTCAGAACCGAACTATATCTATGGCAAAAATTAAGTCGATCCGTTGCTCCGTTGCTGCGGGCAAGAAGGACAAACCAACAAACATACAAATACACTTTCGCCTATAGTACGGATTTACTTTATCTTTTGAATTTGAATTTAAATTTAAAGAATTTTTAGAATCTGAGTAGCAGTAAACCTGCAGCAAACTATACCTCTTTGTATAGATAGCAGGTCTTATAGGTGTAGATGAATATTAAAGTTCATTTCAATTTTATTTATTGATAAGAAATATCTTCCATGTCAAAAAAATAATAGGGTAAATAGGTCCTAACATTTTAACAATTAAAGAAGTGCTGATGTTTCTTTGCTATTAACAACTTACCGCCCGGGAATCCTACGTGGCAGCCCCAGGAGGCGACGAAAGAGCCCACGCCGACCTGAGTCACGACGCCGTCGGCCTCCACCATGGTCAGGGGGACGCCGCTGTCGCCCTGGGACAAACAGTTCTTCCTTACAATTTAGGTTAACTATGGTTTATAGGAAATCTGCGGGTAGCTAACACAAAGGCTAACCTAACTAGGACATACCTTACCTACCCTTAGATATTACCTAAATATTAAGTATCATAAGCCCAGTAATTTCACTGGCTACTTTGCTCATCAAACAGGAACACAGTAATGCTTGCATACTATTACTTGCGGCGGTAGACTTCCCGAGCAAAGCGGTGGTACCAACCCAGACGGACGCTCACAGAATAGTTAGTCCTACCACTTTGTAAATGATACTAATCTGGGACAGTAATGATGAAATAACACATACCGAGCAATGAAATGACACATACCGAACAATGAAATGACACATACCGAACAATGAAATGACACATACCGAGCAATGAAATGACACATACCGAGCAGATAGATTGGCTGGTGACGTTGTAGGGCCCCGCACAGATGGTGGTCTCCTGCACCAGCCAGTTGGAGTTGTGCATCAGGAGGCACATGAAGTTGCTGACGCCCTGCAGGTGGACCCAGTTCAGGTTTTGAACTGTCTCGCCTGAGAGGAAGATATATTTGATAATTTCTAAAAACGATGAGATTCTAAACTAAGCTAAACAAGAATGGGAATTATTTGATGTGCAAGACTGCAAAGTTGTTATTTGTCGCGAGAGAATTGAGCGTACCAAGGGTCTCAAAGGTACGAGAGGCAAAATCAAATTAATTAATCAAATAATTATTTAATTAAATTTAATTGTGATCTGTATATTTTTTTTCACTGCGTTTGCTACAAATACAAAAAAATCTTTCTCTCTTTCAAAATAACTTTGCTGCCGAGCGAAAAACTTCACGCTAGCGGATAAATTAACGGTGATAGAACTGAGACGATGGGATGAGATTGAAAAAGCTCTTCCGAGCATTTCACGTTGTGTATTCGGTAAAATATACAGGGGGAGCCCAACGTCTGTGAAAATTAAGCGGTTCATGGAGGTCTGTGAGTTTCGGGTCGTCGACAATTCGGATGTTATGTTGATGTAAACTAGACATTGGTCAAAGGTGAATGCTATTTTGGCCTTTGTTATCAGTGTATTAAATACTAGTATTCTACAAAGTAGTCTCCTAACTGTAAGATCAAAAGGAAGGTACTAAGTGTCATTACGTTATAAAAGGATTTGAAAACTGACGAAGGTTTTCTTACCATAACTGTACTTTCAGATTGGTCCAATAGAAATTTAATCAAAATCGGTTCAGTAGTTTGTCATTGAAGTAAAGCAATTTGAATTGTGTCATAAGTCCTCTTACCAGAGGTCCAGGTGGTGCCCCAGCCGCTGGTGGTCATGAGCACGCCGGTGTAGTCGCGGGTGCGGTGCGCTGACGGCTGCAGTCTGACGGGCTGCACAAAGTCTGAAATAGACGAGGTTATGAGAGTAGAATAAGAAATTGTTATCACATCTAGTTGGTAGTAGTTCTTCAAAACTGATCTAGGCATCTTTTTATATTTAAGTATTACATTTTACTACGGAATTGGTAAACGAGACGAGCGAGTCGTTTGCCTGATGGTAAGCATAACGCCGGCTCATAACAATTGCAGTGCTACTCAGAACTAAAGGCCTGCGTGGCGCTGCATTGCCCTCATTACACTGACTAAGGGTCCCTGAGAGCTTAGTTTCTTATTGCAAAACATCTCACTGTCAAAGGTGATTTCCCTGTTGAACCCGATGAGCGCGATGTCATGCGGCTGAGTGATAAGGTGCAGGTCGTCCAGGTACTCGGGCGCGGTCACCACGGTGTCCGTTTCGAACGTGAACCGCGGCCGGCTCAGCGCCACCATGCCGCCGCTGATGATCAGGTACGCTCGCCTGGGGATGCAAATAGCATTTCAGCTATACTTCTTAATATGTCACCTAATACCAGCACAACCAAGTATTACATTGTAAGGGGCAGCGTAGACGGTCAAGCAAACGTACGTTTGCATAAGCGTCTGCGGTCTGCATAAGACCTCCTTTGGTGATCCTGGAGCCAATTTTAGTTTTAAAAATCTACACTTTCCCTGTAATCAAAGTAATTTTCGCTCTAACCCGCGTAACTGTAATATTTTGTGTCATGTCGACTCTACTTGGAGTAATATTAGACAGTACAAACTCAACTGGAGTAGGTAATCATTTAGTTTCACTTGCTTCTTGAGGAAGCTAGTGTCCTATATAGTAATGAGTAACCCGTACCTACTATTATAAATGCGAAAGTGTTGGTGTGTTCTTTCACGCAGCAACGGAGCAACAGTTCGACGTGATTTTGTGCATAGATATAGTTTATGGACCGGAGAGTATATAACATAAGGCTACTTATATAATACTTTTGTTCCAAGAAAATGCTCAGTTCACACTTACCGAGCAGTGCATCGGCCAGAGCTAAGCCCCCAGCTCCTGTGGATGATGGAGCCGCCGCAGAAGCCGATGTCTCCGAACTGCGTCACCCCCCGGATGTACAGCATATAAGGGAACTGACCCTCGGCGGCTTCCCACCCTGACACGATGCGGGAGTCTGGAAGGTCGTTGAGGATTTTAGGGGTTTCTGCGGCCACAGGCGGCAGCATCAAATGGGAGTGGCAGATTTCAGAGGGTGCTAACACTTATAGTTTTTAAACTGTCGCCAATAAATGAACCATTATTGTCTGATCCTTTCTAGTCCAAGAGCTTAAAAACAGCATCCTATGCGTTGGTGAGCAGTCTAAGGGAAATAACATCTCTCTGTCTCACGCTATCTGCAATGGGATTTGTTTCGTGCTCCTGGTACTAACTGAGCCAAACGCTTTTAGTAATTACGCGAAGGGAGCGTTTGATGCTAGTTCTGAAAGCAGACTTCACAAGCAAAGCGGTGGTACCAACGCAGACGGACACTCGCAGAAGAGTTAGTCCTATCTTCATCATCAGCCGGAAGACGTTCACTGCTGAACATAGGCCTTAGGCCTTAGAACGCCACTTGGATCGACTACTCGCCTTTTGCATCCACCAGTTCCCCGCGGTTTTGACAAGGTCATCCGTCCACCTAGTGGAGGGCCGTGCTACACTACGTCTTCCGGTTCCTGGTCGCCACTCGAGAACCTTTCTTCCCCCATCGGTTATCCGTTCTGCGAGCGATGTGGCCTGCCCAGTTGCCCACTGCCATTTCAACTTGCTCACTTTGAGAGCTATGTCGGTAACTTTCGTTCTCCTGCCGATCTCCTCGTTTCGGATTTTATCACGCAGGGGAACCCCGAGCATAACCCTGTCCATAGCTCGTTGTGCAACTTCGAGCTTGCTGATGAGGCTAACAGGCCCTACCATCTGGTAAAAGCATGCAAAATCATACATTCAGGACGAGGAGGTGTAGTAAATTATATAAGACTAAATCGTACCTTGCGTTTGGACCGGAGGTGCTGGCTCGGCAGACGCCTATAAAAATAAAAGGTAAAATTTTCAAACTGATTTTCATTCACGCAAATATATACATCACAAAAATTTCACTTACAACAGGATTCGAACGTGTCTTCTGGTTATCTAGACCAGACGCCTTAACCAACTAGGCTATGGGAGCAATCGATGTCGACTTGTAAGCCGGAAAGAAAACATCATCTCAATAATTTCGCAGTCAGTTTTGTTAGTGGGAGGACTAACTCTTCTGCGAGTGGCCGTCTGGGTTGTAACCACCGCTTTGCTCGTGAAGTCTGCCGCCAAGCAGTAGTGTGCAAACATTACTGTGTTCCGGTTTGATGAGCAGAGTATCCAGTGAAATTACTGGGCTTATGAGACTTAATACCTAATGTCTCAGGGTAACGAGCGCACTGCAGTGCCGCGCAGGCCTTTGTGTTTCAAAGTTCTGGGTGGCACTGCAATTGTTATGGGCCGGCGTTATGCTTACCATCAGGCAAACGACCAGCTCTTCTAGTTACCAAATAACATTAAAAAAAAAAGTCAACATCGATTGCTCCCATAGTCTAGCTGGTTAAGGCGTCTGCCGTCTGGTCTAGATAACCAGAAGACACAGGTTCGAATCCTGTTGGAAGCAAAATTTTTGTATTTGCGTGAACATCCGCTAGTGTCGCTAGAAAATATAATTTCAAACTGATTTTCATTCAAACTGCAGGTACTTACTTTCGTAAGAGAGAGATACAAAAACAAGCTCAACATTCAAAATTAGCGATACCTAACTACCTACTCGTGTACCTATCTTATACATAGTGTTAGGTTCAGAAATGAGACCACTCGGTCGGTTTGAATAATCGACACGCGTGTATTTTCAATCGTAGTTCAATGAGGACTGCTGTTCTCCGCTTCATCCCCTTGCGTAGCGCTGGGACGACTACGGCGTAGCACTGACTTCATAGCGTAGCACCACAGCACTACATCAAGTCCTTTATTCTTAAAATAGGTACCTACTCCCTTTTAATTTATCCCTAAATTATAATTTTGGGTACTCACCGAAATTGCAGCAATGCAAGCCAAAAACACAACCGCGCTCCGCATAGCTGCCAGATTTGAATTAAATCTTTTAATATTATAATCCATCATTAATTAATCTGCAGTTTCAGATTATTCGATAATAAGTGACGTAGGTAGCTACCTAATTGTTTTGAAAAACGATAATAATTCATCAAACTTCAACGATAGCTCTTTATCTACTTTATATAATCATGAATACAGGTATTATATTTTACACGTGAAATATATAAAACTAGCTGCTGCCCCGCGGTTTCACCCGCGTGGAGATTTGGATTTAATGGATTTTTATTTTGCGCGGAACCCTAATTCTTTTTCTAAAATTAAAGTAGCCTAAGTTACTCCTTGTATCATCAGCTATCTGCCAGTGAAAGTCCCGTCAAAATCGGTCCAGCCGTTTCGGAGATTACCCGGAACAAACAGACAACAATTTTAAAAATGGTTGTTTTGTTATTGGTACCGTATATACTTTCATATGCATTTAGTGAAAAGCTGTCATTTTGATATTACAAACAGACACTTCAATTGTATTTATTTGTATATAGATTAGGTTAGCCCGCGGCTTCTGGATAAATATATGCGCTGTAGGCCAATCTACTTTTTAAGCCATCGGCCAAAGCTAGTCCATAAAGAAATATTAATAACAAAATGCTTTTGATTAAGAAAATACTTTATTAAAAAAACGATTAACAAAATCAATCTCTTACATTACAATTCACACGGTAATGGTACTTTCATCGCATAAATACCCACTTTTGTAGGTTAACTGTGTAGTAACTACCTACATACATAAATAAATAAAAAGCTTAACAAAACCATTAGGCGCGAGTTTCAAACCATCAAGGATCAGGATATTAGAACTAACTTATTAATGTCTTCTCCATCTTGGAAAGGAAACTTAGTCATTTAACTTTCATAAGCGCTCTTTTGGGGGCTGGGGCCAATGTAAATAACTAAATTTGAACTCTTTGTCCGTCTGTCTGGACAGGCACCACCGCTTTAGTTTAGTTTAGCCTTAGCAATTATTTTGTCTTCAGTTTTTTTTCTTTCGAGATGTTAGCATTCAACCAGTATCTCGTCTGTCGGAAATATGTGTTCGAAGATGCCAAACAAGTCTAAAAACTGGGGCTGGCATACCAAAGTGGGAAAAGCCCCTAAACAAAAGTAGATTAAAAAAAGTCTAAAAAGATCATCAAACTAGAGATTTATTATAACTTGTACCTACTTGACATTGGCGAAATTGTGGCTAACATTCCTATATTACATATCTGTGAACATTCCACAGAAGCCAGGAAATAAGGAAGAAGATTATAACTTGACACTGGCTGAAACGCAAATCATGTGAAGCCAAAACAAAATAGAAAACTGCGTTTTACTATGTATCCAGGTCCAGATAAATTAAAAAAAAACTGTGTCTCAAGTGGGTGGTTGTCGAAAAATAATTGTAGATTTTATAAATAAGTATATTTCGATTACGTACCAAATTCAAATTTTATACAGGTTGAGTTTGAATTAGTATATTATCCCGGAAGGTGATGATGCGGAACTTGTATATCGACAAGTTGTGATAACCTCCCTTCGAAATACGTCATTCGAAATGTACATACAAAACAAATCACTTCAAAAGTGAAGTGCGCGACATTTCTAGAATTATTTCTAAGTCTCTTCCAATCAACATCATCATTTAAGAAAGTTCAACATAGTTCAAGTGAATCAGCTGATCTAGGGCTGCCCAGAAGTAATAAAATTTTGACGTTAACTTTGGATAGGCCCCTTTCGTGATAATATACCAATTCAAACTCAGACGGTATTTTGGTCTAAATATACCTGTATTGATAAGTAATGGACAATTTCAAGAACATTTCTTAACACAATATTTAGGACTGAAGTATGTAGGTACACGTGTAAACAATAATACAGTCTTCAGCAACACTTAAATATTTCGATGCATGATCAACAGATGATTATAATAAAATATTGCCAATTACATATTTTGTATGAAAAACTGCCCCACTTTAGCTGCAGATCTTTGCACATGAGGTTAAACTATGCGCTTCAGACGGCAGCCCATCGGGCACATTGAACAGTCGTTCTGAAGCCCTAGGGCTGCATAAAAATTGTAATACCAGGTCTGGCCACTTGCCCATACGAAGGAACAAAGTATTTTAGGGCAGGATACGGCGCGCCGCTTTCTCGCTCGCACATCTCAACATTTTTGAAGATAAACAATCACTTAATATAATTATGAATAATCGCATTCGGTGAAGTTGCCCGCAATAACATTGCAATGTTTCATTTTGTTCCATTCAAGTTTTCAAACCTAAAAATGGGATTTTATGTTTGCCCATTTTCATGTATGAAAACTTGATCGGATCAAAATGATACTTTGGCCGTACCTTTGTAATGTTATTGCCAGCAACTTCACCGAATGCGATTTTTCATAATTATAGTTAAGTGGTATTTATATTAAAAAATGTTAGGTTGCGCGAGTGAGATAGCGGCGCGCCTTTTTCTGCCACTTAAGGGAAAATACCATTTCGTTGTGCCTGATCTCACAGGACGTCATAAAAACGAGGAGACATCAAAGACTTAGTGTAGCAAATGAGACTATAATACAGTTAAATCAAACAATAACAGGAGACGAGTGGTTTACTTCTTTGACAGCCGCAGTATTTTGATGTTATCATTCCCTTCGTACACACAGTCTGTTCTAGAAGGGTACACATTCTTGAGGTTACCTTCTGTGTCCACCACTTTAACCTGAAAACAATATGTAATCAATGAGAGACTTCAGAAAAAACTATTGCAAACAAATTAACAAAGCAATATGATTTGTCATAAATATTTATTTAGTAACATCTGACGATAGAGCGAGTGTGGCCGAGCAAGAACTGGTGCGACTTTCAATCTGAAGTTCGGATTTCGACTCGCCAGTGATTTATATCAAGTTATGAGCGGATTATTGACACTCGCTCTAAAACGGTGAAGGAAAACATCGTGAGGAAACCGGCATGTTCAGGAACCACAAAATTCGAGGACATGTGACATCCACCAAGCCGCACTGGGCCCGCGTGCTGGATTATATCCCATACTCTCTTTCAGAAAAAAGGTCAGTATCCCAGCAGTGGGAGCGTAAGAAGCTGATAATGATGATACGGTTTATACACTTATAACAGAATTAGTTTAGAATTGACAGAAAACCTAATTTTTGTTACAAAATTTTTTGGTGAAATAAGGAACACAGCCAAATTTATAGTTGAAAAACGGGATGTATCGTAAAAAACGGGAGCTTACCTGTTGTACAGTGAGTGAGTTGAAACCATCAACCGAGTCTCCAACTCCGAGCAGCAGGCACTCTTGCAGAACCTTGTCCATCACCATCTTGCAGGCTCCGAGTGAGGAGTGGGAAGTCACCTCTATGAGCATGGACTTGCTCTCAGCTGACATCTAAAAAAAACATATCAATGATTTATAAAAAAATGCTCCAAATATTAAAACCAATCTAAGGACACCTTATATGTTAAAATCTGTCAAAATATTTACGGTCTTGCCACAAAAAAAAAATAAACACAATGTAAACCTGTGTTAAACACTGTTTAATTCCTAAACATGCGTTAATATCGTTTAAATATGAGCAACCAAAAATCCTGATTTAATTGTGTAAGCGTTGTCTAACTCCATTCTGTTGTGACATTTATAATCATTTTTGACGTTTATCTGTAGACGCTGTCTAGCTAAACAGGCGTCTAATAGTAGTTTTTTTTGTGTCAATGGATGGTTAGATTTTGAAAATTGACTTTGTATTTTTTTTTATCCTTTAAAGCCCTTATTCATAAACGTTCCGTAACTTATTACTAGAAAGTGTTTTGTCTCGCTTTCACGCGTAACAGCTTCCGTCAACGAGAAGTTGACAGAGCAGTTTAAAGCATAGATTATCTTATTGAGGTTTTATGAATAAGGGTGTTAATGTGTATGGGTGATATGCAAACGCTTTTTTAGTTATAGTGTAGTGATTTATAATAGTAATTAAACAAACCTTGGTATCATCAGAATTCGTGATAGGTGGAAAGCTGATGACTTTCCCGCTGGCGTCTTGGAGACAGGGGTACAACGATTTACCTTCCAGTAGGTATAAATATCTGAAAAAATATAATTATGTTATTTTTACTAAATCATCTAGTTACATACATTTGAAAAATGTATCATAGTATTGCAGTCAGCATGTTCATGCCATTTGATAACAAGCAAAGATGACAATCAGAAATAGCAAATTCTTTAATGTTACCTGACACATTCACACAAATCTGATGTTTATATAATATGTTGTATAAATGTGAAGTAGAAAAGTAAATTAGATCAATTAAATAGCATGTGGGTACAGCCTACAGTTGTATTCGTGCAAAAACAAAGTAAGTTAATATGTTACTTGTGAATCCCCGAGTACACATTCCTCTTCTTCTCCTTCCTGAGGGCCTCGGCCTCTGCTGTCAGTTGCTGGACGAGATGCTCCCCAGAGCAGGCCTTCAACCGGGAGAGAGGGGTCAGCTTCAGAGCTGCTGGGGGCTTGGCAGTGTAGGTCAGGTCACCTGAAAGAATGTCACAGGGTTATACCCCTAAAGGACAATGCAACTGAACATTATTAGCTCACTAGTTGCTGCTTGCGGTATCATCCACGTCTTGATTCCTACAGGAATCGTGAATTTTTCAAGATAAATACTATTCTACCATACTCTCAGGTCTATAAATAATATCTAAGCGAAAATTCACATTGATCTAGTGCACCGTTGCTGAGTTAAAGACGGACCAACCAACAAATAAACTTTCACATTTATATGGTACAAACAAATATGTGCATCACTTAGCATATTTAATATAGAGAAACAATACAATAACAATAGATATAATAGATTTTTTTAATTGAGTTTCTTCTTCTTCTTCTTCAGATTATGGCTTTTAAACGTTGCTTGAAGTTTTTTGCCAGTGTCAAAGTGAGGCCAGTGTACGGTATTAATAATTGCCCGGTTACAAAATATGAAACATTGAAATATAATTATAGAAAGAAAGGGTTTAAAGACATAACATTTGTTTATAAACGAATATTATTAGACTTAATAAAATTACATAAAATATATGATTTTGGTTTGATTTACATTGGCTATTTATGAAGCCAATGTATACAAGATATCTGTTATACATATTTTTAACTCGTTCATGGTTGTAATATGCGGTTTAGACTTTGAAATTAGTAACTTAGAATGAGATATTGAAAGTCAAGCAAGTCATACAGCCACTATTTAGGTATATACAAATTAAAATAATAAAATGTTTTCAGCACATACCTGGTGCAATTTTGTTTAAGTCATGTGTTGCTATAGTTGCCGTGTTCCGCTTGTCACAAACTGTGTCATGCAATTTTGTCTGCAATTGTATAAACTTTTTGAACGAAACATCGGTGAAGGATAAATCTTTGACTATGCAGCACAGTATGTATGGCCGAACATTTGCAACTCTGGCTTCTAAAATTTTTACTCGTAGAGAATCATCTTCAAGATGGAATATCTTCAATGCATGACACAGCTTGTCTTCTTGAATCTCTGATGGCGCCTCTTCCTTCTTTCCCTTCTTTCCTTTTCCTTTAGCTGCTGCTGGTTGTGATGTGTCTCCTTTAGGACAGTGGTCTCGGATGTAATCTAAGATTTGCTTGGTACGACATTGGTCTACGAGTTTCATGAATCGTTTATCAGCTAATTTGTTGCCTTTGAGATTCAGTTCTGAAAATTGCGGTTAGTGAATCATTTTGATAGTCATAGTAAAATATGATATTAAGGTGGAGTCATTCATGAGCCATAAAGGCTTGAGGCATATATAAGTATTTTTAAAAATTTTTAAAAATTTTTATGATAATAGATGTCAGTTACCTCTCTTCCTCAAAAATTATGCAAGTCATTTATAAATTGATTTATGATACTATTAAATATAATTGCAACTATGTCAACACCATGAAATAAATTTTAAATAGATTAATGTAGTTGGCACCCAGACAAAATTGCTTTTAGCACTTGCATCATACTGTAGCATTCAAGTTACAAATGACATACTTCTTATAAAGCTAAATATTGCACAATATTTCATATTCTAAACAGAAATCTCTCCAATCTCTCCCTTACACCAATTAAAACTTATAAATAAACGCTTACACTCATACCCCCACACTAGGATTCCCTGTATCGCAGGTGGCATGGACACACAGATACACATCACAAACATCCAAGACCCGAGAACAAACTTTATGCTTTTTACTTCTGTCAACATTAAGGTTAAAAGATTGAATTTGAAATATTCTTTGTTCAATTATGTTAAGTAGTTACATACCTTTTAATTTAGACATGTTAGCTACCTCACCCGGGATGGTTTTCAATTGATTATCACCCATATCGAAATTTTTCAGTGATGGCATACTACGAGCCACATGTGCAGGCAACTCTTCTATAGCGTTACCTTTCATATTTACATCAGTTAGATGTGGCAGATTAGCATTTTCCACATCAACAAAAGCTTTTAACTTGTTATTGGACACATCCAATGAAATGAGATTTGGCATGTCGCCTATCTTAGGCATTTCTTCAATTAAATTATTGTTGAAGTTGATATTAGTCAAGTCTTTCATGTTGCTTAAGTCAGGAATAATTTTCAGCTGGTTCCGAGAGAGATCGAGCACTTTTAATTTGGATAGAGAGGTTATATTTACGTTCAATTCTTGTATCTTATTTCCGAAAAGAAGAAGTGTCTGTAAATTGACCAGGCGCTTTATATCGTCCGGAATAGCTTCGAGACAAGTGTCGCTAATGTTTAGCAGATTTATATTCGACAGAGTGAAGATAGTTTTGTCCAAACCGCTTTCTGAAATACGCTTCGAGATTGCAGCACCCGCCAATTTGATTTCATGCCTGTTTTCCGACTTGGCAGTCGTAACTTCGGGCCACGCACTCATCTTGCTTAGGATTTAGAAAAATATAAAGTGGTAAATGTTTTAGAAACGAATAAACATGGACTTTTTATGGATTAATTGCACACCACGAAGCAAAGCAAACTTTACCAAATTACGAATAATTACGATACGAAATGAAAACGAAACGAATTCAAAAGTCATACATTTTAAATGTCATTGTCAATTATTTGTCAATAACGATCCATAGACCATTCCATCAAAGGCTGAAATTCTTTTTATTACAAAGAAATTAAATAATTACATACAACGACCTTAATGCCCTTTTTTATTTATAAGGTTTTGTTTAATTTTGTTTTTAATTGAAAAATTCTTGGTTTTTTTTAATTATCTTTTTCTGTATGTTATACTTTTGTTTCAATTTTTATTACATACAATTGGACCACACCTATTTTTACATTTCATATAGCAACACAGACGTTCTAATGTTAATGTCACAGACTACTGAGAGGATCAGACGGATGACTTTCATAGAAAAAAAATCGCCGTAACGAGGCTCACATATAGATTTTGACAACTGCTTCGTTTTTTTTTGTATGAATGAGAATAGTCTTTTACCTATGCAATTACATTTTTTTTTCTTTTTGGGTTCAGGTATTTTTGCCATGTTAGTTACCTACTGGCTATATAGTAATATCCCTAATTAGGATTAGAATATAAAAAAACTACATAGTATATTCACTAGTTTTTTATTTTTCAATTTTGTTTTACATTTATTATATGGTTTTTCTTGCATGCAAGGCAAACTTTTATTTCTTAACCTAAAAACATCTGTGCTTTTAATATTCTATTGACAACACTGCACCAGGTAAAAACAGTTAATCGCAGATTCATATCAATAATGCATTCAGAAACAACATCACAATGTTCTCCATCACAGAGCTCCATTAGTTATCTCTTCATCAATGAATAACGTTGGATAGGCGTGGATACGCAGACGAGACCTCTGCAGTGCTTTTGTGAAAAACCTTTATTCAAAATTCTTTTCACATACAAACAGCTTGTGAAGATCTTCGAAGCTCAAGTTTCTTAAATTTTCAGAATTGATTACACTGTAACCACTTTTAGAGTCTTATCTCAGTTTTTGGAAATCTATGCAAATTGACGTCCTTTCGTCTACTAGCACAATTCACAACACAGCACTTGTTGTACATAATGCTACTTGTATTACAGCTTCACAAATTGAGAGGTAAGGTACGGAATTAAATCGACGCAAAACTTCACTCGATCAACCTTAAAACTGTAATGCACGGGTGCCAATCTTGATACAAAATATACTCGCCGTAGTGTCTATGGCTCACATATAGAAAATGACAGTCCATTGCCGCCATGTTTGATTTTTATGTCAAATCTTAATTTGTCAAACCTAAATAAGTAAATAACCGCCATTACAGTTTTAAGGTTGATCAAGTGAAGTTTTGCGTCGATTTAATTCCGTACCTTACCTCTCAATTTGTGAAGCTGTAATACAAGTAGCATTATGTACAACAAGTGCTGTGTTGTGAATTGTGCTAGTAGACGAAAGGACGTCAATTTGTATAGATTTCCAAAAACTGAGATAAGACTCAAAAGTGGTTACAGTGTAATCAATTGTGAAAATTTAAGAAACTTGAGCTTCGAAGATCTTCACAAGCTGTTTGTATGTGAAAAGAATTTTGAATAAAGGTTTTTCACAAAAGCACTGCAGAGGTCTCGTCTGCGTATCCACGCCTATCCAACGTTATTCATTGATGAAGAGATAACTAATGGAGCTCTGTGATGGAGAACATTGTGATGTTGTTTCTGAATGCATTATTGATATGAATCTGCGATTAACTGTTTTTAACTGGTGCAGTGTTATCAATAGAATATTAAAAGGCACAGATGTTTTTAGGTTAAGAAATAAAAGTTTGCCTTGCATGCAAGAAAAACGATATAATAAATGTAAAACAAAATTGAAAAATAAAAGACTAGTGAATATACTATGTAGTTTTTTTATATTCTAATCCTAATTAGGGATATTACTATATAGCCAGTAGGTACCTAACATGGCAAAAATACCTGAACCCAAAAAGAAAAAAAATGTAATTGCATAGGTAAAAGACTATATTCTCATTCATACAAAAAAAAACGAAGCAGTTGTCAAAATCTATATGTGAGCCTCGTTACGGCGATATTTTCTCTATGAAAGTCATCCGTCTGATCCTCTCAGTAGTCTGTGCTGTAATGGCGGTTATTTACTTATTTAGGTTTGACAAATTAAGATTTGACATAAAAATCAAACATGGCGGCAATGGACTGTCATTTTCTATATGTGAGCCATAGACACTACGGCGAGTATATTTTGTATCAAGATTGGCACCCGTGGTTAATGTCAAATATAAGCTGTCACTGTAAGACTCATGTCAGGTCCAGTGTTGCCAACTCAGTGGATTTTCCACTAGATCTGGTGGTTTAGGCTTACCTTTTAGTGGGCAAATTTTGGTTTTAGTGGCTAGTGGATTTTTTTAGTGGCTTAGGTTGTTTCAGTTAGTGGTAAGGTACCCCATTTAACCACTAGCACGAATTAAATATAGGAAAGTACTTGAACGTTCACATTACAATA
The DNA here is from genome assembly GCA_907269065.1 of Crocallis elinguaria. NCBI lineage: Eukaryota > Metazoa > Arthropoda > Insecta > Lepidoptera > Geometridae > Crocallis > Crocallis elinguaria. The sequence goes on along the minus strand of OU026071.1, from coordinate 17,001,750 downwards.
CAAGTGTATATTTTTTTATGTATAGGCAACACAGAACTGAGGTGATGGTTTTCAGGGATACCCCGAAAACAGTTTGTCAATTTCTTGAATAATTTTGATTATGGACTTTATTCATATGAATACTGCCGTGCGTCAAGTTTGGTTTGAATTGAAAAGATGTGTTTGTGATTATTTCCTATGCATTAGCGATTATTTATCAGAAACCGAATGAAGTTATATCTGCTATCTTCAATTCTCACAGTCCGTACTAGTTTAAAACGCGAGGAAAGATGCTGCAATAGCTACATATTATTACCAAATATCGTAGTATGTACAAAAATATGAGAATAAAGAAATTTATCTTCAAAAAATTGTAGAAGAAGAATTCTTTTTTTTTTATGTTATTAGGTAACGAGATGAGCTGGTCGTTTGCCTGATGGTAAGCATAACGCTGGCCCATAACAATTGTAGTGCCACCCAGAACTTTGAAACACAAAGACCTGCGCGGCACTGCAATGCGCTCGTTACCCTGAGACGTTAGGTATTAAGTCTCATAAGCCCAGTAATTTCACTGGATACTCTGCTCATCAAACCGGAACACAGTAATGCTTGCACACTTCTGCTTGGCGGCAGACTTCACGAGCAAAGCGGTGGTAACAACCCAGACTGACACTTGCAGAAGAGTTAGTCCTCCCACTTTTTCCGAAGATGTGACTAATGTAAATAAGGATTTATTTTTTGTTAACAAAAATAAACTATAATTTTATAGTATAAATTACAGCCGGTAATTGATGTTTTATTTCCAAATAATATTTTGAAGCATGTCTGCCTGGCATAATATGTTAGTGGTTTTCTGGTGGTTTGAGGGATCGCCAAATTTAGTGGTTTTCTGGTGGGTAACGACACCACAGTTAGTGGGTTCGTTAAAATAAAGTTGGCAACACTGGTCAGGTCATATCAAACAAACAAAAATGTTTTGAATTTTCAAAACGAGTTGATTCAAGTTTGATTCTGTAAAAAATAGTTTTAAGTTTCATGGTGCCCTAGTAAAGGTTAAAATGAGACGCAGCCAAGCGCCTAGCCAGACTGGCTCCGGTGATAACGTATTCAAGAGCCCTCTGCTCAATGCATCTAAACGGAAAAAGCGGGAATGCACAAAGATTCCTTTAGCTCAGAAATCACTTTCGCAATCTCTATCTACATCAGACCACGAGAATCTCATTCGCCAAATATTATGTAAACCCTTCAAGGTCCCTATCCCAAACTATATATCATCTTACTGCAGCAAGAGTTTGGGGTTAAAGAGAAATCAGGTTAGACGCGCTTTACACGATCCTGACGAACCAAACGCGCTAGTTCTATACTCCCCTCCGTATATACCTGAACATGAGAAGATGAAAATGAAGCCTGAGGACATCAGAGTGGCTGTTGTGGTTGATCCTGTGCTTGGGAACATCCTGCGGCCTCATCAGAGAGATGGAGTGAAGTTTATGTATGACTGTGTCACTGGCTATCAGATAGAAAACGCCTACGGCTGTATCATGGCTGATGAAATGGGTCTTGGCAAGACACTGCAGTGCATAACACTACTATGGACTCTGTTACGGCAAGGGCCAGAATGTAAGCCAACAATATCAAAAGCTATAATAGTCTGCCCAAGCAGTTTAGTGAAGAATTGGTACAATGAGATCCACAAATGGTTAGCACAAAGGATCAATGCATTGGCAATGGATGGAGGCTCCAAAGCTGAGGTAACCTTAAAACTACAACAATTTATGAACACCTTCTCAGCAAGTAGAGTTGCTACTCCAGTTCTGATAATTTCATATGAAACTTTCAGAATATACTCCAATATATTGCACTCCTCTGATGTGGGCTTGGTACTTTGTGATGAAGGTCATAGACTGAAGAACAGTGAAAATCAGACATACCAAGCATTGATGGGGCTTAAAGCCAAACGAAGGATTTTGATATCAGGAACACCTATCCAAAATGACTTGACTGAATATTTCAGTTTAGTCCACTTTGTCAATGAAGGTATTTTGGGCACAGCACACGAGTTCAAAAAACGGTATGAAAATCCAATATTGAGAGGCCAGGACGCATTAGCCACACCATCAGAGAGAGAAAAGGCTCAGGAATGCCTCCAAACACTGACTTCAATTGTGAACAAGTGTATGATCCGCAGAACAAGCAGTCTGCTCACTAAATACTTGCCAGTCAAATTTGAACAAGTCATTTGTGTCAAAATGACTCCACTTCAGACACAAATCTATAAGAATTTCATAAATTCTGATGCAATTAGAAACAAATTTGCTGGTACCGGAGAAAAGAATACCCTTAGCGCTCTTTCAGGGATCACAAGTCTTAAAAAGCTGTGTAACCATCCAGATTTGGTGTATGACAAGATAATGGAACGATCAGAAGGTTTTGAAAAAGCTAGAGACCTACTACCAAGCAATTATGACATCAAAGATGTAAAGCCTGAATACTCAGGAAAACTCATGATTCTCGACTGTATATTGGCCAACCTGAAAACCAACACTGATGATAAAATAGTCCTTGTCTCAAACTACACTCAAACATTGGACTTGTTTGAAAAGTTGTGCCATAAAAGGTGTTACCAGTATGTCAGACTTGACGGGTCGATGACCATAAAAAAGAGAGCCAAAGTAGTTGAAAGCTTCAATAATAAAGAGTCAAAAGAATGGATATTCATGCTCAGTTCCAAAGCTGGTGGTTGTGGTTTAAATCTCATAGGAGCAAATAGGCTTATAATGTTTGATCCCGACTGGAACCCAGCAAACGATGATCAGGCGATGGCAAGAGTGTGGCGAGATGGTCAAAAGAAACCCTGCTACATCTACAGGTTACTAGCAACAGGAACAATAGAAGAAAAAATATTCCAACGACAAGCTCATAAAAAAGCTTTGAGTGATACTGTAGTTGACCAAAATGAGGAGTCCTTACGGCATTTTACATCTGAAGACCTTAAAGATTTGTTCAGACTTGAAGAGAACACATTGTCCGATACTCACGGGAAGTTTAAATGCCGAAGATGTGTGAACAACATCCAGGTGACAATGCCTCCTGAAAGTTCTGACTGCACTTCAGATTTGTCAAATTGGTATCATTGCGCTGATAAAAAGAATCTAGCTGATTTAGTTCTGAAACAATGCTGGGACTTAGCAAAGAGCATCTCTTTTGTTTTTCATCATAGATCAGCTAAGACTGAAGCTCAGAAGGAGCAGGCCAATGAAGAAGAGAAAGAGAATATTCCAGCATCGAAAAGAAGGAAGATTGAAGAAGATGAAGATTATTCTGAACCAGATCATAGTAGTGATGAAGATTATGAGTGATAATATTTATTATTTGAGTGTTATCCTTTTGTTACTGAAGAAAAATTAAGTTAACTGTTAAATATTTTTAGGTGTAAAAAATTATGAAGAACTTATTGAAATATAATTTCTATGGTAAAAACCATTAAATCTGGTTTTTAAAACATATCCCAATTTTCACCAACAATGAATAAGGTGGCACCTAAGTAACTGTTAATGTAAGCTAAGTCCTAAGTATAAACTGTAAGAACACTCCTAAAGATTGGTGAAACGTTATTTGCTCTAGCCAATTTCTAAATATTTAGGCATCTCCTACCTAGGGTTGATGAAAACGGGCATACACGGGCTGGGTTTTGAACAAATAGTTGTTCAAAACATCCAAACAAAATATGGATAAAACACTATAATCAGGTACGAGCGTTTGTATGGAAAGTATGGCGGATTGGGTCCTCTTAAGCTACATAATATAAGTGGCTGATATTAGGTACAGCTATGAAGCTTCACACAGACTGATATGATAAAAAAACAATAATTAAACAAAAACAAATATTTTATTGTAAAAATAACCTCTTACTCTTAATATAACAACAAAAAAATCCATATTACTCTTATAAAAGTATAATATCTTAAAAATTACAATTTAATTACATTATTGTTTTTCTAATAATATAATTAACACTATATTCCATCAACTTCATCAGCACTCAACTCGCATCAACTTCGTAATGCACTCGGAATGATATCCGTGTCGGAAGCGACAGTCTTTGATAGTTTATATTTCGGCATCGCAAGCCGTCAGAGTGCGCCAGTGAAATTATTGGGCTTATGAGACTTAATACTAATGTCTCAGGGTAACGAGCGCACTGCAGTGCCGCGCAGGCCTTTGTGTTTCAAAGTTCTGGGTGGCACTGCAATTGTTACGGGCCGGCGTTATGCTTACCATCAGGCAAACGACCAGCTCGTCTCGTTACCAAATAACATACAAAAATCCGTTTAAATTCGACACTTCAGCTGCATAAACACGGATATAATCCCGACAATACTTCTCTGTCGGATGCGTTTCTGAGATATAAACGATCAAAAACAGTCGCTTCCTACACGGAATCATTCCGAGTGAATTAAAATCATCCCTCAGTGCTGTCAGCATAAAATACTCTCTTACATTAATAAAAAATATCACATGATTATTTTAGTCCTCCTTCATCATGCCTTTATCCTATTTTACATGGGGTCGGCACAGTCATTACAAACATTGATGATTATTTTATTGTAATTACTAATTATATGTAAAGCTTTACTTATATTATACAGTCCTTCATTCTTATGCCTAGCGCTAAATTTCGCATCTGAGTATGCGTACACTCTGCCCCCTCACTGTTTAGTGCAAGGAGGATCACTTCAATTTAAAATCTTACTAAAAATGTGAAAGTGTGTTTGTTGGTTTGTCCTTTCACGCAGTAACGGAGCAACGGATCGACGTGATTTTTGGCATAGATATAGTTTATGGACCGGAGAGTAACATATGCTACGTTTAGGTATGCATTTGTTGCGTTTTTGTATGCATTTTGGTCTGGCTAAGATTGTGATAAACATAGTATGCGTTTTGCTCCGGTTAAGATTGTGATAAGCATAGTATGCATTCTGCTCTTACAGTAGGTAGGTACAATGTTCAAATATGATTTGAATGCTAATTTATGGCAACAAACATGTAAGAGCAAAACCTTACCTTATTTATAGATGCTAAGTATAAACTAGTTTAATTTTTTATTCAATTTGTTTAGAACTAAATTAAATGAGGGAGTGATTAATTTGAAGACCTACGTCTTTGTGTGTAAAATCTCTCCTACATCCAACTTTTCTTCTGTCTTTTCTTAGAGTAGGTAAAAAACTTACTGCACAGGTGCTAAGTTACCCAATTAGCTGGAACAGCTAAGCTTCAGGCCGTAGGACCAGCTGGGTGGTTGCGATGAGTATCCGCGCTTTTCAGCTTCTTCGTTCACTTCGAATGGCGATTTGAAGAGTTGCAGCAGAAATCTCACCTGAAACCGAAAATAGGGATGTTGACTCCATTTTTTTATGATTTCAATCAATTCGTTTTCTCATGAGAATCAAATGTCTATATCGAAAACTGGAAATCAAACGTTAGAGACGTCAAAAATGAGAGTCAAAGTCGGGCGTATATACTGAGCGCTAAAACGCCCCTTACGAATTGGACAGAACATCTGACGTCACTTGTTCTACGCGGGTCGTAAAGCTGAAAACATGCCTTTTTGTTTATTTGGTCGTGAAAAACTGCGTTTAAGTACATAGTTGTCATACATTTTTCTATTCATTAAAATGTAAAGAATGTGATGGTATCATTTAAATTACTAACGGATGATGTTGAATTTGGGAAACTTTTAGATGCAGTATCTTTGTGGAAATTGTATATGTTTTGTGAATTTCATTTGTATTGTGTTAATGTGATCTTAAAAGTGTATAACGACAGAAGTGATGTATTTTGCGTTTCATGCAACAACCCTATTTAGCATTTATTGTCAAATGTACCTTTTCAAAGTCGTTCTTCTCGGCGTCAGCTATGGCCTCCTGCAGTATCCAGTTCCTAGGCACGTACACCGGGTTTACTTTAACCATTCTACACCGTCGATCTTCATCACTCACTGAAAACATTATACAATCAAATTAGGTTGCGCTCAGAACCGTGTAATTATCAAAGATTGGTAATTATTAACGAGTGAATAGCTGTCAGATAATCGTAGTGAACTGTCTGATTAAGGGCAGGATACTCCGCGCCGCTTTCTCGCTCGCGCATCTCAACATTTTTGAAGATAAACAATCAACTAATATAATCATGAAAAATGGGATTCAGTGAATTTGCTGGCAATAACATTACAAAGGTACGGCAAAAGTATCATTTTGATCCGATCAGGTTTTCATACATGAAAATGGGCAAAACATAAAATCCCATTCTTAGGTTTGAAAACTTGAATGGATCAAAATGAAATTTTTGTTAAACTTCTGTAATGTTATTGTCAGCAACTTCTCCGATTGCGATTTTTATTAATTATATTAAGAGCCTACGAGCCCAACCCTCCAACTCATCGGTGGGCGCGGCTAAAATGCATGCTATTTCGTCTAACATTCGTGGGACAAGGTAAGGCTCTGCAGCTATGAGTAGTACGAAGCTAATGCTCGCGCATACACAGTTACACACTCTCGTAAAGTCGCGACCTGCCGCTTCTACGCACACATGCGTGATCTTATGAATGGCGATTCTTCATTCAAAGAAATTTCGTGAATATTCGTGTGATGGCGCTCGCTTTTGTTACTTGTACTATTATCTATTCTGAGCTCTCGTTTGGTCATCGCGCCGCGCGCGCCATTTTTCATTGTTTGCTTCTTTGAGTATAAATTGTAAATTGTTTGGTTTGCCTACAGTCCGCTGCAAACATAGTAATAAGCTATATTATCTACTGTAAGTAAATAAAGTTTCATCAAAATCCACTCAGTAGATTTTGCGTGACAAACATCTATCCATATATCCATCCATCCATCCTCACAAACTTTCGCATTTATAATATTAGTAGGATAGGAAGTAGGAAGAGTAGGACAGGATTTATGTATATATATGTATGTATGTGTATAGATTCCAATGAAATTTGGTGTGAAAATAGCTAGAAGCGCGAGAAAACACACAGGGTACTTTTCAACAACATCATCACTTTTCATAATTGTCGATCTATAGAACGGAAGAAATTTGGTTTCGAGATAGCTTGAAGCCTGTGAAAGAACACAGGATACTTTTCATCATTGTCAATCATTTGAACGGATTTTATAGAAATTTGGTGTGGAAATAGTTTGAAGTCTGAGAAAGAAAGCAGTGTAATTTTCAACCTCATCATCACATAATAAAATAATCGTGCATTTGGACAGCGTAGAAATCTGCAGAAGTTATTTTCGGAAACAAATTTATCTAAGTATGCAAATAAATAAAGTGTCTGTTTGTATTATCAAAATAACAGCTTTTTACTAAATGCATATGAAAGTATATAGGTACGGTACATAAAACAAAACCATTTTTAAAAATTTAGTCTCTTTGTTCCGTGTAATCTCCGAAATGGCTGAACCTATTTTGACAGGACTTTCACTGGCAGATAGCTGACGTTACAAGGAGTAACTTAGGCTACGTGAGCGAAACCGCGGGGTATAGTAACTGTACTGTACAGGGGTAGTAATATCTAATAGTTCTTCATGTTTTATTCTCAACAATCAAACTTGTACACTATAGACAATAACAAGTGTGTATATTATAGGTAACAGACAGTACCCTACCTATGTGTTCGACGATAACTTCCGAATGAAAACTGCCAGCGCGGGAGTAGTTACCTACGTCAGGCGGTATATTTGTAAGGTAGGTAACTACCTACCTACCTACCTAAGTACCTACATAACTTAATAATTTTAGGTGATTCCTACGAGTATTATAACAGTCCTCCAAGTCATTATAATATATAATGCGCGGGTCAGCGACCCCACACACATTGGTACCTACATCTCATCACTCATTTCTACACAAAAAATGTCTCACCCATACTCCTGCCAGGATGACCTTTCGTTTAGATAAGTAGGTATTTAATTACACGACTGCACAAAAAAGGAGTGTAATGAGTAATGAGTGTGATGAGTAATGTAATGAGTGTGATTGTATATACATACATACAAACATACGTGAACCCTAAAAACATAACACAAAAAACTGCACAAAAGTTTTGGTGGAATAAAGAAACTCACGTACATACGTGATTCGGTGAGATTTCGATGTATGTGGTATCGCTAGAATCCTTACATAATCCCGAGCGACACTAGCTAGGACTGTCGTGGTTTTTTTCATGATCGATGTAACTTTTGTTACATGGACTTGTTTACATAAAGGTACTTTTCAACATTTATAGTTCTAGTAAGTACGTTATATAGCCTACTTGGCTTCCGGCCGTGGCTTCGCCCGCCTGGCTTAGGTACAAATACAATATCTTTATAAATTATAGTCTGTGTTATTCTGATGTATAACCTCTATATTACGTATACTGTAGTTTCATCAAAATCCGTTCAGTAATTTTTGCGTGAAAGAGTAATGAACATCCATCCAAACATCCTCAAAAATTTTCGAGTTTATAATATTAGTAGGATAGAAACGTACTCAGTAGCTGGTATATATTTATTATCACGTACACTGTATTATGTAACCGACCATATTTTTTATACTATTGAATAACGAGACGAGCTGGTCATTTTCTTGATGGTATAACACATATAATTATATTACTCTGATAGAATAACGCCCGCCCATAACGATTGCAGTACCTACTCAAACTTCTAAGCACAAAGGCCAGCCCCACTAGGTGGACCGATGACCTTGTCAAAAGCGCGGGAAACCGTTGGATGCGCGAGGCGAGTAGCAGCTAGCCGGTCCAAGTGACGTCCTATGGGAGACCTCAGACACATGTATGCAAACGTACGTTTGCTTGTCAGAATATCCATGCTTTTTCATCAAGCGCGAATTACGAGATACTACACGTGTAAGCGCGGCTCGTGGTTTTTTGATGGTTTTGCATATGCAAAACCACGAAATATACAAGAACGGCAATATTGTCTCGAAGACCTGCCTTGGCTCAAAGCGACGACTGCTCCGCTTTACGCTACATACATCACTTGCACACCACCTCTTATTTACCGTGGCGTCTGCACTGAGCACGCAGTGGTTGTGTAACAATTGTTTTGAATGGAGGTCGTACAAGCGGGTGCCGTGCGAAGCAACCGTCGCCGACTAGAGTTCCATCCAGCCAAAACTACAACGACACCAGACGATACGATATGCGTCAAGCGGGGATCGTGGTTTTTCCATGGTTTTTGGTTTTCCATGGGCCGCAAGCGTTGTTATTTCGTCAAGCAAACGTACGTTTGCACACGTGTGCCTGGGGTCTGCCTATGGGAGAGGCCTATGTTCAGCAGTGGATGTCTTCTGGCTGATGATGATGATGATTATGACAAAACAGAGAGTAGTTTCATGCTTTTACACAGACGAGCTGGCGCAATAATTCAAACAAATCAACATTGACGGCTTCGTATTTTTTGCACGTACGTAATGAATGAGCCGTGATTTTTCACCATTCGTGAGCGCGCACATGAATAGATACTATGCTGAATTCTTTGAATACGGATATATAATTCTAGAAGAAAATGTGCCACTGAAAAAATAAATCCAGAAATAATAACGATTCGTCGGTGTGTGGATGAGCCGTTTAGTTCTACCACCTGGTAAAAAATCCGGTAAGAGGTAGGCGAGGGTTGTTGAGGGTTGTAAAATATGGGTCCCGAACAACGAAACATGGCCGCCATACAAAAAGTAGAAGCGAATATCTCGTAAACGGTAGCAGTTAGGTGGGGGGTGTTTGAACCAACGTTGTAGAGGACCGCGAAACTTTCCAAAAAGTAAAAAAATAATTAAAAAGGCGATAAAAAATTTCGACCAATAAAAAATTCCCGCGTCGCCGCTTTATTTTCATTTCCCGATATCTCTGAAGATATTCATTCAATTCGAACGAGGTCAACGGCTATATTGGTCACGATGAAACATTCTCGATGATAAACGCATTTATTTAGATAAGGATGAATATCGTGTAGGTGGAAACACGGCTGCAAACGAAGCACCATTTTTTGCTAAATTTCAAAATCATAAAAACGCGAATTGCGAGCCAACCCGAAAAGATAGACATACTTATGCTATCTCGGACTTTTTTATAGATCTCTTCAACGGAAATATTTCTTCCATACATTGTTTTCGTATAGCTCTAACTATAATTATGGTCAGCTCACGTCTCAGAAACTGATGACAACAGAAATGATGGGGAGAATTTTTGACAAATATCATCACAACAGCCAGCGCGCCGCAGTACTAACTGTTACCTAATCGGGGCGCCGCCGCATAGAATTATAATCAAAGCAAAGGTTAGGTAGCCGGGCCACCGCCGCCGGCGCGCGGCGTTGCATGCCGGGTTACCGGCGTTACCGCCCGCCGCACGGTGGACTGAGATGAAGCTATAGTGGACTTAGGAACATAAAAAAAAGAAAGTCATAAATTAAAAAAAAAAATGATGCGAATCTATTCTACTACAAAATACAATAAGGTATTCTTTTACGACTTTTTTTTTTACTCACTTAGTATAAAGTTATGATTTTTTTTAGTTTTTTTTGTATGAGGATAAACATGAATACATCAAAATCTCAAAAATCTCCAATATTCTCCAAAAATGGATTAAAGATTCGAATAGTACGAATTATTTTCCTATTTATCCATATAATGTGGTACTGCGCTTTTGTGCGCTTTAGGCGTTATATATTTTTTTATTTTCTATTCCACACTACCTATGAGGTTGAAAACTAGGCGCGTTTTTTTTTATCAGTCGTCTCCCCAGTAGGCCTAATCCACTAGTACAAATATTCGGCGTCATGTGACAATGCTATTTCATCATCATCATCATCAGCTAGAAGACGTCAATTGCTGAACATAAGCCTCCCACTTGATCGCCTCACTGAAATGGCACCTCGCTTACTTGAATCGACTTTCTGCCTGGTTATTTATCATTCAGAAAATTCGGACTCACGTTCTTGAAACGATAATGGGTCTTCACTTAAAAAACCTATGTTTTCTTCATCATTATCGTCAGTAAATGTCTCCTCCCTAACGATCAACAAAGCTTTTGCTTCTTCTGAAAGGGCTTTGTGTTTGCGCCCTAGTTTGGGTCGTATCTTTGAAATATGTGGATCCGAGCTGATTAATAAATTATTCATAATATCTTCATTGGTAGCCTTCCTACAAAATTTTCTCGAATGATGTGCACGATATCTACGGAAATCTTTATTGCGTGCTTCAGCGGCTTCTTCGGATAATTTTCCAATGGGCACTATACCCAAGTTTTCAATAATAGCTGCTCCGTGAGCAAGAAACTTATGAACGCTCGCAAGCATATAAAACCAATTATACAAATCAACGTATAATTTCATGGTGGCATCGGTATATTCTTTAAACTTCAGTATATCTATATGATGACCAGACGAAATTGCCTCTAGTATGGTTCTAAATCTTTTTATCAAATTTTCATTTACTCCTGTGATTGAAGCCGCAATATCGGAATGTTCGAAGAATCTCCTAGCGGTATTTCCATCATTTGTCGTACCATGGCCCTGTTTCACAACATCAACTAAAAGACCCGTTTGAGATTTAAATGCTTCTTGAATATTTTTCTTTCTGCTTTCCATAACAGCTTTACTGTCACCCCTCACTATCCATGTCTTCAAATCTAATCTGTACGCTATGTGAAGAATGCATTCCATGAATCGTATCCAGGTGAGTAACGACGATAAACCATATCTGTATAAGTTGGCATCTACTTCTTTTGTCAAAACCAAGGGCAAATCATTCATTTCTTTTGGTGTAGCTTTACATATGTCACATCTCTGTGATGATGAATTGCAAAGAATTGCTGTTGCTTTACCATCTACCATGGTTAGTATTAATTTTACTTTCTGCACATCTTGTGGATTCTTGAGCAAGTGTTGTAAAATGTCAGCAATATCTTCATTTCCACCTGCTTTCAATTTCAAAACATGTGTATGTGATAATTCTTCAGATTGAATAGTTTGCATAGTATGTTCCGTACGTCTCTTTTTTTGCTTAGGGCCCAATTCCGTGAAAGGTTTTCTAGGACTTACATTAGTCGATGTGCCAACTGATACTTTTTCTGGAGATGTGTTCTCTAACTGTGTTGATGTGGTAGGAACTGGTTCGTCGTTATTTTTCACAAGATCTTTCATAAACTCTAGCCAAACTATATGTGATTCCAACCACTCACTGTATTTACTTTTAAACGTTTGCTCTTTACGATTAGCATTTTCCCACTTTTTATTATTATTATAACGGAACTTTGCACAGAACTCCTTTAGTTTTTTATCATTATCATTGTTCAAATAAGATAATTTTAATTTAATAGCATTATACAAAATCTTATCATCTTTAAGATTTGTACCTGCTTTCAATTTCACAACCAAATTAAGATTAGTCACTAAATCACTAAACATTTTCACAAAATTAGCGTAGAAATAAACCTTCCAAAAACACAAAAAATAAAATTTCACAACAATCTAGTAAGGGTAGCCCGTGTGTAATGGGTGGTAACAATGAACTAAAGCCAATTTGTTTTCCATTTCCTTATACCCCCGGGTAACAGATTCCTGTTATCTGCAAATTTACTGCCCTCTGATTGGCCCACGTCACAAATGGCGACTCGTCTACAGATAAGAAAACCGGTTTGTCCGTATCTTGGGCGAAAACAATTGAAGTGGAGTGGTGTGGAATGCGCTTGCACATATTTACAACGACTAATTTGAATATTTTTTAAAATATGATTCTAATAATAAGCTTTATATATCGAAATATTTATCTTTTTTTCATACAAAATTAAAACATATATATTTCTAAAACTAATGGGTTACTGATAAAAGTCACGGAACATAAAAATGTTGTATTAGTATGTAGAATCCAAAAATATAAATAGAAATCCTTAAGTCCCTACTTTGCGATTTCGGTCCACTGTGCGCCGGCGCGCGGCGTTGCCGGACTACCGCCGGCCGCGCGCCGAACCGGAGTCCGGGCGGTGCAGTGGCGCAAGTGTGGAAGTCGGTTCGATAAATTTGTCGAATCGTAACAACTGATAAATTTATCGAATGTTGCGAGTACCGAAGTATTATCGTAAAGTATTGTAGTAGCTTTATATTTCGTTTGGATTCGACCTAGCTATTCGATAACTTTTGTCGATTGTATCGAGGCTCGATAAATTATATAAAAAGTTGATTAAACCCAATTTATCGATTTGAATTGACAATTTTATCGATCGACAAGATCCGTACTTGCGCTGCGGGCCGGAGGTACCTATGTACCTATTATAATAGACCGTATACCTACACCCATCCAGACGAATTCTCGCAGAATATCTTCTAAGAAGAATATCTCAGTCGGTCATGCTTTTTATTTTACATTTTTGAAAAAGTTGACTGACTATGGCTGGTATTTTAGTATACGAGACATAGGTAGTGTACATACCTACATGCCACTGTACTGACCAATAAATGAGTAGTAAATATAGGTGATAAGGTATAACTATAATAAGTAGAATTCAGCGGGCCCAAGTACTAACTCTTACCTATTCTGTGGCGCCGCGCAGCCGGGCGCCGCCGTCGTCGCCGGAGGATTTCAAGTAAAGCGGAGGTAAAATAGGTACCTAGGTACTCATCCAAATGGACTCTCACAGAAAATGTTCTAGAAAGATCGGTGGGTAGCCTAAAGCCTTACCTACTTATGCTTTGCTTACCTATGCTTTCACCTTTGTGTTTTACTGATTGCTTAGTACGTATTTTATCATACTCACCTACTTCTTATACCTAGCTATAGAAGACATAGGTTCATACCTACTGTAATTCAATTGCCAGAGCGACCAATAAATGAGTAATTAAATATAATAAAGGTACCTACCTAAACTCTTTTTTGAAACACCAAGTTAGATATTATAGGCATTTCTTCCATACATAATTTTCATACCTATAGCTATAAATATATGGCCAGCGCAAGCATCGGAAACTATACAACGGGACGATTTTTTCTGAATTATTATAGATTACCCCGAACAAACACAAAACATGAGCGCCAGACGGCTTTTAAAGCTAATTAAAAATTCTAGATTATAGCCTATCACATTCTCGGATGATCTCTCTTCCATTTCGTGAAAATGCTATGAAAATCATGCAGTAGTTTCCGAGAAAACAAACACAAAAACAAACACGAATTCAGCGCGCCGTAGTACTAACTGTTACCTATTCTGTTCTATCACGTGACGCAGCTAGTAAATTCAAATAATTTGCTGTATTGAATTTTAGTAGATACCTACTCGTATCGACCTACCTACAGAGTTATATTATTCATTTCATTCATTTTTATTATTCATCACCATCATCATCACAGGAAGGGCCGTGTGGCCGTGCGGGTAACACGGATAAGATCACCCTATCTCTTCAGAAAAAAAATTTGTTATATCAAAATAACAGCTTTTTACCAAATGCATATGAGAGTATATATATACGGTACCTATTATAACAAAACAACCATTTTTAAAATTTTTGTCTGTCTGTTTGTTCTGGGTAATCTCCGAAACGGTTGGGCCGATTTTGACGGGACTTTCACTGGCAGATATCTGATGTTATAAGGAGTAACTTAGGCTACTTTTATTTTAGAAAAATAATTGGGGTTCCGTGCAAAAAAATAAAAACCAAGAAAATCCAATATATCCACGCGGGTGAAACCGCGGGCAGCAGCTAGTTTATGAACTTTTATGAATATATAAAGCTTTTTTATATAACGAGTACAATAAAGTTATCTATCTACTCACGGCGAAATAACCGTAGTTTTTTTACGGCAAAAAAACGTATATGTATATAAAATAAGTGGTCTAAAGGGCTATTAGACGCAATGAATTGACGCAAAGCATAATCACGGACCACGCGCAAACCATGGAAAAACCAAAATGGTGATCTTGACGCATAACGTACTGCCTAAGGTGGTGCCTGGTAGAAATCTAGTCCGAACGCTAAGGCAGTCCTCACACCTAATTCATGATTGATGGATAAGCATCAATCGCGAACCACGAGAAAACATGGAAAAACCACGATCTCCGCTTGACGCATATCGTATCGTCTATTGAGGTTGTGGCTGGGGCTTGCCGCTTGATGGAAATCTAGTCCGAGTACAACACCCGCTTCTACCTACTATTATTATTGTTATTATTGTCAGCCTCTTACGTTCCCACTGCTGGGATACCGGCCTTCTCTCAGAGAAAGAGAAATAAATGTATTTTCTTTCTTTCTTTCTTTCTTTCTAGAGAGATGGGCCATAATCCACCACGCGGGCCCAGTTCGGCTTGGTGGATGTCGCATGTCCTCGAATTTTGTGGTTCTTGAACATGCCGGTTTCCTCACGATGTTTTCCTCACCGTTTTAGAGCGAGTGTCAATAATCCGCACATAACTTGATATAAGTTATTGGTGCGGGACGAGTAGAGATTAGAACTATGGTGCGTCGGATTGAAAGTCGCACAAGTTACCGCTCTCGATTCACTCTCGCTTCTACGAAAGATAAAAATTATTTCACAACCACTGCGTACTCAGTACAGACGCTGCGGTAAATAAGCGGTGGTACGCAAGTGATGTATGTAGCGTAAAGCGGAGCAGTCGTCGCTTTGAAACCAGACCGTCTGGCCGTAGTGCCGGTCTCGTCCGTTTAGTGGATTTTAGAGGTTTTTTTAGATGTTTTTTTCTTCAAACTGCGATGCGCGTGTAAATACTTACCTCGTATATGTGTAATTGTTGCAAAACCATGGTTATTTTGGTTTTTTATTTATATTTCAACATAAGCCGTGTAACCACAAAAACTAACTTTTAGACGCCTGTTTAACTCGACAGTGCCTAAAGATAAACCTCTAAACTGATTAGAAAAGTCACAACAGAGTGGAGTTAGACAATAGTTAGACACTACTTAAATCTCGATTTGTGGTTCATATTTAAACACGCGACTACGGCATGTTTAGGAGTTAAACTCTGTTTAACACACCGTAAACAAGTATTAAACAGCGTTTAACTCTTAAACATGCCTTAGTCGCGTGTTTAAATAAGTAATTAACCACAAACCTTGATTTAAGAAGTGTCTAACCATTATCTACCTCAATTCTGCGGCGCGAGTACGGAAGTCGGTTCGACAAATTTATCGAATGTTGCGAGTACCGAAGTCTGATCATAAAGTATTGTAGTAGCTGTATATTCTCTTTGGATTCGACCTAGCTTTTCGATAACTTTTGTCGATTGTTTCGAGGCTCGATAAATCCCACTTTATCGATTTGAACTGTCAATTTTATCGAATTTTATCGACCGAAAGGATCCGTACTTGCGCCGCTGATGTGACATTTCTAATCATTTTAGAAGATAACGGTGACCTTATCATAGAATAAATACTCATCGTACAAGCCGTTATGATTATTTCTAATCATTTTGCTCGTGAAAGTTGTGTAGCGTTGTTTAACTTTTAGACACTGTCTAGCTAGACAAAACCACCAAAAACTATTTTTAGACGCCTGTTTAGCTAAACAGCGTCTAAAAATAGTTTTTGTGGTAACGCGGTTTTAGTTCAAGTAGGTACGTATGTACTTACTAGGTAGGTTATAGACTTGTGCGATTATCTATTCTGTGGTTATAAGTAGGTACGTACCTACTCAGTTATCAGTAAGTACATAAGTACCTACCTAAGTACTTACAACATAACACCGTATATCGGTCTTAGTCTTACTAAAAACACACCCTAAACATGTGTTAAACAGCGTCTAACTCCCAATCATGGCTTACTCACGTGTTTAAATATGAGCAACCACAATCATTTTATATCATAACTAGCTGCTGCCCGCGGTTTCACCCGCGCGGACTTTTTGGGTTCATGGGTTTTTTTGCGCGGAACCCTAGTTGTTTTTCCAAAATAAAGTAGGAGTACCTTATAACATCAGCTATCTGCCAGTGAAAGTCCCGTCAAAATCGGTCCAGTCGTTTCGGATATTACCCGGAACAAACAAACAGACAGACAGACAAAAATATTAAAAATTGTGTTTTTGTTGGTAGGTACCGTGTATACTTTCAAATGCATTTAGTAAAAAAAGCTATATTTTTGATATTACAAACAGACACTTCAATTTTATTTGTATAGATCATTTTATAGACGTTTTTATTTAGACACTGTCTAGCTAAACATGAGTCTAAAAGTTGGTTTTGTGCTAACACAATATGTAATAATAACAAATCGAATAATAATAGGTAGGTTTCTACGTAAATAGATAAGTATCTATTTACTTAAATTCTATTAATAGATTTCTATTTATTAGTATTTGAAAAAGATATAGGTAGGTAATATTATTACAAAAATACGATTTAGCCATTGTTGTACTGAAGTCAAAAATAAACACAGAACACTTCTCTAACGCAGCAAAGTCCAAATTCACAAGCATAGGTAAACATCCAATTTAGGCAAAGAAATCTGAATCCAATATAGCGGGCGGTGGCATTATCATAGAACACAATTATGATAATACGCATATCGTAAATCGTTTTACGTCTTCGGTCGATCACCTTGACCTTTGCTTGTTCGTAATGCCGCCTACAAATTATATAGGAT
This sequence comes from Crocallis elinguaria, assembly GCA_907269065.1. Taxonomy (NCBI): domain Eukaryota; kingdom Metazoa; phylum Arthropoda; class Insecta; order Lepidoptera; family Geometridae; genus Crocallis; species Crocallis elinguaria. The sequence goes on along the minus strand of OU026071.1, from coordinate 16,984,120 downwards.
GCCGCCGCACGCACCGGCCGGTCGACCGCGTCTGGCGCGAGACAGTACTTTGTCACAAACATCGCGGTGTTTCGTGACTTTGAAATGGCACAGCAGCACACAGCGGGCACTGTAGTGTGCGTGAGACACTTCCCTCCTCTCCCCGCCAGGGTGGTAAAATTTCCGTGAGACGCGTGATGGTTCGACTCGAAAATCGGCGCGCAAAAATGTACGAATTGGCTTCTGGTACTTGGGGTGTTACGGCAAAACTACTAAATGTATTTAGTCAAACCAAAGTTATTTGAAATGTCGACAAACTAAAGCTTGTTACTACCTATGTTCTTTATTTTTGAGTTTTCTTAGTTCTTTTGTAATTTATTTACGTCCAAACTTGCGTTAAAATATGTGCTAAAATACAGATGTTTGAAGGCTCATTACTTTTAAGCCACTTATTTTTTTTCTGTATAATTAGCAGATCAACCTAGATAATGAAGAGATAAATCGATATTATTCTTAATTTTGGACTTAAAACGTCAAGTAGTGGAGTAATAACCCAAATACGATTGTATGGAGAAATGAACGACTCGTTTTGCCTTAAGTGATTGTTTATCTTAAAAAAGGTTGAGATGCGCGAGCGAGAAAGCGGCGCGGAGTATCTTGCCCTTAAAAATTAACGAGCGCGTTACCTATATGGGTATCGAATAACGTCAAGATGGATGATAGAAGGCACTTGCTCTCAACTTACCTGATGGTAAATGACGATGCGGTCGACGATGTTGCACGCTTGCCTAGATGCCTGTTCACTCGTGTCTTGAAGACTCACAGATTGTAGTGTTTGATGTGAATGTATTCATTTTGCTTCACAAAATACCTTTCTCTTTGTCCAGTCTCTGTTGATACGCCTCCACCCATTTCTCCCACCCTCTAGCGGCACATATCTTCGCCAGTGACCATTTACTTTCCAACAGGGCCTTGTCTAGAAGCTTATTTACGTCTACCTGGAATACAAACAGTAAATGATCAGTACTTACACAAAAAAGTATGTGTTTGAAGGAAAAATCTATATATGTATAAATTCTCCGCACGCGTGGAATTAAGATAATAGTAACTTAGAGCACTCAGAGATAATGTAGTTTCTTATTTAGTGTAAGAATTTTTAGAATGGGGAGGCACAGGGAAAGCACAGCAAATCTCAGATGTCGCCACCATCGCTGGTGCTTGTCATTGATGTTTATTTTGAGGGTTAATGAATTAAACTATGACCAGTAAACATGCTCGCATCTTAGAAATCATCAGATTTGAAATGGTCACTATTATAACCTAGAAAAATTATTGGATTCCAATAATTTTTGATGAGCGATGCTTTTGCTTTGATCCACAACATACTTTATTGCAAGGACGATTTTTTGTTTACTTACTAAAATTTTATAATGACGTTTCATAGTGAAACAACACCAGCGATAATGCGCCACCTAGCGGGATAAGTAAGCAGTGTGGCTCCCCATTGGATCAGAGGTTCCAGAAATTTGCAGTAACAAACAAACTTTGCCTCTGTAATATTGGAATACAATAAAGGATCACTTGGGTTTGTAGATTACCCAACTGTTTTTGTAGCTAGCTAGGTTATATGTAGTGTTTATTTATGTAATAGCTAGTATAAGGCACTTAGCCCGTTATAAAAAATAAAAGATCACACCTCAGCCAATTGTCTGAAGGTACCAGTGAAGTCAGCCATCGTCTCCTGCATCAGCTCCAGCAGATCATCCACTAGCTTCTGGTCATCTTCTAGCATGTCGTATAGTCCTAGTTTCATGAGATAAGTTTTTCTGTAACAAAAATTTATGAATATTTATAAATAATAGTGTTACCACAAAAAACACTTTTAGACGTGTGTTTAGTAAAAATGTTACCCGTGCGAAGCCGGCGCGAGTAGCTTTATCAATATAAATATTACCAAAGCCATACTACGTATCAAAAACTTACAAAATTTTCTTCCTGGCGTAGTCTTCGAAAGTGAGTCTAACAAATTGGATCATTTCGTTCTGCTCCGGACTCATTATTGGCTCCAGCGCTTCAGCTAGCTTCCCCATGTTCCATAATATTATCTGAAATGAGGGACATAAATTAAGACTCCTATACACATGATGTAAATTATATGTGACTAGCTACTGCCCGCGGCGTCTCTTGTGAAACCAGAATAAAATGTAGTATCCTACTAATATTATAAACGTGATAGTGTGTTTGTTGGTTTGTCCTTCTTTCACGCAGTAACGGAGCAACGGATCGACGTGATTTTTGGCATAGATATAGTTTATGGACCGGAGAGTAACAAAGGCTACTTTTTATCCCGGAAAAATGTGCGGTTCCTCCTGTGGGAACGTGGGTGAAAATCGGGGGCAGAAGCTAGTCCTACTTCCTACTAATATTATAAATGCGATAGTGTGTTTGTTGGTTTGTCCTTCTTTCACGCAGTAACCGAGCAACGGATCGACGTGGTTTTTGGCATAGATATAGTTTATGGACCGGAGAGTACCATAGGCTACCTTTTATCCCGGAAAAATGCACCGTTCCTGTGGGAACACGAGTGAAAATCGCGGACAGAAGCTAGTATATACATGATAACCCTGAAAACATTACTAATTTTTTGGGCAGTCGTGAAAAAAGGCATACCTCAGGCTGTTTATTGTACGCGTATCGGCCCATATCATCTGAAGTGTTGGGCACGTAGTGTTGGTTGTAATGGTCCATAAACCCATAGGGGCCGTAGTCTATGGTCACTCCCAACACGCTCACGTTGTCTGTGTTTAGGACCCCGTGGACGAAGCCGAAACCTGGGTTTTTTATTTTTATTTTAATTTACGTTTTGTATTTTTTTGTATTTATTTATTCATGAACAATATACATTGTGTTTGAATTTTAATTTACATCTAGAACAATGCCTACTTATAATATACATAGAATGTTGATACCTAATACAATAACTGAATAACAATGAAAAAGATGTCACCCAAAAAAAAAAACATAAGTAATCTCATGCCAAACTTATCTAAAGAAAATCAGTCAAATATCAATTAAAATTTAAAGAATAGACAATAATATTGCAATATCAAAATGTCATACAAGAGCTATTACTTATACAAAATCCTTTAGGCTATAAAAATTTTTGTCCAAAAGAAATGCCTTCACTTTGTTTTTAAATAAATTGTACTTGTAAACTGTATCTTTAATATCTATTGGTAATCTATTGAAAATATCTACAGCTTGGTACACAGTGCAATGCTTAGTTATATTTAGCTTGGGGTGAATTTTATGCTTAAGATCTTTCCTACGTGTACCAATTCTGTATTTTCTTTCATCTTCTGTCTCAAATTCACACATATTTTTAACTAAGTAATTTAGTAGGACCAATATGTAAAGGCTCGGAACCGTTAAAATTCCTAATTCTCTGAAATGATTTCTACATGAATCATACTGTGATAATCGAACCATCGTACGAATACTTCTTTTCTGCAAGATGAATGCTTTAGTACAAAACGTTTGATCGCTAATTCAAATGGTATACAGGTGATCCATCAAAGTATATCATTTTCATGTGAATGGGAGTATAAAGGTTGATCCAGAATGGTATAAGAAGTGGTATACAGGTGATCCATCAAAGTATATCATTATCATGTGAATGGGAGTATACAGGTTGATCTATCGAATGGTATAAGAAGTGGTATACAGGTGATCCATCAAAGTATATCATTATCATGTGAATGGGAGTATACAGGATGATCAATCGAATGGCATAAGAAGTGGTATACAGGTTGATCCATCAAATTATATCATTATTATGTGAATGGGAGTATACAGGATGATCCATCGAATGGTACAAGAAGTGGTACATAGATTGATCCAACAGGAGGGGCCAGAGGGGGGGAAAGTTGTCTATATACCTTGCCAAGCTGCCACCATGTCCATGTTCCGATGAGCGACCTCCATGTACCAATTGACGTATCTGTCTTTATCAGTCGCATCCAACTTTGGAAAGTGATTCTGAAACAAAAAATGTGTTTAGTGTTTTGTACTGATATTGAAATGGCTAGTATAAGTAAAGCCCTCGTCGAAACCACGTTCATACCAAAGAGAGCTCCGGTTAAGTTATTCGTTATGACTCGTTATACAAAACAGAATAGGCAAAATGTTTGGACTTTGGTCTACACTCAACACTAAACGCTATGTATAAAAATAAGTAGGTACTAAAGACTGTATTAACATATAATGAGGAATTATTTTGTCAGTCACTGGGAAGTTGCCCAAAAAAATTAGCAAAAACATTACAAAAATACAAAATAAATAAGAGAAATGGAGCCGGAAGGTGGCCACAAGATTACAGTACCAAGTACCAATAGGGATGTTGACTCCATTTTTTTTTATGTAAGTTCGTTTTCTCAGGAGAATCAAATGTCTATATCGAAAAAATTGGAAAACGAACGTGTCTAGACACGTCAAACATGTGAGTCAAAGTCGGGTATATCTACTGAGCGCTAAAACGCCCCATACAAATTGGACAGAACATCTGACGTCACTTGTTCCACGCGGGCCGTAAAACTATACTAAAATTCGCATTTTTAATATGTATTAAAATACATAATTATGTATTTTAAGTTTCATGCAACATCCCAATTAAATATTTTATAAAAGTCTGGAAAATATTTTTCCACAAACTAAAACAAACTTGAAAAGCTTGTCTATCGTATGTCAGACTCACCTTTATAATGAAGTCGAGGAGAGTCCTCATCAGTTCCGGCTCCCTCCTCTTCTGCAGGATCTCAAGGGAGCCCCCGCGGTACCAGGCGCGCGCCAGCCGCATGACCACGGCGCAGCGCTCCGGCCGCGACGCCCCCATGTAATTCTTATCGCGGAATACAGTCTGCTCATCGCTCACTGCAACGAGGAAAATCTTTTTTTTGTTCTTGGCTCCACGCGGTTTGTGTATTTAGCCAGTGTCAAGTTATAATAAATCTCTAGTTTAGGTGCATGAAAGTCGTAAGTTACAGTTTAGTCTAGGCGCGGTCGAGTCAAAGTGATGCTTCAGTAAAGCGGTGGATACTTTACTGAACTCTTCTATGGAGTTTTGGATAGAATACGAAAATACACGTTTTTCGTCTTTGTACTATTTGCCTTTCACTCACACTTAATAGTTAATAATCCACCATTATTACACATTAACACTCGATAAAACATAGGTTTTAGTAAATAACACAAAATCAATAACAGCACGTTCTCGCATTCCCGCTAAAACTCCCGGAAATACGTTGTAAAAAAGAACCATTTTTTTAATTTTTGTCTGTCTGTTTGTTCCGGGTAATCTCCCAAACGGCTGGACCGATTTTGACGGGACTTTCACTGGCAGATACCTGATGTTACAAGAAGTAACTTAGGCTACTTTAATTTTAGAATAAGAAATAGGGTTCCGCACAAAAAAAAATGCATTAAATCCAAAATCTCCAGGCAGGTGAATCCGCGGGCAGCAGCTAGTTTCAAATATCGCGCTATATTCGTCGAACTCAGTTACAGCTATTTTAAAAGCAATTTTATTTCAAAACTGTTTCTTAGTGTAAACTAAATGTTCTTACCCACGAGCGCCGCTGCTCTGGTAGTGGGTATCCCAAGGTGGTAGCAGGCCTCCGACGCCACCATCTCTCTGATAGAAGACCGGAGCACCGCACGCCCGTCTCCGAAGCGCGAGTACGGAGTCTCTCCGGACCCTTTCAGCTGCGGCTGCCATGACTGGCCTTCACTTTAATGAAAAAAGAGTTACTTGTCTATGGATAGCAGGCAGCTTCTTCTAATGTGTAATTATAATATTATAAATGCGAAAGTGTGTTTGGTGATCTGTTGGTTTGTCCTTCTTTCACGCAGTAACGGATCGACGTGATTTTTGGCATAGATATAGTTTATGGTATGGACCGGAGAGTAACATAGGCTACATTTTATCCCGGAAAAATGCACGGTTCCTGTGGGAACGCGGGTGATAACCGCGGCAGAAGCTAGTCTATAACACAGTGTTAAATCTTCACTAACTGACCATTTTTATAAACAAAGAATCTCTCTAAATAAGATCAAATTCAAATCAATCTATGGAATGAATTTATGATAGTGAAAATTTATAGGCATTTAAGCAATACATAGGTCTGAATAGTACAGAATATTCTCGAAAAAGACTATTTAAAACTTAAAGCTAGTTTAAGTTTTCCGTATAAACAGAAATTATGATTAACTTTTTTTAATTAGACATTTTAAAAATATTTTCTATTAACTATTTAGATCTATGTATCTTGTTTATGCGTAGAAAGTTTCATCCAAATCGGTTTATTAATTTCGGAGATTTTAGACTTGAAATGTTGTATGAAAAACTGTGGGTTCTCTGCGTTCGCAAATTCAATCCGTTTTTTTTTATTTCGAAAAGCACAGCCGTATATTTTTAATCACATACAAATCTGATCCAAACTCCAGATATGCAGTCACAAATTATTGCAATGCAAGGCAATTTTCCGCGGTTACTTCTATCAATATACCGCGATTTCAACAAAACTGCATAATATACCACATACGTACGTGCTTGGAACGAAAACAAATGATTCATGAGATGACGCATTGCATTTGCGTCATATTGCACATTTTTATGTAGATCTGCAACGGGGATATAGCTCAATGGTAGAGCAATCGACTGCAGATCGATAGGTTCCCGGTTCAAATCCAGGTGTCCCTTATAACGTATTTTAATTTTGCAAAGTTTTTGCTTCTGTTTCTGTTGAAGACAATGCTTTAGCATTTTTACTTCAGACTCGTTTCCAAAGTCTGTTTGTGTATCAACACATTTCTTCGTGATTTTACAGTTAGCTTCTCAGTAAAATTGATGCGGCCCGCGCAGGCCCACTACAGTTCGCGGCAAATAAAATGCGGCCAAAAATAAAGTAGCTTTGATCCAGTTCCAACTTAGGCTGATTTGGAGACGAGTCTATAAGCATGGACTTCTGCTTCAATTTCTCAAAACTGTATTAATATACATATAGAATTTTGACATATTTGATGGAAGCATGAGTCCACACTAAAGCCCGCTACATACCTTCAGTTTTAACAGTGCGATACAGTTGAATCGGACTGTTCAGATAAATCGTTAGGTGTGTAGAACAAACAGTTCAACTGTACGGTCGACTGTAAAACAGGTGTGTAGGCTGTAGGGACATACGATTTATATCTGTGCATATATGTCCATCTGCAGCGCAAGTACGATTCTTTTCGATCGATAAAATTGATAGTTGAAATCGATAAAGTGGGTTTTATCGAAATTTTATATAATTTATCGAGCCTCGATACAATCGATAAAAGTTATCGAATAGCTGGGTCGAATCCAAATAGAATATAGAGCTACTACAATACTTTACGATCAGACTTCGGTACTCGCAACATTAGATAAATTTATCGAGTTTTTCGATTCGACAAATTTATCGAACCGACTTCCGTACTTGCGCCGCTGCTCAGTTAAATCGCATAGTTAAAATTGAAGGTGTGTAGCGGGCTTTAGTTCGACTCAGAATAAGCAGTTCCCACTGAAATCAGGTTAGCGGTTCTTCATAATTTTAGAGCTGGACAGTCTGGACATCAACATCTGTCTCAGAAGATTACCCTATATTGCCAGACCAACTTTTAGTCTTTGGACACATCAGAACATACCTGTTGACATACTCCCCCAGGATATGAGCTCTGCCGTCGCCGAGCTGATCGGCCCAGTAGCCAAATTGATAGCCACCATATCTGAAATATAGGTATCAATCACACTTTTACCTACAACCTACAACATCAATTATATGTGGCTTAATATTTTTAATTTTTACTAAATCCCGCAAATGGATTGGGACTCTATAGAATTAGACTGTATTGTGCTTGAAATTTTAGTAAAAAAACATTGTGACAACCTTAGCATGGTGATAGGGTTAATTTCATTTTTTTTTTATTCACACCCCTTGTGACTCCTCATGAAAGGTAAATTGCCCATGCTGTTCCAAATATCCGATCGAGTAGAAGGGCATTTGCTAATGTTCATAAGTTGCCACCTTCAGAATGGTAGCCACGCTTCAGTGTTTCGTTAGCCATACTAGAAAGCCGCATCATCCCTGCTCATCGGATGTTTCTTTCTTGAAGGAATATACTGTGTGTCTCCTAACCTTTACAGCATCACCGATAACGAATTTCAACTTTTCTACTATCAATAGCAACATCAACACTCAACAACTTAATAAGGTAAAAATTCCCATTTCATTTTGTCTGTAGTATTTTGTAATCGAAAGTTATTATAAAAAACGTATATTTATATACTGGTTTCATCATGATAATGACTACAATTGAATGTGCATAAAATAACAATAAAGTCAAGCTCTGCTGCACAAGTAGGATTGATTCTGAAAGCGAAAATTCTTTGTGTTGGCCGCATCCAATTAAGAAATATTCACTCTACATTTTTTTTATACTTGTTAGGTTGGCATTTAATTACTATTTCGCCTGAGCAATAAAGTAGTCGAAGATGTTTTACATGCTAAAGGTAAATTAGAATTGGCTCTCAAGTGCAGCTGCTGGAACATATTGCTAGATGCTTGGCGATAGATAACTTCACTCTACAGTTACAAAATAGCATCAGGAATAGGCTTACTTGGGGCAAAGGATCTCTTTCAAATAGGTTGTATATGGCCATTTTTGCGTGATACTATAGGCCTATGTAAATATGAATTCAAATAATAAAAAGTCTATCACTGCTTTCAATATAGAATAACTCAACATACCTATGAGAGACTGTCAGTCCTCCGGCAGGCAAGTACTTGCCGGCAACAAAGTTGATGAACTCTTCTGTCTCAGCTACTGAGGGATCCAAATCCAGTATGTCTCTCAGGGCATCTTCTGAAGCGCAGACAAGGTGAAGTGTGCCTGTCAATGGTTCTGTCGGTACCTGGAATATAATTGGAATTTATGATGAAGGTTTTTTTGAGATAACATGCATTTCAGATAAGCAAGGGAAAATAGATGTCTTTTATGGGAGTGTACTAAACTATCAACTGTCACTTAACATCAGATGATATTTTATGAAATATATTTTATAGTGTTACCGACACTAGCGGATGTTTTGGAGAATTCAAAATGATAGTGTGATGAAGGTAGAGCGAGGAAGAAGGAAGAAACAGAATATGGTAAAAAAATATAGTATATGAGCATTCCGATAAAGATATATTCGAAGCCATTTGAGTTTATATTACATATATGCATAATAGAGATATGAACCCACATAATACAGGCATTTTTGAGATGCTCAAGTTTATTCAGCTGGTCCTCTGAGAGATCAAGATAGCTATCTTAGTGGTAGTTGGAAGAAAGTTACGAAGCCTATGTAATGAGCGAGTGGAATCATACATCTTTGGACTGGTTAGAGACAGTTGAGAACTCCAAATTAGGCATCAGTTTATAATTATGCCCAGATTCTTGACAGTCTCACTATATGGTATAAGTAATAATTCCATCAAATAACACTTGAGGTATTATAGTAGGTTTTGAAATGATACCATACCTTTGAAAAAACGGCATTTGTCACAGCTACTGGTATATTATAATCAGGATTCTCGTCGATTGGCAGCTGGGTATAGCTCGGAGGGTCTCGAAACTTCCAATCTTTAAAATTATTCATCTTCATCCACTTCGTCGTTTCTTGTTGGAAAAGCGCGACGACGGCACAAAAACTTCTCTTCATGAACAGTGTTGAAGGAAATTGTTACTATTAGATAATTTTATATAGATAAAGTTATCTGTAATATATTCTATCTCATTATTTTTAGTTTTATGTTAATCACACTGATTCAACATGACAAGTGTTTTGTCGCACTACCTACATTTATTAGTACACTAATCTGTGATTAGAAATTCAATTGTTTTATTTCTGTTAATTTCTGTTCATTGCACATCACCTGTACATTATTTTGTTTGAACCAGAGGGTGGTAGCTTAGAAAAACGAGCATTTGTATGGCAAGTGGTGCCGTCTCGTGATTTTGGTCAGAACATGTAGTATACTACCTAGTCTGTGGTCAGAACGGAATTAGACGTTTGCTTCGATATTTGATATTTACTGAAAACTGAAATTATTCGAAATTAAACATTTGTATTTGTTCGCAACGCCATTGTTTTTGAATTTCTCGTAGTTTTCTTTGATTATTATGTTAATTTTGTTGTATGTAATTGTTTGTGTTAGTTGTTGATTGTTTTTGTTTTTGTTATTCAGTTATTGTTGTTAAAATGTCTTACCAGGGAAGACGCAGTAACTGTGTTTTTGGATGCTCGGATCTTGGTAAGCCTATATAGTTTTTATATGATAATTTTCAAAGACCTCAAGCTGACTTTCATAATTTTCATAGTTATTGTTGAATTCCACAATATTAGGTACGTCATTTTGTCTTTGTTCTAAGCGGAATGGCCACAGTAACCATTTACACCAAATTTGTCTAGTATTCCTTCTAATCCTTTGAAACTTTAGGACCTATCTATTGAATTCTGAGTTCTAATCGTCTATCAGCTTATTTGAAAACAAAATCTCTGGTTACAGGTGCATATCGGCACGGGTTTCCTCATCCTGAGACAAGGTCTGAATTGTTTAGAAAATGGCTTTCGTTTGTGGGCAATAAACTCACAGAAACAGATCCATAAGAAAGTGTGTGCACTTCACATTGGATCAAAAAGTAGCAAACCATTGACTGATGTGTTCTTCTGGCTCGTCCTTGCGTCTAGAAGGTGAGTCTTTGATATACTAACTGTACTGTGTGTAACTGGGTTATAATTATTATACCGCTATAATCAGACAGATACTTCGGTAGGTACTTGATGTGTGGGCTCTTATCCGCAACTATAGGCTGTCTATTGGCCCTTTTTGCATGAGCATAAACAGATACCTACTGTGTACATACTGTATCGATACTATGTTAACATTGTTACTGGGGTCTGTTTCTTTGTATTTTGATCATTTTTGTGTTTTATTTTGTGAGAATTTACCATGGATATTTTAATTTTAGTCTGCTAATTCAGCAAAGCTTGACACATAGCTGCGCAAAGAAGTGCATCCAGTTTTCAAAGCCGCATTCTCTGAGTTTGTATCCCTGCAGCAAATATTTAATTACTTGCTAATTCAAGTCTTGTTTATGGGATGTTGTCTTGCTTTTTATTTGTAAATGAAAGAGAAAAACATGCTACAGCAACCCCACTTAGTGGAAATAAGGGTAGATGGATGATGAAGCTGTGTGTGACACCTGAGACTGTGTATATGTGTCTAAACATTAGTTATGATTAATACCGACCTTAAATATTTACAGGAATATTTTCATCTCCAACTGCATCGGTCAAACTTTAACACAACTACTGCATCCCCGGAATACAATCACCTAGACCAGGAGAGTGTTCAACCAATCCGGATTGTGTGGTAAATGAATAAAAATTTGTAATATTGTAACCATATTTTGTTGTATTAATTTCCCCATTTAGTACATAATCAACTGCAAAGCTACTTGGTAGGTAGTGTGGTTTCAGCTCACTGTACCTAATAACAATTAAAGTGGGTTGTTTGAGTTAGTAGGTGATAGGGCCGCAATTTGTACCTACATAACAGTTAATATATTAGGTATATAGTGAGCTAAATACCTGTAGGTGCCGGCATAGGTCTGGTATAGGCACAAAATAGAGCGAGCATAAAGGACGCTTAGTACTTGGCACACTAAACGCTACTGTTTAGCGCAAAACGGTAGCAGTGCCAAGTACTTAGCGTCCTTTCTGCTCTCTCTATTTCGTGCCTATACTATACAATTATAGAGATATGGACACCTGCATACCTATATATATATATAGCTATACAAATTTAGTTCTGACCAAAGTCGCTAGGAGCGCCAGTGTTCGACTGTTCTGACGTTTCGCGTGAGACGGCCCTCTTCTCCTTTATGGATAGTTATTATACTCTTTGGTTTGAACCACAAGTTACTAACTGACGTCTTATGTATTTTTATTTTTATGACTGACCGGATACCCTATATAATTTGTGCTGACCGGTGCCTGCACTGACGTATATTCCTACGTAATCGTATTACCACAGCGTATTACTTGCGAAAGTGACCTCGATAAACACTAGGGTCAATACCAGAACGAATTATCATTTTCTATTGTTTTCACTGTTAAAATTGATATGCAAAAGTACTCTGTGTCCTGTGATTGTTTTGTAATTTTGTTTACAATAATTGGGTTGTTGACTGTATTCAAATAAAAATATAATTTTGCCGCGAAACGGTAGTTTTTGTGACAGAAATCCTATTAAACACAATATTTTTGTTTATTTTTAAGGAATTTAATTTAAATTAAATAATAAAAATGTAATCACATCAATCCGAAGTCACGTGACCTAAAACGCCCATGACGTCACGGTTTCAATCGGAATGAGTATATTTTTTATTTTTTTTGTTTTTGGCTCCACGTGATTTGCGCATTTAACTAGTGTCAAGTTATATAAATAAATCTCTAGTTTTGGTGCATGAAAGTCGTCAAAGTCACGTTAAAGTTTAGTCTAGGCGCGGTCGAGTCGAAGTGACGCTTCAGTAAATTGGTGGATAGTTTACTGAAGCTTCTATGGAGTTTTGGATAGAATACGAAAATACACGTTTTTCGTCTTTGTACTATTTGCCTTTCACTCATGCAAGTTTACGAACACTTAATGGTTAATAATCCACTATTATTACACATTAACACTCTATAAAACAAAGGTTTTAGTAAAAAACACAAAATCAACAACAGCACATTTTCGCATTCCCGCCAAAACTCCAATGAGTATATAGCTCGTTGCGCTTAACTGCTTAGTATTTTAGAGTGATTTCTGTGATTATTTATCTGTGCTGTGAATTCCGCGCCTATTTTTCTAAATTTATTTCGACTCTTGAATATTCTCCCATGATGGAAAGTGGCTTCATAAAGGCAAATAATTCCAATTTGCCGAGAATTGATTGTTTTACGGTGGCCAATTTCTTCTCGACAAACGATAATTTCTGCTCTGCTGAATTTAGAAATGTGAAGACCTCCGTGTAAGTACTTATTATACCAAAAATCATTATTTCTATAACCAACAATGAATATATAACAGTAATCGTAGATTCTAAGATCCAAATTGTATTAATTAACCAAAGCATATATATAAATCAATAAGCTCAAAAAACTTAGAACTCATATTTTAATACATAACAATACATACACAGAAAGCATCGAATGAACTTGTCACTAAATGTAGCACAGACTAGGTAGTAGTGGTTATATTCTCTTTGCTTGTCACTTTACAGTGTTATAGAAAATTACTCTGTGGTAATTGAACACGTGACGTCACTGCCGTTTTGGAGCAAAATTTAAAACGGCATTTTAAATACATGATAATTAAAATATTAGTTGTTTTAAAAAGTAAATTTAAATATTTTGGGTTATATTAGGCCCATACGCATCGTTTTAAACACTTTCCCAAAATCAGTCAACATCCCAGTATATTATTTTACAACAGTATATTATTTTTCTCTATGAATAATTGTTATATCATTTTTTTTGTTTTGTTTTTGGCTCCACGTGATTTGCGTATTTAGCCAGTGTCAAGTTATATAAATAATAATCCACCATTATTACACATTTAACACTCGATGAAAAGTAAATAACACAAAATCAACAACAGCACATTTTCGCATTCCCGCCAAAACTCTATCATTATTGGATACTACGAAATACGAGTTTGAAACTTTGAACCATAGAGTAGTACTATAATAAACACAGTAAAACACTGACCTATATATTATATGGACTGGAAATACCTACAACTCCACATTGTCGCATAAAATGGCTGGTCATTGCTAGGGTTGTGTCAAGAAACAGGTGAACAACGAGAATCGATATTGGATACGAGCCTGAGAGATATCAGTTTCACAGGAATCACGTCTAATTGGAAAAACTGACTGTAGAAAATAGAAACGATATAGCTGAGAAAACGCATGCCTTCCATTCGTATAATAGTTAGGTCTGAATCCCTATTATGATCTAAATCCTGTTTTCAATCACATTAGGATCTCGTTGGAAATCGTTTTGGTTATGTATAGCTGCTAATATGGAAATAACAAAATGTTGCTATGTACCTTCGTGGTATAAAACTACCACGAAGTTTGTCGCTTAAAATGGCTGATATGGTACTTACCAACAACTGTCACTACCTCATAATTATGCAAATGTACATAATATAGAATAACATGGCACCTCTATGTCTAAACAGCACAGACTAGGTAGAGATCTAAACAGAAATATAAATATCTATCTCGACACGACAAAAGGCGCGCATAAATATCACACGGTAGTTTGCAATTATTGTTAGGTACATCAAATGAAATGGCTTGTTGTGCTCAAATATATTTTATATTTTAAATAACTAAGTTCCTATATATACCGATATTAATGTACGGGTGTGAGGCCTGGACACTGACTCTCAAAGAGGAAAATAAACTCCTTGTAACGGAGCGTAAGATCCTGAGAAAGATCTTGGGTGCAGTGCAGGCAGAGGATGGATCATGGAGAAGAAGAAAGAATAAAGAAATAGAAGATCTGGTGGCCGAACCAAACATCATCGGCGAGATAAAAGCCCACAGACTTCGCTGGCTCGGACACCTCGAAAGAATGGGAGAAGATCGGGCAGTGAAACGAGCGTACCAAGGACGGCCGAGTGGTCGACGACCAGTCGGCCGTCCTAGGTACCGCTGGAGTGATGAGGTCGACAAGGACTTGCGCGAACTCCAAGTTGCGAATTAGCAGGAGATGGCGCAAGACAGACCGAAGTGGCGGCTCTTATTATCGGAGGCCAAGACTCATTTTGGGTCACTGCGCCCTCTTAGTTAGTTAAGTTCCTATATATTACCACAAACTAAACTTAAATACATAATATTATAAGAATAGGTAAGTAGTATGGTATACTCAAAGGTAGGATCACACTTGTACTATTATCTATTCTGTGGTACAATAAAGTTGTGATTCATGCCAGACTTGGTGAACAGAATTTGGTCTCACTGGCTTTCTTCTTCTTCTTTCTTTATTTCCTGGCTTCTGTAGAATGTCTCACTGGCCTTATGCAGATCGTAGACGCTTAGGTAAGTATGCTTTTTACTGTCAAAATAACCAAGCTTTTGCATCAAGCGCGAGTTACGAGATAATACACGCGCAAGCGCGGCTTGATGCAAAACCATTTAAAAAACCACGAAATAGACAAGAACGTCAATACGGTCAGGTAGCGCTGTCTCGAAGCCCTGAAGCGAAGACAACTCCGCTTTATACATATATCACTTGCGCACCACCGCTTATTCATCGCGCTGTCTGCACTAAGCATGCAGTGGTTATTAAACATTTTTTTTCAATAGAGGTCCTATAAAAGTATAGGTAGAAGCGGGTGCCGAGCTTGGATTAGATTTCCATCAAGCCCCAACCACAACCACAATAGACGATACGTTATGCGTCAAGCGGGCATCGTTATTTTTCCTTGGCTTTCTCGTGGTCTGCGATTGATGCTTATCCATCAATCATAAATTAGGTGTGAGGGCTGCCTAGGTAGAGGCTTCCTAATGTTTGTCTTTCGTAGCATCCAGTAGGACATCTTGCAGTTACTTTACATTCTTGTGGATGATTTCGTTTATCTGGAAAAGAAAACTGTCTTTATTTATAGGTTCAAATTTTCAATTGTTCAATAAATGTTGCCCTGGTGACGGAAACCTCGATACTATAGGTAACATATGAAATGTATTTTTATAGTGTTAACCGACACTAGCGGATGTTCACACATAGTAATGTGTATGGGTAACATCATATTAATATGGTAATCAATTAATTCATTTCATCATTCTTCATGTCATCATTCATTTATTTAAATTTATTCATTTGCATGTTTTTGCAACTACTAGATGCAAAATGGGCCACAGCTGAAAACCAGCGCGCTACTTCTGTGGCGCTTTTATGCTAAGCTGTGTCCATTTTGTAGTCACTGCCCAATTTTTTCATATCCTAATTTTAGCTTTAAAATGTATGTACCTACCTATACTTTGGGTAATGGCTACAAATAAATGTATTTTCTTTCTTTCTTTCTTTTCTTTAAAAGAAAAAAAAATCTGTCGAACGGTGAATACCGGGACAAAAGAAATTCGGTACTTACGAAAAATATATCTCACACAATCATGTGATGGGCGACTTTAATATGATGAAAATATGTATATTATTATGTAGTGAAATAGTACCTGCTAAAATATCCCACGTTGGGCGCCATAGCATATTTGATTTTAATTTTGCTGGGTATTATTTTACTGTCAGTAAGTTTGGGCATCAACCGTATACCCCTGTTATATGCTGGATTTTCTTTTAGTAGATTCTGATGCTGCCATTTTGCAGTCTGTCTTGCTTGTCCAACATGTTGTTAGTAAATTATTTCTGTGTGTGTAGGGTCATAACTATTTCCTGTTAATTTATAAAAAAGATGTTTTTTTTTGTTCCTGGGCCGTTGTTAGGTATGCTTCTCTAGTTTATTTCAGTAACAATTTATCTGTCTTCCTATTATTTGCACCTTGATCCGAAACTGTTGCCAATACAACAAAGCCAGCTTCTTGCTGTCTAATAACATCTTTTAGTTGCTTTGCAAACTCTACAACAAGTATACTTGCTGCTCCTGCAGAATATGTATATAATACGGGCTGTATTTTTTAATCAACCGATGATCTGAGGTTTCTTTATACTATTATTTTCTTCTACTACTATTATTCGTTCTTTTTTATTTCTATTATTCTTACTACTATTATTTGTTTCATTGTACATCACTTTTTTTATAATATTGGATAGCGAGACGAGCTGGTCATTTGTCTGATGGTAAGAATAACGCCGGCCCAATATATATACTTGTGCGTGATCAGCACATTCTGGTCTGTGCTTTAGCCATCAGTGACAAAAACTGTTTTCAACAATTATAAGCTGTAATTAGATTTTAGAGCCATCTAGTCAAACAATATGATACAGTCAATCTTCAACCTTCACGTTTACTGTAGACTTTTCAGTTCCATTAAAAGTTGATTATTTATATCCGGTTTAAAATTAATTAACGTTTGCACAGTTGGCAGAACAAACATTTTTTTCAAAAATCTGTAACACTTGGGACTCTGGTGCAAAATTGATAGCGCTAGGATTTTTTCTTCTACAGAAAATCGTCGACCCTTTCCCTTCTTTTTGATTTCCCTAAATTGCATCACCGTAAACATCTTTGCAAATGTGGGCAACTTATTCAGCATTGTTTTAACACATGCTGTCTTATAAGAAAGTGTTTTTCCTTCCTTGAGACTTTTCTTATATTTGTTAGCTCTGCTACTGGTTTTGCTTAATTTGTTTTTTACTTTAACGAGTGTGTCGTATAACTGACACTCCAAAGGTGTGACTAGTTTAGCCCTTGAGAATACTGTTTTGGACTTTTTTATGGTGTTGCCTGAAAACAAAATAAAAATAGATATTTATAAAACAAGGTTATACAATGGGGAGCCACATTGCTTCCTTATCCCGCTAGGTGGCGCATTATCGCTGGTGTTGTTTCACTATGAAACTTCATTATAAAATTTTAGTAAGTAAACAAAAAATCGTCCTTGCAATAAAGTATGTATCTGTAAAGTGCAATCCAGTGTAAAATTAAGGTACACACGTTTCCCTTCTGACGAGAAAAAACGGAAATAGTGGATCAAAGCATTGCTTATCCAAAATTATTGGAAACCAATTATTCGTCTAGATTATACATATAGTGACCATTTCAAATCTAATGATTTTTAAGACGCGAGCATGTTTACTTGTTATAGTTTAATTCATTAACCCTCAAAGTGAACATCAATGATAAGCACCGGCGATGGTGGCGCCATCTGAGATAAGCTTTGCCTGGGTCTCCCCATTATTTGTACTCGCATAGAATTACAAAAATCTTGCGACTTTACTAAATACACGACTGCACAAAAAGGAGTGTAGTATTTGTGTTTAGGGTTCATGTATGTATGTGAGATTCTTTATTCCACCATAACTTGTAAATGCCTGAACAGACTTGGATGTATGCGGTATCGTTAGAATCCCGAGTGACACTGGCTAGGCCAGTTGTGTTTTTTTTTATATAACTTTTGTTACTATGGCTTGTTTCTATTTTCTGAAATAATTTTATACTTACTTTCATATGATTTTGTATCAACTATTACTTCTGAGACTGATTCTGTTTCTTCAAATGGCTCATCCTGGACTACATTGATAGGATCTGCAACAAAAATCAAATACTGGATCAGACCTTGCAATATCATTATTTTTTCACCCAAGCGTTTTGCTTCATCGTTTATAATATGCACTGATAAGGACTCACTGCTAGCTGTGTTTCCTAAAAATATAATCTGAGAGTCTTCAAAACGAGAGTGTACACTGTACAGGTACCTTCTAGACAAGCGTGCTACACTTTCAACCGCAGCGTCGCTTACCATCAGGCGAGATGGCGGTCAAACGTGAGTCTACTGAATATAAAAAACCTTACAAGCTCGGAAAAGTCTTGTTTATCAATCGAAATCTGTGCGCAAAACTGCTTTTTATTCACTAGCGTGGAAAAAGTAGCCGCACCGCGCACGCAGAAATTTAAATCCATCATGGGAATAGGTGGGGTGGTACTATTGTTGCCGGGACCGGACACTCAATTTACATAGATTAATTGGATATTGTCTGTTATACATCAAGCCGTTTAGGCTGTATGCGCGCCAAACATAACCCACCTAGTCCTGCGCAGTCAGGCAAAACGGGCAAACTAAAAAATATAATTTATGATGAAAGTTAGTTTTTACCACCAATGTAATAGTGGTTTGGTTTCCGAAACACACTTACCACTGATATTTATTGGAGCAATACTGCTGGTGGTACCTGGAGTATTTTTGTAAGCCTCAAGATTTGGCGAATCTTCTAAATCTGGCAGGTTGGAAACAGCTAGATGGACCTCATGCAGCCTTGTTTCATCGCCACAGGTGAATCTTGGCAGAAGGCAAGGTCCTGTAAAAATAATTCCACTTAGTATTGCAGCCAATGTGGACTAGGCTAAGAATAGTACCATTTACAAAGTAGCTACAATTGTTTTATTATCTAGGGCATTCTAGGGCAAAGAAATAGAACAAAATAATAAAAATGGTTTTAAAAAAATCCCTGAAACTCATACCCTTGCACTAGAATTTTTTGTTTCTCAGCTGGCATGGGCACACAAAAGAGAATGCCCAAAACAAACATCAAAGACCTGAGAACAAACTTTATAATTAACCTTACACCAGGAACCGTTAGACACCTACCAATATTTTCTTTATGTGTAGGATTAGTGCTGCAAGCATTTTCATCAGTGTCAAGATCTAAAACAAAATGAATCTGTTGAGTGTAGGAGTAGGTATTATACATTAAAATCAACTAACAGGATTTTAGCCGCAGACATTGATTTTAGCTAATGTAGTTTCTCTGTTTCAAAAAATTTCTCTACTAACTATTTAGACCTGTGTCTTTCTTTAATGCATATAAAGCAAGGCTGTCCAACCTTTTTAACAGTTAGGCGAAATTGACGATTTATAAATCACTGGCATTATGAAGCACCAACTGTCATGGTTTATATTTTTGTTACCAACGCTTCCAGGCCATGGAATATTTATAATATATATAATAGCATTCATTTAGGTATCAAGCTCCGGACTAGACTATAAAGGTTCAGTTTATTGGTGATAAAACAGATAACTCAAGGAAGAAGAAACTATAAGTGATAGCGAACCATCCCCAAACGCCCCCTTTGCCTTTGGCCTTGTTAAGCTTTAAACATTTGTTATGTGCATAAAAAATTGCACAACACTTTCAAATTTGGTAGGAAATTCTGATACTGGTTCAGGCAGACCACTAAACATTGTTGCCCGCGGGGCTAGCGTTGGGCAGACTTTATATTGTAATGTATTGATACTCAAAAAAATTGGTTGGTTCATTTTGAAGATCTTAGATTTACATTTGTATGAAAAGTTGTGCATCATAAACACTATTACACATTACCTTTGGAGGTTGAAAGCAAATTTCGTAACATTTCATACTGGATTTGGTGTAGTGGCATTTTGTCATGAAATGTCAAATTAAGTAGAGATGTTGACTCTAAAACATAAAAAATTAAGTAAAATTGAGAAACAAAGCAAGAAGAAATGAGATATTTAATAATGATCGAGGCATACATGACAAAAAATTATTTTACACTGAAAACATGTTTAGATTAATTTTAAGTGATGGTATAAGTCAAGCAAGAACTTTCTGATGCAATAATATCCATTACTATTAATATCAATATCCCAGCAATATCCATTAGACATTCCCCAACATAACTCATAATCAGTGATTGGATTTTGGAGTGCAATTTGGGGTTAACAACCTCTATGGATAAGCCCATGGAAATCCCAGTATTTTTGTATTTGTTTGTTTATTTGTATGGTTTTATATCTTGCCAACCAATTTTGAACCAGTTCCGGTTATTCAATTAAGTTGAAAATTTGCAAGCACATTTTGGTGTTACAGTTTACAAATAAACAAATAATATTGTCAGTTACTAAAATTGACCTATTTAATCGATTTTACAACTGAGTATAACTAGTACATGACAAGTTCACCCTAATACCAGAATTATATGGCTTATCCCATGGAACTCCTGGGATTTGCATGCCAAATCTGATCAGTGCTCATACCATTACTTATCACTGTATGGTTACTGACCTGGTAAGTTTAATGTAGGAACAGCAATATTACTTAATTTTTTGGAGCGACACTTAAACCTAACTTCAAAGTGAGCATCACAGACTCGACGGTATTTGTAGATATTATCATTGGGCAACCCAGTAATAGCACCTCCAATCAAACAAACCCAGATATCAAAGCGCTGCTTGTCTTTTTCTGGGTTAGGGAAAAGATGCAGAGGCTTCTGCATACCTAGAAAGAAATAATAATATTATGAAACTGTTCAAGAGTACTTTAACTAGTCAAAGCGCAACTTAGTCAACACTGGATTATTTTCTTAATTTAATTTATTTTTGTGTTATATTTAGGTCAGAGTTTAGACAGGTAGGTAAACTCTGGGCTAAAATTTCCATTATGGGCCACTGATTTGGAAGTTCACTTTTTTACTGTAGATAGTACTCTTAACTCTGTGGGTGAACTTATGTCTATTACTACTAATATGCTACTTTTTCCACATAAAAATTAATGGTAGGTATAGGAATCTCTCTGCGAGTGAAACCATAATAAACTGTGCATGAAACCGCGGGCAGCAGTTAAAAGTAAAGAACTTTTAACTGCAAAACAAAAAAGACAGCTTACCTTTTGAATCCATACACGTAGGAACACAACACTTTTTACTTGAAAGCAACATGATTGTCTAACCCTTTTTCACAAAATAACGTGACTCAAGCGCGCACGAACTATCATAACAGCCCGTAAAACTTGAGGAACTAGCTAGAGGAGGAGCATATAAGGAAGGTGTAAGAATACATATATTTAGTTACTTTTACATGAATTACATGCATTTCTTGGTCCGAAGCCGAAGCCGTAGTGATTATATACTCTTTGGCCGAAGCCGAACCACAGATTACTATATATCACAAATTATATAGGGTCTATATATGTAGCTAGAGCCGAACACGGACATATATAGTAATAGTAATCTGTGCACGGAACACTAATCATCTAATGTAGGGTGAATCACCCAAACGTCAGCACTGCACCAAATAACAGCACCTTGGCGAAAAAGTGCAAACCATATATTACTGTGTATGGTTCTTACATTGCCAATTGGAAAAAAATACGGCAGAATTCATCTTTTTAACAATAGCAAAGTTTTTAATACGAAAAGACTAAAAATGGCGCCAACAAAGTGATTCAAAGAAGTCGTTCTGCAGTTATTGTAATTTTGCGGCCATTTTGATTGAACGACGATAAGATCTTACCTGCTTAAAATTAACATTATATTTGTAGTGATTAGATGATTTTAATGAAATTGTATTTATTAAGTGTTTTATAAGTATGAAGACCCTTTTTAGAATAAAACATTTAAAGCTTTCCGTTAACTAATTGCTAAAAAGAGGATGCCAACAATTGGGTACAATTTTTTTAGATTTTCTAATTTATCAGCACCCATGTTGATATGTGGGTTTAAGATGCTACAGCTCGCCATACGTTCCATATAAACGCTCGTACGCGATTATAGTGTCCTAAAAAATTTTTCTTTAGATATTTTGAGCAAATAGGTATCATGTACTCTATATCTAGGATTCCGTGGGAGCAAAAATTTAAAATTTTGAGATTCCAACTCAGCACAAGCCTTCAAAAATCAGCTTTTTTGGACAAATTTTACCTTGACTTTAGCCGTTCACAGTGTTCTCATAAATGTAAAATTCAACAAAACACTTCCATATAATCCTTGGACATGTAATGGAGATTCTAAATAACAAACATTTATTTTACAAACTTGTAAGGCATTTTGTTTTGATAATGCCTTACAAGTGTGCGTGTTTTTACACGTATTTCCTGGAAAAGGTTTTAGGAAATTACCACGCACTAATTGTCTTCGGAAATTGTCTTTGGAAATTTATTTCAAAATTTTCAGAATGCAAACCGAAGCCTCTGGCGTTGTCTCTCCTTTTTCCGTAATGCCTGTTTTTCTTCAATGAACAAAAAAGCCTTTAGGCCATTTTTGCGTTCTAGGATTTTTCGTTGGGCAGGTCATGAAGCGGCACCTTAATGTGTGTAAACTAATTTGGTTGTTTTTCAATAGTTACCTTTGTTGGTATTATGGAATAAGGGTATTTTTTGAATAAATGCTTTGTATATGATCGTTCTCCAAATGATGGCACCATGCTGAAACCACATTTACCATTTATCAGCATAGTGTTCATAGTATCAGCATAGTGTTCATAGTTGTTTTAATTCTGTGCCAATAACTGGATTTTTTTACTGTTGGCTCATTAACAAGCTCAAAGTTGCACAACGAGCTATGGGCCTATGCTCGGGGTTTCCCTGCGTGATAGAATGAGAAACGAGGAAATCCGCAGGGGAACGAAAGTCACCGACATAACTCTCAAAGTTAGCAGGTTGAAATGGCAATGGGCAGGCTACATCGCTCGTAGAACCGATAACCGATGGGGAAGAAAGGGTCTCGAGTGGCGACCACGAACCGGAACACGTAGTGTAGGACGGCCCCCCACTAGGTGGACGGATAACCTTGTCAAAACCGCGGGGGACCGTTGGATGCAAGAGGCGAGTAGCCGATCCAAGCGGCGTTCTATGCGGGAGGCCTATGTTCAGCAGTGGACGTCTTCCGGCTGATGATGATAACGCTTCATCATGATGATGATGATGATGATGAATTGGATTCACCAGACCCCGATTTCTAACTTGAGCTCTCTTTTCGCGCAATAATTCGATTACAAAAACAAGAAAAGAAGAAAAAAGTGACAAAGATTAGTAAGACAAAAGTAAATTACTGAAAAAAACTGAAATAAAAAGAGTTTTAACTGTAACTTGTTACGGATATATTTTCTTGGAATACCTAGGTCTAATTCTAAATGGCCTATATTTTAATAAAAGCATTACAACTCTATTTGTAGAAGAATTTTATTTGCTCCAATCTTGGTGCTGATAATTGGGTAATTTCGTGCCAGTAACTGGCAACAAATATGCCAATAAATGGAGATACGATCACTTTTCAATCTCTTTTAATATTCTCTCGTATTGTTAACATTATCGTTTCAAAAGTTATACAAATATAAAGATTAATAAACAAGATGTTTAATAATCGCAACAATTTAGCTGATATAAATTGCTTTTAATTTAAAAAAAACAATTTGAAATGAGACAACCTCTTAAAGTGCTGATAATTGGGTGTTTTACCCTACTCTGTGCACGGAACAACGAAAACTCAAAACATTAAAACAAAACAGGAAAACAGGCCAACAGCTGCACAAATTATGATTTATGGGCAACAGTGCAGTGTTGCCAGGGGCCTGTTTCATAAAAAATATTAGTCTAATATTATGAGCTTTTTTTTTCTTTTTTCCATACAAAATATGAGACTAATACTCATAATATTAGACTAATAATGGATAGTTATTATACTCTTTGGACTAATATTTTTTATGAAACAGGCCCCTGACCAAAATTTCAAGATCCAGGATAAGAGTAAAAAATCAGGAGACTGGTCGTGGATTTTCAAAACTTACTATTACTGTTAGAAAATAATGGTCCAGTCGGAGGAATCAGGAATTCAGGAAACTAATTAATAAAATCAGTAGGGAGATACAAGGCATTCATGTGCACGCAGTAATGATATTAGAACTAACACACAAACAAACAATCTCTCACCCTAAACGCATATACCTTCTCCGTTCCGTCGTGGATAACAAAGTAAAAGTGAAGTGCGTTTACGGGATTTGTCATGGACAAAATTTAGACATATCTACGAGCACTTTAAAAATATTTCACAACCAAGATTCGGATTTACTACGAAGAGTTATTAAAAATAAAACCTAAACTGAGACAGGTCTTGCCGATTTCGAGGCAGATTTAATAAAAACGAAATAAAACTAACAATATAAACCTTAGAAGCTACCTAAATGCTAATTTACCATTGACTGGTAGTGTTAAAACTCTATACTAATCTAGTACCTACTTACTGAGAGTTGAGATGTACCTACACATAACGAAGTCTTTGCTGTACATACACAATATGTTATGACGTGATCCCTTGAACATTAAAAGAAAACTGGAATTTTCAAAAACACAACATGTTTAATAAATAACTACATAACAAAAGCCATGCATGTTAAATAACTAAGATGAGCAACTGATCTTCAACGCGTACGCCCATTGTGGGGGCTGAGACGAAAACCCACGCTTTTCTGCCTCGGGATGCGCTTGGTATGGCGTACGCAGGATTTCGAGAAGAAATCGCACCTGAAATACAAAATACCTAGATGCTGTTCTATTAATAACTAACAAGGGATATTTGGAATGTTTTGTACAAATAGGTACCTACTGCATACATAAATATAATCATTCCAATACGTGTACCTATATAAAAGTACTGTCTGTAAAGTAAAGTCTGTGTGTGAGGTGTAGGTACACATAACTTCAAACTCCGTTGAAATGTCATAAATAACTAACGGTTATTTACCTTCCTAAAATCATCCTTCTCTGCGTCAGCAATGGCTTCCTGCAGCATCCAGTTGCGCGGCACGTACACTGGGTTGACGGTGAGCATGCGACGCCGGCGCTCGTCCTCGAATACTCCGGTTGAGCTCGCGTCCACTGGTGTACAAATAATTTGGATCAATCTACTGGTGTATATTCCGTGTATACAGCAGATTGTTCCAAATTATTTCTGAGTGTACAGAAAATATTTGCATCATTCTACTGGTATTGGTGGTGCTGAATTATTGTGCTCCCAAATGAAGTAAAAGGAATCTCCTAGGACATAGATAAATCTATACAAATAAGTAAAATTGAAGCGTCTGTTTGTAATATCAAAATAACAGCTTTTTACCAAATGCATATGAAGGTATATTGTATTGTATTATTTATTCAAGAACAAGAACAAGATATATAGGGTACCTATAACAAAACAACCAGTTTTAAAATGTTTTTACTGTCTGTCTGTTTGTTTCGGGTAATCTCCGAAATGGCTGGACCGATTTTGACGGGACTTTCACTGGCAGGTAACAGCTGGTGGTATAAGGAGTAACATAGGCTAATTTTATTATAGAAAATTAATTAGGTGTCCGCGCCTATTTCCTTGAAATCCAATCTCCACGCCGGTGAAACCGCGGACAGCAGCTAGTAATTACCTAATGATGTAGTTCTGATATACATACCAGCTTCCTTGTCAAGCCTCTCTCGGTACTGATCAAGCCAACAGCCCCACGAGGCGTGTGAGGAGAGACGTTTCAGAGCCCACTTCTCAGCTAGCTTGATCTCGCTCACCATCTCGTTTGGTTCCAACTAAAATCAAAGTACCTAGTCCGATTTGTTCTTTTATCCCATTTCTTTCCGCTAGATATAGACTACCACCACATATAGTGCTTTAGTGCCCACCTCACTGGTTGGCCAGCTACGTATCCAAACAATTCATATTGAAGTGCATGGTATATAACTCATTTCTCGGTTTGGCTACGATCGCCAATTTGTAATTTAAATATGAATTTTTGGATATCATGTAGCTGGCGACCCGGTGAGATAAGGCCTTTTCGGCGAACTGACTATAGAGACACAGGCACACTTGACTATTTGACGATCACTTGACTATTTGACGATCACTTGATTATTTGACGATCACTTGACTATTTGACGATCACTTGACAATTTGACGATCACTTGACTATTTGATGTACGATCACTAACTCGCCAGATCTTAAGTGTTAATGCGGTCGAAGATAGTAAACACCTCAAACCTATGTATATAGGTATAAGGTTGGATAGTGCAGCTGCCAGATCACACCGACTGGTGAGTTGGCGACAGATTTTCCAACTCGATGGTGGTAGATACCCAGACGAGCAGTTAGATCTTATCGACATGCTATGGTTGCATTAAAACGTTTTCCTTCGGATCCTGTACAGCTCAAACTCTAAATCCTTTAATCATTATAGGATAGGGTTTAACCTCAGCCAGCTGCCTGAACGCGCAAGTGAAGTCAGCTCCCGTTTGCTGCATCATATCGAGGAGTTTCTCAACCAGCTGCTCGTCGCCCCAGCGCTCCTCCTTAAGACCTATCTTCATCAAGAAGGTTTCCCTACAAGTGGAAGAGACCTTCAGCCATTGCCAATACGAGTATAATCTTTGTTAGGTAAAACTTGGTTAAGAATATGCAAGGCCCACTTTTACACTACCTAAGTACCCACAAGTGAAAGGTTGAAGGCTTGTCCAGCAGTGAACTGATTATAGCCTAATTATATAGATGGTAAGTAATAATATAATGAGTAAAATGGAAGCAAATCTCAAAAACATATAATTCAAAAATGTCTTTTCAAACAAAAAACATACGGTCTACGTGTATAGGTCATGTTAGATACCAAATTAACAACTCTTTTTGGATTATCCCCGTGTTATCTATTACAAAGACAAAATATAGAAGACCAAGGAAACGAAGTAACTAACAATATTTTATTCTTGCAGTTAGTATCCAAGGTCTTCAGTATGTGTGACATGTGGACTTGCTGCGATGAGGTTAGAAGCGGCTTCAGAGCGTTGGCCAGCTGTCCTATGTTCCATACCACCACCTTGAAATATTAGCATAAGCTATCGCATAAGTCTGAAGTCTAAAACTACTGTAGATCGTCTAAGGAGTTTTCTGGTTGTAATATTTTTGGTACCTAGTGGAATCTGGATAGCCAATAATTCTCATAGAGGCTTACAGAAGAAAGAGCTTATAGAAGAACAAAACGCAACACGCTTCCAATATGCTTTGGAAGAAGTATAACGGTAGGTCTATATGTCAAATGGATTAGGAATGAACAATGGCCCGGATCAGTGGAGGCATTGAAGCTTCTGCTTTTCTTTTAAATATTACGTACCTGTACCGGGATTATATTCTCTTTGCCTGCGGCGTGAGTAAGGATCTTTTCGACAAATAAAATTCGATAAAATTGACAGTTAAAATCGATAAAACCCACTTTATCGATTTTAACTGTGAATTTTATCGAATAAAACCCACTTTATCGGTTTTTACTGTTAATTTTATATATCGAAAAGATCCGTACTCGCGCCGCTGCCTTACCTACACTACGTTTATCTACAACAACAGGCAGCACCAGGAGAACAACAACTATATCTACCTAATTAATACTACAGGTACAATTGATTGATCACTTTATTGTAATGTTAGGGCCAGCCAAAACAACTTTAAATTATTAAAGCTATCTCGGATATCAAAACCTCTATCATGGTGATTCATTACCTAACTACGAATAAAGTATAATCCAGAGTTTGGGTCATGTGCCGTGCTGTGACATTGCTTACATCTGGCTGCTTAGCCAACGCATATCTCCCTTCTCCATCCGAGCAGTTGGCCACGAACCCCCCATCGTACGAGTCTACGAAGCCGAACGGGCCATAATCCAGGGTTACACCTAAGATGCTCATGTTATCAGTATTGAGAAGACCGTGGGTGAAGCCAACTCCTAGAAAAATAATAGTTGAAGTAGAATTACAACTGTGTTTATATTTTATACATTGTAACGGGATATTTACCATGATTATTCTAAGCTGGTGAGCTCCCGATATTTCGACGCTGTTGCAAGCAGTATTCCCGTGAACATGAACGAGAGCTCAGCAGCTTAGAATAATCACGGTAAATATCCCGTTACAATGTATAAAGTAGTGAATAACCGTGAAAGTCTAAAACAGTGTTTAACTGTGTTTATGTCTTCAAAACGAGAGAAAATAGGTTTAACTGGGTGAGGGTGTACCACCTTCGGCCCATTCTAACTTTCCATCAGGCAAGATATAAACTCTAAAGTAAAAAAAATGGACCTTAGTATTTACTAGGGAAATTTGAGAGATGAATTCGAAACTGTACCAACTGTTAAGCAATATGGAAGTCGTGAAACTTTCACCAAGCGATAAGAAAACTACTAGGAGACGAGAGAAGAAGTTTGTATACGTTTACCTTGCCATTTAGCCACAAGATCTAGACTGCGGTGAGTGACCTCAGAAAACAGTCTGATAAAGCGATTCTCATCAGACAGGAGAATCTCTGGAAAATACTCCTGCAATTAAATTATAAAGCATTTAGTTAGCTTATATACAATTTTAACAATAAATTGCCTGTCAAGGGATTTGACAATGGAAAAGGTCAATCCGGCTTTATTAACAGCTGCCAAATGACGGTGAACAGCTCTCATAGCTGGCAGCTCCATGTGGAAGAAAAACCACCAAGTGCAGCACATTAGAAGTGATTGGAGTAAGCTTGTTAAAATTGCTCATCTGGCAGCCAGATGAGCTATTGGCAAATGGAACGGCTCCAGGCTTCAGCATAATGTCAAACGACATCGTGGTAAACCCAAACAACTGGACTTCTAATCAAAGAATACATGAATAGAAAGTGGCAGAGAAGACGATGATGTCTTTGCTCTGCAGTGGCACAAAAGATTAAAAATAATCCTACCTTAATTATGAAATCTGCGAGCTGTTTGAGTGGTGCTAGCTCCCCGGATTTGGCTGGCATCTCGAGGGAACCAAACCGGAACCATGAACGTGAGAGGCGGAGCACCGCAGCCGCGCGCTCGCGACGTGGGCTGCCGTTGTAGTAAACGTCGCGAACAATTGCCTCGTCACTTACTGTGGATGAAGAGTTGTTCTGGAAACCGATAGCCCAAAAAAGGTCATCGCATAATCGCGTATTTCGATCACAAATATCAAGAACTGCGTTGGTTTTGATAGCAAAACAGTCTATTTTCTGAGGTAACTTACTGGCAATAATGAATAAATGATAATGTCCTTTGTAAATTGTACAGAAAGTATAGGTACCTACGTCCTCTATTTCTATTTTTTATGAAACCAGTGAATATTTCAAGAAAGGACCTTTCTTCAATACCTACTTTCCAATTACAATCCACCTTCATGTTGACCATTTTCTTCGTTTATTTTGTGTTGTATCATGAAAACATTCTAATTACACTCCATCCTCAACTAAGGATTAAAAATAAAGATTATTTTAATTTCTATAACCGACAACCATTTGATCACTGCCTTCATTACACGAAAGAAAGAACAATTGAAGTCAAAGTATGTAGCCTCTGAGTATGTAGCGTACCAAAAATCGCTGGGTGGTTAATATTGCCACCAGAACTTACCGACTAAACCAGCTGCCCTGGTTGTGGGTACCCCCAGGAAGTAGCAGGCTTCGCTTCCAATCATTTCTCTAAGAGCCGCTCGCAGCACCAAGCGACCGTCATGGACGCGCGAGTAGGGGGTCTGCCCCGACCCCTTCAGTTGGAGCTGCCACCTTTCACCACATCTGAATCGCAATCATAAATGAATCCCATCATCACGTCAACTTTGTCTTACCGCATTTAAATAAGCTCACATTGTGTATTGTGTTGTTTGCGAACTGCGTACCGACTGCCGTGTGTTGGGTCTTGGAAGTTTATGTTGTTCTTTGTGTCCAAATTGACGATTGCCACCTGCGATACACATAATTCTAGTGCAGGGAAATTCGAGTCTTTATTTCAAATGGTTCCCGGGAGAGCGCTCGACGCTCCTGCGATATAGGACATAGGTGCTGTACAAATAATTCTAGTGCTGAGAAATTCAAATTCAAAAGTCTTTATTCATATGGATGCTGAGAGAACCATCGTGAAAGTTAAATGACTTTTAAGAGCCCGTTCTAATAAGTTCCTTGTTTTATATTAGTGTTTAAGAGTTTGTTGTCTTGTAATGATGTTGTATACAGTGTACCTACTCCTGTCTAATAAAATTCGTGAGCAGAAACAAAAGTTTAAAAGGGCAATTGACATTATTAGATGCACCTACCTATTCACGTATTCACCGAGAATATGAGCTCTTCCATCTCCAAGTTGTCCAACCCAAAGCCCGTATTGATGTCCACCATACCTGAAAATCAAAATGTATACCTTCCGCCATGATCATGAGGTAATGCAAGAACGCTAAGTCCGAACCTTAGAACAGGCTTTACCGAAGTCTATTTGAGCATAGTTTGTTCTCCGGTTTTGAATGTTTGTGTTGTGTATCTGGGTGTCCGTGCGACTAGTGACACAGGGAATTCTAGGGATACGAGTGTCTGTGTAGGTAAGCGTTTATGCCTGTAATTTATTTGGACACAATTTACATTCGCAATATATTGAAAGCAATAAATCAGTCTTTTTTAGTTACCTAGTCAGTAGTAGCACAAAATACCGAGAGTTTTGTGGTAGTAGTCACAAGTAAAGACTTCACCTCTGATAACACCTACTATAGAGATCTGCGAGTGCCACGGACGCCTTTGAGTTTTAGAGTTCTGGGTGTCACTATAATTTGTATTATAAAGAGCAGGCGTTATCCTTATTACCTGCATCAGGCAAACGATCCTGTCTCGTTTAGGTATGTGCGGTATAAAAAATGACAAATAGGGAAATCTAAGCCAAATAAGTATTCACCTATGAGCGACAGGCAAGGCGCCATAAGGCAACTTCCTCCCGGCCACAAACTCTGCGAACTCCTCTCGGTTCGCCATCTCGGGGTCCATGTCGAGGACGTGCATCAGAGCGTCGCTGGAGGCGCATACCAGGTGGATGTTGCGTTCTAGAGGGCGAGGGGTCGCCTTCACAGAAGTTAAAATGCAAGTGGTTGGTTTATTATTATCTACTTTCCACGGGCTAAAAGCCTTTATTAACTAGCTACCTACTACATAAACACTACATCTAACTTAGGGTGATAATCTCATGAAATATCTTTGTCCAATATACAGTTGATCCAACATTATGACAATGATAATGTTCCTCCGTTTTCTCAAACTACGCCAAATACTGTGCAAAGTAATAAACTAAGAAATCTTGGAAAAAGATATTGGACGAGTGGAATGAGCATCTGTCGTCTCATCTGTCAGTCATATACAAATTGGACTGGGATATTTGATCAAATGGTTATTACTATAAAACAATTTAAGTGTATTTTATCCAAGGAATAAAACTGAAGCAATATAACGGAAGCCGTGTGATTTTTCGATAGAACCTAAAAGCTACTGAAAACTAGCTGAAGACATAAAGTGTAAAACATTCAAGTTCATAATTATTATCCACATTTTAATACGCCAACTTCGCTACTGGAGCAGCATTGCCGGCAACCCAAAGCCATACTCCGCTAAAAAGAGTTGGCGTGACTTGGGTAGACGCCACCAGGGAGAAATGTATAAATACATCCCTAGCGTGTCGTCAGAGCAGGCCTTACGCTCTACATTTTATAAGGCTAAGAATATTAGAATACTGACTTCGGAAAATATGACATTTTTAATATTTGAGCAAATTTGATCATGATTCTCATCTATTGGCAGCAGAATGTATTTAGGGTATTGACTGAATCGCCACTCTGTTAAATTCTTCTTAAGCGGAGGCGTTTCCCCTTCCATTTTCATCTTGAAAATAAGTGCCACAGAGGAAATAAGAACAGCGCAGCGGAAATAACTTTGTTGTTTTAGTCACAAATTATAAAGAGATAATAATTCAGCTCAAAAAAATATTGTGTCGTTTTCAAACAGAATAATAAACACTAGTTATCAAAGCGAAGCAAAGTAGTTTTTGTCAAAGTTAAATGTGCCGCCATTTTTATTTAAAACAATTAGGAATGGTTTAGTACTCTCAAAGAATTACAATCTAGAAACCTCTGTTTATTCACAATTATTTAAAGTAAAGTGTAAATTTAAAAATAAAATCAAAACGAATTATTTGTTGATGATAGTAGAAAACTAAAACAGTATGTAGCAGTAGATAATAGTTTGTCAATTGGACCGGATGTAGTCATCATAGATAATAACTAAGGTCCAAAAGAAAAATTACGTACAGTCAATCAGGGTAACTTTGACAATCTGGGTAACTTTGGCACTTTTGATCTATCATGATTCTTTATTTTTTTACTATAGAAACTAACAAAACCACAACCAAATTCAAAAACTAATCTATTCTTTGCCATCTCCATAAACAATCTTCACAAAAAAAAGTTAAGTGTCAATCTTAATTCATCTATTATTTCAAAATGAAAACCGCGGTAATGTGGCGAGTAATTTTTTGAGGTGAAATACTCTGATTTTTATGCAAGTTGAGTTTAATTATAAAAAACTATTTTCTTTTTCTATCCTAGGCCTATTTTTTTTTTGTTGAAAATTGCAAATATTGACTTTTTGTAATAGTTTTCTTAATAGATAGAAAATATGAAAAAAATACAGATATTTATTTTCAAATTCCAGTTTTAATAAATTGTATGGATAAGTGTAACTATAAAATTGAAGAGGTAATTATTCTTTGGTTGACATTCTTTATTGTATCAGTCATAATTCGAAGCTCGATGTCTAGTTGATAGGATCATCATTGTGTTACCGTATTAAAAAAAATATAACTATTTGTCTATTTTGTTCTGGTTTTATTTTTCACTGTGGCTACCCAGAACCCTTAAATGTTGATCAAAGATACCCAGAATCTTCAAAATACAAATAAAAAGCGATTTTAGTGAAAACCATAATTATTGTCAAAGTTACCCAGAGAGGGGGGGTAACTTTGCCATACCATATTTTTGCAATTTTCTTGTATAATTTCTATTAATAAATGTCTGATCATTTTAGAATTCTATTCTTCACGATCTCAGAACACAAATTTACTTGACGACTTACGTCTTATACTTTTTACCAAAATCATACAAGCAAAAACATGCTCGAAACCTGTCAATGTTACCCGGATTGACTGTAATTTATTTTATTTCACTACTAAAAACGTCATTCTCGTATTATACAAATAGTCAAATAACAAAATGAGCCACAGATAAAATTTACATTTTACTCTGTGCACTCTGCAGTCTTTACTTTTTTTTCGAATGGAAAAGAAAAGAAAGGGCTCTCGAATATTGAAACATTGTAGTTCTTACTTCCACAAACTACTAAGGGATACTACGTATCAGACGGTCATGTTACCTACATCGACGATGTATCGTTGCAAAGTTAGAAGATGACAGTTGAAACCGTGCTATATATACATATTTGTATACATTTTCACAGGTATGTTTATCGTACCTTGATATTTTCCTACTAGTTCTATTTGTAATATTATCTATTCTGTGCTAGTTCCTACTTCCTACACTATAGAAGAGTAAATAAAGATGGACATGGGTTAAGAAAAAAAGAAACGAGAAAATGACTCAGTATTTTTTTAATACACATAATGACGTCACTAAACAATGTTAGATATAGTGTTTATGGCACACAAACAGTAAACACTTTGTTAGACGCTGTCCATTCAGTCCTTTTTTCACAGTTAACACATTTTAACTTCTGGTTCCGTTTTCACAAGAAATCTATGTAATTTAACGCCCTGTCGTTGGCTATCACACTTAGGAACACAACCCTTACGATACATTTTGTTTTGCGGTAGTCAAGTCACGTTATTACTGAATATTATGTGGATTAAAAAGATTAATCGACGCAAACACGTGGCAAACACAAACACAAATCACAATATGGCCGCCGGCACCGGGCAGAGGCGGGCGGTGGCAACCGGCGGGGGTGAAGAAAGAGGAGAGACGAGACACTGACGTCATTTTCTAACCTTGCACCTCAATTCCCTACGGCTATAGATTTTACTAGGCAGATTAACAGGCGTGCTTACTTCTTTGTACGGTCAAGGTCAGGGGAATGTAATGTAATAGAATTCTAATGGTCTCGCATTCGTTGAACTTTACCCGATATTGTAGGTGATTTAAATTGTCCGGTTTACCCACAGCGGAACTCATCCGGTGTGAAATTCGTCAGTTCGGCGACCGCAATTTCACTTTCGTGAGCCGCTTTCTCACTTTCGAAAAATCCAATTCTTGCGATCATCGGGCAAACCAGTTTGCATATTGTAAATTCTTGTGAGAGGTGTAGTTTTTGTGGACAGTGCACGAGATTTGTTTTGCGATAAATGGATTTTGGCCGACAATTATGGTGTATACGGAGGGATATTTGAAGGAAAAGCTGACCAAGGAACTAGACGCCGTTCACGTCGTAAGTAGACCTGTCAAAATTTCTATTGACTCGCCAGCCGTGTTTTAGTTATTTCTCAATGAAAAATCGCGTAAACCGGTATTGAAAGTGTTTGTTTTTTATCATGACGAAGAAGTTAGACCCGGAAAGGTTTACTTTGACGAAAGATGCATTATTGCCGGGTGTATTTTTCGCTATGCTCGTCCGGTGGTGTGTTACTCAATATCCATACTCTGGTTACAAAAGCCCACCGATGTACGGTGATTTCGAGGCTCAAAGACACTGGCAAGAGATAACTGTGCAGACTCCGCTCGTTTCCTGGTATCACAACACGACTCAAAACGATTTGATGTACTGGGGGTTAGATTATCCTCCACTGACGGCGTATCATAGCTACATGATGGGATTAGTCGCGGAATGGCTGGACCCTGAGTCGATACGGCTCTTCGCGTCACGAGGCTACGAAAATGAAAACCATAAGACTTTCATGCGATGGACTGTATTTCTTAGTGACGTGTACTTCTTCGTAACTGCAGTTTTGTGCATCTGCATTGACGCTGAGCGTGTTAAAATCAAAGAGAAAGGACAAGTGCGGATCAAAGTGCACAGAAACATATTCAAAAGAGTTGATATAGCTACCACCATGTTTCTATTGTACCCGGGTATTATCTTGATTGATCACGGTCATTTCCAGTACAATTGTGTGTCACTAGGTCTCTTTCTTTGGGCTACTTTCTTTGTAATTGCTATAGAAAATGACATACTCTGCACAATATTTTTTGTTCTTGCTCTTAATTATAAGCAGATGGAATTGTATCACGCGCTGCCATTTTTCTTTTATTTGCTAAGAAAATGTTTTGTTAATATACCGCCTAAGAGTAGAATGAAGTATATTGTGACCCGTTTCAATAGGCTAGCGATCGCTGTATTATCTTGCTTCATAATAATCTGGTATCCGTTCATGACTACAGTGCAAGATGCTCAACAAGTTGTACATAGAATGTTTCCACTGAAACGTGGCATATTTGAAGATAAAGTTTCTAATCTTTGGTGTTTTGTCAATGTCTTTATAAAGCTAAAGTCAGTTTACACTAACGAAACCATGGCTTGGACGTGTCTTACGGTCACAGGACTAGCTGTGCTGCCGTCGTGTCTGGATTTGTTCTTCCGTATAAACAAAAAGAAGTTTGTCCTCTCCCTTATAAATGTATCTCTGGCATTCTTCTTGTTTTCTTTTCAAGTTCACGAAAAAACTATACTTTTAGTTGCTATTCCTGTTTTGATTCACTTCCCGGATGACCCGTTTATGTGTTTCTGGTTTCTGCTGGTTTCAAATTTCAGTATGCTTCCATTACTTTTGAAGGATGGTCTGGCGATACCATATCTCCTCACCAGTGCAGTTTACATTACTGTCTACAGTTTCAGCATCAAGCTGGCTCAACCTAAGGCAGGCTACTTCTCTTTTATCAATGCAAACAGAATTGATAAAATTTTCGAACCAAATCACACTGAAAATTCAATGTTGTTAAGACTTCTAAGTGTAAATTTCTTTTTTTCAATTATTGGTATGATCGGTATGACATTTGCCAGCATGTTTGTTGAGCCTCCTGCGAAGTACCCAGATTTTTTCCCGCTATTAGTATCAGTGTTTTCATTTGTACATTTCGCTTTTTTTTTCTTGTATTTCTATTATCAGCAATTATCACTGCCCACGTGTTTGCCTGAACCTAAAGTTAAGAGGAAGTGATGTACTGTAGCATATCAATTTTAAAGTTAATAAATGCATTCCAGTCAATAAACAAGTACTTAGATTATACTATGATGTTTCTTTTCATGAATCCAAGTGTAACAAAACTTTGTGATGCGATTCGATGCATCTTGATAGTAGTGTTTCTGCAGTGTGGAATATCTTTTGTTTTTACTAGATTTACTTTGCAGTAGTACTTCTTTACAAGGACTATATTGTTAGAAGATTCCTCACTCTGCAGCCAAAACATCTACATTCTAATGTTACGGAGATGTGTGGTAAAATATATTCTCACACATAGACTTTCGCATTTATAATATTAGTAGGAAGTAGGATAGGAGGATGTCAAAACTAGAATGGGGATTCCGTATTTAAACAATAACATAAACACTCCCGTAGTAGGATTTCGTGCTGCAGATGATAAGGACACACAGATACACAACATCCAAGTCCCGAGAAATATTCACAACACAAAGTTTGCCCCCGCCGGGACCGAATCTTGAGCCCCGCGCTTTGTAGGCAGGATTACTATCAACTTCGAACTAAACATGTATGTGGGAAATGAGCACTCCCATCCACAATGTTACAATCCAACGTTCCAAAAACCGCTCGTGTTTGGGGAACCTCATATGGATTATGTGCAGTGATAGAAATAGAAATCCAAACATACCAAGTCATTGGTAGTGGCTTATACGACGATCCATTTCGCGCTCAGTTGGCAATACTCGAGATTCAAAATGACCGAAAAATGGAGCGATGGTGCGCTCGGAATGGAGTGACCGTATGTGTGCTCGAAATTGGACCATCGTACGACTCAATCTACGATGCGCAGAGCGATGGATTTGAAACGCTCGTGGGTTCTTAGTACTAACAACGTTACCAAACGTTTTGGGTTAGCCACAGGACCATACAGGAAAATACAGTTTACCAACCAGATCTAAGTCCCACAGAAATTAGCATCAGATGCTTATCTCTCGGAACGTTCATTAGTCGGAGTCAAACCGGCCAAGATCCGTTGTGCGTGCTGTACTTACGTATTGTTATTGTGTTCTTGTATGCACATTATCAAGTGCAGTATCAATTTGTGAGCTCATCGCTGCAGACTGCATAAAACTATCTAGGTCATTGGAGGCTAATCCTGTATTAGACTTAATGACATGCTGTTTCCGAAGCCTATAGGCACAGAACATATATATACATAGGGTAAGTAGGGTTTTGAATTACGTACCTAACCAATTAAGTATTAGATTGAAAGAACTGTTTTTGAACGGACATACATCATGTCTTCACTCGATGTGTATTGGCGTGTTCTGGGATCCCGACTCAGTCCTTCTAGGTTTATTTACCGTGTACAGACAGACAAAAATTTTAAAAATGGTTGTTTTGTTATGGGTACCTTATGTATTTTCATATGCATTTGGTAAAAAGCTATTATTTTGATATTACAAACAGACACTTCAATTTTATTTATTTGTATAGATGGCGAATGGAACATTCGAAAAAATGTTGACAATAGAGTCGGCAAATTGTTGATGGTATATGCGTAAGAAAGTATGTGTAACGCTTTCTTAAAATATACAAGCTGGTTCTATATGGTGTCTGATTTCTGAAGTGGGTTGCAAATATTCGGCCAGCCGCCACGTTCCAGTAGTAGAAATCCCGCCCAAAGGTACGCACAAAGCGTTTTGCGTCCTAATTTATCATTAGAACTGCAAAGGAATGATTTGTCGTCTACTCTTTTGATTTTCATTAACCTCGCTCGTTGTGGTCCAAAGTATCGGCCCGCGGTCGGCACGTGCCGTGCCCGGCCCGGCATGCGGCCCGCATACCGTTTTCACCCGTGTTGCATAATTACACGCATGGCTTCGGTGCATGTTCGCTCGAGGATGCGTAGCAGAACAAGCATTTGTATAGGGTTGCCCTGATGATAACACTGAAAAGCTGCGTGTGTTCCTCCTCTGCGCCATAATACCGTGGCAGCGGGCCCATGTTAATAGCCAAGTGAAGTCGTGTGCAAGCCTTACTGTGTTCCGGTTTGATGAGCAGAGTATCCAGTGAAATTACTGGGCTTGTGAGACTTAATACCTAATGTCTCAGGGTAACGAGCGCACTGCAGCGCCGCGCAGGCCTTTGTGTTTCAAAGTTCTGGATGGCACTGCAAATGTTATGGGCCGGCGTTATGCTTACCATCAGGCAAACGACCAGATCGTATCGTTACCAAACATCATAAAAAAAATACCTCGGCCTGGCGACGCGCTGGGCCCAGTTGTGGGACCCCACCTCTGGTGACGACGTCCACGTACGCCATCTCCGTATTCACCGTATCGTGCAATTTGCAACGTTTGGAAGTAAACTAAGAAGCGATAAGAATTAAAATCAGATAGTTTTTATGTCGTTGACCCGTCTGCAATAAGTTTATTTGTACGAAGAACGGCAAAAAATAGAAAAGATAGAGAGCAGTAGAAAAAAGATGTTGACTTAAGATTGAAAAGGCTATCACAGGTCACCTCGCCAAGCAACTATGTGTGAAGTCATAATTCTGCAGTTTGTTTTGATAGCTTTCAACAGACATATTTTTATCGTAAAAATGCTAATACCTGCATAGATTATGAAAGAAATTATTTTTAGAGCGAATGTGGCATAATAAATGGCTTACGGCTGAGCTGGAATTCTGGAAATCTGGTACGTCGGATTGAAAGTCGCACAAATGTCCGTTCCTCCACTCGCTCCACTCATCACATTCTACCTTTCTGCGTTGTAAGAATGAAAAACTACTAAAAACACCTTTTTAAAAATTAGAACCGGCTAGTGCATCTGTCGGACCACACCGAAGGTGCTTGGCGACAGGTTTTCAACTGGAGGTTGGTAGCTAGCTAGACGAACACTAGAAAATGCCCTACCAATTTGCAAATGCAACATGCAACATTATAATTATAAACGCATGCAGTGTCCGCTTGTCTCCGAGGTCTACCACTTTCACCGCGCGGAAGTCTTTCTCGTATGGCAACCCTAGCCGAGCCGAGCCCGTACTGGCAACACTAATAAGCGACGGGCCATTGTGTTGCCAGTAGACAAACGCACTCTGTCTTGTTAATATATGACTGGTAAATTTGTAAATTAGATGGGTGTACGATACATATAATCACTAGCCGTTTGTAATCTCTGTTAGGGACAAAACATGACTTGTAATGACAGATTTGACAGCTAACTGAATAGTAATTATTCTAAATGCTAAGTGTGTTCGTTTATCCTTTTTTCACGTAGCAATGAACGAAGCGATTGACGTGATTTGTTTTTTTGCATAGACAGAAACACGGGTAGAAATTTGTCTAAGAAAAACACTAGACACGAGAAACGTCACAGCAAAAAGACATATGACATTTTGCACCCCCCGCTCACTTCACTCCCCACCTCTTGACGTCATCTTTAGAGCCGCCGCCATATTTGTTACGATTTGAAGTCATTGTCGTCGTCATAACACATTAAAATCTCTTTGCAGATCACTCATATCTATTGTCATTGTGCTGTCATTATTAAATAAATTATATCTTAAATTTCAATATTTAAACATATTGTTGTCGTTGTGTTGAGTGAATTGGTAGCTGCATCGATTAATTTTCGTCTATTTTCTTTTCCACATTGTTGGGGTGGTTCATAGGAAACGCAGCTTAGCACATTACGAGTTATATTATTTACAATAATGAATTGTATAAATTACTATAGGTAATACATTTTTCACATATTACGTTAAGACGTCAGTCACACACGTCTAGTATCTTTTCTATTTACTTAGTGGCCAGTAGGCGGACTGATACGAAACTCCTTACATAGAGTTCCAACCAACCTACATAGTGTTGTGCCATTTCTCACACTCCTCCTCACGACACTAGTTCAATATTCCCATCATCTCTTTCAGTCGGGAAAGCCTTGGTCCAGTTAAAGACTTAGTTAACATGTCCGCTTCCATGTTATCGGTCGACTGATATTTTACTCCAATGACTCCATCTCTAATGCAGTCTCTGATAAAATGCATCTTCAGATCTATGTGCTTTGACCTGGTGGAGACTATGGGATTCTGACATAACTTGAGTGCTGCCTGATTATCATTCCAGATGATAATTTTTCTTTGGTTTGCACCCAGGTCTTTGAAGAGTGCTTTTAAGTGTATAGCTTCTTTTGTAGCTTCAGTGATTGCGCTGTATTCAGCCTCTGCCGTTGACAGTGCTACACTCCTCTGTTTCTTTGATGCCCAACTTATAGGAGCTCCAGAAAACTTAAAACAATATCCAGAAAAAGATTTACGATCTAATTTGCAAGCGCCCCAATCTGCATCTGCCATGCCGTATAATTCTTCTCCTGTCTTTTTAAAATTAAGGCCAACATCTTTGGTGCCTTTTAAATATCTGAGGACTCTCTTTGCACTTTTAAAATGGGTATCATCATAGCCATCATTGTATTGCGAGAGATAACTCACTGCATATGCTATGTCTGGCCTGGTAGCTACAGCAA
Source organism: Crocallis elinguaria (assembly GCA_907269065.1). Taxonomy (NCBI): domain Eukaryota; kingdom Metazoa; phylum Arthropoda; class Insecta; order Lepidoptera; family Geometridae; genus Crocallis; species Crocallis elinguaria. The sequence goes on along the minus strand of OU026071.1, from coordinate 16,943,016 downwards.
GATACATCAAAGTTCCGATCAAATTTTTATAAGGTAGTTCTTTCTTTTCACCATTATTTCGTTCTAGAGTCAGACCTGGTTCTATTGGTGTAGTTGTCGGTTTACATTCTTCCATGTTAAATTTCTTTAGAATATCTTGAATGTATTTTCCTTGACTCAGTTTTATTTCACCATTTTTGATTGTAACATCTATACCGACTAGACGTTTTGGTCTTCCTAGATCTTTCAATTCAAACTTTTTATTCAATATCTCTTTAATTTCTTGCATTTTCTTAGGACATGAGTAGGCTGTCAGTATGTCATCGACATATATAGCGATTACTACCTTTACTCCTCCTTTCACGAAAATGTAGACACACGGATCAGCTAATGATGCTGTAAACCCGATATTCTTTAATTCTGTGTCTAGTTTTGTGTACCACTGCCTCCCTGCCTGCTTAAGTCCGTAGAGAGCCTTTTTCAGTTGGCAGACTTTTTCTCCTTCTATGGTTTTTATGTCATTTAACATATCTCTGGCTTTGTTGTAGATATTGAGGTCATCTGCGACACTTTCTTCTACCAATATTTCTCTTAAATATTGTTCAATATAATCAGGTAATTTCATGACTATATTTTCTTCCAGATCACCATTGAGGTATGCCGTAGTAACATCCATTTGGTTCAGCTGTAAATTTTCTTCAACAGCCATTCCTATTACGGATCTGATAGAACTTAATTTAGCGACGGGAGCAAATGTTTCATTGAAATCAATGCCCGGCCTTTGGGTAAAGCCTCGAGCAACGAGTCGGGCCTTTTTCTTTTCTTTATTATCTGGGCCTATTTTCTTTTTAAGAATCATTTTATAATCAACAAGTTTCATATCAGTTTCTTTCTTGATTATTTTCCACGTGCCGTTTTTTAAATGCGCTTTAATTTCCGACTTTATAGCATCATTCCATTCTTCACCATTCTCTTTTTCATCTGACATATAAGAAGCATCTAATGCAAGAAAGCTTTCATCCAATTCACTCCCAGTGACAAAATCATTTAGCCATGAAGGCTGTTTTTTCTCTCTATGTGATTTCAAACTCGAAGTTCCATCTTCAGGTGCATCTTCATAAATGTCTTCATCGTCTACTGCTGGAGGTTCTATTGGACTACTGGTCTGATCTATAGACATTTTATGTTCTACATCTTGATGACGAATATTGGTTGGAAGTTTCTCAGAAAGTACGTTTTTATTTGTCCTTTCTGTTATTTCTAATTCTCTTATTTTGTTTTTATTCTTATTCTTTTTAGGTTCCGGTTGCTGCTGCAGTTTTTGTTGTGGCTTTTCAACAAAATCATCGTAATCTCCCATTTCGTCTTCGTAGTACATCTTGTTCATGACTTTTACATCCCTACTATTAATAACAGCATTTTCTTCAGGAATGTAAATTCGATAACCTTTTGTGTACTTCGCGTAGCCAACAAACATGCCTTCTTTTGCTTTCTGGGTTAATTTTCCCTTTCTGTTTTTAATCAAGGCAAAAGCTTTGCTGCCGAATATGTGCAAGTGGTTTGCAGATGGTGTGCGGCCAACCCATTTTTTGTATGGTAATTCTCCGTTCAAAGCTTTAGCAGGGCTTCTATTTATTAAATAATTAGCAGTGAATACTGCTTCAGCCCACAAGTTTTTAGGAGTATTTGCTTCTATCATTAAGCATCTGGCCTTTTCCATCAAACTTCGGTTTTTGCGCTCACTTAATCCGTTTTGTTGTGGCGTATATGGGGCAGTCAACCTTCTTCGGATACCTTCTTTTTTCAGATACTCATCAAATTCTCTGTTGATATATTCTTTTCCGTTATCTGTTTCCAGATTTTTAATCTTTTTATTTGTAAAGTTCTCTACTTCATTTTTGTATTCTTTAAACTTCTCAAAAACCTGATTTTTCCTTTCCATAAAATATACAAAAGAATATCTTGTATAATCATCTATGAAAGTTACATAGTATTTAGATCCAGCTAGTGATTCACATTCGAAAGGGCCACATACATCACTGTGAACTATTTGCAACGGTTCATTTGTTTTTATTCCGTCATGTGTCGGGAAAGGTAACCTTGCGAACTTTCCTTTTATACAGGTCTCACATTGATCGAGTTTGTCGATGTCGAGATCAATTCCATATATTAGGTTGTCTTTTACCATTTTTCTCAAGTCCTTTTCATTTACATGTCCAAGTTTTTGATGCCATTGCATAGTTTTTCCGTCAGTTCCAAGTGTATGTTTCGCGGTCTCGCTCGAACTTTCAAATTCAACGTAATAAAGTCCGTTCTTTCGATTAGCTGTCTGTAGTACTTTATTGTCATCTCCTATTATTGAAGCTTTATTTTTTTCAAAAAGTACTTTATTTCCTTTATCTGTTATTTTTCCAACAGACAAAAGGTTAGTAGTAAGATCAGGTACGTACAGGGTATCAGTCATATGAAAATCAAATTCTTTTCCAATCATGGTGACTTGACCTTTACCTTCAATAGCCATTGTATGGTTTTTAGATGCCAAGTTGAGGGTCCCCGTTTGTGAAGTTATGTTGGTGAATGACTTACTGTCCCCACAGATGTGTGAAGAACAGCCGCTATCAAGACACCATACTTCTTCTGTCGTATCTGACTTACTTGTATTCATGCACAAATTAAAGATATTTCCTTGTTTTGTGTTTTCTTGTTTTTTATTTGTGTTATTTGGCTTTTGTTTTCCCCAGCATGCTTCCGTAGTATGGCCTTTCTTTTTACATTTCTGACAATACTTTGTGTTTTTCTTTGAGAAAAATGCACCATCGCTCTTTTCTGAATCATTGTTTTTTCTAGCCTCACTCTCCTCGATGATCTTTATTTTTAGTTCTTCGGGTTTTGGTAAGCTATCTCGTGTTTCCACTGCGATGCGGAAGTTTTCATATGACGCTGGTAGGCTGTATAACATCATAATGCTTAACAAATCCGGATGAAGGTCAACATTCATATCGGCGAGTTTGTCAACGATGTCCATAAAATTGTTTAAATGTTCGCGGACATCATTGTTTTCGACCTTTTTCAAAATTAATTGTTTCAGTAATGTTGCCTTTCGAGCTGGACCTGTGCTTTGATATATACTTTTTAATTTATCCCACAGCTCATATGATGTTTTGCAGTTCTTGACCTGCTTCAGTTCAGATGGAGAAATTAACAATAGTAATTCTGACCTCGCTAACAAATCTTTTTGCGTGTACTTAGCTTTTTCGTCTTCTTTTGACGGTGGCGTTTCACTTCCACAAGCTATTTCCCACAATCCATTTTTAATCAGGATTGCCTGGGCTTGTAAGCTCCATGTATCGTAGTTCTCTTTTGTTAATGCGTCGATCCGATATGTCGTCATTTTTTGATTCAAATAATCGTGATCGCCCTTAACTTGAAAACATACAGAACCACGCTCTGCTACCAATTGTTGGGGTGGTTCATAGGAAACGCAGCTTAGCACATTACGAGTTATATTATTTACAATAATGAATTGTATAAATTACTATAGGTAATACATTTTTCACATATTACGTTAAGACGTCAGTCACACACGTCTAGTATCTTTTCTATTTACTTAGTGGCCAGTAGGCGGACTGATACGAAACTCCTTACATAGAGTTCCAACCAACCTACATAGTGTTGTGCCATTTCTCACACACATCTATAGCAATCAACTTGTTTGATTAATTTTTCGAAATGTATCACAAATGATGTGTACCGGGCTGCGTAAGCCCTCGAGACTCCTGTATTTTACACAGGTTACCCAAAAGCGAGGAAAGGTTCCAAAAGTGATTGGTTGCCTTCAACTGCGATTCTTTGCGAGTGCGAAAGAGCTCACTGATCTACAAATGTGTCCCAAACATTTTGAGGCACGATTCGTGACATGAAATCATATCTACTGAGCAGTGCTTATACTACTTTATTTATACAATCGGCAATTCGCAGTGGGATTTCATTATCTCTTGAAAGTAATGGTAAGCTATTACCCACATTTCAGTTACGTTCCTAATAAATCATTCATATTATATACATTCAATTTTCGATTTATTAATCTTCGTTTTCCAGAACCCATGCACTAACTGATGACCATCAATACGCCGAGAAAAGGACTGTAATTCCAGCAATGCAAAGCAAAGCTCTGAATAAATATAAGAAAAAATTGAAAAAGAAAAATAAATGATTGAATACAAAAACGTTGTTTTACTGAATTTTAAAGAAGTAGGTTAGGTAATATTAAATAATGTAGTGAAGGCTGCTCTTTATTAGAATTTTGCATTAGCTTAGGTAAACGTAAAATAAAAAATTAAAAAAATGTCATATATCTTTTTGCTTCAGCCAATCAGAGACGAGAGCTCGTGTCTAGCGACGGATGTAGGCGACATGTCTATCTGATACCCTATATAATTTGTGGACAGAAAGAAAGAAACCATATTTATTTGTGACAGCTTAAGCATAAAACAACAAATAAAATAAATATACTTATAAAAAGGAACTTGTCACACAATGTCCCAACTCAGCGTAATGCTTTAGATTATGGGATGGTGACAACAGGCTACTATTTCCCGGAAAATGCATAGTTCCTGTGGGGACTCCACGCGGGTGAAACCGCGTCAGCTGGTAATATAATAATTTTATCCACTAAATTGGTTCTTGAACCAAATAAGCCGGTAATTCATGCACAATCGAATCGAGCACATGCAAATTGTACAAGACATCCGTTCTTGATTAAATGCTAAATTGAAGACTAGAGGGAAGGCCTCATGAAGTGGTTTTACATCGTATTTATATGAGCCACTTCATTCGAAGATATGAGGGTTCCTCTCGAAACCCATAAGAGTTTTGATTTACGTACCTCTAAAGAAAATTAGGATTCAGACGACGGCGTAGTGTAGCCAGTGTTGAAAAACTTAATCGATTAAAAATAAATCGATTCTACTTTAAAAATCATGCGAAGCTTCCTTGTAAGATACAGAAACTACGTTGTGAATATTATTATATCTGTGAATAAAGTGCCTCATTATATATCGCTGTCTTACGAGATGTGTAGAATAATTTCAGCGTTCCTGTACTTATTGTGGATTTATGGTAGAGAATACTCATAGTATTAAGTCCTCGTTTTGTAATTATTTTTTTATACTATTAGTTAACGAGACGAGTTGTTCTTTGGCCTGATCAGTATAACGCCAGCCCTTTCGTCCGTCGTTCGTTGTGTACCCAAGATACACAAAGTAGAAAATATAAATACAAACATTGCAAGTTAAATAAAAGCTAACATCTTCAGAGGCATTGTATGTATTAGACCATCTCACATAACCTACCTAATTATATCGTCAAAGCTCGTCACACTCCTGCAAATGTGAAAAACCCAAAAGCTTCCTTGAATTGTCGCAATAAGGCATGGCTCATTACTTCTCTGGAAGTCATTGATGAAGCGATATTGTTCTATTCAGGAATGTTGAGTCAACCGCCACATTTGGTGAGATCAGTAACAGTAAGAGATCTTCGTGTGAATGGTAACTATACTCATTGTTTCGGTTAAAGTTTAAGAACGTGTGGATTTAACTGATTGAGGAGGAAGTCAATAATGTGTGTGATCAGACGAGGTCCAAGAACACCGTCATTCAAGGATAACATGATTCATCCACCAACTGGTGCCATTTACTGCATGGGACAGCGTGGGCCAGAATATAACCCATACAATCCTATAAGAATAAGGGTTTGATCCGTAATCAAGATAGTATCTACCTGAAAGTGAGTCCCAGCGATGGGAATGAAATGAGCTGGTGGCAAAAATATATGTTTTTGATTTCGATGTAGAAAATCATTTTTGTGCAACCATAGCATGGTATTACTTTATAGAGCGAGCAGTTTTAATTCAAGGTTTAGCATGTTTCATCATCAGCCTTATTACGCTCCCACTGCTGGGATACCGATCTTCTCTCAGAGAGAGATCATGGGCCATATTCCACCACGCGGGCCCAGTGCGGCTTGGTGCATGTCACATGTCCTCGAATTTTGTTGTTCTTGAACATGCTGGTTTCCTCACGATGTTTTCCTTCACCATTTTAGAGCGAATGTGATAAATCCGCACATAACTTGATATAAATAATTAATTGGGCCGAGCCGAGATTCGAACTATGTTGCGTCTGATTGAAAGTACCACAACTACCCGCCGCTCGGCTACACTCTTAGCATCTTTACCATCGAATATCTGAGAATAATGATCCTTAAGATCTCGTGAGATAGCCATACGATAGGATTTCATCTCTCAATTGGTTAATATCATAAAACAATCTTTGGATGTCAGTAGGGTATTATTGGGGGTTCTGCCTCACCCCTCGCTTCGCTCGGTGCGCGATGCAGAACACCCAATAATCCGCTTACCAAATTATTGGGGGTTCTGTGACAGTTACTTGGAACTTAGAAAATAAATGTTTATAAACAACATAGCTCTTTTTTTATGTTTTTCTAAAAAAGTAGTGTCAGATTATTGGGAGGTTCTGCATCACGCACCGAGCGAAGCGAGGGGTGAGGCAGAACCCCGAATAATACCCTACTGATGTCCGTTGGTTGGTTATAGAAAAATCGACGGGCAACTGATGGCATCCCGATAATTTATCATTTTACTCTTACTGTTTGTATTTATACTAAGTCAGCCGACCGCTTCGAGTCCACAAAGGAATTTGCATCGTCCGATGCGAACCATACGTGTTCTGGTTCCAAAATACGTGCTCCCCCTATGGGTTGTCTGTTAACCGATTTACAACGCGAATTCCGATGCCCTGATGACGTGTGAGGTAGACCAGGTATCCGATATATTGCCATTGCGCTGCGAGCGTTAAATTCAAAATTCTTTATTCACATTTGCCCAAGGAGCACGCTTATGAGAATTAAATGTTTTAACGACCAGTGACCACAAATTGCAAACACTTGGTTAAGTTTTAAAATTTTTCAAATGTCCTTAGACGACGGTGACTGCTTACCATCAGACGGGCCGTTTGCTTGTTCGCCACTTGTTTAGTCTCACCTAACTGTCGTAGGTAACAAACACAATAAAAAGGTGATAAACACCTTCAACCGAGACGCAATTTTTTTCGTACTTTACCTTTGTAGTTGTTGCCTCTCTCATAATGCATACTTTACATTGTTTATTATTTTTAAAATTAAGATCTGTAATAATAACTTTGTGTAAGGTTCTTAAAAGCGTAACCCCTTAAAATAACAAAGAAACCACGACCAGTTTAAATAATTATTGCGTCTCCAAGAGAACTATAAATCAGCCATAATGTCAACAATTTAATCTTCTCACCCATTAAAATCTTGTAAACAGGTAATTTCAAAAGGGTACTTCGTTGCTTCCCCTAAAGCCCGTTTTGGAGACATCCGTGTCTGCCAGGAAGACTCAAACCTGTTTCCTCCAAGGCTGTTCATTCACTCCTGGACCTCTGACCTTTCTACTGCAGCATTCCTTTCGCAATTTACTTTGTAGATGCATCGTCATTTCACTTCGCCATCCTTTTCAAAATGTTTAACCATGTCGCACAATGATGCAAGGTGCTGGAGTGGAGAGTGAATTTATATTGGGTTGCCTTTTGGACCGGAAATGACGTGGATATTACGTCTATTAAACGCGATTGGTCGCGCGGTCAATTGGAAGTGCTACTCGGAAACAAATATTTGAATTCAGTGTAATAAAATCACGACGACTAATATCAATCAGACTGTGCCTGAATGAACCAACCCGTTCGAGGGCTCAGAAACGTACCTATGTCAGAATGTTCTTGCAGTTTTTCAAAATGCGAATACGCTTTGAATGTATGATGCAAGCAGATTGTGCAAGTAGGTAGCTGCAGACTACATGAGCAAACTGATGGTACTCACCCAGGCGGACATTGATACAAACGGCTAGTTTAAAAATAATTCTAGTTATATTGGTTTGTTTCCGCATTGTTATCCTGATCCCAATTTAGATTTTACGTAAACTTCTCCCCGCCTATAGACAAATAGAATGATTTAAAACAGGCCAAAACGGTAATAATTGTTTGTGAATTGGGTTTCAAGTACCAATTACAATTCCGGCGGCATAAATCGAAATTGGCGAGGTAGCTTTCATAGAAATGTTCCACATGATATACGTCCTCGTTCTTTGATACAGTACCAATTCTTTTAAGAGATGTCTTCTGTACCGTTTTATGCCAGTCATGTTTCGGGGAAGAATCTAGAAAATTTTCAAACTTTTCATTTCTATTGTTATTGCACCAGCGGCGCAAGTACGGAAGTCGGTTCGATAAATTTGTCGAATCGAAAAAACTGTTAAATTTATCGAATGTTGCGAGTACCGAAGTCTGATCGTAAAGTATTGTAGTAGCTCTATATTCTCTTTGGATTCGACTTGGCTATTCGATAACTTTTGTTGATTGTATCAAGGCTCGATAAATTATATAAAAAGTCGATAAAACCCACTTTATCGATTTGAACTGTCAATTTTATCGATCGAAAAGATCCGTACTTGCGCTGCAGTTTACTTTACCAAGTAGTATACAACTAACTCTTCTGCTAGTATCCGTCTGGGTGGATACCACCGCTTTGCTCATATAGTCTGCCGCCAAGCGGTAATGAGTAAGCGTTACTGTGTCCCGGTTCGATGAACAAAGTAGGCAGTGAAATTACCTGGATGTCTAAGTCTCAGGGTAACGAGCACAATACAGTGCCGCGCAGGCCTTTGTGTTTCAAAGTTCTGAGTGGCACTGCAATTGTTATGGGCCGGCTTTATGCTTACCGTCAGGCAAACGATCCTCTCGTTTCGTTATCCAGCAGTATAAAAAAAGTTTCATCTAAATCAATTCAGTAGTTTTTGCGTGACAAAGTAACAAATCTATCATCTGTCCTCACAAACTATCGCGTTTGTAATATTACTAGCTTCTGCCCGCGAGCTCACCCGCGTCGCAATTCCCACAGGAAAAGTTCATTTATCCGGGATAAGAAGTAACTTTTGTAAACTATATTAACTCACCAACAAACCTACAACACATTTTAGTATTTACTTTAGTTACTATTGTTGAAGCAACTAATTAATTCGAGAGAGAAATGACTGACTTGTGTATAAAAAAGCTTCCAATATGCACGCCCGCTTAACTAAACTTACGTTTTACTAAGTATTATTATATTTTCTGTGGTTTTACGCGTACTAACTAAACATATATATGTGGAACCCGTTTTTAATAAATATTGACTCACTCAGCATACCTACATTCGTAATTGCCTAGCGTAATGTATTTGGTCGTCGAGTCTTGTCACCAACCGCGACTCGCATACTAAACTGTTGACCAATGTTACCAGGGAAGTGGGAACGGTGCCTTATCTAGTTATCAGTGCAATGTGGTAGGACTGGGAACTGCTACCTAAACTATACACAGCACGAGAGACATATTTTGAAATCATCTTGTCGTGAGCATCTAATCGCTTCAAGCGATTCGATTCAGAAAACCAGAAAGGATGATGTTACTTGTGAAGGGCATTAGTGCACTGCAAAAACTACATTTCTTACAATAAATAAATAATTACCATTCATTTATGAACACACTAGCTTTTCCCGCGGTTTTCACCCGCGTTCCCACAGGAACCATGCATTTTTCTGGGTTAAAAAGTAGCCTATCTATGTTACTCTCCGGTCCATAAACTATATCTATGCCAAAAATCACGTCGATCCGTTGCTCCGTTACTGCGTGAAAGAAGGACAAAACAACAAACACACTTTCGCATTTATAATATTACTAGGCATTTATATTATTATTATTATATCTTGCAGTTACATATACACGCAGAAATAAGTGAACTTTGGATCTCCATACGTATTTTCCACTCGCATACCATGACATCTTCCAAGAAAAAACCTGTCAGACGCCTAATTCATCACTTTCATCATATTTCCAAGAACACTTAAAAACATGCTAATTCCATCAAATGACTAACTCCTATTGCTGAAATGCAACGTAACAGTTCAAATATTGACTGCATCATTTAAGTAGAGCAATTTTCCTTGTTTACTAGGGAACTACTGCATAGATGAAATCTAATGACTAACTCCACCTTACTATTGCTGTCATCGCTTTGTATACAGCATAAAACTTGAGTTAAATCTCAGTAAAGTCTAAATTCAATTTATAGATCTTGGCTATATGCGTCATCATCTTAAGGACGAACTAGTCGTTCATTTCTCCATACAACCGTACTTGGGTGATTACTCCACTACTTGACGTTTTAAGTCCAAAATTAAGAATAATATCGATTTATCTCTTCGTTATCTAGGTCAGCCTGCTAATTATACAGAAAAAAAATAAGTGGCTTAAAAGTAATGAGCCTTCAAACATCTGTATTTTAGCACGTATTTTAACGCAAGTTTGGACGTAAATAAATTACAAAAGGATTACGAAAACTCGAAAATAAGGTACATACTAACAAGCTTTAGTTTATTGACATTTCAAATAACTTTGGTCTGACTAAATACATTCAGTAGTTTTGTCGTAAAACCCCAAGCACCAGAAGCCAATTCGTACATTTTTGCGCGCCGGTTTTCGACTTTCCGGTTTTCGTCGCGACTTTACGAGAGTGTGTAATTGTGTATGCGCGAGCATTAGCTTCATACTACTCATCGCTGCAGAGTCTTACCTTGTCCGACGAATGTTAGATGAAAAAGCATGCATTTTAGCCGCGCCCACCGATGAGTTCGCTCCATGGACTAGTAGGCTCTTAAGCTACTATATTCCCATTGGCTTTATGCCTCACACCTTAATCTTAACCCGCTATATTCCCACTTCTGCCTTAAAGTTTTCTTCTCGGAGAGAGCGATAGAGGGTATCATCTCCACAGTTTCGCTCTTATGTTTACTTGCGTATTTTACTTTATTTTAAACTTAGACTGATGAGTGTATTATATTGTGTGTGACACAGTTTAGGAAGTCACTTGATTGGTAATTTTGTAACAATATAATATAGTGGTGCCCTTCTGGTGGTAATAGTTCCCACGTGTTCCCTTATCGGCTTCTGAGATAAGATGCTACTGCGGACTGCGAGAATCCGAAATACGTAAACAATTTACCAGTCGAAATGTTATTGTTTTTTTTAACGACTTCCAAAAAAGGAGGAGGTTATCAATTCGGTGGGTAATTTTTTTTTATGTTTGTTACCTCATACTTATCTCCCTCATTTATAAACCGATTTGGAAAATTCGTTTTTTTATTTGAATGGATATATTTTCAGATTAATCCCATAGAAATGTCATCAAAATCGGTTCAGTAATTTGTGACTGAAGTCGGTTCGTAGCTTTTTTAAAGCAATTTGTTTTATTATTACATTGCCTAGCAAACACCCTAACGCACCTATTGATATGCTCCATACATATATTTGTGTTTCATATGGTAGTGTTAAACCGAGATAAGGGAAGGTCACACATCGTGCGTACAGTTCGTATGATGTGGTAAACTGGTATGTGTGTCAATGGCGAATTAATACAGTTTAGAAGTCAACTTGTCCATTAGTATTGACATAATTTATAGTTTGTTGACCGGTAGGTTGCCGAGGGTCGAGCAGAAGATAAAAATTTTAAAATATAGCTATGATAGGGAATGTTCAGATCTCTGATCGCCCTGCGGATCAGCGAGACGCTTCCGCCTCTCTCCTCTGCTCCATCATCATATCCTCGACAATAAGTGCAATCTATTGGACTACTTATAGTCTATGCGTTTACTTATAGCCACTGAAGAGTTCCATTATTCACCTTGACTCTATCATCAGATCAGCTCCATGATACCATATTATCTTCCAAACTACATTTTACAAAATTTCATTCCGATACGACAATTGGAAGTAGGATTGATTTCTAAGATTTGATTACATTGCTTGTTAGTTTAAAAGTAAAGCTAATAAAACCGTATTAAAAACAACCAGGAGTAGATCTCTATCATTACAGTTCAAATGTTTTCGTTCCTTTCGTTTGGATTACAATGCTAACGTGAGCAAAAGAGATCAGATCTCCGACACTCATTGGTGTCAATTCTATCATTACATACCTAAACTAATTTTAGTTTCGCTCTCTCTCTTTCCAATGCATAACATGAGAAAGAGACGGAAAATGTGTGACAGATCTAAATTTTGTTTTAGAGTTGTCAAATATCTTTCGATCTTGATAAATTAGATACCACTGAATTCATTGCCATTAAATTTTCACTAGACACAAGCAAGTGGATTAATTTGACAGGTCTAAAATATATTCCATCTCTTTCTCATGTTATGCATTGGAAAGAGAGAGAGCGAAACTAAAATTAGTTCAGGTATGAAATGATAGAATTGACACCATTGGGTACTGAGTCACTTATTGTGTAACTGAAGATCTTTACGACATACTTAAGCCCAGACATTTTGTATCATTATTTGACTGGCTCATTAACATGGGATGACGTCTACGACGGCACTGGATATCGTTATCCCCTAAATATGTTTCGTGCTTTGTCCTAACGATGCCTTCCTGTGCGGTAATGACAATTCATTAACCTAGAATCTGTTTCAAAAGTTAAACCTAACAAAGATAATTCTAATTTCGTCACAATTCAGCAGTATCTATATCACATAAGCTTGAAAGAATAAATAAATAACGCTTACACACTCATTCCTCTGCACTAAGATGCTTCACTCAGAGACACAATACAAACAACCAAGACCCCATATAAAACTACGCTCACCATACAAAGTTTGTCTAGACCGAAGGTTGAACTCCAGGCGCTTTCAAAGCAAGGTTAGTACTACCTTAGCCAAATCATAATCGGAAACCTCTTCATCTATAAATACTTGTTGTAAATGATTTGTTATTTTTCGTCCATCGTCCATCGTCGTCGTAATAGAATCGAACTAGCATTTCTAATTTTCACATCCTGCTACCAACCCCCGAACTTATCAAGATTAATCAGTTTAAATGGAATATGAACTAAAGTAAGGCAGAACGCATGAGCAACACTGCAAGTCTAGCAACAATCTAAATGTACGATTGCATGCAAGTGATGCCATTCGTATTGAAACAGTTCTTTTTTTTTTTGCGAACGTTCGCGCATTCAAATACCTAACCTGCATGCTCGGCTGAACGCGAGGGTTGTCAGTCTACTTAAAAAATTCGATACATGTCACGTTTGGGAGTAGCCATTCCGATCATTTTTGTTTGATGGCAAAGTCTTTCACCATAACTGAGACCTGGGGCGACCTGGGGCCCTTTCTCAAGGCACTAGTAGACATAATTTCAGTTCGAAATTACTCAAAAAAGATACAGATTTCATATGTAATAGAGCTGGGAATTTTCGAACGTCTAAGACGGTAGAAAAAACTCATTATCTCGTTGTAGTAGGTTGTCATCCAGCCTTGACATCGGGCTTCTTTGGAATGGCAACAAGTACTGTCTAATTACTACTACCAAATGTTTTGTTTGTACCTGGTAGCCCTATATCATCAAGGTTGGAAGTTGGCACGCTACTCATTAAATCCGTCAAGCGCCGAGACAACGGTCACCTCGTTGCAAAACAACTGTTTGTACGTTTTACACAACAATTTGCTCAACTAATTGTTTAAGTCTAAAGCTAATACTTGTGTTAATATGGAAGCATTAGTACCTGGCTCATGTTCCGCAGTAATTCTCTAATATTGCCTAAGAGTAGCTAGTACGTGCATTTGAATGGCAAGTTTCTTGGGAACCTTACGCTCATAGGGCTCATACCATACTAACGCTCGTCGTCCTGTTTCTGCTTTCAGTTACTTATTCGGTGCTTCAGCTAAAATCATGAAAACATCGAAATCTTTAATGATTTAGTTAGAGGATTGGGATGTGAGGACGGGAATTTGGTCATTGAACTATTGGCATCGTTGTCTTAAAATCATTTCCTAATAGGGTTATCGATCCTAAGACTCTTCCACCCGGTCTACACTTGCTCAACAGATGTCGTCACTTGTTCATCTAGTCTAGGCATTCCACTAAGGTGTGGCAATGGACCTGCTCAGTCTGCCCTAGAATCTTTATTGCTCCCTTGAAAGCAAGATATTTATAGACAGCATGGTTAAGATTTGAGCAACTTTCTTCGATCGACTAGATAAACAAACCAGCTTGATATCTCCTCAACCAATCAGGTTCCTAAGTTAATGGAGATTCAACGCACGGTCTAGGCTAGGAAACAATCAGTATTCGTTTTCCTGTAGTGTTCTCTAAAGACGGAAGATCGAAAGTCGATTTTACGTTTTCCTTTTGGTCTTTTTTGGCGCCTATAGGAAAGTTTACGACAATCACGAACTACGAAATAAGATGTTCTGGTACGGAAGTATCTTAAGATGAATTTATAAATAGATCTGCCATTATTTCATCGCTCGTCCTAATTTAGGGTTGATGCTCTTCGTTCACTGGCTATCTACCTATTTTTTGTGCTATCAACCATACCGCAGATCACCAAGCAAAGGTTGCTTGCCAACCGTAGCTTATCATATCAAAGTTATCATTTCTTTACATTCGTTCAGGGAGTGGTCGAGCAAAAACTGTCCTAAGTTTTTGTGATAGTCCGTAGCACTGGTGTAGGTAATGATTGAGCTATGTCTTTTTTTACCTAATGTAGGCTATGGTCGATGATTAGTCGTTTGCCTTATGTCCTATCATTTTATGGTTATATTTTCGCTGACAAAGATCTATCTAGGATAAATATCTGTAAGATCCCAACATTTTTGCTTTTTGGTGAACGACCATTACTTTAATATTTGTAAACAAAGTACCTAAACGGTTTTTAACGTTGGGAATTCTTTATAAAGCCAAAAAAAGTCTATAAGGAGCAGAATTTGGGATAAATTCTACTTTCTATCTGGTTCTTTCTACGGTAGAAATTTCACCTCAAATCATATAATTTGACGCTTATATTTTAACGATTTCTTTAAATGCTAATTTAGGTATGGTCTCAGCAATTTCCCCTTAAAACTATTACCTTATCTGTGCCCGTAGTTTCATTTTTTAAATTGGTGCTGTCAAGGACTTGTTTGGCAAATTAATGATTTGTTTCTGTTGTATTGTATTGCATAGTGTAGCTGATGAAACTACGTTGGCAAATTTGAGGAAGGTTTGCAAGGTGGTTCTCAAGCTCAAGGTTCTAATCGATTTTGTGCCAATGTAAGTGACATTGACTCGGTATGTTCGCTAAACACTTCACAACCATACCTAATGCGATTCGATTTCCTGGTTTTAGCTCTCTATGCAATGAAACTTTCTAGTGTTCTTTGAGAAGTACAACGTGAATGAAAACGCAGTGTTTAGTAAAGCCAGGTTTTACCAGGTGGTACTAGGTAGGACTATAGCTCTTTGGTGAGTGTCCGTCTGGATGGGTGCCATCGCTTTGCTCGTATAGTCTGCCGCCAAGTAGTAATGTGCAAGCATTACTGTGTTCCGGTTTGATGAGCAGAGTAGTCAGTTACTAACTAGGCTTATGAGACATACCTAATGTCTCAGGGTATCGAGCGCATTGAACTGCCGCGCAGGCTTGTGTTCCTATGTTATAGGTGGCATCTGGTGTTGTGGTTACCATCTAACAATCGAATCAATCGTCACATTACCAAATATTGTAAAAAAAAAACGACATTCTGATTTAATAGCCCAAAACCTGATAACTGAAACACTGACCGGGACAAGGATGACCAGTTCGAACAGTTCAGACTCAAAACTAGTATAAGGTCACATTTCAAGTATACCGGAGTAAGTCAAGAGTTCGCACGCGCAAGCCGAAATCTCAAGGTCCACACTGAGCTGTCTTAATTTGCTCTTCGCGAAGCGTTGCGTAAGTTTTAATGCCTTTAATCGCACCAGTCGCTGAGTCTGGTCTGATGACGTAGGGCAGCGTGCCAAACGTTGCTTCATCCTTGTGCACCAGAAAGCGGTGCTCGTTTAAAGGCTCGGTAGCGTTTTAGTGTAACGTCGAAAGTAATTTTTTTAAAAGTAGTTTGGTTTCGTGTAGTAGAATTGCCTCCACGGTCCTTCCGATGATCCATTAATATTTTAGTTAGTACTTGTAGTTACTAAGTATTTCTGAAACTAGGTACTGATGAAGTGCTGAAGTATTTTTCTTGTAAAATAAAATTTAGATAGGACCTTTACTGACCTCTACATGCATAATAGAATGTATGAGCTTTAACGAGGCTGTAATGTTTTGAATTATATTAGAAATTTTGCACGAATAAAAAAAACCTATCCTTGTTCCAGTAGACAATTAACAGATTTGTACATACTCGTAATTCCCTGACGTAACACTTCAATGAACCAACATCATGTTACGTCAGCGTCAGCAACGGCATGGGTCGACGATCTGGGGAATTTGGGGGGAAAGGCGTAGTTAGCGTGTGACTTGACATGACCAAAAACTTGACAGCAAAAGGAAGCGCGTATACCCAAAGTACGTTTGGGCTTTTTTGATGAGTGTAAGTTCAGTCATTCAAAGTTGTCAATGATGACTCTTTATGTTCAATGATGGTCTTTAACTATGACGAGCATTCTGATAAGTCTGTTGGTACACTAAACTTATTATAGGCCTATAATCGCGCCGTGCGGTCAAATGCACAACTTGAAAAATAAATACTTTTTTTTGTTGTAATAAAAAAGTTTTTTTTTCGCAGACATTTTCAGGTCTTCGCGGCCTATACGACTACAGCGCGATTGCATTTAGGTACCCTTTACCTTATGTAATTTAGCAATACGTTATGTAACATAATCGAAAACATCTTGTGTCGGCTACCGGCACGTCTGCTGTGACGTCGACGTTACCTCAGCCCGGACTCGCGACAAATACGAGGGCTGGGCACGGTCTGACACACGCTATGCGTTACATTGACCTGACACATTGTCGCAAGTAGGTGCGATGCGTGTAATTTGTATTTGTTGGGTGGAATTTTGAGAGGTTTAATTCGGATATGTCAATTTACTTTGAGTAACCGGAGTTGCTGAGAGATAGGTGCTCGTTTTTTCTCGGTTGTATTTCAGTTAAGTTTTTTTTATTATTATCAGCCTCTTACGCTCCCACTGCCGAGATACCGGCCTTTTCAGAGAGAGAGGTATGGGCCATAATCAATCCACTACGCGAACCCAGTACGGCTTGGTGGATGTCACATGTCCTCGAAGTTTCTGGTTCTTGAACATGCCGGTTTCCTCATGATGTTTTCATTCACCGTTTTAGAGCGAGTGTGAATAATCCCCACATAACTTGATATAAGTAATTATTGCGAGCTGAGTCGTGATTCGAACTATGGTGCGTCGGATTGAAAGTCGCACAAGTTCCCGCTCGGCCACACTCGCTTTCAGTTAAGTACTACTCGTATATTCGATTTGTAAGGATTATTATTTTGTCCTAAGTGGAACAGATGGCTTAGTAAAGGGAAGGCCCGGAAGGACATAGGGTCACAGTTAGTCGCAGTCCGATATGATCCGAGACGATTGTATAATCCGTTCCTTGTTATACAGTTCGCTAAGATTACAAAACCTTTCAGTTTATAGTCCTCTTCCTTTGCAAGAAACCTTGACTGCTCATACACTACTATAATCTCGATTGCCACATAACGGGCGCATGCCAAATAGGAGGGCTTGTCTTAACTCAAGGCCCACGCTTGCCAGCCACGTACTGGGATTGGGCCATAATCATAAGGAGCTGTGGATTGACACACTGTAACACAGTAAGTAGTATATAGGAGTAAACTGTGGGTCGTTTGACATCTCACGAATACTGTCCTATTAAAACTAGCTTATTTTAATATATCCTCAGTTTGGTTTTTTGACGTCTTGCGAGAAATATAACTGTGTTAGCTCTAGATTACGAGCTAACTCTAGCCACTGCTGCTGTTGGACAAATTTCTCCATCAAAGACCATCAAAGCGCTGGTAAAATAAGTATATATAATGAGAAATAATTTCACCTATTGGTATCCCTTTTGTATATGAAATGGCTTACAAAGATGCTTCCAAAAGTAACTTAGTAGCTCTAGACACTACTGCTACTTTCCATGCCAGACAGTGTTCGAAGAATAAATCATGAAAACTGTAAAATTACCAGATTACATCTCGTAAAAAAAGTGTTTAAAAGAAAATACTTTGAGACTTAAAGCGTATAAGTTTCTCAGCAACGCACTAATCATGAAGTAAACTTGACTTATTTTCTTATTTTCCGTCGGCAACGGCAATTCAAAGCAAATTAGTGGCGGGTCTCCGTAATCTGACCTTAGCCGCGATACAACGAAATCGCATTCGGTACTTTGCTCTGCCAGTTACCACCCGAGGATCCATCGCGTGACTTTCTCCAGTTCCATCATTGCACAGCCGTTGCCACTTTTCAATGCATGCCTTGCATTTCATGAATTTGTTGCATCAGTTATTAACTTGTATTTGTTGATTGTAAGTTTCTTTCACTGTTTGTTTTGTATGTCTAATGTCTATCTCTACATTTTCAGCAATTTGGTTGGTTTACTACAATTTTTCTGCATTTTTGACTGTAAAAAGTCCTGCATCTTGGGTCATCAAAACTCATGTCTCAAATCCCTAATAATTTCACTGAGTGTCTTGCGCTTTGCCCTTCAAATCTGACCGTAATGTTAGCAATCAACTGATTAGATTAAACGGAACAAAGCGATGGTATCAGACGGACTCATGCAGAGGAGTACACCCGCTATGATTCACGGGTATTTTTCATGTACAAATTCAGTGGGCGCCGCACCGGCTTGTTGAGTCCTCTCTCAAATGACCCATGAGGGATGACCCAATCAATCATAACCGATCAAAAAAGAGTTTTCTCGTTTCAACGAACTTGGGTTGTTCAAATTAAGTTTTTTAGCTTTAGGTTTATTTCTCGTCTAAAGAATTTAATCTCATCCACTTATCGTGTCTGTTTGAAACTTCGCAAATATGTCTAATTCTGACAATGAGTACCAGCGAGGGTCTGACGATGGAAATGGTTAACGGACTCTTGGAATAGCTACTAAAACATAGAGGTTCAATAGATTTGCTTGTTTAACCACCTATCGTAAGAGTATTTTTAACTATGCCTTACTAGCCCTGAGAACTTTCACCTGTGTAGAGATTCCTAAATTAATCGTGCATTTTTTGGGGGAAATTGTATCCTAAGAAGCCCATAAACTATCTCTATGGAAAGAATCACGTTGACCCGTTGCTCTGATGCTGCGCTGTCTGAAAAAAGAGCAAATGAACAAACACACTTTTGCATCTTTAATATTAGTAAGGGTGTTATGTTCTTTAACTATACCAACATTGTTGCCTTCTTTACTTTGTCAAGACAGTAACTAGACTGCGTCCATGGGAAGTGATTAGGAATTATGTTTTCCGTTGTAAGCGATCAAATAGCTATCTTGTTACCTTTTCCGGAGGATGTCATTATACAAGCTGTTTTTTTATGCTCCTTTTTGTTGGCTCAGTGCTAACGGACGTAACTTAGAAGTAAAGAACATAAAAGGCGAGACATCGGTTCGTCGCATATGATCTTAGGCTTCGGATATGGGCTAAAATATTCGTATTTCGAGTACTTTTACTAACTTTACAGACCTAGTTTGTATATATTTTACTTTTTTCATGAGGTTCAGTTTAAAAATACGTTCAGATATTATCTGATTTCATAACATAATTATTTTGCCTTAATTTATGCTATTGACATAGACTTATTTGGCGGCACGTCTAATAAACGTGTGCTTAATTTCAGCTATTATATTATAAAGGGTGATCCAATTCGAGTTTCGTAACTTTCACTTTAAAAACTGCGAACGACGACGAATCAATAATTCCAGGTTGGCAACCACGTTATCACTCACAGCAGCGACATTCTGGGCTGAACTCACGCTAAGATGATGCACACGGCCTATGTTACCTCCAATGCTTCCAGTTTTCTCTCATTTTAGCACTACTTATGTTGCGAATTGTTCGCTCAGTAGGACGATAAAATTAACTATAATCTTCCCGTAAAAGTCTATGCACAAAGTTCTTACATAGTAGTTGTTTCTGTGGCGTTGGAAATACGCGCCAATATTGACAGCTTATAATTTACAGTGCTGCAAACATAGGACACTCGAATTGGATCACCCTTTACAATTATTATACAACCAAAATAATTATATCAATATATTTTAAATTGATTTATTAATTGAGAATTGGTGGGTTTGATTATATCACTTCTACTACCTACTATCATGAACTCAGGATTATATCATCTTTTAATGATATAATCAGTTTTGCTATTGCAAAAAGGCTTAACCTAAAATCACGAAGAAATTAGTTACGAGTTACGACAGAGTAACACAGTCATCAAAATGAAACCTCATTAGGTAATTGCCTCATAAAAATAATATTGTGGTACTTTTTTGTATGACTTTGCTGTGAAGATGAGTTTTTAATCCAAACTCCAAAGATTTCAACAGAACAAGAAACAACAACAATACAGAACAAGTATCTATCCTATTAGTCTAATAAAAAATTAAGAAAGCAAACTGAAGCTATTTTAAGAATATCTGCAAACACGGAGACAAAATAGAAGTATTTGAAAGCTGACAGATTACATTCACTTTCTACAGCCGTATGCAAAAATAATTGGCTACAAGGGCCTCACCGTCACGCATCTAGTCATACCTAAATGTAGGTGACGACCTGAAGACCTTAATTCTGGTGATCGGCACTCATCAGCTGTGACGCTTCTGACTTTCTGTTGTCGTAGGACGAATCTATTTTTGTTATACTTTGTCGTTGACGTTACTTTTGAGAAATATCTCTTTGTAGTCGAGATCATTTCTCTGAATTCAACTGTCTATGAGAAACGTCTTTTGTTTGCTCTTGACTAGTTTTTGTTCGTATTTTTTTGCAGCTTTACTAGAAGAAGGGTCCAGTTTTATGAAAATAATCTGGGACACAGCTTTTTCATATACATAAAAAACGACCTTATCTAGTTTAGCGGATGATATTGGAAATGAAATACAAAGTGGTGCTCTTGCTATAATACCTATCCAAAAAGATGTAGTGTCTCCAAAACAAAACTTAAGAGTGTACCTCTTATGTTTTGGAGACAGATATGGTGTCAAATTCCTGAGATCCGGATAGACATAATAACTTAGAGCCGTACATAGAAAAAGTCTCAAGTTATTTGAATGATGTGTATTTAACTTGTGGGACCAAAAACAACCATCGTCAGCAAGGTCTACTGTTAAATGTCGAAATTACAATAATGATGATCATTCAAGTTCAATATAAATCCCTGGTCATTCACAGCCACAATGACTTGCGGTTTGCTTACAATAGGTGTGAATGTGACGGCCCCGAAGGCTGTCATATTAACACCTAAGACTGGCTTAGACGTAGTAAATATGTTTCGTAACATGGCAATAGTCATTTGCCTTTGCTTTTAGATAGAAGTCTAGAAAATTGAACAACGACATCAGTATTTGGCAGTTTTGGCAAAATAGTATGAGTAGAACAGCAGTAAGGAATTGAGCGAGTAATGGATTATGGGACTAAATGGTTTACAACTTTGTGAAAGGGTCTGTTTTGGAAGGTTGGGTCGCTGGAGCAGAAGACGGACTGGCCACGGCTTATCATAACAATTATCATAAACAAGTCAGTCTCTTTGTTTCAGTTCACTTGCCTCTTTCATATGAAACTCGTGTATGAAATCTATAGTGCTGCGAGTAAAGCGGACTCTGTAATGACTCTGTTTGAAATTAATTTTCGTGAACGTGATCAAATGGTGGAACTGATGAAAACAAAAAACATAATTATTTGCCGTATCTATTATTTGTCAAGCTAGTGGTAGACAAATAAATAAAAACATGGCACACCTATACTGCCGTCGTAAGGAAAAAGGGCACAACTAACATTTAAAAAAAAAAGAGTTATATACATATTTAGAATCAGGAGAAAAAGGTGCATCTGCTCAATTTTTTGTAGAATTTTATCTTTAAAGAATTCGGAGATACAGTACAGAATCAATAGGCTTCCGCACTATGGAGCAGAATATGGCGAAAACTTTAATCCTTATTATCTCGGTTTGACGAAAATGATAGATGTGCCCTTTTTTCTTACGACGGCAGTATATTATATCCTTGCGTATTTCTTTCAGTGTGTTACTGAAATTTTAATTCCTCACCTTATGGGACTCTAAAAGCGTCATTCATGGTCTTAAAATAAAAATTGGCAATCCATGCTAAATCTGCTTAAAATATTAATCTAGTTTATTTTTTCAATCATTTTCACTTTTCTTGAATTAAAACGTGTTATTCAGAGTGAGTCAATAAATATGCTTGTCGTTATATGTCTTGCGATCTTATCTGATACTGTTCGGGCATTATCATTCTTTTTAATATGCGGTCAGTCACAAACCGAAGATGCCAACGAACGACGGGCATTTGGGGGTAGTTTTGGAAAACTCACTCGCCACCGGCCGCGGTGCATGACCGCTAGTACTCCATCGGCTGTAAAACGCGTCGGTTCGGTAATATTGTGCGACCTATTGTGAAATATATATATGAACCTGTAAACTGTGCAAGAATATACTTGTGTTTTGTGCCTACACCCGGGTGTCTAGGGTTTGGACAGTGACGGAGTCCCGGCGCCGGAGTTCAGCGGTTTCAAGGTAAGTGGTTGGCTCATATTTGGGGGAACGGTAATCCTGAACAAATTCTAACCAGGGAAAGTCTGGAACCAGTGTGCTTGCTGGGCAATCGAAGGAAACATACGGTTTACACGAACAGATACCATTCGCTTCTGTTTAGATATTGTTATTTCTGGACATTATATATTTGTAGGTATACTTCATTTCTATATCGTTCCATTTCTTAATGTTAACTGAACTATTGTAATGTCGAAGAGATCTGTGGTCGTACCAGAGTAAACTATGGTGAATTATTTTTATGACCTCTTTGTCTTTAAACACTGTTCTTGAAAATGTTTCTCGATGTTTTCCCCAAGATCTCTTTGCATTTATTTCGCGTACGTCCTACACTTCGAAGAATTGAACTTGGCACGTTATCACCGGTTATCACCACGCCCGGCGACCTTGAGCGGGAACTGTGAGCCGGTGACGCGTACCAGATTACGAATGTGACTTTATGTAACCGTGCGAGTGAACTGCATTATGTAAAACTTGTTTCGAACGTTGGCCCCAAGCATCTAACTGTAAGATACTTGAAAATCAATCAAACTGACTAATCCTGACCGGAAACAAAACCTCAGGCAAGGAGTTGGGCTCTTTAGCGGTACGCATACTAAAAATATTCGTCCCAGTTTTAGAATATAGCTCACTACAGGTGCAGGAGAGACCGTGTTACCACAAAAAAACATTTCTAGACGCCTGTTTAGCTAGACCAGCCATACTCAAAGTGTGTTCCGTGGAACCCTAGCGTTCCGCGATACACCTGTAGGGGTTCCGCAAGAATTTAGAAAAAAATTCATGGTACTTTTATTATGCTTATTTATAAAGAATACACTTTTAATAAAAACTATTGTTTTATTGTAGGGTTCCGTCAAGTATTTCGCTTTTCAATTAAGGGTTCCGTCACCAAAAAAGATTGAGAACCGCTGAGCTAGACAATGTCTAAAACGATTTGAAATGTCACAATAAAATGTAGTTAGACAACGGTTAGACACTACTTAAATCCAGATTTATGGTTGCTCTAGACTAGGCGACGTTTAGGAGTTAACATCGTTTAACACAGGTTTAGGGTGCGCTTAATTTTTTTGTGGTAAGACCGTAATAAGTCTAGGAGCGTTTAATATATAGACGCTCTGAGACCTCATAGGTAATAAGCTGCTGTACGATCGCAGTTTTGTTTTGAGCAATAATAGTTGGATATAACACTGAGAAGTGTTATTTACCATCATTAGCAAGATATCCACTGTTGAACATAGAGTTTGTCTCCCTCATAGAACGCTACTTTGAACGGTTGCTTGCCGCTTGCAGCCAACGGTTCTCCGTAATTTGAGTTTGATCTTAAGATCACTCGTATAACTGAATTTCTTTCTTTATTAATAGCCTCGTCTATTTATATGAGAAGTAGACTGGCGTTTGACTGATGATCGAAATTAAAACAGTTAAAATGCGTGTGATTACGTCAATGTTACGTCCACAACACACACGTGTGTGTGCGCGTGAAGAAAGTGAGTAACTGAGACTCTAATTTTCTACTTGTCCGAGTACAAATAGACAAGGCACAGGTGCGTGTAGAGCTAATGGTTCTGTACTAAGCACTTCATAATAACGAGTGACTTCTAAATATTTTGTTTAAATATCGTAAACGGCTGTTGATGAATAAATGAGCTCGTGTATTGGTTCTCCTCCTCTAATAATTTAAAATTGCACTTAAAATCACTTTATAGAAAATCCTTTATTATTATTTATTTGATGTTGAGAATTATCTTCAAGGAGTAAACAAATGAAATGGGAACAGATATGCCAACGGCTCGACTGCACTCCGAGAAATGAATTCTTGATATGGCTATAGAATACAAATGTCAAATAAGACAAACAGGAAAATGCACTTCTTATATCTTTAGTACTGGTTTTAATTTTAACAATTGTAGTTTCAACCTTTTACCCAAAGAGCTTTATGTGACCCACACAAAGATGCTGCTTTCTAACTGACTTATCCGAGCTAGCGATGGTTCATATTAGTGAAAAGTATAGAGCTAAACCCTATTTTAGTCCCGAATCGACCACAGTGTTCTTTCAAGGAGAAAGATGCCTTTGGTGACGTAAAATTATTTAAGCATTTAAGGCAAGACAACATGCCGCACTATTTGCATAGATTCACACCTCAATATGGAATGAACGCTCACTAATCGCTACGTCATTTATTCAAAAACGATCTTTAAGGGGTCAGCCATCGCATCCGTGAAACCTTCAGTCGTTCGTATGCTCATAGGTATACTTTTCCCATCGCGCGATCTGCAGAAATGAACAAGCACACCGACTGTCTAATTGGGATGTTGCATGAAACACAAAATACATAATTTCTGTCGTTGTACAGCTTTAAGAAGATCACATTAACACAATAAAAATTAAATTCACAAAAAATATGTAATTTCCACAAAGATACTCCATCTAAAACTTTCCCAAACTCAACAATTTTTTTATAATACATTAGTAATTTAAATGGTACTATCAGATTCTTTACATTTCAGTGAATAAAAAAATGTATGACAGCTATGTACATAAACGCAGTTTTTCACGGCCAAATCAACAAAATGCAAGTTTTTAGTACAGTTTTACGGCCCGCGTTGAACAAGTGACATCAGATGTTCTGACTAATTTGTATGGAGCGTTTTAGCGCTCGGTAGATACGCTCGACTTTTACTCTCATTTTTGACGTTCCTAGCGTTCGATTTCCAATTTTTGGAATATAGACCTTTGATTCTCATGAGCAAACGAATTGATTGACATCATAAAAAAAAAATTGAGTCAACATCCCCATTGCATTGCACCTTCGTCAATCGAACCCGCAAATCCAGTCTCCGTGGTCACATGCCATCAACTGCGGTGCGTGACCACAACCCGTCCAACGGGTGATTGCATAAAAAGAACCTGAATTAAACCCGTACCGCGATTGTTCCAAGACCCACATAAATTCGTGTACATTACAATTCTGGTCTTGCATACAGCAATTGATTACGTTTTGAGTCGTGCGTATACTTCGTAGTGAGCTCATCATGATCTTTAGCAAGACTAGGACAATGGTTGTGACTGACAATGGTATACCCGTGTTCGAGGCGTTGTTTTAGTCCATGGTTATTAAATAAACACTGCTTTTATGTGCTCTCCTATACATTCTCACGGGTAACTATTTTTATTCTAACGCTATTGAAATGCCAACTGGCGCTTTCTCTAAAATTGCCTTTCTCTAAAAGCGGTTCAAATTGAGAAAATTGTTTTAATTCGCGTGTGAATTCGATACAGTGGTTGTTCTTATAGTTCGTTCCCGATGCTCATACTTTATGTGAGCAGTGGAGTAAGACGATGAATACAGTAGCTATGACGTCTCTCTCGTGTTGTTGTCTGCTTCCAGAGCAGAGGGTGAGCTCGCCTCACTGTTTTTAACAATAATAAATGTTTATTTATCAATATAATTACAGAGGAAACTTAAAAGCAAATACAACAAAGAATGTAGTGCTTTTAATCGGTGGTCTCACACTAGGCTATGGGCCACTGTCGTGGAAGCTTAGAATACATTGGGAATGACATCATTTATACGACAATTAGTGTTTTACAAAATTGACAGCCATGGGTCTTACCGGCTAACAATCTCGTGTTCGTTTTCGACTACAACCTGATTAAGACCAGCGGTCGCTAGGTCTTCGGCTGGAAGGAACAGTCTAAAATTTTCGCTGGTATCATTTTAGAACGAACGATTTTATTAAGGAAACAAGTTCTTACAAAACGAAAAGAAGCGAAAACTCTAGACAACTCCTTCCACACAAAGGCTAGTGACCACTGGTTTTAATCGGTTTGGAATCGAAAACAAACACGAGATTGTTAGCCGGCAAGGCAGCGGATCTAAATCCAAAACGCCACTTTTTGTATACCATGCGTCTGCTGAAGATAACTCTTTGCTAGCATTTATTCTTCCGATATAACTAAGTTTTTCTTCTCGTCCACAAAGGTGTCACAATTGGCTGAGAACCGAAGATGTCGCACTGTTTCGTCATGTAGGTACCATAAATTGTACGGACCTTGACTTGACCTGACCGCCATTACTGTATTTTGAACTCTATTGTTTAACGATAGAGTTGAATGCAGTGCTTTGTTTTTTTCAGTCGCATGCAACGTCTTGTTTTATTTTAGTTACCGCTCGCTATATTTACGGTTTGTTTGGTTATTAATTAGGAAGATTGAGTGATAATGAGCTGTGTACAGTCTCAGTTATGCGACGACCTACTCGTTCCCTGTCCCTACCTCGGGATTGGAAATCAAACAATGGTGTCTCAACAATAAATATTATGTATAATGTCTTAGGGAACGGAGTAGGCGAACACAAATTTATAGGGTCGTGGGTGTACGGCCAATCTGATCGTGCCTGCAGCGAAGCACTCCCCTGTATGCGGTGATGATGAGAGGTGGATGGTGGCTCCGTGTTCACGGTGATGCAGCGCCGGGATCCTCGCTGATGTGTTGTTCTGGCTACAAAGCGCACAGAAGGAGGATGGCGTGTGACGGGGCAAGCAGTGCAGTGCAGTGCGGTGTGAGCTGGTACGGAAAACCCCTAATGCGGGGTTGAATCCTGCACCAAAACTATTTATTTGAGGTCCAAATACTCAATGAATCACTTGATTAATTATAAAGTGATAAATATAGATTAAAATTTTGAAAATATAGATCGCGCTGGCCGACCGTTGGAGCGACGAAGCGTAGAGTGGCGTGGACCGGCTCTGACCTCTGTCTAGTGACGACTCGCCGTGAAATGCGACGCGGGCGCAGCTCGATTCTACTCGCTTGCCGTTCGTGAATCCGGAATGTACAGTGGAGGATAAAAAATAATATTATTTAAAATAATGAACTTGCTTAACGCTCAACGGCCGATCATGTGTTTAAAAAATGTAATATAAATATAATTTTAAAATGGAGAATAAATTATGACATATTTGCTTAGATTTTATTAAATATTAATGTTATGTAACGGTTCCGTTACATTACCCGCCGTCCCCTTCTAAGGATTTTATTATTGAAATAAAATCCGCAATGGAAACTTAATTTTGGTTTCGACCTATAATTTTCAAATCTTTTATATGCCATGTACCCAAATTCTTACCTGACATGTCGGCAAGAACATAAATTAGTGGGGATAGCTTTTCCACTACTCGGCATTTGATATATTTCGGAGCCAACTTTTTGCTGAAATATTTGTCCTTATCGCTTAATACATAAGCGCGTTTAAAAACGGTATCGCCTACATCAAATTCGAAAGCCTTCCGTCGTAAATTGTAATGCGAAGTATTTTTGACGTGGGCGTGATACAAAGATTTTTGTACCTTATCAAAGATAGAACCCAGGCAGCCAAGATTTTCTGCATACACTTCACGTGGCATGAATAAAACCTCATCGCCCAAATCATTGTCAGTATAATGTGAGCCACAAAGTATCAATTCCCTTCCGAATATGAGAAATGACGGAGTAAATCCAGTTGCTTCGTTAACCGAATTATTTATGGCAAACTGGACCTTTGGAATGAAGATATCCCAGGTTCTGTGGTCATTTTCGACAAATGTAGACAGGCAAGTTATAATTGTTTTATTATAGCGCTCAACCGTATTTACTTGAGGTGTATATTTAGGAGTATAGAAAATATTAGGGATCTTATAATTTTCAAAAAATATTTTGGTTTGACCACTAATGAATTGACTGCCATTATCCATGAAAATTGTTTGTGGGACACCATGTGTTAGAAACACCTCTTCTTCAATAATTTTGACTATAACGTCAGAGGTTGCTTTTTTGATAGGAAAAATCAAAAAAATTTGGAGAAACAGCAAGTAATTACTAAGATGTAGCTATTCTGCTTCCGAGTTACTGGTAATGGACCCATTAGATCGACAGAGATCATCTGGAATGGACGTGAGCATTGCTTAGGACGTCCCATTTCTCCAAGCGTAGCATGGTTTTGAATCTTGTAAGACAAGCACGTGGAACAAGAACTAACGAAACTTGTTATGTCACGATGCATATTGGGCCAGTAATAACTGAGTGCAATACGCTTATACGTTTTGAAAATACCCAAGTGACCTGCCGTTGGTTCGCTATGATTTTGTCTCGAAGATCCATGGGGACCACTTCCTTCCATGAAAACTCGTTTGTAAGCTGGCATTTATTTTTACTAAGCCGAAAAAGAGTATCATTTTTTATTTGAAAATTAGGATACTTTTCTGGTCTGTTAACACAGCCATTGAAAACATTCCTATACCAATCGTCACTAGTAGTCGCAACAGAGTTGGCAGTAGAAATGGAAGAAACAGGGAAGGCCCTTGACAACGCGTCTGGTATAACATTATCAACGCCACGGCGGTGCTTAATTTCAAAATTGAAGGAGGACAAACGCACACCCCAACGAGCAAGCCTACCTGTGGGATTACTTAGAGAGAGAAACCACTTTAAGGCACTGTGATCAGTATAAACGGTGAACGTTTTTCCGTTCTCCAAGTAGCAACGCCAGTGCTCAAGAGCTACGAGGACTGCCAAAGCTTCACGTTCAGTGATGCTATAGTTCTTTTCTGCACCATTCAAGGATCTGCTCATGTAAGCTATGGGGTGTTCTTTACCGTTTATTGTTTGTGTAAGCATAGCACCAACCCCATAGTTGCTGGCATCTGTATGAACCTCAAAAGGAAGGTCGTAGTTGGGGCAGGAAAGAACTGGAGCAGAAACCAAACACTCTTTAAGCCGTTTAAATGCTGTGTCGGCTTCATCAGTCCATTGGAAAGGTGGCGTTGATTTTTTGTTCGAAGTCAACTTATTCAGCGGTCCTGCAATCGTGCTAAAATTAGGTACAAACCGTCGGTACCAGGTAGCTGTACCAAGAAAACGCTTCAGATCCTTGCGACACGTAGGGGTCGGGTAGTTTAAAATGGCTGTTACCTTTTCTGGATCAGTGCGTAATCCGTTCGCATCGACTACATAACCTAAATATTTCAACTGACTTCTGAAAAATTCACATTTCTCTAAGTTGATAGTCAAATTGGCCTGACGCAACCTATCCAGTACACGTAGCAGAATAGAAACGTGTTCCTCAAACGAGCTGCTAATAATAATTATATCGTCTAAATACGCGAACACTTTGTTATCGAAATTACCGAACAAGACATCGACAAGACGTTGCTGCGTGGAAGGGGCATTTGTCAAACCAAATGGTGTAGTCTTGAAACGCAGTGTTCCTCGACCTGGGACATAAAAAGCCGTCTTGTCTCTGTCCTTCTCCTCTATTGGAAGCTGCCAAAAGGCTTTAGATAAATCGATGCTACTTAGAAATCGCGCGTCACGCAAGTTGTCAAGTATCTCCGATATGTATGGCAAGTTATAAGCGTCTCGTTTTGTGACGGAGTTAAGCTTCCTACTGTCTAAACAAAAACGAGGTTCGCCGTTTTTTTTATTTACTATAAGTACCGGAGATTGCCAGGCACTCTCACAAGGCTCAACCACATCTAGTTTGATCATCTCATCAACCTGCTCGACAAGAATTTTCTGTTTTTCTGGTGAAAGCCTATAATAACGTTGTCTCACAGGAGGAGAATCACCAGTGTCGATATGGTGAGTTATTAAATTCGTACGTCCTAGACCTTTGCGATCGAATGAAATGTCTTTAAATTGATCGATAACATTATCGACCACTGCTCTCTGTGATTCATCCAAGTTATCATAAGATTGAATAAACATGGGTGGATTATCTACATTTAAATCTGCTAAGGGAACGTCCGCCAATTGAAGAGATCCTAAGTATCTCGGACATATTTGAAATTTACGCCAGAAGTCAATCCCTAGTATAAGCGATGATTGTACTTCTGGAACGACGTATGTCTTAATAATGTGAAACTTGTTTTCAAAATGTACAGGCATATTAATATAGCCTATACTTTTTAAATTTTGTCCACCTGCTGCCATTATAGACAAGTTATCATCAGTGCACAACGTGAGGCCACGATTAACTAACGAAACATGAGCATTTTTACCTAGAATAGTAACTGCTGAGCCCGAATCTAGAAGACCTGACGCTGTGACATCATTTATTTTTATATTGACATAAGGTCTTGCATCATTTATTGGTTTGTTTTGCAGAATTGAAGCAATTTTATATCCACTGAAAAACCGACGAATCGTTTCTAGCCAGTTATTCCAATCTTTATTATCAAAATGATCATCTTGGGATGATGGTTTGCGACAATTCTGCAATACTAGTTTTTTTTGAACCGAACTACTATTGCAATTGGAGCAGTCTGGTTTCTTGACACCCTTTTTGCCACATTTAAAACACAAAATGTCGGTATTCTTACAATCCGAGAGACTGTGAGTATGATCCCGGCATCTAGGACAGTAAGGTAAGTTATTAGCAGAGTTGATATTGGTTTGTTCTATGCTGTGTAAGTACTTGTCATTTATGTTATTATCAGATTTGGGTTTAAAGTTAGTGTAAGGTTGTTTAATATTGCTAGTATAAGAATTAAATTTAAGCTCATATTTGGGTTTAACCTTGTTTTCTTTGTATGCAAACTCTGGTGCCAAGGTATCAGGAGTCGCTGCAGAAGGTTCTCGAAAATGACTAAGACGTGATTGAACGATTTCATAGTTTTTGCAGAGAGTTCTGACTTGCTTTATATCTTTAATTTTTGTTGCAGACGCCAGAGTGCTTGCATAACAGGGACGAATGTTGTGTAACACTATTTCGAGCTTGTCGTCCTCTGACATGGGACGCGAGAGCCGTGCAAACATACCTGATAAAATTGACAGATAAATTGTAATATTCTCAGTTTCTCCTTGAGTTCTAGACCGAATCTCAGAGATCAGACGGTAATCGTAGTCGGATTTATCAAAATCTTGTTTTAAAAGGACGACAAGCTCATCCCATGACGACACCTCATCCCTAATGCTACGGAACCAATGAAGTGCATCATCGATGAAGATCTCTGTGGCAAATGAAATAAGTTGTGAGTCCGGAATATCGCGCGCTTCTATAAACTCGTTCACACGTTGAATAAAAGATCGAACACATGATTTGCCGTCGAACTTCAGTTTACCTAGTTCAGACGCACTATTAGTCCTATCGCAGGAAACCGAGATATTAATTGGAACTTGACTGATAGATGTTGGACCGGGAATATCAACAGATAGTGGATCAAAACCTTTGCTTTTAAGTTTGAGCAGGATGGCGTAACAATCTCGATAGACTTTGCTACAATCAGAATACTGTTGTTTTATTTTGTCTTCATCTTCAATTCGGTTTAACCTGTGATAGACGTGATGTAAGACATTCTCTACGCGTGATAGTATATTTTTATCCTTTGGGTTTGATTCAAGAGTAGAACTTACCCTATTTAATATTTCTAATATTCCTAGAAGATCGTCTAGCGGTTCTAGATGTGAACACATAACGTCCTCTGAGGGAAACAATTGACAAAGCTTGCTAATCTGTTTCCTAAGATCTGCCACAGTATTAGCAGGAGTCTCGCCTCTTACACCGACCTCGTACTCCAATTCAGTCTTTTGGAGTGATAAAAACTTAATGGGGTAAGACATGATTAAAAAAAAAAATTAACAAACAAAAAAAAAATTAAACGCAATGAAGATAGTTTTGAACAGCACACAAAACTAATAAAATACTCCGTTCTGTTACAATCAACACTAACAGAACGTTTTGGTTTAGTTGATGAATGAAGGAGAAAAAAAAACAAACACAAAATAATAAAAAAAATTAAAACAAGCTAAAAAAATGTAACTGGTGTGAAGGTAGCGTTAAATTATCTAATAATATCTATTAACAACTAAAATTGAAAATAACAAGAAATAATTACAAAAGTTAAAAATAAAAATATGAACAATGTTTTTCCTCAACTGTACTTTTTATTTATTTTTTATTTATACTTTTCCAAATTTTAACACAGTGGGTATAAAACACTTACCTTCACCTCAGTTACTGCAAACCAAAAAAAAAACGTTTTACAAAATAACACACACACGTACAAACTACAACTACTTACTACAGGCAAAATCAGATTATAACCACGTAAGGGCGCCAGTGCGACGACCTACTCGTTCCCTGTCCCTACCTCGGGATTGGAAATCAAACAATGGTGTCTCAACAATAAATATTATGTATAATGTCTTAGGGAACGGAGTAGGCGAACACAAATTTATAGGGTCGTGGGTGTACGGCCAATCTGATCGTGCCTGCAGCGAAGCACTCCCCTGTATGCGGTGATGATGAGAGGTGGATGGTGGCTCCGTGTTCACGGTGATGCAGCGCCGGGATCCTCGCTGATGTGTTGTTCTGGCTACAAAGCGCACAGAAGGAGGATGGCGTGTGACGGGGCAAGCAGTGCAGTGCAGTGCGGTGTGAGCTGGTACGGAAAACCCCTAATGCGGGGTTGAATCCTGCACCAAAACTATTTATTTGAGGTCCAAATACTCAATGAATCACTTGATTAATTATAAAGTGATAAATATAGATTAAAATTTTGAAAATATAGATCGCGCTGGCCGACCGTTGGAGCGACGAAGCGTAGAGTGGCGTGGACCGGCTCTGACCTCTGTCTAGTGACGACTCGCCGTGAAATGCGACGCGGGCGCAGCTCGATTCTACTCGCTTGCCGTTCGTGAATCCGGAATGTACAGTGGAGGATAAAAAATAATATTATTTAAAATAATGAACTTGCTTAACGCTCAACGGCCGATCATGTGTTTAAAAAATGTAATATAAATATAATTTTAAAATGGAGAATAAATTATGACATATTTGCTTAGATTTTATTAAATATTAATGTTATGTAACGGTTCCGTTACATTTACAATCAGCTTTTTGCTAAGAAACGACCTTTTCAGCGTTACTTTGTAGCTTATTTGTAATTTCTGTCTTAAACGTTCATCTGTTTTCATTTGTTTGTACGTTCTTCTTCTGTATGATTTTCTTTATATTTCTGTTCCGTTGTGTGTGCCAAATGTTATTCTTTCTATTCTATATAATATAAACACGTCTTGTCCCGTTGAATGGGAAATGGGAAACTGTTCGTGTACAGAACCTTATTCTCCTAGACAGATTTATATATTCAATATAGTTTCCCTTTCTTGAACTCTCTGTGTATTCTTTTCTGTCTCGATTTTTTTAATGTTATTTGGTAACGAGACGAGCTGATCGTTTGCCTGATAATATGCATAACCCCGACCCATAACAATTGCAGTGCCACCCAGAGCTTTGAAACACAAAGGCCTGTGTAGAACTGCAGTGCGCTCGTTACACTGAGACATCAGGTATTAAGTCTCATAAGCTCAGAAATTTCACTGGCTACTCTTCTCATCAAACCGGAACACAGTAATGCTTGCACACTACTGCTTGGAGGCAGACTTCACGAGCAAAGCGGTGGTAACAACCCAGTAAATCGCAGAAGAGTTATTCCTACCACTAACTACTATTTCGGGCCCAACACACCAATAAGGAAAACACTTTTCTGAATCAAACCGCTGTGCTTTACGCCTCTAATGTTCAGAGACAAAAATCAACTTTTTTTGTAACGTGCAAATATTTCTTTACTGTAGGTATGTTTTATATTTAGGTATAGAGGAAAATACGAATACTAAACGTGTTTTGTATAATCACTATTTAATTTTAAAATTAAAATAGCTAGGAAATACCAAACGAGTGTAATGTAAAAATAAAATTTGCTACCACCTTACCATTGAACAGGTAGAGTCAGTGAAAAGTTAAATTTAAGTATATTTTTTTTGTATTACAATAATATTTTATTAACTTTGAAGCTGTATTTGCTTGATATCGAATCGAATATCGATAAATGTCGCCTACTAATGATATTGACCCTCAAACTGAGGTTTGTTAATGGAAGACCTTCCTCCGTGCGAGTTGACGAATGTAAATGTCATTGAGCAAAATACAAATGAAGACTAATTTACTAGATTTAAGTATTAATTTAGGACAAGCTGGCCCCGTGGCTTCGCCCACGTAACCTAATAAATTTACTCCTTGCAATATCTGCCAGTGAAAGTCCCGTCAAAATCGGTCCAGCCGTTTCGCAGATTTATAGCCGGAACAAACAGACAGACAGAGACAAACATTTTACTTACCGTACATACTTTTATTATGCATTTAGTAAAAAACTGTTATTTTGATATTACAAACAGACACTTCAATTTCATTTACATATTTGTTTAGATTTAACTGTCTAAAGAGAATCTAAGCGTGAACGCAGCTTCCATATATTATGTCAGTTTTATAATTTGCATGTAGATTATCCAACTGTTTTATAGCTAGGTATATGTAGATAGATGTAGTGTTTATTTATGTATGAGCTAGTCAATAAAGGCTATTACCCCGTTGAAAAAAAAAACGTTTTGACACGTGTAAGTGAAAGTCCACGCTTAGATTGGCCTCAGAATCTTAGCCTAAATTCCTTTCAGGTTTAGGTCAAACTTACAGAGCTCTAAAACACTGATTAGTTCCTTTAACTGTTAATTGTACATAACTATGCCAAGAAATAGTTTTGTTTCAAAAGCCCAAAATTAATCAGATCCGTTATTATTAAAAAGTTAATTTTATAGAAGATTAAATAAATACCACAGCATATTAATTATGTTTTCTGTACATACCTATTATAATTTATAATATTCACACAGCTTTACATACCTCTTGCATTTTAGATTTTTAAGTCACCTCTAATTAATACTTTGTTTTAGCACTTCTCAATGGTCCGAGCCCATTTTCCTTGTTACAACGAACAATAGGCACGTGCTAAAAATTTGAATACGACAATATTCACAATCGCACTATTATATTATCATACATAAGATTTATGAGTTCCCGCGAAATGTCTCAGACTTACAAAGTAAACCGAACAGTGGGAAGTCCGAAACATCCACATCTGTAGGTACGATCAATGCTATCGCATGCAACATATTCAGCCAGTATTCATTCAGCCGCGTCCGGCGAGCTCGCACTCGCGTTTGCGCGGGAAGCATTTTGGCGCGTGCCGGGAGTCGCATACCACGAAATAAGAATTTTAAAAAATCAGCGTTCGCCGGTCGTCTGAGTTTTCGCTCGTTTTTATCAAAAAGTTTTTAGTCTGTAGTTCGTTTCCGTGTTCAGTGTGTGTTTCAGTTTGAAGTTTTGAACAAGTGATTCGATTTGTTGAAGGTAGGTGAATGTCAGATTTGATTTGAAGACCGTGACCTGGTTTTATCTCGTGTTATTATTGTTTATAATTTATTCTTTGTCTAGTCTAGGGCAGGTTAGAATTCGAAAACAGTATTGTTTATTATTTTTATACCAGTGAATGAAAATATTGATTAATGTTGACGAAGGGACACCTATGCATTATGCAAAGAAAGAGTGGAGTGAGTACTTCTCGTCTTCTCAAGCAAGACTCTGCTAGTCTTGTATTAGCAGTAGTAAAGTTGATCAATATATCAACAAATGTAGTTCTACATTTGTTGGTACCTATAGTGATTTATTGATCGATCAAATTATTCTGTAACCGTTCCGTATTGCATAAAAGAAATTGATGAATTGTTGCGGAGTTATTGTCTGGCTAAACGATGTACTTATATGCTATGCCACAGATTTATTAAAAGTTACTACCTAAGTAGGTAACTACATAAAGTGCGTCTTGCTCTACTCACATAAAATTGTAATGCAACGTTTTTTTTTTCGATCAAGTTTTGTAGTAAATACACATTTAAACAAAAAGATGTGGATAAGTCCACAAGGGATATGCACAAGTCCGTCCTAAGGGACGCTCTTTTTAGATTTTTTGAAGCCTGTTAGAAATGATAATCATATAGCTATTAGTAACGTTTGTAATTGTCGTCTATAATTATTATTGTGGAATTTTATTTCTTGTTATAAAATTTATAAAATACCATCTTTCTAGATAGCAATAAGTATGTTATTTCACGCCAATCAAAACAACCTTGATCTTGTACCAAAGTCATATATCTTATCGTTAGGATAACATAATATCATTATAATAGATAGTAAAAATCATTTTTGGATCGTTCCAAATTTCTCTTTCTCACGAAATCTCGGAGAAATCTCCACCTGACATAAATATTTGTGCGTCAGATAATAATTTGTTTGCTTAGAATGGATATACGTAGAGAAGGAGGGTTTCGAACGTAACACTAGCGTTATAATGAAGCCGCTTTATAGTTTTATTTATGTTTGCGTAAAATTAGTGCACTTTTATTTTAACACTGAAGTATCGCTAAGAAATGGTACTCGTTGCCCGTGTGAGTGGTATTTTTCATGTTGAATGTCATCTTCATGTTCAAAATAAAAGATTATTCATAATCTTCTACGCAATCGTGCTTCATCATCGACCTTATTATTGCATAACAGATGGTTAAATAATTGTTCAAACGCAAGACAGAAAAGTGTAGTAGAGTCTAGATTATTTATAGACATATTATATACCAGATAACCAGCCGTATTTTGTAAGACTGCAAAACGCGGTTGTTAATTGCTCTAAAGCAAACCTAACCGATTTAGCAATGTATTTTCGACTTCACTTACATACGTGGATGGAGTTTCTGTACGTATTTATTCCAAGTCAATCTTATTTACTACAGCGGATGTATCCAGTATAACATGCCATTAGCCAAAGTGGTGCGCAACTGCTGTGTCCGATGCTCAACCAACCTCACCGAGTGTTAATCACTAATTACTTAAGGGAAAACATCTCGTGCCGCTAAGCAACTTATCCCACGAGATGGCGCTGTTTCTCCAAAAACATGTTTTTATTTATTTTACTCTAAGTAGCGGGAAATAAACTCATTTTAGGTGATTTTGCGGGATTTTCAATTTGTTCTTAGCACATATCAAACATAGTTGAACCCATTGATAACTACACTTTTGAGAAAATGTTAATTAAAACCGTACTCCTGTATATGTAAATGAACGACACACACACATGCAAATGGGAAAACGGTATACTATAATAAAATTGGCCGAAGTATAAAGCTACGAATTAGCGCAGTTGTCACTTGCGATTTGAAGAACCAGAGTTCGAATCTGGAATACTATAGTCTCATTTTGTGCTGAAGAATATTTTTTTAGACATTTTGGTTATCTATTGCACTTAGTAATAATAACAATTACCTAGTTTTTGTGCTAGATTGGAAAGTAAAATGAAAGACTAGGTAACGTTTAAAAAGATTTAATGCGTGTGTCCACTTTGGAGAAGAAGCATGTCGCCTATTTTTGCTACTATAAAAGTTGTTTATTGTTATTTAGTTTATTACATAGATTTTAGAATAAGTGAGACAACCACCGCCAGGATAAACTCTTCATCGCTCTCAATTTCTACTACTCTTGTGGGTTGGACTGATGAGATAAAGCACTCCAAATAAAATCTCTTCATTTTGACTCTTAGCTGGCTCTGTACCTGGTAATAATAAAGTGTGATTTTTTTTTGATCTTCCCTCTTTGAATACAAGTGGATTTTATTTTCCTTGGCAGCGCTTTCGATATCTTCGATCAACCATCAACGAAGGAAAGCACTTTCATTCTAAAATCGCTTCTTCATTTGTAATCACGCCATCTGGGCTTGCTCCTAGAAACCCATATCCCTCGTTGATATAGAATCCAGAAGGACAAACTGCTTTTGAAAATTTTCAGCAAAACTAGTTCATTTTAGATTCATTTTGCTGACCGGACACCATATCCGTTGACAATTACTTCTTGGACGTTTTCAGGCATGGTTTGCTATGTTACTGGTCTATTTCGTGTTATAGTCAACCTCAACACGGATCCGTCTTGATTTTCTAGCATTTTTTATTGTCAAAGGTAACACATCAGAACTTGAACTGGGTTTGACAAAAAAATCTAAGCTGAGCTTAGCTAAGATGTTTTTCGCCAGGCGTCTTCCCGTCTGTAAAAATGAAATAAGTACCTGCTTAGTATCTCAGAATTCAAAAAATTTGTTCCATGTTTGTTTACATAGATTCAATACTTACGAAACTTCGTCGCCATGGAAACGCTTGAGCTGACCACGAACCTATTTTCGGTTTACTTTTAGGACAGAATAAGTTTTATAACACGGTTTTGATCAATTAGGTCTATTAATTTTGCTGTTATAACAGCTGGATGATGAATACAAACATTATGCTGCAAAATACAAACACTAACCTAACCTAAAAACTGCGAACTGAGAACACGACAAAATTTGTATTTTGTGTTGCCAGTACGTTACATTCAATTTGGCCAGTCTACTGCGGCCAAAAGTAGTGTCTTGATTGATTAGGTTCGCGTATTGAGTATTGTTACAGTAAAATAAAAAATACTATTGTTATTTAAGTCACTTGAGCTCATAGATGTGTTTCCCGATAAAGCTTGCTAGGAAATTTTCTTTGATAATAATTAATTACTTATTATCCCCATCATCACCCTGAACGTGTTCTTTGTTGATAAACTTGA
The DNA here is from genome assembly GCA_907269065.1 of Crocallis elinguaria. Classification (NCBI taxonomy): domain Eukaryota; kingdom Metazoa; phylum Arthropoda; class Insecta; order Lepidoptera; family Geometridae; genus Crocallis; species Crocallis elinguaria. Next base: position 16,903,802 of record OU026071.1, on the reverse strand, counting down.
AACCCCCAATTTTTTTAAGCAAACGCGTCTATGATACAAATTAATGGTAATCTCTATGAAAAGATCCTAAATAAAACATTCATATAGCAGGAGAGTTACGCGATAATGTCATAAGTTACTCAAAATGTTACACTCTCAAGGTCTGGCAGCACTGAGTTGTATAACTCTCGCTTATTTGAATTGTTGTTTTTTGTGGTTTTGATTTTATGTCACACGGAGCGGCAACGTCGCACGTTGCGATATAGCGCGGCTCTGCTCTCGCAAACTAATGTATTCTCGCTTGCACGCACAATCTGACAACGCACGTTGCACGCACATCATGAAAATGTAACTCACACTACGAGCGCGTGCTATATAATATTGTACCACTACAATCGTAAAATATTTCGAAATATTAGGCTAAAAAAATGTACTTCCAGGCTATTAAATCATAATATTACTGATTTTGCGGCTATATAAGCTTAAATTAGGGCTATGTTAAGTCATTATGAGTTCAAAATAACAGCAGGACACGTAAGAAGGTCATGCAAAGTTTGTATGGTAAACATTTAACCTTAATTAAGTTCATATCAGTGTCAAAATCAGATCTTTAATTGTTAGTGGTAGGACTAACTCTTCTGCGAGTGTCCGTCTGGGTAGTTACCACCGCTTTGTGAGTGAAGTCTGCCGCCAAGCAGTAATGTGCAAGCATTACTGTGTTCCGGTTTGATGAGCAGAGTATCCAGTGAAATTACTGAGCTTATGAGACTTAATACCTAATGTCTCAGGGTAACGAGCGCACCGCAGTGCCGCGCAGGCCTTTGTGTTTCAAAGTTCTGAGTAGCACTGCAATTGTTATGGGCCGGCGTTATGCTTACCATCAGGCAAATGACCAGTCCGTCCCGTTACCAAATAACATAAAAAAACACCATTAATTGAACAAATCAAATTACTTTATTGGACACCTGTCTTGGCATATTAGGCAGTGCAGTAAAATATGTTAAATTAAAGTATTTGTACAAAGGGCGGACTTGTCAGCAATCATCAGTGACTGAGCAGTGCTTAGAACTTTAGGAAGATTGTTTATAATTATACTAGGATAAGGGTATTATAGGTGTTAGGACTAACTCTTATTCGAGTATCCGTCTGGGTTGGTACCACGGCTTTGCTCATGAAGTCTGCCGCCAAGCAATAATTTTGCATACTGTCACGGATCCTTCAAGTAATTAGCAATAAATCTCAACAGCCTTGGGGAAGCACCCAGCATATTTTTAGAGTTGGATAGAGTTAGTTTCATTGACAGTTCATTAACGTTATCCACCACTTCGAACGCCCGCCTAATGTATATATACCTATTAAATATTTATAGCAACAACTTGACACCAATTTATTTTTATGAACTTGACTAAGAACTGAATGCAAATTCAGTTAAATTTGTGTTTAATTCATCTTACGTCCATCACGTACTGCTGCCAAGGATTTATGCTAAAACTGAACTTATATGCATACCAATAATAAAGTTAATTCTGTGCAGGCCTTGTAGGTATATCTATGGTTTTTATTTATGCTGATTGATAACGAGATGAGCTGGTCGTTTGCCTGATGATAAGCATAACGCTGGCCCATGACAATTTCAATACTCACTAACTAACTAACTAAGAGGTCGCAGTGACCTAAAATGAGTCTTGGCCTCCGATAATAAGAGCCGCCACTTCGGTCTGTCTTGCGCCACCTCCTGCCAATTCGCAACTTGGAGTTCGCGCAAGTCCTTGTCGACCTCATCACTCCAGCGGTACCTAGGACGGCCGACTGGTCGTCGACCACTCGGCTCGGCACTCGTCCTTGGTACGATCGTTTCATAGCCCGATCTTCTCTCATTCTTTCGAGGTGTCCGAGCCAGCGAAGTCTGTAGGCTTTTATCTCGCCGATGATGTTTGGTTCGGCCACCAGATCTTCTATTTCTTTATTCTTTCTTCTTTTCCAATTTCAGCATTTATTTCTCATAACAAATAACTACCAACAAATAATCTTGGTTCCGATTGCTACTAAACAAATGATTTCAAAATGACAATGTCTTCGTAGCAAAATGATCATGTTTAGTTTCTAGATCAAGCCGTACCGGCACTCTGACTGTGACATTGATTGCCACTATTGCCAGGGTTGCCACCGTTGGAATTGATTTAAATTGGCGCCAATCTGAGAATGCGTTTTCCTCAAGGGTGTTGCCATAAGGCTCGTTACAGTTACAGATGTTTCAATTTGTGCTGATACTCTGATAGAGTTCTATCGAAAATCGACGTGGTAGTAAAACGCTTTCCGTAGTAAACAGTTCTCGTATTTTATGTTTGGATAGCTGCTGCCCGCGGTTTCACCCGCGCGGTGATATTGGATTTCATGGGTTTTATTTTTTGCGCGGAACCCTAATTTTTTTTCTAAAATAAAAGTAGCCTAAGTTACTCCTTATAACATCAGCTATCGGCTAGTGAAATCCCGTCAAATCGGTCCAGTCGTTTCGGAGATTACCTAGAACAAACAAACAGACAGACAAAATTTTTATAAGTGGTTATTTTATTATAGGTACCTTATATACTTTCATATGCATTTAGTAAATAGCTGTTATTTTGATATTACAGACACTTCATTATCAGCCTCTTACGCTCCCACTGCTGGGATACCGGTCTCTCAGAGAGAGAGGTATGGGCCATAATCCACCACGCGGGCCCAGTGCGGCTTGGTGGATGTCACATGTCCTTGAATTTTGTGGTTCTTGAACATGCCGGTTTCCTCACGATGTTTTCCTTCACCGTTTTAGAGCGAGTGTGAATAATCCGCGCATGACTTGATATAAGTCATTGGTGCGCGCCGAGTCGAGATTTGAATTATCGTGCGTCGGATTGAAAGTCGCACAAGTTCCCGCTCGGCCACACTCGCATGTTTCGATGTCGTATATTATGTATAGATGTCCTCTACAATTCAAATTGATGTAAGCACTCCGGGAAAAATCTAATGGCGTGAACTGATCTAAATTGCTCAGGCGACAGGCTGGTTCGAACTGTGTCACCATGTAAACGTGATCGTTTCTGTCTTATTAGTTATTAAGAACAGAACCTGACCCATCTATTTAGGAATTATCTACGAATAAATATGCATTTTTATCGTTGACATACATTTTGCATCCAAGACTGTATCACAGAAGGTTGACCTGCATCGTAGCTAGGGCAAGTCTCCTGTATATTTTTTGTTATATTATAAACGCTTACACTCATACCCTCGCACTAGGATTGCCTGTGTCGCAGGTGGCATGGACACACACAGATACACATCACAAACATCCAAGACACAAGAACAAACTTTATGCTTACACAAAATCTGCCCCGGCCGGGAATCGAACTCGGGACCCCTCGCTTTGCACGCAGGGTTACTACCAACTTAGTTACGGAACCGTCTAATTATTGGATATCTAAGCGACTCGTCTATTAGAGTGAATTAGGACACCGAATTCTAAGTAAGTGATAGTATGTTGTATATTTGGTCTAATTGTATCTTTTCTTTTGTTCCCAGGACGTAAAAGACGAGAGCGACGGATGCGGCGCCAAGTTCTCTGTGCTCGTGGTCTCTGACAAGTTTCAAGGGAAACCTCTGTTGGCTCGACATAGGTAAGGCGATATCTATTTAGATTTTAGAATCATAATAACATTAAAATAATAAACTACACACTCATATCGTTTGAGAGCGAGTTTGTCCGAGCGGGAACTTGTGCGACTTTCAATGCGACGCACCATAGTTTGAATCTCGACTCGGCCCGGATTTGAGCATATTATTATAATACAGTCATTCATGAACTGTGAATCACCATTTCTCTAATCAGAATTATTATAAAGATTTCGTAATATAGACTCAAAACTTTCTATCAATAACTAAGCGTGACTTAGCATACATCTTCCTACGAAAGTTTCCATAAAAACGCAGTAATAATATTAAATCTCTTGCATCATACTTTCTAAATTAAATCATATGTTTGCATAATATGTATATAGTTAGCTTTTGTCCGCGGTTCTCACCCGCGTTCCCACAGGAACCGTGCATTTTTCCGCGATAAAAAGTAGTCTATGTTACTCTCCGGTCCATAAATTATATCTATGCCAAAAATCACGTCGATCCGTTTCTGCGTGAAAGAAGGACAAACCAACAATAACAAATAACTACAGTAACATAACATAACAAGTACTTAGTAGGATTAAATGTATACAAATATTGGTTTACGGAACAACTAAGTAGTAAAAATAAATTGAATTTGATAAAAATTGCTTTTATAAAAGCGGGAACGAACTTCGAAAAAAATATTGCGATATTTGAAATTCCATCCCCCATTTTTCCACCCTTAGGGTTGGTTGTAATCTTTAATGAAATTTATAAAAACATCACCCTAGAAATATACTAAGAGATACGCTTCCATACGTCAAAATTCTATACAGTTTTGACATAATTATGGAAGCCAAAGTCTACGCTTAGAATCGTCTCTGAATCTTAGCCTAAGATTCCCTTAGTGCAGTCTTACGAGTGTAAGCGTTAATAGTTATAATCTTTTTAGGCTCAGTCTTACAGCTATGAATGCTATTAGTAGTTTCTAAAAATATGTAATGTTAACAGATAGACACCAAAGTCTAACCACAAGGGTTACTCATTAATCATTCAATCTTGTATACATATTCCAAATGTTGCTTTACCAATCTTTTTCTACGAATGACAAAGAGTGCTATGGTTACACATAGCGGTATGTGTGCAGAATTCAAAGAATTACCTACTTCGCGCACCTCTTGAGAATCCTAAAGTAAGCGATGTTATCACGTAAGTGCGAGCTTTGATTTCAATCAACATTCATATCCTAAATCTAACCTAATAAGAAACTTCGTTTGTGTTCATTGCAGGGATTTCTCGAAATCATGTGCGCTACTTTGAAAGTTGCACAAGTTTTTGCTCGGCCACACTCGCCCCAAAATAATAATTCATCAATAATAATTGGTACATTCCAATGCACAGAGATCTGTGTTCTAATGGTACTACAGAAAACAAACGTTGTGCACACGTAAATATTATATCTCAATAATGTCGCTCCTAACGGAATTCGAACCCGCGTCTTCTAGTTAACTAGACCAGAGGTCTTAACCAACTTAGGTACTTATTAAAATCGGACCAAATTAAGAAGATTCTTTAAAAGCTTATTCGTTGCCTATTTCATAATATTTGTATAGCGAATTTTTTTTATAACAATTGCAGTGCCACCTTGAACTTTGCAACACAAAGACCTGCGCGGCACTGCAGTGCGCTCGTTACCCTGAGACATTAGGTATTAAGTCTCATAAGCCCAGTAATTTCACTGGATACTCTGCTCATCAAACCGGAACACAGTATTAATGCTTGCACACTACTGCTTGGCGGCAGACTTCACTCACAAAGCGGTGGTAACAACCCAGACGGACACTCGCAGAAGAGTTAGTCCTCCAACTAACACAATGCGAATAAGAATAAACTTCCTGTTGCGCTCATTTCTTCAGTCTTTTATTATTTTTTTCTATAGATATTCAAATAAAGGTCCAATGTCATCCACGTTTAGGATCAGATGATAAAAGAATACAATACTTTTTGAACTGAATGTTATCTCAGCTTTAGTGTTATGTGTATCTGACATCGAGAAAAAATCTTTAGCATACATCTCTGCTGCGCAGCCTCCGTTGGCTTATGAGACGCCAGTTGTGAGTGCGACTTTGATTTTCGCTGCAGGACAAATACATATCTAATTAGACTAGTTATAGGGTCATAGTTTTTAGTCTTTTAACCATCTTTAGTTTTGTAGTGCACCATTGAATTATATCCTTTCAGATAAAATAAAAAGTAGCAAATGTAGCATTCATTCATTTTTCTTACGAACTAAAACAGAAAAGGTCTGAATTAAAACCTTTTTGAAGGTGATGGAAAATAAAACTTCAGCCTCTTTGGAGAACCATAGACCTTGTACGGAGTACATTACGATTTTGCAACTCCGCATATTTATTTAATTATTCACACAAACGAGTGCACTAAAAGTGCACTGTGTAAACCTCGTAATTTTTTATACATAGGCTTAAATTTGCTTCAGGCTGTTGACGATGGTGCATGCTTCCCTAGAAGATTAGTTTACCTTATAATCACTCGCGACTCGAACTATTTGTTTACGAGACGAGCTGGTCGTTTGCCTGCTAAGGATTACGCTGGCCCATAACAATTGCAATGCCACTCCGAAATTTGAAACCCAGAGGCGTGCGCTGCAATGCACTCATTACCCTGAGGCATTAGGTATTAAGTCTCACAAGCCCAGTAATTTCCCTGGCTACTCTGCTCATCAAACTACTCAGATTAGCCACCAGCACTAATGTCTTGCGCAGATCTCCGACACTGCTTAAAACGTCTGTAATATACGACTTAGGTCATGACTCATGACTGACTGAAGACACTTAGATAATTTCTGTTTTCATAGTTTTATGGAATGCTAAGCATAGGGATTAGCCGGAAACGGAAGATGAGAGATAACCCTCATCTTCCTTGAGCTTCCTTCTTTCCTTCCTTCTTCATGGAGCTAAACGTCTTATGACGCCATAAGACGCTTAGCTCCACCACGGGCAACAACTTAAAGAAAAACAATCAATTACCACAACCGACTATCCAAATTTGATCTTTCAAACACACGTTATCTTGTATAAATTACACAGATTTGTAGGTTACATTCAAATATTTAGCATAACAAAAACCTAAAACAGTATATATTAATCTTTTTCAGGCTGGTGAACTCAATACTGCAAGAGGAGCTGAAGACGATCCACGCATTCACCCAGAAGACTTTGACGATAGAGCAGTGGAAGTCACAATGATGTATTGAATATACAATGAAGATTTAGTTCGTTTAGTTTGATTTCGCAACCTTACAATGTTGACTACTATGGAGAATTTGTACACTGTGAGCGTGTCGGCTCCGGGGAAAGTTATACTCCACGGGGAACATTCAGTGGTGTACGGGAAGACAGCCATAGCTTGCAGCCTTGGACTTAGGAGTTCGATTGTTATAAAGGTAATTGCAGTTGCTTTTTGGTTAATTCAGACTTCTTAACACCAATAGTAAAACAAAGCATTTCTTTTATACACATTATGTGAAAATATTGCTCTGACGGCGTTGAGGCTTTAGCAGTAAGCTGTTTCCCAAAATACGAGCATTATTGGAGCGTACAATTTTTATCTATTAACATTGTGATCTATGGTGTAAAGTGTTGGTTGGTTCTTAACTTTGTATTATTTGGATTTCTCCTTACTCTGCTTTATTAGATTTATCATATAATTTTAGTTATTAATTTGCGGTTACGGTTCTATTTTCATTTTAATGCTTTTGTCTATTTTTCTTTGGGAAAAGGCTTTTATAGTCTTTTTTTCAGTGATGTTTCTCAATGGCTAATTGAGTCCGCTTATTGGTCGAGGTTTAATACATTCTCTTTCAAGTTTATTTGGATTATATTAATTATTATTAACAGGATTATTTCGTAATCTTGTTACTATAAAAATCTCAGTCCCATTATTTTTGTATTTGAGCCTTGAGGAGTATTACTATATTTTTTTATATATTCGATTGGTATTTGGTCTTAATAGTGATGTAAACAGTTATTGGCCAGTTAATATTTGCCATTTTAAATAGCCTTGTCATGGTAAATGGCAACATTCATTTCATAAATATTTTTTTTAATTATAATTCATATTTAATATTTTAAAGCTGTAAAGTTTGTTTGTTACCGCTAATTTCTGGAACGATTCTGGCACGATTCTAAAAATTCCTTCACTAATAGGAAGCTACATTATCCCTGAGTGATTTAGGCTATATTTTATTGTGATTCCACGCGATTGAAGCCGCGGGCAGACGCTAGTTTAATTATAAACTCCAACAGAAATTACAGTAGAGCTTGTACTAGTTTGTGAGTACTGGTTTTGATTACCTATCTATATCTACAAATAAATAAAATTGAAGTTTCTGTTACTATCAAAATAACAGCTTTTTACCAAATGCATATGAAAGTATATACGGTACTACCTATAACAAAACAACCATTTTTTAAATTTTTGTCTGTCGGTCTGTCTGTTTGTTCCGGGTAATCTCCGAAACGGCTTGACCGATTTTGACGGGACTTTCACTGGCAGATAGCTGATGTTACAAGGAGTACATAGGCTTCTTTAATTTTAGAAAAAGAATTAGGGTTCAGAGCAAAAAAAAAATCCATGAAATCCAATATCTCCGCGCGAGTGAAACCGCGGGCAGCAACTAGTCTTAACTATTTACGATTTGATGCACCTTCACAGGTGATCATAATCTAAGATTTTAAGTTGTGCAAGTTCACAGTTTTGGTTTATCTTATAAATTACGGAAAGAAAAGCACCGAGCTTAAATTAGTGTAATAAAGAAGGGGGACAGCACTTAATGTTGTCAATAGTCTTGACGCCAAAAACGTGATGTAGATACCAGATAATAATTGCTCCTTCGGTGAAACTGGCTTTTAATTGTCCCACCAATCTGTTGAATCCATTAGGAGTGCAGCGACTGTACTTGTTAAAGATCAGTTTATAGGTACTATCTTGTGTGGCTGTCTGCCAAACTCGGTATACCTCAATAGAAAGCAAATGAAATGTTAAATTCAAATGTGTCCTTCCTCCTTCCAAAAATGAGAACTTATCATGATTCGAATGACATAGACCGTTATAATTTGACCCTTCTCAGATTAAATGAGTCAAAATTATTAGAAATTATTGTGTTATTAATAAGCAATTGCACGAGGATTCTAAATTAAATCATTGCGTAAAGTAAGTGACCACAAATTATACATAACAATGAATCATTAGCATGGTGTGACCGTCCGCTTCCTGCGTAAAGCAAAAAAAATACGATTATTTATAACTTTGTTTGTCATATATATATTTTAAGGTAAAGCATTCATTCCACACAGTTGTAGAGATTTGGGAAGCTAACATTCATGCTACTGCTCTCCATAAGGCCTTTACATTACACAGATCCACTGGTTGCTATATTTAGAACGGGGGTAAAGAAATCGACGTACACACTCGCGTGAGCAATTAGATCCAATACCAATCTGTATTTCCAGGAAACGCAAACACAGTCGGAGCCGACCGTGCGGATCCATTTACCGTGCGTCGACTTGCAGGAAACGATGCTCTTAGAGCCGATACTCAAAGCACTCTTCAGCCCTAAACTAGCCTCAGGAATCACTGGGAAATTCAACTGGAGAATGCCCGATAAGTTAGACCACGAGTTCCATCTCAGACGGGTCAACGAGTTCCTTGAGTACGTGAAGCCAAACTTCAAAAGCTTGCCGTCGAATCAACAGAACTCACTGCGCAGTTTCCTGTACATATTCTCCGGTATTTTTGGGAGTACGTGTTTACCGGTTAAGGCTATGGAGATTTCGATGGGGTCTGAGCTGACGATCGGAGCTGGGACGGGTAGTTCGGCCTCGTTCGCCGTGTGCCTGGCTGGCGCGCTGATACAGCTGCTCAAGTTGAAGAGTTCCTCTGGAAACTTCGACGCGTTCTACGATCACGGGAGTGAAGAGTTCACGATGACCGAGAAGGATATTATATCGGAGTGGGCGTTCAACTGCGAGAAGATCATGCACGGGACTCCGTCGGGTGAGTTGAATTACATAATTTTTAACCCCACAACGCTAATTACAGGTTACGTTATGATGTACTTTTAAGTTATCTGTATGTGGCATGAGGCATGGTAACTTCCAAACGGTTGAACCGATTGCGATTGTCGACACACTTATTAATTTCACTTGTAACTTTGTAATGGAATGTTGGAAGTAAATATTAACCTACTTCTAATTGTCTTATCGAAATGAAACTTTGCATGTCTGAAGTTTCGATGATACGACAATAATTTGGTATCATTGAGCTGATCTGATGATGGAACCAGGAGGTAGATAGTGGGACTCTTCAGTGGCTACAAATAAACCTTTCGAGCTTGGGCTCATGTGATTCGTTTTAACGAGTTCAATAGATTGCTCTTGATGTCAAGGTTCTGATGGATCCAGAATTGTGTTTTTTAGTTTCTTCATACATAGAATATTTTTTGTTTGATAAGTGACTTGATCGAGTGTGTTCTATATATGATTCAAGAAGATCTAAGTTCAGCCATTTGAACATCAGTTCTTGTCGTGTGATAAGTACTACGGTGGGATACAATTTTTCGTTGATGTATATTTTAGTTTACCCATCTGTGTTAGTTTGTTTTGTCTTTCGTTTATTCAAGCGAGTAAAGGTTCACTCATAAACTCTAAGGCTGAGATTCAGAGACGAATCTAAGCGTGGACTCACGCTTCCATACGTCAAAATTCTATACAGTTTTGACATATGGAAGCCAAAGTCTACGCTTAGAATCGTCTCTGAATCTTAGCCTAATTATTTACGTTTGAAAGATTAGCCTATTGCTGTTTCAAGGAACTTTTCGAATAATATTGACCATAAATAGGACTTTAAAAAAACATATAATTACATCTGAATAAATACTAACATCTGAGCCATAATTATAAGGGATTTCTACTAAAAAGTACCACTTTAGTGATGCGTGTTCTAAACTCTCTTAATTTTAAATTGCTTAAAGGTTTAAATTTTGAACGCTGCTCATCGATGATGAAAAGCAAATAAATACTCACGAGGTTCACCTAAGGTTTTAAACACATATACTTGTTATTTGGTTCTAAGAGCAATATTGGTTGAAAAATAAGAAAGGTCTAGGACCTAGTTAGTTCAAGAAAATACGTTGCACCACAGACAAATTGCGAACGAAGTGGATGTGTTATAAGTGCTTTCAGTCATCTAAAACCAAGCTGACCTTCCTAATAATTGTAACCAAATCTAATATACCTAAATATATTCTTGACCATGATCTATAGACATTTATATCTACCTATATGAGTCTATACTAGAAATCATTGAACTTCATATAAGAGCAAACTATCGAAGCTAGGTTGACCAACCGTTTGTTTTCTACATAACGGTTCGACTTCTTGTTAATCTCTATTGATAATAAATAAAGAAATTAAAGAAGAAGAGATAGACCTACCACAGTAGATTGGACACTCGGCTATTACTGACTCCAGTTTCACATCCAAACGACCTCAACCTAGACATTGAGATCGAGGATGGCCCGGAATCCGGAAACGTCCCCAACTGGGTCTAAGTCACTCCAGAACGTATTACATACCAACGGGACTGTCCGGAAGGCTTCCAAGCGAATGGCGATAGCAATCGTCGTAGTCATTGACCTCTGATTGATACATTCTTACCTTGACACCAATTGTAGTGACGGACATTTCAGCTATTAGTGATTTTACAAACAAGCCGGTGAGCGGACGCGTGGAATTACGCAGTGTTTGATAACATTGCCGGATTGGGTAGTCTGTGATGTAAGGTCGTTTTAAGAACAATAAGCAGTGGCGTATTTTAGGATTCAGCGCCCTGGGCATGCAGGCCCCGTCGCCCTGTCGGGGCTGTGCCCGTCAGTACCTATATACGATAGCCCCGCGTCTTGATGCCTATCAAACTTACACCCACGAGCCCCCACGATCACCTTACGAGATTTAGGCTCTTACTAATAAACAGTGTCAAACGGTGGTTTAGTTAAACTATGTTTTGTCTTTGTTGTTCTTTGACAATATTAAACTGAATCGAAAGAGACAAACACAGTTTAACTAAGTATTCAACCGTTTAACACTGTTTATTAATAAGAGCCTTAGTTAGGTAGGCTTTTTTTTTAATTTCTTCTGCTTGCGCCGCCCCTCGCAGCCTGCCGCCCCGGGCCATGGCCCTTTTGGCCCTAGGGTAAGTACGCTACTAGACAATACGTAGGGTTTTTTAATGCTCTTTTGGTTAGTATCAGCCCACTCTTTTCGATTCAATTCACCTGATATTGCAGCTGTCGGAACACATCGGTATTGGCTTGGCGACAGATTCTTACTTGAGGTGGTAGCTAGCCAGGTTAGTTAGTGGGAGGACTAACTCTTCTGCGAGTGTCCGTCTGGGTTGTTACCACCGCTTTGTGAGTGAAGTCTGCCGCCAAGCAGTAGTGTGCAAGCATTACTGTGTCCCGGTTTGATGAGCAGAGTATCCAGTGAAATTACTGGGCTTATGAGACTTAATACCTAATGTCTCAGGGTAACGAGCGCACTGCAGTGCCGCGCAGGTTTTTGTGTTACAAAGTTCTGGGTGGCACTGCAATTGTTATGGGCCGGCGTTATGCTAACCATCAGGCAAACGACCAGCTCGTCTCGTTACCAAATAGTACAAAAAAAAAGCCACCGTCTTTTCGCTTTTTTAACCGACATCCGTAAACGTAGAGGTTCTCAATTCGATTCGCTTTCTATGATCTAGTAAAACCTAAATAAGATCTTTGCTATAGTGTCCTCTTGTGCATTGTACCTTGTACTTTCTTAAAATAATCTTGCACGTGCAGCCTAGTAATGATCCTTTTTTTTCTCAATATTACCCATACTCAATTGTTCACTCGGTTGGAGAAAATCTATAAAAAGTTTATTGTCAATAGAACGCGTAATAGACTAGCGATAACAATTCTATCAAGTTGGCACGTGCACTCGCACAAAGGTCGGAAACATGTGGGTACATTTTATTAACAAGTACCTACATTTAAAGTAAACATAAATAAATCATACAATTATGAAACCTCGAGGCTTCCGTATACTTCTGTTTCTACTAATAGGTTTCACAGGTGGTAGGACTAAATTCGATGCAAACTCCAAAATAAAAAATGTTTTCTTTCTTTCTTTCAAAACTCCATTCATTGGTACTCGAGTCATTTATCTATCAACTTGCGAGTCTGCTTATTTTCAAGCGTAGAGCAATCAAAACTTGCATAATTGGCTGCATAGATAGCCCGCATAGATTCTAAACCCGCCATTTCCGCGGTCCTTAAAGGTATCTTCACACAGGAACACATGCATTTTTCCGGGGTAAAAAGTAGCCTATGCCATTCTCCGGCCCGTAAACTACCTCTATACAAAGGACACATCCATCTGTTTCTCCGTTGCTGCGTGAGAAAAGCACACTAACGCATTTATAATAAGGATTACTAAAATAGTTTAGCTTAGTAAAAATAAACTGTGTTCCGGTAAGATGAGCAATAGTCAGTGAAATTACTGCGCTTATGAGACCTAATACCTGATGTCTCAGGGCAAAGAGCGCAATGCAGTGCCGTGCAGGCCTTTTTCAAACATCTGGATGGTACTGCAATTATTTGGGGCTGGCGTTATGCTTACTATCAGGCAAATAAATCTCTAAATAAATCTATTAGTATATAAAAAAGTATCTTATCCCCAGGCATAGACAACGCGACATGCACATTCGGGTCGCTGGTGTCGTTCAAGAAGGGCAGCAAGCCGCGTCACCTCGACATCCGCATGGAGCTGCGCGTGCTGCTGGTGGACTCGCGCGTGGCGCGGGAGACACGCGAGCTCATCTGCCGCGTGGCCGCGCTGCGGCGCCGGAACGGGCTCGCCGTCGACCACATCATGGACGCCTGCGACAACATCGCGCACACTGCCACGCAGGTCAGTGGACACACTAACGCGCTGCCACGTAGGCCAGTGGATACACTAACGCGCTGCCACGAAGGCTAGTGGATACACTAACGCGCTGCCACGTAGGCTAGTGGATACACTATGGAACTGCTACGTAGGCCAGTGGTTACACTAACGCACTGCCACGTAGGTCAGTGGATGCACTAACGCACTGCCACGTATGTCAATTGTCAGAGGATAAACTAGCACACTGCCGCGCGGGTCAGTAGATACACTAATTCAAAGCCACGTAGGCCAGTGATTACACTAACGCATTGCCACATAGGTCAGTGGGTACACTAATGAACTGCCAAGTGTTCAGTGGATACAGTGGAACATTTAACGCGATCTTAGTAAAGATATAGTTAAAGGTGACAGGTGACTTAAACTTAGTAATGTAATTTTATTTAATGGTAAAATAAACCATAATTATAGTAACTGTATTAACTTTCACATGTACACGGTTGTCGTTTCCCACCAACAGACATAATAATCGCAAACACGTCTGTACATAAACTTTACATAATAATAATACAATTATCTATAATAAAATATTTATGTTTATTTTCCAGGTTTTAGAAAAACTCTCCAGTGGCAAGTGCGAGTCTGATACAGAGGCGGACTATCAACATTTAGCAGTAAGTAACAACCAACAAAAATAATTTATTTGCTTAAAAAACATATTCAAAATACTATTTAAGTTTTTTTTTATCATTAAACTAGTTATGTCCCGGGGCTTCGCCTACGTAATAAAAGTAGCCTTAGTTACTCATAACATCAGGTTTGGTCATTATGCGCCCTACTGTTCTAATCTTACCCAGGTCTGGTCATTTATGTGCCCTTATGTTCTAATCCAACCCATGTCTGGTCATTTATGCGCCCTAATGTTCTAATCTAACCCAGGTCTGGTCATTTGTGCGCCCTAATGTTCTAATCTAACCCAGGTCTGGTCATTTATGCGCCCTCATGTTCTAATGTAACAGGTCTGGTAATTTCTGCGCTTCTTCAGGGTCTGTGCCCTGTGCCTGGGCACCGCTGGCACTGCCCGTGGGGTCCCATATAACAGCACCATACAGCCTTGCATTACCAATAACTAATGGTGTTGTGTCGTTTCCAGGAGCTATGGGACATGAACCACTGCCTGCTGTCCGCCCTGGGGGTGTCGCACCCCAAGCTGGAGGTCATCCGGCACGCGGCCAAGGCCAAGGGACTCGCCTGCAAGCTCACTGGCGCGGGCGGCGGCGGGTGAGTGCACTAGTCTTACGGCATGTCACTTAAATGTCCGTACTACCTCACATAGCTTAGCATGAACCAATTTTGTATCAACACTACTGCAACATTCACTTTGAAATAAATATATGATAAAGTTCAGGATTCATTCTAAAGAGTCTTTTATAGTTTTCGGTAATTTATGGTATAGCTTCATATAAAATAGTTTTCTAGCCATAGTTTATATAATATTTATTATATTATACAGTCTATTTTAATACTTTTTGGAGTATTCAAAACATCAGACTACGAATCGGCAGCCTGCCTCATGACTCACAATCACTGCCGTCATTGTTCCAATAATGTTTATATTATATTTTTGTACGAAAAACACTATTTTATCAAACATTTTATATTTTCAGTTACGCCATGGTCCTCATCCCGCCTTCCACGCCACGCAGCATCATAGACTCACTCTGCAGCAATCTCCTGGAGCACGGCTTCCGCGTTAAAGAGACGCGGCTGGGGGGGCAAGGAGTCGCAGTGGAGATGTGACGAATCGGGAAACTGGGACGATCTGGCTCACTGAGACAATCTAGGTCACTGGGACGAACCGGGGCACTGAGACGAAGTGGGCCACTGGGACGTAACGGGACTTTCGTAAGGTTAGGATGAGAGAGATGAAAGCTGATTAGGGTGTAGAAATGTTGAGTAAGACATATAGCAGTAGAAAAGTAGTAAAGCGTCTAATTCTTAAAAAAAAACTCCCTTTGAATATTTATCGTTTGATTGGAAATAGTAAAGCTTTCAAACGCGCTTACGTTCATTCATAATCTGACTGCAACCGTCAACGCCATCTAGCGGTTGATTCGGGAGTTTTATTACTCTCTAAGAGAATTGCGAAGAAACGGCGGTATTGCTACTGTTCTACCTTGCTTAGACCTAAACTCCGACAGATTAGTTGGTGATGCTTCTTAGAGAAGCGAGAAGCTGCGAGAAGCGCGCGGTACAGTAGGCGCAATGGATCTAGACCGATCCGTGAAAATCTTCTCCGAGCGTGTGAAAGGTAACATTCTGATGTGTAACTGAGATAGAAGATAGAAGAGCGTTTCTAACTACACAGGGGTCAAGATCCATTGTGCGTACAATTACAGCTTACAGCTGTTCCAGCGCCACCAAAATGACACGAACGAAGCAGTCGGGTCATTATGTATATAATATAGTGTCTATTTTAATACTTGGTACGTGCAGTATCTACGAAAAATAGTATTTGAGACTTTATAAAAGAAAGTGCGTTTAAAAAGTGAATATTATAAGTGTGAAATAAATATAATAGGTAGAAGAAAATTTATTGGTATGATCTCTATACCTCATCTCCAATAAGTGGGGGTATATATTGAACGGAAGTTTTGCGCACAGCTGAAATGTGTGATTTTATAATTTATCGTCCACTGTTTTATCGTCACGATAGAAAAGGAAAGCAACATTTGTGGAACTGTCTAAAGTAGAGCTGTAAGAAACCGTATGTATTCGTTACCGAGTAACGAGTACTTCGCCAGATTCGAAGTAACGAATCGTTACTTACAAATTCAATTCGTTACTCGTATGTTTCGTATGATGTGAGTTTGATTCATTATCGTACGAATACAACGCATGATGCGTGAACTGAAACGGTTTGTCCAGCGATAGAATGAATGCGAGTGAGAAATAAGCATCGTGGCTTCATTGAGAAATAAGCTTTGTTCATATTTTTATTCAACTTCAAAACATGGAGCAGAAGGGTTCTCAATTCGCCCGTATTTTTTTTGTGGCGATGTTACTCTTTATCTCCGCCATTTGTCGCCCGATTTGAATGATTGTTTTTTTCATGAGTAGGGTTCCATAAAGTTTATGTAGGACTACCATCTGTAAGGGTGAAATAATTGGTGATAATATTCCATATTTCACGACATTTTCGCAAGTCGGTTCCCGCTTTTTCCTAAAACAAATTTTTATATAATATGATGAACCAGGAATGGCTTTCCATAAAATACCTACTGCTATTTTCAAATATTTGATTTCATTATTTTATCAAGGATTTTTTATGGTGTTACTTTATGCCAATAATGTCATTCACTATACATATCTAAATACACGACGAGAGTACGAAATCATACCAATGAATACAATGATACCATCCAACAGGACTCGATGCGATGTTTCATGCTAGTACTCGATTGTATCAAAAGTAACGAGAAAAGTAACGATACGAAAGTAACGAGTACTGATGATTTCAGTAACGAATACATACGAGTACTCGATTTTTCGTCACTTTTACAGCTCTAGTCTAAAGACGCTTCTAATTTCCCGCTTAAATCTCAAATCAAATCTTTTATTTAATTTATTTGATAGCGAGACGAGCTGGTCATTTGCCTGATGGTAAGCATAACGCCGGCCCATAACAATTGCAGTGCCACTCAGAACTTTGAAACAAACTGCGCGGCACTGCAGTACTGCAGTGTTTCTGGGTAGCGGGCGTACGCCCGCTACCCTGAAACATTAGGTCTCATTAGCCCAGTAATTTCACTGGCTATTTTGCTCATCAAATCGGAACACAGTAATGCTCGCACATTACTGCTTGGCGGCAGACTTCACTCACAAAGCGGTGGTACCAACCCAGACGGACGCTCGCAGAAGAGTTAGTCCTACCACCTAGTAAGTATCAAATAATTCATTTGCATAAAATGTCTCAGATGCTTGTTTATAGTATTACATTTGTTTATGTCATATTGTTCACATCTTACTATTATATAGTGGACGGTAACTGATAAAGGCATCTAATGTCGTCTTCACCGCTGGCTGTCACATACGCACAATATTATTACCTACAATAATATTGACAATATCGACAAATACTGGCCGCATAGCGACAAATTTAGTGGGAGGACTAACTCTTCAGCGAGTGTCCGTCTGGTTTGTTACCACCGCTTTGTGAGTGAAGTCTGCCGCCAAGCAGTAGTGTGCAAGCATTACTGTGTTCCGGTTTGATGAGCAGAGTAGCCAGTGAAATTACTGGGCTTATGAGACTTAATGTCTCAGGGTAACGAGCGCACTGCAGTGCCGCGCAAGCCTTTGTGTTTCAAAGTTCTGGATCGCACTGCAATTGTTATGGGCCGGCGTTATGCTTACCATCAGGCAAACGACCAGCTCGTCTCGTTACCAAATAACATAAAAAAATAATAGCACACACACCCAGCCGAAAACACAGTATTATTGTCAATAATATTGTGTGTGTGTTTTTGTGTGCGGGTTGCCATTATGCAATTTTTTCTCCAATATCTGCTTGTGACCTTAATTTGTGTAACACACAGACGACATATGAATATAAATGAGTTTAGCATTGATGCTTTAACGTCATCGGAAACGATACAAGGTTATATCATATCATAATAAAATTGCAATTTGTCATCGTTTGCAATGCAATTGTCGGCTAGAACACGTATAACCAAAGTGTGTTTTAAATAAGAATAACAAATAATTGTGCTAGTACACAAGTCAGTTTGATGCCGACAAAAAAATTACCTACATTTTAAACCCCTAATTGTTTTGAGCGAGTTGTCAGTTTCAATTCAAATAAACTAATTGCTATTTATAAACGGTACTATGAGTGGATGAATGCTAAAACATAAGTTTAGATATTCCTTCTTTTGTACTTTTTTTTAGTGCAGTATTAAGCACTAGGCGGTAGGCATTTTTTGTTTTGACCTTGAGCAAATTGGGAACTCGAGTGTCGCTTCTGTACACACTTTTATTTGCTATTCTTACACAACCGTTTGCGTCACCAATGCCGTCACATGTACTAATATGAAAAGCATATATAAATATGTATATTATTATATACATAAACCCTAATTATACTGGTTAATAGCTTCTCAAACGAGACGTTCAAACATTCCTCTGTATGCCAAATATACACATACAACATACAATGTTGTGTGACCATACATATTTGTATGGAAGCAGGATATATGGTACTGGTTTCGGTTATCAGAAGCAAATGGGCTCATGTACTGTAACCTATAGGCAAAACTTGTTACTGAGCAAGTTTTTCGGCATATCTTTTTGATCCCAATGCATAAGCAATAAGCATGCATAGTACTCTACCCTAGTACCTATCGTAGTACCATGGTATAAGGTGGTATTAAATTTTGGAAGAGGAAGAATACGGACTTCAAAGACCAGTAGGTTTACTGTGAAAGCCATAAAGAGGGGTTTTGAACCCAGGAACTGTGAATACCGCTCATTCGCTTAACAACTGTGCTTCATTTATCAGCGTCTTTGCGTATCGCAATATCCCTTATCATCGTCTTAAGTGGTATAAGCATATAAGGACAAGCAGAATAGCTTAGTTAAATGATAATACCGTACATTTTGAGTTCAAATCCCGCATAAGTCTACCAGATTCAAAAACCACCATAACAACCTTTTGGACTTAGAGGTTTTTTAAATCAAACAGACTCACATGTCCGAGATATTTGAGACCGAAATATTAGTAAAACTTTTGATATCCTAAATCCTAAACTTATTTAGTTGTGCAATCGATGTGTGGAGCAAATTATTATTATCTAATATTAAAAAGATAGTGGCAGGTACAGTTTGGCCAGAAAGGGTAGAAATTAAATACAATGAAATTAAAAGTTTTCAATGCAAAACATTAGTCAGTGTTGCCAAGTTATACGTGATTTTGAAGAGTTTGCATAGAAAGTAGCGCCCCCATTTTTTTCTACTTTTTATGGTTAAGCTGTATCTTTATGGATATTGATAATGCAAAAGTATTATAACCAGAGAATTAATATTATAATAAAAATCATGTAGTTTCATACAATTTTGGGTATATTATAATCATGTGAAACATATGACTACCATTTCAGTAGACACATATTTTCGTATACAAATATATACGTATTCATACACAATGTAATTATGATATATTAATTTATTAAAATTAGTTAAGTATATTTGTTAGCGCCCACCTTTTTGTTATAGTTACGGGTCACAATAACGAATGTAATTTATATTTTTTTATCAATTTATTTATAGTTTTTTTTTAGTTTGTCAGCCCGTCTCAGATATGTTTTACCTGAAAAGTACATTTGACTTTTATAGTATTAATAAAGATGCATTCGCTTGCAATAATAAGTATACATTCAAAACAATTTTTTTCAGAATTGTTGTCACTGTAAAAATTATGATTTTACTGAAAGAGGATAGATGCTTTTACATCACAAGTTAATGGTTATAAAGCTTTTTGTTGTGTACATCTCATAAAATTGAATACTGAGACTATAGCTTGTATATTTTTTACTGCAAGCGACTGCACAAGAGACTTGCAAAAAATAAAGTCGCGATGAAATTTATTGAAAAAATCTAGAGAGAGAGATTGCGGGTAAAAATATTTTTTCCTATTAGTGTTTTGGCCTGTTTAAACATAACTACACCTCGAATACACCTGAGAATTTCTTGGGTTACATTTTAATCAAGAATTAATTTTATTCATTAATATCCTAAGTTTTTATGTTGTTGTAATGCATCTTTGAGACGGGCTAGCGTCTTAGAAATCTCTCTCTTTGTGTTAGTTTAATATTTATTTGTTTCGTGTAAACCCCTATAAACCACTGAATTATGCAGCTGAATCGTTTTTAAGTAGGTTTATGCATTTCTGTAAGCCTTCCATTTTGTGGAAATACTCAACTACACGCAAAACCCTATCTTGGGTAGGCAAAGAACTAGCAAATTGAAATCTACTAAATCATATGACATGTCCAGACTTTTCCTAGATTTCATAATATGTTGAGTGTTTTCACGAGCTTGAATTGCAGAATTTGTTGGCAAAAACTTATGTTACTACTTAATTATTTTAAAAGCTATGTCTGTGTCATTTTAATATTTTGCCTGTGTTTAAATCTACTGCCTTCCATTCTCGATAATTAGTCTTAAACATAGACAATGAAGAATGAAATCATTTTCACTCTGTGAAAGTCGCGGTTTTGGCATAAAAAAAAGGACAGATGATTTATAATATAATTGTGAAAGAATTCAAAGAATGATAAAGGAATGGATGAATGCTAAAAACACCTACTCGTATTATAGAGGCTTAGTTGTAAATTTACATAAATGAATACTTGCAAATGTTTATACGAATTGAAGATTTACATAATAACATACATAAACATCATATAAACTTGATATATTTCCAAGTCTTCATGATTTCCCTAATACTGCTCGTTAAACTTGCGCCTTTTTCAAACTTGTGCAAGTCTTTTAAAACCTGTGCAAGTGAGCAGTAAACTGTCTGGTAAGCTTGTGTCACGATGCCCAGTTTCGTAAAATATTAGGCTACTTAGAAATTTCAAACTATACTGACTTTTAACACGTCATATTTGAATATCGATGAACCAAAATTATTCCTTATCTCAAAACATTTTATTAATTATGTGTGTGTATATTTATTTATTGAATCATCACGCTTGTAGAGTAGAAAAAATTGGCAGTTGTATCAAATGTCGATACTATTTTGCTATTATGTAAATATGTGTATTGTCTTCCAAAAATGCTTGTTTTATAAAAATCACTGTTACCCTGTCTTAGGTCGGCTCTTGGTGTGAACCTTTGCCAAAACAACGCATAAATCAATAAAGAGTTGCCAATGCCTAAGAACGGGAAAACAAGTTTTTTTTTAAACTTAATCGGCCTTATTACAAAACGAGTTTTAACGCTAAACTGGAGTTTAAACCGTAGTTTTGTCAAATTTCTTATTACAAAAAGCAGATTAGCACTTAGGTCTTGGTTGACTATGGTGTCAAAGTTAGTCTTGCCGGGCACCTAGTTTAGCGACGGTTTAAGCATTTATTTTAATGGCGGCCACGTATTCTACTTGTCAAATCGTAAAAAAATTCATATATTTTGTATTAAAGTAAGAAGGGGTGGTGAGGTATTAGGAAGCGTGGATGAGTATAATAATAGCTTTTAGCAAAATATATAGGAAATACTTATAATATCGAAAGTATACATAGTAAAAACAGAATATATTACAAGAATTGACAGTACACACAATCAACAAAACATGTTGCTATGGTTACTTAGCCATAGTGTGCCATTGTATAGGTTGGATATATAAGGAGTATCTCCTTAACATTTTTTTCATATACGTAAATACCTAATTAGGATGTTTTGAATTACTCGCAATGATCAAAAGTCATTTAAAAATTACCTACAATATTTTTCGATATTAGAAAATAGTATTGTGTGACAAAATAGCTACTTATATTCCAAAATAAAAATTAGTACATTGTGTCAATTCTACATTTCGTGTATCCGTAGCATAAAGACATTTATTATCTGTGGAAATAATTTCTACCATAGCTACAGTTTGGTATTAAGTTGTCTTGGCTTTATTCATCTTTTGTAATAAGGTTTGGTTTATAGGTCGACTCTAAAGATAGTTGAAGACAAATTGGTTGTCGACCAAAGTCGAGTTTAACGAGTTTTTTGTAATAAGGCCGAATGTATCTAGGATGTCTGTAAATATCCCAGTGTTTATCAAAAACTAACTTTGTTTTAGTTGTAATGTGGATTCTAATAACCTTGTCTTGATAATACTTATTTAAAAAACTTAAATAATAATAGATTGTGCATGGAGTCTAATTGATTAAATCATTTGTAAAATTTTCAAATTACTTTCTAAATTATAAATAGCTAAATTCATACTTCTGTCAGTTGGTGTTATTTCGACAGGGCTATTAAGATCGGACCAATTTCTTACGTACTCAAGTCGTACTTGAGTGATTTTTGTATGGATTACGTAAAAAAATTAACCTAGGTAAAGATTGGGCAGCCGGTAAAATTAATACTACCTCGTACAACTTATTATATTTCTACTTTATACGCCTGCAGTGCAAAATGTTATTAAGCTGATGTAGGTATATACAATTTTGTATATCTATTGTATAAGATTTAACTTGAGTGTTGAATATTTATTAATTATTATTAATTATTAATCACACATCGTCCGTAACTAGCACTGAGGCAACAGCACGTTCGTTTGCTCCGCGATCTTTTTGTTATAAAAGTGGTAAAAAGTGAGTTTCTACTCGTGAAACATATACAATTTTGTGCGTAAACAGCTATTGGTTATAGTGTTGTTTAGCCTGAGAAAATCAAACAAGTGGTTTTGAAGATAGAACCAAAAACAGTTTAAAAATTGTTCGACAACGGCCTCCGGTCATTAACCTTTGGTTCACGCTCACAGCGGTTGGGTGCTGTGTTAGTGAGTCATCGTTTGCGCACGGCCCGCGCTCAGCTGTTCGGCACGGCGCGGCGGTCGCCCGTTGGATCACGTGTACTGTATTCATGCGTTGAACCTACTCGCAGTCAGCTGATTTCGTTGATTCGCTAGCTACGAAATCCACTACGAACTCCATCGAGCAACGAGTCAACAGGGAGGTGCATCGGCTGCGCCGTGTCCACGATCGTATTATACAATAACTATCTTTCAACCACATCAGGTCTATATTGCAAAGGTGATAATGGCAAATAAACTTATGCGTACACCGCCGAGGCCGCTTAGCGAGGCGGTATCCTTTCCGGATGTTTTCCTGAGCCCGGCGTTAGATGATGTAGATCTAAATTTAAATATGACTTTGAATAAAGACAAGAAGAGGAAGAGAGCTGACTCACCCCAAAGCCAAGGCATGTCTCAACATATTGACACTAAACTGGAAGGTATGTTTAAAAATATACAAGATTTGTTCTTTGATTTTAAAACCGAACAGCAAAAAAGCTCGGAAAAAATTTGCCAAGAAATTATCCAACTTAGGCACCAAAATGAGCAGATAATATCCTCAAACGCGGAAATAAAAGAAACTATTACATCATTAGCGGCTGAACAAAATCAATTAAAAAATAGAGTCAAGGATTTAGAAAATAATGATAATATTTTTAAACAGGAAATATGTAACCTGAACTCTCAAATAGAAAATTTGCAGAGAAAAATGAACGAATCTAGCATTGAAATAAGAAATTTACCAATGGAAAGCATAGATCAAACACATAGTATCTTACAAAGAACATACGAAATATTAAATTTGGCTTTTAATCCCCAAGATATAAAATCGTTCTACCATCTGCCGACGAAAGGTGAACAGCCAAAGACCATTATAGTTGATTTTAACTGCCTAGAGAAAAAAACAACCTTGCTTAAAGCCTTCAAAGCCTATAATATGGCAAATAGTAACAACAAATTGAATACTAACTCAATTGGCATAAAGGGAGAAAAAAAGCAGGTGTATATAAGCGACTTACTCACCAAAAAAGCTAGGCATCTGCACTATCTGTCACGGGCATTAATTAAGGATGGTCACTTCAAATATTGCTGGACGACTAGGGGCAAGGTGTTTATTAGAAAAGAAGATGGCCAGCCGGCAATACAGATTATATCGGCTGAGCAAATTAAAGAAATCGAGGTTTCAGCTAGTGAAAAATATTGACTATATGGTTTAAATAGTTTCTATTGTATATTGTGTGTTTATATTTGTTTTCATAAAATGTTTATTTCTCAACTATGTATCGAACTATGCTCTGTTATGAACTTGGTTACTTCCTTATATACTCTATGCACTATTATTGCACATAGCGATCACAATTACACTATACACCCTAACTCACACTCTCACATGCACATAATCACATACACAACCGTTACAAAAAAAACACAAATGGCATCTAAATTGCAAGTCTCCTCCTCTGCTCTTATGTACAATGCTACTCAACAGTTACGCTCAATGTTCTCTCACCCTAATAAACTCGCATGTGGATGCCTATCCCACATGTCAAAACTGTTCTTGTACTATGAACCAGATTAACGAAATATCGTCTGACATTGACAATATCAATGTCTCTAACTCATATTCATTGAGCGAACCTGAAGAGTGCCAATTGTACTTAGAAAAAAAGTCAAACATGTAATTTATCAGTTATAAGCTTAAATATCAGAAGTATTAATAAAAATATAGCAGAATTCGAAATATTTTTGAAGCGTATTGACCTGAACTTCGATGTGATTGTACTCACCGAATGTTGGCTCCATAATAGTTGTCCACCATCTCTTGATGACTATAACACTTTCTACACAAAAGTAACAATAAATCAAAATGACGGTATAGTAGTGTACATAAAAAACACGCTAGAAAATGTTCACGTATACGAACCCAATATTAGAGATGCTAGCTGTTTAGTTATACAACAAGGAAACAATTGTAGTCTAATCTCAGTGTATAGATCGCCATCTTACTGCAATCCCACTAACTTTCTTGACTCTCTACATACTCTCTTACTTGAACTGAAAGAAGCTACATGTTTGGTCCTGGTTGGCGATGTTAACATTAACATCAATTCGAACACCATAGATAAACATGTATCAGAGTACCTTACATTACTGGCGACTCATGGCTTACTACCTGGACACATGTATCCAACAAGGGGTAATAACTGCATTGACCACTGTATGTTGAAAACAAAACATTGTTCAACGATTATTCTACTACCTGCAACAATAACTGATCACTGTCCTGTAATTGTGCAATTGAATAATAAAACCGACATTAAAACAACCTACAGAAAATTGTGCAAAAAATGTGATTTTCAAGCGGTTAGGAGAGAATTAGGCTTGGTTGATTGGAACAAAAGCTTAGATTATACAGATGTTAATGGTGCAACAGATAAATTTCTAAAAATGTTATTACTGACTATAAAGAAACACACAAGAGTCCAAACAATATCTAAATCTAAAAACAATATTAAACCATGGATCACTCCAGGCCTAATCCGATGTATACGTAAGCGAGACAAACTACACTTAAAATGTAAAAAGGAAGCACAAAATTCTGATATCAAAAACATATACATAAAATACAGGAATACATGTAACAATCTGTTGAAGACTCTAAAAAGATTATATGAAAGATCGGAGCTGAAGAAATGCGCAAAAGATTATAAAAAAACTTGGCAAAATATAAAGCGTATCTGCAATTTCCCAAATAAAGCAAATCCAGTAGAAGAGCTGTTAAAAATAGAGCCAGACGTCAATCAATCGTTAAACCAAATCAATGACTATTTTGTTAATGTAGGTTCGAATCTGGCAAATGACATTTTACGTAAAACGTGTACTTCCGAAGAAACTCTAGCCTCAAACATTAAGATAAATAATAGTCAGCTTGAGTCATTTGGCCTACTACCAACTGACGAAACGGAGATTTATTATATCATACAATCTTTAAAAACTGACTCGGCTCCAGGTTGGGATGGTGTCACCACAAGAGTTATTAAGGAATCTCTACTCTGCCTTCTGACACCTATCACACGTATATGTCAAGCAAGTCTGGATAGTGGGATCGTCCCTAAGGCTCTGAAAAAGTCTGTTATAAGCCCAATTCACAAAGGTGGAGATGGAGCAAACGTATCCAATTACAGGCCGATATCACTGTTGCCGGCTTTGTCGAAAATACTAGAGAAAGTAGTTAATAAGCGGTTACGTAATTACTTAGAAACAAAATCACTTCTCTCTAAAAATCAATTTGGCTTTAGAGCTGGTGTTTCTACTGAACACGCAGTTTATTCAATGTCTCATCACATAGTGCACCAAATGGACGGAAGCCTTAAAACGGTTGGAGTGTTTTTAGACCTGGCAAAAGCCTTTGATACCGTCTCCGTCCCTATTCTCCTTGCAAAACTTGAGGCCATTGGCATTCGTGGAGTCCCACTTCAATGGTTTACTAGCTATCTCACGGAAAGGAGCCAAATGGTCAAAATTAAGGATTGCCTGAGTGATGAGGCGAGCATTGCGTTTGGGGTGCCACAAGGTAGTATCCTTGGACCTACACTGTTCCTCATATACATAAATGAATTATGTAACCTAACATTGGCCAGAGGTAAAGTTTTAACTTATGCTGATGATACAGTTTTACTCTTCCAGGGTAAAACATGGATTGATGTCCAGGACTCAGCAAATAAAGGGCTTGAAATTGTGGCAAATTGGCTTAGAAATAATCTCCTAACAGTTAACGTAGACAAAACCAAATATATGACTTTCACTCTGAATTCCACAACTCAACCAAAATCTCCACTAGCATTGCAGATACACGACGGAAATTGTAAGCATCAATGCTCCTGTTCCCCTCTTGCAGACACTGATAACATCAGATACCTAGGAATAATCGTCGACAAACATTTAACCTGGACTGAGCATATTAAAACACTAGGAGGAAGGACAAGAAAGCTCATATTCACATTTAAGAAACTACGCCACGTTTTGCCTACGGATACCTTAATGACCGTTTATTACGCTCTAGCTCAATCTATTCTAACTTATTGCATATCAATTTGGGGTGCAGCTGCTATCACACACTTACTCCCTCTTGAGAAAGCGCAAAGAGCACTACTTAAAGTAATGTACTTTAAACCAAGACGCTACTCCACAAAGTTACTCTATGAGGAAACCAAGGTACTCACTGTTAGGCAATTATTTATAAAAGCAATAATTCTCCGCCAGCATTCATCAGTAGAAGAAGAGCAATTATTGAGACACACGCTAAAAAGAAGGAAAGATGTAATCTTTAAGATTCCTACCTACCGTACACGCTACGCTAGAAAGTCCTTTATTGCACAAGGACCGGCTTTATATAATAGAATAAGCAAACAAAAAACTATCATAAATTTAAATCGTAACGCATTAAACAGATGTATTACTGAATACTTATTGGAACTTACCTATGATAAAACTGAAAATTTACTTCGGATTGTTGACTGACTTCAATAACTTATTTAACTAAAAACTGACTTGCCGAACCATTCACAAACACACTACACATATAACTACATTACGCACATGTACTAATTAACTATCGGCCTACTCACAATCATACTGTGCACACATACATACGAACAAAAAGACATACATCAGCTATCGGACTACTCATATACTTACATATACACAGTCAGATATATACACACACACACAACACAAACATAAATAACTGAAACACATACATAACACATAAATTAAGATTAGTTTTGTTATCCTTATTATCACTTATAAATAGTTAAAAGTTCAACTTGGGAACGCTTGTAGGTATGAATTTTGTAAATGAGCACAGAAAACACTACTGTTAGTATTAGCGATAATCAGGTAGTGGCTTTATAGTTATACAATCGTGTCCGAAGGAGAACCCTGTGACCTCACAATACAGGTAATCCTAGTGTGGGGGGCAGAGCTTCAACCAAGGTACATTATTGGATGTTTCTCACTTTAACTTCACTCTGATATTACTGTCAACAGTATAATATATAGTTAATAATTTACAACCTATGTACCAAATGCTCCATTATTTTGAATGAATAAAAGTTTATTATTATTATTATTATTATTCACTTTATTTCATTTTAAACTTAAATCTAAGTTTTTTACAATATTTCTATAAAAACAAAATATTATAAAAAACCTAAACCTAGAGTGCCGCCGGCAGCGGGGCAGAGCCCAAGCTACCGGTGGTTAGGGCTGCAGAGTGAGGAACCTCCTGACAATACGTGCCGTGTCAAGGAGCACTGCCTTCTGCATCCGACCCTTGATCCAACCGTCTAGCGAGAGCCTCTTGAGATGTTGGTCGAGGCTCTTCGCTACAAGGCCGTTCGCCGAAACAACTATCGGTACAATGATCGTTGAATCAACATTCCACATGGCGGTAACCTCGTGAGCCAAGTCAAGGTACTTGCTGAGCTTGTCCTTCTCGGCTTTCACGAGGTTCTCGTCATGGGGAACGGTGATGTCAACGAGCACTGCCCGGCGTTGGGACCGATCTACCAGTACGATATCAGGCTTATTGGCAACAATAGTCCTGTCCGTAATGATAGAGCGGTCCCAATAGAGCAATTATTATTATTATTATTATAAGAGGTCAGTTATTCGGTCATAAACAAACAGCGCACTCCGGAAAGTCAGTCCTCTACGCGGGCATTGATCCCCACGCGATCAGCTGATTCTTATGAACTACATTCAAATGATTATTATGAGCGCTTTATGATTTAACAAACTTTTCTCTTTAACAATTAAAACGTTAAATCCTGTACTAGTGTTATTACTTATTAATCTTATTATGTATTCTGGGTCATTCTGAAACTATAGGGTGTATTGTGATGATTGTAATCTGGTTTTACAGAAGTTGAAATTGATATTTTACGTTTGGTATAGTCATAAGAATAGTTAAAAATACTAGCCGTAGAAGCTTCTCGACTCTTTCAAATGTTAAGTCTAGATTCCCTGGAATAAGGTATTTCATTCTTTACGAATTTTGTCATATTTTACCTATTCTTATGTTATAGTTTCAGAACTTTCAGAATCAACCCTAAACACCGGCTGTCTGATCTTGTTAAATTAAGAATTCCATGTTTCCTTTGAGTGTAGGATTAAGGGCATGTCTACACAGAGAGCAAAGTTAGCTCAGCTTCCGAGTTAAATGTTTCATATAGTGAGCGTAAGGCGCGGCGCATCTTAACAAATGAGACGGCAGAATAAAATATATCAAAGCTTTGGTGTTCTCAAAAGTCTGCCAGTATGTAACAAAATATAAACTTTATCTTTTAGAACGAGTAAGTCTCCAGTTGTTTTAAAGTTTCTGGATATGCATAAAACGTTCTGCTATCACAAAAATCAGTATTATATATATGCCTTATTTGTGTAGTAATGGACGTTCAAGGCTTCTTAAAGAAGATTTGTTCGCTCAACAACTCTTTGAATCATAATCACTCTAACATGAGTTAGTTAGAGTGGAGAGTAGCTGACGGGCTCCGAGTGGCTCACTGTGCGCTCAGTGTGGACATACCCTAAGCGCGTACACTTAATGCATTGTATTTAAGGACATTCCTTGTAAATAGAAATAATTTAACGAAGTGTTTGATGTAGCTATTTAATGTTATAGTTCGTGCTAAACGCGCTCAATTTAGAGTAAATCGGTGCTAAAGGAATGTATTGTAAATCGTTAGTGAATTTATAGATTTATTTGAATGGATGTTTGACTTATTGATTAAAAGTACTTTTTAATTAATTTGACATCTTTTTTTTTCTTTCCCTAAGTATAGGACAGTTTGACCATAGTGGTCAACTTCACCTGATGAAGACTTTTACATTAGGTCTGCAAGTCACGATCACACTCTAACTGCCCACAAAATTACCAAAAATGAGGATTAAAAAACAAACACATTGTATCTAAAAGTGCATTTATTCATAAATTAAAATCATACATCTACTTACGGATTGCATATCAACAAATTGTTAAAGCATAAATTAGCAACCAACATACCTAATACTGTTTAGATCACATAGCGTTATATCAAATCAATTTACAATTATCGTCATTATTTTCCATAAATATTCAAATAGAATTAGTTTTTTTACTTCAAAAGACTGGCAATTATGCCTTTTCTGCAATAAAGTCCAAAATTATTTATTCCTAAAAAAAATAAGATCATCTGGAAGTACTACTAAAGTAAAATGACTGATCTAGTAAATAAAGTGTTAAAGCCGTTATGTTCCATTGTAAAGTAGCTCAATTCATTTTTTTTTTCATTAATGGTAGATAATAAATAGACAACATAATTAAATGAATTGAATTCAAAGCTCTGATGGAATGATAAGTGGAATTCATTCTAACATTCACTACTTATCCTAAACTGGCCTTAACACATTTTCACCTAATATTATACATTGACAAAACATTGGTCTATTCTTAAATTATATTATTTTGTTAAATATCTGGTTACTGCATGATCTCGGTCGACAAACCCTATCTGAATAATAATTTCTGAGTCAATAAATAAAATAAAGCCTTTACCACACAGTTACGAATATCTTGATATTATCAAAATGCACGCTCAATAATTTAGCCTCTATCTGTAAATAATGCAGAACTAAATATCGCATTTGAGCTTCGATTATATTATTCTAGATATGTGGCTGTGTGGTAGGGACTCAAACCAGAGTTGTTCGATAACAAATGAAATAGATAATATCCGCGATCTTCATAAAATTAATGAAAGGTTTATTAATATATTATGTACTATGCATAGTTTACAAATGTACACACGTATATATAATTACAAGCACACATTCATTTACACACCCTGGCTATCCTAAATTCGACATTAAGTAGGTGTTAGGTATGTAATAAATTAATGACATATAGAATGAATCATCAATTCAAGCTATTGGAATAGCGTTTTATAATAAGGGCGTTTAGATTTTTTTTTAAAACAACAAAGTTACTAAATACAAATAACTTTTAATTTGTATAATTAAGCAGGAATCAATATTTTGAATTGTATTGTCTTGATAACATTCGATTGAGTATTTATTATATAAGAAAGATAGGTATTTGTTCAATTTGTTGTGTGTTGCATTGGTAACTCACATCCCACCGGCTCCAAATCACGATACCATAAATAAATAACAATATTTTAGTAACTGCCAATGCAGGAAAGTAGGTATATTTTTAATTATTGAATAGATAATCACAAGACAGACATTAGGTATCTACTATCTACACATTATTCGATTGAGTCAAAGATGCATGCTATATATATATATTTGTATTGTCTTTGCCATGAAAGCCCGGTGGGAAATGCAAGTCAATTTGACGTAAAAAATGTCATTAAAATATAATCTATAGATAAAATAATATTTACAAAGATTCATCTTATAAACGATTACCTACTCGCTACTTTATAATTCAACTATATGCCCTACTAGCTTCTGCTCGCGATTTTTACACGCGTTCCCACAGAAACCGTGCCATTTTCGGGGATAAAAGCGAGTTTGATTGGAATTATAATTGAACAGAAACTAAATTTTGATCGAATCTAAGCATGGACCAAAATCGTTTAATGAGTTGTACTTTTTTATTTTTTTTGCTGAATTCAATGCCTAATATAAAAACTTTTTTTTTCTATACAAATGTTTTGTTTGGTTAATACCCGTACGCTTATTAGGCAATATATCATTAATGTATCTACCAAGAAAGACGTTTATTTCACAAATAAAATACGGCAAATTCGGTAAATATTTCAAAACACTCTTACTCAACTCAAAAAATATGAAAGTATCTTTGAACATTTATAAAGTTTAATAGAGTCACTAAACTTAGAAGTATTTCCACGAGAAATATGGAGTTACAAGACATAATTCTCAAAATATATTGTAGATATTTACGTAATTATATAACAATATCTAGATATTATGAACTGCTCAAATATAACTAATTTATAATATTGTGCCCGATTGTGTAGGCACGATGTCTAAGATATTAATTCACGAGATGTCTTGGTAATAAAGCGTAATTAAGGATCTCAATCTTACACCCTACGAAGGCATTCCTTTGTAACGCTAATGAACATCTAAATATGTTTATATAAGTAATGAAAGTTTTTTCAGCAGCAGGCGTTTGTATTAAACATAATTTATGACAATATTTTTCTATTTACATTATGCTCAGAGCTAGTGGAGGTTTACAATCATATAATATATAACACCTATGTACATTTAGTGTAAATTTGTATCTATGGATTTATTCATATAAACTTCATTAGTTATATCATAGATAAAATTATAATTTATCTATAGTTATACGAGTAAATCAAAATTTGTGATTAGGTACTCATAAAATATAGTGTAGTTTATTTATAGCGACTTACTATATTTACTAATAACAGTATTTTAGTAGCTGCCTTATAATCTGAGTTATTCTAGATAATTAGACCAAAATAAAATAAATTATTATTATGATATTACTTACGAAACTTTCATTTTCTATTAGCAGTACCTATTTTAGCATTACAAACACAAAAACTAAAAATGGAATAAATTATATTTAGTAAAATTATGTAGGTACACAAGTAATGATTTCGTTAAAAACAATTATTAAATTATGTATTTATAATTATGCTACCAAGCACTTCTATCACAGATGTTACATAAATATATCTATCATACTTATTAATATCTACGCTTTCTATTGTAGCCTATTCCCCTCCACAAAGGTGCGTTGTAACGGTGCTGCTGTGATAATAACGACGCCATTGGAATATAACGTTTATCGCAATAACGCATGGCGATAATATCGATGAATACAACACTCCTGTGCGGGGGAGCCTTTACAGTGTTTAATAACAATTAAATAGCTAGAGTATTTATTTTGCATTTTAATAAACTTATTTTCATATAAAAGACTACGCATCGCCTCTTAACATCGTGAGATATTTAGCGGCGAAACGCTAGCCCGTTTGCTGTAAATAAATAAAATAAATTTTATAATTGTGATTTTTAACAAAATGTCACTGCATCAAAGCACGTATTATTTCTACCGCATAAATGTATATAAAAAAATTACTAAATTTTTCAAGAAGTCAATATTAACACCAGTTTTTTAAACAGTTTTAAGACAATCAATCTATGTTTACACCAGTTATTCCTGTTCTGAGACAAACCATGTTAATAGCAGTTCAAACACAAATGTTCACACCATTTTTAAACAGTTCGATCCTGAGGCAAACCATGTTCACAGCTTGTTAATCCAGGTCTGAGACAAACCATGTTGAAGCTAGTTTTTCATTCCAATTCTGAGACAAACCGTGTTCCAACTAGTTTGTCATTCCCTGTTCCGAGACAAACCGTGCTCAAGTTAGTTTGTCATTCCAATTCTGAGACAAACCGTGCTCAAGTTAGTTTGTCATTCCAATTCTGAGACAAACCGTGCTCAAGTTAGTTTGTCATTCCAATACTGAGACAAACCGTGCTCAAGTTAGTTTGTCATTCCAACTCTGAGACAAACCGTGCTCAAGTTAGTTTGTCATTCCAATTCTGAGACAAACCGCGTTGAAACTAGTTTATCATACCAGTGCTGCGACAAACTGCTCACATGTTGGTGAAGGCCTCCCACAGGAAGAGTATCTGGCGATGGAGCGCCATATGTAGCATGTTCTACAACTGGTAGGGGGGCCGCGGTAGTCTGGGGGCCTCCGCGTCGGGCTGGGCGATCAGCGGGGGCGCCAGGGGGTCCTCGCTCGATGTCAGGGTTGTGGAGGGAGGAAGACCTGGGGGAAAAGTTTGTGTATTTTTATCGCTTACAAAATGAGATTTTATACGGTCAAGGCGAGGGGCCAATCTGCAGCACCTTTCTGTTTTTTTTAATGTTATTAGGTAACGAGACGAGCTGGTCGTTTGCCTGATGGTAAGCATAACGCCGGCCCATAACGATTGCAGTGCCACCCAGAACTTTGAAACACAAAGGCCTGCGCGGCACTGCAGTGCGCTCGTACCCTGAGACATTAGGTATTAAGTCTCATAAGCCCAGTAATTTCACTGGCTACTTACTTGCTCATCAAACCGGAACACAGTAATGCTTGCACACTACTGCTTGGCGGCAGACTTCACGAGCAAACCTCTTTCTATTATAACCGACCTTCGTTCTCGTCCTCCTCCGCGAGCCACTTCTGTATGTCCTGCTGGTACATCCTGCGCTGCAGCACCTCTTTCGTGCGCGGCCGCGACCCGATGAATGTCACCTCCACCTGCACATTTAAACAGCATTATTATATAGGATCGGATATACCTATACATATACATATTTACAAACAGAGCTTTTAAGTTATGGCAATTTTTTAACATCCTGACTGACATTAACCCTTTAAATGAGTTACAAAATTGACTGCTCTTCTCACCCCAGGAGGTAGAAACGGCCTAAGCTCGTCAGCCAGGTCACCGTTAGCGCCCAGCCGCTGTGACTCCTCCCAGCTCGTGTGGACCTCCTCATGGAGTAACTTCTCCTCTGGAAAATAAGAGAAAATATAAAATAAGCTCAAAAGATGTTACATGGCACTGATGGCTTCTGGCTGATGAAACTCAGTTTTCACTCTTTCTGAAGCCTAAGGAAAATAATTATTATGTAAATGAAGTACTATGTCCATGAACTAAGTATTTTATTACTTTAGTTTTACTAGCGTGTGTCTAAGAGGTCTGTGAAAACGACACGATACCCAGTAAGAGTATATCGCATTGTCGTGCGATATGACCCCAGGTCATGTGACCGAATGTGTGATCAACCTTATAATACACCTTCTCAGTATGAACAATGTGATATCTCTCAGTGTGAACTACAAATAAAATACTGTCCACAAAAACTAGGTTAGTTACCGTCTCTCTTGGTGGTGCTCCGCTTGTACTGTATCCTGAATCTGAAGGCCTCCAGCACGCTCGCCACCACGATGGTCAGCACCACCATCGTGAACAGGTAGAATACCTGGAAACACCACACAACGACGGTCCGGTCAAACATTCATACATACCTATAAGTCACAATGTGAAATGTCTATGACTACGACTACACTTTGAATTCTGAAGTGAGCATTTAGGAGCTCTATTTTGTGATTATGTTGTTATTTTATATTATTATGCTACAAACGATGCCCCTTTACAGCTTATATATTAAGTGGAAATTCATAGAATAAAATTGTTGCTAATTATATTATATTAAATATATTATAATGTGTCATAATTAGTGATAAATTAAATAGCAATATTATTTATTGTTGTGTATGACAAGCCATAGTGCTAACCACTGAATGACTTATTTTCATTGTATAATGATGTACTTTATGTGTTACCTATGACAATAAATTATTCTATTCTATTATTTTCTATTCTATGTTCTCGCTAACTTGAAACTATATCATTAGGCCTCTAAACATGAAAAATATTAAATTCGACAGGTCTTAAATCCTACTTCCTACTAATATTAGAAATGTGAAAGTGTGTTTGTCTGTTTGTTAGTTTGTCCTTCTTTCAAGCAACAACGGAGTAACCAAAGACTATAAATCCTGTTGACTAATGATACAACTTCCCCTCATGCGAAAACGACATATTTAAATGCACTACTCGCCACTGCGAGTACGAGTGCAGACTTATAACTTATCGATATTCAATGTATACTTTACAATTAATAATATATTAATTATTTTGGAAAAATAATAACCTTTCATTTGGATTTGTTAACCGACTTCGAAAAAAGAGGAGGAGGTTAAATGTTCGACTGTATGTATTTTTTTAAGTATTTTAACTGATTTCTCCGTCAATTGCGGACCGATTTTGAAAATTATTTTTGTTGTTTGAAAGTGTATCATCTCAAGATGGTCCCATATACATTTTATGGAAGAACATCTAAAGATGAAAAAATGGTACTTGAATTTTCATATATCGCGATATTTTCATCGAAGTAGGTTCCCGGTTTTTTTAAAGTATTTCTGCTTTTTGTTGTTAGATTTCCAGATATCCCAGAAATAAAGGAAAAGTGGATAGAAGCGACTCAAAAAGAGAATTGGTTCCATACATCGCAAGTCATGGAATCCATTCAGTAGCTTCGACGTGATGCGTGGCCAAAATACAGACAGACAGACAAAAATAAAAATACAGTTTTGGCTTCAGTATAGATAGGAGTGCCATCCAAAAAAAATGTGACCTGGAGTTTTATTATTTATTTATTTATTTATTTATTTATTTAATCTTAATAGGTAGCTTACAGTATTTACCAAAGCGCTAACTATTTTAATTATTATAACTTAAATATACTTTAAGATAACTACAAATACTACGTACACTGTCATGGAATATGTCAACATGTTGGCAGTCGTACGTGAACTCATTCAGTAAAGCAAGCGCCCGAAGTGTAGGTGCGTTGTCACAGTGATGGGTGCGCGGCCCTGGACAAGCGAACAGCTGATGCCGTCGACGCCCCGTTCGAATATAGTTGTTAGGAACGTACAACTTAATACTTGCCAATATAGCTGGGTTATTAATTTTATTACGCAGTATAAGGCAGTAGTGGATCGCAAGCAGTAACTTCCGTCTGAACTCTAATGTCTCTAATCCAACCATTCCTGATACAAATAAAGACGGATAGAGGTAGGGGTAAAAACCAAACATCCTCTTATAAATATATCTAGCGAACTTCCGTTGCACTCGTTCTAACAGAACAGTATATTTAGCTTCACGCGGATCCCAAACGATAGCACTAAATTCTAATTTGCTACGAACATAGGCGTTGTATAACATAATGGCCACCTTGACATCTCGAAACTGAGAGGCAGTTCTCATAATGAAGCCTAAAGTTTTACTCGCACTTTTACAAACTGAGATAATATGTTCGCGAAAATTAAGTCGACCGTCCAAAGTAACACCCAAGTCACGAATAGCATTCACTCTCTCTAATGCAGTGCCCTTCAAGGTGTATAATGGGCTTAATGGTGATTGCAACCTGGAGAAAGTGATCACTTTACACTTATCGACATTAAATGCTAGACTGTTGGACTGGCTCCACCTCGCTACTGACTCAATATCCAGTTGCAGGTCTACACAGTTGGATGCTTGTTCTACTGACTGATAGATCTTCAGGTCGTCCGCAAACATCAGACACTGAGCCGTGCTAAGCACGCTAGGAAGATCGTTAATCATAACGAGAAAGAGAGTTGGTCCAAGCGTGCTACCCTGGCTTACGCCTGACCTTGTGTAATATTCGTCCGATTGGTACATACCTAGCCTCACATACTGCCTGCGGTCTTTCAAATAGTTGGAGAAAAATTTCAACAAGTTGGGCGATGCTCCTAGTGCAGAAAGTTTGACCAACAGGACGTCATTATCCACCATGTCAAATGCCCGTCTAAAATCGAGAAATACAGCATCAACCTGTCGCCCAGCATCCATTTCTGCTGCTACATAGTCCACAAAGGTGGTATGATTCGTGATTGTAGAGCGGGCGACACGAAAACCATGCTGAGCATCTGCGATAGAGGACTCAAGTTGACGAGTCAAATGTGAATTTATGATAATTTCAAATATTTTGCTAAAGATAGCTAACACCGCTATTGGCCTGAATGTCATTACATCTGTAGACGCGCTAACTTTGGGTACGGGTGTCACTCTAGATATTTTCCACCTCTTAGGATAACGACACGTGCTGAGAGAAAGGTTATAGAGATGGAGGAGCGGAGTTTCCAGCGCAGACAAACAGTCTTTTACTAGGTAAGGCGGTATGCCATCGGGCCCAGCCGCCGAAAGTGGTTTAATACGTCGGGCAGCTCGGCGCACATCAGCCAACGTGACGCTATCCACGGACACAAGACGTGAGTCCGCGACGCCTCCCTTGCAGCGAGCGCTTGCAGCGGCCGCCTCCGCATCGAGTACCGGAATTTTATTAAGGAATACGGACCTGAAATATTCCGCAAATGCTGATGCAGCATCCTGCCCAAACAAAGGTTTCCCATCCAGTGAAAATTCATTAGACTTACTTCTGTTCTTCCGTGTCTCTCTCACATGCTTCCAAAACTCTGCCGGATTACGATAAATATTCGACTCAACCAATGCTCTATACTGTTGGTCCGCATCCTCTATAAGTTCTTTGACATGAGTTCTATAATATTTGAAAACTTCACGATTGAATTCAAGACCTCTTTCTTTATATTTGCACAAATGGAAGTATTTTATTTGTAATTTACTAATAATTTCTGGAGTGAACCACGATGGATAATGACGCTGAGGACCTTGCTGCTTCCTGATGGGTACACAATTACTAATGACTTCATTTAGTTTTAAATAAAAGATATCTGTAGCAGTGTCAACATCTTGCTCGCAAAGAACATCCGTCCAATCTATATCAGAGACATTGGAGTACAGAGTGAAAAAATCTGCCTTGCGGAAATCCCAATTAGGGGCATAGCAATGGTGATTAACAGATGGCGTCAAGCTATCAGTGAAATTAGTTCCATGTAAAAAAGAGAACGTCACCTCGAGTGGCGGGTGGTAGTTGTCGGCCGGTACCAGCGGCTCCACATCATCGGATACGGTCACGCTGCTAGAGGTCAGACTACTGAGCACGAGGTCCAACATGCCTCCATGTGAATTAATAACATTATTATGCTGATCCAGCTTACAAAATTCCAGGAACAAATCAAATTGTAGTTTTACATTAGTACTGCAAGAATTTAGATTAAAATCTCCAACTATAATTATATCCAGAAGGGAAGAGTATTGACAGACTACGTTCTCTAGACAGTTCAAAACATCGACATATTGTGCATCATTATAATTAGGAGGCAAATACACTACGCACACTAAAAACTTAATATTTTTCCACACAATAGGGATGTTGACTGATTTTGGGAAAGTGTTTAAAACGATGCGTATGGGCCTAATATAACCCAAAATATTTAAATTTACTTTTTAAAACAACTAATATTTTAATTATCATGTATTTAAAATGCCGTTTTAAATTTTGCTCCAAAACGGCAGTGACGTCACGTGTTCAATTACCACAGAGTAATTTTCTATAACACTGTAAAGTGACAAGCAAAGAGAATATAACCTCTACTACCTAGTCTGTGCTACGTTTAGTGACAAGTTGATTCGATGCTTTCTCTATAAGTATTGTTATGTATTAAAATATAAGTTCTAAGTTTTTTGAGCTTATTGATTTATATATATGCTTTGGTTAATTAATACACTTTGGATCTTAATAATAATAATAATAATAATAATAATTTATTTATCAGACAACATGGTCCATGTGTTAGTAACAGAAAAGCAATCTTAAAACTATGTTAGTATTCAGACGTACGCACAAGTGGTAAGCATTTATTTAACACATTATCTCATACCATTCTCATTACATCTTAGAACCTACGATTACTGTTATATATTCATTGTTGGTTATAAAAATAATGATTTTTGGTATAATAAGTAGGTACTTACACGGAGGTCTTCACATTTCTAAATTCAGCAGAGCAGAAATTATCGTTTGTCGAGAAGAAATTGGCCACCGCAAAACAATCAATTCTCGGCAAATTGGAATTATTTGCCTTTATGAAGCCACTTTCCATCATGGGAGAATATTCAAGAGTCGAAATAAATTTAGAAAAATAGGCGCGGAATTCACAGCACAGATAAATAATCACAGAAATCACTCTAAAATACTAAGCAGTTAAGCGCAACGAGCTATATACTCATTGGAGTTTTGGCGGGAATGCGAAAATGTGCTGTTGTTGATTTTGTATTATTTACTAAAACCTTTGTTTTATAGTGTTAATGCGTAATAATAGTGGATTATTAACCATTAAGTGTTCATAAAGTTGCATGAGTGAAAGGCAAATAGTACAAAGACGAAAAACGTGTATTTTCGTATTCTATCCAAAACTCCATAGAAGCTTCAGTAAACTATCCACCAATTTACTGAAGCGTCACTTCGACTCGACCGCGCCTAGACCACAGATGTGTAATATAGGCCTAGACTAAACTTTAACGTGACTTTGACGACTTTCATGCACCAAAACTAGAGATTTATTATATATTATTACTTATATAACTTGACACTAGTTAAATGCGCAAATCACGTGGAGCCAAAAACAAAACAAAAAAAAATATAGGTATACACATCCGATTGAAACAGTGACGTCACGGGCGTTTTAGGTCACGTGACTTCGGATTGATGTGATTACATTTTGATTATTTAATTTAAATTAAATTCCTTAAAAATAAACAAAAATATTGTGTTTAATAGGATTTCTGTCACAAAAACTACCGTTTCGCGGCAAAATTATATTTTTATTTGAATACAGTCAACAACCCAATTTTTACTACCAACAGTTCCTTATCGTCTGTTAGGCCATCAATATCCGTAATCACTTTAACAGAATAGCGATCGCGCACAGCCAGCAGGACTCCACCCCAGCCGGTATCGCCCGCGCGGTCCTTTCGCAGCACTACGTTCCCCGGAGGAAACAACTCGCCGTCGAAAACAGAACTGTTCAGGAATGTTTCTGTGAGAGCAATGAGATCGCAACAAGTCCCCGAGACATTTCCGTAGAACGTCGCTGCTTTGCTTCTTAAGCCTCTGACGTTCTGGTAGTGCATACGTATATCTTTACAGGAGTTAGGACATACAGACTTCTTTACTTTTTGCACGAAAGGACTGCCGCCAGGGCTTGATACAGATATCTTCCGTCCAATTTTCGGGCGACATTATGACGTCTGCTAGGCTGGAAGGGACGTCCAGTTTGAACGAGGCATAATTACCTCGCGCCTTAAGTGTCTTCACTATGTACGTATTATTTTCCCGTATAGAGTTTAAATGGTCAAATACTTCTGCTTCAGTAGTTCCGACCTTGACATAATAAAGATGCAACTGTCTACGACGCTCAGCTGCCTCCAACTTCGTCGCGCCTGGGGCCGCTGCTCCACGCATAACGCCTGTAGGGGTGCTGCGGGGGCGCCTCTTTGTCACCGCTGTCCAGTCTAAGCTAGAAGTCTCATTTGCCATAGGATTGACAGTCACCTTACCGACCACTGGAACTACTCTTGGCTCTGCATTTGGGTCACTAGGTTGAATTCGAGAAGACGAAGCAACCATGCTGTCCACGGATTGCGTAACCTTCAGGTTACTGGTATCCTGTTGTTTATCTCTGAGTGTCCTCAGCTCCCTCTCTAGTGCGACAACTCTATCAGAAAGTTCAGCAATTCTGTTGTACATTGGTAAAGTAACCTGCTCTGTAACCACCTTGGTTATCAATGTTGACATGCGCTCCACTATAACTCGTTCAAATTCATCGCGAATGACGCTCCGTATGTTGTCCAAATAACAAGTATCCTCCAGGCTCGAGTAATCTAGTGCAGCTGGTCCGGCGGCAGCGCCGGTCATCACTCTGCCCCTGCCGCGGTAGGCAGTGACATTATCGGTCTCACTGCCACTCGACATTGGGCTTATCTGTTGCAGGGTCCCTTTTTCTCGCACCCCGGAGGCGTGGGCAGCGCCTACTGGCGTGTTCGTGTTATTAGCCTTAGGCTGCTTGTTCAGGCACCCTGGACATTTCCAGAGATTTATTTTCTTCTCTTTAACCAAAGTGCCAAATCGTGTCTCCGATACATTGGCGCACTCCAAGTCATATGTTAGTGAACAAAGACTGCAACTCAAATAATGCTTTGAAGTTATTGTGCTTCGACAGCCTGCACATGAAAGTGATTTAGTCGTCATAATTGCGGACAGTAGCAAATTTGAATATTGTATGGGCTCAATTCAATGTTACTGCCAACAAAGTGCAAATCAACTCACGAACCTATTAATCCAATAGTAATCCAGGTAATCTGCGTATGCGCTCAAGTAACGCCACAGAATATGCACCAGTACTGCAAGCACCGGCGTTCGCTGCGAGACACACGAACGACACAGGCCCCGATGCGTTTCCAACAGCGACACAGACGACACAGTGT
Source organism: Crocallis elinguaria (assembly GCA_907269065.1). NCBI lineage: Eukaryota > Metazoa > Arthropoda > Insecta > Lepidoptera > Geometridae > Crocallis > Crocallis elinguaria. The sequence goes on along the minus strand of OU026071.1, from coordinate 16,861,568 downwards.
TTAGATCAGCTGTTAAAGCCACCTTCAATTCCAAAATAGTTTTGCAAATAACTTTTTATTAAAAGCGAATTGGTAAGATCCGATTTCACTACTTCATAACACGCACACTATCCTTTAAATATTAGCACTCAAACAACGTGAAGAACTACTTTTTACTTGATTTGTTATTATTTAAATTCCGAGCAAATATACGCGACTGCCAGCGCCAAATTATAAGTAGTATTATAGATTAATTTATAAAGTAAGTATGTATTGTCTAGGTTTTCCATATAATAATTTATTATTAATCGTATATGTCAGGGAATCAAGAATGCGATGCTAACTACCCATTCAATTTTATCGATATTATTCTGTTCAGTAGTAGTCGTACCACATCACTAAATTACGTCATCCAAATGATCGGCCAATTGCAAGCATAGAATATTACCTCGCCCCCTGCCCGCGCCGGTGAGATATTTTTGTATGAGGAATTGTGTTTATGAGCTATCAACAGGCTAAATAATCTGTGGGAGTAACGGATCGACGTGATTTTTGGCATAGGTATAGTTTATGGACCGGAGAGTAATATAAGTTACATTGTATCCCGTTAAAATGCACTGTTATTTGGGAACGCGGGTGAAAACCGCGGGCAGAAGCTTTTTTTTTATTTGCTAACGAGACGAGCTGGTCGTTTGCCTGATGGTAAGCATCACGCCGGCCCATAACAATTGCAGTGCCACCCAGAACTTTAAATCACAAAGGCCTGCGCGGCACTGCAGTGCACTCGTGACCCTGAGACATGGGGCTAGTGTGATTAAATATTTTTAAAGTGTTATCCAACACCAGCGGGATATTCACGTAAAAAAGTATACAACCTGAGTTTAAACTGGTATGGTAAAGGGGGTCAATGTACTCCTTGAGGTCAACAACATTTGTTTTAAGAGTTTTTGAAATACAAAATTTTTCATTGAAGAAAAGGCAATTCTACTACAGTACTTCCGGGCAGCCCTAGATCAGCTGATTCACTTGAACTATGTTGAACTTTGTCAAATGATAATGTAGACTAGAAGAGGCATCTTAGAAAATTTGACACGTCTAAATTATATTCTATATCTTTGTCGTGTTTTAATTTGAATAAAGACTAATGCCTTTTTTCACCAGTGGCACCTAAACAATCCCCTAACTACGGATCCCTTAGCGTAAGACGTCACCTAAATTTTCACCGTGCTAAGTGACAGGTTGTTAAGCGACACTTATGTAGGTGACAGTGGCGAAGAATGCACAGTGAAAATGAAAATTATGTTAAAGGTAGAGTTAGGTGATACCTTACGCTAAGGGTTCCGTAGTTTGGGGATTGTTTAGGTGCCACTGGTGAAAATGGGCATTATTGTTTTAGAGTTAGTTTAGGTTTGTGAGTTGTCATAATAATATGTAACACAATCATGGCCACGTCATTCTTTACCATGAAGTATATCCTAGTGAACTGGCCCGCGACGCTCGCGTACGCGTTCATCAGTATGAACCAGTTGTTGACGACGGTCAGCTCGAACAGAGTGACTCCACTTGTGATTAGATTCTCGAAGTTGTTCAGATAGTAGTAGCCGAGAGCAGTGGACCCGTTGAGGGAGTACTTGTAGAAGTCTTCTACTGTTGTGTTACTGTGGAAAAATAATGAGTAACTTTAAATATTGTAGCTACCGAAGAAAGTAGATACTGCCTACAGTTTTCCACACCCTAAGAAGTTACTGAAGTCTTCCACCCACTAAATCAAATCAAAATACTTCATTTTACACCAGTCTTGACAAATTAGCCATAGTTACAGATCTTAAAACAAAGTACAAAGGGTTCTTATCGTTTAAAAGCGATCTGTTCCAATCAATCTTTGGAGTGGATGGAAAGTTAAAAGGCAACTTTCAATGTGGGACTCAAAAAGTTAGCCAATTTTTTAGTACGTGACTCATTGAGGTCGCGTCACTAACCATACTCACAAGCGAGATTGCAGTTCGGCGTCGCGAGTAACCATTGTTTACTAACAACTTGACTAACTTTTTGAGTTGCAGCCGAACCGGAACGGCATTTTACAATGTTTCTAACACTAACAATCATGATTAATATCCTCCTCGTCGGCTCCTGAGCTTCTACTTCAATCAACACAAGTAAATACATTAAAATAACTTACACGCAGCAATTCCTCAGCTCGTATCCAGAGAACAGCTCCATGCCAACGATGGCGAAGAAGAAATACATAACCAGCATCACGCACCCCGCCGAGGACATCAGCGGGCTCAGCAGCACCAGCGTGCCGAACACGTCGCGGTAGCGCTTCTTCAGCTTGTACAGCCGCATCAGGCTGGGGACCAACGGTTACTGGACTATGGATCGCTTGCGAGGTTTTAGTTGCTTTGGTTAAATTGGGATGTTGCATGCAACACAAAATACATAATTTCTGTCTTTACACAGTTTGGGGATCACGTAAATACAAGAAAAATGAAATTCACGAAAAATATTTAATTCCCACAAAGATTGCATCTAAAAGTTATTTCTTTTATCATGAAAATTTAAATGATACCTACCTTCGGATTTTTTACATTGTAATGAATAAACAATAAATGACAACTATGTACTAAAACGCTTTTTCACGCCCAAATCAATAAAATGCGAGTTTTTCGTACAGCTTTACTGCCCGCGTAGAACAAGTGACGTCAGATGTACTGTCCAATTTGTATGGGGCGTTTTAGCGCTCAGTAGATACGTCCGACTTTGACTGTCAGTTTTGACGTTTCTAGCGTTAGATTTCCAGTTTTTTCGATATAGACATTTGATTCTCATGTCCTATAACTTTCATAGTTCTTTGATAAAAATGCAACTTGGACATCATTGATCATTGTCCAAGATCATTCTTTATGAGTGGAATGCACCGCACCGCTAAGATGGCCGCTATATTCAATTTTAAAAATGGCGTTTCAAAAAGTGTTAAAAACAAATAAGAAATGGTCAATTAGCAATATTCACTGTTCTGTTCTGTTTCTCCACACTGGTCTCTAAGCACATTCCTCATCAAATCATCAGTTACAAATCCAATTATAATATTCATTAGGTACCTACAAATGAAGTTTTTGGTAACTGTTCCTTTCCTCCCGCGTGCATCGAGCTGAAAGGTCCCCCGGCACCAAGTAAAAACTGGTTAGTCAGTAGTCTACATTGGGGCAACACTCAGGAAACTTATAGTTGCCATTTTATGTTCTGGACTGACTTACCGCAGCGGTCGGAATATGACGACAATGAACAGCGTGGGCGCTATCGTCAGCAGAACTGCTCCCATCAGTGCTAGCAGGGTGACGCTCAGGTCAAACAGGTTCCATCCACTCTCCAGGTATGCTGACAGCCCTGCTGCCATCATACGCATGGCTGCTTCAACCAAGAATACTGGAAACAATATATACCATTTGGAATGTGTACCATTTGGGTTGGATATTGTTTGAGAGGCCAATTAGTAGTTCCAAGCAGTACCAACGCGTGGACAGAGTCCTAGATGGTTCCTTCAAAAGAGCACCTACCTACAGTAATGCTTGCAAAATACTCATAAACGTATTTTACTAAACAGATTTTACCCAATACCATCCCTATTAATGAGTCCTATAGACCATTTAGCCCATTTCATAACTTTCAAAAATAAATCAAGAACACCTTCAAAAAATGAGCCTTCGCAAAAAGCACTACATTTTTTTTAATCAAGACCTATTCTAATAAACGGGAATTAAAAGAATTTGTCATAATATACTAACAGTCATCAGTCTGTAATTTCAGTAAAACAATGCCCTTATATCAAGTTATGTGCGGATAATTCACACTCGCTCTAAAACGGTGAAGGAAAACATCGGAAAACCCGCATGTTCAAGAACCACAAAAATTCGAGGACATGTGACATCCACCAAGCCGCACTGGGCCCGTGTGGTCGATTATGGCCAATAACTCTCTCTCTGAAAGAATACCGGTATCCCAGCAGTGAGAGCGTAAGAGCTGTGCATTTAATGTCCAATAAAGCTTTAGCCACGAAGATCTATCTGCAAATCCTACTAATATTATAAATGCGAAAGTGTGTTTGTTGGTTTGTCCTTCTTTCACGCAGTAACGGAGCAACGGATCGACGTGATTTTTGGCATAGATATAGTTTATGAACCGTAGAGTAGCATAGGCTATTTTTTATTCTATTTTTATTATTGTGGGAACGTGGGTAAAAACCGCAGGCAGAAACTAGTAATAAATATAAACTAGTTAGGAGGGCACTCACGCGAAAGGAATAGCCACGTATCCCACGAGGCACACAGCAGCCGCGCGCTGTCCTGCAGGTCTCCCGCGGCCTCGCACACGCGCAGCACCATAGACACGCCGTTACCCACGATCAACGCATCTGAAGAACATCAAATGAGAAATGGTATAGAAGATAAGGTTCTATATCGTGTACAGGCATGATGATAACAAAATCAAAAATTACTTGATTGTACACCACTCTTGATGAATTAGCTACAGTAATCTCAAATCAAATCTCTCTCGGAATCTCAAATCAAACCTCAACAAAATCTCTTCTAGTCAACCTCCTTCCAGGCATCTGCTGTGTATGGTCCTATCCAGTGTTAATCTTTGATTGTTTTACTTCAATTCGCTCATATACTCCAATTTTACCAGTCTAAACATACTTAGGGTCGATCTTTCAATAGTCAGACAACGTCCTGTTAGACAATCATCTAAGTACGTGGTGAAGACAGACGTAAATATATTTTATGCCATTCTAAATATATAAACCTTAGTAAGCTAAAGGTCCATAAATTTCGAATAGAAAGGCCCGAAAAACACACTAAAAACACGAAAATTTATTGATTTTGAATTTTGCAATCAGTTCGTTAACGTGCAATTGAAATAATGCACCTTCTGCCCTTAGACTGGTAAAATTGGAGTAAATGTGGGATAGAGAAATGCTAGAAATAAGATATTAATCATGACAATACGTACAAATAAGGTACTCAAAGTACGGCCACCGTACAGCAGCAGTGGCTGCTCTGCCCACGGGCTCCAACACCGACCGGGAGTACCACGGAGCCCTGGCCTGCTGAGGCACCCAGCGCAGCGCGAACACTTCGTACAGATTGGCGAACTCCGGCCGAGAGAGCCCCCCGGAGCATGACTGGTTGAGTTGCTTGAACATTAGGTATACGTCGAGACCGCCTGGAACGAGATAAATAAACATTTTGGTAGATACGAACACAGGTGGGCCACTGCAGAGGAGTCTTTATCAATTAGATAATTCATTTCCTTCAATTTTGTAACGAGGTCAATTAATTTATCCTTAAGTTTATAGCTCTAGGCGCAACTTTAATGTGGTGCATGGAGCCTAACAGCTCAGGAACCTCCTGGCGACTACTAAATTTTTAATGTTTAATTGTCATTAGAATCATTGCAAAAACTATTTTCTAAAAAAGAATGCCGAGACGAGTTTGTTGCCCTTCTTCTTGCTCGATCTATACCAATTTGGAACGGGCACGGTGGATTTCTGGAAGGTTCGTTGACTTTGAGCACGGATTTGATGTCTTTGTCATTTATTATGTTCTGATAAAAACAGCGTTAGTTTCAGTCTGTGATTCGGGTAGACGAACGTTACAGAGACCCGCTGTTAGAGCCGTTTATTTTAACCTTCGTAAGTGCTCCGTTGGGGCCTATATGAGTAACGCATTTTGAATTTGAATTTGAAATAGTCGTACTGTAATGCGGTGCGTAATGCCTCATCAGGCCGGCGAAGTGTCGCAGCTTGACGGCGAGCGGCGCGCGGCGCGACACCAGCAGCCTGAACGCGTGTCGTGTCGCGTGGCGGCGGTGCAGCAACAACGCGCGACACTTCTCACGCTCTATCCTTGTGAAAGTTTCGTATACTACGGCTAACATCTGGAAAAGGAAACGAAACGTTAGTGATCATTATTTTGTATTCGCTTCTGCGGCTTCGCCCGCGTTGTATATATCTTTACAGACACTTTATAGACTTTTTATTATACACACTCAAACTTTCGCATTTATAATATTAGAAGGATATACTAGCTCCTGTCCACAGGTTCGTGTTATTCTGATCTATAAATTATATTACTGTAAGTTTCATCAAAACTCTTTCAGTAGTTTTTGCGTGAAAGCGTAACAAACATCCATCCATCCATCCTCACAAAATTTCGCATATACAATATACTAGCTTCTACTCGCGGTTTTAACCCGCATTCCCACAGGAACCGTGCATTTTTCTTGGATAAAAAGTAGCCTATGTTACTCTCCGGCCCATAAACTGCCAAAAATCACATCGATCCGTTGCTCCGTTACTGCGTGAAAGAAGGACAAACCAACAAACACAGTTTCGAATTTATAATATTAAAAATGATAATATTAAAATAATAATGTATTAGTAGGATTTATTTAGGGCGAAAGGTATATTGTATTTAGATTTACAGATTTACATAATCCATAATTTTAAGAGATATTATGAAAATGAAAGTGACAAATTAAGTGCTTGAGGATTCGTACATAAAAATACGAGCTATGCTATGCCACTGTGTGGTCTGAGTAATTTAATACATACTTAAACCAAAAATTTACTAACTACGACCTAAAAACTAACACAGTAAAATATAAAGATAAAAAGCAATTAATAATAAATAATTAGTCTGCTCAATCAATAATTATGCCAATACTTCTTTTTGCAAACGTGGCTACGTAACCAACGATCACTTACCAAATTCATAAGAACGTATAGAACTGTGATGATGTAAAGAATGAAGAACACTGCGTACCATTTGGATTTGGCATAAGACGGCATCATCACGTCTGGGAAACTGAAAAAATAAAAAGTGAATTAAAACATTGTTTATGTTCATGAAATAAATATAACAGTTCTAACGAGGACTTATGAAATTTAGCACTTTAACTATTAATAGTGTTATATCATCTAGTCCTTAATGTTGTTGTGTTGCAACTTGCAATGTAGAAATATTCATGGAACTAAGCAAAGATAGAGGCCCAAGCATTTTCATATACGTTAGACCCCGGTATTATTTCGATCTCAGAAATAAGAAAAGCATATGAAAGTAGAACACAAGTTCAACAAACTAAAATTGGTCTCAACAAAAACAATAATGAGAAATAAAACATTCTTACTAATGCCATTTTTAGTCATATTAACATAACAAAAGCATAAAACAAGACTTACTTAGCGGTCGTCAGCAGAACGAACATGCTGACAAAGGAATCGCTGATAGTCTTGAAGTGTCCATTGTCAATGTGCTCGGAAAAGAGATAGTATCCGAGCAACGAGTACGTTGCCACGAAGAACATGAGTAAACCTGTAAAGGACGATATTGTACATATATTACAATCATAGATCTTTATTAAGCATTGTGGCAAATTCTAATTAAACAAATAATATTGATAAAACTTAAATAGTCGATTATAATAATTTGCCTACTGTAATCTGTAAGATAATTTAGTATAAAAAAATCCTTGTGATAAATTTTTAACTCTTGATTGTCTCATTTACAGTAATTTCATAAAAAATCGTGTTCACCTAGCTTTCTTACCTGGATGATATTGTAATTTCATAAAACTATTGAACAAAAATGAAACTAATGAACATTTGAAATTGGAGTAGGTACCTACTCTTATGAGATCATACATGGTGACGGTGTAGCATGCGTCTACTCAGACAAACTGCCAAAAAATCCAAAGTCGCTTAGCCCCTATGTAGATGTTGGTTTTCCTTAAAAGTAAAAAGACTTAGCTCACCTAACATATCAATAATAGGCGGCAGACTCTGCAGGATCTGCCGTATAAACCGGCGCACGCCACCGCAGTGCCGCGTGTCAACTAAAAAGATAGGCCGTAGGGCCCGCGTCACTCGGAAGTGACTGGACTGCCGGCATAGTACCACGACCGCTTCTAGCACCATTATAAGGAGGGTTATACCCTGAAAGTAGAAATAGATGACATACAATAAGAACGAATACACACAACAGACATATAATATGCACTTAAGATCTTTAAATGTATATTTAAAGATCTTAAGTGCATATTATATGTCTGTTGTGTGTCTGTAGGTATCTACTCTCCAGGTGAAAATTAAAGTGTCTCCCGGCCTAACCACTCTTGAGATATAGTAGGGTTAGCATATTTACTATCTTCGACAACATCGTGACTTAAGATCAGTTGAAATAATGGTCAAACGCTAGTCGCTAACCTACCAAAGTAAAAAAAGTAAAGAATCTATTCTTTGTATTATGATTGATAGAGTTGGGTATCTTAATTTCTTCATGAGAAAAACAATAAATGAAAGGTATGAAACTAACCGTACCATAGTCTTGTTGTCAGTTTACTTTGAAAATCTGATTTGCCTTCCCAACCGTTCCTATCAGTGTCGGAAATACTTGTACTATTGTTACCTTGATCATGGTCCGCTTGTGTTTGAGGATGGTGCTCCATCCGATCCACTTGAGCTTCAGGTGCAGCTCTATTCCGATCACAGCTAACGCTAGCAGTTCTATCGTGCCGTGAGCCCATACTGGGAGCTGAAATATACAACATTAGTACTCAATTTTATTATACCAGGATCTGAATGCGTCACATGTTCTATCTACTGCTCTATCTAAATAATAATTAAGTACTTAAGAGTTGTTATTTCGGAAGTTAGTTAAGATTTCCCTGATATGACGGTAAATATTGACTTTCATTATGAGCTCTTTTGTTGTTGGAAAGATAAATGATGACGGTAGAAGTTATATTACTTTCCTACAATACCACAGTTGCTGCCTTACGTGAGGTTATAGAAGGAGCCAACTATATAGACAAAACAACTTCCACGAGCGCCCACATCAGGTCAGCCACTTCACATGAAAGTAGTTTTTGCTAGATATGGGCCTACTTAAAACGGGTGTTAGTATTCGTGTGCCTGATTCTCTGAGTCCTGATCATCTTATCCGTCAATGTCCTAAGTCTGGGTTCGTACTGCATGGTAAACGACAATCAGCGCTCTTGAGCTAGCTACCAAGCACCATTTTTAGAACTAATTACCTTCTAGGTTCGCGCAACGTTTGGTGAAGGTATACTGGTCGTTTAAGACCAAGACCATGGTCCTTCAATAAAAAAGAACTTTCTGATCTCTGCTCTGAGCACTGAGGGTCGCACTAGCATTTGGCCACAACAGCTCAAAGATGGTATTGATAAATCGAGTATTATCGCTTACACGCAACCATAGGTTTACTGGTCTATGCGCTTACCTCAAATGTAGGCACAGCAGGATCTTCAGAAAATGCTAAAAAGATGAGCACCAGCGACGCTAGTAGGTCCAGGCCATGGTACCATGGATTGTGCACCCTCAGGTAAGCCGGGAGCTCCTCTGGGCTGGAGGGGTGCGAGTCAAACTTCTCATTATTGAGGCCTTCCTGGAAATAATGGCAATTTTCGTTATTTGACTTAAGGATGATGGTTTATTTTTTAAGTAGGTACGAAAAGTTTGTCGTGAGGTAATAAACATCTTGACTAACTTCCTTGTGGGATACTACAACATCAAGCCTCTTTGAGACACTCAATATGAATAGTCTGCTAGTCTAGATGAGAGAGCATTTAGTAGTGTTAACATTACCAGACTTTCATATTTATATCCTAAATATTTCGACACCAGGATTCGAAAAAGAGGGAAGGATGATGAACCCTCCTTCGTTTTCATGTTATAAGGTTAACTAGAAGATTCGATGGAAGGCTCCTAAGTAACATTCCATACACAATTACACAGGCTTCTTCAACTATTGAGTACGACAACAACCTTCGAGAAATTCAGGTTTTACCGTTGTCTGTTTTTCAAGTCAATCCAATAGCATATCAACCTTGATAGGTTGATATGCTATCCTGCTGATGAAGGATATTCAAAAAGCTGCAAGGGTTGAAAACGAGTACCTCTAAATAAATGGCCGCCTCGTGGTAGTTCATCTCCCAATGCTCGTCTTCAGACATATGCAGGCCGGTGTGGAGCGAGGACCGGCTGCCCATGTCCAGGGTCCCAGTGTCGCCGCCGCCGCCATCTGTGCCCGTCCGAGTGTCTGCAGTGCAGATAACTTTGAGTGAGTACTGGAGTTGATGACTGGCTGTCATTTTAACCGACAGCCCAAGGAAAGGAAGGTAATATTTTTTCGAACGTATTACCTAATGTATGTCTATTTGGTAGGCTCTATAATCATTTGATTCGTTTGGGGTGCTTTGCATGAAACACAAATACATACAGCATACTGTGGTTATATACGCTCAAGAACATCGCATATAAAAATAACACACAATAAAATAAAATTCACAAAAAATATATAATTTCCTCGAAGAAAGTTTCCCGCATTCAACGATTTTTTTTATCATCCAATAGTATTTAAATTAATCAGATTATCTACATTGCCAAAATCAATATAATGCATGTTTTTAGCTTCACGGCCCGCGCATCATATATATGACGTCACAGACCAATATAGACCTTTGATTCTCATGAGCAAACGAATTTATTGACATCATAAAAAATGGGGTCAAATACTATAATGTGGGAGTGATATAGGATATAATTTCTTTTCAGTTTTTATAACGCATCGTGTTTATTTTAATAATTCACAATTTCTTCTTGTTAGTTAAACTTGTAGGAGTTTCAAGTGGCTCCGCTATGGATATATGCTCTCTGTGTCTACAGACCATGTTGCACTGGACAAATTGAATTGCAAAACAGGTTTATTTTTTAATAATCGTGACTAAAATAAACACAATTCTGAATTGGTACTCGGGCTCTCACTTAGTGATGTATTCCACGAACGCGAAATTTACAAATTGACAGTCAAGTTAGTAAAGCCAACTTTCGACTTTTGGGTTGCCGGAATGAAGCAGGTCACACGCGACGACAACTATTTGTCCTTCTTTCACGCAGCAACGGAGCAACGGATCGACGTAATTTTGGCATAGATTGTAGTTTATGGACCGGAGAGTAACAAAGGCTTTTATCCCTGAAAATGCACATTCCCTGTGGGAACGCGGGTAAGGTCGCGGGCAAAAGCTAGTGATACATAACTGTCCATGATGGTCGAGCAGGTTGTGTATAAATAAGTACCTACCATGTTTAATTCAGAGCTGTGATTCTTTTTGGAGAAATAAATAAGTATTTAGTGTTCTGCGCATATTTAGCGTAAAAGCTACGCGCATTTTAGTTTCACGAGTTCTTTACCTAACTTATCGCAAAGTCGGTAAATCATCAAAGTGGTGTAGGCGCCTACTTTATTAGGGCCGGGCTAGTTGTCCAGGGGCGGCTAGACTGGCGAAATGCCATCTTTCCGTAGGCAAAAAAGCCATAAAATATTTGTCTCTTTCCTTTTTGTTTTTGTTCTTCAGACCTGACCAGAAAACGTACAATTTGTGATTTTTATTTGTCTCTTTCCTTTTAGTTTTTGTTCTTCAGACCTGACCATAAAATGTACAATTTCTGATTTTTATAAAAACATTTTTTTCCATGCTAATTTGGTTTATCCTTCTTTTACGCAGCAACGGAGCAACGGATTGACTTTTAGAGATAATGACCGAGTAACATAGGCTATGTTATTCCGGCCCATAAACACTTTTTTCCGGAAAAATAGACGATTCTTGAAATGAATCTTTACTTAGTTATGTTTCAATCAAAAGGATGACTGCGATAAGTCCAGCCACATACACTTTAATCTAATAGTTACTATAGGTAATTTCAGAATGGTGCACAGGATTATTTTTAACCGACTTCAAAAAAAAGGAGGAGGTTCTCAATTCGATTGGTATTTTTTTTTATGTTTGTTATTTACCTCATTACTTCGTCCGTTATAAACCTATTTTGAAAATTCTTTCTTTATTGGAAAGGATATTATACTTTCTGTTCCATAGAAATTTTATCAAAATCGGTTCAGTACTTTGGTTTTTAAATCTAAATAACCGAGAAAAATTATATCATCCAAGTAAACAAAATTGCTTTTTTACTACTTAGTGCATGTTTTCATAGCTGATTTTTCGAAGTCGGTATTTTTTATGTTATCTACTTTTGTTACATCGACTTGTTATTTTTGGTTTGAAAACTTAAATCAAATCTGTTCTGACAGTCATAGAAGTAGAACATATTCAAGCGTTTATAAACTAGCTACCATCCCTCAAACTGTAAATCTGTCGGCAAGCACCTACAGACAAGATCCGATAAAGATCAAACGCTAAAGTTTTTTTAGAAAAAAGTATATCCACAAACCTTCGCAACAATTCTTCTCCATCAAATCTAAACACACCACTTTGTAGAAATACAGAAACCATACTACCACACTCTTGTGCCCGCACAACGCATATCTACATACATAATACACACATGCATAATACATGTGGCCTCAAATCCGCGAATTTCGCTCATTCTGAAAGGAAATGAGTCATTTATTCATTAATAATTCACCTCGTTAAATGTAATTATTAATGAGTAGGTATTACATTAAGTTATCTATGGTTACGCGTGTTATGATAAACATCTTGTTGTATATCAAGGGAGTTACAGTAAGAGCTAAGAAAGCTAATTTCCAAATCAGTAGAAGTATACTGATTTATACGAACTGAAAATTGTCTTGTGGTATAAATGAATAATAAGTTCTCTACACAAATTAAAAAAAAACATTTTATAAAGAATATTGTCTTTATTTTTTATTGTTGATTGTACCTACTTATATGGAAGAAAGCTCAAAAATGGATCGTCAGATTTTCCCCAACACACAGACAAACAGACATCGAGATTAAAAGAAAAGCTTGTAAAGATACATTAATAATCAGATCACTTTATTACCTATGCAATGTCTAAGGGTCAGGCCCTGTATTTAAAAGGAATCAGAAACTACGAAGACCGCGGGTCTTTCGACACAAAAACGAAAAAACAATTAGCATTATCAGCAAGAAAATACGGTAAGTAGTAAATCCGCCGATCTGATACAAGCAACCGTTGGAGGATTGTAATCTAGTAAAGGTATCTAGTCGCCGAGCACTTCTGTGCGAAGTTATGCTAAGGCTCTAAGCTGAGCGCGTCAAATACCACCTTCGACTACATCGATCAGGTATAAAGAGGTCAAACACAAATAGAGTAAGTAGGTAGGTCACCTGCTCATAAGGTAACAATTTTTAGCGAGCTAGCTTAGGCATTTCCAGAAAAATTTGCTTCGTAGGACATTTTCTAGTGCTCTTTGGCTAGTTACCACCCTCAAGTTGAGAGCCAGTTCTCTAGGTTTACCATTCACCAACTCCGACCACACGTCTCCATGGTGTGGCCGGCGCGGGGTAGGAAAAACTAGCTATAAAACATACCTATAAAACGTATAACATCTCGCACATTCCTCACAGAGTTCAACCACTTTTCAACCTGCATCATTTTCGGAAACTTTTATCTACAACACTTTTGAAATAACCCTTTTATCGTGGCATTTTTTACGACGCTTTATGAAAATAGCCTTTTATAAGGCTGCCAGTTACGAAATGAAAAGAAGCGCCTGTGCCAATGTTTAAACAGTTTGTAAACAATGTTTGGTGTAGCTGCTGTTGAGATAAGGTTAATGTAGGTAATGATAACATCTAAGTGGTTATTTTTGTATATTTTTAACACTATAATTTTTTTAACTAGCTCGTGTAACTGCTGGGAACCGCTAACCGCAAGAGGCGAGTACCGGATCCAAGTGGCATTCTATGAGGGAAGGTGGAGGCCTATATTTAGCAGTGCTTATGGTGGTATGGGGCCTCTATGGTCTACCGAGTACCAGCCAATGATAATTATGATAAAGCGTAAAAACTCGAGCTAATTATAGCTCGAGTTTTTACGCATTATTTAGCAGCATTTAGCATATTAATGCTTCACCCATTAGGAACTCAAATCAGGCGACGATAGCACTAAAACCAGTATAAACCATGCAAGCATTTTAAAGTATTATGATTATTGATTACAGACCAGCGCTGAACAGCCTGCGTTCAGTGCCGGTCGTACACATGAACGGGAAACATGTCAATAAGGGACTGAGATAGAACTGAGGGTGGCATTCCACTCATCAAAGACCTTTGTCCAAGGTGCATTCGATTAAAGAACTTGGATGACTTCATCAAATCACCTAGGAACACCGATATTTGATCAAAGATTATGACCACAGATCTTAAATCTGTGATTATGACAATAGCAGCACATAAGGCCGAAATTCATCCATTTTTTCTAACTAAGCAAAATAGGTATTGTGCCCAGTAGGTTACTGTGCAAAATATAAAAAAATCTTGGACAAAGATCTTGGACGAGTGGAATGGGTTCCTGTCTAAGTTTGAAAGTCCTGTCAAAGAAATAAGGGACACATTGCAGAACTTGGACCAAGATCTTTGATGAGTGGAATACCGGCCTAAGGCAATCGGCCGCGGCGGCCAAGTTCAATTACGCTTACTGTTCTGTGGCTTACCTACGAACTAATCCACTACGCGTCGCTAAACAAGTAACGCCTCGGCAAATCGTTTTGCAAGGGGGCTTGACGTAGCAAAACCAGCGACGGCCTTGCACTTCACCTCTCAAGGCCAGCATAATTCACACTCCTTCCACAAGTCCCATAGTTTACCTAAGAGACAGTGTCCCAACTCCACATAATTGGAAGCCAGTTTTATATTCGACTAGATAAAATGGGAGTAACTCTTAGGGGCACTTTAGGCGCTCAAGCAAACGTACGTTTGCTTGTCAGAATAACAACGCTTTTGCGTCAAGCGTGCGTGCAAACATGCGTTTTTAAATAAAAATGAAAAGCACGATAGCCCCGCTCCTGTGTATCTCGAATTCAAAACCCTTTCGGGGGCTTTCGGGAGTGTAGTAGAGCGACCATTAAAAGTTTACCGTCTCCACCCTCGACCCTATTGTAACATATAATATATGGTCAAGCGCGAAGATTAAAAACAAAAATGAGCCGTGAGGGAACGGTTGTAGCCGCAAAGGGTTCCCGACTGTATAAATATTTGCATTCTACTTTTATTTAATTTTGTTTCATGTTTGGTCGCTTCGATCCACGGTATACCTGTCGCCCTAATTAGCCTTCAACAGGAAAGGGTCATCGCGTACCTCAATGTGGGTTTAGAGGTCTGTCCTTTCCAACTCTTTTTGTACCTGGTAGTTTGAGAGGCGTTATCTATATCTATATCCTACCTTAGTCAAATTTATATAGCACCCAAAAATGGAAGATATGAAATAAAACGCACAAATAACATAAATATAGCCAGGCGCCATCAGCTAGTCCTGACATTACACAAAATCTGTACATGAAAATGCCCCTAAGCACTTAGCACATTCTGTGCTAATCAGACAAAGCCGTATACAAAACCAATACATCGGTGCCGTTCGTCGTTGGGACATCGTGACTCTTGTGTCACAAAACGTACAAGTCACACTAAAAACAGAGAGAGAAAAGGGAGAGTCTTTTGAAACTGTCTGTGATATTTCTTTGACGTGCTTGACGTAGGCTTACGTGACCATTTAGCAAACAATGTTAAACGGTAGTTTAGTTAAACTGACTACAGACTAGCCTTAGCCATGCGGATCAACTTGAAAACTAGCAGTCACGTGGTATTGCTGCCCACTTATTCTGCTAAAAGTTATACCACGTACGAGAAATTGTAGAAAAAATGTTGAAATAAAAATGTACATGTTTTTAACCAAATCCTGGAAGGCCACACAACAATGTGTCATGTGTGAACCGCCTAACGCCCTAAACACAACCTTCAGCAACCTAACAACATTAGCCACATACCTATCCATTCCAACCACATTAGCCGAAGCGAATTAATTCCATGCTGTCGGCGCCATTGTATTTGGAAAGGGGGGAAGACCGAGGTCAGACGCTTTATTGAAAGGGGGAGGTCAGTCGGCCCTTCGTTCAAAATACCTTTTGTTTACGTATCTGTACCTCATTTGGATTCAAGGGATCTCTGGGACCTTACGGATTATACGGGCTTCGGTTCGTTTGTAAACACATGATCGATTGCCGATTTCATTATTGTTAAATTGATTTGTGATTATGTTACAGCGTACCGGTAGGTATATAGTATGTACGGGTATCTACCCGTACATACTATATACCTACCGGTACCTTATGGCTTAGAAAAATGTTTGTATTTTTTTTTCAGTCGTTAATTGGCATCATGCAACGTTGCTTACCAACGGGTGAGATATGGCGGTCAAACGTAAAAAAAAATGCAAAATTTCGGCTCAATCGAACACCGGGAAGTGAATCTTTATGTAGCTTGCAAGATTTGATCCATTACAAACAAAGCAGGTTAAATAGAAGCTTTTAAAAAGAAGCAGAGGTACACTCGAAAGTCGACAAAAAATAGAAAGAAATAGAAGTAGTTATGTTGAAGTTTGCATACGAAGCTGAAGACTCAACACAGCCAGCTATTAGTCTACAGTAGTAGGTACTAGACTCTAAGGTACGTGTCATGCGGTCATGCCATCACCCCACTTCGTGTTACTTTCGCGGATAGCTGTCCACGACCTTGAAATGTCGTGCTTTCGCTGCAATTATGTGTTGCAACAGCCACTGTGACACAATACCTACTGTTGGGTATCTTTATGTTCTCTGACTGACAATGCTCCGCGGAGTGACGGGCCAAGGTAGAGATGATAATATAAAGACAAATATAGATTTCTAAGTGATTTTTATCTTTGGTTTGCTTATATATAAGCGATATTTTTGTTTTAATGGTGAACGAAAGATGAGTTGATGATTAATTGGTAATTGCTGACGATGTCGATGTAATACTACTAACATTATAAATGCGAAAGTGTGTTTGTTGGTTTGTTGGCTTATTGGTTTATCCCTCTTTCACGCAGTAACGGAACAACGGATCGACGTGATTTTTGGCATAGATAGTTTAGGGACCGCAGAGTAACATTTGCTACTTTTTATCCCGGAAAATGCACGGTTCCTGTGGGAACGCGGGTGAAAACCACGGGTAGAAGCTAGTGTAGTGATACGTGAAAGTTTAGGTTTAACCTATTTCAGTAGCCAGGTGGATACTGACAGCTGACTCCTGAAAAGGCGAGGTTTCAAATTCAACTCGTTTTTTATTACAAGCTTCAACATATTTGCAACATTTACAGATTTTAGTCGTGATTTTTTGTCCAAAAATTTGTCCTATTGCAAGGCATTGGTTGGTTGCGAGCATACATGTGAAAGAGGTAGGTAAGTATGTAGTGTAAAGACACTCGGAGACTCATTTCTTTACTCCATGATAGCCCTGCTGGTCTACAGGACCTATGAGCCTTCAAAAAACTAACACCAAGAGCTGGCCACTGTGGCTGGTCGTAAGAAAAAAAAAGAATAAATTACAATAAAATTAAATTTATATCAATTTGTAAAGAAGAGGTCGTTCAACTCACATGCTTTTAACTTATACCACTGATCCCTTAATGTATAGTACACTTTATCAGTCATATACACAGCTTTAGCCATTTTTAACACTAATTATCATAAAAATAAAGAAAAACTTTCGTCACATTCTTGCTTTGAGCCATACAATGTACAGCGCTATTGCAGTTGATCAGACATTGCAGAGATACTCAACATTTTTCCTCGCCTTTTTACTAGGTTTTCAAAATTCTACCAGTTCTTTATAAAAAAACATTCTATGATTATACAAATATGTTTTTAGAACGATTTGTTTTTCTTACGTGTATTAATAATATTCGTGTAGGTAAAGCCCTGAACTATCAACTATTAATACTAACACTAATCAAGAAGAATAGAATAGAAGCTCATTGGTAACGAGACAAATGACTCGTTAGTTAGCAAGGCTAAATACCCTTAAGGGAAAACGAGTCGTTCATTTCTCCATACAACCGTATTTGGGTTATTACTCCACTACTTGACGTTTTAAGTCCAAAATTAAGAATAATATCGATTTATCTCTTCATTATCTAGGTTGATCTGCTAATTATACAGAAAAAAAATAAGTGGCTTAAAAGTAATGAGCCTTCAAACATCTGTATTTTAGCACATATTTTAACGCAAGTTTGGACGTAAATAAATTACAAAAGAACTAAGAAAACTCAAAAATAAAGAACATAGTAACAAGCTTTAGTTTGTCGACATTTCAAATAACTTTGGTTTGACTAAATACATTTAGTAGTTTTGCCGTAACACCCCAAGTACCAGAAGCCAATTCGTACATTTTTGCGCGCCGATTTTCGAGTCGAACCATCGCGCGTCTCACGGAAATTTTACCACCCTGGCGGGGAGAGGAGGGAAGTGTCTCACGCACACTACAGTGCCCGCTGTGTGCTGCTGTGCCATTTCAAAGTCACGAAACACCGCGATGTTTGTGACAAAGTACTGTCTCGCACCAGACGCGGTCGACCGGCCGGTGCGTGCGGCGGCATCCTATATAATTTGTGGGCGGCATTACGAACAAGCAAAGGTCAAGGTGATCGACCGAAGACGTAAAACGATATGCGTATTATCATAATTGTGTTCTATGATAATGCCACCGCCCGCTATATTGGATTCAGATTTCTTTGCCTAAATTGGATGTTTACCTATGCTTGTGAATTTGGACTTTGCTGCGTTAGAGAAGTGTTCTGTGTTTATTTTTGACTTCAGTACAACAATGGCTAAATCGTATTTTTGTAATAATATTACCTACCTATATCTTTTTCAAATACTAATAAATAGAAATCTATTAATAGAATTTAAGTAAATAGATACTTATCTATTTACGTAGAAACCTACCTATTATTATTCGATTTGTTATTATTACATATTGTGTTAGCACAAAACCAACTTTTAGACTCATGTTTAGCTAGACAGTGTCTAAATAAAAACGTCTATAAAATGATCTATACAAATAAATAAAATTGAAGTATCTGTTTGTAATATCAAAAATATAGCTTTTTTTACTAAATGCATTTGAAAGTATACACGGTACCTACCAACAAAAACACAATTTTTAATATTTTTGTCTGTCTGTCTGTTTGTTTGTTCCGGGTAATATCCGAAACGACTGGACCGATTTTGACGGGACTTTCACTGGCAGATAGCTGATGTTATAAGGTACTCCTACATTATTTTGGAAAAACAACTAGGGTTCCGCACAAAAAAAACCCATGAACCCAAAAAGTCCGCGCGGGTGAAACCGCGGGCAGCAGCTAGTTATGATATAAAATGATTGTGGTTGCTCATATTTAAACACGTGAGTAAGCCATGATTGGGAGTTAGACGCTGTTTAACACATGTTTAGGGTGTGTTTTTAGTAAGACTAAGACCGATATACGGTGTTATGTTGTAAGTACTTAGGTAGGTACTTATGTACTTACTGATAACTGAGTAGGTACGTACCTACTTATAACCACAGAATAGATAATAGCACAAGTCTATAACCTACCTAGTAAGTACATACGTACCTACTTGAACTAAAACCGCGTTACCACAAAAACTATTTTTAGACGCTGTTTAGCTAAACAGGCGTCTAAAAATAGTTTTTGGTGGTTTTGTCTAGCTAGACAGTGTCTAAAAGTTAAACAACGCTACTGTTATAACCATTACTTACAAGAATAAATGAAACAGCTTAAATCACATAATATTGTTGTATTTCCAATAATTCACTTCAAGTTGACTAGGCAATTGACTCTAAGTGCCCATTCCAAAGATTTAGTCCGGTTGAGAAGAATGGGCAAGAAACTCATCGGAACTTGTTTTGTAATTCATATTCAATACACGACAACATATTCAGTAGGTAATTACATAAGTACACTTTTGATATATTTTAGCACATTAATTTTACCTAACTAGAAGAATACTTAGCTTTATATAATCCAAAAACCATACAGACTCCTTTGCCGATCTGGCTTACTCTAAATCCAAAGAAGAACTGCCGAGCAAAATGGCGACTGGCCAGGTATCAAATTATGTTCACGATCACGTCACTTTTGTGGCGGCAACATCCTTTTCTCTCATTGGCTGGTTCTTAGCGACATTTGCTCCAGTTCTATTTCCACCAGGCGGCGCCACCTGTCAATGCGTGGAACAGGAGAACGTCATAGTCATTGAATAACTATTTAGATGTATAACAGTTCGTCCATCCTGACAAGCTTTGCGTCCCTGCAAAGGATAAAGTTAGGTGTACATATATATATTCATAGTTAAGGCAACATTTTACTTAGTCAACACCAACAGATATGTCAGTACATTTTAATTATCAATATCTCCTAAAAGAAATGTATGTACCCAAAATATAACGAGCCAAGATTATGATCGGTCACCCAATGTGACACCTTGTTATTTAATCACAAGCCAATGTGACGAGTATGTGTGGCATCAGAACCAATAATATAGTTAATAATACCGAACTCTTGGAAATACACTCAACTTAGCCCCCATATGTACATAAAAATATTTAACAGATTACTTTTTCAAGAAAACATGTAACCGAAATCCTCATCAATAAAAGTACTATATTGTTAGTAAATATTTAAAAATTAGTGCAATATACTTTTATACTTTTTTTTTTCCGTATGAATATCTGCCTACTATAACAATATGTATTATATTCTTTGACACATGAAATACATATTTCACAAGACCTAAATGATGGCATTTCTTTCTACTGCTCTGTTTACTGCGCATCTCAGGTTTCATAACGCTATCTAACTATAATTTAATAACCTAAAATCATATTCCAATTATTAACTTCTTCATCAACAAGCAAAATCCATAAACTACATCATTTTATACAACTATGTATTAAAATACTAAATGCAATAAAATGTTCATCACAATTTAGAAATATTTTGCCCAGGATTTTAAATTGTCAACATCTGTGAAATGCAATTGAAAGAATATTACTTGATCACCCAATTAATCCAAAGTGACTTTTACTCATTTGCGACCTTTTGTAACCCATTTAATACCCATTATAACATCTAGTCACCCATTTATTACTTATGTTCCATTTTGTCAGCCATTTAATATCCAATGTGACATCTAGTCACCCATTTATAACCAATGTGACATTTTGTCACCCATTTATAACCAATGTGACATTTTGTCACCCATTTTATCAAACATAATTAGTAATATAAGCACATAATACGCAGACAACCAATAAGTACAACCAATAGTGCAACCAATATTGTAAGCAAAATTAAATTTCCTTCAAAGTAATATTAACCAATATTTATTGGGTACGGACTGAACTAATAATATTACTCATGTATTCTCCAAAATTGCGTCCTTTTGTAATTGTTAACTTGTTAATAATGTTTAATGAAACCTATTTAGTTTGGTAATGTTTGTCTTTCATTTCATAAATAATTATAAAAATGACCAGGTTACATTTATTTATATGTAATTCAAATTCAAAATGCTTTATTCAAATAGGCCCCAAAGGAGCACTTATAAAAGTAAAAATAAATGACTAACAGCGGGCCTCTTCAACGTTCGACTACCCGAATCACAGACTAGAACTAATGCTGTCTTTATCAGAACATAATACTAATAATAAATAAATTTGACTGCACTTATTCGTAATAGAGTGGAACCCATTATATATTTAATCAAATTCCTTATAGATACAGATTTAGGTACCAACTTATAAAAAGATTTAGAAAGCTTTTAACTAAAAAAAATGTCATTATAATATTAATGACTTTCTCAAGGATAAATTTTAACAATGACTTTAGTTATTATTGTATACAACAATGATTAAAGTTGATATGCAGTCTTTTTATTACATAACGTTGACATTTTGTTTTAACTTTTTAATTGGAAGTCTTTCTTTTGGGCATTATAATTTTCCTTTTTTTTTACATTTTTTTTGTAAAAAATGTCAAATAACTTAAGAATTGAAGATTTTCATTTTCTATATTTAATTTGAAATTATCAGTTTGTTAATATTTTAATACAGATTTTGTAAATTAATAACAGATAAGTAGCTCCACCTATCAATTTGTACGCCTACATATTAGGCATAACATGATGATCCTCTAATGATTATAACATCAATGTACCTATGTACATAATTTTAAGTTGGCATAATACTCATGTTTTAAACAATTAAAATGTATCTTATCTTATCTTTAATTTTCCTTAGAACTTCTCCATATTTATCAATTAATAACTGTTTTTCTTTTTCATTAAGTTTCCATTATATTAGATTCCATATATTTTAATCATTATTAGGTGTATACCAAGATTAATAGAACCTGATATTTGAACCCAAAAATTTAAATACTGACTGTCTAGTGTCTAACTACTTTACTTTATTTTTCCTATTATTATTCCTCAGCACTCTTTAGCATTTCCCTTTAAGTTATTGTTTCTTTTAGGTCTACCCTATAGGCTAGTTTCATAAAGGAAATCTAAACAAGCACTTCGAAACAAGTTTAAGGGCAAACTTAGTCATCCCAACAAACCGAAAGCTATTCTTATTTATTTGCTTGAACCCAGAATTTAATACAAAGGTTACTATAAATACTTTCTCAAAAACATTATATTATATACTACTAGCTGTGCACCGAGGCTTTGTCCACGTAGCCTAAGTTACTCCTTGTAACATCAGCTATCTGCCTAGGAAAGCCCCGTCAAAATCGGTCCAGATGTTTCGGAGATTACCCGGAACAACAGACAGACCAGACAGACTGACAAAATTTAAAATAATGGTTGTTTTGTTATAGGTACCATATATTATTTCATATGAATTTAGTAAAAAGCTGTTATTTTTATACAAACAGACACTTCAATTTTATTTATTTGTATAGATATTGAAAAGAGCCACTAAATACTATTATTATTCGGTATTGTTTACAATTTAGTCTATTATTATGTAACCCATTATCCAATATCTGTTTTTCCGTTTTACTATCCCATATTTCACTACCCATATCCAACTTATTTTAATATAAAAAGTCTCATATTGATTTTAAGGTCATACCATACCACCCAGCCGAAATAAATAACGGTATAGCGACATTTACATAAAGGAACACTGGCGCAATCTATGTTCAACTTCCATGTCTTACTCTTGTGTCACTAACATGAACACCCCAACTATAAATTTCATGTATACTTTTGATAAAATATGACCTACCAGCTGCACAATCTGCAACAGCTTTAAAATGGTAGCCAAACTATCAATATCAATTCAACCTCACTTATTTAGCTTGGTCGAGTGGTACATAGCTTCCTTCTTGCTAACTTTTAATGAAAAATTTAATACTGCGTTTGTTTAAACAGAATCATTAGTAACTTATCTTCTGTTGTTTATTTCATATTAATCATGAATTAAAATAAATTGTTGCATTATGTAAGCTGTTTATTTCATCGTCCAGTAAGACGGCTAAATTGTTGCATTATGTAAGCTGTTTATTTCATCGTCCAGTAAGACGGCCAGTTACCATAATTCAAAAGATTTTTATCAACTAAATGTACATTTACATCCTTTCATTTCCATAATTACCTAAGTTTATTTCATTTCCTATATCATACTCATCATTAACACAATATCAGTGGTGACCTTCGTTTATTCATCGCCCATTAGGCGGCCTCCAACACCACGATTCACGTGTTGACTCTTTGTTTATTTCATCGCCCCTCAGGCGGCCTTCATTCATCACCACGATTGCCGTGGTGGCCCTTGTTTATTTCATCGCCCATCAGGCGGCCAACATCACCACGATTGCCGTGGTGGCCCTTGTTTATTTCATCGCCCATCAGGCGGCCAACATCACCACGATTTCCGTGGTGGCCCTTGTTTATTTCATCGCCCATCAGGCGGCCCTCATCGCCACGATTTCCGTGGTGACTCTTTATTTGCTCCATCGCCCCTCAGGCGGTCCTCATCACCACGATTTACGTGTCAAGTTCTACTTTGGTTTGTTTTTAAATGTTTAAATCCAATTCTCGTCCTACTCGTGAAGCTCGAGAAATTAGTGTTGAGACTGGTTCAATGTTACAGTGTATTAATAACTGCATATGTAACTATTTTGAACTTAACGAGACAACTGACACTGACCTTTGTCCAAGTCTTTATTGGGAGTACTGTTGAAACCCATAAATAGAAAAAAAATCTAAACCAACTCAAACTTAGCCAACCACAGTCCTAAGTCAAAGGGTTCACATGAACTTTAATATATACGCAATAACAACAATACTTCGTTCTACTAATACTTCGTTTTGTTATTGGCTTTCCCGTAGATGTGGTTATAATAGAGTGCAAGAAATTAGAAAGCCCTGGGACGATTTAAAATTCTGACACCAGGGTTGGCTATATGATTTCTCGTCTTGACGAAAAAGGAAGGAATAGGACGCCTTCTTCCTACCCTACATCTCGTTTAAAACAAATCTAATAATAATCAAACAAGTACTAAAAATACCTAATTATTAACAAATTTGTTAACAGAAAATAACAAGCTCTGTACGTAAGTACTGCGAGACGCCCTGCCGTCATACAGTTATCACCACAGAGTACTTTTCTATAGTTATCACTAGTTTGGAAGGTAACTGTAAATTTATTTGGCCAGTATGACTAACTTAGGTCTTCTTTTCTTTTTCTTTTAAAATAGCAATTTTATTAGTTCAAGCTATTTTGAACCTTATCACCACTGAATAAGGTCTAACTGTTTCTATTTACCTACGTGGTTCCGGCCGACTTAGGGTCCAATATAGTTAGCAATTTTATTCGTTCATAACGGTTAATCTATTTTGAACCTTATCACCACTGAATAAGGTCTATGTGTTTTTTTTTTTTACCGCCGGTACTACGTGGTACCGGCCGACTCAATTCGAAGAATTGTAAACTAGGTACTGAAAATTTGTTATATTTTAATTGTATTGTATTGAAGTGGGTAGGTTGCAACAGAGTTTTTACTTAATCGGTAATTACCTATACTGCAGCTCATAATGATATATGTACGTAAGTTTTCTTTAAGTATAAAATGAGCCAGATGTGGTAAAATACAAACTTTGTAGTAAAACATTTTAATTTCATATCAATCCATTTACAATAAAGTCAAATCAATATAAATCACGGAAAACATTCAGTTTTTTTTTACACGACTGCTCAAAATAAAAATGCGTATATATGAATGCCTGTATGCAAGTTTCTTTATTACACCATAACTTAAATGTCGGAACAAATATCGATGTATGGTGTATCATCAGAATCCTTACATTACCCACTATTGTTGCATCGACTTACTAACATTAGGTACGAGCCAAGACTTAGAAAACTCAGCAAAGAAAGAAAAAAGAAACATTCTTTGTTATGTACCAAAAATAACCTTAAATTTTCTGCTTCCATTTAAACCACGTGAATTCTTAGCCATGTAAAGTATTGTGCCTTTTTGTAACCTAAACAACCTTGCCTGTATACGTTACTTTTCCCACTATTATTCAAAGTTTTCCAACCATGTATCACATCCAATTATATTTGCCGGATTAAACTCAGTCTAATGTGACCATAGATATACTTAAATTCTTCTTTACCCATTACTTGATACAACATGAATAGATCCTACCAGATTATTCCAACTTCTCCATGCAGGTAGGTATCCCGAAGCGCATATTGCAGCGGATGACACGGTGCGTACTTTCTCGAAGTACAGCAAGATGTGTTAAAACTCCCAGGCAGCTCTCACATTATGGGGCTGCATGTGCGGGCAGAAATGGATGAGCTCATCCCACTTCTGAAAATTGTTATAACCATTACTTACAAGAATAAATGAAACAGCTTAAATCACATAATATTGTTGTATTTCCAATAATTCACTTCAAGTTGACTAGGCAATTGACTCTAAGTGCCCATTCCAAAGATTTAGTCCGGTTGAGAAGAATGGGCAAGAAACTCATCGGAACTTGTTTTGTAATTCATATTCAATACACGACAACATATTCAGTAGGTAATTACATAAGTACACTTTTGATATATTTTAGCACATTAATTTTACCTAACTAGAAGAATACTTAGCTTTATATAATCCAAAAACCATACAGACTCCTTTGCCGATCTGGCTTACTCTAAATCCAAAGAAGAACTGCCGAGCAAAATGGCGACTGGCCAGGTATCAAATTATGTTCACGATCACGTCACTTTTGTGGCGGCAACATCCTTTTCTCTCATTGGCTGGTTCTTAGCGACATTTGCTCCAGTTCTATTTCCACCAGGCGGCGCCACCTGTCAATGCGTGGAACAGGAGAACGTCATAGTCATTGAATAACTATTTAGATGTATAACACTACACAACTTTCACGAGCAAAATGATTAGAAATAATCATAACGGCTTGTACGATGAGTATTTATGCTATGATAAGGTCACCGTTATCTTCTAAAATGATTAGAAATGTCACATCAGCGGCGCAAGTACGGATCCTTTCGGTCGATAAAATTCGATAAAATTGACAGTTCAAATCGATAAAGTGGGATTTATCGAGCCTCGAAACAATCGACAAAAGTTATCGAAAAGCTAGGTCGAATCCAAAGAGAATATACAGCTACTACAATACTTTATGATCAGACTTCGGTACTCGCAACATTCGATAAATTTGTCGAACCGACTTCCGTACTCGCGCCGCAGAATTGAGGTAGATAATGGTTAGACACTTCTTAAATCAAGGTTTGTGGTTAATTACTTATTTAAACATGCGACTAAGGCATGTTTAAGAGTTAAACGCTGTTTAATACTTGTTTACGGTGTGTTAAACAGAGTTTAACTCCTAAACATGCCGTAGTCGCGTGTTTAAATATGAACCACAAATCGAGATTTAAGTAGTGTCTAACTATTGTCTAACTCCACTCTGTTGTGACTTTTCTAATCAGTTTAGAGGTTTATCTTTAGGCACTGTCGAGTTAAACAGGCGTCTAAAAGTTAGTTTTTGTGGTTACACGGCTTATGTTGAAATATAAATAAAAAACCAAAATAACCATGGTTTTGCAACAATTACACATATACGAGGTAAGTATTTACACGCGCATCGCAGTTTGAAGAAAAAAACATCTAAAAAAACCTCTAAAATCCACTAAACGGACGAGACCGGCACTACGGCCAGACGGTCTGGTTTCAAAGCGACGACTGCTCCGCTTTACGCTACATACATCACTTGCGTACCACCGCTTATTTACCGCAGCGTCTGTACTGAGTACGCAGTGGTTGTGAAATAATTTTTATCTTTCGTAGAAGCGAGAGTGAATCGAGAGCGGTAACTTGTGCGACTTTCAATCCGACGCTCTACTCGTCCCGCACCAATAACTTATATCAAGTTATGTGCGGATTATTGACACTCGCTCTAAAACGGTGAGGAAAACATCGTGAGGAAACCGGCATGTTCAAGAACCACAAAATTCGAGGACATGCGACATCCACCAAGCCGAACTGGGCCCGCGTGGTGGATTATGGCCCATCTCTCTAGAAAGAAAGAAAGAAAGAAAAAAAATACATTTATTTCTCTTTCTCTGAGAGAAGGCCGGTATCCCAGCAGTGGGAACGTAAGAGGCTGACAATAATAACAATAATAATAGTAGGTAGAAGCGGGTGTTGTACTCGGACTAGATTTCCATCAAGCGGCAAGCCCCAGCCACAACCTCAATAGACGATACGATATGCGTCAAGCGGAGATCGTGGTTTTTCCATGTTTTCTCGTGGTTCGCGATTGATGCTTATCCATCAATCATGAATTAGGTGTGAGAACTGCCTTAGCGTTCGGACTAGATTTCTACCAGGCACCACCTTAGGCAGTACGTTATGCGTCAAGATCACCATTTTGGTTTTTCCATGGTTTGCGCGTGGTCCGTGATTATGCTTTGCGTCAATTCATTGCGTCTAATAGCCCTTTAGACCACTTATTTTATATACATATACGTTTTTTTGCCGTAAAAAAACTACGGTTATTTCGCCGTGAGTAGATAGATAACTTTATTGTACTCGTTATATAAAAAAGCTTTATATATTCATAAAAGTTCATAAACTAGCTGCTGCCCGCGGTTTCACCCGCGTGGATATATTGGATTTTCTTGGTTTTTATTTTTTTGCACGGAACCCCAATTATTTTTCTAAAATAAAAGTAGCCTAAGTTACTCCTTATAACATCAGATATCTGCCAGTGAAAGTCCCGTCAAAATCGGCCCAACCGTTTCGGAGATTACCCAGAACAAACAGACAGACAAAAATTTTAAAAATGGTTGTTTTGTTATAATAGGTACCGTATATATATACTCTCATATGCATTTGGTAAAAAAACTGTTATTTTGATATAACAAATTTTTTTTCTGAAGAGATAGGGTGATCTTATCCGTGTTACCCGCACGGCCACACGGCCCTTCCTGTGATGATGATGGTGATGAATAATAAAAATGAATGAAATGAATAATATAACTCTGTAGGTAGGACGATACGAGTAGGTATCTACTAAAATTCAATACAGCAAATTATTTGAATTTACTAGCTGCGTCACGTGATAGAACAGAATAGGTAACAGTTAGTACTACGGCGCGCTGAATTCGTGTTTGTTTTTGTGTTTGTTTTCTCGGAAACTACTGCATGATTTTCATAGCATTTTCACGAAATGGAAGAGAGATCATCCGAGAATGTGATAGGCTATAATCTAGAATTTTTAATTAGCTTTAAAAGCCGTCTGGCGCTCATGTTTTGTGTTTGTTCGTGGTAATCTATAATAATTCAGAAAAAATCGTCCCGTTGTATAGTTTCCGATGCTTGCGCTGGCCATATATTTATAGCTATAGGTATGAAAATTATGTATGGAAGAAATGCCTATAATATCTAACTTGGTGTTTCAAAAAAGAGTTTAGGTAGGTACCTTTATTATATTTAATTACTCATTTATCGGTCGCTCTGGCAATTGAATTACAGTAGGTATGAACCTATGTCTTCTATAGCTAGGTATAAGAAGTAGGTGAGTATGATAAAATACGTAAGCAATCAGTAAAACACAAAGGTGAAAGCATAGGTAAGCAAAGCATAAGTAGGTAAGGCTTTAGGCTACCCACCGATCTTTCTAGAACATTTTCTGTGAGAGTCCATTTGGATGAGTACCTAGGTACCTATTTTACCTCCGCTTTACTTGAAATCCTCCGGCGACGACGGCGGCGCCCGGCTGCGCGGCGCCACAGAATAGGTAAGAGTTAGTACTTGGGCCCGCTGAATTCTACTTATTATAGTTATACCTTATCACCTATATTTACTACTCATTTATTGGTCAGTACAGTGGCATGTAGGTATGTACACTACCTATGTCTCGTATACTAAAATACCAGCCATAGTCAGTCAACTTTTTTAAAAATGTAAAATAAAAAGCATGACCGACTGAGATATTCTTCTTAGAAGATATTCTGCGAGAATTCGTCTGGATGGGTGTAGGTATACGGTCTATTATAATAGGTACATAGGTACCTCCGGCCCGCAGCGCAAGTACGGATCTTGTCGATCGATAAAATTGTCAATTCAAATCGATAAATTGGGTTTAATCAACTTTTTATATAATTTATCGAGCCTCGATACAATCGACAAAAGTTATCGAATAGCTAGGTCGAATCCAAACGAAATATAAAGCTACTACAATACTTTACGATAATACTTCGGTACTCGCAACATTCAATAAATTTATCAGTTGTTACGATTCGACAAATTTATCGAACCGACTTCCATACTTGCGCCACTGCACCGCCCGGACTCCGGTTCGGCGCGCGGCCGGCGGTAGCTCATCCACACACCGACGAATCGTTCTTATTTCTGGATTTATTTTTTCAGTGGCACATTTTCTTCTAGAATTATATATCCGTATTCAAAGAATTCAGCATAGTATCTATTCATGTGCGCGCTCACGAATGGTGAAAAATCACGGCTCATTACGTACGTGCAAAAAATACGCAGCCGTCAATGTTGATTTGTTTGAATTATTGCGCCAGCTCGTCTGTGTAAAAGCATGAAACTACTCTCTGTTTTGTCATAATCATCATCATCATCAGCCAGAAGACATCCACTGCTGAACATAGGCCTCTCCCATAGGCAGACCCCAGGCACACGTGTGCAAACGTACGTTTGCTTGACGAAATAACAACGCTTGCGGCCCATGGAAAACCAAAAACCATGGAAAAACCACGATCCCCGCTTGACGCATATCGTATCGTCTGGTGTCGTTGTAGTTTTGGCTGGATGGAACTCTAGTCGGCGACGGTTGCTTCGCACGGCACCCGCTTGTACGACCTCCATTCAAAACAATTGTTACACAACCACTGCGTGCTCAGTGTAGACGCCACGGTAAATAAGAGGTGGTGTGCAAGTGATGTATGTAGCGTAAAGCGGAGCAGTCGTCGCTTTGAGCCAAGGCAGGTCTTCGAGACAATATTGCCGTTCTTGTATATTTCGTGGTTTTGCGTATGCAAAACCATCAAAAAACCACGAGCCGCGCTTACACGTGTAGTATCTCGTAATTCGCGCTTGATGAAAAAGCATGGATATTCTGACAAGCAAACGTACGTTTGCATACATGTGTCTGAGGTCTCCCATAGGACGTCACTTGGACCGGCTAGCTGCTACTCGCCTCGCGCATCCAACGGTTTCCCGCGCTTTTGACAAGGTCATCGGTCCACCTAGTGGGGCCGGCCTTTGTGCTTAGAAGTTTGAGTAGGTACTGCAATCGTTATGGGCGGGCGTTATTCTATCAGAGTAATATAATTATATGTGTTATACCATCAAGAAAATGACCAGCTCGTCTCGTTATTCAATAGTATAAAAAATATGGTAGGTTACATAATACAGTGTACGTGATAATAAATAGATACCAGTTACTGAGTACGTTTCTATCCTAGGTACTAATATTATAAACTCGAAAATTTTTGAGGATGTATGGATGGATGTTCATTACTCTTTCACGCAAAAATTACTGAACGGATTTTGATGAAACTACAGTACGTAATATAGAGGTTATACATCAGAATAACACAGACTATAATTTATAAAGATATTGTATTTGTACCTAAGCCAGGCGGGCGAAGCCACGGCCGGAAGCCAAGTAGGCTATATAACGTACTTACTAGAACTATAAATGTTGAAAAGTACCTATAAGTAAACAAGTCCATGTAACAAAAGTTACATCGATCATGAAAAAAAACACGACAGTCCTAGCTAGTGTCGCTCGGGATTATGTAAGGATTCTAGCGATACCCCATACATCGAAATCTCACCGAATCACGTATGTACGTGAGTTTCTTTATTCATTGTGCAGTTTTTTGTGTTATGTTTTTAGGGTTCACGTATGTTTGTATGTATGTATATACAATCACACTCATTACATTACTCATCACACTCATTACTCATTACACTCCTTTTTTGTGCAGTCGTGTAATTAAATAGGTACCTACTTATCTAAACGAAAGGTCATCCTGGCAGGAGTATGGGTGAGACATTTTTTGTGTAGAAATGAGTGATGAGATGTAGGTACCAATGTGTGTGGGGTCGCTGACCCGCGCATTATATAATGACTTGGAGGACTGTTATAATACTCGTAGGAATCACCTAAAATTATTAAGTTATGTAAGTACTTAGGTAGGTAGTTACCTTCCTTACAAATATACCGCCTGACGTAGGTAACTACTCCCGCGCTGGCAGTTTTCATTCGGAAGTTATCGTCGAACACATAGGTAGGGTACTGTCTGTTACCTATAATATACAAACTTGTTATTGTCTATAGTGTACAAGTTTGATTGTTGAGAATAAAACATGAAGAACTATTAGATATTACTACCCCTGTACAGTACAGTTACTATACCCCGCGGTTTCGCTCACGTAGCCTAAGTTACTCCTTGTAACGTCAGCTATCTGCCAGTGAAAGTCCTGTCAAAATAGGTTCAGCCATTTCGGAGATTACACGGAACAAAGAGACTAAATTTTTAAAAATGGTTTTGTTTTATGTACCGTATATACTTTCATATGCATTTAGTAAAAAGCTGTTATTTTGATAATACAAACAGACACTTCAATTTTATTTATTTGCATACTTAGATAAATTTGTTTCCGAAAATAACTTCTGCAGATTTCTACGCTGTCCAAATGCACGATTATTTTATTATGTGATGATGAGGTTGAAAATTACACTGCTTTCTTTCTCAGACTTCAAACTATTTCCACACCAAATTTCTATAAAATCCGTTCAAATGATTGACAATGATGAAAAGTATCCTGTGTTCTTTCACAGGCTTCAAGCTATCTCGAAACCAAATTTCTTCCGTTCTATAGATCGACAATTATGAAAAGTGATGATGTTGTTGAAAAGTACCCTGTGTGTTTTCTCGCGCTTCTAGCTATTTTCACACCAAATTTCATTGGAATCTATACACATACATACATATATATACATAAATCCTGTCCTACTCTTCCTACTTCCTATCCTACTAATATTATAAATGCGAAAGTTTGTGAGGATGGATGGATGGATATATGGATAGATGTTTGTCACGCAAAATCTACTGAGTGGATTTTGATGAAACTTTATTTACTTACAGTAGATAATATAGCTTATTACTATGTTTGCAGCGGACTGTAGGCAAACCAAACAATTTACAATTTATACTCAAAGAAGCAAACAATGAAAAATGGCGCGCGCGGCGCGATGACCAAACGAGAGCTCAGAATAGATAATAGTAAAAGTAACAAAAGCGAGCGCCATCACACGAATATTCACGAAATTTCTTTGAATGAAGAATCGCCATTCATAAGATCACGCATGTGTGCGTAGAAGCGGCAGGTCGCGACTTTACGAGAGTGTGTAACTGTGTATGCGCGAGCATTAGCTTCGTACTACTCATAGCTGCAGAGCCTTACCTTGTCCCACGAATGTTAGACGAAATAGCATGCATTTTAGCCGCGCCCACCGATGAGTTGGAGGGTTGGGCTCGTAGGCTCTTAACCATCGCCGTAGAGTTGCTAGCTTTATCGGTTTGTTATCAGTTATTTGGGTGAGTGTGCTTTGGAATTAGATGATAATTCCTCCATCCCCCTTCCATCAACTAAATGCGTTGCTGATCAGTGAAACTCACTCGGTAGGTATAAATGCATTCGAATAAATCAGCTGCAGATCCCGATATTGCTTTTCAAGTATTGAGCATGCAAAATTTATTTTAGAGATCACTCAATTAACAAATATTGCACACCTTTTTTATTTAAATACCAATTTAAACCGATTCGAATTAAATCGTTAACCCTTGCACCTACCTAGTGGCAGACGTACAAAAATCAGTTCAAAAAATATCTTCACTATCAGCACTAAAACGAAATGTTGAGCAGCCCTTACTGATAAGAAACTTGTCATGTGATAAGATTATTAACGAGTATGTGAGACGAAGTCCGTCGCAGTTATCTAGTAGTGTGGCTAGTCAAGTGATGATCAAATCAAGGCAACATACACAACATTTGCCACATTTTTTTATACTATAAGGTAACGAGACTAACAGGTCGTTTGCCTGATGGTATGGCATTAACCTCTGCCAATAACAATTACAGTGCCACCTAGAACTTTGATACACAAAGGCCTGCGTGGCACTGCAGTGCGCTCGTTACCCCAAGGTAGAGATATAAGTCTCCGCGTAGTAATCTCACTACTTTGCTTATCAAACCGGAACACACCATAGCTAAATTATGAAAATACTAGGTTCTGCCCGCGGTTTTTCCCCGCGTTCCCACAGGAACCGTGCATTTTTCCGGGATAAAAAGTAGCCTATCTTACTCTCCGGTCCATAAACTATATCTGTGCCAAAAATCACGTCCGATCCGTTGCTCCGTTATTGCGTGAAAGAAGTACAAACCAACAAACACACTTTCGCATTTATAATATTAGTATGGATTTCCAATCTGTGTTATCAATAATACCTACAGCAACAACCTACTTGTAATTCCTTTTACAGATCAGTGATTTGTAACAAAAGGCGCATGATGATTTCATACCGAGAACTGGTTTGCCGTTGTTGAATCATATCCTCCAATATGTAGAAGTAAAACTATAACTTTCATAAAAATTAATGGTAGATATTGGGATGATAGCTCAGTGGTGTAGAGGTATTCTGCCTATTCCTAGTTCAAGAGTTAGCATAATGAGCAAAAACGGTTTCGTGGCTCTATGATCGATGTTCCACTCACCAAAGATCTTTGTCCAGTTTTGTCTCTTATTTGATCAAAGTTCTTTGACAGAAGCCCATTCCACTGGTACAAGATCTTTGTGCAAGTTTTCTTAGCAAATTTTGCATAGTATTTTGAGTATGGAAAAAATTGAGAAATTCCGACCTCATGTCTATTGACTCTTATCGTTGTCTTAGAGCATTCAGAACGCTCTGAATGCTCTAAAATCGTTGTCATAATCTTTGATCAAACATTGACGTTCCTATTATAGAGACTTGTACTATTATCTATTCTGTGGTAGAGATACAAGAAGTCATCCAAGTTCTTTGATCAAATGCAACTTGGACAAAGATCTTTCATGACTAGAATACCGCACTAAGATGGGTAGAAGGACTATTTCCTTACCATCCTATACAAATACAAGCAAGGAAAAGTAAGGAGACAAAAAGAACGGCGTAGATCAAGCCCATGCCTAACAAATTATTTCCTTTCATTATAAAAACAAAGAAAGGAGGACTTGTTATTGGCCATGGACCAAGATTGCAAACTGTGTTGCTTTTGACTGAGTTCCTGTAGATTCAGAGCACGCATAGAATCAGGAAAAAATGTAGTCTTATAGCACTCAGGGATAAAGTAGCTTCCTATTAGTAAAATAACTAAAATTAATAAATTTATTTTAGACCAGGACTAACGATTATTTCCAGGGCGAGGGCCCTCGCGGTTCAAGCCCGGCCGGTGCCAAGTTAGTGTCGTGACACTCGTGTCTCGTGAGGCTATGATGTGTTCTCATGTTTTGGGTATTTGTTTTACTGTTGTGTCCGTATATCCCACCTGAGAGTTGAGACTCAGAGAAGCCAAGTTCAGGGGTATGAAGTCTGACTGTGTTTAAGCGTTTTTCTTTAGTGAAGAAAAGCATTGTCATAGAAAAACTCTACATCCATGCTAAAGCTTTTTTGACTTCCTACCATCCTGTCGACCGTTTGGTTACGTCATACCTACGTTGGCTGTGCCGAAACATAATTATTATACAAGTCTTCTTTTATTCCAGTCATACCAAATTGGGGCGCAGAACGAAGATTGACCGTAAATCGGTCATGCCCCTGGCTCCCGCTCTCATCATCATCATCAGCCGTCTACTGCTGAACATCGGCGTCCCAAATTGAACGCCACTTGGATCGGCTACTCGTCTCCTCTCCACTCTATTTCTTTAAAAAACTAAAAAAATTCTTATTTCTTTTTCCGTACCTACCTACTATTATAATTAATGCGAAAGGGTTTTTTGGTTTGTTTGTGCTGTGCTGGTTTGTTCTTCTGTCACGCAGCAAAGATCAACGTGATTTGCATGGAAATAGTTTATGGACCGAAGAGTACTACAAGCTACTTTTTATCCCAGAAAATGCACGGTTCCTACGGGAATGCCGAATGTCCACGCGGTTGAAATTTCGGGCAGCCGCTAGTTAGAGTATAAATACGACACTCGCGTTGTAAAACTGCAAAGCGAAACTTAGGATTTCGTTTGATTAGAGTACCTACCTGCCGCTCGATCTCAGCTAGTAGTAAGCATCGAAATATATATTCATAACTCTTTGACTTCTTAGCCATAACTATAGGTCAGGAATCGAAATTAAATAAGAACAAAACACGAAAAATCTGACACCTAGCATTACCTAATACCTAACAGCGATTTATGAGGTAATGTAAAAATATTATACAATCAATGTCTACTGTTCTATGCATCTAGTTCATATGCCTAACATACAGTTCAGGACATAAACTGGCATGACTATAAAGAGCTACACACAATATATCCGTTACTTTAACCACAGAATAGATAATAGTACAGGCTTTAACAGAACAACTATGTATTCAAAAGAAGGGCAATTTAGAATAAATTATTTATTCACAAATTATTAAAAAAATCCTTAGTCCAGCTGGAATTGTTACTAGTTATGTTTCATTTAATCTCAATTTATTTTGATATTACGACTGTTTAAAAACTCAAATGTATACATATTTTTCTTGCTGACAGTACAGGCAGTGAAAGGTTGAAATAATCGTTGAAAACTATTATAGTCTAGCGTCCTAGTGATGACACTTCCAACTAATTTAATATTCAAAGGAAAGCCCTCCTTCCTATTACTTTCATCAGAGCCTATCTATATAGTATATGCTATGTGGGTTAATTCATTTATTGAAAAGAATGCCAATGAGGTTCTTGTCTTTCTTCTCAATTATTCTATACCTACTCAGAATGGGCACTTTAGTAATGATTTTTTTATCTTTCTTGAGTTCTCTCCTGTGGCCGTGCCTGTAGCTAATTTTACTAAAGAATTTTGAATTAAATTTTTTTTTTAAATTATTCTAGATTTATAGTCTACTTTATAAAATGTTATATTCAAATAGGTATTATATACTATTGTGGCTTACTTTACAAGTTTGAGGGATTAGATGTTGTTATTCCTGTGCCCTGCTGAGATGTGTTGTGTGACATGTTATTTGATTTCTAGAGCATTCAGGATTGAACCTTCAATCCTAACTAGATACAAACTAGTTTGAACAAGAACATTGTAATAGACATGGTCTAGATACAAGCGGAATTATTGAGGGTCTGCAATTTATTGGAGTTCAAAATAAGTAAAAATAAGTAATGAAATAAGAAAACAGATGAAGATGACGTAGGTACTGGATTACATTTAAATAATTCTCATAGGTCATGAAGAATATTTAGGATCTTACAATATGGTCATTATTTATATTAAGCTATAAAACATTAAATTAATGCTATTTTACAAGAGTTTATCACCCTGCTGTTTAAATAAAAGTAGCTAAATTAATATACGAGTACTAAATATAATCTAATTCTACTGTGCAATTTGTAGTATTACAGTGAGGTTACCATGCAAAAACAAGCTGTGTACATTCCAAATATTTTTTGCATGTTTCTACTAAAGCTCTCTATGCTTTATAAGCTGTCTACGTAAATTAACAGTGGGCTTCGAGCATCTTGTGTAATAAAGTACATGAATGGTAGTTTACGAGACGGCCTATGAGTCATAGCCTGCGTCATTTCGCCAATTCGAGACAACGGCAAATAAACAATCTAACTGCTCGATTGAGAGATGAGAACGGGGTTAATGCATTTAACAGCTGAGATGAGAAATTAAAACAATAATTGTTAAATGAGACACAAAATGTATTGTTAATACAACAAAAGCGTAAATAAATTCTTGCGGCTACTGTGCACATAAAAATCATAGCTTCACGTTTACTTGTGACGTTTGAGCCGTAATTGTTGATGCTGGTGTTTGCGAAATCATCACTGAACCTTTTGTAACCGTCGGACGGCGGAGACGGGCTTCTCAAAGAAGCCATTTTTCAACACTGAATTATTTGACGTTTGCCAAAATTGACAAGGTCATTTTATGGTTGCGTTCAGAACCAGAAAATAGCTTAAATTCTTTTTTACCATTTTTTAGATATATTTTATAAAAATTATCAAAAAACTGTACAGACATTTTAAATTAAGTTGTCTCTTCTATTTGATATTCAGATTTCAGAATAATGTTTCATAGATACATTATTTTAATTTCGTTTTACCGGTTATAGGACCTGTCAGTAACATCACTACTGAAGCAAACCATAGACAAAAAATCCTCCAACAAGTTCTTTTTCTTGATCGCGATAGGAATGTGAGTTGATGTTTTTGATGGAAATAAATCTTATTTCATTGCAGTAATTTCCCAAAGTTTCCTCAATTTCACGTATGAATTAAACCTTACGCTCTTTGAACAAGTGATTATGTGCCATATTTTTATTCAATCCCTCGACAAAAATATTGTTTTGTCGGAATAAAAGTTTGACGTTCGGCTCAGTGATTGTGTATTTCTTGTGATTTTGTCGAGTTTATAGTGCTATTTGTACAACGAACTATACAATTAACTGCGCTACGTCATGAAGATTGTTCGGATCACTTGTTGAAAGGCGTTGTCAATCAAAACAGTTCTAACCTAACCTCATTATCAGGTGGTGTATGTGTTTTTAAGGTTGTGGGTTATTTGTCCAGATCGAGATGGCTCCCCCACAACCCAAGGCGGCGGCTAAGCCGGCCGCGGCACCCGCTGGCGGAGTCAAGAAAGCCAAAGTAGGCAAACCAAGGAATTATGACTTGGGAAATGGTGTAGTCCGTTTCTCCAAGACTAAGATGTTCCACAAAACGGTGAGTGTCAATTTTTATCAGCAATGTTGTTCAATAATAAAATAGTTCACTACTTTGATTTGAAAACTGAAAGGTTAATGTTGTAAGCTGTGTTGACTTTGTGGTTGTTAGTTGAATATTCAAGTAAATAAAAGTTACCTACATTGGTCTACTGTGTAATATCTGTTAGATTAATAGTGTCCTATGTGTGATGTGTCACATTAAGTTTATTAGTCAAAAACGGATGAAGAAGAAGAATAAGACTAAGAAGTGTAAAAATCTAGACACTAACAGTGTTACCATGAAGCTTTTTTAAATTGCATGAGTAGCTTTAGGTTATTCAAGAGTTGACACCACCAACTCTTGAATAAGCTAAAGCTTCTCACTGTTATTAATGTTTATTTCAGGCTAAATACAAGTTTGTGGGTAAAAAGAATCCTAAAGCCGAGAAGCCCAAGAACCCTACAGCAGTAGTCAAGCAGATTGGCGGTGAAAAGAACGGAGGAACCCGTAAGGTGTTGCTTCGCCGCAGGAAGTCTTTCTACCCCACACAAGACAAGTGAGTTACGCAAATAAATTTCTGATAAAGACAGCATTAGTTTTAGTCTGTGATTCAGGAAAATGGACCAGGGACCCGCTATTAGAGTAATTTATTTTAAACTTTTTAAGTGCTCAGTTGGGGCCTATATGAATTTAACATTTTGAATTTGAATTGATTATTTTACGCCTTACATTTATCACAGATCTATAGTTATCTTAGATGTATCACATTACTTATGTAAATAAACATGCCTTTGGGTGGATTTATTATTAATACCTATATTTTTTAAGAATCCTATACAACATTGTGTTCGAATATTGAGCCCATTTACATATATGTCCTGTATATCACCATATAAAAAATAAACTATTTTCTACTACTGTACTGAACAGTCATAAATCATAATTTTTCTAGATGTTGGTACTGTTGTAACTCAATTTACATTATAGCTACCTAGGCTTCCTACCACCCCCAAGTAGCAAATCTGTTGCTGAGCTTTTATCGGTGAGTTCAGGCAGCTGCACTTGACAGCCAGTCAGCTGCAGTTGGGCCAGTTCTAGTCTTAAGTTTAGCATATTTATCATCTTCTACAATATTGTTGCTGGACCAGAATATGGCGCGCCGCTATCTCGCTAGCACATCTCAACATTTTTGAAGATAAACAATCAGTTAATATTATTAATTATGAAAATTCACACTCGGTGAAGTTGCTATATTAAGTGATTAATCTTCAAAAATGTTGAGATGCGCAAGCGAGATAGTGGTGCACCATGTTCTGCCCCTTAAGATCTTCTGGCTCTATTGTTCAAATGCTAACCTATCAAGCTAAAACTTGCACATTTTGCTTTTCAGGATCCTTGCAGTCTCCCATCACAAGACATTCAGCAAGCATGTGCGCAGGACAAGGCCCAACCTCACAGTAGGCACTGTCCTAATCCTGCTGGCTGGTAGACACGCTGGCAAGCGTGTGGTGCTTGTGGGAATCCTGCCCAGCGGTCTGCTGCTTGTCACTGGACCCTTTGCAGTGAGTACACGGGTTTAATGACATAGTTAATTAAAATGTTAGTTGCAGATATGTCATGGGTGCAGCCATAAAGAATATAAAAGGCAAATATAGGCAGTGAAGGCCTTATGAGACTTAACAACTAATGTCTCACAGTAACAAGCGCACTGCAGTGCAGTGCAGGCCTTTGTGTTTTAAATTCTTATGGGCTGGCGTTTTGCTTACCATCAGGCAAACAACTGGCCCGTCTCATTATCCATTAGTATAAAAAACCTTAGATATTCTATGTTGGAGATATTCCTGGGTTATTCTAATATGAATGGTTTTTTATTTATCTTATAATGACCAAAGTATTTTTTATGTTACCGTTCCTAGCACAGATGTTATATGTTGCATATCTAGGACCCGTCCTAGATCCTTCTCTGGACAAATTGTTTTAGCTCAGCTCCCAAGTTGCGCAGCTGGATTAGGAAATCATACCACTAGCTACGAGCCCCGATGCAAAATAGTTCGTCTAGTGTGAAATTTTCTCTGTGAGATTTTTTCTAACTTCATTATTTTTGTACATCTATATAAAATATTAAGCTGTTCTATTATCACATGACGCGTTACTTATGCCACTTTTTATTTATGAACCAATAAACTATTTTTGCTTTTTAAATTTATACATATCCGGTTTTAAATTCGAAGACGTTATAAGCTAAATAGTTCGTCTAATTGTTAATCGATGCAAAATAGTTCGTCTATCGGTGAGTTAAATAAGATTATTTCTTCTTTGTACAATTATGTTGCATAATTTAAATTTGTAAAAGTAATTCTCTATCATTTGTCCAATGAGACAGTATAAATTCTGAAAATTTCAGTTTTTTTCATTAATTTTCAATTAACAATGGGTCGTGGCAAACCCGTGTGTGAAGAGCTTCGAAAGCGAATAGTTTGTGGGGTCGACGCTGGGAAATCATGTTACCAAATATCTAAAGACTTGATACTTCCCAGGTCTACAGTCCAATCTATCATTCAGCACTATAAAAATAATAGATCGACTGCTTGTTTGAAGAAAACTGGTCGACCACGCATCACAAGTGCAGTAGAAAACAGAATCCTGACGAAATTTATCAAAAATAATCGTCGTGCTCGAGCTGGAGAACTCACGGTGCAATGGAAGGACATGATTCACAATGACGTCTCAGTTGATACTTGCAAAAGAGTCCTAAAAAGAATGGGTTACGGATTTTACACCGCTAAGGAGAAACTACTGTTGACTGCTGTACAAAAGAAAAAGAGGTTGA
The DNA here is from genome assembly GCA_907269065.1 of Crocallis elinguaria. NCBI lineage: Eukaryota > Metazoa > Arthropoda > Insecta > Lepidoptera > Geometridae > Crocallis > Crocallis elinguaria. The sequence goes on along the minus strand of OU026071.1, from coordinate 16,820,351 downwards.
AGTTCGTGATCATTTAAATTGGACTTCCGATCAGTGGAGTAGTATCATTTGGAGTGATGAGTCCAAATTTGAAGTGACAGTCGGCGATGAAAGGAAAAAATGAGGCATTTCATACTGATTGTCTCAAACGCAAAGTGAAGTTTCCGGCCTCTCTTATGATATGGGGCTGCATGTCTACACTAGGTGTTGGTGGTATGCAGTTTGTGGATGGTTCTATCAATGCTGCAAGGTATCAAAACCTTTTGGAAGAGAATTTACTGCCCTGTATTCCGTCACTTAAGCATCAAGATTCCTTCATTTTTCAACAGGATGGTGATTCCTGCCATACTGCAAGGACAACAAAGACGTGGCTACTGGCGAAAAGCATCCCTACAATCGAATGGCCATCTAACAGCCCGGACTTATCGCCGATCGAAACCCTATGGTGAAAAATGAAAAAAGTTCTCGGTAAAAATCCATCAAGATCGAAGAGCGACTTAAAGGCTAAACTCTTGGCTGTCTTGGAGTTAATTACGCCTGAGGAGTGTGCAGCGTTGGTTGCAACCATGCCTCTTCGCATTAAAGCTGTCATTGAGAGCAAAGGCGACACAACTAAGTGGTAGACGAACTATTTTGCGTGAGTGACAAGGGTAGACGAATACTTTTGCGTTATGTTTTTTAGAATATTTTATTAAATTTTTTATGTTATGTAAAGTCATGAAAGAATTTCAGTTATGTTAAAATAAACTTTAAAATGTTCCTCAAATTGTGGTTTACTTTTTATTAAACGTTCTTCATTATTTTACCAATATTTACTTTCTATATTTTACGCTTTGCACTACTTTTCATACTAGACGAACTATTTTGCATCGGGGCTCGTAGAACCGCTTCTCTAAATATTATCTATATTTACATTCCAGTTCAACTCATGCCCTCTGAGACGAATTCCCCAGCGCTATGTCATTGGCACATCCACCAAGGTAGACCTTGGAGACTTCAAGCTCCCTGAGAATCTTGATGACACCTACTTTAAGAAGAACAAGAAGAGCACCAAGCGCAGCGTCAAGCGGAAGCAGGGTGAAGACATCTTTGCCACTAAGAAAGAGGTGAGCGGATTTTATCATTTTAAGCTAAGATGTGTTTCATCCAATAATGTAAACGCATTGGCAGATCACCAACTAATGATTTATTTATTCATAAAAACCACAGCTCTTAAAAATCTTAACATTACTTATATACGTTACCTAAAGCCAATAATGGTTTTACATTTTTTAAGTTACTGCAAATAAAATTAAAAGATTTATGACCGACTATCAATTATGAAGTATATATCTAAGTATTACAATAAATTGTGCATATGATGTTTGTTGTCATTGTTAGCAAATAATTGTGAAGCCTGACAGATTGACTCTGCAAGAATAAAGACATCAGAATCCTTCCTTCTTTGCCATTAGCGTTTTTATGTGTATCTGCTAATTGTTTTAGTTGCCACAAAGTAACTTATATGCTGGGCATTTTCATTAGTGTCAGATAAATGCTTAATTTTTCTAATATCCCCTTGTATCGATTCCAGAAATACGTGCCTTCAGAACAGCGCAAAACTGATCAGAAGCTGGTAGATGAGGCAGTGATCAAGGCCATCGCCAAGCGAGCGGACAAGAAGGTTCTGCGAGGATACCTTAAATCTGCCTTTGGTCTGCGCTCCAGCCAGTTCCCTCACAGAATGGTCTTCTAGGTCAATAAACATCTATGACTAATTTGATGCATTTTATTTTATAAAGATGTTGGCTGTTGTAAAAAGGAAGTTCAGGAATTATTTGCTGTGCTGCAGGTAGGTTTTTACTTTATTGGATAATGATATGAGCCTGTTGTTTACTTGATGGTAAGCATACCGTCAGCCTATATAACTAATATATTAATAATAATCCTTTATCATATGTAAGTGAGATAGTAATTAATAACGTGCGCGACGTGTAGGTCCGAATAAAAAGCTCTCGTACTTGGTTAGCAGTTGCAGAAAGCTGGCTAACGGCACTTATAGGAATTGCGGCGTAAGCACGGAACTTTGCGATCGATAATTGACAGTTCGATGTGTCGTTGATATTTTTCGAAAACGAAGCAACCTTTTCCCGGGAATTAAAACTAGTTTTGCGACAAGGGGAATAACGCGTATTTTTAATCGACTTCAAAAAATGAGGTTCACAATTCGATTGTATTTTTTTATATTTGTTACCTATCTCCGTAATTTATAAACTGATTTGAAAGGATATACTTTCAGATTGGTCCCATAGAAAATTCATCAATATTATTAAAATAAATACTTGTCTTATCGTACGTTACTATAAGCGCTGGTAGCCTGTTTTCTACGTGATACCACTGAAGTGATGCAATTGGTAGGGATTGCTCAATAGCACAAGACAGACCGAAGAGATAATAACGATGAGTCGTGGAATTAATAAGGATCTAATAGATTCTTATCCGAAAATCTAGTCCAGACTATACAAATAAATAAAATTGAAGTGTCTGTTTGTAATATCAAAATAACAGCTTTTTACTAAATGCATATGAAAGTATATACGGCACCTATAACAAAACAAGCATTTTTAAAAATTTTGTCTATCTGTTTGTTCCGGGTAATCTCCGAAACGGTTGGACCGATTTTGACGGGACTTTCACTGGCAGATAGCAGTTACAAGGAGTAACATAGGCTACTTTAATTTTAGAAAAATAATTAGGGTTCCGCGCAAAAAAATGAATACCATGTAATCTAAAATCTCCACGCGGGTGAACCGCGGGGCAGCAGCTAGCCTTTCTATATAAATAATTAAAATTGAAGTGTTTTATTGCAATACCAAAATAACAGCTTTTTACTAAATGCATATTATAAAAGTATAATATACGGTACCTATAACAACACAACCATTAAAAAAAATGTCTGTGTTTGTTCCGTGTAATCTCCGAAACGGCAGGACCTATTTTAACGGGACTTTCACTGGCAGATAGCTGATGTTACAAGGAGTAACTTAGGCTACGTGGGCGAAGCTATGGGGCACAGCTAGTCATAAATAAAACACGGTAAAGCTTGCAACTCAGTATATTGGTTCACTTATACTTGTGCGCCGGCGCAGCACGGGCGCGCGGCGCGGCGGCCGAGCGCGCGCGCTGTCCGTGCCGCTCGCGCCACTCCGCCTCCAGCCGCGCGTACACGCCGCCTGCGAAACAAGTGGGACTGAGGGACTATTGAAATACCACCGAGCGCTCGCTACACAAATTGTGAATAAGGGTGGTATTCCACTCATCAAATATCTTTTCCAAAAATTGGATGACTTCATCAAATCACCTAGCAACATGTTTGATCAAAGATTATGATAATAGCAGCACAAACTTGAAGTTCCTCATATTCTCAAACTACACAAAGTACTGTGCAAAATTTACTAAGACATCTTGGACAAAAGACATTGAACGAGTTAAATGGGCATTTGTCAAAGGATTTTGATCAAATATTGGAAACTACAAAGATATTTGATGAGTGGTATACCATCCTAATGAAAGAGATTTTAGGATTTGCTATTCTACAGCCTACATAAGAAAGGCAGAAGAGAAAAAAGGTTTCGGTCGTAACGTACACAAAAAAGTAGTGTACCAAACGGATGCTGGATATATTATGCAGTTCCGTAAATAGGGCTGTGCCAGCGATGCCCAGGCACAGGGCGCAGAAATGACCAGCAGGGTGATTTTAATTCACTAGGAATGATATCCGTGTCGGAAGCGACAGTCTTGATCGTTTATATTTCGGAATCGAATTCCATCAGGGAAATTTCCCGTTTAGATTGGACAACTCAGCTGCATAAACACGGATATAATCCCGGCAATATTTCTCTGTTGGGATGCGTTTCCGAGATATAAACGTTCAAGAAAGTCGCTTCCGACACAGATATCATTCCGAGTGAATTAAAATCACCCTGCAGACCCGGGTTAGATCAGAATTAGGGCGCAATTATAGAAGCTTGCACCGGGCGCACAGAAAGGCATTAGAGCGCAGATATGGAAGCTCGCACCGAACGCATCAAGGCTAAAACGGCACTGACAATACGGACGAGGCTTTGGTTGTGTAGTAAGGATTCTGGAGTAGCGGCCAACATCAGGTCAGCGCTCAATGTCAAAGCCAGGAACATATAACGTGGAATGTCTGTCAATGCTAGCACCTAAGAAATTATAGTCAAAATCAGTACCAAAGTAACGGAAAGACGGTGCTTTTTCACCAAAGTAAAGCCTCAGCTAACCTTTCTCCTGCACGTGAGAGTAAATAATTTCATGCTTGGGTGTCGAGGACCCGTAGTCCTTGTCTCGCTTGGCTCCTTGGATACAGACAGTACTATTCTTTTCCAACCCTGAATCACATAGTCGATGTTAGATAAAGAAAGTCGTAGATTTGAATGAGAAGGTTCGACGGATTGGCTAGTGACGTCACTAACATTGAGCGATACTCGCCTGTGAAAGTACCGTCCCATAATCAAATTAGAGTGATGTGATGTCCATTGGATAGCGAATCCAGAATTAAAAAAATGTCTTTACTTACGACATCGGCTGGTGTTGGATTAGATCCGAGATTAAAAGTGAACTTTGGTTTGTAGCCTTTGGCCTAAGTAGGGATTATGCCTGCTTACTGACTACCCACATTTATTATCTATACTTACTAATATTATAGAGCAGTAAAGTTTGTGAGTTTTTGTTTGTTTGTCATCGATATATTCTGGAAGCACTGGTCTTGATTCTAAAAATTACTTTCACTAAAATAGGAAGCTACATTATCCTAAAACTATATTTTATACTGATTCTATTCAACGCGTGTGAAGCCGCGGGCAGAAGCTAATTGTTAACTACTACGTTACTATACTACCACTGCGTATCGCAAATTCGGTAAACCAATCACAACACGCCGTCTTCCCTCGTCTGATGTTTTAAACTGACCAATCACAACACGCCGTATTTCCTCTTCACACGCCAACATTTTACGATTGTCTTCTCACGCAAAACTTGGATTATGCCTCTAGGTTTACTGGTCTGTGACTGCATGATATCATTGAATGCTGTGTGTGTACAATGCAACGTCAATCTAAGTTACCAGCGGGTGTCTTCGCCTTCCCGGGCTGCACGTTGGCTCTCCGCGCGAGCGCCGCCCGCATCTGCCGCGCGGCGCGCTCCTCGAACCGGCGCTGGTGGTCCTGGTTACTGCGCGCCGACACGCACGTGGCCCACTGCCGCCCCACCACGCGGGGGCGTCTGGGTGGAAGAGTTCACTTCAAACATGGTAGCCTATACTAATGTTAATGTTTAACTTGCTTAAATAAACAGATTAACATTGTAATCCAACGGACCAATGCCGCCCTGTTAAGTTCAAAATTCAAATTTAAATTGCTTTATTCATATAGGCCCCAACGGAGCACTTATGAAGGTTAAATAAAGGACTCTAACAGCGGGCCTCTATAACGTTCGTCTACCCGAATCACAGACTAAAACTAATGCTGTCTTTATCAGAACATAATAAATGACAAAGACACCAAAAGATCCCAATCCGTGCTCAAAGTCAACGACAAAGAAACCCACCGTGCCCGTTCCAAATTGGTATAGGCCGAGCAAGAAGAAGGGTTACGTAAGGTACGCTCAAACTGGTTGTGCATTAGAACGTTTGGTTTTGGATTATCTGTTGACTTTTTTATACTCTTTTTGGTAACGAGACGAGCTAGTCGTTTGCCTGATGGTAAGGATAACACTGGCCCATAACAATTGCAGTGCCAATCAGAACTTTGAAAAACAAAGGCCTTCGCGGGCCGCGCTTGCCTTTGCTGTCTCATAACTTGCCGACAACCTGCATGGTCCTAATCACCCCCTTCCGGGAGAAACATACCAATTCAAACTCACCCTGTCTATACTTGTGTATATATTATATGGTGAAACCATATAATATATACACAAGTATAGATTTATATACTACGTAACATAAATTCCTTGGTTTCATCAGAATGATTTTTTTTTACACGATTTGTTTAAAGCTTATTGTGTGACATGAACTCTAAAACTACAAAATATATACCAAGCGACCTGACTACCGAACCAGCGTAGCTTACCACAATCGTTGCACCAAAAATTAAAACCCAAAACGTTGATCACTTATTTGAACTTTCTCAACTTCCTGTGACTGTCATTCTACAATTCGAGTACCACAAGGCGCCGTCCTAGGTCACACTCTATATCTTCTCGCCTAATCCAAAACTCACTTGTTCCCCTGGTGCGAGCTGAGGTGCGCGACACGGTGGACCTTCCTCCGTGGTGCCGTATCCTCGTCACTCTTGGCGCTGGCCGAGCTCTGCTCGCTATCAGACGAGCTGGACTGCTCGCCGCAGTCGTCGGCCGAGTCGCCGCCTCCCGGAGCGCCTTTCTTTGTATAGCAGGAGGTGTGATTAAAACTGTTAGTTGGATGCCGGACTTCACCAAAGTTGCATGGGTGGTATATCGATAGTGTAGTGTGTGTTACAGTTTATGTGGTGAGTGCCAGGAACAGGGAGAGTCGTACAAATCCACAAAGAACACAAAGTGACCGTAGTGTAGGATCACAATTTGCACTGTAGCTGTTCTCCAAATGTCGATGGAGATGCACAGGTAATCAGGTATGTTGCAGTTTTTCCGAACATCCGAAAACTGTAGTCTTCCGAAGTCCCGAAAAAACAGTAGTGTGTTCCACCGCTGGTATGTTGTGGTGAGTGCCAGGAACAGGGAGAGTTAATGTAGGAAACAAACCCAATGATAAACGTCCCAACACTGATTTATTGTAAAAATAACATAGGTTTAAATAGTTATGTAAACTGTTGTATAAGCAAATGTACACATGCTAAGTGACCTCAATTAGCGAGTCATTGACATTGCTTACTGTGCGGTAATCCGTACAGATAGAAATGGGCTGATGTTTCTTTTGACAAAGCTAGCTTAGAAACCGTGGTTCTTAACCCTGAGATGAAGGTAACTAGCAAACTTGTACAATGTGGAAATCCCGATACGCATACGATTACATTTATTGGGATTTATGACATATATGAATTATTTTTGTCTCTAACTCACCTGATCTTAATTGATTTTATGTGACGATTTGGTCGAAGGTGTTTAATACACCTAGAATGGTAACTAGCTCTCAAGTCCCATTCGGTGACACTATAAAGGTCGATAGAACAACAGCATGGTATACATAGTTAAAAAGCTCTTAAGGACTGACCTTTTGCTTTAGACATATTTGGTAGCAATACTAGCAATGCAAGGTAGACCTATGTATCCCCTTTTTTTTAAAATATGCAACCTAAATAGAGGTGACAATTTTCACGCAATAGAAAATTAATTTAAGTAAGTACCTACTTAAGGTGAACTCCGGCATTAGGTTGGGGGTAGCTTAATTTTATTAGTTCTAGATATTTCAAAGAGGCGTTGATGATGTTGAGGCGCAGATTGAAGTTTTTTTTTATAAAATGTTTACTCATCGTGAACTTTTGCAGGAAAGGAAACACTTTTATAGGAATTACAACATGACATATTAGTTTATAATGTCTCAAAAATTATAATTTCTACACGTAGTGCATGGCATGATTACAAAATTTAGGGTGGATTTCACAAAGGCAGACTTGGGGGTGTTTTTTGAGAAAAAATACGTGCTCCTATATGTATATTAGACAGAGGTCCGTATTTCTCGTATTTATTCGTGAGAATTTCATTTACATAATCGAATTTGATGATATCCAGCCTATAGTTGACACCGTTGATGGTTTCCTACACATGTATAGTAATTATAATACCAAAGAAGTGGTGCTCATCACCACTTCTTTGGTATTTATATTTTATTTTATAAGATTTAGTAACTTTGTGTTTACCATTTAGCTTTCTACCTATTCTAAAATTTTAATGATTCTACAATTAGAATAAAACTCAATTAATAGTCTTTATTCCATTTACATATGTACTAAAATTTATAGAAAATATAATTATATAGACGTATAATCGATAGGTACTAAAAACACATAGAAGCATATTATAATATTTACCTACTTACTTAAGTAGGTACCTATACATATAACCTCTTTATACAGTTGATATTTAATTATTTGTTTTTATGCATTTTCGGCATCGATTACATTTCTTATCTACTTATTATAACTATACTAGGTATGTAACTATTTTCTAATACAAAAACTACTAATTCAATTAGGTACTATAATTACAAATTATTTCAACTATGATGCACAACAACTATGTAAGTAGGTATAGTTCTACGTAGTATTATTTCCTCTGTGGGTATAGTATGTTTCAAATCCATAGAGAAATTCGTACATTGACATTTGAGCGATCGACCTTTTTTTGATAGGTTGATTTTATTTAACACTCATTAGTAATTATACGAGAAATTCGGAAGTTTATGTATAGGTACTTACGTTACCTTTTCACGCCAAAATACTAAGCGGATGAAATTATTTACAGTTTTTTGAAAATATTGTATTTTTTTTTTTCAAATTTCATCATATTGCTATTTATAAATAGCAATTTCATCCATCAGTTCAATCCAGCAGTTGTTACTCAATGGCTCAGTACCTATACAAATTATAAGATGCCCCGCGTCTCGGTCTATAAAAGACAAACATGCGAAGCATAGACTCAGTTTGTCACTGTCTTTCTAAGTTACGCGCGAACCCCACCTTGACCAAAATGAGCTTGACCTTCTTTTTCTGGTGAAGCAGAAGCATTGCGAGGAAACCTGCATTACATCGTGTGCAAGTTAGTCCTAATCAAAGACTATAAATCCTGTTGACTAATGATACAACTTCCCCTCATACGAAAACGACATATTTAAATGCACTACTCGCCACTGCGAGTACGAGTGCAGACTTATAACTTATCGATATTCAATTTATACTTTACAATTAATATATATACTATTATTAATTATTTTGGAAAAATAATAACCTTTCGTTTGGATTTGTTAACCGACTTCGAAAAAAGAGGAGGAGGTTAAATGTTCGACTGTATGTATTTTTTTAAGTATTTTAACTGATGTCTCCGTCAATTGTGGACCGATTTTGAAAATTATTTTTGTTGTTTGAAGTGTATCATCTCAAGGTGGTCCCATATACATTTTATGGAAGAACATCTAAAGATGAAAAAATGGTACTTGAATTTTCATATATCGCGATATTTTCATCCAAGTGGGTTCCCGGTTTTTTTAAATTATTTCTGCTTTTTGTTGTTAGATTTCCAGACATCCCAGAAATAAAGGAAAGCGTGGATAGAAGCGACTCAAAAAGAGAATTGGTTCCATACATCGCAAGTCATGGAATCCATTCAGTAGCTTCGACGTGATGCGTGGCCAGAATACAGACAGACAGACAAAAATAAAAATATAGTTTTGGCTTCAGTATAGATAGGCGTGCCATCCAAAAAAAAAATGTGACTTGGAGTTTTATTATAAGTAGTATTATAGATTAATTTATAAAGTAAGTATGTATTGTCTAGGTTTTCCATATAATAATTTATTATTAATCGTATATGTCAGGGAATCAAGAATGCGATGCTAACTACCTATTCAATTTTATCGATATTATTCTGTTCAGTAGTAGTCGTACCACATCACTAAATTACGTCATCCAAATGATCGGCCAATTGCAAGCATAGAATATTACCTCGCCCCCTGCCCGCGCCGGTGAGACATGTTTGTATGAGGAATTGTGTTTATGAGCTATCAACAGGCTAAATAATTTGTGGTCCTAATGAATAGTTTGCGGCTCACCGTATGGATTTGAAACATAGGTACTATAGGTTTTATTTATTCACTTGTTTCTAAATATATTTCGGCTACCTTGCTTCGCTAAGCATCTACAATAACTATTTCGCGCAAACTAATAGCGCATTGGCTACGAAACAGGCCGAATTTATTTTATTTCTAAATCAACCATGATGCAGACAATTATAAAAAAGCATGACAGACAGATTTATAGGTACAACACGCATAAGTCAATATGAAACATCGGAACAAGGGTCGAGTCCTTACCTTGAATGGTTTAAATTTGAGCGGTTCGTCCTTCACTTCCTTGGGTTTCTTGTCTAGGTCCGGCGTGGCTGCAGTGCCGCTGGGGCAGTTAGCAGCGAGGGACTGCGCGGAAGAGTGCGCGCCGGTCGCGGGGGAGCCGGGCCGGACGGCCGCTGTGTACGTGTCATGTTGTGATAGAGGCGTCGAGCCCAGCGGCTTATATAGCCTTGGTTTGGTCTGATAAGGCTTCGGCAGCCTTGGTTTGGTCTTATATCAAACCTTATGCAGCCTTGGTTTGACGATAAGCAGGTGTTTGCAGCTTTATTTTGGATTGAGTTTAGTTTGAGATATGGTGTCTCGGTTTTGTCTGATAGGGAAGCTTCTGCAACCGTGATTTAATCTGGTTGTAGGTTGGCAATGGATGTACATTACCGTGTAAAGTTTTGCATGGCTTCTGGGGCCTTATTTTCGTCTGATTGTAATGAGGCTTTGGTAGCCTTAGTTTAGTCTGAGGAGTTTGTTTATACTATAAGGAAATGTCTATGCTTAGTATCAAATCGTTATTTTTTAGTTATTTTCTGACTCATGTGACTCGCCTTTTGGTTACAGGCTTCACTTGATGGTATGTACAACATCAAAAAGGACAAAGGCTTTTTAAGTCTTGGTACTGGTTACTAATTACATGGTGTGTGTCTTACCATTTCGAACCTTTAAACTGTTTGCGATATGTCATATGGCGCACATGGTTAAAATAGGTCCTGTGTCAGTTTAAGAAGAGTGATAGGCCTCTGTAAATTTGACAGTGATAGGTAGTGTGTTAGTCACTTGCCTGTCTCTTCCAGTTGATAGAAAAGGTAGAGGCCTTTTCCTAATGAGGAAAGAGGAGAATGGTAGGGTAGTGAGCTACAGTACTCTTGGAAGTTGTAGCCACAGCTCTCCAGTCCAATCGATTTAGCTGAATCTGTACATAGATTTCTTCCCAGCGAAATTTTGTGTATTTACAGTATGTGAAAGAATGCCAATTGCAAGTCTAGTTTGGAAGCGTCATGACATGACATGGCTGCTACATGTATATTGCCAATTATGTAGCATATGTACAGCCGCTAGACTTTATCCTTTATATCAGCTATATCTATCGTTCATGTGGTGCGATGGTATGTAGAAGAACTAATACTTAATAAATTGCAATTCCGCCAGCGTGCTGGGTACTTCTTCAGGTGATTGTGAATTCGAACATTTCGATTATCAATAGGCCGTTAGTCACTTATTAGCTGTGCCTCGCAGCTTCGCCCACATAGCCTAAGTTACATGCCATCACAAAAACATATTAGAAAATACCTTCTAAATAATTTCCTATGATTTTACTTATGATGTGATTATCGCAGAACTTTACAATCAAGATTAGCCTAAAAATAACACCTTTTCAAAATTCCTTTTGTTGTATAGCTTGAAAATGTATAATGATCTACAATAAATCTTGGTCTACTATTTGGTTCATTGAGAGGTTTCTCATACCACCGCGCCACAGCACTTAACTCTAAGGCTCTTACCCCAGCGCCAGCAGGTGTGGTACTCACGGTTGAACTTGTTGTTGCTGGTGTAAAGCTTGCCCAGCAGGCCCAGCGGTGGGCGGGGAGGCGCCAGCTGGATGCCCTCCCACCAGAACACCTCCTTGCATTGGAGGCGACCAGTGTCTTCTCCAGTCTCTGATGATTATGGAGAAGGTTGGAGAAGAAAAAACTTAGTGGATGATACTTGGGTTGGTCTTGTTATTTCCCTTATAGACAAGTTTTCATATATCAGAGTTAACCTGTTACGATTATCAAGAGAGATTCAAGCGAGCTTGCACTGGAAACCGAAAGCATTTTCAAGCAGATCAGACGTGAAGACTTTACCACGCAGCACCTTGCCCCACCCTAGAAAAACAAGAGTTAAGTCTCACCCCGCGGTACGAGCCGGGTGACCCGCTCAGGGAACATAAGTTGTGGGGGACGCATGGCGATGATGTCCCGGTACTTATTGTACACCTCCAGGACCGCCCCGTCGGCGGGGAGCCGCTCGTCCGGTACGTGCTCCCGGAACTGGCAACCCTGTGGGGAAAAAACTGGTAGTTGTATCTACAAAAGTCTACATACCGTGCATTTTATGTTCAAAAATTTGTAAACAAAGTTTTTTTTTTATTTCTTGTATTATAAGACTTGTTACATGCAGGATACGCAACTGACTATCCAAGATTGAAGTATGAAGAAGTTCGAAGAATGTTTATTTGGATAAATAACTGGAGCTCTTGTCGACTTTTCCTGAATCCTGACCCTTTCGAATCTTTTTTGCTGACCTAAACACCTTGTAAGTTGTTTATAATGGGTTTATACCCTACTCACTAAAATTAATTTATTGGATAAATCGATGCTCTGACGATAGAGGCTTACTGCATTTCGTGGTTCATTTTCCGAACGGCTACCCCCTACAGAGATGGAGACACTGACCGTGTTCCTGGTGATGGTCTCGAACCGGTAGGCCCGCTCCCCACAGCAGGGGTACCGGCCGGCCGCCAGCGGAGCCCGACCCTCTACACACAGCATGTGCGGCGCCTGCTCGTGGTGCGAACACCATTCCATCTGCAGGCCGATGAGAAGAATCAAGACTTTTATTTCTATATTATACTGTATCTGTACAAAAGGTCATCAATATCAGCCGGAAGACGTCTATGTTGTACATATAGGCGCCAATAGCGGGATGTTTGCCATGAATCATAATCTAGGTACTCCATGCTCGGCAGGCGTCTTGGTGATTGCAGTAGCTTATGATTTCGACCGAGTTGAGTGCTGCTGCCCAATCTCTTAGCCGACTCCTACGGCAGCCAAAGGTATGGTGGTAATCTTATTAAAACGCCGAAATCACCCGGCCAAATTCCGTAGAACTAAAAGTTATAAAATGTTTTTTTTGATAGGCCATGCTTTTCTTCTTCTTGTTGTTGTTGCTGTTGTTGTTTGTGCGACCTTTACAGCGTCACCGGACTATAGAGAGCGCAGAAGGTGCTTAGCCCGAAAAAAGTGGTGTTTTGGCGACTAGCGCAAGGGCACCGCGTGGGAGCGGTACTGACCTCGGTTTGGGCCGAGACGAATTCTAGACAATTCCTTCCAGCCGAAGACCTGGCGTCCGCTGGTCTTAATCTGGTTGGAGTCGAAAACGAACACGATTTCGTTAGCCGGTAAGGCGCTTGGTCAAGGCAGTGGTAGAGGAGCACTGTACCTGGTAGGCTGGGAAGTAAGTGTCACAGAGCTGGCAGCGCATGAAGTGGCAGTCGGCCCACAGGCGCCAGTACACGCGCCGCCACGAGCGCAGCTCGCCGTACAGCCACGTTATGTACTCGTTCAGGCTCCACGTAGCGTCCCTGGAAGTTAAGGCTTGAAACTCGCTAGATAACTTGTTACTACCAAGGCACGCCTTACGCATTACAGGCGGGGTAAGGCGAGCTGCTCTTGCTTCGATCCCAGGTCGGGCAAACTTCGTGTGGTGCGAGCATAGTTTGTTTTAGAATATTAATTGGATGTTTGTGTTGTGTATGTCCACCCAACCTGCGACACAGGGAAATCCTAGTGTAGACTATGAGTGTGTAAGCGTGTGGCCGAGCGGGAACTCGTGCGACTTTCAATCCGAGGCACCATAGTTCAAATCTCCACACGGTCCTCACCAATGACTTATATCAAGTTATGTGCGGATTTATTACACTCATTCTAAAACGGTGAAGGAAAACATCGTGAGGAACCCACATGTTCAAGAACCAGAACATTCGAGGACTTGTGACATCCACCAAACCGCACTGGGCCCGCGTGCTGGATTATGACCCATACCCTTCATGCCCGTACCTAAACTGCACCTATCAAGTGCACCTATGTTATTAAGTAAAAACCTTTTCCCCAAACACCGCCGTTTGGGGAAAACTTTTCTCTTTGCCGTTTGGGTATCACCATGTCGTAGCATAGCATGGCGGTCATAGGGTTAATCAATGGAAATTACGAATAGCAGATAGCCAATTAGTGCTGTGCCAAGGCTGCATGAGCTCACTTGGTGTGCGTGGACACAACGTTGCCCCTCCTATCGATGCGCATCGAAGCCGGCTGGCACGGCACCTGCTCCGCTATGTGCCTCCCGAGAAGCTTGTTACATCTGCAAGAAATCAGGGGTAACAAGAAATCAGTGGATCAAAAGAAATCTGGGGGTCACAGGAAATCGGGGGTCACAAGAAATCGGGGGTCACAAGATATCATGGGGTTACAAGAAATCAGGACAAGAAATCAGGGGGTCACAATAATTACGGATTTTTTTTTAAACATAATCCAAGAGCACACCACACTGTTTGCGTCTTTTAATTCTTCCATCGTGCAGGTAGAGAACACGAGGGATAAGAGAGAAGATGTGACATATCTGATTTTAGAGGCCACAGAGATTGCAGGGAGATTCTTCAATATTAGCTACACTTCAATATAACTGCTAAGTTTAGATTAGGGTTGTGATGAAGAATGTCACTGCAACCACTGCTATCTCCGTATTCTTTTGTGGCCTAACAATCAGTTTTATCGCTAAATTCCTCACTTGCTACATTTGAAGAGTGTCGCGAGCGTGGAGTAGTGTCCGCGCAGTGTCTCGGGCACGGGCTCCGAGAGCGACAGGATCATCTTGCAGTACAGACGGGACTGGATCTTGTCCTTGCGGTCGCGGACTGTCTCCAACTCTGCATTGGTATACATTGCTGCTAACCTGGAGAGGACAATTTATATAAATCGTACGAGTTCAAAACCGCCAGTTGTGTCGAGCAGCAACTTGCAATGTGAGGAGAAAGAAACCGACCCGTCGAAAAACGACAAATGCACGTGGCCACCCAAACGGGGTCAGCGTATCAATATACGTAGATATTTAATTGTAATCAACCCCACTGCCAAGTGTATATATTCGTATATGTCTCGTCTTTACAATTTAGGTACCTACTCACATGCCATAATTTGGTCCAGTGCGTTATTACTTATTTTATCGCACATCTTTATGGTACCTACTATATAGCTGTGTAATGTTTTTTAAATATCATTATGGAACTTTTGTTATGGTTTAATACTTTTTCTTTTTTTTTAAACTACTTTTTTTTAATCGTAAAACGACAAGATGCTTGCGTTGCCAAATAAATATAACCTAACCTAAAACTATAGTAATGTAATAACTCAAAACTAAAAACAAATTTGGTAGCAATGTACCTTAGGTGTTCCCTTGTAATTCCGCCCATAATCGGTCCTTGTAATTGAGATTTGAGCCCCTTTCCGTGAATAATTCCACAAGGGCGCACACTGCACAGTGGTGTTTAACTAATATTTAATTCTTGCAGCTATGGTTTTCTTCTCACCTAGTGAGTAAAGCGTCACTCAGGCAGGCCAGGTTGGTGGAAGTCTTCACGATGTCGCTCAAGTGCGCGTGGCAGTAGATCAGGCAGTCGTGCAGCAGCGGTTCCATCTGCAGAAACCAAGAAATAAGTTGATCACTTCATGAGCTGATGAGACGATTCATCCAAGCCCCTACTGAAATTTATTTATTTAATAGCACTCAATACAGAATAGTATTATAATCCATACAAGATAGTGTAATAATAAACACAAAATAGTATTGTTCTTAATTACACTCCATTGCAAGCTCTTGAGTGTCTAAAATTGCGTAACAATGAGTATAAAACAATAATGAAAATGTCATTTTTGCAAACTGGTTGAATCACTGGTGGAACTGGTTCAATCATTTCTCATGGTAGGAAAACTGCGATCTGACAGCTGAAGCTTCGACGTTCGATTTTCGGGGTAAGGCCCCTGGTTCCTAACTGAAAATGTCTACAGATGATTTCCTTACTTCTTTTGTTTCGCACACACAATAATCCTGCACTATGTTTCCTTGTGTTACAGGTAGCATGGACACACAGATACACAACACAAGCAACCATAACTCGAGAACAAACAGTGTGTGCTCACCACAGTCTACACACAGTTTGCTCCGGAATTCGAACCCGGTACCCCTCGCTTTGCAAGCAGGGTTACTATAGTTACCACTAGCGGGGGCGTTCTTCCTTTCATGTATAAAATATCTAAGTGCACCTGCAGGAAGGACGCAGAGACGAGGATGGGCACCACGTTGTGAGGGTCGAGGAGGGGCCACTCCGCCACCAGGATGCTGTCCCGCTTCACCCACCGCATCAGCCAGTCGAATATCTGCAGGAATAATGAATTTACGACACTTATCGTGTCTGGATAAAATACAAGTAGATGTAACAAAAGTTACATACATATAAACTCTAAATAACATTTTGGTCAATATCTTTTAAACTACTGAACCGATTTTGGTTAAAGTTATGATGTTCCCTAAATTGCAGTAAATGTAAGGCAATAAAAAAATATGGTCAAATCCGATTAATAGTTTCGGATAAATTCATGGACAAACATACGTACACACATCAAATAAAGTTTGAGATCACTAACAAAAGATGTTTTTTTTTTTAATTTTACTTTTTTAATAGAATGTTAATAATTATTGCATTACATACTTAGAGGACTTGTAAGTATAAATAAATCATTAGTAGGTAAAATATCACTTTTTTAAGTTGTATATCGTTCATTAATAAGTACCTAGTTTAAATGTTAAAGTAATACACTATAAATGCTCTATTTGTAAAAAATGTGTGATAATTAAATAAATCTAGAACTTAGCACCTGACACATCTTTAATAGCAATAACGCAGCAAACTAGGAAAATAGTAGGGAAACATATCTCTGAAGAAAATCGCCGTAAAAAAAGTACTGTGGTGCAGTTTTTAAACCTCCCTCTGCGGGTGTACTTCGCGTTCATTTCTGAACCGGCCTTACTGTTCCTTACCAATTAAATTTCGCTACAATATAAACTAACGCGAAAATTGATTGCTGCTTTATACTATTATGTATTCTGTGCTGCTGCGATGACAACTATAAAAGTCGTAAAAGGCAGGAGGGGCAAAAAATAGCAAACAAATATAACTTGGTACATATACGTGATATACGGAGTAACTACAAAAAGAACCAAATCACAGTAAACAAAGATGTCCCCATCCTCACCTGTATATCGCAATGAACAGATATATCCATGTCTTCCAACCGTTGGCCAGCAGTGACATCGGCAAAATACCCCATTTTGGACACCAGCAATTTTTGAGGACATCGAAAGTCCTTTTTTAGGCCTTTCACTTCGTCACAAACGTGGATTTCAACGTCGCCACTGAAAATTAAACAAAAATAAAAATGCAAAAATATTCTTCCGATACCGGGAATCGAACCCGAGCCTCCTGGGTGAGAGCCAGGTATCCTAGCCACTAGACCATATCGGATTTTATAGTACAATCCAAAAATTTAGTACTATACATCACATAGAATACATACGATAAATTATTCGCTATACAGGCTGCTATGGTCAAAATCAAAGACTATAAATCCTGTTGACTAATGATACAACTTCCCCTCATACGAAAACGACATGTTTAAATGAACTTCTCGCCACTGCGAGTACGAGTACAGACTTATAACTTATCGATATTCAATGTATACTTTACAATTAATATATACTATTATTAATTATTTTGGAAAAATAATAACCTTTCGTTTTGGATTTGTTAACCGACTTCGAAAAAAGAGGAGGAGAATAACGTTCGACTGTATGTATTTTTTTAAGTATTTTAACTGATTTCTCCGTCAATTGTGGACCGATTTTGAAAATTATTTTTGTTGTTTGAAGTGTATCATCTCAAGGTGGTCCCATATACATTTTATGGAAGAACATCTAAAGATGAAAAAATGGTACTTGAATTTTCATATATCGCGATATTTTCATCCAAGTGGGTTCCCGGTTTTTTTAAATTATTTCTGCTTTTTGTTGTTAGATTTCCAGACATCCCAGAAATAAAGGAAAGCGTGGATAGAAGCGACTCAAAAAGAGAATTGGTTCCATACATCGCAAGTCATGGAATCCATTCAGTAGCTTCGACGTGATGCGTGGCCAGAATACAGACAGACAGACAAAAATAAAAATATAGTTTTGGCTTCAGTATAGATAGGCGTGCCATCCAAAAAAAAAATGTGACTTGGAGTTTTATTATAAGTAGTATTATAGATTAATTTATAAAGTAAGTATGTATTGTCTAGGTTTTCCATATAATAATTTATTATTAATCGTATATGTCAGGGAATCAAGAATGCGATGCTAACTACCTATTCAATTTTATCGATATTATTCTGTTCAGTAGTAGTCGTACCACATCACTAAATTACGTCATCTAAATAATCTGTGGTCAAAATCATCTTATTTTACGTGAGCAATTTTTTTTAATGAAATATCGTTTTGCTTTTTATGTACCTATTTTATTTCTTGTAAAATTGAGTATGTACGTACTTTTCCAAATAAAAAATATTGTACTAAACAAAAAAAAAAGCTTAAAGTACTTACTCTTGCTTTTGGTTATTTCTTTCTTGCGCTGCAATTATTGATGACTTACGCCTCCCCAGTCTATCTCGTGACTCCTTCTCATTTACAAAACCTAGAAACAAATTCAATAATAACGTACTTAAGTTACTAATGTACTTGTCAACTTGATATTTTTACTTTACAATCCTTGTTATTGACGCTTTTGCAATGTTTTCACGTTGTTATTTTTATATTTTTAGTAGATTTCGATAACAGTAATCAGTGTTCGGATATCCGTTATAATACTGGCAGGTTTGGCTAGTAGAATCATGAAAGATCTGCTGAAGTTGTTGCTAAACAGATTAGGTAAGTCTTACCTCCAAAACTAGCTGGTTTTTTTACGTCCGTTGAGTTAGTGGATGAGACTTTCTTAATGATTGGAGCGTAAACGCTTGTTGTTTTAGTAGGTTTCTTGTACCCAACCAGATAGGGAAGGATAGAATCCAGAATACCTTCGTTTATTACCTGAAACGTTAAATTAGAGATAGCGCCATCTATCGACTGCTGCAACATTATTGCATACAAATGCCGATTTATACCGTCAATTCGTTTTACAAATTATATCACAGATTTACAAGCAGAGTATCCAGATTGAGTGTTTTTCCCCATTTTAGGAAAAAGTGTTTGGGCAAATTTTGGAGAAATCAAATTGTTGGGCTAAAAACAATATTGCCTTTTTCTGACGCTACGTCGCTACGTGTCGAGAGGGCATTTTCTATGACGAATGTCACGTCGTGAAAAACAAACTAGGGATAGAATGGATGGAAGCACAACAGCCCATATTATCATGAGAGTGCAGTACAACCTCAAAACAGGAAGTTGCTCTAAATGAAAATCAAACTAAAATGCTTCAAAATTTCAAATCTGAAGATGATGAAGATCAGTCTAAATATGAAAATAAAGTATTGGAAGCTGGAGTATTCTTTTCAGATTAAATGTATATATCATAGTCGTCCTATTGTTTCATTACAATATTAATCCTAATAATTAGTCACATATTACAGAAAGTTATTAACAAAATAATTGGGGAAAAGTAATGAAGATAGTATCAATTTGGGGAAACATTTTGTCTGAAATGGGGAATTTTTGAAAACGTAATCTGGAGACCCTGCTTACTTGTGATATCAATATGAAAGTGAAATGAACCGAAATTAATTTGTCTATATAATGAAAAAATGGAATTATATTGTGGCGCGCCCACGTGAATGTGATATGTTTGCCCGATTTATCGAAAGTTTCGATTTATTTTGTCTTTTTTATTAAGTCGATCCAAAATTCAAGAGCGAAAAGTACTTTAAAAAGATGAAAAAATTGTGTTTATTTTTTTATAATATGATTTTTTGCGTCTTACATTATTTACTTACATCATTTAACTTGCAATTGAGATTAGCTTCGGTCCACACTCCAAGCATTTCTACCCTTGCCTCGGGTGGCAACGACATTCTTCTACCCTTTCCTAAAATATTTTTTCACATTAACTCCCTAGATATAAAACCAAATTAAACAAATTAATCCCTCCTACCTTCTAATTCGGTGCAACTGTATCTTTTAACAAAATTTTCTTCTGATGATTTTTTTTCTAACATTGTTTCACTCTTGCTAGTCATGGGTTTTGGGTCCGTATAAGCGGTTTGATACAAAAGATCTCTTTCCTGCTGTTCTATCACATGGTTAATCACAGTTAATTTTGTTAACTCTTCCCAATTTATCTTTGAGCCTTCATCTTCGTCACCTTCTAAGTGCTCGTAAACTTGATAAGCAGTTTTCATGAAATCAAAGAAGTCTTTTACAGTGATAACTTCGGCAGGTGCATTGGTCTTTACAATTGAATTTTTCCTTGAAGCTGATTCAGATTTTACCGGGCTCTTTGATCTTTTTCCGTCGCCTTTTTGCATGAACATTGACGAGGGATCCGATTCTGCATTAGAACTTGCCATTTTGATACCAAATTACGTATTACTTACTTGAATTTTGTTGGCATTATTGATCTAATAAGCCACCTAGATACAAAAGTTGGAAACCAAGTATGCCAAGTGTTAACCGATTTCAATTAGGTATTTTTTTTAAATATTGCTCGAATTAAGATGAGCAAATTTTGAGCAGACTTGGATTCATAAAAAGCAATTTAATTAAAACATACAAAAAAATTCCAGCCTTAGATATTGAAATATTTCATTGAAAATGCCTATATAAATATAATGACATTAATCGTCATAGGCCTTTGACAGCGTTTGGCCCCATACAGAGTAGGTTCTTTCTTAGATAAAGATATGCCTGCGATTATGGGGAGATCCCTTATCAGAATTTTTCCATCCCTGAAAGACCTTCTATCACCCATTGGGGTGAAAAAAGTTCCTCAAAGGCTCTCTCCAAGACTTCAAAGTTATTCTTAAGCCGTATTTAACTTTTTTGAAATAGAGAACAGCTTTATCTACAATTTTTATTGGTCGAAAACACATTTGAGTCTAACATATGATTATTGTCTGTGTTTCACGTTCCGTTACTTGCATTATTTAATTATTCAAAAAGATTTTTCGTAATGTATTTAGAACCTTAGTGACTAATGTCAAAATTGGCAGAACGGAACGTAATTGTGCCAGAAATAGAAAGTAACTTGTCAAAAACCTTTGTCTATGACTGGTGATATAGTGATATGTCATATCAATTTTTCTGTAATATTTTGTTGTCCAACAAAGTCATTTAGAATGTTCCAAGCTGTATATTATTATGGAAAGTTATCAGCCCGAACATGATAAGGGCGTTTTGTTGTCGGACACGTTTTGGAGGACTTCGAAGCGCGCTCTCCCGGGCAGACCTCTACAAAGAGTTGGCACAAACGAGGTTATGTCCGGGTCTTCGTACCAGCAATTCCAGGCGTCTGTAAACGACGCCTGGGACCTCGGTGACGATGACATCATATCTGGCATCGCGGAAACTAGAATATCGAAAGCTATATCACAAACCGCAGCTTTAAATGTCATAAACTCGCATAGGAACAGTAACAAAAGTGTAAACAAAAGTGACGTAAAAGTTGAGAATGTGAGTGTAAAAAAAGAAGACAGTGGGAAGAGGAGTGAAGTGAAAAAAGTTATGGGCATGTCTAGTGGTGGTGCGGTCCCCATGAGGCACTATCCCGGGCGGCCGCGACCAGTGAGACTCTCCGCTTTAGCCTCGAGAGAGGAAAGCAGCGAGTCTAAGCTTGAAAGGTTTCAACAGCTACATGAAAATGCTGTCATAGATTTGGATGAGCTGAAACAGCTGAGCTGGTCTGGCATTCCAGTGAAGGTGAGTGCTAGTTCTCTTATTGGAATAATTGGTTTCCTATAAACCCAGATACTAAACATAACCTTAACCAGTATTCAACTAGTTGATTGTCTTCACAACCACTATTCAATTCATTAAAAGGCTGCATACCTGCTCAAAAACTATCTTTAACGGTTCACATCAAATTCGTCTCTAATTAAACTTGTCTCTGGATATCTTACAACATAACTAGCAACCCATTTATTTATTTATATACCTATATGTACAGCTATAGATACTACTTACTTTGCTCGTGAAGTCTGCCGCCAAGCAGTAGTGTGCAAGCATTACTGTGTTCCGGTTTGATGAGCAGAGTATCCAGTGAAATTACTGGGCTTATGAGACTTAATACCTAATGTCTCAGGGTAACGAGCGCATTGCAGTGCCGCGCAGGCCTTTGTGTTTCAAAGTTCTGGGTGGCACTGCAATCGTTATGGACCGGCGTTATGCTTACCATCAGGCAAACGACCAGCTCGTCCCGTTACCAAATAACATAAAAAAAAAAAAAAAAAACAACAATATTTGTTTAAAACATAACAATAAACCTTAAATCCAATTACAACTTATAAACTAAATATGCACATCTTACTAGTAACCGGTTAAGAAGGCATTATTTAAAATAAAATACAATATAATAAAGAAGAAACAAAGTAGATGTACTTTAGTAATAACTTGTTTTATGGAGAACTAGCTTCTGCCCGCGGTTTTTACCCGTGTTCCCACAGGAACGATGCATTTTTCCGGGATAAAAAGTAGCCTATGTTACTCTCCGGTCCATAAACTATATCTATGCCAAAAGTCACGTCGATCCGTTGCTGCGTTACTGCGTGAAAGAAGGACAAACCAACAAACACACTTTCGCATTTATAATTATTAGTAGGATTTAAATAACATTATCACACTATCATAGAATAATCACTATTTTAAGTACCAATAGCAAAGATCTGGGTGGCTAATAACTCAAAATGTACTACAAAATATACTATAAAATATGATACAAACTCAAACTATAATATTTTTTATGTAACGGAATCTTAAATGTCTATTTTTATGGACTTGATGCATAAAAAGTTCTGATGACTGCATAGGCAAAAACTAGTGCAATAATTATAGGTCATTTAAACAGGTTTGTTAAGGTTTCTCTTTTCAAGCTATAATAATATTGTAAGTATAAAGTTTTAACTATTGAACTATTGTATGAATAGTACAGTCATTATTTGATTGCACTATTCATTCAATAGTTAGAGATAGTTATAGAGTAAACTTATATAGCCAACTTAGAAAACAAAGATTATATACAAGTAGCTTATTTGATATTGGTTGAGAATTGAATTAGAAATTAGGTAAGACACACACCACAAAAAATACAGATCAATTGAGAACCTTCTCCTTTTTGGGAATCGGTTAAAAATGCCAAAATGATTTACATTTTGCTAAATTCCTACAATATTTACACATTGCACATCTCCAGATGCCTCAAGTTGCTTAATTATTTTGGAAACCTTATGTAATAAGGTGGGAGTGTTCTATTAATATTGAACCTACCGAATTAACTACCCAGTTTTGTAAAGAGAAAACCATCGCAGGCATATACAAATTCTTTATTTTAAATTGATACCGAAACCTTGTTTGACAACAGTTTCTATATCTGTTCACATGACATTGGAATGTGTTGTGTGACTTCTGTGTGACTCATTAAGTATTCAAGTACTAATAACCATGAAAGCGCGTATTGTTTTTAATTTGGTCGCCACACTTTTATGGCCTCCAGAGGTACTACACTTGTAGTTCTCTGTCAGTTGATGTAATTGAAATTAAATCTATTGATTTACATGGTATTGGTTATTACTAATATTGATACAGGTTCGATTTGAATGCTACTCAGAACCTGGAAGTGGCTTTGGTAGAGGAAGTTAAGCTTGTATTATTAATTAAAAAAGAGTATTGTAAAATTAAGCGCAGTAAATGAAAAAGGTGCTTGCAAACAGCTCTAAAGCCTCCTAGTAGCTACATTAATATGTAAACTTACATTTTAAGTATAATTATTGTAAGCATTAAAAACATTATAGAAAAAAAAATGCCATCAAGGTTATCATCCTTCTTAATCTATTGCATACTTTGTATAGCTATACCTAGAATAATTTGCTAATGAGTAAAATGCTTTTATGGAAGGGGCTCCTATATTTGTTCCGTCACAGACATCAAACTGCAACCTTATGTTATAGAGATTGCGTCCATCAACTCCACTACACCATAGAGGCAGTCTGACAATATTTTCCATCTAATTCAATGCACAAAATAATTATTTAAATGTCCCTAGCATGCACATTTAGTTGTTGTATGAAAATAGAACATGTCTCAGAAACTTGTTTTGCATACAATGGAAGTAAAAAGGTCATTACAGAAATAAATCTTTTGTTTTTTTTATAGAATACATAATTAATTTCATACTAGCTTTAGGTGCCCTAGAGCACCTATTTATTATGTTTTGCTCATATTGTCAAACAGAAATATAAAATAAACAAACAACATAAGTGGTAGGACTAACTCTTCTGCAAGCGTTCATCTAGGTTGGTACCACCACTTTGCTCGTGAATTCTGCCGCCAAGCAGTAATGTGCAAGCATTACTGTGTCCGGTTTGATGAGCAGAGTAGCCAGTGAAATTACTGGGCTTATGAGACTTAATACCTAATGTCTCAGGATAACAAGCGCACTGCAGTGCCGCATAGACCTTTGTGTTTCAAAGTTCTGAGTGGCACTGCAATTGTTATGTGCCGGCGTTATGCTTAACATCAGGCAAACTAAAGGCTCATCTCGTTATCAAAAGTAAAAAATCATGTTGATCCGTTGCTCTGTTGCTGCATGAAAGAAGGACAATGGTTTGTTAGGTACACACCAACAAACACACTTGCACATTTATAATAATACGGACTATAATATTGGTGCCTGTTCTTTTTTAAATTCTAAGCTCTCTTTTTCCAGGCGCGTGCCATAACTTGGCGCCTGCTAGCCGGCTACCTTCCCCCCAACTCGGAGCGTCGTTCAGAAACCCTGGAGCGCAAGCGAGCGGACTACAAGCATCTAGTCCGGCAGTACTATGACGCTGAGCGAGACGACGATACGTATCGGCAGATACATATAGACATACCGCGGATGAGCCCGCTGGTGGCGCTCTTCCAGCAGCTCACAGTGCAGGTGGGTCACATACAGTACGGGTGGTGGGTCACTCCCCAGTCCCTGTATAGTTAAGGTCACATGTCAATATCACACATCACCTGTCACATGCACAACATAATATGTGGGCTTCTCAGAGAAAAGTGGACAACTCATGATAGATACTCATAGATTTGCTTCTACGAAATCGGCCCATAGTAAAGATGATATGTTTATCAATGAATAATAAAAACTATTAGTAATATAGAAAAGTCTCTGCAAAATAAACTTTACCAGATAGATTTAAATACTCCTTTGAGATCCTACTAAGCATCATAAATAAATACATATAAAAGTATTACCTATCATAAATAATGATAACACTTTTATTTTGACTTTATTTTTTATTTAATTTTTGTTTTCATTTTTATGTAATATCATTTAAGATTTAAGATAAAAGATAAGATAGCTTTAAATACCTAATTCCAGGCACAATGTAAAAATTGTTATCGGATCAATGATATGATAATCAATATATCATAGATAAGCTTGCCACAGCATTTTTTTGTGATAAGCTGTCAACGCCTCTCAGATGTAGATCTTCTAGGCGGGTGGTGGACATATTAGGCACGAGATCTCTGGCTGTGATCTAATATCGTGACGAGACGAAATTAGACGCTGACGAGTAGAATCTTGGCAGATAAGAACAGCGCCGGGGCCGGTTCGTCAAGCCGCTGGTCTTTTATCAGAATCTATGGGTCTTACCACAAAAAATCATTTTTAGTCGCCTGTGTAGCTAGACAGCGTCTAAAGATAAACGTCACAAATGATTAGAAATGTCACAACAGAATTATGTTAGACAATGGTTAGACACTACTTAAATCAGGATTTGTGGATGCTCATATTTAATCGTGCGATTAAGGCATGTTTCGGCGTTAAACTGATTAACACAGGTTTAACGCGTGTTTAATTGTTTTGTGGTAAGACCCTATCATTTTACGGCGCGTTAAGTTTCTAAACTAGGAATGTATAGGAATGAACTTACTTTGGTAGGTCTGAATCGCTTGACTCTGAAATACCTGCTATTTTGATGTGTCTTCAAGTGTAAGCCATATCAAGTTTAACTACTACCGCGTCATAATGCCAAGTACTTAAATATGTAGTTGAAGTACCCTTGAAGTCAAATGTACAGACGTAGGTAGACGTCAGCGAAAACTAGATTAGTATTTGGAACAACAATTATTAGCTAAATGTTTATATGTATTTGTATCACCTAGTACTTAGCCTAATTTTATTACATTACTACCGATTAGCGAACCACCCCCGGCTTCATTATACACTAGCTTCTGCCCGCGGTTTTCACCCGCGTTCCCACAGGAACCGTGTATTTTTCCAGGATAAAAAGTAGCCTATGTTACTCTCCGGTCCATAAACTATATCTATGACAAAAATCACGTCGATCCGTTGCTTCGTTACTGCGTGAAAGAAGGACAAACCAACAAATCAACAAACCAACAAACACACTTTCGCATTTATAATATGAGTATGGAAGTATGGATTGTACATTTTTGACAGTAATTGCATTTCTCACTACACGTAATGAAATTCCTTCTTCTTTTTACAATGCCGGCAGCAATGCCTCATCAACGAAATTCAGTTCCTTATTAGTATTCCAAAAAGATTTTTTTAATTTTTTAATTTAAAATGATTTGAAAACATTATTTACAGGTGATGTTCGAGCGCATCCTCTACATCTGGGCGATCAGACACCCCGCCTCAGGGTATGTCCAAGGCATCAACGACCTGGTGACCCCGTTCTTCATGGTGTTCCTCCAAGAGGCGGCCCCGGGCCAGGAGCTGGACAACTTCCCCCTGGACAAGCTGACTGAGGACCGGAGGGACATCATAGAGGCTGACTCCTTCTGGTGCCTCTCCAAGTTCCTGGACAGCATACAGGATAATTATATATTCGCGCAGCTTGGGATACAGTATAAGGTATTTTATAAGATACCTTTTTTAATACTACTGGATAAGGAGACGAGCTGGTGTTTCGCCTGATGGTAATCATAAAGCCATAACAATTGCAGTGCCACTCGGAACTTTAAAAAACTAAGGACCGCGAGGCACTGCATTGCGCAAGTACTCTACAGTACAGTATCAGCCTCTTACGCTCCCACTGCTGGGATACCGTAACCGGCCTTCTCTCAGAGAGAGAGGTATGGGCCGTAATCCACCACGCGGGCCCAGTGCGGCTTGGTGGATGTCATATGTCCTCGAATTTTGTGGTTCTTAAACATGCCGGTTTCCTCTGTTTTAGATCGAGTGAATAATCCGCACATAACTTGATATAAGTCATTGGTGCAGGCCGAATGGAGATTCGAACTATGGTGCGTTGGATTGAAAGTTCCCGCTCGGCCACACTCGCTAATAGTCTATATGAACTTAATTTTCACTTTGTACTTATAGCTTCGGTTATACACGTACTTACCAACCAAACAGTCTTTCTTGAGCTCTCGCCCGTATAGATCTGCTTACGAGAGGGGGGTCGATTTATTTGGTTTACCATGCCCAACGATGCACACATGGAACAGGGTTTATGTATGTGATGGTTGGGCTTTCATTTAATTAGGATACGTATCTAGAGAATTAACTAAGAGGGTCATCCATGGTCATGCGTTGTTTTAAGGTCACGCGATTTTTTTCTCGTTTCGAGAACTAAATCCGTATCCATACCTAAATTAAGGCGAGAAGGGCCCAACGATATATCGTTAAACAAGTCATTGTAACAAAAGTTACATAAAAAAACACGACTGCCCTAGCCAGTGTCACTCGGGATGATGTAAGGATTCTGACGATACCACATACATCCAAATCTATTCAGGCATTTAGAATTTATGGTGAAATAAAGACACATACATACATATGCAGTCCTTTTTTGTGCAGTCGTGTAAAAATACAATACAATTTTTTTTATCAAAGTTTTTCTTTTTATGTTTACTTTTTACTACCGCTATCTCATTTGCTCTGTGACGATATGGGCGGTAGTAGAGACCAAACCAACTAGACCGGAAAGCAACCGGAATAAACCGATAGGTGCTTGTCGACTGTTCGTTTTGACGTTGGCAGCTAGCTAGGTAACTAGGCGAGCACTAAAATGCCCTACCACCAAGCATCACGATACTGCGACACAGACATCTCAAGCTAATTGTAAGATTCGAACCGTAGACCTACAGATCGACGGCTGACTACTACCACTGAGCTACCATCGCTTGTATAGAGCGTGCAGTGGCTCGCACGACCTATACAAACAAACTAACTGAAAAACAACATCTGTTCCCCGTTTTATACCTAAATTAATACCTAAACCAGAAACAAATGTTATAAATAACAAGCTTACAACACTAATTAAAAATTTAATATAAAATGTATTTATATTTTATAAAGATATAAACAATTTTCCGCTCGGCTTGCACCAACACAGGATAATAATTATTATTTACTTAATTAAATATAATTACGAAAATAACAATGCGGCAATAACAGGAAATAATAACATTGTTAAGGAAATAATAACACAATAAATAAATATAGCCATCTGTTTTGTATTTTGAGCTTGAGGTTTATTTGATTGTTTGAAATAGCTCACAAAATACCTACCTACCTTTTTATACATAAGGGTTAATATTGCTGGACATGTAAGACTTACTCCGCACCCTTAAATGCGAACTCCAACGAAACTCGAGTCAGTGCGACTCGAGTCTATGGGTTTTGGTTATTTTTATCAGCTATCTTTGCCGCCAATTTTGCAAGTTTTGCTCGCTCTAGTAAAAAATAATCAAAGACAAACTCAAAAATTAATAAATAAAATATCAAAACCCAAAGACAGACTCAAAAATTAATAAAAAAAAAAAACAAAACCAGTAGCAAGCACTGAGTCGAGATTCGTTGGAGAACCGGAAACGATAGAATATTTGTAACTATTATTTGAATTTGAAGTCAAACGCTAACCTAAAAAGCTCATTTTCCAGGTGAACCAGCTGAAAGAGCTGATCCGACGCATTGACCTTCCACTGCACGAGCACCTCCAATCCCACGGCGTGGACTACCTGCAGTTCTCCTTCCGCTGGATGAACAACCTCCTCACGAGGGAGATCCCTCTACCCTGCACCATCAGGCTTTGGGACACATATCTAGCAGAGTCGGATGGCTTCGCTACCTTCCAGCTCTACGTCTGCGCAGCCTTCCTCCTCCACTGGCGAGAGAGACTGATGCTGGAAAGGGACTTCCAGGGCCTCATGATTCTGCTCCAAAACGTCCCGACGCAAAACTGGACCGACTCCAATATAAGCCTGCTGGTAGCTGAAGCGTACAGGTTGAAGTTTGCGTTCGCTGATGCTCCGAATCATCTACATAATGCTGGGAAGTCGGATAGATGACCTGGGTCGTTCAGGTCTTTGGTTTAGGTGTTAGGTTTGGTCTGAGTTGATGTCTATATGTCATGATCGCCAGCGAGTTCTTTTTGTATATGATTCATTTTCGTATGTAACTCAAAAACAATAACGTATGTAACTCTTTTGAGTTACATACGTTATTGTTTAAAAATACAATAGCAAGATTAGGGGGCGTTCATTAATTACGTGAAGTGATTTTGACAATTTTTGGTCTGCCCCATTGGTGAGATGTCATGAGATTTGGCTCGACCCCCTCCCCCCTAAACTCACGTGAGATTTCTCAAAATACGTGTTTTTAATGCAAATGCGTTAATCAGCGATTCATTGCCGTATGCCGCACCGGTCGTCGAGTATTTTAGTGGAGAAACATTTACTTTATTTATCAGTTGCAGTTTTACACTGAAAAAAAATTACGTGATATTTGCTGAGACCCCCCTTCTCTCCCACGTGAGATTTGGTGAGATTCGGCTTGACCCCCTCCCCCTAAACACCTCACATAATTAATAGACGAGCCCTTATTATTACATCGTATAAAGTTGGGCGTCCTTATGCTTTTTTTCTAGCATTAGTATTTGTATAACATGCACTGAAATTTCTAAATTATGTAATATTGATGTTCAATGTTCAGGAAATGTTGGCTTATGATTATATGTAAAGCTATTAATATAAGATTGCACTTAATGAAAATCGAAAAAAATTATAATAAATTATCTACCTATAGCTTTATGTGACAGTAACTGTAAAGCCAGCGCCTACACTCCCGCCGAGAATATTATAAATTCCAGTTCTCGTGGACGAAACCATCTTAGGGCCAGCCGAGAAGGTGCCTTTAAAGAAAACAATTTTCAAAACATTCAAAAATAGCGAAACTAAAATTAGGTTTAGGAATGAAACGACAGAATCGACACCAATATTAGACACGTTAAAAAACACGGACTATAGATAAGTTTAGTGTCGAGTTGAGGATGTTGTTCGCCTGATAGTAAGCGCTACGGTTAATATTAATTCTGGCGCAAATATTTGAAATGTTTACAGTCTTTTTGTTATTTCTTTACATTTGTGCTGATAATTGTGATTAGGAGGTCGACTCACGCAAAGTTAGCTACTTGGCCTAATAAATGAGTAAGGTTTAGAAATTATTATATTTAGTTGCAATAATGGCAGCTTCTGTACCATGTCGGCTGATAATAGCATGGTGTTCCATGCAAATACATATCTCTAGTAAGTTTAAACTTCAAATCGAAAAAGTTGTTTACTTTAGACACGCGACTTAAATCACGTTAAAAACGTTACTGTTTGTATTTTTTAGAAATGACAGTAAAAAGGCACCTGGATTTTTTACATCGTCGACCGAATCGTCGCTTGGCATCAGTTGAGATTGCTGTCAAATGAGATTTACATATACACGAGATACATATATGTTTAAAAAAACCCCAAAGAAAAAAAATGGATGCAACACTTTAATCACGTACGAGCGTTTGTATGGAAAGTATGGCGAGTTGAGGCCTCTTAAAACTTGGGGCGGTGACGCAGCGTGCCATTTCTAAACATTGAATGAGATGTAACTCTTGTTTTCTTCAAAAATCATTGCTCTACATCCACGTGTAAAGAAAATTGAGGTAAATAAAATGTTAAATTCTATACTTAATTACTATTGTACTCCAAAATTAACATCTTAAAAAATTCTCGACCGACGGGATTTGAACCCACACCCTCCGACTCTTCGTGCCAGATGTTATAGCAAACTGTGCTAGTACCCGTTAGCCAAGCTTGTGATCCAAAGATGGTGTATAGGGTATATCAACATCACATGCAACATGTATTATTTTATTGTAATGTATTGTTTAAGGTTGTATTTAAAGCACTGTTTAATATTTGAAATGACTGAGCAAGATTAGTTTAAAAATCATTAATAATGCTTTTCACTAACAGCTGTACGCGGTTTTTCCCGCATGAAGTATCCCACAGGATCCGTGCATTTTTCCGTAAAGAAGTTGCCTATGTTACTCTACGGTCCACAAATTATATGCGAAAAATTAACATCGATCCGTTGCTCCGTTGCTGCGGGAAACGATAAACCAACTATCACGCAATTTTTTACTATGGAAGCTGTTTTTTTCGTATTTTCAAAATAGTAAGAGTAGATTTTAGACGCTTCTGTAAAGCCAGAGTACAGATTATTTGCAACACAAAATGTAATGCAACATTTTCCATACGTTTTAATACTTTCACGAAGGCACTGAATCAATATAATATATTATATTATAGTAGAAACAGAAAACTAAATTATGTTTATAGAATGTTGACGACGCGCGACGGCTAAGGGAAATCAGTAAGTTTAAATTCAAAGTGAACTAAATTATGGTTATAGAATGTTGACGACGCGCGACGGCTAAGGGAAATCAGTAAGTTTAAATTCAAAGTGAACTTTTTTATTTTCTTAACCCTTTATACTTCAAGAAAATGAAAAGTAGGTACCTAACAATTAGCACGTAAATGTAAATAAATGGTGCACACACGTGTGAGCCGCGCTCGGTACCGCGGTCTATGAAGATGACATACTTTCTATATCTACTGTGCCTAAGCAAGGGCGTATTTATCCTAGGGCCAAAAGGGCAATGGCCCGGGGCGGCAAGCTGGGCGAGGGGTGGTGCAAGCAGAAGAAATTTAAAAAAGCCTACCAAACTACCTATCATATTAATAAACAGTGTTAAACGGTTGAATACTTAGTTATTACATAGTTTAACTAAACCACCGTTTTACAACTGTTTATTGATATGAGCCTAAATCTCGTAAGGTGATCGTGGGGGCTCGTGGGTGTAAGTTTGATAAACATTAAGACGCGGGGCTATCGTATATACTGAACGGGCATGCAGGCCCAGGGCGCTGAATCCTAAAATACGCCACTGTGCCTATGTATTTGTACATATACCTTACCACTGCCAGCAATTACCGATTGTCACATACATACTGATGTGCAGATAGACGATGCAATTTGTCTTTTATAAAATATTGTTTACAGTTAAAAGTTTTTTTAGTGACCTCCAATTTGATGTACTATTGATTTTATTTATATGTTATTTTACTGGAATAAATATAGCATTATACATTGTATATTTATGGAATTGTTGTTTAATTTTATGTCCAAGAAATTTACATTGATTATTAAGTGCTTCCTCGCAAAAATGGAAGGATCTCATTGCAATCGTGTCATACAAAACACTTCGACTCAAATATAGAATGAAGTACGTACCTAAGGTTTTTTTTAAGTTTTATGTTTATGTAATGGCATTAATAATTAAAAAAATATTAAAATTCATTTATTCAGGCCATATAAATCCATAAATTACAGAACAACACAATACATACTTTAAATAGAATTAAATTTAAAAAACGTGCAGGTAACACTGCAAGGTTGCCCCACAGCGCAGGGTCGGGACTCGGGCCGCGACCTTGACCCAGAACCTGAGATTGGCACTTGGCAGTTTTCAAGCTAGTGACCCCAAACACGCTCGCGGTAGTACACAGCTGGGGAAAATCGATCTACAATGAGTAGATGGGAACTGAAAACCCGACACACGAAAAGAAAGTTTCAGTTGTTATTGTGCGAGATCCAATCCTGGTGGACGGTAAAGTGTCCTTGAAGGTATCAACTTGTACGGAGTCCTTGAAAAACGTGAGTTATAATAATAACATAGAAAACACAACAATTGGCCAAACATATTATAATTGGACAAAATGCTGGGCTTGATTGCGTATTGTTTTATTAGGTAAAATTTGAATTTTGTCGTAATTAGTAGGTATTACTAGATAGTTCTAGTTGTTGTTGCTTTACCCGCACGTGGTGATTTCTATAGGAACCATGTGTTGTCGGGATGAAAAGTAACCTATGTTATTTTCAAAGAGCTAGGAAATATATGGGTCGCTGGTTATTCTTCGGAGTCCGGTCAATAATCTCCTATTTATCTCATGCAAAGAATCAAGTCGAACAATTGCTGCGTGAAACCTTTTTTATTTTTGAAAAGCTATGTTGACCGCGTTGCATGTGGTACATATTCTAAGGTACCTACCGATCTACCATGGTTCTAGGGCATTTTATCTACGTGCATAATGGTAACCGACTTCAAAAAAGGAGGAGGTTCAGGGTTCTCAATGCGGTTGTAATTTAACGGCAACGAATTTAGTGGCGTCTAATTTATCAAGGATGGAAGATATTTGACAGCTCTATACTAAATTTAGTTCTGTAAGAACTGTAACTGAAAATCTGTCAAGCACATATCGATGTGTTCGCTCCGGGAGATGCACTTGAGAGCCTATTTTTATTCAAGGTTTCACGTGCTTACCGTATTACTTAGACGTACATTGTCACTGACGTTGATCAGGTGAATAGTGGACAAACCCTAATTTAGCAAAAGTAAAAAAAACTGCTTAGTGGCAGGTGCCTAATAGTGCAAATACGTGGCAAATACCACCGATCCGCAAGAAGCATATCGCTTCCTCCTTCACAATAAAAACTGCTATGCCGTCGTCTGTGTTCCCTGAACCTCATAACCTGGGTGTTTTTTCTATACATTGGGTATCGAGAGGATCAGGTCGTTTGCATGATGGGAAGAATAACGCCAGCCCACAACAATAGCAGTACCTCTCAGAACTTTGAAACACAACGACCTGCGCGGCACTGCTTTAGGTACGCTCTACCTTCGACCATATCATCACATCACAGGTGAGATTGTGCTCAAACGCAAACCCAGTAGGTACGAAGTACAAAAAAAAACGGGTGTAAGTATTGGCAAATAATAGATAATAGTACCTACAATGTAGTTTTGGTGCCCAAGTAACCTAACCCAGAAGAACGCAATCAGCTATAAGGACAATAAAGCATGAAGTCATTATATTATGAAATTATTTTAGTAAATCCCTATTACTATTGTACTCGTAATTAAAATACCAAAATTATCTGGGCAAGGAAAACCGCAAGATGACTTCATCCATTTTATCCTGCACGTGTACCTATGTGTTAAATCAGGAAACTTGACTGCCGCAAGGGGTAGGTGCGGTGCTGTTGGTAGGTGTGTATGTAATTACTCGACAGACTATAGTAACTAGTAAGTACCTCAGTAAATTGTTTAACATTGGTACTTAGTTCGGAGTTCATTATCAGCCTCTTACGCTCCGACTGCTGAGATACCGGCCTTCTCTCAGAGAGAGGTATAGGCCATACTCCAGCACGCGGGCCCAGTGCGGCTTGGTAGATGTCACATGTCCTCGAATTTTGTGGTTCTTGAACTTGCGGGTTTCCTCATGATGTTTTCCTTCACCGTTTTAAAGCGAGTGTCAAATAGAGATATACCGCCAAATTCCTCACATCTTGTCTTGAAAGCTCTTATAGCGTCAGTTTTAACTTGAGAGTGTAGTGGCCCGGTGGCTAGCCAGGCATTGAATAGGAAATACACCACCACCAATATACTGTGCTTTCATTATGATACTTTCTTTAACCTAGCGCAAGCTCACACTAAGATTCGAACCACCGACTTAGAAATCGGCAGACGACCACACTACCAGCAATCAACGTTGATTATCAGGCGAAATAGAGGTTAAATTCTAATCAACTGTATAGATATAAAAAAGTTGTCTAAGCAGCCTATTGTCATTCCCGACGCTCAGTAGGAAAATATTGTTGACTACACTAGGTACCTACTTACATAGAAGTCTAAATAAGGTTCTTTATAAAACATTTTCCTCCCGCTTCGCTGTAGTCGGGTGATGTATATATGCCTATCTAACACAGTGCACGTTATTTATTAAATTTAAAAACTATACACATACAATAAAGTCGATATCAGCATGTTGCTTCCTGCCCAGTTTCCTGTAAGGCCGATAACGGATTTTATTTTGTATGAATAGTGATGGGGTGTCGCGCGATTTTTGTAAGTAGCTTGACACTTTTATTCATTGCCCTAGTCCCCGAGATTACTAGCGGCCTCGAAACAATATAACACTGACGAATACGACTCGACTCACCCAACAGCCGCTAGACTAGTCACACTATTTAAATTCCGTTTAAGTATGTACTGATTTGCAAAACAGACTCCAACAAAACACCGCCTAAAGCACCCCTGTGCTACGTTATGTACCTAACATGTAGTTAGAATGGTTTGGGTAGACACTACCCACTGATGGTACGCCAAGCGGGACATCAGTGTGGGCCTTGCTTTCAGTAATCCTAATTGACATTATTGCACGGCAGCAAACGTCACGAACGAAGCGGTGGTACCACAGATCTCTATGGGTGGTACCCACTCAAACGGAGACGCGCAGAAGATTTAGTCTTACCACCTGGTAGAACCTACCGCCTTACCTGCACCATCAGTGATGGTCCATCACAAGGAAAAGGACAGTTAAGACTGTTCTGGATGGTAAAGCGACAATTATTGGGTACAGCTAAGCCTGATGTCTCCTACCAGAACGGAAGATCGGCCCCTTATCTAGTCAATGCTCATCACTTTGTAAAATATTGAACCCAAAAACCTCGCAGCATATCTCTATGCTCGCAGCACATAATGTTGCGGGATACGCGGGAGCAGCACGCCCCATCCCTACGCCCCGCCGTATCAAAGCATAGTTTTACCATTATCCCTGTGGCCAGCAGTTGCTCCTAATTAGCTAGCGAAATAAACTGCGGCTTTCCCTGTAGATAAACGAGTTGTTTATTAGCACTGGATGCGGTTCAGTGGCGGTAGTACATTGTGGGCAGGCGACAGGACCGCCACGGGAGCGGGTATGTGTATTGTATTAATTTCTGTAAAAAGTATTCGTCTGAAAATCCGGACTGTTTATGTTTTGTTCGTGTTTGACCTTTCTCAACTTCTTTCTATCTCTTGTAATGTCTCGACCAGACACTAATAAGCCATCTTTGGATTGCTGGCTGAGAGATTGGGAATGGAGCCACGCCTTTGGTTGGCTTGTCAATGATTGATGAATCAATCAACGGGCTGGCAACATTCTAATTCCATCGAAAAGTTTATCTGAAGAATTTTTATCGGGTGTGTGATGTATCTGAAAGATTAGAATGGGGCTGCAGATTCTCAAGTGCGCCTGCCACAGAGGTAGGTTAGGTTAGGTTATGTTAGTAGTAGTGGCTTGACTGATAGGAAGCCGCACGAGCCATACTTTCTTTCATCAGAAGCTGTAGCTGCTTACTTATTCATGGATACGTTTAAAAGGACAGAAAGCTACTGCCGTTTATCTTACCTTCAAAATTTATCACGCCTTGACCAAATTTATACAGGGCCCTATATAAATTTGGCCAAGTTCTGTTGGCATACCTTTTGCTAAAAGCATTTATTCAAATTCATCCTTTAATAGCGGAGATAAAACGCATGTCTTACTAAGAATTCTTTTTTGTTATATAAATGCGGTTGCGCCCCGGTTGAGTATGTTGTACTTTTTATCTAATACGTACCCAGTCTCCAAGGAAATGTATTATTATTCTATGCTGTTGGGCGTGAAAGCCTGTGGAGAAAATAATATCTTCTATCCTTGTCTCTGTTGTTTTGAAATTGACACTGTGAGTGTAGCAATTGTTTCTAAATATAAGTAAGGAGCATATGGACATACGGACCTAGGATGTGATTATAATTAGACATGTAGCGTGCTACACACGCTGCCTGCTTGGTTACATATTGGTGCCAATTCTGTTGGCACAACTTAAACTAAACTAGACTAAAATTTAGTTTAGTTATGTCAAACGTTGTTTTCTATTCAGGAAAGACCAGATTAAACTAAAATTTAGTTTGACAGCACTATAATTAATTTAGTTACTTAATTTAGTCTAAGCGGTCATTTATCTATTCTGTTGTACCAAATTTTCGTCTAAAATTAGAGAAAATCCGACTAAGTTAGTTGGCATGAAAATGAACGTGGACTAAAATTAATTTAGTTATTTCACCGCTATTCATACGAAATTTTCGAGTAGTTTTATCGTCATACGTGTTTATGTTGCCTTGGAACAAGTAATTTTATATATTTTGTAATAAGTACCTACTCTACTACACATAATGGAGGAGTATATGATGGTTGTTGGTGGCTCTTGTAGATTCATCGGAAAGATAAACTTTCTCTTACATCTTCACTTCAACTCTTCAAGCGAAAAATTCCTTACTAGGTAGGTAGTAACAGATTATAATATGTACAACAAAATATTTTACTGAAAAGCAATGGTACATATTAAAAATACATGAACTTACTCTTCTTATAAACTATCAAGAACGAATTCGAATGGAAGGTTTGCGGCTTTGAGTTAGGATGAATACCAATCGAGTTGTGTTCAATTTTTTTTTTCACAGGTAGGTCTTTTTATAAGAAATCTTTAGGCCAAGTTTCAAATTGCGAAAACAGATACTTTTGGAGAAATAATTTTTCAAAAGTTGAAGTTAAAAAATTTATGTTATCTATGGACACAACCCTTCCGTTTTATCTGCTATAACACTCGTAATAAATTCGTATATCGTAAAAATCAACAAAAGAGTACCGACGAGTATACTATGTTAATTAATTTGTGGTAGGTTTTAATAAAAGTAATGCTAAGATTTATTATTGAATCTGCCAATCCTAAATTAGGTTAATTACAGTCACACATTATATAGACGAACGCTTAAAAACTTACACTCCTTTTTCGTTAAATCGTGTAAAAATGATCGGTCCGTCAAATCCATCAATTATAATGTATAGGTATTAATTAATATGCGACACGCTGGCAACTCTAACAATTAAATTTAGTGTAAATTTGGTGATGTCAATACGGTGACTAAATTTAGTCAGACCGTTAATCAGAATAGCTTTTAGAACTCTCTAAACTAAATTAAGAAATTTTATAGTTTAGTTTAGTTTAGTCAGGTGAACAAGAGAATTGGCACCACTGTATATTAAGCAACCTTTGTCCTATCTAGTCGAAAACAGCCAAATGTGTACGTCTAGCTTTAGGTCTGCGGTTGTGTTGTGGAAACCAGCTAACGATGTAGGCAATAGGCCCGTTGATTAACTATACTCGTATTTAAAATGGTGTTGAATCTTTCATCTTATACCTAAACCTAATTTTAGTTTCAATCTCTCTTTCTAAATGAGAACGTGCGAAAAAGATGGAATATATTTTACACCTGTCAAATTAATCCACTTGCTTGTCTAGTGTTTTAACAGCAATGAATTAGTGGCGTCTAATTTATCAAGGATTGAAGATATTTTACGACTCTAAAACTAAATTTAGATCTATCAAACATCTTCTATCTCTTTCTCATGTTAATTGTAATGTATTGGAAAGAGAGCGAAACTAAAATAAAGTTTAAGTAATGAAACAACACTACATATTGCTTGTTAGATAACCTTACGCTATGTAATCTTACTTAACTATACTTACGTACTTATTTAAGTGTAAGCCAGTAAAAAATATACTAATCTTAATCATATAGAGAAGAACGAAGACCTACCAAGAAGATGGAACAAAGAAAACGACTCTTGTCGGTTGCGGCTCATCGTATGGCAGTTTGCTGTGTTGTATTTGCCAGCTGCCTAGCGAAGGGCAACAAATGACTGAGTTTATCGACGATATGGGATAAGAAGAGAAGAGAACGAGAGAAGAACTGAAAGTATCTACTGAAACTAACCAAACGTTGAATTATTGATTGCAATTATTTATAATCATAATCATTTATTTGCTAAATATGTTGGTGATAACAATATTGTCAGGTCACAGGTATAGAAAATATAATGTGCCATAAACATTTTACCACATTGTGGCATGCAAATATTAAAATAATTAACTATCAATGATTTGTAATTATTACAAAATAACGAATAACATAATAATCGTAATACAATTCATATTTCATTTCCTATATGTACTTAACTTATATATTATAATATCAAATGTTATTATTATTCTTATTAATTATATTTTATGAATATTATTTAAGCTTTTGAGCCCAATCAACCAATTAGACAAAATCTAAGGCTGAGATTCAGAGACGAATCTAAGCGTGCACTCACGCTTCCATACGTCAAAATTCTATACAGTTTTGACATATGAAAGCCAAAGTCTACGCTTAGAATCGTCTCTGAATCTTAGGCTGAGTCTAACCATTGTGTGTAGGTACTTAGTAGAATACCTAAGTAGCCAGTACATATACTTATTACACTCCTTCGACATTGCTCGAGGGAATGAGTTTTACGGACAGACAAGGAGTTTCTGGGGAAGTCTGACGGGCAAGGTAGCAGGAAACACCATTGCGTTGCGGGAGCGTTTCCCGCGATCGACGTGACTAGTACCTAATACCTATGTGTTTGTGCATAAACGAACACACACTTACACAGTCATACCCCTGCACTAGGATTCCCTTTCGCAGGTGGCATGACACACACAGATAGGTACACAACACAAAACATACAAGCTTTATGACACAAAGTTTGCTCCAGCTGCATTAGGGATCAAAGCTTGGGTCTTTCTTTGCAGGCATTACCAACTTGGCCACGGAGCTGTCAAAGTCCTATTTCTTGCATGTCTGCATGTGGATCGTGGTTTTTCCATGGTTTTCTCGTGGTCCGCGATTGATGCTTATCCATCAGTCAATGGTGTGAGGGCTACCTTACGCCACCGGTGCGGTCCTCTATAACTCCCTAGATTCAGGGAATCCTAGTTATGATGAGTTTATGAATACTTACTACCTATATTTATTACCTACACATACCTACTACTTATGTGTTCGTTGGTAGTTGAACGTATTTAAGTAACATGCTTAAAAGTAATCGTTGAACGACACAGTTGAATTACACTTCGGTTGAATATGTAATTATGAGGAATAAAGATAATGGGTATCGGAACTCGTGCGGGTTCGATGCCTGTAGAGGCGCAAGGCCGCCGGCTGAGGATTCACTGGAACATGTTTTTATTGTTGTTGTGTAGTGGAGGATGAGCTTGCCATTGTTTTGTTTCTTTTATCGCAGGCCAGGATCGTTGGGAACGTTACTGGCCATAAAAACAATCGACACCATTGCTAGCAAAAAAAAAAATAACAGGCCATAGATATTTTAAATAAGCGACAATTTGGGTATTTTTCTTTTCAGTAACCTTCATTTGTTTTCTCTTGATATACCTACTCGTACTACGAGTATACCGATACGTACAAAATACTTAGGTAGGCCAATCTATACCGAAAGCGATTTCTCGCCTAGAAGCCAAGCTATAAAAATGTATAACGAATATATAGTAGCAAATTAAGTAAAATTGTTGTAAAAATAAATAGTACTTTAAAAAAAGTATAAAAACGCTCTTAATATTATCATAAGAGATATTATCTCCGTATAACTAGTGTAAAAAAAAACCGTGAACCCTTTTGTTAATAATATTGGCTTTGGCCGCATCGCATCAGCGGCGCAAGTACGGAAGTCGGTTCGATAAATTTGTCGAATCGAAAAACTCGATAAATTTATCGAAAGTTGCGAGTACCGAAGTCTGATCGTAAAGTATATTTGTAATAGCTCTATATTCTCTTTGGATTCGACCTAGCATTTCGATAACATTTTTCGATTGTTTCCAGCGGCGCGAGTACGGAAGTCGGTTCGATAATAAAATTCGATAAAAATTACAGTTCAAATCGATAACGTGGGATTTATCGAGCCTCGAAACAATCGACAAAAGTTATCGAAACGCTAGGTCGAATCCAAAAAAAATATAGAGCTACTACAATACTTTACGATCAGACTTCGGTACTCGCAAAATTCGATAAATTTGTCGAGTTTTTCGGTTCGACAAATTTATCGAACCGACTTCCGTACTCGCGCCGCAGGCTCGATAAATTATATAATAAGTCGATAAAACCCACTTTATCGATTTCACTTTCAATTTTATCGAATTTAATCGACCGAAAAGAGCCTTACTTGCGCCGCAGTAGAGCCATAAAAAATAAGAATTTGCTATTTTCCAGAGCATTATACCTGGAAGCTATAAAAGTCGTTTTGTTTTGTATTCGTACGTTAGTGTCTCGCAAGGCCGAGATGAGCATTTTGTGGTCAACGATCGGGATTATAGTGCAGTGCAAGTATATGTACATCGCAAGTGCGGAGTGTGGTTTATGAAGTACGCTGTACCTAATACTAAAATTCTACTACAGGAGTCCCTGGCAGCCCTAGATCGGCTGATTCACATGAACTTTGTCAATATATGATAATGTTGATTAGAGAAGAGACTTAGTAAAAATACAGAAAATGCCGAGCATTTCACGTTTGAGAATTTTTTCTTTTTGTTTTTTGAAAATTTTGAATGACGTTTTTCCACGGGAGGTTCTCACAACTTGTCGACAACCATGGTACCAATCACCCCCTTCCGCGATAATATACCAATTAAAACTCACCCTGTATAATTTTTATTGCCAAAATTCTATAACAGTTTTGACATATGGAAGCAAAAGTCCACGCTTTATTAGACTCTCCTCTGAATATTAGCCCGTGTTCTAGTTCAAGATAGAAACACTCATCAATCTTTTCAGAGGTCCCGGGATGAGCCGTTATAGCTGCAACAGTTATCCCTATTGAGAGTCTGTATAGGTACCTACTAAATTCCTTACTAACATAACTGCTCGCGCTACCTGGCTGACATCCAAACTAGCCGTTGCTAGAGACAAGAGTAACCGTTCGATTAAACCATTAGCCCACATGTAAAATAAGTGGTAGACTAGCTCTCCTATAGAGTCAACGAAAGTATAATATGTACGTAAAAATTCTACAAAACATAACTTTGATAGTAAACAACTACCAGTGCCAAATTAGGTAAGGTATTATTCACTTTTATTAGATACTAGCTTCTGCCCGCTGTTTTCACTCGCGTTCCCACAGGAACCATGCAGTTTTCCGGGATAAAAAGTAGCCGTGTAAAGTGTTACTCTCCGCTCCATTAACTATAACTATATCTATTGTATTGTATACCTAAGTATAACTGCTATGTATATCAATGTAACTGTACTTTGAAGTCTAAACTGTAACAAATATCCTCCACACCTTTCATTACAATATGAGGAAAACGTGAAACGTATAATAAGAAGCAAATTATTTTAAAGCCGTAACTTGGGGCACAAACTTAGTTGGCTTATCGATATTTTGCATCCCAATTAAATAGGTAGTTTGTCCCTATTTTTTAACGAGTATAGGAAATAGTTGAAACTACCTAAATAATAGTTAAGTAGGTATTTCATAACATACAAAGGAATCCATAATAGGTACGTCGTACCTAGTTTTATTATTAATTACCAACTTGTAATTACGTAATAGACAAACATTCTTACACACATAACTTGAGATCGTCTAATCACCTTATTTACATACAGAACTACTTGGGTTCATACTCCGCGCAATAATTGCCAGATGTTAGGAACAGTTATATATTCATTTCAAAATAAGGTTCATAAAAATGCATCACTAATAATAACCCAGGAAATTCTGCGGACGCGTGAGATAACTGAAATTACTTCATGCCTAAAGTATCAACATAAAATACCAACATTGTAAATTTAATTACAGCATTTATTTCATAACTTTACATGTAACCTATTATAACATTTCATAATGAGACATTGGGTCCGAGGGCCGGGAGCTCATATTTTCAAACATTTGTCAGAGCGTTTGATTGATATGACGCGTAACTAAAATGCTGGTACTTAGATCAGCATTGCAGCTATGACTATTGTTTAATGTTTTTGAGTAACTTTTCACAGTCCCATACGTATCTTGTCCACAAATAAATTATATCTCAACCACATAAACTTATCGTTTCATTTATCCGTTACCTCCACATATACCGAAGGGAAATTGTATGTCCAAGTTCACCGAAAACTCATAAACAACTTGGACAATGAAAATCCCACCGCCCCTCCATTTTGGCGGGAGGCTGCAAGCTTGTGCCGCTTTCAGTCGATTACCGTTTGGCGCGAAAAAAGATACGTCCGTCAGCGACACATACTGGCCGAATATAAAAAATAATAATATTAAATTTTCTTCAAGGAAACCTGGCTAATGAAACGCGTTACATACATAAATCCTATAAAACCGTAGGTTATTTTGTCCATTGTATTAGAAGGATTAAATTACCGTTATCTGTAGTGCATCTTTTGTATCAGACAGTAGTTTTTGTAGTGTCGTTTTGTATAAATAGGTTGTTTATAAGTGGCCGGCGGACCATCCCTCGCGTCTGTCTCTGGAGGAACGCGTGAGAGCGAGCATTCGACATGTACCGGTTAGTGCGCATTTTAAATACTTTTTAACCGCGAGTTCAAGTTCATGGCTGAATGGATGTGCGTCTGTGAAAAGTTCTTGATCGATTGGTGAAATTAAACGAACCTAGAACTTAAAAAAAAACACGTCTTTGCTAGCCAGTGTTATTCGCGGTGATATAAGGATTCTAACGATACATCCAAATCTGTTCAGGCATATGTTATAAGTATCTACATGTAAATTAAAATTTTATAGTATCCTCAATAGGTACAGGTCTCAATTGTTTTTCCCAAAAATTTATGTTATAGATACTGAATTCATTGCGTTTTCCTATCAAACAGGTACAGACTAGGTAGACCTAATATAAAAATATAGGTAATTATTATGCTTTGGCATCTGCCAAAGCATAATGATTTTTATTCCCTGCCTCTTGCGCAATTTCATCCCAAAGCTCGAAGTTATACATTT
Organism: Crocallis elinguaria; assembly: GCA_907269065.1. Taxonomy (NCBI): domain Eukaryota; kingdom Metazoa; phylum Arthropoda; class Insecta; order Lepidoptera; family Geometridae; genus Crocallis; species Crocallis elinguaria. The sequence continues at coordinate 16,776,166 of OU026071.1, read as the reverse complement.
AGGTACCCTTGTATATAGATCATGTTTTGTGGTATAATATACACTTAAGGTTTTTTGTTATAAAATCGCGCTCGGAACCGGAAGGTTTTTCATCTATTAAATAATATCGTGTGAGTTGTGTGTAACACCAGTAAGTCCCACCAATGTTCATTCAACCAACAACCTTTAGTCAAACCGCCTGAGACAATGTACAAAAACTGGGTATTGTCTAAAACAATGCCGGCTAAGCACGGGAACCTAATTACTTACAATTAGGTATACATACCTACGAGTAATTAAATATCTGATTGAGGATACGATCTCGACGCTTCTGGTTACTCGAAATATAGTTACGACTTGAGGTACATGTACTTATTTGTACCGCGCGTGTACGGTTCTGTACCTCATACTGAAAAAGATTTGTGTGGATAAATATTTTTTCCAGGCAAGCTTTTATAAATACGTAATTGGTACTGTCATCTTGTGGCCACCTTCCGGCTCCATCATCAGTAATAATAATAAGTAAATTAATTATGAATCAGGTAATAGTTCATGTAGTCGCCTCAGTAAAAATCTACTAGGGTACCTACGGTCTACTGCATGCCATTCTATTGACCTACCTACAATTTTTAATTTAGCACAAAGGGAGGTCTAATATAGCACAAAACGTGTACCTACTATTTTTTATGCTGTGGCACAAGTAACTGTAAAATTTTTTACCACACTTTTGTAACTAATGGTTTTGACAAACGCAGATGGACAAAAGTGATCCTACTTACTTTCCCTGATCACGGAAATCCTATAAAATAGAGGTCCCGTGTTTAATTTTGTAAAAAATCCTAATAAGCAATGTCTTACGCCTTCTTGCATTATTTACAAGTTTTTCAACACATTCTTCCATAGTCCACTATGGAAGAATGTGTTGTAAAACTTACCGTAACGGCCGGCGGTTATCTCTAAATCTACATACAACAACAATGCAAGGAGCTTATCATAAATACTTATTTTGTCATGTACGCCAATTAAACACTTATTGCGTAAAACTACGCCTATTGTGTCCCTGATGTCCTCATTAGTAGGTACTAGTAGGGCGATGGCATCAGTTTTACCCTGAAAACTATTACCTAATGTACCTATATACAGTTTTCGTAGATATTTCAAGAATGAGTTTATAGGGATATAGCTACGCCACCCGTCACCATTCATATGTATTTTTAATTTTGACTTCGCACCGTTTGTCCATCCGTGTTCACCACCTTTGATCACATCCCGTTCATCATCATCATCACTTAAAATAAATAAGTGATGATGATGATAAGGATTCTAACTATACCTCATACATCCAACTCTGTTCAGGCATTTAAGTTATAGTGCAATAAAGAAACTCGTACATGAATCCTGAAAACATTACACTCCTTGTTTGGGCAGTCGTGTAAAAACAGTGATCTCAGTCTAGCGCTACTCTTGAAGGATTACAACAAGGTTTCCAAGATTTTTATAAAATCCATAATTGGTACTGCAAGCCTGTGGCCACCTTCCTGCTCCATCATCAGGATCCTGGACATAAGTAGGATCAGAGCACTTGTAAAGACAAATCAAACGAGCCCAAACTCGATGGGGTTACGTCGTTTCGTTACAGAATTCCTATGGCCTCCTTCCGATTCCGAACCAGCATCCCTTCCGTGCTTAGATGGAGAGGAGTTTATGAGATTGTAAATAGAAAAGACCTACGAAGACCAACCACACACCAGCCTGCAGCATACCGGAAGACCTCCCACAATGTTTTTTGTTTACCAGTCGAGATAATTTGGCATTAGCATAGCGTAATGATCATCAAGCTTTACTTGACGTGCACGCTGTGAATAATGAGCGATGTAATTTGTGACCAGTTTTTTAGCACAAGTCAGTAAAACCATTTTTGTTCATTGATACAGCGTGACGTTTTATATACGGCTAAAATCTCTTAGTAAGTTAAAAGTTTGATTGCTCCGTGGTTAAGTTGGTAATAACTCTGGCTGCAAAGCATGGGGCGCGAGTTCTATATCCGTCGAGGTAACATTGTGAGCGTAAAGTATATTTTCGGGTATCGAATGTTTGTATTGTGTCTCCGTATATGCTCACACGACCTGCGACACATGTCTTTGTAGTTCAGGGTGTGAACGTATGTTTATTATACAACAGTAGTTAAATGATCAGTAGGGGGGTTTCCCCGTGGACCCACTGCTGTAATCCACCAGCCGATTTCATTACTATACTGAGCTATCATCGCTTCAAAATTGTAGTATAAAAGTACCATATAGTTACTAATATTCATATTCGTGACATACTGATATTATGATGATTGGAACGTGATACAACCGTTGTGTAACAATCATTGCCGCATTCATTAGATGTTGATGCGCTGTTCCGGTGCCACAGCTTTCAATGTGACTTCAGTCACGAAAACTGGAAGTGAAATGTTAACACTTGATTAGTGAAAACATGTTTTGGTAGAATATTGTATAATATTTTTTTCTTAGTGTCGTGTGAATGTGAGGAAGTTCAGTACAAACTTCAAATAAATTCAAGGTACCAGTGGCCATGTTTACCGCGCTGTTGGAATTCCTAACACTTCAATGGCCGCGGAAGCCTAGCTTCCATATTGAACTTTCCAAAGCAGTTTTAGGATTGATGCTAATTAGTTTTAGCCAAGATAAAAACGAAGTATGAAACAAAACGGATAATACAATCCCTCATGTTAATACTATACAGGGTGAGTTTGAATTTGTATGTTATCCCAGAAGGCTTTAGGACCATGCGGTTGCCAATAAGTTAGCGAACATTTCCAAAGAAATAATTTAAAAAATAAATTTCGAACGTGATGTGCGCGGCATTTTCTGGGTCTCTTCCAATCAACATTTAACTAAATTCAACATAGTTGTAGTGAATCAGCTGATCTAGGGCTGCCCGGAAGTTCTGTAGTAGAATGTACACGTAAATTTTATACTTATGCATTTTTTTCAACGAAAAATTCCGAATTTCAAAAACTCTTAAATCAATTGTTGTTGACCTCCAGGAGCAGATTGACCCCCTTTCGAGATAACATACCAATTTAAACTCAGGTTGTATATAGGCAGGTATTGTGAGACCACGAATCTTATACTTCCCCATTCTCTATATAGATACATAGAATCCTATGTTAGGTCTACATATACAATCGTAGCACGTTATAATATGTTTATAGAGGTACCAAGTATATACCTGACCATGCAACAGTTCAAATGTTCGCAAGCATTTGTTCCATGTAGGTAAATGTGTTCTACTAGGTAGGTACCTACGCTAGGTCACATTTGGGCGTTATCACTTGCAATTCAAAGATTTCAAAGGCGCATGACGCGCCAATTATTTAAATACAAAACATTACATAGCAATAAATACTATATTAGAAATCTTGTGAAAAATAAAATCATTATATAACCACATAACCAAACTGCAAGTGCGTCCTAGTCCTAACGCCACGCGTGTCAACACGACGGGTCAGGGCTCTGTTTACCCTGTCTATACGTCCTTACGTAAGTGTTTGTCTGTTTGTCCCTGTTTGAGGCCTGTGGCTAGCTATGGTAATTAGGCACTGACACCGATTACAGTGATTAGTAACCTTGAAAATTTTTGAATATATTTCCTTGGGTTGGTGTGTTATTTTGACGAGGGGAAATCCATCGGAGATTTACGTCGGTCTTTCTGGCAAGACGCTTGCGTGCGGCTTGCTGTTATCTAATTTGGTTTTTATTCTTTGTGACGGCATAGGTAAGACGTGGCCGTTGGAGAGACCACACAGCTAGTGATGTGTGATCGTCAGTTTTTACCGAGGGATATAACAGTTAAATAAAATCCAATGCATCACTATGCAAGCTGTATCTGGTATCTCACCTGTGGGATGTGTTCAAAAGTTATAAGTACCACAAAAAAATTAAACACACTTCAAACCTGTGTGAAACAGTGTTTAACTCCTACACATGCCTTAGTCGCGTGTTTAAATATGAGTAACCACAAATCTTGATTTAAGTAGTGTCTAACCGTTGTCTAATTTCATTCAATTGTGACATTTCTAATCATTTTAGACGTTTATCTTTAGACACTGTCTATCTAAACAGGCATCTGAAAGTGTTTTCTTGTGGTAACGGGGATAGTTTTTATGCACCTAGAAGTACCTTTTTACTAAGCAACTTTTTACGTAGAACTTTTTATCAATCAAATAAACAGTTCTTCTTGTCACATTATAATAGTAGGTATTTGTAAAAAAAAATGCAAACTAGATAGGTAAATAAACTTGAAGCAGAAAACCTGTCTCGTGAGAGTTTTTTCCAGATTACTGTTACTTTGTATTTCTAGATGTTCAGGAATCTAGTTCTTAACACGAAAAATATGTTTGTTTTTTTTTTTAAATAATGTGTTGGCATTTGGGGTCATTCCACTTGGCACTTGCGAGGTAGCCATTAGCTGAGATAAGTCGAAATTAGTACATTTCCATATTATGATAATGAGAACACATAAATTTATGCAATTTAAACGAGTTTTTTAGAATACATTGACTGGTTAGGCAGGTTCTTCGGTCGTAGACTTTGTCAATTAATATTTTATACCTATCCATACATAACTATATGTAACTACCTATACAACTGTGCTTACAAGCTCAGTATACAGGGTGATTGAAAATGCGATACATTCCTCGCAAGAGATTAAAGTAGAGCGTATTTGCAGCTAGTTGAATCATGTGATACCATGTCCGCAACTTGGTTATTTCGTATTTATTCGAAATTTTTTATTTTATTTATTTCGATAGATTTTAAACAAATTTTACACAAAAACTCAAGTTTTTAAGTTAAAATGTACCCTTTCATTGAATTATTGAAATTGTATGTATTATTTTGTGGATTTCTAAAGGAAAACAACAAAAAATTCGTTCAAAAACAAAAATTAGCTAGAAAACACTGCTATTTTTCAGTCAAAAAAACAAAGATTTTGCATAAAAATGTTTGGTTGTTGAGTGGACACATGGATTGTTGTGTACAAATTAGTGAATTAACTTCTTAATCTTGAATAAGTTCGAAATAACAATATTGCGGACATGGTCTCACATCACATATGTATAGGTACCTACATGATTAAATTAGCTGCATATATGCTCTACTTTAACCCCTTGCAAGGAATGTATCTTATTTATAATCACCCTGTATTATAGGTAGGTATGTCTACAAAGTATGGTGCCTATCAATTAATTTATAATAGAAATATGAAGTAGAAATACACATGTTGTTTCTTTCAAGGGCAACGAATAAAATTGTTTTATCGTCCATCGTGTTAACTAGGGTTTTTACTTCGTTTAACAAAACTAGTTTTAATATCACCAATTTGTTAGAACACGTCTCTGAAATCTTATTTTAATGCTAACATACGTAACCCATATAACAACCACCTGCTTAGATATTCGGTTTTCACCTAATGTCGAGACAATTCCTTCACAAAGATTTGTCCGTAATTCATAACTTTGACTATAATAATATAATTATTCAAAGTAACGAAAAATCAACATCCTATTTCTAGAAGCAGTCTAGTGCTACTATTTTGTGCAGTTATACAGGTTCTTGAGTGTGTCCCTCAGGTCAATAATACCATGCATCATACAAGTTCTTTTATAAACGGTAGGTTCCTGCGTTCAATTGGAACATTTGGAACACACTATGTATGAAGGTGTAGGTAAAACAGATAGATGAAGTTTTTCGATTTGCGCTTCTGCCCGCGGTTTCACCCGCGAACCCACAGGAACCGTGCATTTTTCCGGGATAAGTCTGTTACTCTCCGGTTCATAAACTATATCTATGCCAAAAATCACGTCGATTCGTTACCTACTCCGTTGCTGTCTGGAAGGACAAAAAAAGCAAACGCACACTTTCGCATTTACTACGAATATAGTGCGGAAATGCTTGTACGTAGGTAATGTAGGTTTAACATAACAGCCACAAAAAATGTTATAAAAGAAAATAAAGAACTTGGCTATCTAATTGAGCCACTGATAATATTGCCCCCCGCAGCTCGAAGACTAGTTTGTAGTTTGTTCACGCACACAGAAAATTCGCGGGGGCTGAGGTAGCGCCAAATGCCTGAAGGTCTTAACTAACCTATCCTTAATGATAAAATAAGTCTGATAATCCTATTTAATTTTTCCCCTTTCAGACTAGTCATTACAATCCTGCTATGCCTGAAGGCTGCCTCATCAGCGCCTCAGAGCAAGGAAAGTGATGTCACTTACGTCAAGATCCAGCCCGTAGTAGAAGACACACCAGTGGAAGCAGCGAGCAACATCCGTGAATCCAGAATAGAAAAGCTACCGCTTACTTTTCCTGGCAATGTGAAATCAGACAGTAAAGAACCTGATAAAAATCAGACAGAAAAAACAGACAATCCATCAGAAAACTTTTCAGAAAACAAATCGGAGGTATCAGAAAACAATCCGCAGTTTCCAGAAAATTTGGACTTGTCAGAAAGCAACAAATCCGAAAGCTTATTGGAAGCCAGTAGCACTGACGAATCGGGCACAACTGATGATTTGCCAGAAAGCAATCCAACCGACGACTTGTCACAATCAAATAGCGATAACTTGTCTGATACCGTACCGTCTGGAACCGTACAATCAGACAGACGCGCCAGAAACTTCGATTCCCTCGAAACGACGGAATCGACTAGAGACGTGACGGATAAATACGAAGATGAGCTGATAGACTACACGGCAGTAGAAGCGCCTAGAACTCGAGCGCCACCAAAATTCCTCCCAAAAGGCCCCAAACTGAGCTATTTCCCAAAACCGAAAGTATTTCAAAGCTACTCGTCAAATCATTTAGATATTATCGGGAAAAGGAAGTTTCGATCGAGGTGTAGTTGCCAGAAGATATGGAACTGCCCCAAATTACAGATATCAGTACCCAGGTGTCCCAATGAATACTTTTTATGTTGTTTCTGAAGAACTTAAGATAGGAACCTAAAATAAAGTTAAATTGCGTTTAAAATAAACGATTAAGTACTAAATAGAAAGACTAAGTACTACTGATGAAAATTTTTTTGTTTTAGGCGACATATTTTCATTTTACGATGTTTTGTCAAATTAGTTTCCATAAGAACCTGTTAGATTTTTTTGTACCTACATATTAGTAACTATGTTAGGGTTTAATTTTTTTCGTTCGAATGACGTCGTCCGTGCTTTCCGTACCTACTAATTGAGAAAAATACAGCACTACTTGCAGACGCTGCAAATTTGTCGGTAAATTCTTATTTTGATAACTGCACTACAAGACGCTGTAATGCGTTCAAAAGAAAAAGTTGTAAGTAGGTATAACTTTCACATTTTAGATGTTGGTTTAAGTTAAACACCCTAATCCTAACCTATAGGAACTAATAAACAATCTTTGAATTAGGTACCATCATGGATAGACTGGAAATGCTAGAACGGCGGCTTGGAGATGGCGATTGACAAAGCAACGTATATAGGTAACTACTAGCTTCTGCCCCTGCCCGCGGTTTTCATGGGCATTCCCACAGGAACCGTGCATTTTTCCGGGATAAAAAGTAGCCTATGTTACTCCCCGGTCCATAAACTATATCTAAATACATATAAGTAATCGTCGGCAACGCCCCCAGTTTCAAATGTCCATAGGCGATGGTGACCGCTTACCATCAGGCGGGCCGTTTGTAGTTTTCCCCTCGATTAGTAATAAAATAAAAAGGTACTTTTCGAATATTTTTATGCAGATTGTTTATTAGATTTGGCCGTAAGCCCACCGAGTTTATTAAAAAAGGGAATGGGTTTCGCATGTGAAAAAATCATATTAAGTAAATAGTATGTATGTACTTAAATAGATTTACGTATACAAATGTTTCCATTTAAGGTGTTAAACAGTTCGTGTGCTGAAATACTGACTGACCTTACATGATTTGTAAATGTTTTTCACAAGGCCCGAACTATAAAAAAATAAACCGTAATTTAAAAAATAGTCTACTTATATGTACTCGTTTTTCTAGGATAAGTGCCGCAATTTAAAAACGTTTAAATTGATGAAATGACTTCGTACCCTAAATAGTGTTAAATTCGTTATAAAATAAATTATTAATTAAAATTTTTGTTGATTATTATTTTTAAGTAGGTAAGTAGTTATAGTGATAACTACTTACCTACTATACCTACTTAGTAGCATAGTTACTAATTGTGAATAGGTAAACACGAGTGCATAAGCACGAGTATAAAGTAATAGAAGACACGATAATATAATCAAGATATTATTAATTACTAGATGTCGTAAGTCCAGTTGTTTCCCGTGCAGTGTTACCACAAAAAAAAATCTTTTAGGTGCCTGTTTAGCTAGACAGTGTCTAAAGATAAAAGTCTTAAATGGATAGAAATGTCACAACAGAATTGTGTTAGATAACGGTTAGACACTAATTAAATCAGGATTTGTGGTTGCTCATATTTAAACACGCTACTAAGGCATGTTCAGGTGTTAAACAGTGTTTAACACAGGTTTGAAGCGTGGTTAATTTTTTTGTGGTAAGACCGTGTTTAATTTCGTGGCGGATCGCCATCCAGTGACATGATTTGATTCCCGTCACGATTTACCCTTTGGTTGAAAACCAGCGCTGTTTATATTTTACAATCAGCATATTATGGCTATTCAACATCACTTAAAAATAAATAAGTAGTTATAAGTAACTTACTGTAATTGTAAAATTCCTAGTTTTCAAATGTATTGTCTGATTTAATTTGATTATGTTATTCTTCTTTCTTATGTTCTTCTGTTTCCTTGTGCCAAATTTTTTTTTCTATTCTATTTTTGTCTTTGGTTGGCGATCCGCCATATTTTTTACTGTTGGTACTAGACACTACCACTACCAGTAATGAATAAAACACAAGAATCTACATAAAATCGATATAATAGGCACATAGAAATATTAATTATCACAAAATAACATCAACATCTAGACAGGCAGTCGTATTTCGTAGGCTAAGGTCCCCCGCACACCGAGTTAAATATTCATCACCGTATATAAACACGCGGTTACACTGTGCGTAGTGTTATTGTAACATTCAAATACAATGGATATTTCACATAAATTATACATTTATAAAACAAAAGCAACATTAATTCTTAGTAATATAATAATGTAAAATTTGTAGGCTTTATTATCTACTTACAAGAAGATCCTCTTCATCCTAATGTTGTCTGGAATCAATTTGAATCTTTTTTATATTGTGTATATTATATTGGTGTTATTTTTTTAGTATTGTTCAAGATGTCTGTAAGAAAATGCAGAATCAAATGACACTGACGAAATACTATCTTCTATTTTTTTAACATGTTTTTGGGCATATTATATTCTAGCTTCCGCCCGCGGTTTTCACCCGCGTTCCCACAGGAACCGTGCATTTTTCCGGAATAAAAAGTGTCTATGTTACTCTCCGGTCCATAAACTATATCTATGCAAAAAATCACGTCGATCCGTTGTTCCGTTGCTGCGTGAAAGAAGGACAAATCATCAAACCAACAAACACACATTTTTTGGTGTTATTTTTAGTATTGTAGGTACAAGACGTCTGTAAGAAAATGCACTATCAAACGACACAGACTAAATACTATATTCAAAATTAAAAAAAAAATTACAATTTGGGCAGATTATATATTTTATTATAATTAAGTATGTAGTGAAGTGTATTTTATTTTATTTTAATTAATTCTGACTTTATTCTTCTACAAATACCAGGTTTATAAAAGCTTCAATAAATGTCATGCGATTTATAGTTACAAATAAGGTTTGGCTAAAAAAAACGTCACGTCCTTTACATGAAATTGTGTAGCCAAACTTAAAATCTTTGTAATTTTGAGATGCAAGACAGAGTTGCAAGACAATAGAAAAAGGTGTTGAATGGTATAAATATAATTTTATAAGAAATGCAGGTTGCAGCCGAGTTAATTTAAGTAGTTTATAACAACCAACCAATAAAATCATCGGGTATCTATCATAGCAGCGCAAAGATTTTTATTCCAAATGTATCCGCACGTTCTAGACGGAACAAATAATGGATCCATACGCCACAAAATAAATCACACATAATATTCAGAGACGTGTCTAAGCGTGGATTAATACTTCCATAATATTACGTCAAAAATAAAAAAAAGAATCCACACTTAAGGTAAGATTCACAGACAACAATGTAAAACGATCTAAGAAATCTAAGTGATCAAGAAAGACTTAAAAAAAATTGTTCCAAACGTTAAATATGAATTTGAACGAAGTACTCAATTTAGACATATGAAAGCAAAAGTACACGCTTACACTCATCTTTGAATCTGAAATATTCTATTCCAAAATTGTTCATTAGGTCCAGCCTATAATGGACTTGGTTTTAGGATCATTTTAATAAAAAGAAGACATGAGATGAAAGATACCTATTTTTAGCGTTTGACCACTGCTTAACACATGCGCTTAACAGGAGCGTAGTTTGTACGCAGCATACCTCTAAATACAACAATATAATATGCGGGGCTTTCAAATGCAAACCAAAAACTCGCCTCTCTGGTGTTTATATTCTCTTTGGTTATGAAGATCTATTCCTTCCAGATTCGTTGGAACCTTGACACTGACTAAACTTAGTACCTACAGAGATCCATTTTTTTAAACTGTCTTATTTTAAACAAATCGCCAACCACTGACTTAAATCGAGACCGAATCCTATTTATGTCACTGTTTGGTGATCCGCCATATTTGTTTACATTATTAGACAATTTTAAAAAATGGGTTTTAGTTGCTCTCGTGAAGTTTGTAGCAATAAAAAATCTAATTAAATCTACGAAATAAAAAAATAACTTAATCTAAGCCAATTAAAAGATAGATGAGTTAATCTTGAGCCTCATTGATAAACGCTAAACGCATGTTTTACTATTAAAAAACAAAAAACAAATGGAACTTAATAAGAGTACAAAAATGATCATAATGAAAATGTAGACTAGCAAAGTCGACTATTTTTTTTATTAATAACTTTATTCCCTAAATGCTTTTCTTTAATTTTGGTTTAATTTAAGAGGAGGGCTATCACTTGATGTTGAGCGTCATGCGCCTGCTATACAATAACAACAATTACAGCCCCTCCCAATAAATTGAAAAAGTCATCGTTTGAGACACAAGACATCATAATAATTAATTATTATACCATATCATATAGTTATACGCCCAGTAATTTCTCTATCATTAAAATTCAATCACATTATAGGATACGAACCCTGAACTAGAGGATATATCCTTTCAGTGTAGGATACGAACCCTGAAATTAAGGATATATCCTTACTTTCAGGGTTCGTATCCTAACTCTTTACCGAGCAGCCGACCTCTTTACCACTAAGCAGTCATCGATATGATTCATCAATTTACATTGTGAATAAAAAAAAATTTATTATATTAGACAAAGTTATAGACAAACTTTGGATAATGATGATCAACGTGGTTAAACTATAAATTACATTCATTACACAAAAAGTTTTTTATAAGTATTAAATACAAAAACTACAAAATTCTTTACACGTTCGCATTTTACAAGCGCGATTCGAACTTCTAAATTCTATTCTACTTATTATTAAGATATAAAGAAAGCTATACGCATTCGATTCCGGTTGAAGCGGGATGCATGCTATCGGATGCATCCGTCAGCCGCGGTTTGCAGTCGGGACTTGTGAGCGTGCAGTCGGATGCAGTCGTCGGACGCGGTTGATTGAAAATCCAGCGCAACAATTTCTATGCATCGCCGCGGATTAACGTTTCCGGAGGGCGCGGGCGCAAGATTATAAATTATGAATAAAGAAACAAAATTTTTAATCTTCGAAAATTTTGCCCCGTCCATGTTCTAAAATCACGAAGGAACGTAATATCTAGTAAGGCTTTTTGTAATAACAAACATACACATTTATTACAAAATTTAGATACACCGCCCGAGTACACAAAATTTACATTTATTCTAATCTAATAGTTTATAACAATCACAAGATAGTAAACTAAATGAATCGATTTTCTAAAGCCATCTATCGGCGCGATATGAAAGTTTAAAACTATGAATCGATTTTCTAATGCCATCTTTCGGCGCGATACGAAATCCAATATGTACCGAACTCATTTCTATCGAATTGGTCTCGCGAATACGCCTTCACTGAAAATCCCGTTCTGGATGTTTTTGTAATCTAGGAATCAATCAATTGGAAAGAAAACAGGTATATTAAGGAAAAACTGATGAATTTCGGATACTCGGGTAGCATATCACCTGTCTATGGAAATTAGCCATCAACTTGGCCTTAGACATCACATAAACATAGCATCGTTATTCTTGCATTTTTATCCTTGTTTAGTGCTCTTTGTGTTGTGATATTTTTTCCTTAGCTCGGCCCTCTAACGTTTGGTACAAATGCGTCTAACAATTAGTAAAAATGATAGTTCTGGTAAGGAAATACAGAATTCGATTCACTTAAATTCAGTTGACTTACAATAATATAGAGTATTATTTATGGTTATGGAAGACATGGAATCTCAGTCCGGTGATAATATGTCCACTTCTCTGGCACAACGTTCCTATAACAAAAAACATCTTTATTAAACCCGTACAAAACAACTAGCTCTCCAGTGCTCTCACACACCGGTACGTAGGTCGACACAGATTTTTTTAATTTGAAGGTGTTAGCTAGACTACCAAATGAACACTAGCAAACGCTCTACCAACGTGGCATGCATGCGGTTGCAACAAAAGTAGTAGTAGTAAATATCCCTCACCTGGTGCTCAGTGATGAGGTAGACCGGGAGAGACTCCGCACAGAACTCGCAGGGGATCACGGGGTCGTGCGGCACGTGCGGCGCGCCCGGCCTCGCGCGGGGGGCCGCGGGCACGTGCGGCGCCCCCGCCCCCCCGCGCGGGGCCGCGGGCGCTTCGCCCCAGTACTGCGCCAGGTCCGGCCGGCACCCCGTCTGCGGAGCGGACGCACGGGTAAGGACTACGGACTTTTACCTTAGCAACTGCCGACCTTTTGTACAATTTTTAAACGGTCCATTTTTAACGGTATTTTTTAACGGCTTATACGGAATTATTGGCAATACTTATAAAGCTATTCGTCGACTCGATCGGAATTGAACGTACGGAGCGGATAGATTTGCTGTTGTTTAGTGATTTTTATGGTACTTCGTGCATTGGATCGGTAAATCCACGCCGGATACCGTTATTTCTGCTGAAATATTGCCGGATTAAATCCGTGTTTATGCAGCAGCTGAGTTGTCGAATCTTAACGGGAAATTTCTCTGTCCGAATTATAAACGATCAAAACAGTCGCTTCTGAGAGGGATATCATTCCGAATGAATTAAAATCACTTGCAGGTATCAAATTCGAGTCCTGCCGTAAAATGGAACGAGAAGCGAAAAACTGGTCTATTTTGAATATCGTTGTTGGTCTTTTCTGGTAGTAGCGTGCGGAACTGACCTGATGCTGCACCAGGTCGTCAGCAGGCACCAGGTCGTTACAGAACTCGCACGGGAGCCGCACCTCCTCGCGAGGGCTGGGAGTGCGTAGCCGGTCGCTGGAAAAGACATATAGTTATTACTAGATGCTGCCCGCGGATTCACCCGCGCGGAGATATTGGAAGTCAAGGGTTTTATTTTTTTTGCAAGTTTGAATTTTTTGATAACATAGTCTCAAACTGAAAAAAAGCAACTTTACAAAAGTAGACACTCACTTGTTGTTAATCGCGTTGTTATTGTTGTTGTATGGCGCCGTCACCTGTGAATAAAAATATCATTCACAACTCCATACCTCTATAATTATTATGTAATGTAGAGTACTTGCGTGATGATATTTGGATGATATTTGTGGGAGGACTAACTCTTCTGCGAGCGTCCGTCTGGGTTGTTACCACCGCTTTGTGAGTGAAGTCTGCCGCCAAGCAGTAGTGTGCAATCATTACTGTGTTCCGGTTTGATGAGCAGAGTATCCAGTGAAATTACTGGGCTTATGAGACTTAATACCTAATGTCTCAGGGTAAAGAGCGCACTGCAGTGCCGCGCAGGCCTTTGTGTTTCAAAGTTCTGGGTGGCACTGCAAATGTTATGGGCCGGCGTTATACTTACCATCAGGCAAACGGAAACGACCCACTTTTCTCGTTACCCAATACTATAAAAAAACAAAGTTTACCCCAATCTGGGATCGAGAACCCGGGACCCATTTGAAAGCAGGGTTACAACTAATTTAGCCACGGAACCGTTAAAAGGGTAATTAAATAGAATATGATATGTGGTACGCCTGTGACCTCATTGAGTCCGCGGCGCAGCTCCCGCAACGAGGACTTGATCTCGTTGAAGCGGTCGGCGCCTCCGCCCCCCTGCCCCTCGGCACCCCCACCTGCCTGCCCAGCGGAGCCCCCCATCTGCAGCGCGTTGAATCGCGACAGGAACTGTTCCGGGGTCATCGGCTTCAGGTTCTGGAACAACCCGACAGGTCATCATCATCATCAGCCGGAAGACGACCACTTTTTTAAGTACTATTGGGCAACCAGACGAGCGGGTCGTCTGTCTGATGGTAAGTATAACGCCAGCTCATAACAGTTGCAGTGCCGCTCGGTACTTTTAAACAAAGTTCTACACGGCAATGCAGTGCGTTCCTTACCCTGAGACATAAGCTCTGTAATTTCACTGACTGCTTTGCTCATCAAACCGAAACAATGTTTGCACATTACTGCTTGGCGGCAGACTCGACGAGGATTGCTCGTAATGACGGCTTATGAGACTTAATACCTAGTGTCTCATATTAACGAGCGCACTGCAGTGCCGCGCAGGCCTTGGTGAAACACAAGTTCCGAATGGTACTGCAATTATTATGAACCAGCGTTACGCTTACCATCAGGTAAACGACCAGCTCGTCTCGTTATCAAATAGTATAAAAAATGAGTTTTTTTTAACAGTTCTGTAGCTAACTTCGTAGTAACTCAGCTGCGAAGCGAGGCGCCCCGGGTCCAACCCCCTAGTCCCGGGGCAGACTGCGTGCTGAACATAAAGTTTGTTCTCGGGTCTTGGACGTTTGTTGTGTACGTGTGTTTCCACGCCATCAGCGACACAAAGAATCCTAGTTCAGGGCTGCAGGGGTATGACTGTGATATTGTTTACGTTTCAAAGCGAGTCATTTTAGAATCACTGTTCTCGAGGGGAAACGTGTAAACTGTGTTAAGAAACGAAGATCACAACTTTAATTACTTACCAATTATAACATTAATGGTAAATCTATGCGCGGCGCGAGTACGGAAGTCCAAACGATAAATTTATCGAATCGAAAAAACTGATAAATTTATCGAATGTTACGAGTACCGAAGTCTGATCGTAAAGTATTGTAGTAGATTTATATTCTCTTTGGATTCGACCTAGCTATTCGATAACTTTTGTCGGTTGTATAAAGGCTCGATAAATTATATAAAAATCGATAAAACCCACTTCATCGAATTGAACTGTCAATTTTATCGATCGAAAAGATCTGTACTTGCGCTGCAGCTCCCGTACGTACAATTGATGAAGTCTAGTTGTGTTATGTCTTGGGAATGTTCCCAAAGTCAGTGTTCCGTCTAACCTTGAACTCCTGGCGCCTCCTCTCCCCCTCCCTGTCGTCAGGGGAGCTCCTCCGCGCGTTGTTCCTGTACTCTTCCTCAAATTCCCTGTTGTGCAGCGCATCCATCTTGCGAAGCTTCTCCAGCTTCGCAGCCGAGCTGAGCACCGGAGGGAGGCCTGGGGACGATCAAATACTATCAGCTGGCATACGAAGAATACGCGAAGTTGTTAGCGACTACAAGCATCCTGTTAGCGGTTCCGTACAACAGAAACGACCGTACGGCCGGAAACGATGTTGCTGCTATAGAAAAAGACTACACTAACTGTGAGGCTAAGATTCAGAGACTAAGCGTAGACTTTGGCTTCCATATGTCAAAACTGTATAGAATTTTGACGTATGGAAGCGTGAGTCCACGCTTAGATTCGTCTCTGAATCTCAGCCTTAGTGTGTAACTGGATCAGGGTGCGTGTAGCTCTCTTTTAATCTTAATAATAAGATTGAATTTAGAAGTAAGTATGCCACGTTTTCTTTGGAGTAAATGTGGTAACCAATTAAGGAAAAAAGCAGAAGTCGTTCCTATAAAATGAATGTACATTTACTCTTTGACTAAAGAGCAGTGGCGCCATCTTTTTGTGCAGTGAAATAACTCTGTGTGTTACAAAATGGGGAAATAATTTCAGTAGTTCTAAAAATCGTCACCAGGTGACAGGTTTCCGCCTACAACAGCGCCACCAAGCGGGATAAATTATGAGAACTCTCCACATTAGCCAATTACCCTACGTAAAACGCCCTGCAAGCGTCGTCCCACCACCGGATACCAGACGAAACCTTGGAAAACTTTATTGTATTTTTCAACTTTGAACAGTAACTGTCAACTGCAATACTTATTTAAAAAAATTGTTCATTACTTAAATTTTGCATTTTATTTCATCCTAAGGTTGCAACATAGTCTTCGTAATGTGAGTGAATTTAAATTTAAAAAGTATCATGTAAGAGCGAGTGTGTCCGAGCGGGAACTTGTGCGACTTTCAATCTGACGCACCATAGTTCGAATCTCGACTCGGCCCGCACCAATTACTTATATCAAGTTATGTGCGGATTACTGACACTCGCTCTAAAACGGCGAAGGAAAACATAGTGAGAAAACAAGGCATGTTCAAGAACTACAAAATTCGAGGACATGTGACATCCACCAAGCCGCACTGGGCCCGCGTGGTGGATTATGGCCCATACCTCTCTCTGAGAGAAGGCCGGTATCTCAGCAGTGGGAGCGTAAGAGGCTGATAATGTAGCATGTAAGTATAGTACAGCAGTTTTTATTGCACTGACCGTGGGCGAGATTATACTCGTTCTGCTCGTTTCGCTCTCTCTCCTCCCGCTGCTGTCGCAGCGAAGCGGAGTAGTAGGCCAGGTCGCGGCGGGGGTCCGCGGGGGGCGGCACGGGGGCGCGCGGGGGCTTCGGCGCGGGACGCTTCTTGACGGCGCCACGGGAAATGGGCCTGGGAGTGTGGAACAAATACGGACATATATTAAGGACGTCCATACTAATGATGAAGGAAAACGTGAAGAAATCCGCATGTTAAAAATACACGAAATTAAAGAACATGTGATATATTCTACTAAGCCACACTGGGCCCGCGTGGTTAGAGGAGACCGGTATCCCAGCAGTGGGAGCGTAAAGAGTTGATGATGATACAATTTTTTTACATCTGAAAGTTGTGCAACTTAAAACTTAACTAAAATTTAAACACATCCTAAACCTGTGTTAAAGATCGTCTAACTTCTGAACATGCGTTAGTCGCGTGTTTAAATATAAACAACCACCAACCGGTCAACCATCAACCAGACTTCACTTACAAAGCGGTGGTACCAACCCAGACGGACACTCGCAGAAGAGTTAGTCCTACCACTAACTTCAACCTTCCTTCTAACCTTCTTTCACGCAACAACGGATCGACATGATTTTTTGTCTATGGACCATAGAGACCATAGAGCATAGACCATAGAGTAAAAGAGCTACATTTTCACAAAATGCGGATCTCCACCGCGGGCGGAAGCTTTAATACTTACAAATCTTTATCAACTTTATTCGCGACCTCCTTATTAATATTAATCTGTGGCTGGTCATTTGTCCTTTTCTTAACGCCATTGCTCACAGCTCTAGCTCCGCTGGTCGTGCCCTCTTGTGGACTGACGCTGGACGAGGAAGCGGAGCTGCCACTGTTGCTTGAGCCCAGGTATCTCATTTGCGTCCTGGGGAAGTCGTTGCGGAAATTGCTCGGGCCGGCGTCGTCGAAGATGGACGTCGGTCTGGCCGGAGCAGGGATCTGTCTTGAGCCTGCGTAGACAAAAAATATACAAACAAATGCTTACACACTCAAAGCTCTGCATTAGGACTCCCTGTGTTGCAGGTGGCATGGTTACACAGATACATAACACAAACATCCAAGACCCTAGAAAAAACTTTATGCTCGCCACATAGTCTGCCCTGGCCGGATCGAACCCGGGGTCTTTCTGTGCAGGTAGGGGTTACCACCAATTAAGCCACAGAATAGGGAATAGTAGTTCTCCTGTCAATATATATTAATATGGAATGAGGGATTAAAGCAATGAGCAAATTAACCCAATTTTTTTTAAGCGCAGATACTTCTTTCTAATTCTTTGTAACAAGATTATTGATGTATCATGAGATCTTGACCAAAATGGTATAATTAATAAATTCATTTATTAAAACAACAAAAATAATAATAAATAATGGCTTATGACATGACTTATCGTCGCCTTTTTACGATCCTTTCTGTAATAATAATAAACCCGAAACACAAAATGGGGCACAATTTTAAAATATTTTGTTTCAACCTTCATCATGCAGACAACTAACTCATTGCCGGCATCTGTTTTTCCTGAACACTACAATCTGGGAGTCTTCAAGAGACGAGTGAACAGGTATCTTCTGGGCAAGCGTGGTACATCGTCGAACGCGTCGTCGCTTAACATCAGGTGAGACAGTGGTCATGCTGTCATGTCATGTCTGACTCAAGCTCAATTGCTATAAAATAAAATATGCCAGAGGTTTCCGATTTGGTCGACCGGTGATGCGCATGTGAAACCTATAATAGTACATATTAAAAAAAAACGAATCCAACAAACCTGAACTTTCCCCATTATTCGGCGGTCCAAAACCAACATTCGAGCGCGTATTCGTCACAGAGTTTGGTGCAGAGTTGTAAAAGTTGGCCGCTCCTAAACTCGAAGGAGGAGCATTGATGGAAGGCAGGTTGGGCCTGGCTGGTTGGATGTGAGCCGGGGACGCCGCTGGACGGATGTTTAGTTTTGGCGGCTCCTTCTTGGGTGGCACCGGATCTATGATCATTAATATCAGTATGACAAATATATAGCACCAAACTTAACTAAGGTTGTCATAACAACCAGACACAAAATAAATACTTTATTCTGTCCTCACATAAATATTTGTTTTTTAGCAAGGATTGAACCAGCAGGCAGTGCACATTGTGTGCACACACCACACGCACATTGTGACATTACCCCTAGTAATATCCTGTGAGAATATTCTCACAATAAACACAGTATATATTTACAGAGACATTATGTCATTATATTACCCTGTACTGCGTGCAGATCCGTGCCTAAATTTATAAGACCTAGTTTGTGTAGACAGTATTTGACCACCACCGCTCCTTGCAGCTAGTTGTAAATTACCCCTAGCTATTACAATCATGACAGTTGTAAACAACATCCGAGTCATAAAAAACAACTCATAGACGCCTGATGTTTAGCTTGTCAGTGTCTAATAAATAATACAAAAGAGTTAGGCCATGTTTAGGTACTCCTTAACCTTTTGTACACCGGGAGCTTGGATCCACGCGATGGGCAAAGTTCTATAGTGTCTGAAATCCTGGAATACGAAAGGATAATCTAGGTTTGTGGTTACATGCAAACTAGGGCAAGTTTAAGCCCTAAGCGAGAGTTCAAGACATGTTTAGGATGCATTTATATTTTTTGTGATAAGACCACATGTGAGGAACTCACCATCATCTAGCCGCAGGAAACCATGGTTGGAATCGAGGTGCAGCTGCTTGTATTTGATCATGACCCACTCCTTGCAGTCGGGGCACTGCTCTGTGCGCACTCCACAGTACCCCTCATGGGCAGGTATCTCGCGACGTGGAAGCTCTAGTTCACAGAATCTGTGGAAAATAATTCATAATTATAGCAGAGAATTTTGTAAATGCAAATGAATGATACCTAGGATGAGGACCGCCTCTAAAGTGCAACTGCTGGCTCTTGAAACTCTTGAAAGATATTATCCTTCATAGATTTGCTAAGCTTAGCGTCTTACTTAAACATCATGTGAGAAAAAGTATTAGTACTAGCAAAAACTGTAGATACTTTAACATTAATACTTTTAACTTTGAATAACCTGGTGGTAAGCTAATTTTTCTGTGAGTGCCCATCTACCCTACCATCTACATCATCGCTTTGCTTGAGTAGTCTACCGCCAAGCAGTATGGTGCAAGCATTACTGTGTTCCGGTTTGAAGAACCCTAAATGTCTCAGGATAACAAGAGCAAAGCAGTGCTGCGCAGGCCTTTGTGTTTCAAAGTTCTGAATGGTACTACAATTGTTATGGGCCAGACTTATGCTTACCTTCAGGCAAACAACCAGCTTGTCGCTTGTCTAGTATACTAAAGTATAATACAACACTAGTATAATAAAAATACTTTAAGCATTAATAGTCAGTTTTTTTACCTGCAAGACTTGATAGTATTGGCACATGAGTCTCGGATGTGGTCTTCAAGATCAGTCCCGCAGACACTTTCACCGCACTGCTTGCATGGCACTGCCAACAAAATTACCAAAATATTTCTGTTATGTACCCAAGTGAGGGTACATAGAAAACAAACAGTCTGGACTGGTCAACTTAACAAGTGAGATTGTGCTCCCGAATTTCCCGGATTATGTGAGTTATATAATAATTTCACAATGCACCTAATGCGTAATGAACTTGGAGATGAGGGCTTAAGCTATAACACCATGGCTGCATGGGTAATAAGGAGGCGAAAGAAGAAGTTATGTGATGATTTAAATGCCATGCAGGAAAATTTGTGTGATACTGATTACTGCACATGATGAGAATAATGGCATTGCAGGAAAACAGGGTTTCAATAATTTAACAATGTAGTGAAAATAAAAATAGGTTTCTTACATAATTTGTGAAATTTCTTATGGTGGTCATCAAGTTCTGGACCAGGCACAGGCTCCTTGCACACCGGGCACATTTTGATGTTCCGAGCGCAGTGAACAGAGTGAATTGTGAAATTCACTGCTGGAATTTCACGCTTGCTGAAAAGATGCAGGCATTTCATTTCTTGCTGCAGTTGAACCAGCCACTTTATGGTGCCACCTTATTATTATTAATTACATTTACCTAACAACTTTGAAACAAATATCTTTCTGTTGTAATAGACATGCAAGCTTCTTGTGCTTTTGAAATATGCTTTCTACCTACATCCCAACAAACCAGGGTGGATCCACATGATCACGGGAGAACTGTTCTCCCGTGATCATGGCGTTTGCAACAGCGCCGAAATATCGGAAACTCAAATCAAATAATATACATGGTAAATATCCCGTTTCTAGTGATAATTTTCAAAGTGTTGATGACCATGACAGTTTAAAAACCTATAAGGTGGGCACTGCCACTTAAAAATCAGCCAAGTGCAAGTCGTACTCTACGGACTTGCTCTATACATTGCACAATCTTTATTTGATAGGGGAGACCTAGGAGGAGAGACCTATTTTTACCTCACCTAACATATATCAGCCAAAAACAGTCCTATCACTTTGATACCTACTGTTTTAAATGGTTTGACTGGTATGACTTTTCCGAAATGTCGTAGATCGCCCCTACATTGCATTTCTACAAAAGAGACTTTTCCAAAATGTATGACGCCCTGGCTAAGACCTTGTAGTATCTATAAAAATGATCCATAGACACCAGAGGGTGTCTATGGATCAATAACCACATTGAGAAAGGCCCTGCAAACCTTAATCCCTACTAATATTATAAATGCAAAAGTGTGTTAGTTGGTTTGTTGATTTGTTGGTTTGTCCTTCTTTCCCACAGTAATGCAGCAACGGATCAACATGATTTTTGGCATAGATATAATTTATGAACCGGAGAGTAACATAGGTTACTTTTTATCACGGACAAATGCACAGTTCCTGTGGGAACGCGGGTGAAAACCGAAGAAGCTAGTAATTTAATAAACCAGTACATGCTGTGCTGCATTCCGAATGAAGTAAACAGGTTTTTTTTAAAATCGGTCTATCAACCTTAGTGTTGTGGGCAGGCCCACCGTGCCAACAAAGCTGTATCCGCACCTGCAACAAGCCCTATGTTCCCAGCACCGCCACAGGTTAGGTATGTTACGCCATGAGACATGGAGTGAACCGGGTCATGACCCTTTGAAGTTTCAAAAAAGCAGTGAAGGCAAGACTTCAGGGAGTTTAAATTCAAATGAGTTAACATATTTTCGTAAGTGAATGCAGCAAGGAATAGACAATAAGTGTATACAAAGAGCGAAAATGATCTAATTTATTTATATTAAAAGGTAAACAACCGATGAAGAGAACAAACAGCTGTGAAACGGATGTTCGCAATGATCTAAATATCTATAAATAGCGGTACGGTGTAACGAAAATAGCACAAAATATTGACACAACATTATGTACGCATGCAACAGAAACACTCACCAATTGGGACAACTCTTCGTTTCCTCTTCATCCATCATGAAAACTTACTTTAGCATAAAATGAAACTGAAATTAATTACTCTCAATATCTTTAACCTAAATTTTAAGACTTGAGCAGATTAGTTTCCGTTACATTCAGCAACTAGCATATGAATTTGTCTACTTTTGCAGCAGTTATAAAATCAATTACTTTTTAGCTACCGTCTACAAAAATAACAAAAACAAAATTTTGCAAACATTTTTCGGTGAATCCAGGGGGGGCACACTTTGTGACAGTTCCATAGTCGAGCCCCGAGACACAGGAACTAACGCCATCTGTTAAAGGGCGTGGCACTATTTTGACGTTACTTCAAAATGTCAAAGTTAAAATGGTTACCATGGAAACCGATAACAAATAAAATAAAATATTTTCCGTTTCGAAAAATACTATTGTGATTTCTAGATATTTTTTGCGGTTTAAGTGATATATATTAGTGGTTTAAGTAATTGTTGTGTTCTAGTAATGTATTTGTTACTTTTAAGTGCTCAGTTTTAGTGTTTTCAGTCTAATTATGCATTGTTTTTCTTGATGTTTTAAATATAAAGAGTTTCAATTATTATGTACGTGTTAGCTTTTGTTATTTCCTTTTTGCTGCTCTACATCTAAATATTACGTTTGGTACTGTATATTGTGTTCCTACTCCTAGGCACAAACATGGGAAAGGCTGCTATTTTCCATATAAGTCACATATAAGTAGATACATTTACTTTCACAGGAACTAAGCAGGATCCATAGATTAGTGTGAATGTGTGTGTGAAATATAGAATGCACACATAGATAAACAAGTATGAGTGGGTGTATAAAACACATAACTCACACATAGATAGTAAAGTAAGAATGTGTGTGTAAAATACAGAACGCACACATATAATATAGTAAAGTAGTTTCACCGCCCTTTTGTAGGTGGCGCTGATCGCGATACATCGTGGAATCGACGAGAGAGCGCACTCTATTCCTTTTATTATAGTACTACTCTATGGGTGAATCCCAGTACCACAGACTCATATCGGACACTTATATACTCTTTGATCCGACAAATAAATAATAATGAATGAACAATTTGAACGGCAATATATAGATTATACTAAATATATGTTTAGGTGTACAACAAAGAGTTGACACGATTTTTCTCATAGAGTAGTACGTACAATACGAAAAGGAATAGAGTGCGCTCTCTTGTCTAATTCACGATGTATGGCGATCAACGCCACCTACAAAAAGGCCGTGAAACTACTTTACTATCTATGTGTGCGTTCTGTATTTTACACACACATTCATACTTATTTAAATCATTTTATTTTATTTGTTATTGGTTTCCATGGTAACCATTTTATCTTTGATATTCAACGTCAAAATAGTGCCATGCTTTTTAACAGATGGCGTTAGTTACCGTATCTCGGGGCTCGACTAAGGAACTGTCACAAAGTGTACCCCCTGCAAAGAGTATATATTAAGTTTAGCCCCCTGGTTGAAACTCTTCGCCACAAAGTACTAGCAGTTACTAGCAGCTAATAGCAGTGTGTCCAAAATAGGCCACATCATCAGAAAATTCCGCCTTTTGGGATTCCTCAGGGAAGTATCCTTGGTCCTACGCTATTTTTTGATATATATATGACCTCTGTAATTTAACTTTCCTGCGAATAATAATCGACCAAACTAATAAAATAAACAAATGTAATAATAGTATTTATTCATACATCTTAAAAGAAAACAAACATCCACATATGTGGACAAATTAATGTTAAATCTATACTTAGGAACAAGGCATTGAAGATCTTTACATTAAATACTTTACTACAGCTTTTTACAGCTTTACACTGTAATACAGCTTTTCACTCAATATACATGAAGGGCCTTACTGAAGTTAGACATACCACTTGTCCTCTATGTTAGTACATTAACTTAGATTGATAGGGTTTTATTACTAAACAGTGTTAAATGGTTGAATAGTTAAACTGTTTTGTCTCTTTCGACTCAGTTTAAAAATGTCAAGAAGCAACAAAGACTAGACATAGTTTAACAAAATCACAACAAAACACTGTTTATTTAAGAGCCTTAGACTTAGATGGGCGGGGTTAGAACCAGCCCATGTAACTGACACGTGCCCTGGGGCTAACCCTCACCCGGCCACCTGTCCGGTGAGCGGGTGTGGTGAATGGTTATGATTGGAGCGCAGGTCGTGTTGATAGTCATAGCAAGCCTGTAGAGTCTCCTACACGTGGTTGCCGCCTGTTTTTGGTCTGGTCCCATCCGGAACAGACGTAGCAGAAACTCTACAGACGCTACCCCAGGACTCCCTACCTATCCACACTCCCAATCCGGATCCTTAACCCTTCCTAGCCCAATCCGCTACGAGACTAGTGGTTATGTCGTCGTGGACCGATTATCCCCCATAAGAGCGATAACGGGAGGAGGGAGATAACCACCCGCGTGTTCTATGCTGCACGTGGCATCCCGTAAGGGCGGATGCAGCTGACCTGGAGGCTGAGCGATGAGTGGTCACGCAACACTCCTCTTTGGTGCGAATTTCACCCGAGACGGGAGGCCATAGATTAGCCACCTATGGTCATCAGCAATGGACGGACAGCCTTCTGCTTCCGTCTGGCGAGAGGGGGCGGTCAATGGGGCCTGCAGTCAGCGGAGCACGCCTTTCTTTGCGTTGTCGGCGCGGGATTGGTGGCGTCGTGTGGACTCGTGGGTAACGTGATCGGCCTCTCTATACCTGCCCGGTAGCCCTGATGTCGTAAGCATGACATCCCCAGGTGCGGGCTCCGTGGAGGGTGGGGAGCCGGGCAGATGAAGTCTAAACGAATATCTCAATGGATACTTCAAATTCGACAAACAAACAGACAAATACTCCCGTAACAGGGAAATCAGCAACCAACCTCGCGGAGTGCTTAGCTGCTCCCGGGGAAACCTCTGCTGGCTGGACGCTCGTAAGAGCGAAAGGCAAAGGCAAAGGCAAAACAAGCAAACCAACAGACCAAACTCCTTCTGCTTCTGGAGTCCCAAGAGCGAATGCTCAAAATCCGGTGATGCCACAGGTCTCACTGGAAGGACTAACCAAGAAGCAGAAGAACAGGGCAAAATACAAGCTGAAGCTTGAGATGCGCAAGGCGGCACGCTCCGAGGAACCGAGGCCAATGGCTAAGGGACCTTCAGGAGAAGTTTTGCAACCGAGCGAAAGTCCCAAGCCAGCTCACCAACAACGGGACTACAGACGAGCTATCCCCAAAGCCCAAACCGCGAAGACAGCTGCCGTGGCTCAACCCAAAGAGTATGCTGCTCCCGCAGGTAACAGAGGCAGAGGGTTTAGCTACAAACACGACAAAAGGCTAAACAGAGGGAGACAGGCGCTCATAGCGGTCAGCAAGTCGGCTCAGGCCCCAGCTCATACCGAACCAACTAAAAGAGCGCGTCTCGATGATACTGTATCCCCCAGAGGGGATCATAAGAAAAGCAGGTTAGACAGCACTCGTCCGGCCCCGACCAGCTACGCAGAAATTGTTCAAAACAAACTCTGTGTAGCAGTCACGAGAGACGACAATAAGCAACTTACCGAGGACCAAGCAACAATGGTGAAGCGGTTCTTGGAGGAGAGACTCCTCCAAGACATTAAAAACCCCGCCATTGAATTCGTACCGAATTTTAAGGGCAAACCCATCTACGCAGAGGGGGCCCTGAAACTCTGGTGCGAAAACGACGAAACTCACAACTGGTTACAGTCAGCATTGGACAGCCTTCCAGCAATAGGCAACCCAAAATTGGTGGTAAAGAGGCAGAGCGAACTGACCAGAAGAATCCACGCCGCCCTGTTCCTACCAGATTGTGTAAACTCTCTGGAGGACACTTGCCTAGTTCTGGACAGCCAGAACAGGTGGGCTAGCGTGAAATCCTGGTCGGTGTTCACCCATACCATGCAGGCCGACGGAACACGATTCCTCACTCTGGGAATACCGGAGAATGTGGTTCCGTTGATCCTGAAAGCGGGTAGGAAGCTGTCCCATAATTTAGGAAGCGTGTACATGCGCTTCTTCTCAGCAGACGGCACGCTCACGGATGCGCCACCGACAGAGGATACCCCTGCTATAGAGGCGCAACCAGTGGCGGCTGAACGCAAACAGGCAACAGAGGCAATGGACACAACGGCAGCAACCACGGTGCCAACAGCCCAGGACGTACAGCGGCAGTCGTCCCCGGTAGCATCCACGTCCAGGTCAACAGGGGAGAATATTACCGAGCCCCCATCCCGACCCGTAGCGTGGAGTGAACTGGTGGATGTCGAGTTGTCGGAGGAGGAGGGTAGCCTTCTATATGATGGTGACCCAAACCTCCACGACATATAACGTCATACAAACAAACCTCCAGCACAGCCTCACTGCTACGGCTAACCTGCGCAGAGTGCTGGGGGTAAACAACGGGGAGACCATTGCCCTAATCCAGGAGCCGTGGATCAGGGCAGGGCGCGTGTGTGGTCTCAGCAACTTAGGGGGTAAGTTAATACTCGATAGCACTTGCAACAACCAACGTGCGTGCATTTATGCACCGCGACAGATCACAGCAGTGCCTCTTACTGAATTTTGCTCTAGGGACATGGCAACGGCCAGACTTAAGGGTATAACGGAAGAGGCCACCAGGGAAGTTGTCGTGTCGTCAGTCTACATGCCCGCTGACGAGGACATACCACCGAAACACACCACGGACCTGGTAAGATACTGTGAATCAAACAACTTTGACCTTATTATTTCAACAGATACAAATGCCCACCACCCACTGTGGGGCATGCCAACAGCTAACAGCAGAGGAGAGGAACTGGTAAACTTTCTATTCACTACTAATCTCTCCATTGCCAACATAGGTGCGGAACCCACCTTCGTAACAAAGCGATGCCGCACCATCATCGACCTAACATTGGTCTCAGGTAACAATCCCAGCATTATTAAGAACTGGAGAGTATCTGATGAGACATCCTGCTCCGATCACAGATGGATCAGGTTTGACCTAAAAGCAACTATTACAATCCCAGCACCCTCCCGAAACCCGCGCAAAACTGACAAGGTAAAATTCAAAACCTCCCTTGCTGATTGCCTAGGTAATGACACATCGGGACAACAATACAGCAACACCATCGAAGTAGAGCAGGCGGTGGTAAAATTAACAGACGATCTCGTTAACAGCTTCGAGAAGGCCTGCCCACTTACCATCCCTCGTTCGGATAAAGGGGGCAACCAAGGCTGGACCAAAGATCTCGAGAGATTACGGACTAAATTACATCATTTATTTAACAGAGCCATGAACACCTACGAGGATGAGGACTGGGACGAATTCAGAAAGGCGCGAGCAAAGTACAAGAAGCGCATTCGGACCAAGAGTAGGAAATCATGGAGAAAATACAGTACAAACATAGAGTCAAATTCACAAGCAAACAGGGTGAGAAAGATCCTGTCAGCGGACTCAAATCGCAGCATTGGCTCTTTAAAGAAAGCTGATAATACCTACACAAAGACGGACGAGGAAGCTAACATCCTACTACTGCAAACCCACTTTCCGGATTGTCAAATAAGTTCGACACACCAGTGGAGCGTGAACAATGCGACACTGTGTTCGGACAACGACTGGTCAGTGGCCCAAAAGGTAGTAACACAGGATAGAGTTAACTGGGCGGTTAACACCTTCGAAACCTACAAAACACCCGGCCTAGACGGTATCTTTCCTGGCCTCATACAATGGGCGGGGGCCCTTATAAACGAATCCCTTACCGACATCTTCAGAGCATGTCTAGCACATCATTACGTCCCTTTGGGCTGGAGAGAGGTAAGGGTATTGTTTATACCGAAACCGGGTAAGAGCGACTACACCGAAGCAAAGGCATATAGACCCATCAGTCTAACCTCCTTTCTCCTAAAGACCTTAGAAAGGCTTTGCGATCGGTACATAAGGGATAACATACTGAACTTAGCACCCCTCCACCCACAACAACATGCATACAGCTCTGGTAAATCAACGGAATCAGCCCTACATAGAGTTGTATACACTATAGAACAAAGCATAAATAACAAAGCTCTATGTCTAGGCGCTTTCATCGACATTGAGGGTGCCTTTGACAAGACAAACTTTAACAGCATTAGCACAGCCCTTACGAAACATGGGGTGGAATCTACAATAATAGAATGGGTCATCAATATGCTACAGATGAGAGCGGTACGCATCGACCTTGATGGTGCGACGAGGGGAGTGGTGTCAAGAGGCTGCCCACAAGGCGGTGTCTTGTCGCCACTCTTATGGAACATGGTAGTAAATGACCTAATCACCAAACTGAACACCCAACGATTTTTCACGGTAGGTTATGCAGACGATCTTGCCATACTCGTCCCAGGTCTTGTTGCTGGAGTAGCATGTGACCTCATGAGAAATGCGCTCAGGATCGTCGAGAGATGGTGCATAGAATTCAGACTTACCGTGAATCCGACCAAAACCGTTCTGGTAATGTTTACAAATAAGCGAAATCTAGGGTTGTACACCATACCTTCCCTCTTTGATACACAACTAAAATTGTCGGATGATGTAAAATATCTGGGCGTCACCCTCGACTACAAGCTGAACTGGTCCAAACATTTCGATAACAAGTTAAAAAAGGCTACCATATCCTTCTGGCAATGTAGACGTATGATTGGTAAGACTTGGGGATTGAGCCCTAAAATAACCATTTGGCTCTACAATACAGTAGTGAAGCCCTCGTTAACCTATGGTGCAATAGCCTGGTGGCCCAGAACCAAGCAAATTACAACTATAAACAAGTTGCAAAAGTTCCAGAGACTAGCCTGTGTAGCGGCAACAGGCTGTATGCGTACGGCCCCCACGGCAGCACTAGAGGTACTTTTAGGACTCACACCCCTGCAATTTTTCATCCAGCAGGAAGCTGCCATGTCCGCATACCGATTAAAAGCATTAGATCTTTGGAACTATGACAAACAAGCCACTCACACAAATATAATGAACACGTTTGCGGATGCAAACTCACTTATGCACTCTATCTATGATAGAATACCCAAAAAACATACATTCTCTAAAATGTATACAGTACAGCTATATGAGGAGCCTAGTGACAGTTCTGGTATAAATGAAATTAGAATATATACAGATGGCTCTAAAACGGCAACAGGAACAGGGTCAGGAACATTCTCAGATGATCTCAACATACATACAGCAGAGGCTCTGGGTGCACACAACTCCATCTTTCAAGCGGAATGTGTAGGTATCATCCAAGCAGCTCGAGCAATACTGCGCAGAAAGGTAAATGATTTAAATATCAGAATATTATCAGACAGCGCAGCAGTGCTACGAGCCCTGAACAGCAACATCCACACAACGGGGCTAACGTTACAATGCCATGATCTCCTGGATGAGGTGAGTAAATCAAATACCATTACTCTCCAATGGATCAAAGGGCACAGTGGCTCCAGAGGGAACGACGCAGCTGATGAACTGGCAAGAAGAGGCTCTAGCATGCACCCCGTTGGGCCAGAGCCAATGATCCCTCTGCCTTTCAGCCAAATCCGCCTCTGGATCCGCCAGGTAGCTATGCAACATCATCAAGAATACTGGGCAAATCTAAAGGACTGCAGGCAGTCAAGGGAGGCACTTCCGGTTCTAAACCGGAGGTACTCCCGAAAACTCCTCAACCTAAGCAGGGACAAACTCCGACTGATAGTTGGGATAGTCACTGGACATTGCTCACTAAACAAACACCTCTTTAACATAGGTGTTACCAACAGCCCACTATGCAGGGGATGCATGGAGGCGGAAGAAACGGCCAAGCATGTGCTGATGGAGTGCACGAGCTTGGCGTCTCAACGAGCATTGTTCCTCGGGTCACCGGGAACACTCCGGGAAGCCTGCACCGGCGTCAGCGAGCTGCTGGCCTTCCTGGCGGACATCGGGTGGTTGGAATAACGCGCACCACTCGCTCACGCAAAAAGGGCCGATAAACGGCCTAGTTGCGGAAAAGAGCCCGCGCACCAAGTACCAAGTAAGTAAGAGCCTTAGACATCACTCGGCAAGTTAAAACAGCAGGAGGATGCGCAATGCAAACACTTGAGTTATAATAAAATTGGTCGTAAATATGTGTGTAGTAAAGTAGGATTAAACTACCATCACAACAGGCTGCTGTCAACACGTTACGTCAGGATAACTTGTTGCCTGTGGAGTTTGTTTGTGAGAGTTTGTCAATTTCTACTATTTGCTACCTGTGATATATGCTCGGGAATTTGTATTTTTTTTGAGCAGCTAACTTATTGTCATGATCGCTGGTCGCTTCCCTGTACAGCAAAAAACACACGGAGTTTCTAAGTGTGTAGTACCAAAAAATTGCTACCTTCATGTTTTCAAATTTCAACTTCACATATACATTTGTTAGGTAATGTAGCTATTATTAAAATTTGTTTGAAAGTGCCTCATGAATTTAGACAGGCAAATATGTTGCCACGTTTTATTTACCTGAATTATTCGGGTTTACAGAACAATAATCACTTTTTTTAATTAAGACTATATTTCCTTATCAAATGTATGTACAAAGCTAAAACATAAAAACGTTAAGGTAGCAATTGTTGGTACTACACACTTAACAGAATCTGCGTGGTTTTTGCTATACATGGAGGCAGACCACCTATCCTGACGTCATGATGGCTGTTCAATAAAATGTACTGATTCCGAAAAAATAATTATCATAAGTAGCAATAATTTGTATATTTGATAGGTAGCAAATACTAGCAATTCTTACACAAACTCTCACATTCAAATAGCCATCCTGACAGAAACGACAACTTCCTACATATTCACAAAGTACAACTAAATTAATACAAATCATATTAGTAAAATTATCACGCAGCAGAGAATAATTCACACAAATATATCTCCACTAGAAAGTTATTAACAAAGCAAACTTGTGGGGTCATTCCTTGTTGGCAGCAGAGGTCTAGTCCTAAATCTCACAGTAAAAAACAAAAGTATATTATCTACATGGAGTGGTACAGAGCTCAGCTTGGATGCTGTGTGCCTACACACACATGACAATGACATATCTAGGACATAGGCTTCTGAGCCGCGAATGAATATTGCCATGTGGTGCACGCACACATACAAACCGCGACCGCGCTGTCACTATGAAGATAGCATACTCTTCTCTTTCTACTATGCTAACAGGCCACTATAAATCTCTCTAAAATATGCCGATTCCAAATTATAATAAAAATAGACATCCTAGGAAGACATTTAGTTCACTCACAACATATTATAATCATGGTTAAATATTTTAATGGTTCAAGAGATAATTACTTTACAAACTCTTTTAATCTACCAATTATAATTTCAAAATGACCAAGTTTGCCATACCTTAAACCTAAATAGTTATTTATTACACAATATTAACCTACAAGTAGTTATTTTACAATGTATTTTTACTATTACATCAAGTTATTAAATAAAATTAGTTTAAATAGATATCTATATTTTAGAGGTCCATCTAGCAATGCTTTACTTCAGGCTTAAATAGTTTCTTTATATTATATTTCCTCTATTTGTAATAAACAAATTCCCAGAACAACTAAATTAAATGATTTTCATAATAACATTTATTATAAAGGTCAGTAAATATTAACGAAATTACATTATGTGCGAACCATTTTACATCATGAGGAGCTTGAATGATAATACAATATAGTATCCCACTAGTGGGTGCTACTTTATTTTGTAGATATATAACCCTATTGCAGGTTTCTGCTACCTTACTGCATATTATATTTTGTTACAATGTTCCATTTGAAAATAAGAAAAAATCAGTGGCATTCATAGTTACAATCGTAAGGCAGGGATCATCATGAATACCTTTTGAAGCCAAACAATATCATAAACACTCATAAAGATTGACAGTTTTGACTTATCAAAGAGATCAAGTGGAGATTTTCTTAGTTGTCCAATATAAATGTAAACTTAACGGATCACCAACAAATCACATGGACAGAAACTCAAATCCTGTCATTGATTAGTGATTGGATCACTATATTGCTATTATTAGTTGGCCTAGTTTCTTTACATTATTGGACAACTAAGAAAATTTTCACTTTATAGCAATGAGATTGAATATGACTTTGATTAACACTTTTGGATAGTCTGTAAAGTATACCTAATTGGTAAAAGTAAATTTGAATTACAAGACTACCTAACGTTGCACATACTTTTGTAGCCATTCTTGTAAATATTGGCCTTAATTTAAGAGTTTCACATTCAAACACAGTTCCACAAAGCGTCATTTGTCACTGTTTGCTTCGGTCACAAAGTG
Source organism: Crocallis elinguaria (assembly GCA_907269065.1). NCBI lineage: Eukaryota > Metazoa > Arthropoda > Insecta > Lepidoptera > Geometridae > Crocallis > Crocallis elinguaria. The sequence continues at coordinate 16,743,394 of OU026071.1, read as the reverse complement.
CCCCAGGCCGGCCGAGGCCCGGCGCTAGAACTGCCCCCGCTGGAAGCCGAGGCCGACGCCCCGCATGGTATGCGTGGTTGCGCGCGCTACCTCGTACTGCGCTTGCATCGCTTGGAACAGCTCCTCTTGCTTCTTGATAGGGTCTACCGTTTTGTCCGGCTCGGGCTTGACTGCAGCTGGAAATAAACACACTTTATGAACTTTTTGAAACTTGTCGGGATGGATGCCTAGCAATTAAATATCCCTCAGGAATTGGCAATGACACTTGGCTGAAAGTTTGCTCGTATAGTCTGCCGCCAAGCAATAATGTGCAAACAATACTGTGTTCCAGTTTGACCACTCAGACCTTTGAGCTTCAAAGTTCTGGGTGGCACTAAATTGTTATGGGCCTGCATTATGTTTAACATCAGGCAAATAAGAGGTCCGTTACACAATAAAATAAAAGTGTAGGTGGAATTTATAGTTTTTTTTTATATTGAATGATGTCAACCAATTACGGGAATATCCACTCACCAGGGTCCTTGATCCCCATGAGCCTCATGAACTTGGAGACCTGCTTGCCATCGTTATCCTGTGCGAACCGCGTGCCGCTCCACTTCGCAGCCTCCTCCTGCTCGTTCTTGGCCTTGTTCGCCCACAGGAGCTTGCGTTTGTTCACCTGAAGAATTAGGGATAATTAAAGGTGTAGAAAAGAGGTGTGTTAAAAAGAAATGGTTATTTCCTAACAACACCTCTTTTCTACACCTTTAATTATAATGGCATTAGTATAGAGCTCTGGAATGCTCTGTGTGATTGTTATAATGTATATTATGTTGGTGTTCTTCTTAATATATATATAAATAAAGATAGTAAGTAGTAAACAGTTTCGAACAGGTACATACTCTCACCTGGTCGAGGACCTTGGCGCTGTTGACGGCGGCCGGGTTGTAGTAGGAAGGCAGGCCGCGGGCCGGCGGCGGCGCGGGCCCGCATGCGGCGGCCCGCAGCTGCTGCGCCGTCGCCATGGAGCCCGACGGAGTCTTGATCTGCAGACCCATCTTCTCCATCACTTCCAGCTTCTTGTTCACTTTGTAGGACGTCGGTCGGTACTGCTCGGTTGTGGGGGACGGCCGCCTTTCGCTTGAGCTGCTGTAGAGGAAGATGTGATTTATTTTTGTTTATTTTTTCTGCTATTTTATAACGAGATCATCATGTTATGTGCGAGTTATTGACACTCGCTCTAAAACGGTGAAGGAAAACATCGTGAGGAAACTGTTCTGAAAATTTCTGAATTGAAAATGTTCAAGAACCACAAAATTCGAGGACATGTGACATCCACCAAACAGCTCTGGGCCCGCGTGCTGTATTATGGCCCACGCCTCTCTCTGTGAGAGAAGGCCGGTATCCCAGCAGTGGGAGCGTAAGAGGCTGATAATGATGCTTGTTAAGCCTACCTGGAGGAAGAGTGTGAAGAGGCGGCGGGCTGTGCAGTGCCGCGCGACCGCGACCGCGACCGCTCGCGCCGGTCCGAGTGTTTGTGTCTGTAACAACAGCACTCTGTGAAATGACTGGGCTTATGAGGGTAACGAGCGCACTGCAGTGCCGCGCAGGCCTTTGTGATTGAAAGTTCTGGGTGGCTCTGCAATTGTTAAAGACTGGCGTTTTGCTAGCCATCAGGCAAACGACGCGCTCGTCCCGTTACTAAATAGTATAGAAAAAAATAAACTCTTTAATTACATTAAGGAATAGCTGCTGCCCGCGATTTCACCCGCGCGGAGACATTGGATTTCATGAAGAGTGATGTAGGTCGGTATCCCAGTAGTGGGAGCGTAAGAGGCTGATAATGAAACATTTATTTTCTTTCTGAATAACGACTCATGATCATACAGTTTAACAGCATTCATTACCTTCTCTCTTCGGAGCGCCGGCCGTGCCGGTGGTCCCGCTCTCTGTCCCGCTCTCTCTCCTTGTCGCGGCGGTCGCGCTCCGCAAACCTAGAACAATCATAATCATTTATTTGCTAAAAATGTTGGTGATAACAATAGTATCAGGTCACAGGTATTGAAAATATAATGCCATAAACATTTTACTACATTGCTAACACCATCTCCCACATCATCTCTTAAAATCAGGTGAGATAGAGGTCAATAGCTAAACCTATCAAATTATTAAATTAATATTATAAATGCGAAAGTTTGTGTGTGAATGTTTGTCATCACGTGTCTCCGTAACTACTGAACGATGAAAAGAGTTGTTCCGTTTTGGTACTAAAATAAATGTATAAACTAACCAGGCTATCAGTTGGTTTTTGGGATGAGCTCTCAAAATCAAGATATTCTGAAATGAAATTACAATTTTATAGCCTTGCGATTTCCTGAAAATATATTATAGTTTTTGTTTGTGTCACGTTACTTGTGAAACAGAACGCAATTGCTCGAAACGGAACGGTTTTATCAATTTCTTTTCGAATGTGACAATGACGAAAGCCATTAAAAAAAACTTGACAGAACCGATGACGACACAGCCTATTATATTTTGTCAAAACTGTCAAAAATGACGTAATGATGACGCCATACTTTTATAATGTTGCTGATTTTGGGATATTTTTAGGAACGCTTGTGTGCTTTTAATTAAGTTAGCATTTCTACTACTCTTTTTTTTTCAAACCAGTAAACAAACGCAGGCCTCAATTTTCTTTATTACTCTGCTAAGCTCTTTTTTTCAGGCACATAACCAAAAGAAAATTTGAGGCTAGTTAATTTTTTACGCGAATAAAGTATCAAGCTCCATACAAATTTGGTACAAGGCCTTTGGAATGAAGATAGTTTAGGTTATACAAACGCAGAGGCTATACAAAACATAAATACCACGTGGGCGAAGCCACGGGCTGAAGGTAGTAAGTAATAACAATTATAATGACGGCCTTCATTAAGCGGTCTATGTGCATTATGAATGATGGTCTGTTAATAACGTACCGGGGTGAGACGGCATCCCTCGCATCCTGCGCTTTCCCCCGCTCGAGCCCCGGCGGGGGCTCCCCGCCGAACGGCTTGAGGTCCATCAGCGCCGGCACCGCCTGGGAAAAATTGATTTAACTCGGCTATATTTCACAAATTGAATGAGATACAGTAAAGTTAGGTAACTTTGAATACTTTTCTCAGATTTTTACGGATATCAAAATAAAAATGTATCGGTCTGTCTTATTGATTAATGAGTGTTCTTTCATAACCAAATTTAGAATAATTTAAATAAAATGTCGAATTTAAAAGTTGGAGGAAATTAAGTTTTATTGGCCGTTCAAAGTTGTATATCTTTTAACTTAGATATTTTGGACTGCGAAAACTATTTTAATCGGCAATTTAAGTGACTGGGGTAAGATTGAACTCATATTGCTTCGGCTTCTGCCCGCCCGCACAAAATAGTGAGAGAACAGAAAGGACGCTTAGGCGTGTAAGGACGGCTTAAACGCCCCTTCAGTTTTCTGTATTTTGTGGTTACCAGCGGCCGCGTTCGGTGCCCAATATGCGGCAGCCCTAAGATAGAAATCTAAGGAAACGCTACAGTAAAATGGCACGCCCAGTGTACGCGATTTCACTCTATATTTGCAAACATATTACTTGTATTATTTGCCATTTTATAAACAATTTTCTATATTTTCAAGGAAAATTTTTTTAATTGTATACTGAAATGCCTGTTTTAAATATTCGGAATGTACCTTAGATTCTGCCTTGTCGTCGGGCCTGTCTCCGAGCAGGCCGCGGCGAGCGCTCTCGTGCCCGCGCCCTCGGTCTGACTTTTCAGCCCTGTTGAAAATTGTCACAAAAAAATTAATTATCAATTACCGTTAGCAAATCGATGTAACAAAAGTTACATAAATAACACGACTGCCCTATAGCCAGTGTCACTCGGGGTGATGTAAGGATTCTAACGATACCCCATACATCTAAATCTGTTCAGGCATTAACTAGTTACGGTGGAATAAAGAAACTTACATACATACATAAACCCTAAAAAAACATTACACTCCTTTTTTGTGCAGTCGTGTAAAAAGTCTATCATGATAGCTTTGACCACAACATCAATTAATATAGTGGTGGTGGGCAGAGGCCCACCATGTAGAAGTAGAGACCTCTACATACTCTCTCTCTCTCTCTCTCTGAAAGAAAGCCGGCTACAGTGGGAGTGTATAAAGGGCTGCACATTACTGCTTGGCGGCAGACTACACGAGCGAAGCGATGGTACCCACCCAGACGGACAACTCTCAGAAGACTTAATCCTACCACCTGGTAAACACGGTTGTTACGGTTGTTAAAATTAATAATTTAATTATTATGAATACCTGTATCTATCATCCCTGCGAGGCTCGCGCCTCTCGGCGCGGTCCTTGTCGCGGCGCGCCGGGGAGTCGCGGCGGCCGCGGTCGCGGTCGCGGCTGTCCGCTGCGGGAATACAAACACATGTTTATAATTTTACTGGACAGAGCAAATGTAAACCGTACTTTACATAACAATCCTGTCTTGAAATGAAAGACCGAGTACTGTACTAATACGAGTAGTACTTCTTCATGGAATATAAGCTTATCGGACTAAGTCTTCTGTGAGTGCATGCTCTTCAGCATTAGTTTTGCACTGTGATTCGGGTAGACGAGCGTTACAGAGACCCGCTGTTAGTAATTTATTTTAATCTTCATGTGCTCTCTTGGGGCCTATATGAATAAAACATTTTGAATTTGAGTGTCTGTCTGGGTTGGCACCACTGCTTTGCTCGTGTAGTCTGCCACCAAACAGTAATATGCAAGCATTACTGTGTTTCGGTTTGATGAGCAAAATAGCCAGTGTAATTACTGGGCTTATGAGGCTTAACACCTAATGTCTTAGGGTAACGCAGAGTGGCATGCAGTGCCACGCAGGCCTTTATGTTTCAAAGTTCTGAGTGGCACTGCAATTGTTATGGGGCGGTGTTATGCTTCAGGCAAACAACCAGCTCATGTTGTTGTCCATTGCTATTATTATATATTGTTGGGGAAGCTAATAAACACAAACACACACACACACACACACGTATTTCACTTACTCACGTAATTTCACTGTAACAATAATATGAAGGGAAAAAAAATACCTTTTTTTTTTAATTAGTTTTAGTAGTGTTAGTTTATAGTTATATAACAATAAGTTTTTCGGAATTTTTAATAAAACTTCGACATAATTGTAATAATGTCTAAAGATGGGAGAAGCCACTGGTTGCTGAAGCACAGTTTTTACTAGTTCGGCAGCCTATGGGTTCATTGATACTGTGTGCAAAAAGTTATGTCAATAAATGCTTTTTTACTTTTTTAGTTAATTAATTTCTAAGATTTTATTACATAGTCAGTTACAAGTGAAGCTTATTAGCTTCACACGCGTGTTAAAAATAGTCTGTGACTTACCAGATCCTTTGCGATCATCACGATGCGCCTGGCTCGGGGGCGCGGGCTCCGCTTGCGGCAGCTCGGGCTCCGACTCGGCCTGGGAGTCCTGCGGCAAAACATGTCCCTCCTACGTAAAGAACATAATGTACACTCTTAAATATTTATCGTGAGATATGCATGTATAGTGGTGTATAAAGTAGAGTTCGCCTGGCTAGTTATCACGGATAAGTTGAAAATTCGTGGCCACACACCTATCCGTGTGTACAGCCGATTACTCTAAAAAGGCAGTCAGTGTCCTAGGCTTGATCCTATTCCTAGATCCTAGGCTAAAAGAAAAGGTTAGAGAACTAGCATATTATAGAATGAAATAAAAAATCTTATGAGAAAACTTGTGCTTCTAGTCTACCACAACTACTTTGATCATCAACAATAACTTAAAACAAAAGAATGGTGGTGGTGGTTATTATATCAGTGGTACATGAGTTGCATAAATGGAATCCCCACACTCTGCACTTTTTAATTTCTGAGATAAGGAATCCTAAAACATGTAAGGGACCCTCGATGATATTATTCCAGGTGGAAATATTGGTCACGGAACATATTGCATTAGCATTAGTAAATAGCTGACAGAGTAGTCAGTGAAATTACTGGTTTTATGAGACTTTATGAGTCTCAGGGTAGTGCCACGCAGGACTTTGTGTTTCAAAGTTCTGAGTGGCACTGCAATTGTTGTGGGCTGGCATTATGCTTACCATCAGTTTAAATTTGATAATCTGGGTTTCAAGAGTAGCAGCTCCATCACTGACAGATGCTTGGTGTCAGATTACAACTTGAAGGTGGCAACTATCCAGGTATGCACTACAAAATGCCCTAACAGCATGCTAAGGTTGCATAATCTCTTCCATCACCTCATCAATAAATACAAACCCATATAACGATGAGTGGAAAACTGCATTCAACTGAGTCACCACTACATCAAAATTGCTTCCAATGTTAGTAGAGATAAAGCCGCAATTCCATTGAGCAAGTACTAACTTGCATGCATGATGCAAGTTTTATACAGTTGAGCAGTAGAAACATAAACCTGCGTGCATGTATCAGGTTCCGTACAAACCGGTAGGCAATTGCACGCAAATGTAATGTTTCAATTGTATGCAAGACTTGCACAATGGAAACGCAGCTTAAATCATTGTACTAGGGTTTGTTGGACCCTACTGAAATCATCGCCTTTGTTTAGTTCATTTTGGGTCTAACGTTTATTTACATAAATTACAGGTAATTTAATATATCACATTCAGCCAAAATATTAAGTATAGGAGCTTTTGTTTATTGGACATCATAAGACAAGTGTCAGTCCATAAGGTGCATTATCCAAAGTCCAGATGGGTGTAGATAGCCAAATCAAACTTGTGAAATTGAATAACTTGTTTTCTTTGCAACATAATATTGCTTAGATAGGCACTTGATCCAGATCAACAACACTGTAATATTGATTCATGTTCATTAATGTAATAAAAACGATTTACATCAATTTTATTCAACTAAATAAAAGTAACACACTTCACATTCCTGCTTCTCTGTATCACAGATGGTGCAGACACCCAAAGATATTATAGAACACAAATATTCAAGATATAAGTACAAACTTTATGTTCACCACAGAAAGTTTGCCCCGGTCGGAGATTTTACAAGGAGCTATTAATTTGAATAGTTGACGATTAGGCAACACCACACCCAGCTCACAATTTTTTTTTCTGATTTTAGCAGCAATACACTAAGTGTAGTTTGAAGAATATTTTTGTAAACATTTATTGTTCTATTGGCATATTATAAATATGGGCTTTTCTCAGATGATACATTTAAACAACCTACCCAAATGAATGAACTTGTTAATAAATACATATTAATATACTATAACAGTTTTTTCAAATAGGCCTTACATCTACGTACTTACATGCAAGCTCTATGTACGGAGTGTGCAGAACCATCGTCGTGTGAAGCCCTCAGGTCGGTCACGGGGGGTATTTGACTTTTGTTTTGTGTCAATTTATAAATGGGTAACATATAAAATAATAAAAGTGTTAATATCATCGTTGAAAACAGCTGAAAGGGACTTTACGGATGGAAGATTCTTTTTACGAAAAAACAAAGTTTGACAGGAATGTATAGAGAATACTTTATATTTCGGATTGAATTTAAAAGTCTTGATGGATTTGTAATACTAGTACGATACAAATATTTTAGTCTACCATGTTCTAAGACAACATTTTCGTCACTACAATTATCTGAAGATCAGAATATTGCTTGTAGCGACTGTGCAACAAATTGTCTATTATGATGTAGTAGTGTTATGCTAGTTACCTCGCTCATGTCCATATTGACGTCATCGTAATTGGTGTCATCTTCCCGACGCCGAGAGCCTCCGGCGGCACCGCTGTGGTCCACCTATAATATCATTCTATTGTCAAGCAGAGAACACAGATTAATATCCGTAACTCTTAAGACTTATCTAAAATTATGTAATGTTACAGAAGTGGAAAGAAAGATTTTTCCAATAATTTGTAGCATCTTAATTCATCTCAAGGACTCCCAAGCTACAAAACTTACCGAAGACGAATGGCTTCCATAATGTTCATTTTCAACTTCATCGTCGCTTCCATATCCAACTAAAGAATCCATTTTTGCTCTTATTTGTTCGATGATTTACATCAGTTGTTTTCCTGGTAATATTTTAATTTTTTCGAATAACAAATTGAAGATATTCAACAATATGGCCGATGGCGGATGGATACACCACAGAGTCCACAGAACCACAGATCAGTAATATGTGATGAATGATGATATTACTGATCTGTGATGTGATGGATGGACCACAGATCAGTAATATGTAGGGCTAGACGTGTTGTCTATGCGAGTTGCGACTATGCGTGTTGTGTTGTGTAACTCATATTTGAGCCGGTTCAAATCAAATAGTCAAATCACAGAAACTTGAGCTGCTGACCTGCAACTGAAATGCAAAATAGGCAGCTCACGACTCGCAAAGCTCTGTAATTATTGTAGTTTCCGAAGTCAATCTGTGCTGTTTATCTGTGGTTAGAGTTAGTCAGTTTTCTTGTAGAGTCCGCGCCACGAAAGAAGTCTCGCGGAATTAAGAGGAATTAAAGTTGCCGACTTCGCCTTCATTCATAATTAAATCTTAAAATTATTTCTTTAACATTTGATACTAGCTAAATATACAAAAGCTTTCTGCTTTTGAATAAATTCGTGGAAGAGAAAATCGGAAATATCGTTCGCCTCATACTTCTGAGCTACTACAGCGCCCCGTCTACGAGATTTCTTTCGTGGCGCGGACTTTAGTCACCGACCATCGTTAGCCTGTTTTGTGAGCTGTAGCTTGCAATTGCAACTCGTGCAGACAATAAAATGCAATGCTCCATGGACGATATATAATTTGTGCATGGACGCAGTTTTTAGGGAAACCAAAGAGTATATTTAGGGAAACGACGCGCGACGTCCTCCTTTGCTCAGATATTTTTTCATATCGATATTTATAAATTAACTCCTTAGATGACAAATTATAGAGATACTACGTACCTACCTTAGAATAATTATTAGATTCCAGCTACATATTACTGATCTGTGATTAGATTTTGCAACAAAACTGTTCAAGTTGATATTTCTCATAATTCTTATTCTATTTTGCGGATTTCTCCATGAAAAATTTTTATAAGCCATTAACGAATTCTGAATTCCATAAACTTTTGAAGAGGGGATTATACAAAGATTATTATCAATACATACGATAACAAATTAAACTTTATCATCGCTAAAATCGAAAATGAATATTACTATACCCTATATAATTTGTGACATTACTTCTCATTTTTCGAGATCGAGAATCCAATTTTGGAATTCGGATACAATCAGATTTATTTATCTGAAAATTCTGTTCTATTATTTCTTTGAAATTATGTATTATTATATTTGATGTATTTATAAACTTTATAATCCAAATGTACCGGGATTTTACTTTAAAGGTTGTTTTAAAATTATTTTAAAAACATGCATCTTTCTATTTCGTGCTTGTCACCTTGGTAGATGTATCCGAAACCGACAATTCTTTTCTCTCTGATTTTTTCAATATGGCGGAATCAATGACCGCCGTTCGGACGTCTGCATTTTTTCTGATCGCGAATTAAATGTATACGCGCTACTAATTTGTGTAAATGTGATTTAGAAATAATAACGAAAGTGTGTGCATCAAATCGTGTTAAAAATAATTTTCTGCAAAAGGCTGGAACTCTCACAATCAGCAGAAAAAAATGGTAATGATAGTTTTTTGTTTTGATACTTTTTTACAAACTTTACTTCGTTCTTGATTGTGTTTTTCACAATTTTCTTTGAATTTTCGTGGAAATTGTACTTCTGCAGTGCAGATTTTCATGTCTGCTACATTATAAGGTCATAAAAACTGGATTTTTTCCGTTTTTTTTCTTTGTTTTCAAGTTTTATAACCAAAAAAAAAGTGTCATAATGTGGTGTCCATTTCACATGTGATATTATCCCAATGTTTGTTCCTAAATTACAGTATTTCTTGGTGGCACTGATTAGTTAATTATGCAAGCTGGGTGTGGCAGTATTGATTTTCTTGGAAGGTTCTAGGCATAGGCTTAGAATACGTCTCAAACATGGTGCAGTGTGCCTAAGTAAGACAATATTACAATGCGGTTTTCATGTCGTAGGATCTATGTTTGTTACAATTTGACGCTTTTAATAAACAATACAGCTTTATTAAATGTTGTTAAACCAATAAAACGTGTACCAGAAGTGTGAAATGCTAGTTTCACTGCACCAAAGTGCATGTTTTTTCAGTGTGGTAATTCAACATTGTCAATTATCGAAATGAAACTAAAAATGCAATAAAAGTGCAATATAACAACATGTTATCGGTTATATAAGTTTATGAGTGTGGAGGGTGTACCTGCTAAGTGTAGAAGTGCTTGAAGTAAAAGTGATTTTGTGCCAAGACAAGGTTTTTTTGTATGGAAATTCTTGTCTAAGAGCCTCAACTAGAGCTGCCTGCAGAACAATGAATGTAATAATTACTATTCTATTTTAACTGTAGCAGTGTCCCTACTGTCCATTTAGATGGTATATTAAAAATATCAAAATGGGACATTATGATTGTTTGGAGGAAAAAATGTGAATCAAACATCCTAATGAACTCGAATAGAAATCTGTTGTTTGTTTAAACTATCAAGTATTGAATGACATGAAGAATTATTAAATTGAAAATTAAGTAACACTTTTCAATGCCTATTACTTTGTGGCAGAATAGCATTTTACTCACAACACTAGTTTGCATCAATGGACAAATTCGAAAGATAATAACTTACGGTTGAATAATATTATTTCTTATCACCACTAGTGTCAGAATATTTATTTTTAATCAACGGTCACTGGTGGCAGGCTAGACACTACCTACATTTTATTTTGATTACTAATTTGATTTTTTATCCAAGTATAGTCCAATTTTAATTTAAATATGGTGTTTTGTAATCATTGATTCAAAGGCAAAGATAGCTTCATTGATGTTTTATGTTCAATATTGTGTTTGTTGTAATTATAATGGAATAGGTATAGTGATTCCCTTTTAAAACATAAAGTTATCTGTCATAAAGTAATTACAATTACAAGTAGATAATGTATCAAAATATAACAATTACTAGCTTCTGCCTGCAGTTTTCACTCGCATTCCCACAGGAACCTTGCATTTTTCAGGGATACAAATTAGCCTATATGGTACTCTTCAGTCCATAAACTATATATATTCCAAATATCACCTCAACCCGTTGCTTCATTGCTGCGTGAAAGAAGGACAATGCCAACAAACAGACAAACACACTTTCACATTTATAATATTAGTAGGATAGTAGGATTAAAATACAAACTGAATAGGTTCTCATTTATAAATCAACAACATAAGCTGTACAGATATTTTTGTGCACCTGTGATTTTGTAGATATATGAATGACAGTCAACTTTTTTGTATTTTCATGACAGGGATTTCTTCAACAAAAATGTGTTTGTTAAATAACCAGACTATTTGAACATTTGGAAAAATATATGAAGAAAAAATTACAGTGCAGCACCTGAAATTTGCAGTAATTAACAAATTGACTGAATATGTATGTACTTATGTTTTCAAGTGAATCATTGACTGTAACTAATTTTATTCCTACTTGCTGTAATTTAATGGAATTGCACACATTTTTTTGCAAGATGTCAAGGATATTTATTCTAAGTTACCATCTCAGACATATGCTGTAATTTGATAATAAATAACTGACCCTGGAATTCTCTCTCATATTTACCCTGTATTATAGCAATACCCATAGTAGGTGCTAAAATTTTCAAATAATATTAAAAAGCATAACCTAAAGCAAATGATAGTTTAAAAGAAAGTTCATTTCTATGTTTTAGTCTAAGCGGGCAGCGTTTGGCGATGACGAAGACAACCCACCAACACCCTCTGACGATTCCGACTTTGATGACGATGAAGATCCTGACAACTTGGAAGTACCAGGTATGCTTTTCATAAATTAGAGTGTAACATTATGTTACATTTTTACTATATCAAGCCATATTTTTGATAGGGAAATGTTTTTAGAAAACCATCCTTAACTTTTAGAGAAAAGAGTTCTTTGTTTGCCTGATGGTAAGCATAACGCCAGCCCATAATCAATTGCAGTGCCACTTAGAACTTTGAAAAACAGGCGTGCGTGGCACTGCAATGTGCTCACTACCCAAAGACATTAGGTATTAAGTCTCAGCCCAGTAATTTCACTCACTATTTTGCTCATCATACCGGAACATAGTAATGTTAGCACATTTATTACTGCTTGGCGGCAGACTTCACGAGTAAAGCGGTGGTACCAACCCATACGGACGCTTACACAAGAGTTAGTCCTCAAACTATCATTTTGATCCAATCAAGTTTTCATATGTTTAGTTGCGCTACGTTTTCATTGGCACCGCGCGCAGCACCTAGTATGTATAATAATTGATATAATTTTTTCGATGAATGAACAGGTGGAGGTAAAACCCTGGCGGCTGCGGCTCGCCTAGGCGGCAAGAAATCGTCTGCCATGCCGCAGGTGGTCGTCAAACCCACCACAAACCCATTAGCTGGTAAGTGCAGTGTCTATGCTTTTTTGTAAGTGTAATATCTGTGCTTTTTATACTAGACTACCTTCTGCCCGCAGTTTTACCCGCGTTCCCACAGGAACCGTGCATTTTTCCGGAATAAAAAGTAGCCTGGATTCGACCCATTGGCCTGTGGGGCCTTACTCTAAATATCGAAGTTTCGGCTGACGGATTGGCGTTTTCCTACCATGAATGACAAAATGTCAACCACGAACATCGAATCTAACATTGGATCCGAAACGCTTTCGTAGTAGGAAAAGTGCTATCCGTCAGCCGAAGCTTCGACGTTCGATTTTCTGAGTAAGACCCCTGGATCTGCGTTCGATCTTACTACTACTGAGTCGTCATCGCTTTTTACACGACTGCATAAAAAAGGATTGCAATGTTTTTTAGAGTTAATGTATGTATTGTATGTATATGACTTTCTTTATTCCAACATAACATTTAAATGCCCGAATAGATTTGTATGTATGGGGTATCGTTAAAATCCTTACACCATCCCGAGTGACACTGGCTAGGGCAGTCGTGATTTGTATTTATGTAACTTTTTCTATAACTGGTCTATGTGCAATGATTATAATTGGGTAACGATATTTAGGTAATACAAATCTGCAAAATTAAATCTTAATTAAAATGTTAGTGAATATATTATTAACCCATTCATCAAGTTTTTTTTTTAAATGTTATGTCAATAAATTATTAATTCATTCTGTTTGATTACATTGATTACTAAAGTCAATATTATACAAATTATAACATACTAGCTTTTGCCCGCGGATTCGTCCGCGTGTTGTCAAGATTTATAGTGTTCAATCTATTTACATACTAAATGTGATCAAAATTCGTTCAGCTCTTCTCCGTGTTGATTGCCACCAAACATAACGTGGTGTCTTCATCGTCATCATCAGCGGTAACAAACAAACAAACCACAAACTTTACCGTTTTATAATTATAAATATAAATGAGTGTAGATGTATGAGTATTTATAAATCGATCTTGCCACAATATTTGCATTAATCCAAATATTAATAAAATATGTAATATATATGCTATTAACCAGTTTTTAATCGACTAGTGTAAAATGTATGCATTTTAAATTTATCGGTGGAAAGTTCCGTGATCACTTTGCTTGCAGCGAACGTGCTAAACAGGCAGACCATAGATTTTAGACGTTTATCTTTTGGACACTGTCTAGACCTGCAGCGCAAGTACGGATCTTTTCGATAAATAAATTTCGATAAAATTGACAGGTAAAATCGATAAAAACCACTTTATCGATAAAGTGGTTTTATCGATTTTACCTGTCAATTTTATCGAATTTTTCGATAAACATGACAGTTAAAATCGATAAAGTGGGTTTTATCGATTTTACCTGTAAATTTTTCGATAAAAATGACAGTTAAAATCGATAAAGTGGTTTTTGTCGATTTTAACTGTCAATTTTATCGAATTTTTTTATCGAAAAGATCCGTACTTCCGCCGCTTGATTTAAGAAGTATCTAAACTTGCGTACCTATCTCACTTCCGTTGTGACATTTCGAATCATTTTTCTTGTGAAAGTTGTGTTTCGGGAACTTTTGGTCTAACTAAACAGGCTTCTAAATGATGTTTTTTGTGGTATGAGGGCATGTCATTATCAGCCACTTACGCTCCCAATGCTGGGATACCGGCCTTCTCTCAGAGAGAGAGATATGGGCCATAATCCACCACGCGGGCCCAGTGCGGCTTGGTGGATGTCACATGTCTTCGAATTTTGTGCTTCTTTGACATACGGGTTTTCTCACGATGTTTTCCTTCACCGTTTTAGTGTCATTAATCCGCACATAACTTGATATAAGGCATTGGTGCAGCCGAGTCGAGATTCAAACTATGGTGCTTCGGACTGAAAGTCGCACAAGTTCCCGCTCGGACACACTCGCTCTTAGAGGGCTCTCTCTGGAGGGCATGTAAATGAAAAGTATTCCAAAGACATGGATAAAATGTGCATGAATTTTTGTTTTGTTAAGGCTATAAGGTTATTCTCTCGGAGAAGTGAATAATGTTCTCATTTATTTTATCCAGCTGCATCAGGCACAGCGTTTGGTCAAGCCAGCAATGTGAAGCCTATCAAGATCCCGGCCAGCTCTCTCACAAAGTCAATCAACCTGGGCAACATTGCTAATTTAGGCAACTTAGCCAACCTTGGCAACATTGCTAATTTAGGCAACTTAGCCAACCTTGGCAACATTGCCAATCTCAGCAACATGGCCAACCTAGGCAACCTTGGCAACCATGGCAAGGTTGGCGTTGGTAACCTCGGCGGCGGGGGACGAGGTGCGGGGGGCGCCGGTAAAAGTAAGTAGTTTTTTCTTTAACCAAAATGTCACCAGTAAACATTATAACTTATTTGAACATAAGAAGTGACGCCATAACCCGACGATGACGTGCGAATTAAACGTCATAACTCATAACGCGTGACGATGTACAAATGTAATATTAAAATTTATTTCTTTCCTTAGTGGATCTGACTAGTTTATTTGGTAAGTAAACTACTAGGTTATTTAGTACTACTCTCGTCAAGATGAAATCCCACTGAAGGAACGGAGGTTACTCTCAGACCTAAGACTCGTATATTTTTGTGGTAAAAATAAATTATTACATTTTTAACCGATTTCCAAAAAAGGAGAAGGTTATCAATTCGATGGGTATTTTTTTTAATGTTTGTTCCTCATATCTCGGTCATTTATTAACCGATTTGGAAAATTGTTTTTTTATTTGAAGGTATTTACTTTCAGATTGGTCCCATAGAAATTTCATTTCATGAAAATCGGTTCAGTAGTTTGTCACTGAAGTCGGTTCGTAGCTTTTTGAAAGCAATTTAAATATAGATGTCTAGATTACGTCTAGGATTTTGTTTTAAATATATCGACCTCATTAAAGTCTGATAACGGTAAAATTATAATATATCCTTGATAGGAAATTCCATAGCTAGATAACTAATAATATTACAGTTTCGCGACTGCTCAGATTGCGTATGCAAATATTCGTGTATAGAAAAAAAATGCGATTAATTCTGATCGATTAAACCATCCTCTTGCAGTAAAGCTGTCGATAAAAACGGTGCTTATTTCATGCATAGAATCTATGACGGCTCCGTAGCTAAGTTGGTAGTAACCCTGCCTGCAAAGCGAGGGGTCCCGCGTTCGATTCCCGGCCGGGGCAGATTTTGTGTAAGCATAAAGTTTGTTCTCGGGTCTTGGATGTTCGTGATGTGTATCTATGTGTGTCCATGCCAACTGCGACACGGGGAATCCTAGTGCGGGGTATGAGTGTAAGCGTTTATTTATGACCTAAATATAATAGTGGAAATGCGCGCACTTCAGAAGAAATCGCATGCGAGAGGGCGCAGGAGTAATTTTCGTTTTACGATTTTATTTCGCACACTCGTCCTTTTTTTATACCGCATCGCATTTCGCGCTTGACCTCAGGCTTCTCGCGCACTATGCGGCGTGGCTGCCGCAACGAATACGATATAATGGCTGATCCGAGCCTGCGCAGTAGGCAGCTTATCTATCGCAACCACGGATGCGTTAGGCTGCGTAGTGCGCGCAGATAGGCTGCGTAGTGCGCGTTAGTCCTTATTGTCACGATTGATCATTTATTGATACTCCTTTTGTAGGGTAGTCTACGAACACTTAGGAAATTGTACCTATTAAAGAATTATTACACATTACACAAGTAAGTGCAGATCATATATTGCTCTGGTGAAGAGATCTAGAACACCTTAAAACCTGTTGAGCAGTTGTCGCGAAATTCTGTTTTACATAACTATTTAAAGATTAGATATCTTTTAATCTGGTAACTAGTTGTTTTGAGGTCATACTCTTTCGTTGTTAAATATTCAGCAGGGTTCGAACTGACCTTCCCCAATAAATATTTAATTGATTTTTAATGCGTGGTGTGGCAAGACAGCAGCATGGCGTTAGAAATCGCCGATTCGATAGACGAGGCTGTGGCGCAAGTACGGATCTTTTCGATCCATAAAATTGACAGTTCTATTCGATAAAGTGAGTTTTATCCATTTTTTTATATGTAAACACTGTTTTAGACTTTCACGGTTATTCACTACTTTATACATTGTAACGGGATATTTACCGTGATTATTATAAGCTGGTGAGCTCCCGATATTTCGACGCTGTTGCAAGCATCATGTTCACGGGAATACTTTTTATATGTAGTTAGTGTCTCCATCTCTTATTTTCTAGAATATTTCCAAAGTGAAGAAGAAACCGAGGATAGGTTTTAACGCCTCTGTTTAATCATGTTTTCTGAAATAGGTATATATTTCATCATAGATTCGAGCTTACTAACTGTAGACTTGATTATTTCTCCACTTTTTTCAGTTGAACTGTTTTAAGATATAGTCTTTCATAATAACTTTTAAAAGAAACCTTTAAAAAATAAAAAAAATGTTTGAAGATCCTTTCAAACGAGGCCACGTAGAGTTTGTATGATTTCTTCTTCCCCGTTAGTTTTAAAAGAAAAAAACAAATTTTCTTGAACAACGAATTAGTTATTTATTTTTGTAAAATTATTCGTAATAGAGCAAAATCGATCGAAATAGTGATTACGCACTTTTAATATAAATGTATTGATTTGAAGTAGGTAAGATAATGTAACGTGGTAGTAGTACTATGTTCATACCAAGACCTAAGGTCTCAAGAAGAGGTTCTACAAATTTCTAGAATATTTTTCACTAAAGTTAGTACTTGGTTGAAAATTACCCTCGAAATTTATTGCTCACGGATCTTCCTCCATTTTGATAGTCTGTACAAAGGACTCGTTTTCTTTCATAGTATACTACCTTCGGCGACGTCGCCAGCTGTGCATCCAAACAATTCTAATTGAAATGTACGGTTTGACTACTTCGCCAATTTGTAATTTCAATACAAATTGTTTAGATACTTAGCTAGTGAAGTCGCCGTGGCGAGCCAGTGAGGTAGGTAGGGCTTGTAGCTTGATAAAAAAGCATCGAGATACTAATCCCGAGAGATGAAATACTGTACTGTCCGATCTCACAACAATCTATTGATTTTGCTATAATTAATATCAGCGCTCAGCGTATCAGCGCTCGGGAAATCGGTGCGAAGCGGTGGCTTAGCCAATCAGAGCGCATTGTCTAGGCAAAAATGGAGGAATTTATTTCGTGCAATCCAAACGTCACTGCACCTCTTGAGGTTAGTATCTCGATGTAAGTAAGAGTCGAACTAACCTTAGACCTGGTGCTCTAGCGGCTGCCGCGGGCCCGGCGGGCGCGCCGTCGCCGTACGCCGCGGGCTCCTCCGCCGCCTACAACGCGGCCTCGCTGCTCGCGCAGAGTGAGTCTTGTGCAATAAAAGAAATATAGTGCAGTACCTGGCCGTCGGGAACTATATCACACATGTATAGCCTATCTGTGGACTGCCTGTGGACATGCGGTCCCGGTGTATGAATAGAATCACACTATCTTTGTTTGTTAGTGGGAGGACTAACTCTCGAGTGTCCGTCTGGGTTTTTACCACCGCTTTGTGAGTGAAGTCTGCCGCCAAGCAGTAGTGTGCAAGCATTACTGTGTTCCGGTTTGATGAGCAGAGTATCCAGTGAAATTACTGGGCTTATGAGACTTCATACCTAATGTCTCAGGGTAACGAGCGCCCTGCAGTGCCGCGCAGGCCTTTGTGTTTCAAAGTTCTGGGTGGCACTGCAATTGTTATGGGCCGGCGTTATGCTTACCATCAGGAAAACGACCAGCTCGTCTCGTTAACAAATAATATAAAAAAATTATAATAATAATATCCCGTGGATGCCGTAAGAGCTAGGGGAATATCCAGGAAATAATCCGCAGCATCCTCGGTGACTCGGTTAATATCAAAATCTATACGCCTTCCAAGCGTAAAGTGTTATGGCAGCACGTCCCTCATTATGGGGTGCCTAGGTTCTGTCGACATCTCCTAAAACGTCATCTAGTACTATCATCATCAGCCCTAGCTGACGATGATAGTTTGTCGCCGAAATGATGTCAGATATTGCCGTTTACACGATATCGAGTGGTGTGCCCCAGGTAGATATGGATTTCAATCTAGCCGCCTTATTGGCTCACGAAAATCGTCTTCGTTTTCGATCCTAACCCGATTAAAACCAGCGGTCACTAGTCTTCGGCTGGAAGGAATTGTCTAGAGTTTTCGCTAGCTTTCGCTGTGTAACAACTTGTTTCCTTAATAACGTTCGTTCTAAAATGAAAACCAGCTAAAAGGGACTTTCACTGGCATATAGCTGATGTTATAAGGAGTAATGTAGGCTACTTTTATTTTAGAAAAAGAATTAGGGATCCGCGCAAAAAATAAAACCGGTGAAACCGCAGGCAGCAGCTAGTCGTCTCTTAAGTTCAGGTGAGATCAGTCAAAATGCTAAATTACCCAGATTGGTATCATTCGTTTTCAGACGATCGGATAGTATCTGCGGCGTCTGAACTAATATTCATATTTCCGTTTAAAGCGAAGCTCAATGTGGGTCAGTCGACGACCCAGGGCGCTTAATTTTAGTCTTCAGGCTGTATCTGAAATCAATAGCTTGATTTCACAGCTTGGGATAGTTGGATCTGGCTTGCGTGCATTTTTCCTGGCAGATAACAATAACAGACATCTCAGAATCTTACGTAAGCTTTACATAATCATGTTTAAAACATTTGTATATTTTTGAAATTCACGAGCGACAATATTTGCATTTATATTCGGTACTAGCTGCTGCCCGCGGTTTCACCCGCGCGGAGATATTGGATTTCATGGTTTTTATTTCTTGCGTGGAACACTAACTCTTTTTCTGAAACAAAAGTAGCTTAAGTTACTCCTGATAACATCAGCTATCTGCCAATGAAAGTCCCGTCAAAATCGGCCCAGCCGTTTCGGAGATTACCCGGAACAGACAGACAGACAAAAATTTTAAAAATGATTGTTTTGATATAGGTACCGTAATACTTTCATATGCATTTGGTAAAAAGCTGTTATTTTGATATTACAAACAGACACTTCAATTTTATTTATTTGTGTATAGATATTTCATGTCCAGCAGTGCACTGATGTAGGCTGATTATGATGATGATATTTCATGTGTCATATTGCTGGCCAGGTACTGTTACAGCGTGAAGTTATCTTAAAAACGTAGATGCTACAGCAATGTTTATTTGCATACAGTTTTTACCAATTTAACCCAGTTAACCCTCCTGTTTTATGTTGCATCCTTTCTCTCATATGATTTAAAGTAAAATCATTTTCTCTTAACTTAAACCCTTTTGTGTGGGAGTGCCCCATATTCTCGCCTTTCAGTTAAGTTGCTCGAGGAGCGACTAAAGGTTATTTGAAAAAATAAATGACGCTATTTCTTGAGAATACGGAAGTCGCCTTTGTGTTGTCTATTGAAGCTCATTTTTCTTTACCTTTAGAGCCTTCGTTTCGCCACCGAACATACATATACAAATACTCAATCTTTAAATAGAAATTTTGAATAGATTGGAATGTATCTATCTACCCCGGATCATTGGTTATTACGTCGTGTGCCAATCTAATATTGGTCGGGGTAGATGCTTCGTTTTCAGTGTTTATGACAAAAAAAGTTCAATGTAAAAAACGCGTAGATTTTAAGTGGTCAATTCCATAAAGGCGAGTGTTTGTAACTTTGTAGTGCAGTCAATAATCTTGCATGGACACTGCGCAAATGTAAGTTGGTGCAAATCATTCAAATGGCCCTGATTGATGAGTGTTCCAATTGAGTGTTATTGACTGATTCCATAATCTATATGATAATATAGGCCAGTTAGGGATGAAATTGCACTGCCATCTGCAATTTTACTTCATTCTGTCTCAAAATACAATAGTAACTATTCTGAAGAACATTTTGACCTGATGCCGGCGTCACGGTTTCATCACCGTACTAGCCGGCAACGGTTGAACGCTCATCCACACATTATTAAAGAAGGGTAAACAGAGTCTTTAAAGGTCGGCAACGTATCCGTTATACCCCGAGTGTTGCAGATATCCATAGGCGACGGTAACTGCTTACCATCAGGCGGGCCGTCTGCTTGTTTGCCACCTAGGGCATAAAAAAAAGTTACTTTTAACTCTATGCTATAAGCACATGCTGCAAAAATGAAATTGAATATATGTGTTCGTTTTTGATCATTAAAGGTTCATCAGCGACGAAAGCCGATATTTTGAGCTTTAAACTTTAATTTACTGCCAATAATTTGAAAAAGTTATTAAAATTATATTTTTTTGATAATCGTTACGACATTGAGCTTCATTTGGAATTCTGTGATTTAATAGTATCGCGCCTACCTGTTCAACAGATGGCGTTGATTGTAAAGCATTCAATGCTCAGCCAATTTTGGCACAACCAGTATAAATTGGTAGGTACATACATCCGAAAATTGTTAACAGCTGCCTGGCAAATAATTGATAATCTCGCAGCAGAAATACTTAAGTAAGAGTGAGGGAGTTTGCAATAGAGCAAAGCACTCGAGGATATGAGCTGGATTGCTATAGAGCGATTCATCCATTTGACACAACTGAAACACTCCAACACGGGAAACGGACCAATACAGGTCCATCGGGCACGGTACCTGGGTGTAGGTCCGTTCAGGAAGATGCATTATAAACCTGCACCTCATCTTCCTTTCTAAAAACGATGGCTCCCTCTAAAGATTCTTGCGGGGCTTACATATTAATCTGATAATATGTATGTGTAACACTATAATATTTTCGTTTAGAGCTACTAAATATCACTTAACAATTTGCCGAATGTCTTTTACTCAAGACGAATGGTTTGATGTTAATCACCTTTTCTTCACCTGACCGTGTGTCTATGATCCTTTGCATTGTGCTCTAAATGTTTGCACTCTGTACATTTTTCTGCTTATTGTAGTAATATAGATTTCTGATTTATGTTCACGTTGTAGTGCTCATAGTTGCTTATAATTTCTGTAGCGATGCATCTAGTTTTGATAATATTAGTTTAATATCAACAGAAGGATAGTATTTTTGCACAGTCTATAAGTACGGGCTGATGATTTGCCCTGGGAAGTAACAATCTTCATTGCTAGCACGGATCATGTTGGAATGAAGCCATATCAGATCGGTAGAATCCATAAGGTCGCTGAGATCCGATACATTTCCGATCCAACCATTGTTTTTTTTTACATAAAATGTTACGCCAATAAGCTTTTTATCGTAGAGTGTAAATAAAAGTAATCTCTACCAAAAGCTTTTTGATGATGCAAAATATCACGACTGTTGATACTGAACGAACCTTTTTACAATCCACGTTTTAAAAATGCCAAATGTCCTCGTCTTCTCCACAGTGGAAATGGTAGGGATGCCAGGCATGAACTCGTACTTGCTCCAGAACCTGAACCAGATCCTAGCGTCCGGGATGGGCGGCCCGCTGGCGGGCATGCTGGGACAGTTCGCGCACCTGCCCGCCTGGCCCGGCCAGCCCAAGCCGGGCATGTGGCAGCAGGATAAAGTAAGTGACTTTTTACTAACCATTGATAGTTAAGGTGTTTGCTGGTCATTATCTTACCAGACGACCAGATAAATGCCATTTTCATCTTGAGGATGATAGTTAGGTAGCCGGGCACTAGAAAATTCCGTTGTTTATGTATCACATTTACAAATGCTTAGCTCTAAGCGCGTTGAATTAAATTTACAGAAGATAATTCATTTTACACGTTCAATTGATTTATCCTAGATCCTCCACACAGTCGGGATGTCCAGAATCAAACCTTTGACAATTGTTTTTAATTTTTTTGTAGATGCCCGGTGACGAAGAAGAAGTAGACGACGAGGAAATGGGCGTGGCTGAGACGTACGCCGATTACATGCCTCCCAAACGTGAGTTAATTCAATCTTTGATGTTGTTGAGTGTTATGGCGTTGGCCCATTGTATTATAGAGTTGACTTCATGGGTACCTAATACCTATTATAGAAATATCTCATCTATCATGTGAATGAAGTGTTTTCGATTGCGTGTGAAATAAATACAATTTTTTATAATACTGATATTATAATGACATAGGATATTACAAATTACGAGGTCATCTGAGGTTAAACAACAAAGCTATAATACATATTCATGAGGTAGACAACCCCTGAAATAGTTTTGTGTATAAATCTTGGTTTTATTTAAATTTTTTTTAAATAGGAGTGTTTGGTAAAAATTTGTCGGATTTTTAATGATCCTCAGGGGCAGATTTTGCATGGTGAACATAAAGTTTGTTCTCGGGTCTTGAATGTTGCTTTGGGTATCTATGTGTGTCCATGCCATCTGCGACACAGGAAATCCTGATACAGGGGTATGAGTGAGTAAGCGGTAATGTTTATAATATAAGTGTAGAAAAGTGTATTGCTATGGGCGTTTTGCTTACTATCAGGCAAACGACGAGCTCGTCTCGTTACCAAATAGCATAAAAAAAACATCGTTCATATTCATCTTTTCTTATTAGTACCATGAGCATTAGTTTTGATCCCCGCATCCTAATGCTCCAGTGAAGATCGGCCGCAAGCACCCCGACCAGGTGGTGGAGACGGCGTCGCTGTCGTCGGTGGAGCCGGTGGATGTGACGTACTCGGTGGTGCTGCCGGACGACACCATCCGCGGCGGGCTGCTGTCGGCGCTGCAGCTGGAGGCCGTGGTGTACGCGTCGCAGGCGCACGAGCACGTGCTGCCCGACGGGACCAGGGCGGGGTTCCTCATTGGTGAGCATCTGTCTGTGGGGGAGGTTTCCCTCATACAACGACACTTGGATCGGCTACTCGCGCATCCAATGGTTCTCCGCGGTTGTGACAACGTCGTTGCTCCAACTTGCGGGGAGCCGGTCTACACTACGTGCTCCGGTTCGTGGTCGCCACTTGAGCATCTTCCTTCGTACAAAGTTTCGATTCGATCCGACGATTAGAAGTTGGTTAAAATCGACTTTCAATATTTCATATACATAGTTACAAGTGAAACTATTAAAAATGCTTTAAAATTATCGATGGATAGATGGATGGATGGCACTGGTTTCTAAAGTACTCGTAGTGTTACCTATGACAGTAAAATAATTACCCTCAAAAATTTCGCTGCCAATAGAATTCGAAGCTGCGTCTTCTGGTTATCCAGACGAGACGCCTTACCAGTTAGTTAAGGCTATGGGAGCGATCGATGTTGACGCCGAAATCCAGTCGGGTAGCGAAATTTTTGAGATGTGTACGTGAACATCCGCAAGTGTCGCTACACTTTGAAATATATTTTTTAATTGTGACAGTATAATTTTATATACGAACGGATATTGTCCCCCCGCAGGCGACGGCGCGGGGGTGGGCAAGGGTCGTACAATCGCCGGGATTATCTTCGAGAACTACCTGCAGGGGAGGAAGCGCGCCGTGTGGGTGTCCGTGTCCAACGACCTCAAGTACGACGCGGAGCGGGACCTGCGGGACATCGGCGCCGGGAAGATAGAGGTGCATCCACTGAATAAGGTGTGTGTTGGAAACATTAATTTACATATTATTTATTATCTGTGTGATACTATGCATACGTTATTATTTTGTTATACAATCTGTGGTTTTCTTCCGTCTCTCGCAATACATGGACGGTGCGGACGTGTTTTGTTTTTTTTTCCACCACAAGGGCCAAGTTCCTAGTAATTTTTCTTTTGTTTCTCGTTCAGTATGCGGAACACTGGATACTTTACTACCGAAGGGCCTATCATCATTCTCAGCCTGAAAAAGTCCACTGCAGGACATCCTCCACGTCATGTTATTATCACTCTTTTTAACAGACTTCCAAGAAAGGATGTTCTCAATTTGTTTTATGTGGATGTTACTTGATTTATTTGCCGTTTTAATTGATTCTTTTTTCAATGAGTAGGAATATCGTAAAGCAAAGCGTTAGAAGAGATTGAGGCTGGCTCATGAAGAGTTAGTTTGAATTGGATGATTTCTTTAAGAGTGGCCAGTGGCCCTTAGAGCCCCCTTACAACCGTGACATGGGAAAGGTCTATCTCTTGCCTTTTCAACAACCTCGGGTTCTAGACACTTCCGATAATACGTAGTTTTTATGCAAAAGTGTGTTTGTTTGTCCTTAACGCAGCAACGGAATAATGGATCGACTTGATTTTTTGCATAGACTCCAGATTTTCAGATCCAGCTTATGGATCGGAGAGAAGCATAGGCTACTTTTTATCAAACATCCACGGTCGTAGTCTATGCGTTACTCTGATAAAATCTCTAAGAAGTCTGCGTTATTCTGATAACCTATATTACTTCTTTCTATATGATATACTTGATTCTTATAAGAATCTCCATGCGGGTAGAATCGTAGACAGCAGCAGCTAGTCCTACTATTCTACCAATTCTGTAATATAGCTTATCAGAATAACACAGACTTCTCAGAGATCTTATCAGAACAACACATAGACTATAATTTTTAAGGATGTATAAAAGCGAAGCAGATTATAATAATAATCAATGAATCGTGGTCCGCAGTTCAAGTACGCCAAGATCTCATCAGCTGTCAACGGCAACGTGAAAAAAGGCGTCGTGTTCAGCACGTACTCCGCGCTCATCGGGGAGACGTCGTCCACCGCCACCAAGTACCGCACCAGGCTCAAGCAGCTGCTGCAGTGGTGCGGGGACGACTTCGACGGATGCGTATCCTTTGAGTACTACATGGGGGGGGGGGGGCGTCACGTGACACTCCTTTTACTCATAGACAAGAGGGTACCACTAAGTCTAAGGCTGAGATTCAGAGACGAATCTAAGCGTGGACTCACGCTTCCATACGTCATAATTCTATACAGTTTTGACATATGGAAGCCAAAGTCTACGCTTAGAATCGTCTCTGAATCTTAGCCTAAGGCTGATATTCAGAGACGAGTCTAAGCGTGGACTTTGTCTTCCTTATGTCAAAAAGTAGTGCTTACGCTCTAATTTGTATTCAGAGATATTTGGAACACTACTTAAACTAAGCGCATGCTAAACAAAGCCTGAGTAGGCAATATCGGTTATTTTATTATTAGCGGTTATTTTATGCAATGTTCCAAACGATGCTGAATATGAATTTGAACGTAAGTACTGAATTTTTACATAAGATAAACTGACGGAAAATACATTTATTTATCGTGAAAAATTAATTAATTACTCGCTACAGAGTATACTTTTACATGTTGTCTATGCATTGTTTATAACAATAAAATGAGCATACCATACATCAGATAAAGTAATCAGTAATCATACATTATAATCACAGCTAAATCCGTAGTTTAGAACACAATTCAAACTCCGCAGATTTACAAAACGAGTTTTTTTTGAGGTCATAAAAATACTGCACAATCCTTTCCAAAAAAGTGGAGGTTTAGATAAACGTTCGAGTCTCATAGTCTGTAGTAGCCTGGGTTGTTTCTTTATATGCGATTGACTAGCGTTTGACCACTGTTTCGCCCGAATCACTTGCTAAAAAGAATTAGTTTTGTTAACGTAATAATTTTGGATGGTATTTAGTCTAGCGCCCCTACAGGGCGTAAAACGAACTAAATTCGGTAGCAAGAAGTCTTTTGACATCCCATGGTCTCGCTACCTTATCCTTTTTGTATCAAAGCCAAGTAAAAAAACTGGATACGTTGTCGAGACGTTCTTGCTTGTTCTCTCCGCTAGTTTCCTTGACCCCGCTCAGATCGTGTTCGACGAGTGCCACAAAGCCAAGAACCTGTGCCCGGTGGGCTCCGGCAAGGCCACCAAGACGGGCCTGACGGCCTTGGAGCTGCAGAACAAGCTGCCGAAGGCCCGCGTGGTGTACGCGTCGGCCACGGGCGCCTCCGAGCCACGGAACATGGCCTACATGGTGCGCCTCGGCATCTGGGGGGAGGGGACTCCCTTCCCCACCTTTCTGGACTTCATCAACGCCGTGGAGAAGAGGTCGGTGCTCTATTTTTTTTAACGCCTATATTTAGATGAGCTATCTGCGCCTCGCGACTTCGCCCACGTAGCCAAGTTACTCTTTGTAACATCAGCTATCTGCCAGGCAAAGTCCCGTTAAAACCGGTTCACCCATTTGGTAGATTAGCCGGAACAGACAGAGAAATATGTTTTTTTTTTGTTGTAGCCTACCGTAAAAAATGATAATAATTAGCTTGAAAGCCGGAAAGAAATACATCATATCAAGAATTTCGCAGTCAACATCGATCGCTCCCATAGCCTAGTTGGTTAAGGCGTCTGGCCCGGCAAGCCAGAAGACGCAGGTTCGAATCCTGTTGGAAGCGAAATTTTTGTGATGCATATATTTGTGTGAACATCCGCTAGTGTCGGTTAACACTATAAAATATATTTCATAATAATTAGTAATTGTTTTTGTTATCGTACACACAGGGGCGTGGGTGCGATGGAGATAGTGGCCATGGACATGAAGCTGCGCGGCATGTACATCGCGCGGCAGCTGTCCTTCCACGGAGTCACCTTCAAGATCGAGGAGGTGCCGCTCAGCGAGGCCTTCCGCGAGACTTACGACAAGGCCGTGGCGCTGGTGAGGGCTGCACCATACAACTGATGTTTTGTTATCTGTTTGTGGGTGACATTTATCCAAGACATGTGCCTTTTTAAAACCGATTTCAAAAAAAGGATTAAGGTTTTCAATTCGGTTATATTTCTTTTTTATTTTTTTTACCTCAGAACTTATAAACTATTTATAAACCGACTAGCTTCTCGGTTTTCACCAGCGTTTCGACAGGAACCGTGTATGTTTCTAGGATAAAAAGTAGCCTATGTTACTCTCCGGTCCATAAACTATATCTATGCCAAAAATCACGTCGATCCGTTGCTCCGTTACTGCCTGAAAGAAGGACAACCCAACAAACACAAACACAAAGTCACTGAAGTCGGTTCGTCGCTTTTTTAAAGCAATTTTTTTCTTCTAATTTCTTTCTAAAGTCACGAGTGAATACCTATCTTTTAGGAGAGCATTTTATTATTTTATTTAAGCCGGAGGAGACCCGGGGCGAAACCTATTATTTTGAGCTTAGTCAGCAATATTATGTCATTATTGACTATGTTGAACGCTTTCTTAAAGTCGAAGTATGCTTCATCGTCGTCGCTTACAAATGTGTTAGTGGTGACAGTAAAGTCTATATTGTAGAAAAAGTATTAAAAATGAAATCCCTCTTGTCTGTTAGCGCGCTCCAAAGATGAGCAGTGTCGTGTAGTAACCGTGCGTGTCCGCAGTGGGTGGAGGCGATGCAGCGGTTCACGGAGGCCGCCGAGTTGATCGACGCGGAGTCGCGCATGAAGAAGACAATGTGGGGGCAGTTCTGGTCTGCTCACCAGCGGTTCTTCAAGTACCTGTGCATCGCGGCCAAGGTAGCTAACTAAATAATCATATATTGGTTTATACCAGAGGTTCCCAGACTTTATTCTCATAGACCACTTTCAAATTTAGCTGGTTCCGGTGGATCCCCTACAGCTACATTTCTACCGTATTCCCAAAACTCGACAAAAAATGTGTAGATTAGATCTAACTATGGAAATTTGCGTTGCGGTTGAGTTCCAACCGCGAATTGATAGTTTTCGAAAAAAAAAAGTAAGAATTGATCGATTAATTAATTAATCGATTGTGCTGTGAGTGGATGTCAAAAAGTAGAATTGGCCAATGAAAAAAATGATTCCATCCAACTTTACTTTTTTGACATCTACTCACAGCACAAGCAACGGATCAATTCTCACTTATTTCATTTAGACTCCTCCCCATTCAGAGTGGTAAAAATAAAAAGAACAGTAGTATATTTGTTTGTGTTGTATTTATTCAAATATGTAATTATTATTGTTATATGATAACAATAAGTCTCTCGGGGTGAGTTCCTCGATGGTACAGGCGACAGCTGACTCTCTGTGGTCCGCAGGTGAACCACGCGGTGGTGACGGCGCGCGAGGCCGTCAAGTGCGGCAAATGCGTGGTCATCGGGCTGCAGTCCACGGGGGAGGCGCGCACGCTGGACCAGCTCGAGAGGGACGACGGGGAGCTGTCCGACTTCGTGTCCACGGCCAAGTCAGTCACAAGCGGTCATACGAGCTTTACGAGTTTATGAAATTCACAATTTTTCATTGAAGAAAAGGCATTTAAAATTTACGTCAAAATTCTACTACAAAACTTCCGGGCAGCCCTAGATCGTCTGATTCGCTTTCTGAACTATGTTGAACTTTCTTTTATGATGATGTTGATTAGAAGAAATTTCAAAAAAATACAAAAAACGCCGCGCACTTCGCGTAGGATTTATTTATTACACAATTTTTATTTTTTTATGAAAATTCCATATGTATGTCCAAGGGAGGTTCTCTCAACTTGTCGTAAATTATGGTCTAGGACCATGGTCCTAATCACCCCCCTTCCGGGATAACATATCGATTCAAACTCACGCTGTATAACAAATTAGAAAAAAAAATTTAAATCATAGTATAACAGAATCCCATGAACTAAAAATCACGACGATCCGTTGCTCCGTTGCTGCGTGAAAGAAGGACAAATAAACAAACGTAGAAATACACTGTCGCATTTATAATAACATTTATTTCAGACAAAAATCCATAGACACAAAATATGTGACATATATAAACAAAAAAAATTACATAGACACTTATCTAAAGGATAGTAGACATGTCTGCCGCTACAATGCCGGATTTAAGGACAGTCATATCTGCGCGCAAACATGCTGAGGACGGAATTAGAAATGCCCCATAAAATTGACACTAGTTACAAGCAAGTTTCATTCAGGTATTGAAACTGTCCGGTCTGTTTATCAGAGGCGTGTTCCAAACCCTCGTGGAGAAGCATTTCCCTGCGCCGGACCGCGACCGCATCAGCCGGCTCCTGGGGCTGGAAGCGGCGGCGCCCAACAACCACAAGGCAAAGGCAGCCGCGCCCCCGCCCTCGCTGCCGCCCCCACCCCCGCAACAAAACGGGAACGGATTGGATGATAGCAACGCTAGCAAGCGGAAACGTCAGTATATCACTCATTCTTTTTAAAAAATTGTTTTTACTATGATTCTAATGCCAACAATTTAAAATTTAGCAGTCGCCAGGAGGCTTCCGAGCTGTTTCCTGAGTTGTTTTGTTTGACTGTATCTCGGCTTCCATTCCAGTGACGGCGCGCCAGCAAGCCAACGTGGCGGCCAAGCGCGCTCGCGGCCGCTCGTCGTCGGACGAGTTCGTGCGCGGCTCGGAGGACGAGCTGGAGCTGGACTCGGGCGACGAGCGCCGCGCCTCCGACTCAGACCTCAGTGACTTCAACCCCTTCCGCGCCGGCAGCGACAGCGACGACGGTCAGTACTACACCTGCTCACAGTTCGTGCGCGGCTCGGAGGACGAGCTGAATCTGGCTTGGGAGATGAGCTGAAGTTGGCTCGGGGGATGAACTGGAGCTGGCTCGAGGGACGAGCTGAAGTTTGCTCGGGAGATGAGCTGAAGTTGGCTCGGGGGATGAGCTGGCTGCAGGAGTTACAATCGTAGATCGATCCGCCCGCATCGAATATAGTCATTGCAGTCATTGTTAGCAGATATAAATATACATTTTCAGATCCTTGGGTCGGGCGTCAGAAGAAGAAGCCGATGAAGAAGAAGAAATCCAGTGCCGCCGCCGCCGCCGCCGCCGCGGCCTCGCCCAAGAAGAAGCCCTCCACCACCCAGGACAAGATCGAGACCATGTTCGAGCGCAAAAATAGCGCCACCACCAGCGCCGTCACGGTCACCACCACCGCTGGGCAAAGTGTGACCGGCACGCCGGTTGGAACTAATGGACTCTACCTGGGTAACGTCACGTTTTCCCGGAAAAGATTGAATATTTCTTCACCTCACTATCTCAGACTTGTTATGTTCGAAATCTGTGTGCAAAGGTGCTTTTTATCCGCTAAGTGGAAAAGGTAGCAGCGCGCGCGCCGCTGCCGACCGCTGATTTTTCTAATTCTACGCAAGCGTGGGCTTGCATATAATTTCTATTACCGCTGGCGTTGAAATTCGAATGATAATTAACAATCTTTCCTCGCTGTATGAGACGGAAAACAGTATGTTTCGCTCGGTAGCAAAGTTATTTTGCGTCTCGTACTGAAACCCTCGCTACGCTTAGGATTCTACTCTAGAATCCTTCGATGCTCTCGAGATTCAACTTGGTCGTTCGAATTTAATTCTCATTTTTCTCTTGTGTAATCTACTATGTATTTGCTTCAAGGGTGCGGTTTGTGCATAGGCAAATGTAATGTGAGTTATTTGATTGTTGGTTGGTGCAGGTCCGTCCCGCAACCAGCCGCCTCCGCGTTCCGCCATTGAACGTGCCTGCAGCATGAAGGAGGAGCTGCTGGCCGCCGTGGAGCGGCTCGGGCGGCGTCTACCACCCAACACGCTGGACCAGCTGGTGGACGAGCTCGGTGGCACCGACAACGTGGCTGAGGTCTGTGGCGTGCTCCTGTGTGTAGTATATAATGGATAGCAGAATTCGGAGTTCGTACCCTCAACGTATAAATCGACGGGCGACCTCAGTTTGTCAAATCGGTTTAGCTGTTCTCAAGTGATGCGTGCTAGTCAGCATTGTATTGTTAATAAATGATGGTAGTAATCCTGTCTTCTTCCTCTTCAGATGACGGGTCGCAAAGGTCGCGTGGTGCAGACGGAGGACGGCCAGATCCAGTACGAGAGCCGCTCGGAGGCCGACGTGCCTCTGGAGACGCTGAACCTGACGGAGAAGCAGCGGTTCATGGACGGGGAGAAGGACGTGGCCATCATCTCAGAGGCTGCCTCCAGCGGGATCTCGCTGCAGAGCGATAGGAGGTCAGCCGCATTACTAATAATAAATAAAAACAACGCTATACACCCACATCCTTGCTCATCAAACTGGAACACAGTAATGCTTGCACATTACTGCTTGATGGCGGACTACACCCACAATGCGGCAGTATCCACCCAGACGGATACTTTCAGAAGAATTACCTACCACCTGGTGCTACTACATAATGTTTTGCTAGTGTATAGTGTATACTGTACAATTAAATAGTTAATACTATTCACACATAGTCATAACACGTTGGTTTATTTGTTTGCAGAGCGCGCAACCAGAGGCGGCGCGTGCATATAACGCTGGAGCTGCCGTGGTCCGCCGACAGAGCCATCCAGCAGTTCGGTAAGTCGACGATCGATTTAACAGGTGCCGGAAAAGAAAAGGTCAATATTATGTTGTCTATGAAGTTCTGTCTATAGAAGAGTATCGTTAAAAGGGAGGATTGTTATAAGTTTAACTAGTGGATCTGTGTGTCTATCTGTCTGTTTGTGACATTGTTGCTCCTAAACGTATGGACCGATTTTTGCTTTAGTTTTTTTTTTTTGTGGGATTTAATCCACAAGTCGACATGATCGAGTGTTCTTAGCTACGGTTCTAAAAAATATGTTGAAGATAAACGACTCTTTTAGTCGGAGGATTTTAAAAATTTTAATTTTCTTTGTTTTTAATTATTGACAGATTTGACTTTAACATCTTTGACATCTCATCTTAGCCTTTGATGCACCACTGAAATAAGGCAAAAAAATCATCGCCTTATTTTAGGGGTGGATCAAAATATATATCCGAGTGTACACAGGTCTTATGTATTTTGTAAAGCATTGTCCTTACTCCGTCACCTCAGGGCGCACGCACCGCTCCAACCAAGTGAACGCCCCCGAGTATATCTTCCTGATCTCGGACCTGGCGGGCGAGCGGCGCTTCGCCTCCACGGTGGCCAAGCGCCTCGAGTCGCTCGGGGCGCTCACGCACGGGGACCGCCGCGCCACCGAGACACGGGACCTCAGCCAGTTCAACATAGACAATAAGTACGGTGAGTGATCATTTGTGCGATGCAGAGGTTACAACTACCCTTACTGCGACATCCAACAAATACATCCTGTAACGTACACCTTTATTCATCCTAGCTGTTGGCACGCTGTAGACTGTGTTGCGGATCAGTCTCCTCGTGAACTCACGGTGTGTGCCTGTGTAGGTCGCACGGCGCTGGAGGCCGTGATGCGCGCCATAATGAAGTACGAGCCGCCGCTGGTGGCGCCGCCGCGCGACTACCACGGGGACTTCTTCCACGACGTGGCCTCCGCGCTCGTCGGCGTCGGCCTCATCGTCAACAGCGAGGCGCAGCCCGGCGTGCTGTCGCTGGACAAGGTCACTCATTTATTTAGGGTTTACAACTCGACTCCTATGACAGCAAATACAACATTCAGTATGTGATAGTGCGCTTGTGTGCGCAACAACGAGTAGGTTCAGTGTGGGGGACGTGGTCAGGCCTCCCGCTTGACAAAGGATATCGTGAACCAAGTCTTCTTCAAATAAATATTGACAACTTTGTTTTTTCAAAAAGTGTTATCACTGTAAAATGCCAGGAGAATTGGAAACAAATGTTGAGAGTTGTGTTTCCGTTTTAAAATGTCTCTTCGGCAAAGAAAAACAGTCAACTTTTGTGTTTTCAACATTTATTGATTACATAAATTTCCAAGTACATATTTCTAAAGTTATAGATCCACAAACACATTATCTTGATTACTGAAAACTGAATACTACAAAGCTGAAATCAACCGACTTTCAGCTTTGTATGTTTGCCCTGAAGTCGGCTATTACCACTATACAAAGACTAATCATTTTACTTAAAATCGCTTTGTGTTTTTTTCAGGACTATAACAATATGTCAAAGTTCCTGAACAGGATACTGGGCATGCCGGTCGAGTTGCAGAATAGGCTTTTCAAATATTTCACGGACACGCTCGCGGCTGTCATGGAACAAGGTATGCTTATCACCTACTTTTTTACTTATTCAAACACTCCTAAATTGGGATTTATTTTTACCGGTAACGGCTTTAACTTGGTTTGTTTTATTTTTATAAGTATAGCTTTATTAAATAAGATCTCTTCGTGTTTGAAAGAAGGATGTGTGGTAATTAATAAAGATCAGAAAGAGAATAGGACACAAATGCGAACCCTGAGGGACACAACATGGTACTTTGGTTGTAATAGAAGTAAAACCCCCTGAGAATGGTTTTACAGATATTAATTTTTAAACCATCACAGCAATGTCCCGTGAATACACAGTTTATTAAGCTTTACTCAGCAACTTACCAGCAATAAGTCGCGATGAACAAGGTCGAAGGCCATACTGTAATTTGTACAAATTATTTATCCTTCCAAAATGTCATTTACATTGCCAATGGCCAATGGTAATCAACAAAATAACAAATCCAGGTAATTAGATACGATGTTGACAACTAAATGTAAGTATTTTGGACATGCCGATTAATTTTCTTTATCGATTCTCTCTTCTTTTCTTTTTCTTTTTCGATTAATTAACCACCAGAAAGGATTGAAACAGATCTACGGTTGTTTTTAACACTGTTTATTCAAAATTGATTGAATAGTTGTGCGTCTGCTTTGCAGCGAAGCGCAGCGGTCGGTTCGACCTGGGCATCCTGGACCTGGGAAGTGCCGGGGAGTGCGTGCGGCGCGTGCGCTGCGTGCGCTTCCTGCGGCGCCACGCCACCGGCCGCGCGCCCGTCGAGCTGCATACGGTGCACTCCGAGGTACGTACAGTGCCCAAGCATACTAAACCACAATGGTTTGTGATCATTGTGACGACAACTGACACTTCTGGTAACGCGTTATTCACAATGGTGTCCGGCCATCTCCATTACGCTAAGTTGGCAGTTTGGTAATTCATTATGATATCAATTTTCCTCCGGCAATAACAACATATTTGACAGACATGACATTTCTGACTTTTGGTACTATTGCCAGTTGTGATGGATCACTGCCATCGCAATTTCAGTTGTTTAGACGCTTGGCCTCCTGTAGGGCTAACATGCGCACCGTGACAAAATTTTCTCGATGCTTATGTCGTGAATTTGTCTCATGTTCGCGAGAGAAAGAGCGAGACAAAACAGTAGACAGAATTTTGTCGTGGCGCGCATGTTAGCCCTGCTGGCTGCACCTACTCAAGGAAGGAAACTCCGAACGACCTGCGAGTGTCGTTACTTTGCAGTATAAAAATCCCTGCGGCGTGTACGCAGCAGCATTCGTCTCCAATACGCAAACATGAGTAGAACTTCCAAATTGAAAGCTCTTGGTTCGTGTTCCAGCGTGGCATGGACTGGGCCGAGGCGCTGGAGAAGTGGTCGGAGCTGACGGGCGCCAAGGAGGGGTTCTACCTGTCGCAGCAGCCCAGGAACGGCAAATACACCGCCGTGCTGTGCGTCGCCGCGCTGCTCTCCAACAAGAACAAGCTCACCAAGAAGGAGACCATGTTCCAGATATACAGGTCCTAGCACAGCTGGCTTACTGCTCACTAATCATACTTGATTTTTCGTAATGAATACAAATTTTCAGCCTATTCGAATTGCGGGAATCGGTTTAAAGTTCAGTTTCAAAATTTGGTCCACACATCCTAACAAATTCAAACTCAAAATACTTCATTCATATACCTTCATAAGTGCTCTCTTGGGGCCTATGCCCCAAGAGAGCACTTATGAAGGTTAAAATAAATGACACTAACATGGGGTCTCTGTAACGCTTGTCTACCCGAATCACAGACTAAAACTAATGCAGTCTTTATCTGAACATAAGAAATGACAAAGACATCAACAGATCCAATCCGCGCTCAAAGTCAACGAACCTTCCAGAAGTCCACTGTGCCCGTTCCAAATTGGTATAGGCCGAGCAAGAAGAAGGGCAAGAAACTCCTTTCGGCATTATTTTAAAGAATAGTTTTTATAATGATTCTAATGCTAACAATCATGTTTAAAATTTAAGTCTAAGTATTACAGTGGCCGCCAGGGGACTCCTGAGCTGTTTGCCTCCATGCATCTTTGTCCTCTACATAATAATATAACATACAAACTAACCAGTGAAGTTAAATAAACGGTGTGAAAACGTGTGATTGTAGACCAAACACCGGGCTGCAGCTGCGGCAGGAGTCTCTTGCGGAAGTCGAGAAGAAGTACAAGAAGGTGGAGAGCAGCGAGGCGGAGACGTCGTGGCGCGCACAGTACTCGGCGTCACTGCGCGTCTGCAGCCACGCCTACTGGCGCGCCGTGTGCAGGAACGCGGCCGACTGCGAGGTGCGTGCCGCTACTGCGCAACACACGACGCGATCTTTTGTCTCGTTCCACCATTCAGACGACAAGACGCACAGCGTTTCGTCACCCATTTATGACCCATTGACGCACCGCACCGAGCGTTTTGTTTCAACATTCATCATGCAGGAAGCGAAAGAATGGAATTCTTTGCCGGCAGATGTCGGATTCAGGAAATACAGATGTATTTCTTGAATAGTACAATTGGGAAGTTTTCAAGACGAGAGTGAACAGCTATCTTCTAGGCAAGCGTGCTACATCGGCGACCGCATCGTCGCTTACCATTAGGTGAGATTGCGGTCAACTGCAAGACAATCCAGAATAAAAAAGAAAAAAAATATTTGAACTTTGTTTCAAAATGTTTTCATCCCTGGCATAGGCAGAATTTCGTACAATGACCTTTGGAGTAGATCCAAAGGTTCTTCCTATTCCGTGACCGGATTTCAAATTTTCAATGTATTAAACAGAAGAATGAATACCCACTTGAATGAATGCCCACTTTTGGAGCATAAACGTCGATCGAAGTGAATGGAGCCGTTTTTTGTTACTGTCCAGTAAGTGTGTTGTCGTTGTCAGGTGGGGCTGCGCGTGCGCACGTACCACGTGCTGTCGGGCTCCGTGCTGGCGGTGTGGGCGCGCGTGGAGTCCGTGCTGGCCGCGCGCTCCATGCTCAACAAGATGCAGGTCGTGCGCATCAAGACCGACACCGGACTCAAGATCGTCGGTGAGTGCACGCACTATACGAACACCTTACAATTATGAAATATAATTTATAGTGTTAACCGACACTATAGCGGATGTTCACACAAATATATACATCACAAAAATTTCGCTTCCAACAGGATTCGAACCTGCGTCTTCTGGCAAACCGGGCCAGACGCCTTAACCAACTAGGCTATGGGAGCAATCAATGTTGACTGCGAAATTCTTGATATGATATATTTCTTTCCGGCTTACAAGCCGTAGCTCCATCTAGCAGACCCGCTTTGTAGCAATACATCAAAGAAATACATCATATCAAGAATTTCGCAGTCAACATTGATTGCTCCCATAACCTTACAATTATTATGTACATACATGAAATTGAAACGGAATTTTTTCCGTATTAACACAGTTTCTGCTGCAAAGTATCGATGTAGTGTGTGTAGCGATAGCAACCTTGGACACAGTTGCATGTGCACAACTTATTATCATTTTACTACCCATTATTATTTATTATTATAATTTCAAAAATTATAACCGTTATTATCACTCGATAGGTACGATGATCCCAAAGAACTGCGTGGAGCCGTTGAAGGAGGCGTTATCCTACGATGCCGTCTCAGTCAGCGAGCAGACATTCGAGCAGACGGATACATTAAAATGAACCCTACATTAAATAGGAATAAAGCATAGATTAGCGCGGACCCCACTATAGTTCCTCTATCTCTCTTTATTTTCGTTCGGGACCATTGATGACGGCAAATCGGAGGAGAGTGCCCGGGGCACGGGCGGGGACGGGTCTCGGACTTAGTCAATTATGGTAATGGATAGTCACCACCCTGGTGGAGGCGGGTGACGACTTAGTGACGGTTGTAAGTGACAACCGTAGCGAACGTTGCAAGTGATAGCGCTAGCCTTTGAGGCGAAGATTGCTGTGGAAAACCTACGGTTGCGAATGACAACCTTAGACACAGTTGCAACTGGCAACCTTAGCTTTCAAAGGAGGTTGCGAAGGAGTAATGATATTAGAGTAAGCGCCACCCAAAAAGTGGTTCCGTACGTCGTAAGCAACTGATCTTTTACGCGATGTGCATTAGACCGACTTATGTTACGTGCTGTTTTATTTTATTCATGTGATGTTAGTACTCTACTTCATGTGCTGTTTGTTTGTGTTAATTTATAGATATACGTTAGGTCTTAACCCACCGAGACTGCAATTAAGGTAGGGAAACTGAAAAGATATTATGGCATTGTCAAGTCTTACAACGGGGTGATACTCTTTGTAGATCTTTCGACTGGGAGTGGTCGGGCTCAGTCCCAGTAATGGGAATGGCGGCTGTTGCTGGGTCCCGGTGGGTTTCGAGCCGCGTTCAGCTTAAAGTAGGAGTTGTATACGAGCTGTCGAGTTTTAATTTTTTGTACAAATATCTAGTGTTTTATTTAAATTCAATGTTATAGTTGAATGACGATTCGCGAGTGCGTATCGAACCGAGAAAATCTGATATATACTGTAATATAGCGTTATATATAACTGATAATTATATGTATTAGCCAACTATATTTTTATCGAATATTATAATGCATGGACGTGCGATAGACCTATGTAGTGGTAACTATGGACAATTTTAACACCCATCATACCTTGTATTAAGACGATTTTTTTAAACCGGCGGTTTTGTACATTTTTTATATTATAATCGAATTCTGAACTTAATTATACTTAGTAACGTCACGTTTCAGTGTGTGACGTCAATCAAACTTATAACTTTTACATTCGTATACTCTTTTCTGCATAAGGATTAAAAATTAAAAAATAAATGTATTTTATTATAATTATAATTGATGCAGTTTTAATGTACAAAAGATATTATAATAACCGTCGAGTTAAAATGAATTCTCTCAATATGGAACCTCTGATTGCGACTAGGTATTATGGTTTACGAATTAATGTTGACTAATCTCGATAAATCAATTTGAGCTAACACAACGTCGACTTCGGAGCACTTTGTTAAATTATTTTGGTTACATTTACGACGCGTATTGTACTTATTAAGCTAATTTAGGCACAGAATGGACAAATAACAGAAGTGACACTCCGAAGAGGGAGTTAGAGATGCACGCACGACAGAGACAACTGCTATAAGCAATCTCAAATCAAGAGAGTACAGCGTGCCACTGTCGT
Organism: Crocallis elinguaria; assembly: GCA_907269065.1. Classification (NCBI taxonomy): domain Eukaryota; kingdom Metazoa; phylum Arthropoda; class Insecta; order Lepidoptera; family Geometridae; genus Crocallis; species Crocallis elinguaria. Next base: position 16,704,740 of record OU026071.1, on the reverse strand, counting down.
CAACGAAATGACTGCTTGTTAGAGCTGTAAGAAATCGTATGTATTCGTTACTGAGTAACGAGTACATCGCCAGATTCGAAGTACCGAATCGTTACTTACAAATTCAATTCGTTACTTCGGTATGTTTCGTATCATGTCAGCTTGATTCGTTATCCGTACGAATACAACGCACGATGCGTGAACTGAAACGGTTTGTCCAGCGATCGAATGAATGCGAGTGAGAAATAGCATCGTGGCTTCGTATTGTTCATATTTTTATCCAACTTCAAAATATGGAGCAGAAGGGTCCTCAATTCACCTGTATTTTTTTTGTGGAGATGTTACTCTTTATCTCCGCCATTTATCGACCGATTCGACTGATTTTCAAATTTTTTTATTTCATTATTTTACTAAGGATTTTTTATGGTGTTACTTTGTGCCAATAATGTCATTAACTATATCTAAGCAAGACGAGAATAGTTCATACGTTAGACAATACGTATGTACCTACATTTATATATTAGTCATTTTACGAAGTCAGGTAATCGTAAGTTCGATACTCGATTGTATCAAAAGTAACGAGAAAAGTAACGATACGAAAGTAACGAGTACTGATGATTTCAATACCGAATACATACGAGTACTCAATTTCTCGTTACTTTTACAGCTCTAGTGATCAGTGATGATGCTTGTATGTTGTGCGGTCGTTTTTACTTTTCAGGTTGGCACTTCTGGGAGCCTAGACAAAAACCATTTTCCGTAAGTGTTCACGACTGCGGAAAAAAAAAACATGTATGGGAATGACATTAGCTTGTGAGAAGTCACGTGACTTGGTGGATGGTGATTGGTCGTTTTGGCATTTTACTCTATGGTACTGGCGTTAGCGTGTGTGGGAAAAGAATCGTGTGGCTTTTGTCTTTGCCCCTGCAGGGCTAACATGCCCGCCACGACAACATTTTGTCTACTGTTTTGTCTCGCTCTTTCTCTCGCGAACATGAGACAAATGCACGACATAAGCATCGAGAAAATTTTGTCACGGTGCGCATGTTAGCCCTACTGGTCTGTCTACTCTATGCCCTAGGCGTCCATCTTATTGGCCTCTGCTTTAGTTTTAGTATCATTTAATACAAATATATTATGCAAGAGTTAACATATCCGGGCTAGACACGTATGCAATCACCTTAATTTGTTGTTTGTTCATTTTTTCGGTTTTTGTGCAATGCATTTACTATCCAAATACGCATTATACGTATGTTTGTCTCAGGGTAACGAGCGAACTGCAGTGCCGCGCAGGCCTTTGCGTTGTGTAATTCTGAGTGGTGCAACTGTTATGGCCTGGCGTTATGCTTACCATCAGGCAAACGACCGGCCTGTCTTTTTATCCAATAGTATAAAACAGTATAGTAAAATTACAATTTAATAAATTGAATTAATTCAAAAAATTCAATGATATTAGTATCTATACACAGAGTTTAGCATTTTAGACAAACATGTGGTTTATAGATGTTTAATATTTGATCAGGCCTTTCTTATTAAACAACCGTAAAAACGAGTCGATTGCAATTTGCCTGGCCCACAAAACTATCTCATCTCGCGACAATAACTAAAAATGTATTTAGGCTGGTTATTACTGACGCGGAGCGGTATAATGCCGGGGAAATCCAGTTCTAAATAAAGGGCGGCAACTTCAATTTTTGTGTAATATTTGTTAGTAAAATTGTCTCAGCTCTCTCTCTCTCTCTGTGTCAAAAATCACACGCATAGTCCTGACCCTGACTAGGATTCCCTGTACGAAACTCATGTATTGGAATTACTAGTGCAGTTACGAAAACTGGTCCTATGATACACGGGAATCGAACCTGCAACTTCCGTGTTACGCGCCGCCCGACCTAACGAATAAACAACGGAGGCTGTCATGTAAATTGAGATGAACCGTGTCTTTTAAAACCTAATTGTACATTTGAATTCATATAAATATTTAGTAGTAAGAAGTGATGTCGAAAATAAATTAATTGAAAACTTGTCAACGCGTCTACGAGTATTTTTCATCACGCCGCATGCCTTTCGGGATAGACAGGGAACATGATATCGATGCTAAAAACACTCATCATAATTCATTATTCACTTCGACATCACCTGAAATTCATCTATCGGGCATTCATCAAAACTTTATTTCTAGGTTTATTTCTAGCTTTTATAATTTAATCATTAATTAGAAGTGTCAAATAAATTAACTTCGGTTCGACTGTATAAAAATTGAAAAATATTACAAAAATATAAGGCGTTGTGCACACGGATACCTTGTTGCTTTGATTACATTACATTAACACGAGAGACAATGTTGAATATTTATTTATCTTATATTTTTCATAATGATGCGAAAGAAGGTCACATGGCAACAAAACTCCATTGCAAGTATTAGACCTACTGCCGTACCACGAATAGTACAGAACTATGTTCGTTTTCGGTTTTTTTAAATAAGGAGTGGGGTGTCCATATTTTAGATCCACTCATATCGTATCACACTTGTTTATTTATTGCAAAAAGGTATTCGTGTGCCCTATTACTATCATTCACTATTTAATAATTGTATAACTAGGCAGATATTATTATTATGTGTATCCTGTAAACTTGTGTCACACACATTCTAAGTCTTGTCTCTACATGTTTCTTTGTGTATAAATTAAAGACAGATAAATAAATGTATATAAAATATTTTACTGGTTTTAATTCTTGTAAAACGTTACGGCTCTTAATAAATAGTGTTGAATGGTTGAATACTTGGTTGAAGTTTTGCGTTTATAATATTAGTAGGACAGGATAGGTTTAGTGTGATTGATTGAGAATACATTTTCAGAAAGCAACGTATTTTTTAATAAAACTGTTTTTGTAAAACAAAATGTGACTATTTGATTCACTACCCGTTTATATACGCGACCTAAAGAAGCACCCAAGAGAAAGTTCTTTCTGATCAACACGTAGACAGAGTATAAAGTATACCTTTACACTCCGTCTACTGATCAACATGATAGCAATATTATCTCTGATTCACTTGTATTACTGTTTCTATCGAACAGTGATTATTTTTCTCGGTAGGTATTGCCATTAAGTAAGTACCTATATTGCTGACTGTACTAAATAATACAAATCATATATATAATATAATCATTTTTACTACAACACATCGTCTAAAACTTGTCCCGTTTGTTCATAAAGTAAGATCGCCTTTTTAGAAAGAGAGAGACCTTTAGGCTGAGATTCAGAGACGAATCTAAGCGTGGACTCACGCTTCCATACGTCAAAATTCTATACAGTTTTGACATATGGAAGCCAAAGTCTACGCTTAGAATCGTCTCTGAATCTTAGCCTTAGTCTCTCGTGGACCGAAGTTTTGGTATTGAATATCAGTGTTCCTTCCAGTTACTTAGTAGGTATATAAATTCCAAATAATTTATTATAATAATTTATTCAATCACAAATCTTGATAAGAATCGTCACAGAATAGATAATAGTAAAGAAAAGTGTAAAATTCATTTTTGTAATCACCTGTTAGCTGTCAAAAGCAAACTGACAATGATACTCATGACATGACAGCTCAGGTGATGTCAAATCATGAAACTGACAATTGACAAATCACAAAATCAAATCAATCATTTAGGAAATTCGTCTTGAGAGTTGTGAAACTTGTGAACAATCGTTTTGTCTTTTTAAGTTTTTTAATCATTTTCCGCGTAAAAATTGTGAAGTTTTAATCAAAATATGACTGAAAAGGAAGTCACGATGGAAGAACTAGAAGAGACTGTAAGTAAACTCGTAATTTCTTGTTATAATATTGAGATAAATGTACAGTTATGTGCGGGGCGGGAATGTAGGTCAGCTAGCCGCTTCCTATAAATAATAAACTGTTCAATATCAGGTGCAGGAAAGGGCAGAACATACCGCTCTTTAGTATAAATACCAGCGAAGTTGTATAGGGCTAGATTCCGCTGGAGTTTATGTCATGGTTTGCTGATAAGCTCTACTTGAATCAAATATTGACTTAGGCTAGACTGCCTTTGTAGTTAAACATAATAAGAGAGATACTATGCTAGTTTCTTTATAGTTAAAGTCAAGGGAAGTAGGTAGAATAGGCTGCTATAATGGTAATAAACATATAAAACGTAGAGTGGAATTGATTCAGCACTTGGATTCAATATTATTATTCTCGTAAAATATTACTTTGGAAACTTCAAACTTGGTCTACTCTACATGTATAAAATTACCTAGTACTATATATATGCTAATAGCTATGTGGAACTAGGGACTAGTGGTCTGACGAAATTAAATTCTGTATATTATTTAAGTTTCAAATACAAAATTACACAAATATTAGATAGGTATATTTTTTGTGTGAAATGTTTGATAGGATGTCATCGTACCATCAAGCTGATCCATTAACATTATACAAGTGTAAATCAAGTTCATCACCAGTTCCAGAAAGCTGGACTGAGAATCAGTATAGTATATAGTAACAGTATAGTATATAGGGATAATACAATAGGTTTAGGTTAGGTTTAAAGACATTTATTCTCAAAAAAGACATTACATATCACTTGCTTGAGAACAATTCCAAACATTAATAAAATTATCACAACATCGTCCCGTCCAGTAGATTATACCTACCCACCCAACGGTAAAAGGTATAATGACAAGTAATCAGGATATTAGCCAGCCATAATGCAGTGCATGATACAGTGTTACTAGTTACTACCAACTGACCAAGCCTGAAGGCCATTTTAGTACAAGATTGGAATGTTTGTTTATAGACAATTGATTAAATTCCAAACTTTAGGTGAAGCACACTGATGAACAACTTGATCTTATGGAGTGGAAGATGGACAATATGGAGAAAGAGCTGGTGGAGCCCATCAACACCCAGGACATGTGCGTCATGAACCTGCTCAAGTCTGTCTCGGAGGTAAGTCAGAGATGTATGGGCTGTTGGAGCCCAGGGGGAAGAGATGTTATTTTGTGGAACAGTGGGATTATACTAACAAATAATTAAATAAAAATTTAGAATATTTTACTAAAATTATACTTAATTGTATTGTAAATAATTACTAAATTTTTTGGTGGAATTTTTTGCACTGCGATACCTGCTATTAGTGTTTTTCCTAATAATAAAGTAGTTTGGTCCAAACCTGGAGTGTCTTGATGATATGATTATTTTAATCTATTTTAGATACATATTGCCAGACATTTAGGAGTTCATAGAACAATATTGCAAACAAAAACTTTTACTTTGCTACAGAATATTAATAATAGATGGGAAAGTAAAGTAAATAGGAGAATATACAATAGTCAATACCCACTTAATATCTTAATGAGTACCTATTACTATTATTTCCTATAGGAAATAGTTATAACTAATAAAAAGTTCATGTCATCATAACAGTCGAAAAAGCAGTTGGACTATGTGACCAAAGCCGACTAATCAACCCAAAAAAAATTCAATTCAAATATTAAATAACAAATCAGACAGTGTGGCCAAAGCCAACTAATCAACCCGAAAAAAAATCAATTCAAATATTAAATCTGATGAATTTAACAACTACACAACAATTCTATGAAAACTTTAAAAAGGAAGTGACTAAGAAAATTCTTGAAACCAAACTATTCTAATTGAACAGTATCCTTAGCACATAGAATACAAGTGACTCAGATGGAAACAAGACTTGTGATGTCACAGACAACCATGTGTTAGTAATTCATTGAACTGGCAATATAAAGATTATGATAGCAAGTAATTATTGTATAGTAATGAATGTGGCTCTATATAGTGCACTTTATATGTAGTTTATTTTGTACATACAGGTTACAGATTTCCATCTAGGTACAAAGTAGATTTTCCATTTCAAGTATATTTTTAACTAGCTGTGCCCTGCAGCTTCACTCACATAGTCTAAGTTTCTCCTTTTACATCAGCTATCTGCCAGTGATAGTCCCGACAAAATTGGTGCAGCCCTTAGAGTATAAATCGTAGGTATACCTGATGTGACATTACAGTCTGATCTCAAACATGGAGGTTTATTTAATACATTTTATGTTGAACAAATATAAATATTATATATTTATGTTTTCAGCCTCTTGCGTTGTAGTGTTGATAAAAGGTCAGAATAACGTTATGTACCAACTTTACTAATCAACTACTAAAGTCCGTGTCGATTGTAGCTTGTCATTCTTCTTATTATAGAAATATTGATCTTTATAGTCCAAATCATTACTTATAGTAACTTTGCCCCATTCCACATATACTGTTAACTCTCAACTGTTAAGACCTATCAAGTAACCATTCTAATTAAATAATGGTCATAGGAATAAAACAAGATAAATATTTTGAACAGAAATAAAATGCTAGTAAGATTATATTTAGGTAGTGCTTAAAACAAAGAAATAAATTTAAGATAATGAGATACAAATTGGCCCTCTTATTTAAAATAATTGAAAATGTTTCTCAAACATCCAATGGCTATAAAGTGTAAAATGTTTTGTTTTTTCACGCCGCTGACGTGAAGTGTCATGAAAACGTGACAACACCTTTTAGCTACATGGCCTACATGCTTCTTCTTCTTTATTTATTTCCTGGCTTCTATGGAATGTTAGCCACAATTTCGCCAATGTGGCCTACATGCTAATTTAGGAGGTTTGAGACATTTTTTTTTTAAATAGGTTAAGAAAGTTATGTTTAAGTTTGTTTCGTTGATAAGTTCGTCGTAAAGTAAAACTTCGTGTTTAAAAAATAAAAACGGCTAGAAAAATGACAAGCTACAATTATCATGCTTTTTTTTAACATAAATTAACTAGCTAAAAGCGGCTTAAATGTGGTACTGAGTTTAAGCCCTTCTTTCCAAAGCCCTAAGAACAGGGCCCAGTGTTTACTAACGCTTCATAGGGCTTCAGATATAATATACTTTGCCGAGGTTATCAGTGTCGAAACACCATTATGATATGAAATATATTTTATAGTGTTAACCGACACTACCGGATGTTCACACAAATATATACATCACAAACCACATCAAACATCACCACAGGATCCTGTTGGAAGCGAAATTTTTGTGATGTATATATTTGTGTGACCATTATGATAGTATTTGGTACATGTACATTTATAACTAACGCTTTCTTAACTCTATTTATAATTTCTTTTTGGTTGGTATCTTCCCTTGAAGTTATTTTCTGTGTCCATTCGTCATATGAATACTTCAATGGGTTTACCATATTCATGATCATGGTAGATCGATTTATCTCGTGGCATTTATTGATGAAGCCGAAAGTTGGCTTCATGTAGATTTTACAAACGCTCGATCTGTAGCAAGTTACACTAAATTTGAAACATAACGGTTCGCGAATGAGTCTCTCATCTCTCTCTGGTCTAGATTTCTTTTTTTGTTGTGGATACAGTCATAAATAAGTTCACTAACATTGGACTTGACTTTAATTTATACAAATCATGACCTTTACAAGGAATAATTTACAATGTAATTTAATAAATTAGTTTGTCTGGAGACTAAGTCGTTGCTGTGAATAATCGAATAACAAATATTTCGGCTTTATCAATCAAATTAAGATCGCTGTCAGAAAGTTACGTCGAAACGCTGCTAGCTTTTTCAGCTCTTGAATTTTTCTAGTTCCTAATAACCAAAGCATGCCCCAGCTTACAAAGTTTGGGCGGGCGGATTGGAGTAACGACCGAATCCAAGACAAAACCTTTGGATAGATTGGCACTTTTCATTTGTCTTTGATAGATAGCCCACCGATTAATGGCGTCACTACATTCCCATTTATTCAGTTTCCATGTGAGATTACTAGCAGCGGAATTTTATTCAATTCGTCAAGAGAAATATGGAACTTTCAGAATAATGACCGTCATAGCGTGACATAGCTTTTTGACAATGACCCATTAAGTTGAAACCTAGAACTGAAGTCGACTCTGTCAGGTTTTGAAGTTTGGGCCGCTAAAAAAACCTATAGAGTCGACATCCTCATCAGCCACTGACGAAATACTCCGGTGTAGGTCCGCTCCGACTATCAGCACCTCCGGCGCGAGCTGGTGGAAGTGCAGGCGCTGCAGCGGGAGCTGTCCACGAAGCTGCGCGCCCAGCTCAGGCTGGTGCACGGCAAGTTTGCGCGCCTGCGACAGCGGATCGCGGCCGCGTCGCCGCCGCGCTAAGCCAGCGTGGCTTGTCTCTCTCATGTCTTTAGGAACTTGCTCTGCATACTATCTATACCCTGTTCCAAAATCTCAGATATGTAAACAAAGGAAAATATTTATAGAAAAATCCATAATTTGATGATAGACATTAATATCTAAGATTCTGGAACAGGGTATAGGAACGTTTTTCCTTTTGAAATGATGTTTGAGCAAACACTGCAGAAAAAGTAGTAATGCAACGAACTTGTGTATATGTGTAACGTACGTGTACTAATTAATAATAGAACATGAAAAGACAAGACAGAAAATTAGTACCATTGCCAACTCGCCTGCTCGAGAAGTTTTGGAAAAAATGAAATTGTTACTACTACTGATTCTATAAGTGTTAAGTTTCCATGATAAAAGAAATTGCATGTTTTACTGCGTTTCTCGTTAGGCTATCACGTTGAAATAGAAAGATAGGAATAATATCTCAAAATGTTTGAATTTGAATTGATTTAAATTTAACGAATTTTTGAGGCCTAACAATTAGCTGAAATTATTTCTGCTTGAGGCATGAGAGGGACATTAGTCATTTCTATATTATTTTTATTATAAAACGGGCGTTTACATCGATCCAGTTGGTTATTCCAGCATAAATCTAGAATCGAATTTTGTATGTGATCATTTACACATATCCAGTCAGAGCAGTCTTATCCAGTGCTATTCTACTTGGGCTGGATCGAAAACGGTCCTGTTCTGAGACAGATTCAACAAATGTTTTATTTGGTCGTACTATTTGACCAAATACCTCTCGATTTTACCTCTTTTAAATTGCCCCAATTTATCACATTATCGAATATAATATGTGCCAAAATATCCAATAACATAGAATTAATTAGACAAATTATACTTAACATAATTAACCTAGCACAATACATGGCACGTTTAATCTATGGTAATATAATAATATTATAATTAATGTTAGTTCAATAGATTTTGATCTCATTAAATGGGAGTGTGGGGCTGAAAAAAATTATTTTCTTTTTGAAAATTATAAATAATTGTATTTCCGTGAAATAAAACTGTTTAATCTTGCATTATGTACTATGTATAATGCATTAACCTTAAGTTATTTTTAATGTAAAAACTATGTGTTGTGAAATTCTTTATTCTGTATGGCAACATTTACTTGATACGTTTTACTATTTGGAACTGCCCAGCACGCCCGCCCCAGTGACTAGTCTATTCTAAACTAATTGTTTAGTTGTTTTAGTGACGTGTAATCGTTCGAGTAATGGTCGTCGTAGATGTAATTGTTTCGATGGATAATCATAAGATGGTGCTACACGGAACTTGGGTAATGGCTGAACGATGAATCTGTTCGCTTCGGAAATGTTGACGCAAATGACGTTGAAATTACACTATGCTAGTATGACTGACTGCATTTATTTCTTCTAATTGGTCTTTAACAATAATGTTACCTACTTGACATTGGCGAAATTGTGGCTAACATTCCACAGAAGCCAGGAAATAAAAAAAGGAGAAGAAGAACAATAATGTTGACATTTTGATTACGAGAAATATTTCCTCTACTACTAAGATTTGACAGCGCTGCACTGTGCTCAAATGTATACAGGGTGAGTTTGAATTGGTGTGTTATCCCGGAAGGGGTGATTAGGGCCACGGTTGTAGAAAAGTTGTCCTCCCTCGTCGAAAAACATCATTCAAAATTAAAAAAAAATACTTCAAACGTGAAATGCGCGATATTTTCTTCATTTTTTTCAAGTATCTTCTAACCAACATCATTATTTCAAGTTCGACATAGTTCAAGTGAGCCAGCTGGTCTAGGGCTGCCCGGAAGTTGTGTGCTAGAATTTTGACGTAAACGTTGTATGCCTTTTCTTCAATGAAAATGTCCGAATTTCAAAAACTCTTAAAACAAATTTTGTTGACCTCCAGGTGTTGATTGACACCCCTTTGTGATAACATACAAATTCAAACTCAGGTTTTATACTTTAAATTAATAGCAATTCAATAAACATGCAATTAATTTTCGATGTTCATTTTTTTGCATCAAGTTTGTATGATAGTATGACTTGCATTGTGTGATCTCGACTTAATTTCAACATTGGGCTCGAATTTACAAACGGAAAACTGATAATAAATTATGAATGTTTATGACCTGGAGGCCTGCCATCTCATCTCTTAGAGCAGTGTTACTTTAACCTTACATTGAAAATTCTTACTACAATTTTCAATGTTAGTACCATCTGTCAGAGCAGTATTACGAATTTTCAATGTAAGGTTAAAGTAATACGAATTGTAGTACAATGTTCAATGTAAGGTTAAAGTAATACTGCTATAAGGGAAGGTGGTAGGCCTCCTGTGGCTTGATAAGTTAGATTTTATTTTCGCTCGTTATAGACTGAATTGTTTACGTAAATTTTGTAGTCACTCATTTAGAGTTAGTTTATGCACATTTGTTATTTTCCTAATTTACCGAAGCTCATTTAGAGGCTGAATATTATCTCGAATGCATATTTTTTACATATTTGTTGCATGGATGATATATATAGATTTTGTCTTTCATCGATGCATTTATTCTCGCATTTATATAGCTAGCTCGTATTATCATATTAGAATCGGGCTTGGACTTGAACAGACATTTTTATTTATTTAACTTTACAAAAGTTCATATTATTTACTACAAAAAAGGAGATTTATATATATATATATATATATGAGTTCCGCGTTTGCTGATTAGGTAAATAACAGTTACTAGCTAAGCAAATGTAACAAAATTGTACCTATGACATACCGTAATTTATTTAGGGTATGACGTTTTTTGAGCGAACAAACCCTATTTACTTCAAAATATGATAACGGGGTCTTTGTAATTGATTTATTAGTATCAAAATAGTACTTGTTTTTGAGTCCTAGCCTAGTATAAGTCATCGGTATAGCACATACAATATAATTATGGCACATATCACGCACCTGCATGTTTTGAATGTAACATTTTTGATCGTATTTTGAAAGTAATGTTGTAGAGTATGGTTAAAATTAAAGTTTTTTATAATACGGTTTCATACAATTTTACGTCGTATCCACGTACTTATTTTTAACAATAAAATTAAAGCATAACTGATGTTTTTTGTTACAAAATTGGAGAAATATACTATTTTTTATGCTATTTGGTAACGAGACGAGCTGGCCGTTTACCTGATGGTAAGCATAACGCCGGCCCATAACAATTGCAGTGCCTCTCAGAACTTTGAAACACAAACGCCTGCGCGGCACTGCAGTGCGCTCGTTACCCAGAGACATTAGGTATTATGTCTTATAAGCCTAGTAATTTCACTGGCTACTCTGCTCATCAAACCGGAATACAGTTGTGCTTGCATATTACTGCTTGGTGGCAGACATCACGATCAAAGCGGTGGTAACAACCCAGACGGACACTCGCAGAAGAGTTAGTCTTACTACTGACTGATATATGAAATCGTATTATAAAATACACAAATATATAGTTTAGCCACTGCCTGTACCCTCGTCGATTAGTTAACTCTAGATGTAGTCGTAAGGAAAATACATGTCTGAAACTATGTTCTAAGTCGTATGTCTAAATTGTGGTATACCTGACCCTTAGGATAGATCGTTGATAGGTCCCTCGATGTTTTTGATATAGTTTTTACATATTTGTCTTTTAAGAAATGTAAAATCTTATTTCTGTTTTACATTTATTCATATTAAAAGTAAAAAACAGTCCTACAGTATTAGGAAATGATTAAAATTCTAATTGAAAATAAAAAAAAAAACTTTGTCTATCGTTTTTCAAATGCTCAACTTTAGTGCATGTCTTGATATGAGTGTGATGGTGAGACTTAACAAACAAAGCGTCCTTCACATGGGGATAGTGATTTGTAATCTCAACTGGAACGAGTTAATATCCTCGTGTGAATGGTGCACTATAAGGATCTTTAGACTATTTATTATTAGATTACAGAGCATGAATATGGAATGTATTGGGAACTCTTATTTACCTATAGTACAACAGTAAAGCAAATAAGCAATAGTTGATTGCCAAAATGACGTTTATTTTATTAGAAAAGAAGTAGAAATACGAATACGAAATTAATAATGACAAGTTAATATAAAACCAATATACATCGTAAGAAAATGGTAGTGCATTATGCGCTCTTATTGGTGTTAAATAAGTGTATTTACTTTTATGTTTTCTTATACACTTTGTATATTGAACTAAATCACTCAGCACGTCCAATTCTCCAGTAAGCACTACATGTTCTTTATCATAAATATCTCAGCGTTGTGATTTATATCTACTACTATTTTTATTAAAATGCAAACATCACTTAGCCTTTAGAATACCAGTTCAATTCATTCGTTTTAGTAACGGGTATGTGGTTTAGTACAATGTTAGCTTAGTTAAAATTCAGATTCATTACGAGGATGCGGTCCCATTAGACAAACATGCTAATATGCGTTACCATCTATAGTAAGTTTGTGTAACAGATTGAACTACGTATAGTACACACATCCCTTACTCTAAGCGTAGAGCTACCGGCTATACCTTGTACTATTACTCATTCTGTGACTAAGGCTAAGATTCAGAGATAAATCTAGGTAATGTTGGGGTGTGCGGTGAGGAATGGAAAGACAACCTTCTTGTATGAAGTCGGTTTAATCTCTATTAAAACATAATGCATTCAAAATATAAGTAAACTAAAACTACAAGTTAGCACTTTATATAAAGGAGCGTACCTACTTAATAATATAAAGATGCTTACATACTAAGCGGGTACACTACATCTAAGCGTGGACTCATGCTTCCATATGTCAAAATTCTATACAGTTTTGACATATGGAAGCAAAAGTCCACGCTTAGACTTCAGTCTCCGAATCCTAGCCTAAAGTCTTACGTATTAATAGCTAATACAGACTTGGTGTTTCCTCTTAACTAATTTGTTGAAAGTTACCACTAAGTCGCTCTTGGGCTACGTAACTACGTTTGGGAACGCCAAATCTGTAGGCATAAATGTAGTTTTTTTAGCAAATAATCCAATGTAACTTGTGTAGTGGGACGCGACCTGAAATTGGATATTATTTTTGTAATATCGCTCGCCTTTGTCTAATATAACTCGATGTCCAATGTATGACAATATGTAACGCACTATTCCTATTTACTATGGTAGGTCTGTTTATATTTTTCAATGTAATTTTCGGCACAGTTCTGTTTTTAATTTACTATCGGTCTATAGGTCAATCGATTTGGAGCAATGCTGAATGAGCACTGATTGAAACGAACAATGGTGAAATCAATACGTGCCTACTTTGTTTTCGGGAACACGAAATATTATTGTGATGTGTTGTTAAACATATAATTAGGGATTTCAATATAGGCTGAAAAGCAGCCTGTCAGAAATCTTTCCAGGCTTCCTACTAAACAAGTTGAGCGTAGCAGGCTCAAAAATATTTTTAAAGTTTTTGAAACGGGATGTGTACAATGAGTTTTTCTTCAACTATTGATGTACATGAAAACATACCAACAGAAATAAATATGTTTTTTTTGAGACCATAGAGCAGGCTTGGTCACCGAAAATTAAAAAAAAATTACGAGCCCGTTCCAATGCAAAATACATCTTATTGTTAGTAATCATGGATAATAAAAATATCCATAAAAAATGTTTTTTGAAACAGTATCTTTTACAGCATTTAAGTTTTACCAACAATTTTAATAGCATTAGATCCTAATGCTATTAGAATTGTCTTCAGCAAGGCTGAAACCGATTGATCGTTGTCGATAAATTGCGTGCTTTACGAAAACTGTTTATTGTATATGTTTATGATTTGTAAAGTGTGTAGCGAGTGTAGAAAAACTAAGATACCTTTTATCGGTACCTTGTTTCGAATTTGTTTTTTAATAATAAAATATTTCACGTTTCGCTATTGTTTCATTTCTATAACATCGTTGCTTTATCTAATTTCATATACTTATATGATACCTATTACCTCGACGTAGTGTAGGCCGCCCCCCCACTAGGTGGACCGATGACCTTGTCAAAACCGCGGGAAACCGTTGGATACAAGAGGCGAGTAGCCGATCAAGGTGGCGTTCTATGGGGGAGGCCTATGTTCAACAGTGGACGTCTTCCGGCTGATGATGATATGATACCTATATAATTTATGCTTATATGTACATTCAGTCAGGACTTGTACATAAATGTAATACCTATGAGCTACAGTCAATCAGGGTAACTTTGACAATCTGGGTAACTTTGGCACTTTTGATCTATCATGATTCTTTATTTTTTTACTATAGAAACTAACAAAACCACAACCAAATTCAAAAACAAATCTATTCTTTGCCATCTCCATAAACAATCTTCACAAAAAAAAGTTAAGTGTCAAACTTAATTCATCTATTATTTCAAAATGAAAACCGCGGTAATGTGGCGAGTAATTTTTTGAGGTGAAATACTCTGATTTTCATGCAAGTTGAGTTTAATTATAAAAAACTATTTTCTTTTTCTATCCTAGGCCTATTTTTTGTTGAAAATTGCAAATATTGACTTTTTGTAATAGTTTTCTTAATAGATAGAAAATATGAAAAAAATACAGATATTTATACAGATAATTATTTTCAAATTCCAGTTTTAATAAATTGTATGGATAAGTGTAACTATAAAATTGAAGAGATAATTATTTTTTGGTTGACATTCTTTATTGTATCGGTAATAATTCGAAGCTCAATGTCAAGTTGATTGGATCTCAATTTTGTTGCAATTTAAAAATAAAATATAACTATTTGTCTATTTTGTTCTGGTTTTATTTTTCACTATGGCTACCCAGAACCTATAAACGTTGATCAAAGATACCCAGAATCTTCAAAACACAAATAAAAAGCGATTTTAGTGAAAACCATAATTACTGTCAAAGTTACCCAGAAAGGGGGGGTAACTTTGCCATACCATATTTTTGTAATTGTCTTTAATAATTTCTATTAATAAAAGTCGGATAATTTTAGAATTATATTCTTCACGATCTCAGAACACAAATATACTTAACAACTTACGTCTTATACTTTTTACCAAAATCAAACAAGCAAAAATGTGCTCGAAACCTGTCAATGTTACCCTGATTGACTGTATTTCATAATGAACATATTTATACACTTGAAACAGTTGGACAATCATTATTGATGCCCGAAAAAATAATAATTTGGTATCTTATTATTTGTTTATCAAATATAATCATAACCCGTTTGGTTGACATTAAACTTGCACTACATTACAATAAAATAGTCTTAGATCAAGAACAACCTGTTAATTCGAATGTCCCATTAGAGTTCACATAAAACAAACATCATATCCAATGTGGGCATAAGAAATTTCGATAAAGATTAGGCCTTTTTCACTGAACCCAACGTACTCCCCGGGTGGGTAAGAACTCTCAGGTGGCTAATGCCACCAAACAATGCCAACATCATTTTAAAAAAATATATTGATTACTATAAACTAGCTGTTGCCCGCAGCTTCACCGAAAAAAATGTTGAATCTACGTCCGGCGGCAAAAGCCCACAAAATATGCCGCGTTGTCTTGCAGAAATTGGGAACACAGATAGCATTGACAGCCTCTAACTTATCTTTCGTTACTTTACCTTTTAGTCGGGGGTTTTTCAAGAAAATGATTTAATTCTTTCTCGATTACAACTTTTACATAAGTCGTGGGTTTTTAAAAATTTATAATTTTGTGTTGTAAACTTTTTAGAGAATTTCTACTTTACTGTCTTTGACCCGAGTTCACCTACTTATACGCAATCTAATAATTATGTATTTAGCCATAATTTAGAAGAGAAACATATTTTACCAAATGCCAGTTTTTTATATGCAGTTTTACAATGTTGCGGAAAAAAATTACGTGACCACCCTCTCCCCACGTGAGATTCGGCTCGACCCCCTCCCCCACCCCCCTAAACACCTCACGTTATTATGGACGTTCCCTAAGGGTGCGTCCATTAATTTAGGACCCCTAAATATCATGTCGAACACAACCAGCACAGTATGTTATACCTCTATACAAAAACAGAACTGTCACCTCAGATTGCGCAACCCTGCAGACTGCAGTACTTTTCCAACATCATTTCGGCCAATGCTCGATTCTCCTGTGGCGCATGGTGTCGGTATATATAAAAATTTTATAAAGATTTGTAATATCAAAATAACAAGCTTTTTACCAAATACATATGAAAGTATATACAGTACCAATAACAAAACAACCATTTTTATAATATGTGTGTCTGTCTGTTTGTTCCGGGTAATCTCCGAAACGGCTGGGCCGATTTTGACGGGGCTTTCACTGGCATATAGCTAATGTTATAAGGAGTAACTTAGGCTACTTTTATTTTAGAAAAAGAATTAGAGTCCTGCCAAAAAAAATAAAAACCATGAAATCCAATATCCCGCGCGGGTGAAACCGCGGGCAGCAGCTAGTAGATTATAAAATAAAATATCCCAAATATCGAATATATTCAATTTATTTGTACTTATTAACAAATACAGAAACCAACGCACGGAATGCAGCAGACGGAATACTCGTTACTGAGGTTAACGTGTTAATATAATTCTCTTAAACTAGGTTAGCGGAGTTGCCACTAGCGCCTAACACTTCTTGCAGCGTCACCACACTTGGAGCAATCCGCCAATGAAAAAAAAAACAAATGTGTCTATAAATGCCACAGGCGTTAAATAAATTGTATGCAAGCATGTAGGTACCTATGTTCATGAATATCTATTAAAAAAAAGCTGTTTGACTTTAGAACCCGTTCTTTATTTGGCATATGATTGACCAAGTGCGGAGCCGTCTTCACAAACATAATGTATCACAGATAATGTAAAACATGAGCGACCTATGTCTCTAAAAACTTAAGTCTTACCACAAGAAAATTAAGTACCAAACCTGTGTTATACAGTGTTTTACTCCTAAACATGTCTTAGTCGCGTGCATATGAGCAACCACAAATCTTGATTTAAGTAGTGTCTAACTCCATTCTGTTGTGACATTTCTATAATCATTTTAGGCATTTATCTTTAGACACTGACTAGCTAAATAGGCATCAGTTGTTTTTTTGTGGTAAGACGGTTAATGTTTATAATAAAAGATTCCAAAGAGATTATAGAACACACATTTTTTTGTGTCAAAACGATGCGAGCTTACCAAATAAAAAAAATAACATGGCACCCTGTGTAAATTAAAATTTCAGACTTTAAAATCGCAACTTCTTAAAACCTAAGACTAACAAAAGTATCGAAAACCTAAACGCTAAAAATTTCGAATGTTAATAAATTAATTCAGTTAAAAAAAATTAAAAACCCTAACCTTTTCTCTTTCATAGTACATTTAAGTTGATAATACAAATGTATTTTAGTACTAAAAGTAATACAAATTTTGTTTGACCATCATTGTCTATTATAGAGAGCAAACATGATATTATTTAAATGACTCCGGATACGTTTATAATTAATAATATGCAAAAATAATTTGCAATGCAATGCAAAAATGCAATATATATATAATAAGTGAGAAATTATCATAATAATCCGATGTGCCCACCACAAATTAAACAAGTATATGTAACAAAAGTTACATAAAAAAACCCGACTTCGAAAAAGCAGCTATGAATAATGCACTAAAAAGTAAAAGCAGTTTCAGTTATTTTGATTTAAAAACCAAACCACTGAATCGATTTTGATAAAATATCAATGGGACCAATCTGAAAATCTATCCTTGCCAATAAAGAAATAATTTTCAAAATCGGTTTATAAATGACGGAGTAACGACGTAACAAACATAAAAAAATACCAACCGAACTGAGAACCTGCTCCGTTTTTTTGAAGTCGGTTAAAAAAAGAACTTTCTCTGTCAAAATGAGTAGAACAATAAACTAAGAGAGGTAACAACTACCAGGCGCATCAATTTACAGTTGACGATTTATTTTCACGAGTATATCTGATATATTAATTATACTACAATAATTCTACTATAATATATAACTTTAACAAAAGTTTTTAAAATTATCTAAATAGATAGCAATATTTAATCTACAAACTTGTGTATATTTTTATTGCAATACGCAGGCTGACTTTTAAATACAAATGTTTTACTATTAGCTCCTATTCAGCAATACAGGCCCCTATTTAGGGAGCAAGTAAGGGGCCACATACAATTTTTTTTCTTAAAAAGTTTCGATCGGCTCTGCCCTCAACCCAATTCTAGTTTTGCTCACTCTTTTCAACACATAGCATGAGAATGGGATGGAAGATATCAGACAGGTCTAAATTTAGTATTAGTGCTGTCAAATATCTTGCATCCTTGACAAATTAGGCCACTAAATTCGTGACCGTTATATTTCAACTAGTTTAACAACCAAGAAAATTAATTTGACATCAAATATATTCCATCCCTTTCTCGTGTTCTTATTTGGAAAGGGACATTGAAACTAAAATTAGGTTTAGGTTTGTGACGGCAGAATCGAGGCCACTTTAGCACAAGGGTTGTGCGACTTGTGGGGAAGCTTGATTTATAACCCCGCAGAGAGTCTAATTTACACAATGTTATATATAATTGATATATGTATAATGTATATGCTATAATATTTCTAAACATGTGCCAAAGAAATCATAATCGTAATGTAACAGTGTCGAAACGAATGTCTGAGATACTATTATTATATAATTATAGTGTTTCCTGTTCCTAATAAAATAAAATAAAAATAAAATACTACCAATTGACATAACTGTGCGTTAAACCGACTACCGTGCAGTCTTTTCGGAAAGGCACATAACCCATCGCACGGTAAACTACCTGTGCAAAATAGCAATTTCTTGGGCCAACTAAAACGACCAAATACACGTTAAGCACTACTAGGTACTGTAAACGCAATCAAATTTTAAAATTTCTAAAAGATTCATTGCGAACACTTGACCAACGCCAATTGACAACATGTTACAAGCTTGGGAGTATGCGCGACCGCAACATTGGTCCAAAAGCAAATATGCGTCGCATAAGAACTTATAAAAACTGTTTAACATTGAGCTTAAAATTTCAAACAATATTTATAAGCTTGTTTGTACAACGCAATCGAGTCACTCTGACATTAATACAGTTCGCAAGTTTAAGTTGTAATATAAGTCAGTAAAAAATGAGGGGCATCAACATCTTATATCTAGCAAAGCATCGCCCCTCCCTAAACCTTAATCCGTCCCTGAATACGTACAAACAATTCAACAACTGTATATAACTACATGTTTAACATGGCAAGAGTATACTTCAATACTTTATAATACAACTAAAGTCCGTTCAAAACACGACGCTTGTGTGTGAGATATCAAAAACTAGTGACTCTAGCATTGAAATGTTCCTCTAGACCAAAAAGAGTGAGAGGGAGATTCGAACGCCACCCGTCGCCTTCTGAATGGACTGTAACATAGTGGAGATGTCAGTTTTGTACATGGAACTTTTAATTAGTGGAACAAACTAGCTGAGATTTGTATGAAGGACTTTGCTGAGGCAAAGTTGTACTTTGATTATTTTCAAACAATATGTGACGAGGTAGAGACGCTGTCCGCTCATAACAATTGGAGACTTGTTGAAGAAATTAGCGCGGCACTGCAACAAACGTGCTACTTACAAGATACTTATTTTTATGTTTCAAAAACCTCAGCAAGTAGCCATTTCCATGCTTTTGGTTTGTGACAAAGTGGAATCATTCATTCATAACCTTTTACAGTGGATCTATCATCTGACTCTAAATTAACGGTCTTTAAGACCAAAGCCAAACCTGAAGCAATCAAACCTTTAAGACAATTGTGGCTTACCATCGACCGCATCACCATTGTCGATCAGATGTGATAGCGGTCAAATACGATCCCATTTGAGTTGTTTAAATGACTCGTTCAACGGGGCTATCCAACTCTTCTCTCTTTTTGTCCACGTCTAATTCCTTCTTGCTGTTAATTTTTAAGTTAGCTAAACTAACATAGTTGCTTCGGGAGATTCCAGGCTCGCGCCTTTTGGGTTTGTCTGTCATTAGTTCTGCATTATTTGTTTGTAATGTTGTTAGGGGCGGTATAGCCTGCGCGCTTCGGATTTTTTTCTCCACAGACGATACCGGCGCCTTTATCTTATTACGGCCGACGTCAATGAACTTGGGTTCCTGGCTTTTCGGTTCGTATTTGGTCCTTCGATCTCGGTAGCTGAATCGGCCGTCGGCGAAATCCGGCTTCTCGGCTGGTAAGTGCCGCCGGAATGTCGGAGTCATCGGTTTGCCCATACTGGCGAGCTTGAGATCGCTCTTAAGAACATCGCTCTCGTCTTTCTTGTCTGGGTTCATGCGTTTCTTGTCAATGTCGTCGACGGGCCGCACTCGGTAGGAGGATCGTGCGTGGTTGGGAGACGCCGGTCGTTGGATGAAGAATTTGCTCCTCGACTTCTCTTCCCTGCCGTCGTCATTCTCCACTTTATTCCTGACAACCTCCGCCGTGTTGGCTTTAAAAAGGCGACTTAATTTCGGTGACATCAACTTCTTCGTGAAGAAATTAGTTTTCTCAACTTTATCTCTGTGAGACTCCAAAGTCTTCGGCAGGTTTTTGACGCCCTCCGCCATGATCGGGCTCTTCGTTAAATAGTCTATGTTGAACCTCCTCCGATCTTCCTCGGGGATCTTTCTCTCGCCCTTCAAACAGTCCGGGTTCCTCAGCATCACATCGGAGACGTCGTAGCTAGATTTCTTCGGCAGTAAAGTCTCCCTGATCAAGTTCTTAGTGTTGGCGATGAGGTTTTTGTCGACGTCCATCTTTTTGGAGTTGGTGACGTTCCGATACCACGCGCAGTCGATGTCGTCGTCTGAAGAGTCGCTGTCCGGGAAGCAGGCCTCGGGGTCCGGGGGGCAGGCCTCGCAGTCTGGGGAGCACTCCTTGCAGTCCGGGATGCTGATATGGCGGCAGAGCACCGGCGCATCCACCTCCTCCTTGTACTTACTCTCGAGGCCCTCCACCGATTGGTTCCTCAGGAAGGTGGGGAGGTGTTCCTGGGGGTCGACCTTGCGCGTCTTGTCGGGTAGTTTGTTGAGGTGGGAGTCGGGGGACGTGCGCTTGAGGGGGGGAGGGGAGTCCAGCCATTCCGTTATGTCGTCCACCTGCCGAGAAAGTCATACGTTATTTATAAAGAACAATTTTTGGTTAAGGTAAGTACAGAACATGTCATAGTATCTTTTTGAAATAAGCGAATATAAGTTAGCTTCTCATAAAAATGACAAGCAATCAAATGATCAGCTTATGGAGAGTATGTTTATTTTTCCCCAGTCTTACTGTATATTGTAACATTAATGTTTTCGATGCACACGCCATCTTGTAGATGTGAACGTTCTCATTACCTTGGCGACGTGTGATCGCTTTGCCCACAGATTATTTAGCCTGTTGATAGCTCATGAACACAATTCCTCCTACAAACATATCTCACCGGCGCGGGCAGGGGGCGAGGTAATATTCTATGCTTGCAATTGGCCGATCATTTGGATGACGTAATTTAGTGATGTGGTACGACTACTACTGAACAGAATAATATCGATAAAATTGAATAGGTAGTTAGCATCGCATTCTTGATTCCCTGACATATACGATTAATAATAAATTATTATATGGAAAACCTAGACAATATTGTATTGTATTTATTCAGTAACAACATACATTGTGTTTGAATTGTTAGTAAAAAATCTAAAATAATGCCTAATAATTTATAAAACTAATGTTAAAATCTAATTACGTAGTATGTCCAAAATTAAATTAAGTCAATATAGTGATAATAACCACACGAAGACTAGTGACCGCTGGTTTTAATCGGTATGGTATTGAAAACGAACACGAGATTGTTAGCTGATAAGGCAGCTGGATGGTCCACATGACCGTGTGGCTGTATCAGTCACGTGACCTTAGTGACGTGGATGGTCCACATGACCGTGTCGCTGTATCAGTCACGTGACACCGCTGCATCAGTCACGTGACCTCGTCGCCGTGCATCCGCTGCGGCGCTCGTTACCTTGGTGATGTTGATGCTCCCCCCGACGGCGCGCAGGATATACCCGGCGGGGGGGGACGCCAGCGCGTTGTGCGAGCGGCTCAGCGACGACAGCGTGACGCGCCGCGGCGCCGCGCCGATGTAGCTGGCCGACACGCACTTGCCCAGCGCGCGGCCCCGCGCCGGCTCGCTGCGGCACGCGCCCGAGATCACCGCGTTCGACTGCGACTGGAACATGGACGAGGTTCAAACTCTGTCGCCGAGTCGGCTGTAAGATAACTAGCGGGTCGGTGTGTTCCAGCAGCTGCGCTGGTTCTACAAATCAACATTTGTGAATACAGGTAGGTGCTTTAAAATATCTTTAAAAATCAAGGATAGTTTCCTTAGAATGTTTTCCGATAGCTGCAGTGATCTCCTACGAAATGAAAAGATCTTGACCCCGTAAGTCATGTGTTTTGTGGTTTCTAATATTTCTAGTACTCGAAAATCAGTTGGTTCGATAAGAGTTTTGGTCCTTATAACAAACACGATCGATTGCATGAAAAATTTTTTGTGTGAACTGCCCGTTCTCTTGCTGAATGTACGTTTTCGACAGTATCTGTGACTGCAAATCAATTTTTTTTAAAAACTACTGTCAAGCTTCTGATAACGTTTTCCAAAAAAATAAACCTTGTTTACGTAACCACAGTTTACTGAAGTTTACCTTTACGATCCCGTCCGGCACTGCCAGGTCGTCGCTGCCGGCATTGCTGGGCATGCGCCGCACTGCGCACAGGCAGCGACGCTCCACCTCCTGGCAGCAGCGCGGACAGCTGCCGTCGTCGGCGCCGCCGTGGGGGCAGGAGCCCGGGGAGCCGCTGCCGGTGCCGCCGATGCGGTGGCAGGAACCATCTTCGTGGCAACAGGTTCTTTCATTTTCACAGCATTTGTAGTTTTGAGTGCTATCCTGAAAAAAGTGCATTTGTTGGACAAAGAATGCAGAGCTCCCCATTGCAATTGTTGTGCGCGAGGGGCAGCGCAGGATGTCGGCTGCAGGGCGGCGCGGCACTGAGCTGCAGTGCAGACCTCTCTGGACCTCACCTGGCTGCAGGTCCTGCGGTAGAGACAGGCGCCGTCGGAGGGCGAGCCGGGCGCGCGCGAGGGGCTGTAGCGCAGGATGTCGGCCAGCAGCGCGGGGGGGAGGGGGGCGGGCCGCGCCAGGTGCATCACCAGGCTTTCCAGCCAGATCTCCATCACTTCGAACGGAGGCCTGAGGGGGAAACGGACTTAGAGGTTGGAGTTCTACTTTGGCGAAGGATTTGTCTGTTCGTTTGTCGCACCTGGCGTCCGGGTCCAGCAGGCAGGCGCGGAAGGCGGCGCGGTAGAAGGGCTCTGGGCAGGGCGGCGCGACGCAGAACTTCTCTATGAACAGCGGCTCGTTGAGGCCGAAGTCCGAGCGCCGCGGGAGGAAGTCCGGGTCCGCCGACACACGCCCGATTATCTGACAGGAGTAACGGCATCAGCAATGGAATTGAACATATTATAAACCTAAGAGATTGTTGGCCGTTTGCATCCATAAACAGCGTTTGAGCTAGCTTCAAATTCTGACATTAGAACTGGCCGCTATGACCTTACGAACAAACATCCGAAAGCTCCCAGTGATTCTGACCGGCTCGACAGACAATGTATGGGGGAAATATTCGGGTGGGATCCGTAACCATGGGAAAGATCAGATATGGTCTAAAAGTGGAACCTGGACCAATGTACATCAGATCTCGGAAACTGTTACAGATAGTGAGGTGGTGTCTTAACTAATACTGCTTAGAAACCTAAGCCGATTTTGACAAAACAACTGGATTTCTTAAGTTGCCGGAACAAAGGTGCTGTCTGCTAAAATCCTCACCTCACACAGAATGATGCCAAATGAGAACACATCCACCTTCTCGTCGTAAACGTTTCCGTTCATCATCTCCGGCGCCATCCAGTACGGGTTGCCCACCACCTGGAATGGGAAAAACTTCATCAGCCAACTGCACTTTCAATGCTGGGACTCAAGTTGACCCTCAAAATTAGTACGCTGATCCAGTCTTGGTTAATAGATATCAAGTATGAGGCAAGGATGGACGCACAAATGCAGGCACGCACGATGCACCCACTCTTGGGAAGCTTCGCGCTATTTTTCGTCCACAATTATACCGCAGAGCCTGAAAGCAAAGGTTTTCACCCAGTGATGACTTATGGCACTGAATCGTGGTCTCAACACTCTCCGTAGCTTGTTTCGTGACTTGAAACAAAAGTTCAGGAAGTTATGGAGAGGGCTATACTCGGGGTTTTTTTTGCGCGGAAAGTGTAGATCCGCTGGAAAACTAAAGTAACCGACACAACAAAATTAGCAAGTTGAAATGATAAAAACGTACCGTGTACCGCTTCCGCCTGAGCGCGGCGCGCGCGCGCCGCTCCAGCGTGCTGCTGGCGGTGCGCTGCACGATCCGCGCCAGACCGAAGTCTGCCACTATCACCGTCTTGTCCTGCAACAGCGATAATGTCCACGAAGATATGCATTTAATTATTGACAGGAGAGAAAAATCGTCTTGCCCTGCAACAGTATCTTTCTAATATACAGGGATTACAGGGTGATCTATCAAGAGGGACAGTAAGGGGACAGTCTGAAACTCTAAGAAGAGAAGAGATTTTCCCGTGGGAACTATGCCGCCGATTTTATTGTGCTCTCTCTATCGTGTGTCGTAAGGTCCATACCTCCCTGACGAGACAGTTGTGGGAGTTCAGGTCTCTATGGATTACATTCCGGCGGTGCAGGTAGCCCACGCCGGCCGCCACGTCCCGCGCCAGCCGCGCGCGTTCGCTCCATGACAGGGACACCGACGGGTCCTGGCAACACACACACACTTATCAAAGAGTCATGAACAACATAAAAACATCTGTCTAAAAGAGCATCCTGGATCACAAGTATTAGTAGCATACTAGCTTCTACCCGCGTGGAACCGTTCAATTTTCCGGGATAAAAATTAGCCTGTGTTACTTTCCGGCCCGCAAATCTCTATGTAAAAAAACATTTCGATCCATTGTTCCGTTGCTGTGATAAAGGCAAACCAACACACCAACAAACACATTTCGTATTTATTTACATTTAGAATGGAATAGTAGAACGTTACTCGTTTGAAAGTTTTGTGTAAAGAAACCGCGTTGGAATCTTATTAGATACGGCCGAAGCCTTTGACACTATCTCATGCCTTATACTTGAAGAAAATATATCATATGGGTACTGCTTGTTATTAGTTTAGAAGTTACCTTACGGATAGCAGCCAATTTGTAAGGATATCGGCTAATGTTTAAGCAGCTCACACATCAAAACCTTTAGGGTTCCACAGGGGAGCACTTTTTGGCCTACTCTGTTCACTATGTACATTAACAATATCCAAGAGAAATCAATTGAGGACGCCGAAATCACTTATTATGATAATGACAGACGCCGCATAAAGCACGTACCTGTATGAGCTGGTAGAGCGTGCCGCCCGCCACGTACTCTGTGACCAGATGCAGTCGTTTGTCTTTGTATAGGACGCCGATGAACCGCAATACGTTTGCGTGTTGTAGCGAGCGCAGCACTGCAACCTGACGAACAGTCGTATTCAGGAATGATTAAAATGCAATTGTGGCAGTTATAAATGAGCGATGTAATAATATGATGAATGTGAGTTGATTTGATTGACGACTCCGAACGAGAATAGAGCGAAAGAAGCAATGGATGAATGAGGAAGTATGCTTACGGCAGGGAAGTTCCGGAAGAGAGATTTAATTTATTCATAACACCAAGTTATATAATTTGGTACAATACTTATATACATGCATTACGATTTTTAAAGACATTCAAGTATCGAAAAAATAAATGAAGTTAAGTTACATAGTAGTATATTTGTGTTTATATCTCGGAATCTCACACAACTACTATCAATTACTAATACGATATTTTGACGCCAACGGCAGAAAATCATGAAAACAATTTGTCCAGCCCATTCCGTACCTCCTTGAGGAAGTTCCTCTGCGCGTCGTCGTCGACCCGGTACAGCTGCTTCAGCACCATGACCTCTCCGGTGTCGCGGTGCGTCACCTTGTAAACTTCGCCGAAGAACCCGGCGCCCAGCAGCTCGCCCTGCCCCCGCAACAACAACAGGACCACACATAAAGAAGTTATTTCAAAACTTACCCGTACCCTGAGATTCAGAGACGAATCTAAGTGTGGACTCACGCTTCCATACGTCAAAATTCTGTACAGTTTTGACATATGGAAGCCAAAGTCTACGCTTAGAATCGTCTCTGAATCTTAGCCTTACTCTAGTCCTATTTGACTCTTGGTGTTAGTTCGGTTTATCAACTTTCGAATCTGATTCTTACTTATTCTTATTCGAAACTTGGTGGCAGAGGTAGTATTTACTTTTTCGACCGGTATCATAAAAATATAGGTATGCTTTATTCATTTACCGGGTTCCTAATTTAAATATTTAAAATACTTATCCTTTATTTATATAACAGGTTAAGTCGCGGGACACACTACGAGGCGGAGCTTCATTTAAGAACGAAGCGACAGTTTTTTTTTGTTAATTTTCACAACAAAGTTTGAAAGAACAAATTTTTTTGGAAATTCACGGTAAAAGTCGGAAATTTTACAAAACTGAATTTCATTGATAAGGCATTTTTGCTGTCACTTTAAAAACGATAGAACTTTATCCCTTGAAATCAGGCACCAGTTATCATTGTGAAAAAGTTAAACGTGCGAACCCAGGGCTCGTCGCTAATACAAGACGAGTATAAAGATAGCAATGTAAGTAGCGGGCACCTGCAAGAGATCGCAGCCGCGGAACACTCTCGCGGCGGGGTCCGCCGCCTCCGCGCGGAACGAGCGCGCGCGGCTCAGCTCGCGCAGCACGCCGCTGGGCTCCTCGCCGTCCGCGCTGACACACGACACACATAATATTATAGTATCAGCACTCAACTGGGAGCGAGGGGCAATGACGACGCGCAGGCGAAACTATTCTCAGATGGCGCCACCATCGCTGCTGCTTGTCGACACGACCGACATATATGTATCAGCACTGAACTAGCAGCGAGGGTGGCTCAATGAGGACGCGCAGGCGAAACTAATCTAAGATGGAGCCACCATCGCTGGTGCTCGACATTGATGTTTAAACTAGTCAACAAGTCAAGAATGGGTGGTACCGCATTTTATAGTACTCAAGTTGGAAATACTACTTGAACATCTTTCGGTGAAGAAAAATATTTTGATGCAACCTTAGCATACTGGTACAACAGTTTTTAGTGCTGGCCTGGCTAGTCACCACCCTTTGGATGATAATCTTTTCACAAGCACCTATCCAAGTGTTCCAGCAAACGGTCTTCAACGCTAGTTTCCATTCTAAGTAGAGTTATTGTAGTATTTACAACCTTTAAGTACACAGTCACTTACGATCAGATGAGATAGAAACACTTAATAGCTATGAAGAGTAAAGAATGAATGAGTTTACTCACACATCAAGCAATTTGGACATGCTACTGCTCCTCTCCTTATCCCCTAACAGTGGCGACGTCGGCGTCTGCCGTCTCTTCATCACCCTGCCCCTCCCATCCTCACCCTTCCTCTTGAAGAGCCTCTCTTTCTTACCATCCCTGTCTAGTATATCTCCCTCTGTATCACCCTCTTTGTGTTGTCTGTCTCCCTCTCGCTTCAGTCTCACCTCGCTGTCTCTGTTAAGTTTATCTCCCTCTCTCTTGAGTCGTAGTTCCTCTTTGATCCGCCGCTCTATAAGAGATTTTTCGTGCTTCTGTGTGCAGTCCGTTTTGTCTGAGATTATGTTGCACATTATTCTGTTGTTGTTGTTGTTTGTTATCTCTGGATTGTGTTCTATGGTTAGCTGTGGATAAAGTAAGAGACAAATCAAATATATTTATTGCAGCTAACGTGGTACAAATGATATTAAAATAATCCAGAACAAGTCGTCACATTTAGCTTAAAAATAAGAAATTATATAAAATTATAACAATTTCATCATCAACATCATTAATCGTAATTGGATAAACTGTTGTCAATTTTGTATTACAATATCAAATTCATGTAAGCCTTTTTATATTAATAAAATACATTTATACAATAAAAATTCATGAAATAGGCATACATAAACAATGACAGTAAGGTAAAACTAATTCAAAATCAAACAATGAGATCACTGTACCTAACAATGAATGAATAAGACATGAGTGTAATTTGGAACAGATCACTAGCTGCGACTAGTATTACCCTCTCAAAGAAGGCAAATAAGCTCTCAAGCCGAACTGCTGCCTTATCAGCTAACAATCTCGTGTTCGTTTTCGCTTCTTTTCGTTTTGTAAGAGCTTATTTCTTTAATAACCAGCGAAAATTCTAGACTATTCCTTCCACACGAAGACTAGTGACCGTTGGTTTTAATCGGTCTGGTATTGAAAACGAACACGAGATTGTTAGCTGATAAGGCAGCTGCTTTCTAAGACTAATTGCCAGCTTGGCAAACCTTTCCTCGTATGTGTAGTATAAAGGTAGTGACGCCACCAAACGGCCCAACGGAGGTCTGAGATGGTTATTTAACACGGGTTTTACGCTGGGTTGGGATCATTCTGCGATATATCATTATCCTTAACTTTCTCTTTTTTTTAAAAAGTATTTGTTACTTCTTTCAAGCTTCTGCCCATGGTTTCATCCATGTTTCCACAGGAACCATGCATTTACCCGGGATAAAAAGTAGCCTATGTTACTCTCCGGTTCATAAACTGTATATATATGCCACAAATCACGTCGATCCGTTGCTGCGTGAAAGAATGACAATCCAACTGGCCAATAAACCTTTTGTAGGTTTGTTGGTCCAACTATTGTTTCCAACGGTTGTTGAAAGTTAGATTGCACACTATCGCATTTATTACTATTGGATTACCTTCAATATCAAGCTTTATTTAACTTCGATTGCTGAGCACGTAAAACGCAAAAACTGGAGAACCAAGGTTAGTTTGTTTTGTTGTATTTTGTAAGTTATATCTGTTGGTTATTCCGAAACACGCTTACCTGTACAAGTGCAGTGGGGTGGGCGTCGTCCAACGTGCGCCCTCTCGCGGGGGCGCCGTTTATCTCCAGTATCCTGTCGCCTATGTGCAGGGTCACTACGCCACACATCGAGTCTATCCTGAACACAGCACAAAACAACTAAGTATTACTAACTAACAACTGTATCAGACTAGTTCCTTTTATCAACATATAGATCAAACATCTATAAGAAGCCAAGACGTAAAAAATCTGGATAGCGTTTCAACACTATCTCCCCAAGGGCCTTTCTCCGAAAACCGAACGTCGAAGCTTCGGCTGTTGGATCGCAGTTATCCTACTGTGAAACTGTTTCAGATACCTACGACGTTCGTTTCGTTTTTTTTTTATGCTAATCATTAACGAGGGGTTCGTTTGCCTGATGGTAAGCAAAACCGCCAGCCCATAACAATTTGCAGTGCCATCGAGAACTCTGACACACAAAGGTCTGCGCGGCACTGTACTGCTCTCGTTATGCTGAGACATCAGGTATTAAGCCTCATAAGCCCAGTAATTTCACTGACTACTTTGCTCATCAAAGTGGTACATAGTAATGCTTGCACGTTACTGCTTGGCGGCAGACTTCACGAGCAATGCGGTGGTACCCAACCTGACGGACGTACGCAGAAGAATTAGTCCTACCACCTGGTAAAAATCGATGTTCGTAACTTGACATTTTGTCTTACACTTTCATAGTAGGAAAACTGCGATCCGGCAGCCGACGTCGACGTTCAATTTTAGGAGTAAAGCCCCTGGTGTTCAGTACGATGTGGTCGAAGACAGTTATTACACGTTTAGGGTGTTTATCGCCTTCGTCCACAACGGCACATAAAAACAAGTAAAAGCAGACAGCGAAATAAAAAATTCATTATACGTAGAAGCTTTTCAAACAACGAACAATTGCAAGGTAACATTTGGGCTTTTACCAAAAACACGTGCTACTACTTCTACATAATCCTTCAAATAATAGGCAATAAACTTAGATGTGAATTAATTGAAAAACCACTATCAATAACTAACATCAAATTAACACAAGCTTCTGCACAGTACGGTCACAGGATACATAAGGCACAGCGTCAAATGTATTACTAAAGTTATCAGCGCAGTAACCAATACAATACAAACGCACACATACGTACATACAGCAGTTATATACATTGTGAATCATGTATTGGTGTCGATGATGTGTGATCTACAATGGAAAATGACAATACATCGCATCGGTACAGTCAGCGACAAAAGTCAATGACCAGTTAAAACACAAATCCCATAAACTTTCAGTTGTGTACCTTGTTCGAAATGCAAATATTATCTGAAGTCAATCAAATAAAATTTTGTGAGAATAAGCAATGAATTACATATGAAAAAAATAGTGGTATTTAGTGGTGGAATATGATCTCTTATATACTCGCTAAGTTAGCGTCGGACAACTGACCTGGCCCTCTAGACAAAATCCTCAAGCTTCTTTTTCTGCTCACGCTAACACCAATACCATAGTATTTAAAGCCAATAAAATCATCCACCCAGGGGCGTATTTACTCTAGGGTCAAAAGGGCCATGGCTCGAGGCGGCAGGTGGCGCGGGGCGGTGCAAGCAGAAGAAATTTAAAAGCCTACCTAATTAAGGTTCTTATTAATAAACAGTGTTAAACGGTTGAATACTTAGTTAAACTTTGTTCTGTCTCTTTCGATTCAGTTTAAAATTGTCAAAGAACAACAAACACAAAACATAGTTTAACTAAACCATCGTTTAACACTGTTTATTAATAAGAGCCCAAATCTCGTAAGGTGCTCGTAGATGTAAGTTCGATAGACATCAAGACGCGGGGCTATCGTATATACCTACCGCGGCGACGGCAGGGCCTGCAGGTCCAGGGAGCTGAATCCTAAAATACGCCACTACATCCACCAATTTAAAAACGGTCACATGATATCTCGTGAGCTAATATCATTTTCATACATTGTATTTGCGCAGCGTGAGCGGAAAAAGAAGCGTGTGGACTTTGTCTAGAGAGCCTGGTCTTAAACGATCATGTGATCATAGATGGTGAGTTAGGGCTGGCACTCAAATGCAGCTGCCGGAACTGATAGAGGCTTGGCGTAAGGCGGTCAAGCGACGAACCGAATTTAATGACAAACTACTGAACCGATTTGAATGAAACTTCTATGGGACCGATCTGAAAGTATATTCTTTCAAATTAAAATAGAATTTTCCAAATCGGTTCATAAATGACGGAAATCAGAGGTAATAAACATAAAAAAAATACAATCGGAATTGAGAACTTTTTTGGAAGTCGGTTTATATCACCATCCCGATGTTTTCTACACCTCAAGCTGAAGCTCGTTATAGGATTCAAGTGTATGCCCTACAGATCAGCCGGAGGTCCTATTATCACTGGGTGATAATCACTTATAATTGAAATTAAAAGAAAATTAAGATTAAACACACTAAAAATCTTTTAATCCTTTAGAGCAGTGTTACAAATTGAAGAATAGCATTAAACCAGACGTGATGTAAGCGTCCAGTACACAGATGAAATAGACACGTATCAAATAAGGCGGGCGTTTATTCTCAACCAGTTACTTGCATTCAATTTTTTCGCTGAGTGTACCTATCCTATATAGTTTTATTAAATAGTTTCACACGTCATCACTACAGACGTGCGGAGACTACTGCATGTATGTTACATTTTTGGGAAGGAAAAACACACGCGCGATAAGAACCTTGACTATGAATGAGGAAAAGCCAAATTCCTCATCATAACTTTAATACTTATGGCAGCAGAATACGTAATTTATGGTACTTATATAGCCAGGCATCTTTTGGTTCAGGGGGACGGGGGAAGTTTCGTACGCGATCCCGTTTATTTTATGTAACGTCGGTTTTCGGGGGGGGGGGGGGGGGGGATAAATCCCAACTATCCCCCCCTTTGTATACATGCCTGCCTATAGCTGTGTAATTTTGTAACTTTTGCTACGATTAACGTTTTTTATCTTCTAATTCAATATACTTTGATTTTACTTGTTAATACTATAATATCTTTAATAATAAGTATTATTTATTTATTTCTTGCATACATACATTTAATACAATAAATATCTTTATATTATTATATATATAATACATATATTATTATATACTATTCTTAATAAAAAAGTTATCCTTATTGAAAATCGGTTACCGTGTAAAACACGAGAAGAGGTCTAAAAATAGCACAAAAGTGGTCTGTATATTATTTAGTCTATGGTAATTTATAAAATAGGTAATAATAAGTTTTTTAGAATAGCAACACGCTCTCTCTGTCACCATCTTGAACTAATAGCAGCAATAAAAGTTAAAAAATATAAATCTCTTTTAATCCGAAAAACACATAAAAATATACAACATAGTTTTGGTCCTCCAACGCGGATTAAATAAAAAAGTGAACCAGTGATACATATATTTCTGAAAAAATTATCTTCAGGTATCGGCGAGTGGCACCACGCTACCACGCCTGCCGCGCAACAGTGCAACACAAGTTTATTTCAGCATCTTTCAGCTTACAACAATGACAACCGAGTCATTAGAAAGGTTAATCAGTCGCCGAAGCAATTATAAAGGCAGACTGACAAGAATTTATAATTTTATCGACGATCTTCAAAACCACGAGAAAATATATGAACTGCAAGCCAGGCAGTCAGAACTTGCGAACCTTTATCAAAAATATAATAGTACCCAAGAAGAAATTGAGTTCATGGATGGTGAAAACATCAAGTCACACGAAAAGGAAAGGGCGACAACTGAAGAAAAATACTTCCTGTATCTTGGCAGAATTACAGAACTGCTCAAAGACAATGAACTCAATCGTTCAACACACTCCTGCCAATCACACTCACAGGCAAATAATTCAACATCACACGTACTAAAAATTCCTAATTTACAGATTCCCAACTTTGAAGGGTCTATAAACGAATGGGCTAATTTCAAGGCGCTGTTCGATGGTGTTATTGACTCTCATCAACATCTTACAGGGCTTCAGAAGTTCCAGTACCTGAAGTCACTATTACGAGGGGAAGCGGCAAGTCTTATAAGTTCAATTGCAATCACTGAGGATAACTACCATCAAGCACTTAGTATTCTAGTTAAAAGGTACGAAGATAAATTAATTAATGTCAATTTTCACATTAAAAATATTATGAAAGTAAATGTAATTACTAAAAATAACTTAAAGGAATTTCTGATATCATTACAACAAAGCTTAGATTCGCTTAGATCTTTAAATGTACCAGTTAACACATGGGATTTATTGTTAATTTACATTATTGTACAAAAGTTAGACCAAAGCCTAAGGTCGTCTTGGGAGCTCAATCGCAAGAGTGATCAATTGCCAACACTCTTTGAGTTATTAGAATTTCTGAATCATCGCTCCAGAGCATATGAATTAATGTATGACAATATTAAAACACAAAATCTATCAAAACCCACCACTGTGGTAAACAATAGGTTAAAACATACGGCTCGTGTTTCCACCTATGTAGGCACTGTGACTACTAGTTGTGACCTATGTAATATGTCTCATGAATTATATAAATGTCCTTCTTTCTTAGAAATGACACCAGTCAAACGTAATGAGTTTGTAAAATCAAAGAAGCTGTGCTACAATTGCCTCAAACCTTATAAGTATCAACACACATGTTCTAAAAATAAATGTTCTATATGTCAAAAACTCCACCATACAACTATCCATTTAGACAAACATGCTTTGTCCTCGATATCTGATACCACTACAGGTAATCCTTTGCAGAGCAAGGTAAGTTCATCAGTATTATTAACAGAAAACCAGTGTGAAACAAGTGTATGTGACAATAGTGCTCTTATCAAAGATAACATGCAAGCTTCAGTTATGCATTTGCACACAAACCAATGTCAAGTGTATCTATCTACAGCTCTTATTAAAGTTCAACAGAATGATGGTAAATGGACTACTTGTAATTGTCTTCTTGACAGTGGTAGTCAAATTTCTCTCTTGTCAAGGAATCTAGCAAATAAGCTTCAACTTCCACTCACTTATCAGACTAAATACATCATACATGGTGTAGGAAACACTCCTACTCAGTCATCTCAATCGACAACAGTCAATATTGCATCTCGTACAAGCAATTATTCCTCAGCAATAACTTGTGTAGTTACAGATCAGATCACAACAAAGTTACCTCAGAATTATATCCCACTAGAGAACTTTAAACTTCCAAAGGACTGCATATTAGCAGATCCCTCATTTAATGTGCCAAAAGACATAGACCTACTTATTGGTGGTCAATTATTCTATTCTCTTCTACAACAAGGCACCATACAATTAGGAAAAAACAAACCCACGCTTATAAACACAGTATTTGGCTGGGTAGTGACAGGGAATATAGAATTAAAAATGCAATCACTATTTAATGATACAGTCCACACATCGAACCACACACAAACATTAAACCAAGCTGCTGGCAGTCAAACAGACTCATACAAACAAATAGTTATATCAGCACATGTTAGTTGTGAACAATCTTGTGATCAACTATTAAAACGCTTTTGGGAGCAAGAAGAAGTCAAACCTTCCCCACTAAGCACACCAGAACATATATATTGCGAAGAACTTTACAAAAGCACAACTACAAGAGACTCCACGGGTCGCTTTACAGTAAATCTTCCAATTATACAAGAACAGTTGGATCAGCTAGGTGATTCCTACAACATTGCAGAGAAATGTTTCATGACATTAGAGAAGAAGTTTCTTAACAATCCCACACTTAATAAACAATATTCTGATTTTATTGATGAATATTTAGAACTAGGCCATGCATCTTATGCACCTAATCCCAGGAGTAGGGACTCCCTATCAACAGAGAAAGAAATCAAGCATTTTTTTCTGCCCCATCATGCAGTTATAAAACCGCAAAGTATCTCAACCAAGCTACGTGTAGTGTTCAATGGCAGCAGCCAATCCTCAACATCAGTATCACTAAATCAGGCTTTACACGAAGGTGCAAACATTTACACAGATATCATTGACATATTCTTAAGACTGCGCACTTACAAGTTTGTATTATCCTGTGATATTGTAAAGATGTTTAGAAATATAAATGTAACAGAAGAACACCGCAACTTACAATGCATACTTTGGAGAAAATCTCCTGATGATGAAATTAAAGTCATTAGATTAAATACAGTTACTTATGGAACTAGAAGTGCCCCATTTCTAGCCTTTAGAACATTATTAGAGTTATCCATACAGGATGGACATCTTTATCCATTAGCAGCCAAATGCATCCAATACCAAACCTTTATGGATGATGTTCATTGTGGTGCAAACACCTTGCAAGAAGCTATAGAACTTTGCAATCAGTTAATTTCTTTATTTAAAAGAGGAAAATTTCAATTACATAAATGGTCAGCTAACAACCACCAAATTCTACAAAGTGTAATTGAAACTAAAGATAAACTTTCACCAAACAGCTTAATAATTGGTGATGAAACTAGCACACTTGGACTCAAGTATGATCCTGTATTAGATTTATTCAAAGTTAATATTCCTTCTCAACAGCATTCATCACATTTTACAAAAAGAATTGTACTCTCAATTATTGCAAAGATTTATGACCCTTTAGGATATCTAGCTCCAGTTACAATCACTGCAAAACTTTTCATGCAAAAGCTATGGAAAGAACTAGGTACTATAACATGGGATACACCATTACCCAATCATTTACTTACAGAATGGCTACAATTCTACAACAATCTGCAATTGTTGAACAATATCACCATACCCAGATATTGTTTCTCAGATATACCTACCAAGATTTATTTAGTTGGCTACAGTGATTCATCTTTGGTGGCTTATGGATGTTGTATCTATATTGTAGCAGAATATTTAAACCAAAAACAAACCTCAAACTTAGTTATTAGTAAAAGCAGAGTGGCTCCAGTCCGCTCAATAAGCATTCCAAAATTGGAACTATCAGGTGCTACTTTACTCTCCAAATTGATGCAAAAGGTTAAACTTGCTCTTGAAGTAGCAGTAAAAATAAATTCTGTGTATTATTTTACAGATTCCACTATAGTTCTAAACTGGTTAAACTCACCTTATAAAAAATGGGAAGTTTTTGTAGCAAACAGAGTCTCACAAATACTACAAAACTCAGATTCTGCCTGCTGGTTTCATTCAAGGTCTCATGACAATGCAGCAGACCTTCTTACACATGGCATACATGCTTCAAATTTAAGTAATCTTAAATTGTGGTGGCATGGTCCAAGTTATCTACTAACACAACCTTACAATTGGCCCCACAGTAATATTAATACATTTACAACAGAAACTCAACTAGAAGACTCTTGTACTCAAGAAGTAAGCTCCTATACAACTAATGTAGTTTCAGAATGCTATAATGATATAGATATACAATATTTTATGAACCTATTTGAAACATTTTCTAGCTTTAAAAGATTACAAAACACTATTGCTCAGTGTTACAGATTTTGTCACAATCTTAAGAACAAAACTAAGAAAACAGGTCCTCTCATACCTGAAGAATTAAAATACAGTCACAATTTCATAATCAAAATCGTTCAAGCATCTCATTTTAAAAGGGAATTGATTGACCTTAAATCAGGCAAAAGCAGTTACACATATTCATCTAGTCCTCTCAAAAGATTATCACCCTTTCTTGACAGCGAACATATGTTGCGTGTAGGTGGTAGAATCAAGCATGCAAACATACAATACAACCAGAAGTTTCCTATAATACTTCCAAGAAAGTGTCATATTACAACTCTAATTATTCAAAAGCTTCATATACAGCTGTTTCATTCAGGCATTCACACTACAGTCTCAAACTTAAGATTAGTCTACTGGCCCATCCATGGCAGAGTAGAAGTGAAAAAGGTAATCTACAAGTGTATAATGTGTACCAGATATCGTGGTCAAACTTGTAGACAGAAAATGGCAAACCTACCTTATAACAGAGTCAACTTAGAACGTCCATTTCTCCATATTGGTGTAGATTTTACAGGACATATTCTTATTAAATCTTCAAATTTTCGCAATGCTAAATATACAAAAGGTTATATTCTTATTCTTATATGCTTATCAACTAGAAGTATCCACTGTGAACTTTCAAATGACCTTACTACAGACTCATTCCTCGCTTGCCTAAAGAGATTTTGTGCACGAAGAGGTGTATGTAGCAGTATCCTATCTGATAATGCCACATATTTTCATAGTGCTGATAACGAATTACATGAACTTTACAAAATGTTTAAGGATGAGACATCTTACAGTCAAATTATTGATTACACTAATAGCATGAACATAAAGTGGAATTTTACCACACCTCTTGCAAGTCACATGGGAGGAATATACGAGTCAAGTATTAAACAAACTAAAGTTTTGCTCAAAAGGAAATTAGGAAATTGTAAAATGACTTATGATCAATTGTATACAGTCTTAGCCCAAATTGAAGCTATTTTAAACTCAAGACCATTGTATTCAATTTCAGACAACATTGATGATTTAAATTACCTCAGTCCTGGTCATTTTCTAATAGGCTCAACATTGCTAGACATTCCTGAACCTAGTCTTATTAATATTTCTGAAAATAAACTTAGTATTTGGCAACGTATAACTTCAATAAAACAACAATTTTGGAAAGAATTCTACAAGTCATATTTGTCAGAACTACAGAGTCGACAAAAATGGTTTAAAGAATCTCCTAACTTACAAGTAGGCAACTTAGTCCTAATTAAAGATGAAAACACACCGGCTATGTGCTGGCCATTAGGCCGTGTTATAAAAATTCATGCATCAAAAGATGACCAACTAACCCGGTCAGTCTTAGTTAAAACTTCAAAAGGACAATATTTGCGTCCTATACATAAATTGATATTGTTACCAATTCAGTAATTATGCATAACTACTTTTCCTGTCTGAAAAAGGCAGTAAGTATACTAAACATAAATCAAATTAAATTTTGATATACTCTAAATTTAATTAAATTAAAATCTTTATGTAATGAAATAAATTTTGATATAAAATTTGTAATATACAGTACTCTGTAATAACCTGAAGATTATTATAAAAATGTACAAGATAAAATATATTAAACCTAACTAGATTTTTGTTAAACTAATGATACTCATACTCAGTTAAGGTATTTTCCTAGCAATTAAGAACACATATTATGTTGTATTAACTTTTACTTTAATTTCTCTTTTACAAACGGTACATAATTTAACAAAATTTTCATAAGATTAATCACTTTCACAACACTGTTTTATTAAGAAATTTAGCACATAATTGTTTATCACGTTTTTTCTCTCACGATTAATCCGATTATTATCTGCTGTTTGTAAACTTTATTAGATATAATTTTCATCATTATCTCAATTTAGAATATAAAAATTTGTTTACTTTCACTTTACATAACCTACATAGATACATAATGTAATAGGGAACTGACAATGACAGTTGATGTTTACATGACACATGACTGACATCTGACAGTGACATTAAAGAAATAGACTGATCACCCGACACATCAATCCGACTGACAAACCCATCACTCGACCTGGGGTTAATAATTTGCATTATATTCATTAAATTTATTATTTACTCAGACTTCGTCAGCGTGGGGGTGTATGTATATTATTTAGTCTATGGTAATTTATAAAATAGGTAATAATAAGTTTTTTAGAATAGCAACACGCTCTCTCTGTCACCATCTTGAACTAATAGCAGCAATAAAAGTTAAAAAATATAAATCTCTTTTAATCCGAAAAACACATAAAAATATACAACATGGTCCTATTCCAATTTGATCAAGATAATATGAAGATGGACCCTGATGCTAAAGGACATGGAAATCGAATTTAGGCATGCATGAGGAAGTATGTGCATAAAATAAAAGATGTTGTGCGGGTAGAATGCCGTTGTGAACTAGCGTCTACAATGTAGACGCTAGTCCATAGCGTCCATTTTAGCGTGTAATAGCTTTTGCAATGTAGACGCTAGTCCATAGCGTCCATTTTAGCGTGTACTAGCTTCTGCAATGTAGACGCTAGTCCATAGCGTCGATTTTAGCGTGTACTAGCGTCTACAATGTAGAAGCTAGTCCACAGCGTCGATATTAGCGTGTACTAGCGTCTACAATGTAGAAGCTAGTCCATAGCGTCGATTTTAGCGTGTACTAACGTCTACAATGTAGAAGCTAGTCCATAGCGTCAACTTTAGCGCGTGTACTAGCGTCTGCAATGTAGACGCTAGTCCATAGCGTCGATTTTAGCGTGTACTAGCGTCTGCAATGTAGACGCTAGTACATAAATACATAAAGGCACGTTCGGTGCCGCTCTAAGAAGACAACATAATATTCTGTTATTACTATTTTTTTCTACTAAGACAGACGGTCTGGGCCCCAATTCTACTAAGCAAATGGTTTGATAAAAGTTAGTTAGTTTGGTTAGTACCTATGGCACGTGATGTGGATGCAGAGCGCCAGGGCGGCCCGCAGCAGCGCCCGCGCCGCGCACGACAGTTTCCCCGCGCAAGACCTACACCGGCGGTACGTTATCGAAGGATAATCTATCAATCAATGAAATTCTTGTCTATGACAGAGACATTGACACCTTCCACCATAAACTAAATCACTTTCAAAAACAATTAAAACCTATTTTCTTTTAATTTCATATATTTTCATAAGTATAATGTCAATTTGGTAACTCAATTTTGTTTGTACTTATTTAATGAGCAAATGTAATTATTGTTAGTGTTATATACTTTTTTATGTTATTTGGTAACGAGACGAGCTGGTCGTTTGCCTGATGGTAAGCATAACGCGCCGGCCTATTACAATTGCAGTGCCACTCAGAACTTTGAAACACAAAGGCCTGCGCGGCACTGCAGTGCCCTCGTTACCCTGAGACGTTAGGTATTAAGTCTCATAAGCCCAGTAATTTCACTGGATACTCTGCTCATCAAACCGGAACACAGTAATGCTTGCACACTACTGCTTGGCGGCAGACTTCACTCACAAAGCGGTGGTAACAACACAGACGGACGCTCGCAGAAGTGTTAGTCCTCCCACTAACAACGCAATTGGGATGTTGACTGATTTTGGGAAAGTGTTTAAAACGATGCGTATGGGCCTAATATAACCCAAAATATTAAAATTTACTTTTTAAAACAACTAATATATTAATTATCATGTATTTTATATGCCGTTTTAAAGTTTGCTCCAAAACGCCAGTGACGTCACGAGTTCAATTACCACAGAGTAATTTTCTATAACACTGTAAAGTGACAAGCAAAGAGAATATAACCACTACTACCTAGTCTGTGCTACGTTTAGTGACAAGTTGATTCGATGCTTTCTGTGTATGTATTGTTATGTATTAAAATATAAGTTCTAAGTTTTTTGAGCTTATTGATTTATATATATATGCTGTTGCTGATGGTTTGTTCTGAAGAAAAGAACGCGTTTAGCGGGAAGATATATTTATAAATAAGCAAAAATACTGGTAAAATTACAGTGGAAAATAATTATTAAGAAATCGCGGTGGGGCTCGGTGCGCCGGGTAAGAGCCGATCGTGCACTGTCAAGAACTGACCACTTACAATATTTGTACCCCGCTACCCCGCAGCTAGCCCCCCTTATCTGTAAGACTATATAGTAATAATTATGTGTCGCCTACACTTCCCACCCTAGTGCTGCCCTGGCAGCACTCATCCTCTATAGGTATCCTGGCGACACGTACTACTGACCTTTTTAGGGTGCCGGTAGAAGTACGTATACCGACAACACGCACTTGTCCATCCTTACCCGGATACGTCTCCTGGATGGTGCCTCTTGGCCACACAGCCCTAGGGGCGTCCGGGTCGGCAACGAAAACCAAATCGCCTACAGCCAGCGGTCGTCGCTGCTCGGCGTTCCATTTTCTACGAGGAACCATGTCGGGTAGTATCTCTCGTACCCATCTTCTCCAAAACATATCTGCGAAAGCCTGAGATGTTCGCCATTGTTTCCTTAAGTAAAGATCAGAGTCATCAAAAACTCCAAGCACAGGTAAATTAGAAGAATTACCAAGCAAAAAATGGTTTGGCGTCAATGATTCTTTGCTTCCAGCCTCAACTGACACGTGACTTAACGGCCTGCTGTTCACGATATTTTCCACTTCAGCCAGTAGAGTAGCAAGGACTTCATCTT
The DNA here is from genome assembly GCA_907269065.1 of Crocallis elinguaria. Taxonomy (NCBI): domain Eukaryota; kingdom Metazoa; phylum Arthropoda; class Insecta; order Lepidoptera; family Geometridae; genus Crocallis; species Crocallis elinguaria. The sequence continues at coordinate 16,663,174 of OU026071.1, read as the reverse complement.
TAGGTGCGCGCTCATTCAAGATGACCTTCAGGGTTGTCTTGACACTTCTTATGAGGCGTTCCCACGCTCCACCCCAGTGTGGGCTTGCTGGAGGAATAAACGACCATTGCGTCCCATAGTTGCTGGCCGTGGTCTTGAGCACCTCGTTGTCAAGCTCCTGTATGGACTTCCTTATCTCCATGTCAGTTCCACGTAAGTTGGTTCCATTATCGGAGTACAAAAATCCTGGCCATCCTCGCCTGGATGCCATTCGACGTAGTGCCATCAATAAGGAGTCAGTTGTAAGGGAAGGCACTATCTCGATGTGAACTGCTCTTACAGTGAGGCATGTAAAAAGGACACCATATCTCTTCTCATGATGCCTAGCGACGGTCACCTGCATTGGTCCAAAAAGATCCACACCACAATGCGTAAATGGTCTATGATGATGTGCCAACCTTCCTGCAGGTAAGTTACCCATTCTTGGTATCTCCGGTTTTGCTTTCCTTATTCTACAAAACATACATTTTGTTGTTATGTACTTAACTGTAGGTCTTATTTTTAAAATACAATATTTTTGTTTCAGTTCGTTCACCACCATTTCCTGATTACCGTGACCAGCCCTGACATGGTAGTATCTAACAATCAACCTTGAAATATAATTTTTACCATCCAATATTACAGGTTTCTTCACATCGAGCGGGACTGCAGCGGCGACGTCGATGCGACCTTGAGCGCGCAGTACATTTTGTTCATCAAGGAACGGCGATAAGGTAAGTAATCTACTATTCTTCTTAATACATTTATTATTTTTTATTTCAGCTATCTCTTCGCTGAAGGACTGAGCCTGCGAGCATCTAATTAACCAGTTCTCAGCGCGGGCGTTCAACATGCAGTCACTGGTGAGTACTTTATTTCTACATTTATCTATAAATTTGAACATAGCAGCAGTGCTTCTCACCAGGCGTAGCCACGAAGAAAATCTACTAGGATCTGGCACAGGTAAGTCATCAGTTACTATTTGTATTGTAGATACAATCTCACCATCAAGTTTTTCTGTTCCAGAGCTTGCAGCAGTCGATATATCCTCCGGCCACAGCAGTTCTTCGTGATACAAAAACTCCGGTCCAGTAAACCACTCTCTCTGGAACACCGACACATCATAGGATTCCCTCGTGCCAATATCTGAAACGTTCAAATCAGTAGGTACATATCTCCACTCATTTATATTTGTTAACTCATCAATTTCACCTAAGCGGTGAGCCACAAATACGTTATAATTTCTTTTGTTATTGCGTAACCATTGTAATACTGTAGTAGAATCACACCAAAATATACGACGTGTAGCCTTTATTCTATGCTCTTTTTCTATAGTGTTTGCCAGCCTAGCTGCCATTAATGCTGCCTGCAACTCTAATCTAGGCACTGTCATAGGCTTTACAGGTGCTACACGACACTTACTTGATACGAATGCGACTTTTACTTCGTTATTTACTGTCCAACGCCAATAAGCCACCACGCACATTGCCTGCGTAGAAGCATCGCACATTATATGTAACTGTAAGTTGTTATATGCTCCCGTGTCGTCCGTGTGCGTGCGGTGAGCGAGCTCCCGCGTCACTAAACAAGGTGTAGCCTGTGTCGATGATGCGCGCTGGTAGCATCTAGGTAAGCGTATGTCACCAATCGACTTTAAAACATTTAGCCATTTTAACCATTTGTCATAAATTAAATCATCAAGAGTATCGTCCCAGTCAATGTTAGACTTCCAAGTTTGTTGTAAAATTATTTTACCGTTTATAGTAAACGGTGATAAAATTCCATAAACATCAAATATCGACATAATTAGCCCTAATATTTCCCTTTTAGTTGGCCGCTTTCCATCAAGTATGTGTGACGGAATTCTTTTGAACGAAACATCAAACCCTAGGGTATCATCTCCAGGGTACCATATAAGTCCTAGGGCTCGTTCACCATCCGGTTGCTGACCTATTTTTAATTTAAGGGCATTCAAAGCGAGATTTTCGCTAGTTAAATTATTTAATACCTGAACGCTATTACTCAGCCAGTTACATACCACAAAGCCACCTTCTTTGTGTATTTTATTTACATCGTTCGCTAAGTTAATGCACGATCGACTCTTACCCGGCGCACCGAGCCACACCGCGATTTTTAATAATTATTTTCCACTGTATTTTACCAGTATTTTTGCTTTAATATAAATATATCTTCCCGCCAAACGCGTTCTTTTCTTCAGAACAAACTATCACCAACAGTCTCAGTAAATAACGAAGTAAAAGTCGCATTCGTATCAAGTAAGTGTCGTGTAGCACCTGTAAAGCCTATGACAGTGCCTAGATTAGAGTTGCAGGCAGCATTAATGGCAGCTAGGCTGGCAAACACTATAGAAAAAGAGCATAGAATAAAGGCTACACGTCGTATATTTTGGTGTGATTCTACTACAGTATTACAATGGTTACGCAATAACAAAAGAAATTATAACATATTTGTTAACTCATCAATTTCACCTAAGCGGTGAGCCACAAATACGTTATAATTTCTTTTGTTATTGCGTAACCATTGTAATACTGTAGTAGAATCACACCAAAATATACGACGTGTAGCCTTTATTCTATGCTCTTTTTCTATAGTGTTTGCCAGCCTAGCTGCCATTAATGCTGCCTGCAACTCTAATCTAGGCACTGTCATAGGCTTTACAGGTGCTACACGACACTTACTTGATACGAATGCGACTTTTACTTCGTTATTTACTGTCCAACGCCAATAAGCCACCACGCACATTGCCTGCGTAGAAGCATCGCACATTATATGTAACTGTAAGTTGTTATATGCTCCCGTGTCGTCCGTGTGCGTGCGGTGAGCGAGCTCCCGCGTCACTAAACAAGGTGTAGCCTGTGTCGATGATGCGCGCTGGTAGCATCTAGGTAAGCGTATGTCACCAATCGACTTTAAAACATTTAGCCATTTTAACCATTTGTCATAAATTAAATCATCAAGAGTATCGTCCCAGTCAATGTTAGACTTCCAAGTTTGTTGTAAAATTATTTTACCGTTTATAGTAAACGGTGATAAAATTCCATAAACATCAAATATCGACATAATTAGCCCTAATATTTCCCTTTTAGTTGGCCGCTTTCCATCAAGTATGTGTGACGGAATTCTTTTGAACGAAACATCAAACCCTAGGGTATCATCTCCAGGGTACCATATAAGTCCTAGGGCTCGTTCACCATCCGGTTGCTGACCTATTTTTAATTTAAGGGCATTCAAAGCGAGATTTTCGCTAGTTAAATTATTTAATACCTGAACGCTATTACTCAGCCAGTTACATACCACAAAGCCACCTTCTTTGTGTATTTTATTTACATCGTTCGCTAAGTTAATGCACGTTAACTCGTCCGGCCGGCTGTCTATATAATCGTCCATATAGTGCTGTTTGCTTATCGCTTCAACAGCTGATGGCATTAGTGAATGGAATCGCTGCGCATTTTTGTTCTTTATGAATTGAGCAATAAATGGGGAGCAATTCGCGCCAAATATTAACGAAGTCATTTTATATATTTTAATAGGAGAATTAAAATCGTCTCGCCACAGAAATCTAAGGGCATCCTGGTCCTCAGGTTGAATTTTAATCCTTAAAAACATATCCTTTATATCGCCAGTGATCGCGATCTTATATTCGCGAAATCGTAACATAATTCCATATAGAGATGTAAGTAAATCTGGGCCTTGGAGCAAATAATTATTTAAAGACAGGTTTTTTGTCTTAGCAGCTGCGTCAAAAACTAAACGAAGTTTTTTCTTATTGGGATTATCTACACCAAAATGAGGTAAATACCACGTTTTTGGATTTTCAATGTTTTCGGTCACTTCTTCGGCGTAGTCGTTATCAAACAGATGTTTGACCCGCTCCCTATATCTCTGTGCATATTCCTCATTCAAACTCATCTTTCTTTCCACACCTTTTAATCTATTTAGTGCAGTAGGCTTAGAGTTAGGCATTACACAATTTGGATCCCGCCAAGGAAGTCCGACGTGCCACCTATTATTAATTAATGTAGCAGTTTTTTCCAGATGTTCCAGCGCACGCAGGTCGTCGGCGTTTTGACGAGGCCTTCCTGATATACCCATCGACTCAATAGTAAATGATTTTCGTACCTCATCATGCAGCTGTTGCAGCTCGAGTCCATCTTCATCTCGACCATCTCGGATCATCTCGGCATCATCTCGGATCAGCATCGTGGAGTGACGCATGCGTGATGACGTCAGCGGCACCCTTCCATGGACGCACCAACCGAGAGGAGTGAGTGTTGCACAGGGTTCACAAGGTTTACCTACCCTAGTCTCTATTGGCATTATCAAATGGTAATTATCTTGCCCTATAAGTAATTCCGGTTTTACATTTTCATTACAAGAATTGAAGTTTAAATTACATAAATGTTTATAGTTATTACAATTTACAGAAGTTAAATATTGATTAGGTAAATTAAGCTCTTTAACACTACGCATATTAAGTTCATATTTGTTTCCTTCGCAGGTTGACATCTCAAGACGGACCACCTCAGATTCGCAGACTAGTTCGTTATTGTCCCACGCACCAGACACACGTATCTTATCTCGACGTCCGCGCAGCCCTAACCGTGACGTCAGAGCGGCGCTGATAAGACTCACTGTGGACCCGTCGTCCAGTAACGCATACGCACTAATAACACCGTTAGGTCCATGCAAGTTCACTCGTATAACTTTTAATAGCACTTTACAGTTCGACGCTGAATTTATATGAATTACACTCGCAGGTTCTGGCTGTGGTTGCACTTCGAAGTCCTGGCGCTCGCTTGAATCTCGATGTCCACGTTCAATTTGTGTATGCGAATTTCCATCGTTCCTTGCGGTAGCTAGCGGTAATTTATAGTGTAGCAAGCGATGATGCGCTAGCCCGCAGTTATCTATATTGCACGTAGCGGCCGGGCAGGTATCGCGCCCGTGCTTATGTACTAAACATTTATAGCAAAGTCTATTGCGTTTTACATAAGTCCATCTATCTTTGCGTAATGATTTTAGAAACTTTTTGCATTGAGTTAGTTTATGTTTCGATAAACGGCAGTAGTGGCAATTCTCACTATCGTTATTTTCATTATTTAACACAAATGCATGTGAGCTTGTAGTTGCCGGCGCTGTATACTTTCTTTTGTAGTTACACTCCATTGTATTTCGTGTAGTGTTATTTATTAGCGCTAATGAATTTACTTTCACGGCTTCTTCATTAAGAAAACTAGCTAGTGTGTTCAATGTCGGTCGCTTACCTTGAAGGATGACAGGATAACTGTAATCGGCCCACTTTGAAAGGAGTATTGTAGGTAACTTTCCAAGTACACAAGTTATCACATTTGTTGCCACTAGGTACTCATCACGACCGATCACACTGATAGCCGCCACATAGTTTTGCACTTTTACACAAAAAGATACAATATCTTTATGATATTCCTGTGACACTGGGTGTAGCTTCTTGATATCTAGCAAAATTCTCGACAGGATCACATCAGGGTTGCCGAACTGCAGCTCGAGGGTTGACATTACCAGCTCTGGCGTAGTAGCACTGATGAACAGAGCTGAGACGGCTTCACGTGCTGGTCCCCGAAGACACTTTCGTAAACGCCATAGGTTTTCTTTCGGGGTGAAATTACACGCTTGTGTCGATTCCTCATAAGACTGTTTGAAGTGAAGAAATTCCATAGGGTCCCCGGAGAACGTTGGTAAGTCCCGGGATGTACATAAGCGACTCAACAAATTTGAATTGAGTCCGTTATTGGCGGAGGCGGTTGTTAGGTCTTTTAGAGCACTGGCCAGGAGGCGAACTGTTCCATCATCGTTACCGGCGTTATTTGACGTCGGCGGACACGGCGCGCCCGAAGTGTGACCATGATCGGGGGCGGGCTGTGTATCCAGTTCCTGGTGGCTGCGCTCTAACCACTTTTCAACTTCACTATGAGTATTTTTCTCCGATTGTATGCTGCATTCATCATCAATTTCAGCTAGTTCCACGGCGAGTTTTTTCTCAATTATTTCCATTTGGATTTTTGCTCTGGCTTCAGCTGCCTCTAATTCCAGTTTAGCTTTACGTGCTATTACAGATGATGACGTTGATTTCTTAGGTGTCATCTTCACAGATCGATGATGAGACGCCGTTGGTAACAAAGGAACCGTTTTAACGGGCGGTTCAGATTTTACCACACTACCCGCTTCCATATTAATCGTACGATTAAATTGTAGTTTCTCATCATTTTTCTGTCCCATTTGTTCTGTATTTGGCCCAATTTGTTGAAATTGAGACTTTCCCTTCTGTTCTTCCATTTCTTGTTGTTCGCGTTCCTTTCGGAGGAAACTTCTTGTGTTAACCATGGTTCGCGGCGGAGTATAGTACATTTAGATCGCGGTTCGAAGGAGACTGTTGCTGATGGTTTGTTCTGAAGAAAAGAACGCGTTTAGCGGGAAGATATATTTATAAATAAGCAAAAATACTGGTAAAATTACAGTGGAAAATAATTATTAAGAAATCGCGGTGGGGCTCGGTGCGCCGGGTAAGAGCCGATCGTGCACTGTCAAGAACTGACCACTTACAATATTTGTACCCCGCTACCCCGCAGCTAGCCCCCCTTATCTGTAAGACTATATAGTAATAATTATGTGTCGCCTACATATGCTTTGGTTAATTAATACACTTTGGATCTTAGAATCTATGATTACTATTATATATTCATTGTTGGTTATAGAAATAATGATTTTTGGTATAATAAGTAGGTACTTACACGGAGGTCTTCACATTTCTAAATTCAGCAGAGCAGAAATTATCGTTTGTCGAGAAGAAATTGGCCACCGTAAAACAATCAATTCTCGGCAAATTGGAATTATTTGCCTTTATGAAGCCACTTTCCATCATGGGAGAATATTCAGGAGTCTAAATAAATTTCGAAAAATAGGCGCGGAATTCACAGCTCAGATAAATAATCACAGATATCACTCTAAAATACTGAGCAGTTAAGCGCAATACTCATTGGAGTTTTGGCGGGAATGCGAAAATGTGCTGTTGTTGATTTTGTGTTATTTACTAAAACCTTTGTTTTATAGAGTGTTAATGTGTAATAATAGTGGATTATTAACCATTAAGTGTTCGTAAACTTGCATGAGTGAAAGGCAAATAGTACAAAGACGAAAAACGTGTATTTTCGTATTCTATCCAAAACTCCATAGAAGCTTCAGTAAACTATCCACCAATTTACTGAAGCGTCACTTCGACTCGACCGCGCCTAGACTAAACTTTAACGTGACTTTGACGACTTTCATGCACCAAAACTAGAGATTTATTCACCCTATATTACAAATCTGTGGATTTATTATATATTATTATTTATATAACTTGACACTAGTTAAATGCGCAAATCACGTGGATCCATCCACGATTGAAACAGTGACGTCACGGGCGTTTTATGTCACGTGACTTCGGAGTGATGTGATTACATTTTGATTATTTAATTTTAATTATTAGATTATTATTTTTATTAGATTCCTTAAAAATAAACAAAAATATTGTGTTTAATAGGATTTCTGTCACAAAAACTACCGTTTCGCGGTAAAATTATATTTTTATTTGAATACAGTCAACAACCCAATTGTTGCGCAATTAAGCACTCAAGAGCTTGGAATGCCATTAAGAACAATACTATTTTTTGTTTATTGTTTCACTACCTTGTATGGTAATTATGTATTGTGTGCTATTAAAAATAATTCTGGATGTATTTAGAAGCGTAGTATTTTCTTAGGTTTCCATGACGTTTCGGACTCTTTTACAGTGTTTTAGCCTCTTTGTCAGTCTACCTCGTGACCAGCCGTGCTAGCATGCGCATCGTGCATGACAAAATTTTGTCAATGCTTATATCGTGCATTTGTCTCGTATTCGCAGGAAAAAGAGCGAGACAAAACAGTAGACAAAATTTTGTCGTGGTGCGCATGTTAGTATGGCAGGAGGGCTAAGGTGCGCGCCTTTTGTCTTGTCAAGATAGAGATATATAAAATATATATCCCTTGATGTCTACCGGTGCTAACATGCAGCGCAAAGAACTCTTCTCGTTATGTCAAATTAAGAGATATTCGGCGCAAGTACGGATCTTTTTGATCGATAATGTTCGATAAAATTGACAGTTCAAATCGATAAAGTGGGGTTTATAGACTTTTTATATAATTTATCGAACATCGATACAATCGACAAAAGTTATCGAATAGCTAGGTTGAATCCAAATAGAATATAGAGCTAATACAATACTTTACGATCAGATTTCGGTACTCGGAACATTCGATAAATTTATCGGGTTTTTCGATTCGACAAATTTTTCGAACCGACTTCCGTGCTTGCGCCGATTATACCTGTTTTATTTTGAATATGGAACACTTCTGTGCGAAAAGGTACTCGTAAATACTATTGAAAGATCGGCCTAACATATGAATATGGTATTATGAGGTTTTATTAAGGAACAGGAAATATTATATTTAAATTGTTAGTAATTATACACATCCAAGCTTTGCTAAACGGACAAATATACATTCTACTAGGTCGAAAATATTGACAAATGACGTGAGTTATAGCCGGTTTTTAATAATTTATAAATTATACATTTGTTCATTTAACAATAGATCTGCAAAAGACATCATTTGTTTCTTATTCAAGTTGAAATTTATAAGTCTATTAATTATTTGCATAAACATGGGTTAATAAGTCATAAGTTATCATCTGATCGCCATTCACCCTTAGGTGTGTAAATAATAGATATGAAGTCATTATTAATAGTTATTAATTAAATTATGCGTCAACATAATTTATAATTATCACACTATTAATTAACAACAATTATAATGTAAAAATTGAACTGAATGTCGGTATTGCGATACTTGTCTGTCCAAGCGCTTCACACAGATTCAAACAAAACTTTTATCTACGAAGGATGACCTGCTAAACTTTTCCTTTCCGCGATCGTATTGAATGTCGGTTTATTTTTCAATTTTTTTATTTTATTGACATATTAAACAGAATACGCAATTAATTGTGAAACGTAACCCAATACATTTATTTTTAACCCCCGCGGCACAAAAGGAACAACTAAATCAAAATCGGTCCATCCGTTTAGAACCCCTAAACGAATGGACCGATTTTGATTGTAGTGACTCACTCAGTACTCAGTCACTCAGTACTCACTCACTCAGTACTCACTCAGTGACGGTGAGCGCGGCGGGGTCCCCGGGCGCGGGCGCCAGCCGCACGGCGGCGGGCGGCACCGACACCACGCGGATGGAGTGTCCGCCGGGGGGCCGCGCGCTGCAGCAGCCGCCACTGGTGACAACCTCAGTAACTTAACTCTTTGAAACACCACAAACAAAATCAATAACTAAGAGGCGCAGTGGGTGCTCTTATCGTCTCTTAACAACAATTGGGATGTTGCATGAAAAACATCATCATTAACAACAAATTCAACAAATACATCATTTCTGTCGCTATTCAGTTTCCAGAAGACCACATTAACACAGTAAAAAAAAAATCACAAAATATATATTCACTAAGATACTGCATCTAAAAGTTTCCCAAATTCAACAATTGTTTTTTATCATCCATTAGTAATTTGAATGATACCATCAAATTCTTTACATTTTAATAAATAAAAAAATACGGCCAAATTAACAAAATGCATGTTTTTAGTACAGCTTGATGGCTATGAACAGTGGTGTTTAATTTCACGTTGGAGAAGAATGGGTGGAAGATGTTCAAAAATACTTTCCATTTCACTACATGTGTCTAAATGTCTCAATCAATCGATCAATTATTTATTTCCCAGAACACAATCATTATTAAATTAAATGTCAAATCCACATCCCTTCTTTACTTTTGCGTTTAAACACTCACCAGTACAGTTTGGAGCGTTCGAACAGCGCGTAGGGCTCCCCGTCCTCGACGGGCGCTCCGCAGGCCGCGCACGAGAAGCACTCCGGGTGGAAGCGGTGCGCGCCCGCGGACATCACCGGGCCCGTTATCACCTGCGGGGGGGGGGGGGGAGGGTTACACGGCCTTACTACATAACACCCCTGCGCTAGGAATGTCTGTACTATCTTTTAGGGGTCTAGCCGCTCTAGAAAAAATCCACACGCTTCTTTTTCCACTCTCGCTAACAATACAATGTATGCACATTATCTTGTGATATATCATGTGATTCTTTTTAAATTTTTGGTGGTAATTGGTCGTATAGGCTTTTTATTACTCTATGGTATTGGTGTTGCCCCGAGCTATACAGACAGCATACCAACCATATAGTGATGTGGTACTAACCCATCCTATACAGAGCTGTCAACCAAACGAGAATATAAAAAACCATATGCGACGTAAATCCATACTAATCCTACTTCCTACTAATATTATTAATGCCAAAGTGTGTTTGTTGGTTTGTCCTTCTTTCAGTAACCGAGCAACGGATCGACGTGAGTTTTGGTATAGATATAGTTTATGGACCGGAGAGTAATATATGCTACTTTTTATCCCGTTAAAATGCACGGTTCCTGTGGGAACGCGGGTGAAAACCGCGGGCAGAAGCTAGTAATATTATAAATCCGCAGTGTATTTGTTGGATTGTTATCTCACGCAGTAACGGAGCAATTGATCAACGTAATTTTTTGCATACAGATAGTTTATGATACGGAGAGTAACATAGGCTAATTTCTTCACGAACAAATGGTTCCTCCGTGAATATTCACGTGGGTGAAACCACGGGCAGCGGCTAGTCAGTGCATGAGTTGTAAGTGTGAATTGTGAGTTACCTGAGCACATTGCTGGCAGCTCTCCCCGTAGCGCGCCCAGTAGTCGTCTTGGCAGAACAGCAGCCCGCCCTTCTCGAAGTACCACGTCGAGAGCAGCGCGTCGCACACTGAGCACCTATCGAACAACCGACCAATATGACTCAACATTTCATCACCAGGCTATTTTGAATGGTTTCCAATTCCACCAAATTTGAAGAAAAACTTCTTGATACCTCAACATGTTTCTGAGAAAAAGGGTCATCACAGACAGAAAGACAGGCCAGTTCTTATGTTGAAAAGTTATACCAGTTAACTGTTTAAGTATTTAATATAATATTAAACTGACTTAATTAGCACTTGCAAAGCTTCATAACAATTATACCTACTGCCTAAAGAGGAAAATCTGTATAATTGCTCCATAATATTAATACTGTATCCAATGGTGTGACATCTATTGTTATCTCTTGCATACACCGGTTAATTAGAAGTGAATAAAAGCCATAAATGAAATCATTAAAACATTCATAAAAATAGCTTAGTATACAACTGTAAAAATACACGGTTCCTGAAGGACCTGCGCATAGTATGTAGATAAAGTTGTGGTTAATGGTAAATTAGTGACAGATATAATTTTTATCGAGAGATTTTCGACCTGATGGTACACAATCACTAGAAAATACCTTACTATTGTGCTGACAGCTGTGGTTGCATTGCATTGGTTAAACTATTGGTTGAATTATTAACCATTACATCCAATGTCACTATCATTCAGCTAGCATTGCTTCATTACATTTAACTGCTATAAAGCCAAGTAATTACAGCTGTCAATTGTCTGCTAAACAATTCTTTGATTTCATGAAATTCATCACTCTAAGGAATGATTTACCTAAAGCAGTCTTTATGCCAGTCTTGTTGGAGTGCAGTAACATAGTCATCATTGCCGATGTCATTCAGGCACCCGGCACACTTGATGGAATCTGAAAAATATCCCCTTGAATCGTGATTTTTTTAAACTATTGGATAGGCGGGTCATCAGACAAGTCTTTGTTTAAAATGAATAGACATTTATTCATAATTAGCAATAGTTAGAACTATATTGGGCAAGTACATTTGATTAGCCTTTTATTTATCTTCTATTTAACTCATCATATTTGTAATAACTCAAACTAAGTTAAACATGAGTTGGTGACACAAGGACAGGTTACTTAGTAGGTATTTACAAATTATGACTAACAAACCTATAACATGCCTACTTTATACTCTCAAATATAATAGGTTTTGTTTCTTGCTTAAAAAATAAGTAGAATTTGATCTAATTAAAATTTTCATATAGTAAGAAAGATTAGGGTATCTAGCCTACCTAACAACTTAAAATAAAACTTAGGTATATAAATATTCAATGTTATTTCCATGTATAAAATAAAACTTAGGTATATAAATATTCAATGTTATTTCCATGTATAATACAAAACAATAAATAGTAAAGATCCTTTAACTTAGATTCATATTAGACGCGGAAGTAATTTTTTGAATAGGTAAAAATATGTAAATAGTTCTTAGATGTTAGATAGGTATAAGGTGCACATTTTTAATGTTGATATTATGTAATAAAATATCAATTGTTATATTTTATAAAACAATAGGCGAGGCTCGGACAAACAAAAGATATATAACGCAAAGAAACATGTATCGCCCACACAAAATTTCAATGACAAATAAGCTAAGCACTCAAAACATGACTAAAACTTATATGAAATTACATTATTTAGCATTATTACGGCTGTAACCACTTACCTTTACTATTTGATCCCTCCATTTCATTTCAAAATGATTGTTTCATTAATTATATTGAAAAAATATTAAAAATACATGTCCACTAAACTGCGACTTCTTACAAACTAGTGAAGTAACGGCGTTGGCGATTTTAAATGTAAATACAATATCGATAACTTTACAACAATAATTCATTGTTAATTATTTATTCGATAAAATAGTCGGTAGGTATATTTAGGGTATGGGTAAAATAATAATGCCAAACTTTCTTGATTCCAATGCACTTCAGTGCAGAAAGAATCCCGATTTCCATCCAAATCCCGAGCGTATCAAAATACTAAAGTATAAAGCCCATTCGAAATAAGTATAATTACAAATAATTAAAATAAGATAATTATATATCAGGTACCAAAGAACCAGGGTATCAGGTGAATAAGGGTGCTCAGTCATTTCACTGACTCTACTCATTAAACTGGAAAACAGTACTTCATTTCAAATAAAATCTTTTTACCATCAAAATTAAAATTACTTTTATTTCCTAGGGAGGCAAAGAAGAATCTAACTCTTCTGCGAGTGTCCGTCTCGGTTAGTACCACCGTTTTGCTCGTGAAGTCTGCCACCAAGCAGTAATCTGCAAACAATACTGTGTTTGATGAACCAAGTAGTCAGTGAAATTACTGGAATTATGAGACTTACCTTATATCTCAAAGTAAAGAGCGCACTGCAATGCCGCGCAGGCCTTTGTGTTTCAGAGTTCTGTGTGGCACTGTGATTGTTATGGACCGGCGGCGTTATGTTTACTATCAGGCAAACGATCAGCTCGTCTAGTTACCAAATAGTATAAAAAGATACATTATGTACTCTAAATTTATTTAATTATTATTTTATTATTTAATAGGTACCTAATACGATAAGCTCCAATACTACGACGGAATATTTTACTCTTTCTCTGCAGACCTTAGCTCTTGAAGAATTCACGCCCAGACGACCAACGGCGCTAGTACGGATCTTTTCTGTCGATAAAATTGACAGTTCAAATCGATAAAACCCACTTTATCTTTACTTTTTTTTTACTTGCGCCGCAGTTAAGGTAAGCTTCAAGGGTTGAAATAATTTATATGAATAACCACTAGTGTGCTACGGCTTACTTATTATATCGATACTTTAATGTGCATCACTATTCATGTAACATTACGTCATGCTTTGACAGGTTATTTGAGTGTTGCCGTGTTAAGAAAATATTAAAGTATAATATGTAATGAAAAAACATTATCATTTGCATTTAATTTTATTTGTGATTGTACCTATGTTCTGTTTCTGTTTTGTATTTAAAATATACCTAGGTATTTTTATAGGTACATAGGTAGTTCTTATCAATTTAAACTAGAATTTATCAACGCATTTGACCTTGATTCTCCTCTTCACGTTGTTGTTAATTTTAACCTTGACTTTGACTTTCACTATCAGCTTCTTGAGGAGCTCGGCAATTTCTGGGTCCTCTTCCGATTCTGAACTGTCGGAATCTTCTTCGCTTTCTTCAGGTTCAGGTTCAGGAGTTGGCGTCGCAGGAGGTCTGGTGGTAAGTTGAGTAGTGGGAGGTTGCGGAGCCTCAGTAGTTGTAGGTCGAGGAGCCACAGAAGTTGTTGTCAGTGCAGGAACCTCAGTAGTCGGAATTGCGGTAGCTTCAGTCGGGACATCGTCTTCCTCGTTAAGGTTCTCGAAATCGAGGCCAGAAACTTCGTTCAGCCAGCCAAGGAATGGTCCGGGACGAATAAAACCTGAAATTATATATTTTTAATAATTTTTAATTTAACATATTAGTATTTTTTCAAAACCAGGTGGATTGAAAAATGGTAGGAATCTTACCAGCAGGAAGACCGGAATGGCAGCCCCAGTCTCCGCCGGCGACAAAGGAGGCGATACCGACGAGCACCGGTGTCCCATCACTGTTTTCATGCACCAGAGGCCCACCACTATCACCCTGCAAACAATATAAATTGTAGGTAACAACTAATAGTGTACCTATCTAACAATGACGTCTTATCTGAAATAATTTATTGGGCTATTAGTTTCCCCTTTTAGATTCGCGACAACTCAACTGCATAAACAGAGATATAATCCCGACAATATTTCTCTCTCGGGATGCGATTCAGAGATATAAACGATCAGAAATAGTCACCTAAGCGGGACGTCAGTGCAGGCCTAACGCCCCAATTTTGGATAAGAATAAGTACATTCACTTCCTGCACGGAATCATTCCGAGTGAATTAAAATCACCCTGCAGATCTGGCTGACGACATCTATTGAAACTTAGCTACAAACACAGCTGTATATTCATAGGCCTTTGCAGGCCTAAATAATAATAAGCAATGAGTCCGAGCTCACCTGGCAAGTGGACTGCGAGGTGACGTTGTACCACCGCGCGCAGATGGCGTTGTTATTGATGAGAGCAGTGCCGAAGGTCTGGGCGCAGGCCACGTTGGAAATGGCGCGCAGGTACACCCAGTTCAGATCCTCGGGCTGTCCACCTACATAACAGATGATTATAGCGGGAGCCTTTTAAACCGTTATAAAAAATAAGCCATCAATACAGAGAAGTGGGCTCAAGTGGGATAAGTATGTACAAGAGAGATTGGAAATACGATAGTTAGTGGTAGGACTAACTCTTCTGCGAGTGTCTGTATGGGTTGGTATCACCACTTTGCTCGTGAAGTCAGTCGCCAAGCAGTAATGTGCGAGAATTACTGTGTTCCGGTTTGATGAGCAGAGTAGCCGTTGAAATTACTGGTCTCAGGGTTACGAGCGCACAAAATAATAAATAAAATGCCGTTCTTTTCACTAAAATGGTATAAATAGTGGTTGGTAGACCGTACCTACCTACTTAATATGAAGAAATAACCAAGTTGCGGACAAAATATCAGTAATTATCACTTGATCAAATTATCTGCATATTAATGGAACATACTTATTATGATTCTAGAATCTTGAATAGCTCAGAAATAACTAAGTTGCGGAAGTGGTATCAGTTATCACATGATCAAATTATCTGAAACATGCTCTACTTCAACCCTTTCCAATCAACCTATAGATATAAACGCTTTACTGTACACAAAGAAAGATACAAAACAAGAGTGCAAACTTGAAGTCCATAGCTACGTACCATTAGTCCAGGTCCTGCCCCAGCCGCTGGCGATGACAACCTCGTTGTCATAGTTCGAGAACGCCTCGGTCGTGGACTGAATGCGGATGGGTTGCAGGAAATCTGAAAAATAAGTAAAACAGTCATAAAATTCCGCCTGAGAACTGAGAACTTGAGAAGCAAAGCTGCTCCAACTCTGGATTGCTGCCAATATGAGACACGGCATCGACGACTCCGAAAAACTTCGCATGCGTGTAATCAGAATAATCATTAATCTACTTATAGCACTCAAATCAGACCAGCGGCAGCGGTCCTTATTATCGGTAACAAACAAACAAGCAAAAAATTTACAAACTGTACTGCCTTATAAAATTATTTTAGATAATGTAGATAATACTCACTGCTGTAGACGACAGGTCGTTGCAGTTTCAAGATGGTGATATCGTTCGGTTGCACGACCGACGGGAGGTTGTCATTGTAGGAGGGGTGGTTGTACCACTCCGTCGTCTCGAAGATGTACTCGGGTTTGGTGAGGCTGGTGACACCAGCGCGGACTACCGCGGTAATACGGCTAGGGGAAAGAAGTAATCATTTAACACTGCATACTTATAAATTGGGTGATGTGATTCTTCAGGTTAAAACTAAGATACAGGATAGTCCTAATCCTATACCACTTTTACCACTCAGAACTTTGAAACACAAAGGCTGGCGCGGCACTGCAGTGCGTTTGATAACTTGAGATATCATAGGTATTAAATCTCATACGCAATGAGACTGGTCACGGACTATTTTGCTGCAGTAGGTGCTACCTACCACACTACTGCTTAGCGGCAGATTACACGAGCAAACCTGTGGTACCCACCCAGATGGTGGCTAGTAGAAAGGTTAGTAAGAGTTACTCCTACACACTTACAGGGCGGTGCAGTGAGCAGCAGAGATGACCCATTCACGATGCACCACGGAGCCGCCGCAGCCGCTGACACTCCCTGTCCCGTTGACGAGCCGCAGCGACACCTGGTGCGGCAGCTGCCCGGGGCGCGCCACCCAGCCAGACAAGATACGATTGCTGACCGCCGACGGCGCTAGAAAAGTAGGTCAGAACATGCTACATTAGCTCTATTTATTACCATAATGTTTAATGTTTTGAGTAGTCCTGATGTCCCCACCCGCTGGTTAAGGATTATCCACTCTTTACGCGCACACCCTGTATACTCAAGTTCCTCGCCAAGAGTGGGAAGTGAGTGCTCAACAAGTCATAAAATTTGGCCGAGTTTGGCGTGAGATTAGAAAAAAACGTATATGTATACAATATTAAACAGTAGCTTTATTTCACACTTTTATGTACAGTAAGGTCGTTGGGCTGTTCAGTGATAGTCTGTATAAGTGACATGTTAGAAAAAAAGGCCTGATGCACGACAAGACGTCAAAGGTGCGACGGAAATGTATAACGTCTTGTCGTTTTATAACAGGTGTGTACCTATCTATAAATGTAGGTAACTTGAGCTGTAACATACCTTCAGCAAGTGCATTTTCAATGAAGACTGGCGTGGCCAACTCTGCTGGCACCTGCAATTTATATAGAAGATAAGTTTAAACGGCGCGGCGCGCGGCGTGACGTCATTACGTCATTATAAATTATAACACGACAGAAAAGAGCCAGATTCCAAAACCTCCTCAGCCTCCTTGTCATAAAGATATTTACAAAAGAAATGTGTACAATATGTGTCATAACATAAAGTATATAATAAATTACCGGAGGACATCAAAAGATTAAATGGCAATCAATTTAACACAAAACTGTATAAGTGGCTATTATAAAACTGTTTCTATAGCATAGCTGAATATTTAAAATTTAAGTGACATAACATTAATATGACTATTTTAATATTTGCACGCCTGCTTGCAGGCTGAATACTGTGACTTTATTTTTGGAACATCTGAAATATGTAATATTTTGTATTCTTGCAAATTAATGTATGATTTGATTTGATGATTACCTACGCTGCTTGCTTTGCTTTAGGGCGTTATCACCAGGGCCAAACGCGCCGCGCCCAATAGGTACACGCTATACTACTCTTATTTAATTTTCATCACATAGGTACAAAATCTTTAGTGCTTGCTAGTCAGTGATTAGGAAGTAATTCCTCAAAGTTGCCAGTGTACTAATTATAATTGAGCTCAGGTATTGATTTACCAAGGAACAGTTCGAAATTCTAACTAGCGTATAAGACGCTCAAGCAAACGTATGTTTGCTTGAGCGTCTAAGGTGCCCCTAAAATAAATAAGTGATAGGCAACTGCACTGTTACACACGTCATATCGTAATTAGAGATACACAAACGTTGAGTATCAAAACGAGCATGGTCGATTGTTCAAATGGCGATTACTTATCATAATTTTTGAAGAAAATGCCTTTGCATACATTTCCACCTCGTAAGGACACTATAACGTATGACAGGTGCGCTAGATGCCCCCGCATACGGCGCCCCAGGTCCTTCTTGTGGCTCTCCAGTCTCCACCCACCAGGGGGTGGCCCGGTGGATACCACGCCCCCGAGATAGGAGATCCCCTTTCTCTCCCGCTCCTCGGCCTCCGTTTGCAAAACTTATACAATTTGTAAGATTGGTGCTTATATAGTATTTGATCTTTGGCGAAAATACAGATTCGCAAAAAGTGACAACCGCTACCCAGACGCTCTCGTCGTCGACCAACTACTATTCCACCTTCCTTGACTGAAACCATCACAGCTTAGCTTTTCTTTCAGCTATAGCAACATTTCAGAAACAAATAAATTGAAATAAAGATGACAGGGAGGGACTCATTAGAAAATAGTTAAAATCAATAATGATCTAAAATTCTAATATAAAAAAAGTAATACATTAAAATCTTGAACCCTTCAAAAATTATCATTATTTAGGATCTACAAATAAATAGTGTTTCTATTATCCACAAATAATTTTGCCATTGAAGGAGTTAGGCCCGCAGTTCTAATTTCTAAAATACGCCTTGCAGAAATTAGTCCATCGATCCGTTAGATCCACCAAAGACACTTTCAAAAGTTAACATCCTTGGTGATGTTTTAAAAGGCTTTAAATAAATACGTAAATAAAAAAAATGTTGTCCCTTACCTGGCCAAAAGCCAGAGCCGCTAATATTAGGCCCGCTGTCCAAAACATATTTTCCACCACTGAGAGTGGCGAAATGATCACCTCTAAGTATACTATCAATTATCTAAAATGGGCGGTGCGGTGGCAAACACAAATGCAATCACCGACCGTAATCAATGATTACCTCTAATTAGATGACAGCTGTTATCGACTGTGATTTATAATTCGACTATTGACATCCCCCGACTCCAGCAGTTATCCTCATAATCATACAACTTGAAATGTTTCTCAAACCATCCAGTAGGTACCTACTAAAAAAAAGATGTTTTATGTCTTTTTTGCGTGTTAGGTAATTAGTTACCTACTTATATTTCACCCCAGCCGTGCTAGCATGCGCATAGTTACAAAATTTTGCTCATGCTTATATCGTGCATTTGTCTCGTATTCGCAGGAGAAAGAGCGAGACAAAACAGTGGACAAAATTTTGTCGTGGTGCGCATGTTAGTCTGGCAGCGATAAAAAACAAAACTGACAAAGCAAAAATATTCATAAACACTAGCTACATCGTCTTCTTCCTGCCGGAGGCTATGAAATACATAAATAATATAAAAAAGTGACCACTGAGTGCAGACATAATATCTGCTACATGTGGAGAAATGCCCAAACAAACTTCCCATCAAAATGTATTAGTTTTGATGGGAAGTTTGTTTGCACAGGTGGGTAAATGTTAATATTCTAGGAATACTTGTATACCTATATATTGTGGGAATACCACCACCCAATTTTTGATAATTGAAATACTGATTCTTAACAACTTTTATCAATCGAACATAATTAACTGATCTAATCTGATTTTGGGGTTACCCCCAAATAAAAGACATTTAAGTACCTATATCTTTGTGAATATTTTTCAGGACTCACGTGTGAGCATTTTTTGCTACCACGCATGTGACGCATTTTACCTTTGACTGCACTTTTACGGTCTTACCACAAAAACATTAAACACACCCTAAACCTGCGTTAAACTGCTAAACATGTTAGTTGCGTGTTTAAATATGAGCAACCACAAATCTTCATTTAAGTAGTGTCTAACCTTAGTCTAACACCATTCTGTTGTGACATTCCTAATCATTTTAGACGTTTATCTTTAGACCACCACTAAACAGTAGTTTAAGGTAACACGATTAAACTTTTATATTACTTATCTATTCTTACTAATCGATCGTACAAGCTGCCCCGCTAAATCTATACAAATAAATAAAATTGAAGTGTCTGTTTGTAATATCAAAATAACAGCTTTTTTTTAAGGGGCAGAATTCGGCGCGCCGCTATCTCGCTCGCGCATCTCAACATTTTTGAAGATAAACAATCACTTACTATAATTATGAAAAATCGCATTCGGTGAAATTGCTGACAATAACATGACAAAGGTTATACAAAATTTTCATTTTGATCCATTCAAGTTTTCAAACCTAAAAATGGGATTTTATGTTTTGCCCATTTTCATGTATGAAATCTTGATCGGATCAAAATGATACTTTTGCTGTACCTTTGCAATGTCATTGTCAGCAATTTCACCGAATGCGATTTTTCATAATTATATTAAGTGATTATTTATCTTCAAAAATGTTAAGATGCGCGAGCGAGATAGCGGCGCGCCGGGTTCTGCACCTTAACGGGCTAAAAGCCTTTATACGTAAACTAGCTGCTGCCCCTCGGTTTCACCCGCATGGAGATTTTGGATTACATGGTTTTTGTTTTTTTTTCGCGGAACCCTAATAATTTTTCTAAAATTAAAATAGCCTATGTTACTCCTTGTAACATCAGCTATCTGCCAGTGAAAATCCCGTCAAAATCGGTCCAGCCGTTTCGGAGATTACCCGGAACAAACAGACAGACAGACAAAGGTGTTATTTTGATATTACAAACAGACACTTCAATTTTATATATCTGTATGGATAAACACTACATCTAACCTAGCTAAAGCTACAAAAACAGTTGGATAATCTACAAGCCCAAGTAGGCCTATAGATAATCCAAATGTTCTAGCCCACTACCAGTTGGAAGCGTAACCCAGCATGCTGGCGGCATTGCCTCGTTGAACCGCAATGCTGATCTGTTGAGCCAAATAGGTACCAGCATTTTGGTTACGCGTCGCATCAATCAAACAGCTTTTTACTTAAAGCATATGAAAGTATAACGGAATAATAGAAACACGATATAAACTAATGATAGGTAGGTACTGATTAAAATTCCGTTTGTTGTTCCGTACTATATCCATTATCCCTACGCCAATTTGTTATTTACATCTACAATAATTTATTACTAGAGAGGAAATCCTGTTACTCCTTTTAGTGCCTTCTGCTTTCGTAGTGTTGGTTGACGACGTTGGTGATAATGCGGTCACAAGATTGGACCGGAAAAACATAAATATATACTTAACCTACCTACAGTACTAAAAGTAAAAGTTTGTAAAAACACAAAATTTGCTGTAGCCGATCATTTATCAATCAGCGAATTTTATCAAATCACTGCACATATTATATCAAATAATATCAGTTAAAGTCGCGTGACGCGTCGGAATTGATAACAACTTGTACAATACCTACGTACCTACTGCTTACTATTTCAATTATTAATTGTTTTAAATATGATAAGTATGTGTTTTACCACTAAGCTACTCTTATTAGCACAGTTTATTGTAAAACTGTGCTATTAGGTAAGGACGGTCGTTCCACTCTGACCAACTAAACTGAACAACTGAAACAAATCAACTAATTTTATATCTGAATGATAGTACTACTATATTTATATTTTATTATTAATTATTTGTTTGTCAGAATTTTGGGTACAATGGGGGGATTTTGGCAGGCATCTTGGTGATTACAGGAGATGATATTAACCGAGGAGAATGCTGCTGCTCATTCTCTGGATATACCCGTGGATAGTTCCGTGAATAAAGTCCAGATAACTTTCAATTGAAATTGGCAAAATACGACTACAAAAATCTTCTCTAACAGAGAAAAAACTATTGAAAGACAAGGTTGTCCAAGTTTAAAAACAGCCGAATTAGCTACCTTTGACCATAGTAAAATTGAATGCAAAACATTACTGCGGATACAAACCATTTTATAATATTATAAAACACGACTGCCCTAGCCAGTGTCACAATACATACATATATACATAAATGAACTCTAAACACATATACATTCCTTTTTTGTGCAGTCGTGTAAATAATTTTAAAAATAGGTATCTAGACAGATAAATTGAATTAAATTCAAACGAATTGAAATGAATTAAGGTTTGGTTTGTTGACTTCATTTACGTATAGTATAGTTTTCGGTTTAATTTTACATTGTTTTTATTTAAGCATTCCTATGTATATTTGACAAACATTGTTAGTAAATTGAAATGTTTACATCGTATTCTAGAATTTATCAACTGACATCAGCTTGAGCTTCCTCTTTACATCGTTGTTAATTTTGACCTTGACTTTGACTTTCACTATCAGCTTCTTGAGGAGCTCGGCAATTTCTGGGTCCTCTTCCGATTCTGAACTGTCGGAATCTTCTTCGCTTTCTTCAGGTTCAGGTTCAGGAGTTGACGTCGCAGGAGGTCTGGTGGTAAGTTGAGTAGTGGGAGGTTGCGGAGCCTCAGTAGTGGAAGGTTGCGGAGCCTCAGTAGTTGTAGGTCGAGGAGCCACAGAAGTTGTTGTCAGTGCAGGAACCTCAGTAGTCGGAATTGCGGTAGCTTCAGTCGGGACATCGTCTTCCTCGTTAAGGTTCTCGAAATCGAGGCCAGAAACTTCGTTCAGCCAGCCAAGGAATGGTCCGGGACGAATAAAACCTGAAATTATATATCATATTAGTATTTTTTAAAACCAGATGGATAGAAAAATGGTTGGAGTCTTACCAGCAGGAAGACCGGAATGGCAGCCCCAGTCTCCGCCGGCGACGAAGGAGGCGATACCGACGAGCACCGGTGTCCCATCACTGTTTTCATGCACCAGAGGCCCACCACTATCACCCTGTAAACAAAATAAATTGTAGGTAACAACTAATAGTATACCTATCTAACAATGGCGTCTTATCTGGAATAATTTATTGGGCTATTAATTTCCCCTTTTAGATTCCACAACTCCGCTGCATAAACAGGGATATAATCCCGACAATGTATCTCTGTCGGGATTCGATTCCGATATAATAAACGATCAGAAACAGTCGCTCCCTACACGGCATCATTCCGAGTGAATTAAAATCACGCTGCAGATCTGGCTAACGACGTCTATTGAAACTTAGTTACAAACACAGCTGTACATTCATAGGCATTTGCAGGCCTAAATAATAATAAGCAATGAGTCCGAGCTCACCTGGCAAGTGGACTGCGAGGTGACGTTGTACCACCGCGCGCAGATGGCGTTGTTATTGATGAGAGCAGTGCCGAAGGTCTGGGCGCAGGCCAGGTTGGAAATGGCGCGCAGGTACACCCAGTTCAGATCCTCGGGCTGAGCACCTACATAACAGATGATTATAGCTGGAGCCTTTTAAACCGTTATAAAAAATAAGCCACCAATACAGAGAAGTGGGATATATACAAGAGAGATTGGAAATACGATAGTTAGTGGTACGGTATGGGTTGGTACCACCGCTTTGTTCGTGAAGTCGCCGCCAAGCAGTAATGTGCGAGCATTACCTACTGTGTTCCGGTTTGATGAGCAGAGTAGCCGGTGAAATTACTGGTCTCAGGGTAAAGTGCGCACAAAATCACAAAATGATAAATAAAATGCCGTGCAATTCACTAAAATGGTATGATATATGGTAGGTGGTAGGTACCTACTAAATATGAAGGAATAACCAAGTTGAGGACAAAGTATCAGTAATTATCACTTGATCAAATTGTCTGCAAATATATTGCTTAATGGTAATGGAACATACATATTATGATTCTAGAATCATGGATAACTCAGAAATAACTAAGTTGCGGAAGTGGTATCAGTTATCACATGATCAAATAATCTGCAAACATGCTCTACTAACTACTTCAACCCTTTCCAATCAACCTATAGATATAAACGCTTTACTCTACAGTAAAAGTGCAAACTTGAAGTCCGTAGCTACATACCATTAGTCCAGGTCCTGCCCCAGCCGCTGGCGATAACAACTTCGTTGTCATAGTTCGAGAACGCCTCGGTCGTGGACTGAATGCGGATAGGTTGCAGGAAGTCTGAGAAATAAGAAAATAGTCCTAGAATTGTGCCTGAGAACTAAGAACTTGAGAAGCAAAGCTCGACTTCATAACACGTTGATGTGAAATCGTTGTTACCAGATGGTTTGTGGCGTATTGCCTCTGTTTTGTGGTACCTATTATAAATGTGACCAATAAGGGAAAGCCACAAAATAGCGAATGATGAACGGCACACTACCCCTTTGCTGCAAGTGCAGCAACTATTTGTACTTTTTGTAGTAAACTACAACAATACTAATTATTGTTGTAGGTAATTATAACTGCAGTATTGAAGTAGTAGGAAACTAACTAAAATAAAATATGTTTAATAATCAATAAACTGTGGTAGGTATATTATATGTATAAGTTAAAGCTAATGTAGCTTGGCTACATACATGAGCCACTCGCAACCACCTTAGTGATGTAGGAACCTTGCCTACAACATATTTCTATCAATTTTTTTGTTTATATAATTTCCAAAATCAAGTTAATTTCAAATTCATTTTTTTTATTAGGTATTCATTTTCTTTTTGCTTCAATTCAATTTATAAAGTAATTATTAACCGTAAAGCTTAAGTACATTTCAAGTAGTAGTTTTTTGTAATTCTGTTTAAATAAATATTAATTTTTACTCGCTAGCTTAAATCGTACTTGCGCGGACCGGCGTACGCGCCGCCCGCTTTTTGTTAACGTTGCTTTAAAATCGCTATCGCTCGGTCAGGCGGCCAGTGAGACTCTTGATCCCACGGCGAATGCATGCCCATTTGCTGCGCACTAGCGGTTCTAAATCCTATCGTAATTATCTTCTAGCATATATATTCTCTTTCTTAACTGTTTCTCCTCTTTTTACTTTCTACTTGTGCTATCGCGTGTGTCTGTGCTTTCTTTCTTCCTTCGAACTATAATAACTTTATGTGGTACCTATCTGTAATGCAAACCAGTGAATAAACGAAGTGAGTGGAACAATTCTTTAATTTTCACCAACATTAGAAGGACTGCTAGGCTAGTACACCACATAATTGGTGACCCCGACGAAGGACAATGGAACGGGCAACGGACCGCGCAACCGACGAAGATTCGAGAAACGCCGCGAGCCGTACAGTCGACGGCACAATGAACATTTTTAAAGTGGGTGTGAAAATTCCTCCATTTTGGCCGGAAGAACCTGCACTGTGGTTCGCGCAAATCGAAGGCCAATTCCTCATCTCTGGAGTTACCACAGATGCCACGAAGTTCTATCATGTGATCGCGCAGCTGGACCAGCAGTATGCTGCCGAAGTTAAGGACGTGATAACCGCACCACCTGCAGAAAACAAATATTTAAAATTAAAAACTGAACTTATTAAAAGACTTTCTGCATCTCAGGAGAAGAAGGTTAAACAGCTGTTGATGCACGAGGAGCTTGGGGACCGAAAACCGTCACAGTTTCTTCGGCACCTTCAGACCTTAGCTGGACCCAGTGTACCTGACTCGTTTTTGAGAACGCTGTGGTCGAGTCGCTTACCCCATAATATCCAGACGGTTATAGCGTCGCAGGCAGATGGACCCCTGGAAGCTGTGGCAGACCTGGCGGACCGAGTATACGAAATCGTACCAATTCCTGTAGCTCCGGCAGTGGCAAGTGCTGAATTTTCATTAGCTGACATGGCGAAACAGATCGCCGAACTGACGAGGGAGGTGAGTTCACTGAAAGGTCAAGTATCGCGCCCCAGTAATAATTATGACAGACAAAATAAACGCGAAGGTAGATCACAATATAATGACCGCAACAGAAGTCACTCACGCTCTAGATCACGTAACCCCGACTACTGCTGGTATCACAATCGTTTTGGCGACCGTGCTACCAAATGCACGACGCCATGCAAATATAGCTCTTCGGGAAACCTGAACGGCAGCCGGAAGTAGCGGCTAACGACTGCCTCTCTACACCAGGCCGCTTATTTATCACAGACCGAATAACCAGGATGCCATTTCTTGTTGATACTGGATCAGATCTATGCGTGTACCCACGATCTGCGCTTCACCAGTCTCGTTCTAGGACTGACTATCAACTCTACGCAGCAAACGGTTCTGTGATAGCAACATACGGCTGGATTCACCTGCAACTCAACATAGGTTTACGCCGAGCATACAACTGGAGATTCGTAGTGGCCGACGTATCTAAGGCAATTATAGGTGCAGATTTTCTCAGATTTTATAATTTGCTTGTAGATCTGAGGAACCACCGCTTGATCGACGGTCTCACATCACTTTCAACTGCAGCAACGCCTGACAATGAGGCCAAGGACATCGCATCTATCAAGGCAGTATCCGGAGATACCATCTACCACCACCTACTACGTGAGTACCCAGATATCACCCGCCCTGCCGGAACCCTACGCAATATTAAACACGATACCGTGCACCACATCCGAACGACGCCTGGTCCACCTGTATCCAGCCGTCCTCGGAGACTTCCACCAGACAGGTTAAAGATAGCTCAGAAGGAATTTGAAGATATGCTCGCGAATGGTACAGCACGCAGGTCAGAAAGTCCATGGTCCTCAGCTCTCCACCTAGCGCCGAAGAAGGATAATGGCTGGCGTCCCTGCGGCGACTACCGAGCACTCAACTCGCGAACCATTCCAGACAAATATCCGATCCGGCATATTCAGGACTTCTCACACCAACTTTCCGGTACAAGGGTCTACTCAAAAATAGATTTGGTGAAGGCGTACAACCAGATACCAGTAAACCCAGAGGATATCCCGAAGGCCGCTATCACCACACCGTTCGGATTGTTCGATTTCCCATTCATGACGTTTGGACTTCGCAACGCAGCACAAACTTTTCAGCGGTTTGTGGATGAAATGCTTAGAGGGCTGCCATTCTGCTATGGATTCTTGGATGACATTTTAGTATACTCTTTAAATGAGACCCAGCACCTTCAGCACCTTCGGCAGCTGTTCCAGCGCTTGGCAGACTACGGTATGCTCATAAATACCGCTAAGTGTGAGTTTGGTAAGACGCACATAACGTTTTTAGGACACGAAGTGTCTGCAGATGGAATCCGTCCCCTCCCGGATAAGGTGCAGGCCATCCGAGAGTATCCCACGCCAACGACGGTAAAAGAAATGCGCAGATTTCTGGGTATGTACAATTTTTATCGCCGATTTGTACCCGGAGCAGCCAAATTTCAGACACCACTGAATGTTGTATTATCTGGGCCTAAGACAAGAGGATCGCAAAGCATCACGATGACCGCAGAAATGCTGGAAGCCTTCAACACCTGCAAATCCAGTCTCTCAGAGGCAGCAATGCTAGCTCATCCAGACCCGGATGCCCAACTGGCCGTATTCACCGACGCATCTGACTCTTCAATAGGTGCAGCGCTACAACAGAAATGCGGTGACGATTGGAAACCACTCGCATTTTTCTCTCGTCGCTTATCATCTGCGCAGAAGAAGTATAGCCCCTATGATCGTGAGCTTTTGGCTATCTACGATGCAATTCGCCACTTCAGACACATGGTCGAGGCCAGACCATTCACGGTGTTCACTGACCACAAACCTCTAACGTTCGCCTTTTCTCATAACCGCGAGAAATGCTCACCGAGACAATTCCGATATCTGGACTACATTGGCCAATTCACATCAGACATCCGCTTCGTGAAAGGAAGCCAGAACGTTGTCGCAGATGCACTCTCACGTATAGAGGAGATATCAACTGCTATGGACTACAAAGCTCTTGCAGAATCTCAAGACACAGATCCTGAACTGCAAGAACTACTACAAAAAGGTTCAGCATTAGATCTTAAGAAGATTAAGATTCCAGGCTCCGACACGGAAATTTACTGTGACACCTCCACTACGCAACCACGTCCGTTTATGACGCCTACCTTCCGGAAATCGGTATTCACAGCGCTACATCGACTGAGTCATCCAGGTGCAAAGGCGACTGCAAAATTGGTCACAGAAAGATTTATTTGGCCAGGAGCACAAAAGGATTGCAGACAATGGGCCAAAGAATGCATAGATTGCCAGAAAACCAAGATTTTCCGACACACCCATTCTCCCACCCACCACTTCCCTGTCCCTTCTGAACGCTTTTCCCATGTCCACATGGACATCGTAGGGCCATTACCAATTTCTTGTGGTTACAGGTATTGCCTCACAGTCATCGACCGCTTCACTCGTTGGCCTGAGGCATATCCTCTGCCCGACATCACGGCGGAGACATGCGCCCGCGCTTTCATAGCTGGCTGGGTGTCTCGCTTCGGTTGCCCACACAAAATCACCACCGACAGAGGCAAGCAGTTCGTGTGCGAGCTTTTCCGCACCATCACTACAATCCTCGGTACGCAACACCGCCCCACCACGGCATATCATCCTGCTTGCAATGGCATGGTGGAACGCTTACACCGCCAATTGAAAGCAGCGATCATGTGCAGCCAGAACTCCAGCTGGACGGAAGTACTCCCTCTGGTGCTATTGGGTATCCGCAGCGCCTGGAAAGAAGACATCAAGGCTTCGGCAGCGGAGCTCGTCTACGGGGAGCCCCTTCGACTTCCCGGAGAATTCTTCGTTCCCGCTACTGCATCCCATGACGTCACCAACTTCGCATCGCGACTCCGTCTTCACATGGCTAAGTTGTCCCCTGAACCTGCAAGTAGACATGCTCAGAAACCGTTCTACGTACCCAAAGATCTGGCTACCGCGGAGTACGTTTTTCTCCGACAGGACGCCGCCCGGCGCTCTCTGGAACCTCCGTACACCGGTCCCTACAGGGTGCTAGAAAGGGGAGACAAGACTTACAAGCTAGCCATAAGCGACCGCGAGCCTACAGTTTCGATAGATCGTCTAAAACCAGCGCATATGGCTCGAGATGACACCAAGACTGGTACAGCAAGCCCCGTTCCAGATACAGCAGATACTGCTGCTGAGAGGAGAACCAGATCCGGCAGGACTACCCGCTTCCCGGATTACTATCACCCTCAGTAACCTTCAGTCTCAGCGGGGGAGTAGTGTAGGAACCTTGCCTACAACATATTTCTATCAATTTTTTTGTTTATATAATTTCCAAAATCAAGTTAATTTCAAATTCATTTTTTTTATTAGGTATTCATTTTCTTTTTGCTTCAATTCAATTTATAAAGTAATTATTAACCGTAAAGCTTAAGTACATTTCAAGTAGTAGTTTTTTGTAATTCTGTTTAAATAAATATTAATTTTTACTCGCTAGCTTAAATCGTACTTGCGCGGACCGGCGTACGCGCCGCCCGCTTTTTGTTAACGTTGCTTTAAAATCGCTATCGCTCGGTCAGGCGGCCAGTGAGACTCTTGATCCCACGGCGAATGCATGCCCATTTGCTGCGCACTAGCGGTTCTAAATCCTATCGTAATTATCTTCTAGCATATATATTCTCTTTCTTAACTGTTTCTCCCCTTTTTACTTTCTACTTGTGCTATCGCGTGTGTCTGTGCTTTCTTTCTTCCTTCGAACTATAATAACTTTATGTGGTACCTATCTGTAATGCAAACCAGTGAATAAACGAAGTGAGTGGAACAATTCTTTAATTTTCACCAACATTAGAAGGACTGCTAGGCTAGTACACCACAGTGACGTGTAGTGGTCAGCGACAATCAGCCGAGTACAGGTACTTAGGACTGTTCAAATAGGTACCAATTTTGTTAGGATTCGCTGCACACGTTGTGTCGCCGGATGGCGACAGAGTTATATCCTACGCGAGTACAGTCTCAGTCTCAGGCTGAAACTAGACGTGGCTGTGTGTCGGGTAGGCGACCAAATAGAGGTGATTGCGAGTGGCCCATGTGTGGATACAATAATAGAGTATACCTTCTTTACGTTTTCACTAAGGTTATTAATTACTAAGCATGCGTGTAATCAAAATAAACATTAATCTATAAGTAGCACTCAGGGATAATGTAACATCCTATGAGTGAAACAATTTTTTAAATCAGACCAGCGGCAGCGGTCCAGATTATCGGTAACAAACAAACAAAAAAAATTACAAACTGTACTGCCTTATAATATTATTTTAGATGATGTAGATAATATACTCACTGCTGTAGACGACAGGTCGTTGCAGTTTCAAGATGGAGATATCATTCGGTTGCACGACCGACGGGAGGTTGTCATTGTAGGTGGGGTGGTTGTACCATTCCGTCGTTTCGAAGATGTACTCGGGTTTGGTGAGGCTGGTGACACCAGCGCGGACCACCACGGTTATACGGCTAGGGGAAAGAAGTAATCATTTAACACAGTCGGGTGATGGGATTCTTCAGGTTAAAACTATGATTATAGGATAGGATACTCCTAATCCTATACTCCTTTTACCACCCAGAATATGGAAATACAAAGTCTTGCACGGCACTGCAGTGCGTTTGATAACATGAGACATCAAAGGTATTAAATCTCCTATGCACTGAGACTGGTCACGGACTACTTTGCAGCAGTAAGTACTATACCTACCACACTACTGCTTAGCGGCAGATTAAACGAGCAAAGCCCTGGCCTGGCACCCACCGAGATGAATGCTAGTAAAAGGGTTTGTAAGAGTTACTCCTACACACTTACAGGGCGGTGCAGTGAGCAGCTGAGATGACCCATTCACGATGCACCACGGAACCGCCGCAGCCGCTGACAGTTCCGGTCGCGTCCACGAGCCGCAGCGACACCTGGTGCGGCAGCTGCCCGGGGCGCGCCACCCAGCCAGACAAGATACGATTGCTGACCGCCGACGGCGCTAGAAAAGTAGGTCAGAACATGCTACATTAGCACCATTTATTACCATGCGACTTTAACTAAACATAATGTTGAATGTTTTGTGCAGTCCTGATGTCCCCCACCTGCTGGTTAAGAATTATCCACTCTTTACGCGCACACCCTGTATACTCAAATTCCTCGGCAAGAGTGGGAAGTGAGTACTCAACAGGTCATTTTGGCCGAAATTGGCGTGAGTTTAGAAAAAACCTTGTACAATATTAAACAGTAGCTTTATTTCACCCTTACATGTTCAGATAGGGTCGTTGGGCTGCTCAATGATAGTCTGTATAAGTTACATATTATAAATAAATAAATAAGTCCTCATGCACGACAAGACGTTACATGTGCAACGGAAATGTAATCTCTTGTCGTTTTGTAATGTATAGTAGATATATATATATATTATCTAGCTTTAACATACCTTCAGCAAGTGCATTTTCAATGAAGACTGGCGTGGCGAGCTCTGCTGGCACCTGCAATTTTTATAGAAATTAAGTTTAAACGGCCTGCAATATTACCTACGCTGCTTGCTTTGCTTTAGAAGGCTAAAAGAGCGTCGCGCCCAATAGGTACCTATGCGCTATACTCTTATTTCATTTTCATCACATAGGTAGGTACAAAATCTTTAGTGCTTGTTAGTCAGTAATTAGGAAGTAATCCTTCAAAATTGACATTGTACTAATTATAATTGAGCTCAGGTACTGATTTATCAAGGTAAAGTTCGAAATTCTAGCTAGGCTATAAACTAAAAAGTTTTGAATTAAAGTTAGGCAACTGCACTGTTACACATACATCAAATTAGAGCGTAAATAGACACAATCGTTGAGTATCAACGCGAGGACCATGCGAGGACCATGCTCGCGTCGTTCAAACGGCCATTATTATTATTTTTACAACCCAGAAAAAATGTCTTTGCGTACACTTCCGCCTGGAAAGGGACAATAACGTATGACAGGTGCGCTAGATGTAGGTGTGCATGCGGCGCCCCAAGTCCTTCTTGTGGAGAGGGAGAGTTATAGGTACCACGCCCCCGAGAGAGGAGATCTCTCTTTCTCTCCCGTTCTTCGGCCTCCCTTTGCGAAATGTATACCTACTATATTGTTGTACGTTTGTACTTATATAGTATTTGTATTCAGTTTGCCAAAACTACGGCTTCGCAAAAGGAGACAATACCACAACCCAGACGCTGTCGCCGTCGACCATCTACTAAAATGTAAATGTTCTATTTGTTCCACCTTCCTTGATTTAAACCACCACAGCTTAACTTTTCTTTCAGCTATAGCTGATGCACACATTTAATAAATAAATAAATTGTAATAAAGATGAGGGGGTGGGTCTCAATAGAAAATATAATATAAATCTAGAAAATATAAATCTATCTAAAATCGAATAAATGATCTAAAATTAAAAATAAATAATACATTTAGAACCTGACATTCATTCCTGAAATAATAGGTAATGTTTACCCTTCTAAAATTTTCATTATTTAAGATCTACAAATATATACAATTTTATTTTTATTATTCACAAATAATTTTGCCATTGAAGGAGTTCTTTACGGTACGGTACGCCTTGCAGAAATTATTCCATCGATCCGTCAGATCTACCAAAGGGACTACCAAAAGTTAACATCCTTGGTGATGTTTCAAAAGGTTTTAAATATATACCTAAATAAAGAAATGTAGTTCCTTACCTGGCCAAAAGCCAGAGCCGCTAATATTAGGCCCGCTGTCCAAAACATATTTTCCACCACTGAGAGGTGGCGAAATGATCACCTCTAAGTATACTATCAATTATCTAAAATGGGCGGTGCGGTAGCAAACACATGCAATCATCGTAATCAATGATTACCTCTAATTAGATGACAGCTGTTATCGAAAGTGATTTATAATTAGACTAGTGAAATCCCCCGACTCTAGCAGTTATCCTCATAATCATAAAATTTGAAATGTTTCTCAAACCATCCAGTAGGTACCTACTTAAAAAAGATGTTTTATCTCCTTTTTGCGTGTTAGGTACTTAGGTACCTACTTATATTTCACCCTAGCCGTGCTAGCATGCGCATAGCGTCAAAATTTTGCCGATTCTTATATCGTGCATTTGTCTCATATTTGCAGGAAAAAGAGCGAGACAAAACAGTAGACAAAATTTTGTCGTGGTGCGCATGTTAGTCTGGCAGCGATAAAAAACAAAACTGATAATGTCAATATATGCATAAACACTCGCTACATTTTTTTTCTTCTCTCCGGAGGCTATGAAATACATAAATAATATTATAAAAAAGTGCCCACTGAGTGCAGACATATCTGCTAAATGTGGAGAAATGCCCAAACAAACTTCCCATCAAAATGTATTAGTTTTGATGGGAAGTTTGTTTGCAAACGTGGATGATTGTAGGAATATCTAATACCTATATATTGTAGGAATACCACGTGTGTAATTTTTGGTAATGGAAATATTGATTTGTAAAAACTTTTATCAATCGAATATAATTAAACTGATCTAATCTGATTTCGGGATATCTTTGTGAACATTTTTCAGGACTCACGTGTAAGCATTTGCTACCACGCACGTGACGAGTTTTACCTTTGACTGCACTTTTACGGTCTTACCAAAAAATGTTAAACGTACTTAAAACACGTGTTAAACAGCGTCTAACCCCCTTAAGCATGCCTTAGTCGCATGTTTAAATATGAACAACCGCAAATCTTGGTTTAAGTATTGTCAAATCGTTGTCTAAGCAGAATAACAACGCTTTTGCATCAAGCGCGTATTTCGAGTAGGTATGTCGTAATCGCCGCTTGATGCAAAAGCATTGTTATTTTGTCGCACGTTTGCATAAGCGTCTACGGTCTGCATTAGGCTTTTGCCGATACAATCTATAGCAACTGTAATTTTCCAAGTAGAACTGTTAGAAATCACAGATCTTAATCGGCACGATTAGGTTATTAGATTCTAATAACTGATTTGATTTGATAACACGCTGTAGGCATTTGTTTACCAACTAGGTACGGTACCTAGGTACTTTGTATAAGAATGCGCATTTCTCCCGTGCTGCTAACAAAAGCTCGTCCAGCAATAAACCTTTACCTATTAGTTTTAAACAACAAAATATTTTTATTTGCATTTAATGCTATAATTATAATCATGGAATAATGTATAATAGGTACCTATAATATAGTCGGAAATTCTGAGAAAAACGAGGTTGATGATAATTCGGGCACAAGATCCGGAAAGACATAAACAGATACATAACCTACCTACACATGTAAAAAGTAAAAGCTTCTGAAAACACAAAATTTGCTGTAGCCGATTATTTATCTATCAGCGAATTTTATCAAATCACTGCACATATTAATTATGTATATCAAATAATATCAGTTAAAGTAGCGTGACGCGTTGGAAATGATAACAACTTGTACAATACCTACGTACCTACTGCTTACTATTTCAAATACATTTTACCACTATACTATTAGCAGTGTTTTACAACAAACTATGCTAATTAGATTGGACTGTGGGTAGAACCGGTCATTCCACTCTGACCAACTGAAACTGATTAATCAACTATTTATATATAACTAGCTTCTGCCCGTTGTTTTCACCCGCGTTCCCACAAGAACCGTGCATTTTTCCGGGATACAAAGTAACCTATGTTCCTCTCCGGTCCATAAACTATATTTATGCCAAAATTCACGTCATCTATGCCAAAAATCACGTCGATCCGTTACTGCGTGAAAGAAGGACAAACCAACAAACAGACAAACACACGTTCGCATTTATAATATTAGTGCTAGTTTACCTAAACATTACAACTATAAAAAAAACCATTAGAGATGCAAATTTTTGTGATGTTTAAAGTCCTGTTTAGTTGACTTTAACAGAATTCTAATTATTATTTCTGTGGATCATCAACATCATCATCAGCCGGTTAATCCACTGCTGAACATAGATCTTCCATGAAGGGGGGAATTTCTGCGTCCTCTTCCGATTCTGAACTGTCAGAATCCTCATCGCTTTCTTCAGGTTCAGGAGGTCTAGTGGGAGGAGTCACAGTGATTGTAGGAGGTTCTGTCTGAGGTTGAGTAGGATATGGGATAGTGGGTCGAGGACCTGCCATCGTCTTTGGAGGCTCAGTCACGAAGTCCTCGTCACTAAGGTTCTCGAAATCGATCGGCTTCCAAAAATAAAACAAATGTCAAAACAGATTTTTGCTACATACTAAAGTTCTGAATATTTATTTTGGGTAGGTACTCGTAGCTATGTAGGTACAGGTCGTAAGAGCATTGGGGTAGTTTATTATATACACTTATACGTACTTTTAAATGTTCGCCTCCTACGCCACCAACAAAAACTAAGATACAGTTACTGGTTGAGAATTTTCATCCCAACAAGTCACACTGTTATACAAGCGTGACAAGATGGGAATTCTTATCAAAAAAAATGTTGCAGCCACTAACAATGTGATTCGATGGGAGAAAAATTCCCAGGGTGACTTATTTGGTGTGACTGGTTGGGAACCCAACAAAAATACCACCATAGTAAAACAAGAAGTCTCCTTCAACTTAAGACCAAGTTGGTGAGACAAAGTGGAATTAGATAGGTATTATACCTAAACAGTTTAGCTGTATACACTACTCGATAGTCACCCACAAAACATCGCCTGTCAAGTCAGCAATGTCATACGCCAAATGATTTTTCAGTAGGTACTTACCCTACCCACTAAGTACCTATGATGTATGGCCACAAGGAAACAGCAGCAGTCTTCCTTCTTTCGTCCGGTTCCGCTCTGCGTACGTTTTCAGTTATTCAGATAATACTGTACGGATGTCGTGTTGTGGCGATTGCATAGTAGTGGAATAAACCAATTTATTTATTAGGGTTGCGGGACGACTTATAAGTATTCAACTTGAAAGTTGTAGCTGTCACCATGCTAATGTTTGCTTCGCGATGTTTTCCTGCAACATGGGCTTAATTGTATTTCCTGTAGATTTACAGGTTGAGTTTGCATAGTAGGTACTAGGTAGTAGGTAGCTTGTTGACATAGATATAGAATTTAGATAGAGAGTTGGTCCGAGTATACTGCCTTGTGCAACGACCATAGTTTACTGGCAATGCATTGTATTGTATCTTGTTTTAACTTTCGTCTATTCTACCATTAAAATATTTTTCAATAAGCCTGAGTATGACGCCGTCTCTGCAAGCATCTGATCTCATGTTTCTGTAAAAGTAGCAGTGTCAAAAGCTTTTGCTAGATCTAGGTTCTTATAAGAACCTAAACTCTTTGACATCTAAGCGAACTATGAATTAGTTACCTAATCTAGAAACCGCATTTAAGTAGATTTATCATTGCCCCTGACTGTCTGGAGCCATTTTGCTATCTGGTGTTATATTATCTAATTCGACAGGGCCAGGCATGTCTACATTTAGTCCGGAAATTGGTCGAAGATATTTTCAGCCTATTTGGCTACACCTACCTACGTCCCACGTGCAAAAGGATATAATGTAAAACTAAATAGACTAGCACTTTATTAATATCAAATGATTTACAGGACATTATTGGAGACAAAAATAAAACACGACGGTTCAGTATTGGATACATTTATAAAACACTCAGTGCAACAGACCTAGTCAATGAGTTAACGCATATCACATCTATTCTGCTTCCGCAGGGCTTGTGCGTTGGTGGCGACGACTGTAGTGCGGGGTCGTTCTCTCTGTCCATGACAGCCTGAATGTAAATAGTAGTTGGTACTTTATAACCTTTTGAGTATTCAATAATAATTGTTACTAGAATAATATCCAGTCTATATTCGAATAAAACAATTTGATTTGTGTAAGCGGATTTTAACATAGGCTTTTTTAATCTCTTTAACGGTGTTAAACGGTTGAAAAGTTAAACTATGTTTTGTCTTTGTTGTTCTTTGATAATTATAAACTGAATCGAAAGAAACAAAACATAGTTTAAAGAGCCTTTATGTATATGCATGAAGAAGAGAAGGCCGGCATCGGTAATAAGGCTAATGATGCATATGAATTTGTATAGTTTTAAATTTATCAAACATCTAGAGCCGAAGTCAAATATGGCGTAAAATTAACATTAAAATAGATATTTTTATAGAAACATAAATAATAATAAATGTCAGAGTAATCTCAAGATGGTAAAGGTGTATATTATCAGTATTAAACCCTGCCTCAATCGACAGCCGCCACACATCTAACACACAAGCCTAAGTATAAATTAACTACACAATAATTACATTAAACACTGGTAACGCCGTTCCATATAAATTGTACAATTGTACATTATCACCACGCTATATTAATCTTAGATCAAAGAAACAAGGAGATTCAGTAACAATTTAGCCAAGTCTCAACCCGGGTTCCCTGATTGAATGAGTCTAATACATGAACAAAACCAGTGATTTAGGAAAATCAATATAAACAATATATATATATTTTTTGTGAAAACTAAAAATGTGACATGTCGAGATTCAAGGTGTTGGGAATCTATGAGTTTTCAAATAATTAAATAACCTAACTGTCCAATGATTAGTTTCATTCCAGTGGAATGAAACTAGTTATCGTCTATAGGTTATTTTCTCACAATTGGTTCGGTTAGCAAGGCTACTAATCTCAAACCGAAAATTTCAACACCTTACCACATATTCAAATCTCTCATTTCCTTGTTCCTCTGATCCGAATTCGTTACTCTATAAAACCACCCAAAGACAACGGTGTCCCACCATTTTGTAACTTGAGACATCAGTTACATAGTATACATTTAATAATTATATAAAAGCGACTGGTAGCTGAGCATTTACACGTAGATCCTGGTATATAAACCAATATGATCAAACATGGTCTAGTCTTGACTAAGGTCATCTCAACGTAGCATAAGAGAACATCCTCTACTGTTTCCATCTTGTCAAGCTAAAAGCAACCTTAACCCTTCTATATTCTATGATCAATTTAATATTGCATTGATAGTATTGGTATCTGTATAGTAAATGTTTTCAGGAATTTAAACCTTAGAGTTATGCGTTAAAGCTATTGGCAAAGCATGGTAAGAGCGAAGATGTCTTTTTATGGTCCGGCATCGATTGGAAACCTGTTAGAGAACCAGAGACAAGAGCACCGACCCACAAAGCAAATATTTGTATACAATAAAAGTAGTACATCTCTCTATTCTCTAATTTGTGTCTAATAACGACGGATTATCTCATAAAATGCCACGTAAATGCTCAACAGAAGGCAACATTGTTGATCTTTCTAGTTCTAATAGCATGACCAACTACTGTTTTGTGAATGGAATCGGCAACTTAAGATATTTCTAATTGCATACACCATACATGAAGTCACAAAATTATACTTGTAAACCTTTTACTGGTTACTTAAATACAAATACAATCGAATACAGTCGATTTTCACAAACCCCATACAGAGCCCATACAGAACAACAATCTCAAGCTATCTTCATATAAAGTACATAAGAAATGGAAGAAGTATATAAGCTCTCTGTTGAAAATAAAAATAATCACAAAACTGACTTACAAACACCAGCCCAAAAACGTCGTATATCTAACAAATAGGCCGCTTGTAGACGGGTTACAAAATTAGGAACAAAAAGTCGTAAGACTTTGTTAACGACTATTTAAATCAGTCGAAGAGCTAAAAAAATAATAAAACGCAGAATAAGGAAATAGGTGCAACTTGCTCACAAGAAAACGATAAATAATCATTGCAATTAAAAGAGAAAAAAATATTGTAAAAATATTCGACGACGAATGTAAATAGTCAGCTATATTTATTACTAGTAACGCTAAATAAAAGTATATTGTGCTCTTGGTAAAACCTGTGTAATCCTAACATAGAAAAAGCTCTTCAATAGAAGCCCTGTTCAAAGAATCGTACGACGCCGCGCTTTAACAAACAATCTAAGACCGTGTGTTTCTTTTTGCACTCTTGAGGGTTAGCTTTAACCCCCGTAACGCCAGCCCAATTGCATATGGATCTATTGCATATGGATCAATTGCATATAGCTCAATTGCATATGGATCTATTGCATATGGATCTATTGCATATGGATCAATTGCATATAGCTCAATTGCATATGGATCAATAGCATATGGATCAATTGCATATGGATCAATTGTATATGGATCAATTGTATATGGATCAATTGCGTATGGATAAAGACTAGACGAATACTAGAAAATGCCCTCTGACAATGCTATTGCAGGCATCTTACGCGCGACCTCAAATGATCTCTGTACAGAGATTTAACTACCCACACAACGCACGAGGACCCACGTTCGGATCGTACGCTGCCGCCCTGTGTGACGATGCCTTTACATTTTAAGTGTTTAATTCTAAACATTTATCATTTTACTCTAGTATATTAACAATTGATAAGAAACAACATTAGGGGCCTTTAATATTTAACAATATTTTTTAATCATTTCTTAGTTTAATGGCACCTTTTTATTATTACACACAATATTTAAATATTGGGGGCTATGCGAAGTGTAAAATGTTGACATTTAGATAGAGATTTTCTGGAGAGGAATATGAATAAATTTGACGTTGGAACCACCGTGTTGATCGGAACGAACGACGCTGCGGCTTGCGGTGTCGGCACACATTTGCTCCTTACCGCTCACGCATACTGCGACGGAACAACAGACCAATCTAGACGTTTTTCATACGATTACGTGTACACCACATATCGCAGAGTTGTACGTTGTGATCAAGAGACCACGACTTTAACAAGGATTCTGTTTATAAATCATCCGCGAAGTCCATGGTCCAACAACACCTAAATCGGAACAAATATTTGCAACTCTGCGCTAATATTCGACGGCGGAGAGTTGAACTAAAGATAAAATAAAAATAATGGAGGCCCCAAGAGTCCATTGTAACATTTGGCAATACCGGAAGAAATACATTCAGATGGTATGGAAACATTTGTACAAAAAGATAGATCTAGACACAACAAATTACAAACATTTTTGTAGCCTCAGTATTTTGTTGAATTGAAACTAGGTGAATATTTTACCAAAAAACACAATGCGTGTTGTTGTCACTCTTGAGATTGCATTTTTATGTATTGGGAAGAAAAAAAAAACACGCGCGCGATGTGAATGTCATTGGTTGCAAATGTCAATGTCAATGTTCAACTCTTGCTTCGTGGTTTGGAGGAACCACAACAATTTTACTATATCATGAAGGATGATAGAGCAACAGACAATGGACATTGTCTGGTGAGAGAACACTTGTGCCAGTGACTTCAGACTTACAGATAATATTGAGGTTTACTACAATTCAATACCGTTTAGTGAGTCTTATTTTATGAAACGCGACAGCGAAAAAGGTTTATAAAATATTGTCTATATGTCATACATAGACAACATTTTTTTTTGACGTTTTGCTACATCCTGCGTCAAATTGTCAGTCCTTTAACTTTAATCTTCAGTACATTATATTACTTCTGCAAGTCCAAAAGCATTCTTATCTAATCCGTAGTATACATAGTCATATTATGGTATTATTTTTTCAGAATGTTTCGTAACATTATGGAAATCAACGTAGGTATAATTTCATAAAATCTCTATAAATGAATGCATCATTTTTGTGTACATTTCATTTTATACCAACTATAACTATTCCGTTTTAATATTACACATGTGTTTCCGTTAATTATATGAAAATAAATGCCATCATATAAATGTGTAACGTTCAACAGTATTAACAACTATACAATATAAGTTTTTGGACGAGATTCCTGAGAGTAGATCTCAAATATTACGAGAAATGTTGTAGTAAGTATAGGAGGTCGACTTAGAGCGATAGATAGCGCAATTTCCACAAATTCTTTCCCCGACAATAAATCAATAACTTGAAGAAGTGGGGAGGCACAGACAAAACTAATCTCAGATGGCGCCACCGTCACTGGTGCTTGTCATTGATGTTTACTTTGGGGTTCAATGAATTAAATTAACCAGTAAACTTGCTCGCGTCATGAAAATCATTATAAGTATTTGAAATGGTCACTACATAACCTTGGTTTTCAATAATATTCGATGCTTTGATCCACGGCTTCCGTTTTTTCTCGTGTACTTTTATTTTTTCCCTGAAATGCACTACACAGAGGCAAACTTAGAGACGATTCTTTTGTTTACTTACTAAAATTATAGAATGAAGTTAGCAATACAACACCAGCGATAATACGCCACCTAGCGGGATAATTAAACAGTGTGTCTCCCCAATTGGTTTGTGGAATGTGTCTCCAGCAAGTTTTTAGTTAACACAGATATATCTAAATGTTATATAATAATTCCCAACATAAAACAAAAAAATAAAACGTATCAGCACAAAATTTAAATTTAAAATTTTAAAGGTAGTTTATTACGGGCACCAAGTCTCATTTAATTTTCATGAGCCCTTGTAAAGAAAGTAGAATTTTTCATACAATTTGTGGAGTTTACACCGTCTATTACCTACTTCTAAGTCGTTGGTAGTGGAGGTATTAACAAAACTTTTTAGAATTAGCAAATAAATAATATTAAATCTTAACGTAAGCAGCGTAAATTTACAATACAGCTGTTATACAAAAACAACGGAAGGTTTGCACGGACTCCAAAGAGTTAAATTCGATATTTAAAACAAAGGACCAGACAAATATCTAGTTACCACCAAAAAAACTTTTGAACGCGTGTTTAGATAGACATTGGTGTCAATTCTATCATTTCATACCTAAACTAATTTTAGTTTCGTTCTCTCTCTTTCCAATGCATAACATGAGAAAGAGATGGAATATATTTTAGACCTGTCAAATTAATCCACTTGCTTGTGTCTAGTGTAAATTTAATGGCAATGAATTCAGTGGCATCTAATTTATCAAGATCGAAAGATATTTGACAGCTCTAAAACTAAATTTAGATCTGTCAGACATCTTCCGTCTCTTTCTCATGTTATGCATTAGAAAGAGAGAGAACGAAACTAAAATGAGTTTAGGTATGTAATGATAGAATTGACACCAGTGTCTAAAGATAAAAGTCTAAAACGATTAGAAATGCCACGACATAATTGGGTACACTACATCAAGGTTTGTGGTTGTTCATATTTAAACACGCGATAAAGGCATTTAAAGATAACTCTATAAGTATGTATACTATTGGTGTTTCTACATAAATAAATAAAAAAATAAATAAACAACAAACTTAGTAGCGCGCAGGTGCTTACACAAAGAAAACAAGCATTTTAGAATGTCAGTGACTATGATAGTGTATCTTGTGTGTACAAGCAAACCAAAAAGTGTCGAACAGCACTCATAAATTAAATCTATACAAATAAATCAAATTGAAGGTCTGTTTGTAATGTCAAAATAACAGCTTTTTACCAAATGCATATGAAAGTATATACGGTACCTATAACAAAACAACTATTTTTAACATTTTTGTCTGTCTGTCTGTCTGTTGGTTCCGGATAATCTCTAAAACGGCTGGGCCGATTTTAACGAGACTTTCACTGGCAGATAGCTGATGTTATAAGGAGTAACTTAGGCTACTTTTATTTTAGAAAAAGAATTAGGGTTCCTCGCAAAAAAATTCAAACCACGAAATCTAATATCACCGCGCGGGTGAAACCGCGGGCAGCAGCTAGTCTTATATAAACGTCTAGTCACATTTAAAAGCTACATTTCGTAATTAAAATCCGTAGAACACTAGCTAGGGTCGCATACCGCCGCCAAAATCAAAGTAAACGTATGTTAAAAGAATTGTATGAAGAGATACATACAGAAGATTGACTCAAATCAGTGAAAGAACTACGCTGGCGCGTATCTGCAGACGGTTACATTTTATATCTATTCTATATTCTAAGATTTATTCTTTGAATATTAGA
The DNA here is from genome assembly GCA_907269065.1 of Crocallis elinguaria. Lineage (NCBI taxonomy): Eukaryota > Metazoa > Arthropoda > Insecta > Lepidoptera > Geometridae > Crocallis > Crocallis elinguaria. The sequence continues at coordinate 16,620,431 of OU026071.1, read as the reverse complement.
CACTGACGTCCATTCTGTTATCTCATAACTTAAACTAATTTTAGTTTTAAATCTCTCTTTCTAAATGAAAATATAAGAAAGAGATTGAATATATTTTAGACCTGTCAAATTAATCCACTTACTTGTGTCTAGTGTACATTTAACAGCAATGAATTTAGTGGCGTCTAATTTATTAAGGATGGAAGATATTAGACAGCTTTAAAGATCTGTAAAACATCTTCCATCTCTTTCTCATGTTGTTTTGGAAAGAGAGAGATCGAAACTAAAATTAGGTTTAGGTATGAAACGACAGAATCGACACCACTGACACCCTAAAAAGGTAAGATTTCACGCTACAATTCACCAGGAGACACACGACGCGCCACGAAAACAATTTCACTTTAAATAGAAAGAAAGTAAGCGCCTCTACGATACGTAGGTACCAGTCTAAAAAAATGTTTGGCAATAAGGTTCAAATTCGTTTCAATGATGAATGGAGATACTTGATATTTCGTGACTGCATCGCGTGCCTACTAGTTTAGCCTAAGCAATATCCGAAGCGACTAGTCAACAATAAATATATAACTTTTACTTTGAACCTGTTTCCTTCGCATAAGCACCGTGGACGTTCCAGTAACTCGCCGGGCGAGTCCTAACTCGCACCACTAGTGAAACAGAGACGCAACATTTAGATTTTCTTGTGAGGCTAGCTACCACGCTCTAGTCGAAAACTTGTCACCAATGATGTATCGATGCGTACTCTAGTCTACCACGCAGACTTTATACAGGGTGTTAAACACTGGCTAATTACTTCCTATATCTTAATTTTTCAATGTGAATCCTATCAAAGTATACTAAGAGTAACGGTTCTATACCGGCCAAAAACAGGCTCATTGCGCGAAAAAGACAGCAATAGGGTGAACAATTGATGAACGAACAAGGTAGAAGACCAGCACGGCTGCGGAGATTCATTCCGCGTATTGTACAGACCACGATTTAACTTCATTGGCGACGCGCTCACATCCACAACGTCGTACGTGCGCACGCGGCGACCGGCAGTTACGTCTCTGTTCCACTAGATCGCGCCTAAGACTTTGGTATCGAGCGCGCGAGTCTGCCGCGGCGGCGGCGGCATCACCTGCGCTTGTCCGAGTCGCCGGCGGCAGTGCCGGTGGCAGTGGCGGCGGCAGGGCCCGCGGCAGTGCCGGCGTGCGCGCGCGGCTTGCTAGTGAAGAACATCTTGAGAGCGCCGGCCGACATCAAGTAGAACCAGTACAGCTGCGGCATCAGGAGGATGCAGATGGAGATCTTGCAGCCCGTCGGAAGGGACTGCACGGCCTGAAACAGGAAACCATAATCATGTATTATACTAGCTTCTGCCAGCGGTTTTCACCCGCGTTCCCACAGAAACTGTGCATTTTTCCGGGAAAAAAGTAGCCTATATTACTCTCCGGTTCATAAACTATAGTTATCTATGCCAAAGATTATATTAATCCGTTGCTCCGTAACTGCGTAAAAGAAGCGACAAACCAACAAACACTTTCGCATTTATAATATTAGTAGGATTATAACATGCCTAATATAACGCACTATGTTAGAATGCGATCGCGGTCAACAAACGAAAGGAAAGGCTTCTTCGTTCACCTACAACACTAACAGACAATGTATAACGCACTATGTTAGAATGCGGTCGCGGTCAACAAACGAAACGAAACGAAACGCTACTTCGTTCACCTACAACACTAACATACAATGTATAATGCACTATGTTAGAATGCGGTCGCGGTCAACAAACGAAACGAAAGGCTTCTTCGTTCACCACTAACATACAATGTATAACGCACTATGTTAGGATGCGGCCGCGGTCAACAAACGCAACGAAAGGCTTCTTCGTTCACCTACAACACTAACATACAATGTATAACTCACTATGTTAGAATGCGGTTGCGGTCAAGAAACAAAAGGCTTCTTCGTTCACCTACAACACTAACATACAACGTATAACGCACTATGTTAGAATGCGGTCGCGGTCAACAAACGAAACGAAAGGCTTGTATGTTCACCTGCAACACTAACGTGCAATGTATACCCCCTAATATAACGCGCTATGTTAGAATGCGGTCGCGGTTAAACGAAACGAAATGCTTCTTCGTTCACTTGCAACACTAACATACAATGTATAATGCACTATGTTAGAATGCGGTCGCGGTCAACAAACGAAAGGGAAGGCCAGTTGACCTGCAGGTAGGAGAGGCCGAGCTCGTTGCTGTAGAGCAGGCACACGTAGGGTAGGCTGGCCACGCGGCACACGAAGAACGTGGCCAGCATGAGCAGCCCGTTGGCCACGTAGGCGCGGCTGGCCTTCAGCCGCAGCCGCGCCAGGATGCCGCGCAGCGACACGAACGGCGTCGACAGCTCCATCAGGTACACGAACCCGAACGTGCAGTCGCCCAGCGAGCCGCGGAAGTACTGCGCACAGATAATATAACCACTACGTTTGAGAGACGGGACTGCCATAGACAAACTTGGAAAACGACGCTTGTATCAAACGTGTACTATATACCCTGTTCCATAAACATAGATATTTTTTGTAACCAAAGAAATGTTAACTCTTACATGTATTTATATATTGGAAGTATGTAAGTTCGTAAGGCAGTATCCGCAGCTTTTTACAAAACAATTTGACCAACCTCGACGATATGCGACTAGGTATAAACATAAACTAGTTCTACCGAGCTCAAAATTAAAAATGCATAGTCTAGGTCCTAATGTAATGTCGGTAAAAATATATAATAAAATTCCGGAAACAATACTAGCACAAGAAAAAGAAACAATCTTTTTAAAAAAATTAAAGGACTTTTTAAATGACAAATGTTATTATAGCTTGACGGATTTTTTTTAATGACCCACAGTTAAATAGTAACAACTCATAAAGAAAATAATTTTGCTACTATGCTTGTAAAATGGACCGGCCCGCTCGTCACCTATGTAATGTTGCTATACCCTAACTAGGGTCATATGTAAGCTCACCTACAGCTAATCTAAGACCTTTCTGTAATGTACATATGATGCAAAAAATGATTGAATATGAATATGTCACGAAAAGTCACTGTCAAAGTGACATGCCAGTTGCCCAAAACGTTTGTCTCTTGGGAAAAATATTTTTGTTTCTATTTCCCCCGGCTTTGCTCTCGCGCGGCACTATTATGACAACAAGAAACAAATAACAAGAACCAACGACAAAAACTTAAACAAAACCACTACAATTAACAAGATCTTTAACAACAACACGTGCGCAGCAAGATTAAACTCGAGTTTGAAGATTGGAACAGATCAATAGACAGAAAAAGAACATGGCGGCGATTGCACAAAATGTTTCTAAAATCTGCTGTGTACCCAGTCTAAAAAAATTACTTCACGAAAAAAACTTCGTTTTATTATAGTTTTGTTTAAAATAACGATCTTGCAAAAAATGATCCATTCACGATTTTTCAATAATTCAAGTTTATCATGTTATAATTAAAAATCAATTAATAATAATGTCTATCATCAAATTATGGATTGCACAGTGTTCTATAAATTTTTTCAGTCTGTCAATCCCTATGTTTACATAAAATATCTAAGATTGGAACAGGCTATAGATGATTTCAAATATATATCACTTTATAAAATAGCTTCTACCCACGTCTTCGCCCTCATGGTATTTACCTATCTTTATTATTCCAAAACCTAAATTATCTACATTCCAAAAAACCTCCATCAAAATTGGTTTAGTTGTTACGAAGATACGTGGTAACAAACTTTCACGTTCATGTAATATTAGTAGTATAGTAAAATTTACTTATTGTATACTAATCAATAGACTTGCTTGTATAAGTCTTGGCAAAAGATGGTAAATGATAAATAATAGACCATAATCCATCCAGACAGACAGATCTAGATAGAAGAATAGAGAATAGAATAGGTGTAAATAAAAAATACAACGGCTGTGAAACAAGAGGTAAGTATTGAAAATTGATAACACTCACCACAATAACCAAGAACCCAAACCCGCCAATGAACAGATGGTGCATCAGAATGACCGGCTCATGCTTGCAGTAGTCCAGGAAGGAGGTCCCCACGGCCTTCTTCCCGGCGGCGGAGTCCCCGGCGGACAGCGCGGGCGCTCCGTTCTTGGCGCGTTGGATCTTACTCTTTATGTAGTTCACGTTCTCTTTGGTGTTCATTTCCAGGTGCACCTGGTACGTGATAGATTTTAGGTTTATCCTGGAATTTACTTGGGGATTCTGCTTCAAATATAATGGGATAAAAAAGCAGCTCTTTAAGTTGCGTGTATATAAAACTATATGTATTGAATGTCACTTTGGTTATTAGTCTTCGAAGTTTACTTTTGTTGATGATATGTTAAGTAACGAATTGTTATGTATAAAATACTTTAGTTAACAAACAAAGGGTGCGAGCCCCGGAGCTTGCAGAGAATAATTGAAATTAATAAAAAAAAAGTTGCGTCTTTCATTGCTGATTGCGTCAACGTTAACTGCATGCAATATTGTTATTTTGTCTAGTGAAATATATCAGACAAATGTTGATTTACCTATACCTTTTTCAAGTGATAGCTCAATGAAAGCTGAAGAACTTCATAAATACTTGAAAACGCGAGTTATAAGCGATAAAATTAATAATTGAACATAGATAATAAATTTCTTGATTCAAACTTTCGTAAGCATTACTCATATTTACATACTTATATTTAACCGGATTCATTTAAGTTACTGAGTACACGCGCTGCAACCAGTCGGAGCGGCCGCGTGTAGCTCCGTTGATGAAGAGGTACTGAATACCTCGAAACCGGTCGGGCAATCGTCGCGAAGCTCGGCTGGACCACGTAAATGAATCCGGTTAAATATACATAAACAGTAATTGAACGGTGCTGTAGCGGTGTCAACTAACCAGGTACATGGACCAGATGTCGTAGAAGAAGTAGGCGGCGCCGAACCACGCGTAGGCCTCCGACATGTAGTGCGACGCGCGCATGAAGCCGCGCGGGCACGACCACAGGCACACCACCGCGCCTGTCACGCAGCAGAACGCCGCCTGCACCGCCGACACCACCCTGCCGGCGCGCGACACTTACAGGCACTCGCCAAACACAGACGTTCACGACTAGACAACAAACTGCTCACAATGCGACGTACTACGGAGACATCGTCACTTCAAGACCCACAAGAGAAGACCAATACACCTGGGGCCTTCATCATTATCATCCTCTTACGCTCCCACTGCTGCGATACCGGCCTTCTGTGAGAGAGGTATGAGCCATAATCCCCCACGCGGGCCCAGTGCGGCTTGGTGGATGTCACATGTCCTCGAATTTAGTGGTTGTTGAACGTGCCGGTTTCCTCACGATGTTTTCCTTCACCGTTTTAGAGCGAGGGTCAATAATCCGCACATAACTTTATGTAAGTCATTGGTGCGGCCGAGTCGAGATTCGAACTATGGTGCGTCGGATTGAAAGTCGCACAAGTTCCCGCTGGGACACACTCACTCTGGGGCAAAACCTCAAAAGTGTGTTGCCTCCCTCTCTTGTCGGTGTCTCACTCACTTATTAATGATGTCGAGTATGTCCCCGCAGCTGAGCGCGTACTTGCGTCGGAAGCGCGCGCCGGCGCCGGTGCTGAGCGCCAACATCGAGAGCACCTCGAATAGCGTCATGAAGTACACGAAGCCGAGAAATGTGAGCGCGCTGCCGCGTTTCATTGAGATTCTGGAAACGGTTACAAAATTAAATGTTAATTTGGTTGTCGATCTATGACAACATTAACGTCGAGTTATGACAACATTAACTGTCGAGCTGTGGCAACATTAACTGTCGAGCTGTGACAATATTAACTGTCGAGCTGTGACAAGATTAACTGTCGAGCTGTGACAACATTAACTGTCGAGCTATGGTAACATTAACTGTCGAGCTATGACAACATTAACTGTCGAGCTGTGACAACATTAACTGTCGAGATATGACAACCTTAACTGTCGATCTTTGACAATCTTAACTGTCTAGCTGTGACCAGCTTAACTGTCTAGCTGTGACCAGCTTAACTGTCGAGCTAAGACAACATTAACTGTCGAGCTATGACAACTTTAACTGTCGAGATATGACCACTTTAACTGTCGAGCTATGACAACATTAACTGTCGAGCTGTGACAACATTAACTGTCGAGCTGTGACAACATTAACTGTCGAGCTGTGACAACATTAACTGTCGAGCTATGACAACATTAACTGTCGAGCTATGACAACATTAACTGTCGAACTATGACAACATTAACTGTCGATCTTTAACAATCTTAACTGTCTAGCTGTAACCACCTTAACATTAGAATAAAAACACATGAGATTAATGATAACATTGAAATTGTAATTGCGCTGTTGTTAAGTAATGAAAAAAAAACAACTCTTTTTCTGAAGTAGGTATTCGCTAAAATAACAGAATATGGTGCATTCATCAGCACCACCGCATCGTCTGTGTCTGACACACTGACCTTACCTTCAGAGAGATCACCATTTCACGGCGCCTAGAGGTCACTTACGAAGCGTCACTCAACCTATTAGCACAGGTGGAAACGAGCAAAGCGCACGCAAACACGCGTGATTTACCGCCGGCGGGCACGCAACCTCGCACCTAGGGCGGCGAAGATGGCTTGTTCGCTACGGTTAAATTAGCGCTAAGTTAATGTTGGGCGATAAGGTCTTGAATCTTGATGTCTTGAATATACTTCTTTCCTTCGATGCAATCGAAGGAAAGAAGTAAATTATTCCGATAAACCAAACTTGTACACCGCAGACAAGCAATTAATACCATAATACTGTGTATATTCTTATTTTTACCAACCGACCGCCAGAGGAAAGGAGCGTAATGTTTTTCGAGCGTATGTATATTGTATGTACTTATATAGCCTAAACGGTTGGTCAGTTTTTTTTATGCTATTTGGTAACGAGACGAGCTGGTCGTTTGCCTGATGGTAAGCATAACCCCGGCCCATAACCACTGCAGTGCCACTCAGAACTTTGAAACACAAAGGCCTGCGCGGCACTGCAGTTCGCTCGTTACCCTGAGACATGAGGTATTAAGTCTCATAAGCCCAGTAATTTCACTGGCTACTCTGCTCATCAAACCGGAACACAGTAATGCTTGCACATTACTGCTTGGCGGCAGACTTCACAAGCAAAGCTGTGCTAACAACCCAGACGGACGCTCGCAGAAGAGTTAGTTCTACCACTAACGAGATTTAACGGATATGAGGTGTCATTAGATTTGTTTCAATTGTGGAAGTGACATATTAGGCATGGAATATAAATTTTTTCTGTTTTTATTACGTAAGCGGGATTTTTTTTAAATGTCCCCGCAGCTTTTTCTGCTAACCGCGACTGTGGATGGATTCGCTGTTTCGGGGTTGCTGTCCACGGCTGCGATCCGTGGGCGAGAGTAAAGCGGCCAGCCGCGAACCTTGTACTTGGTAACTAAGGTACTTGGTAATTAACGAGTTGTTGTCTGTTGTTGTCTGTTCGTTAGGGTAAAATCTGTCGATCAAATTTTTGCCCACTCCCCGGCATCTAATCCTGCAGAAATTTTGCACAAACCTTTGGTTCTGAACACAATACAAAAGAGTATTAACAGAAAGGTATTTTCGAAAAAAAATAATTAACAAGTTATTTACTTATGGTTTTTTTTATACTTTTAAGAAAAGTCAAAGACGAAATTTTACTTGTTATACATAGAGCTGTCGTGTACAACTGTACAGCTCTTATCAGACATAATTAAACCGCAGCATGCCGTGGATACATCCACAGCGCTGCTTTTCAACCTTGGCCCTTGACCATGAGTAGGTGACGTACACACATATAGGAAATATACAGAGATAATAAAAATGTTTTGGTATTTACATAGATACGATAAATTTATAAAAAGAGACTCAACATAACATTTACATAATTAAAATATAATTTGAATATGTTTTGATTACAACATCGAGTCATTCTTTTCTACTAGCTGCTGCTCGCGGCTTCACCCGCGTAACCGTGTCTTTGAAAATTTCCGGGACAAAAATTTTACTCTTCGGCCCATAAACTATCTCTACAAAAAATCTCAAACCATTGCTCCGCTTACTGCGTGAAGGAAGGACGAACTAACAAACACACTTTCGCATCTATAACAGTACGGATAACATATAGTAACGCATGCAGGTTCTGCTTTTTATTCTTTTCCTTTTTACAAGGCGTAGTTCCCATCTGTTCTACTATTTGTTCTGCCAGTAGAACAAGTAGGAAAAAATATTCTAGATTGTTCTAACAATACCACAAGTGTTATATTTGTAGCATAACACGTAGGGAAAAATTCGCACGAGGCCCGAAGTGAATGTCCACCTGCGGTATTGGCGGAGTAGGTACGCGGCTTTAAAATTCGCGTATGAGTGAAAGTGTCATCACGAGGATGAAAGCTGTGCAAAGATATGCTCTGTCGGTTGAGAGAATTAGCGATCAACGTTCTATGGAGGATATGAAGATATGGTTGCAAAAGGTCGGAAGCAAAAAATCGAAGATTGAAAAATCTACCTTTACAAACGAAGATCACACCAATCGTTGTGCACTTAGGACCTTCCAGATAAAACGTTAAAATATTTACTGAAACTTAAAGTGAAACCATCCTACCAAAGGACTAAAAACTAACTTTTTAATAAATTCTTATTATTTTAATACTTGAAAGAAAAGAAAAACGGAAAATGTATCTATTAGTAGCAAAACTCATACTTTAATAGCTAATGAAATAAATTAAAGATCTAGAATCTGGATTTGCTGTTAGACTGGTAGAAAATAACATAGGTACTTACCTGCATAATCGAAGTCAAGTAGCTATTATTGTTACAAGTAGATATCAATGATAACGTTATAATACATGTAAGCTCTTGAAGTGGTCCAATGGCATCAATATCTAACTTATCGAATGACAGACGCATGTTGGAAGACTTTCTATTTACGTCTATTATCAGACATTCCTCAATGTATACCTTATAGTTAACCAAGCAACAGCGTAGGCTATAGATGAAAAGTTAATCTATACAAATAAATAAAATTGAAGTGTCTGTTTGTAATATCAAAATAACAGCTTTTTACTAAATCCATATGAAAGTATATACGGTACCTGTAACAAATCATCAATTTATCAATTTTTTTGTCTGTCTGTCTGTGTGTTTGTTCCGGGTTAACTCCGAAACGGCTGGGCAGATTTTGACGGGATTTTCACTGGCAGATAGCTGATGTTACAAGGAGTAAATTGGCCTACTTTTATTTTAGACACAAAATTAGGGTTTCGCGCAAAAAATTAAAAACCATGAAATCCAATATCTCCGCGCGGGTGAAACCGCGGGCAGCAGCTAGTATATTTTAAAGTGTTAACCAACATTAGCGGGATGATCACGTAAATAAATGCATCTTAAAAATGTCGCTGCTAAAGTGAATCGAACCAGCGTCTTCTTCGTTCCGTTACAGAGTTTCAGTGGCCACCTTCTGGCTCCATCATCAGACCAGGTCTATGGCATAATCATATTGCATTGTCATCCGATTTTTGTAAAATTTCGGTTCAATCGAACATCGGGAAGTGGGTCAAATTTAGCTTGCAAAATTTGAACTACACAAACATACATATACCTATCTACAAGCTTTGCAAGTTAAACAAAAGCTTGTAAACACTGCGTATTGATTCCATCAATGTGTTACGGAGCAGGAAAGTAACTAACGTAGGTATTTAGCTGCGATAACCTGTCGATAAGGTGGCCTCCCGCGCGCCAAGTTACGCACATTTGATGAACTCAGGCAAGTCAACAAGAATGCTGTTAGCATAACATTACATAGTGTAATCGATGCACAAAATACAATGGGCATTGACACATACACTCCATTGATATAATAATTATTGTCTAGTTATTTAATTCTTCAAAATCTTCTGCTTCGACCACATCGTCACCTCAAGATCTAGTTAGATAGTGATCAAACGGAAACCTATTGATAAAAAAACAAAGCTGACGGGACTTTCACTGGCAGATAGCTGATGTTACAAGGAGTAACTTAGGTTACTTTTATTTTAGACTAGCTGCTGCCCCGCGGTTTCACCCGCGTGGAGATTTTGGAGTACATAGTTTTTATTTTTTTGCGCGGAACCCTAATTATTTTTCTAAAATTAAAGTAGCCTATGTTACTCCTTGTAACATCAGCTATCTGCCAGTGAAAGTCCCGTCAAAATCGGTCCAGCCGTTTCGGAGATTACCCGGAACAAACAGACAGACAGGCAGACACACAGACAAAAATTTAAAAAATGGTTGTTTTGTAGTAGGTACCGTATATACTTTCATATGCATTTAGTAAAAAGCTGTTATTTTGATATTACAAACAGACACTTCAATTTTATTTATCTGTATGGAAAAAGAATTAGGGTTCCGCGCAAAAAAATAAAAACTATGAAATTCCTTATCTCCGCGCGGATGAAGCCGCGGGCAGCAGCTAGTACAGTATAAACTGGAAAGGTGAAATGTTGGCACAGTTATTACCTACCACAAACTCGCAAAGTACTAATTTACATATTTTTATTTATATCGGTATTGCATCATCGCCGGGTGAACGCTTGCCAAACTCACTTATCAGACGTTAATCATTGACGTAGATAAACAGAGAGGAGAGCTTATAACGGATGGCACAGAACAGCAGAATACAAAAGAGAGCTCGTTTCAAACCACCAAATGAAGCCATACATGTAAGCCAGTTTTTAGATGTTGAAAGATCAGAGATAAAAATAAAAATTATTTATTGCCAAAAAAGTGAGCAAAAATTAACAAAGAGTACACAAATAATTTTCTTTTTAATTTTGTCTCCACGCTCTTTTTGAATTTAGCCAGTGTCAAGTTATAATAAATCTCTAGTTTTTGTGCATGAAAGTCGTCAAAGTCACAAGTTTTAGGCGCGGTCGAGTCGAAGTGACGCTTCAGTAAAGCGGTGGATACTGGATACTTTACTGAATGCTTCTATGGAGTTTTGGATAGAATACGAAAATACACGTTTTTCGTCTTTGTACTATTTGCATTTCACTCATGCACGTTTACGAACACTTAATGGTTAATAATCCACCATTATTACACATTAACACTCGATAAAACATAGGTTTTAGTAAATAACACAAAATTAACAACAGCACATTTTCGCATTCCCGCCAAAACTCCAATAATTTATTGATTTAAATTTCATGCAGCTGCGTTCTTTTTTTTATGTTTTTTTTTTGTTGTGCCTATGGTGGCCATTTTCGAATAAACCCTTATTACAATGCCCGTATGCTGAGTTTTCATTCAAATTTTAACCTTCTAGTTCGGAAATTCCCTTAGGATTTTCAATTTTTCATACCACTTTCTTTCCCTATGGAAGCCAATGCCTTGCTTTACATTGAGCAATTGGTGTGAAAAGCTTGTGCTATTAAGATCATGTCACGAAGGTGCAAAGGAAACAGTGTTAGTGTACTTCTAAGTACTAATATCAGTGTAGGTTTTTATGTTTACGCGGTGGCTTCACTATATTGTTTTAAGCGCGCCGTCTATAGTATAGTGGTCTATTGTACATATTTTAAAGATCTTATCTTGGTACATTACTATCTCCATATTTTTCTACTATCAGTATTTTCTTGTTGTTGAAAAACTGAATATTCATAACAAAAATCTACTGTGACTTGGGATTAGGTAATGGCCCTACTTCCAAGCAACAGTACCTACTTACTTAATTTCTAAGTAAACGCCAGAACTTGCCTGTTCTTCTACCACTCTCAGGAAATCTATCGCTAAAACCTTTCGATGTATTCCTGCAGTCACTCTAGCACCAGTTCCCATTCTAATCTTCTGCCAAAACCATGCAAGCTATAATCTGGTTTTCTACAGTTGTCCAATAATGTACACAAACTCGGCGAATGCCAACCAATGACATCAATAGTGATCCGATAGCCAATCAATGACATGACTCGAACATGAATTCCAATCTATGTCATAAGATGGTGGACCGCCGAGTTTGTTTACATTATTGGACACCTAAGATTTTTTTTTTAATGTTATTTTGTAACGAGACGACCTGGTCATTTGCCTGATGGTAAGCATAACGCCGGCCCATAACAATTGCAGTGCCACCCAGAACTTTGAAACACAAAGGCCTGCGCGGCACTGCAGCGCGCTCGTTACCCTGAGACATTAGGTATTAAGTCTCATAAGCCCAGTAATTTCATTGGCTACTCTGCTCATCAAACCGGAACACAGTAATGCTTGCACATTACTGCTTGGCAGCAGCACTCACAAAGCGGTGGTAACAACCCATACGGACACTCGCAGAAGAGTTAGTCCTCCCACTAACAAATACTACCATATATTATAGCAGGCAGCAGGATTGTAAAACTGGGGCGTTTTACAATACCTGCTGGTCGATGTCGGAAGATACGGCTTTTAATTTCAAGAGCGATAACATCTAGGTTAGGGATGGTTGCGTGTAGTGGCATTATTTATCGGCCTGGCTGGAAAACAATGGGAAAACATAATAAATCGCCTTCCACGGTAAGGTTATATTTTATAAGCAACTCGACTCCTAACGGCGATGGTGCAAATGTACAGACCAGAGTTTATTTATTTAATATTTAACATACCTTTGGGTGGACATTACAGTATGCCCAATTCGCCCACCCACGGTCAAAATACTTAAACTACTTACTTACAAAATACAATTACCTACTAGTCACATTAAAGTAAACTACGCAAATTTGACTTAACACTAGCGAAATACATTGCTGCTCTGTGAAACTCGCCAGAACTGCATTCAAATATATCCAGATCTTGGTTTTGTCCTGACCAAGAACAGCATTGAGCATGCGCAATGCTCCCGGTATTGGTGCCTGCCTTCCTAGCTCACTCTTGCACAATTGCTCCCCAAAGAGTTTGTGCCGACGAGCTCTTATATATTTGTCCGGCACAGTTTATATGCGACCAGCGACGTGTACGACAGGAAGTTCTACTTTTACATTCAGCCAAAGTGGGCAAGTGTGTGGGCAACACGAACATGTCTAAATGCGAGAGTGTGTTGGGATTTTTTTTAACCAGTAACAACAGATTGAAATGAATTTTTAATGGATATAGTTTATGGGTCTATGTCGCTCCATAAGATATTTTTATACCGAAAAACGCAAGTTTCTGTGTTAATATCCATTATCCATGCAGGTGAAACCGCGGGCCGCTGCTAGTACCTATAGCAGCTACAAAAGTCTGTACGTGATTGTTCTTGGATGTGACTATTAGGGTATATGGTATTTTACCCATTTGATGTGTAGTTTTGAAATCATCAAAAGATGTACCTACACCATTGACTGCAACATTTCCTGGCCATCCCAAGACTCATTATCATCATCAGCCGGAAGATGTCCACTGCTGAACATATACGCCTTTCCCCATTGAACGCCACTTGGATCAAGCCAAGAGCCATTTTATAAAAAATTGCGACATTGTACAACTTTATTTGTATCAACTAAATTGTTGTTTGCTATGTAGTACAATTTGGTATTCAAAAATATTTTATAATTTGAATTGTATTGTACCATGATCACAAAATTACATAATATTTTCGATACAATACGTAACTTTATATAAATATGGCTATTATAAGTCAATTTCATCCGAATATATATCCCAAATGATACGCCATCGACAGTTCCAATTGCTTCCGATTGCTATCGGTGAATACGAGTTACTCATTAGGTTGCCCCATATTGACGTACCATCGACCGCTGGCGACGTTGTCGTGCGTGACGAACAATTGCTCAAATGTTGACCGCAATCACCTTTGGCAATAGTGATAGCTTATATGGAACAGGTGCATACCCACACCTCACATGTCACTAACAAGCTGAGCTGTATTTTTTTGTATGCTATTTGGTATCGAGACGAGCTGGTCGTTTGCCTGATGGTAAGCATAACGCCGGCCCATAACAATTGCAGTGCCACTCAGAACTTTGAAATACAAAGGCCTGCGCGGCATTGCAATGCGCTCGTTACCCTGAGATAATACGTATTAATTCTCATAAGCCCAGTAATTTCACTGGCTACTCTGCTTATCAAACCGGAACACAGTAATGCTTACACATTACTGCTTGGCGGCAGACTTCACGAGCAAAGTGGTGGTATCAAGACGGACACTCGCAGAAGAGTTAGTCCTACCACTAACAAAAGCATAGCTAGTAATTTAATAATCATTACAAAGTTAGGAAAATATGTTGTAAAACACCTCTAGAGAAAATCAAGTGGCAGGTTTTTACACGACTCCGTCTGAAAACTAATAAACAATCTTTGGATTGCAAGCATGGTTAGATAAGGAGTGTGGAATGGAGACCAATGACGTGTCTTCGGTACTGCAGTATCCACTGTAATAAATGCGAAAATGTGTTTGTAGGTGTGTGTAGGTTCGTTGGTTTGTCCTTCTTTCACGCAGAAATGCGAAAAAGATCGGCGTGATTTTTGGCACAGATATAGTTTATGGACCGCACGACCGGAGAGTAACATAGGCTACTTTTTAGCCCGGAAAAATACATTGTTCCTTTGGGAATCCAGACAAAGACATACCACAACACAACTTTCACATGTTAGAAATTTCAACAGAATTGAGTCAGACGACGGTTAGACACTTCTTAAATCAAGATCTAGACAGTGTCTAAAGATAAACATCTAAAATAATTAAAAATATCGCAACAGCATTGAGTTAGACGACGCGACGTTTACACTATTTAAATCAAGATTTGTGGTTGGTCCTATTTAAACACGCGACTAAGGCATGTTTTGAGAGTTAGACACTGTTTAACACATGTTTAGGGTGTGTTTAATTTATTTGTGGTAAGACCGTATTAATGAGTATTTCGGATTCAAAGTTCGCTAACGTAACGTTATCGATTCGATTACACAAATGGTTTGTGCTAGGTTTACAGCCTTCTTCACAAATCTTCTCAATCTTTCTGTTGTGCTATTGGAGCGAGGTACGGTTGTGCTAGAGACACAACTTAACGACCTATGAAAAGGAAGAAAGTACAGACCTGTCTTCAGGGTTGAGGATCACCACCAAGTTGACTGCCGCGAGGAACGACCCGATGTTTATCGTCGACAGCATGAACATCAGTGACCGGAAATGCTTTTGCTGAAACAAGTACACATACAACTTCATCATCTTTTCGGTGCTTGGCCTCGTAGTGTCAGACTAGTTTCCTAACGCTATACGGTAGCAATTTCGACACCAAATCCCAAGTGTTGTATTTACGCTGTTTTAACCGACTTAAAAAAGGAGGTTCTCAATTAACCACTATTTTTTTTTTGGTGTTCCTTTAATAAAATTTATGAAAGAACAAGCTGTGCCCCGCGGCTTTGCCCACGTAATTGTCTATAATAAAAGGTTACTCCTTATAACATCAGCTATGTCGGTATCGAGGTTAAATATGATTGAAGAAATAGAATTCAGATATTGACACAAATGAGATTTTAATTACACTATTATTTGGGACAATCAGAGAAATAATCTTAATGTTTTATTTTTTGTTTATCTTAGAAAAATGTATTTTATTGAGCGACAAGGCTACGAGAGTGTAACAAGCAATGACGAAAAACAATGCATCTTCTATTACATTTTGCATTATGTACTATCAGGTGGTTAGGATAGAACTAACTCTTCTGCAAATGTTCAAAACAGAGAGAGAAAGCTCCACTGGTTGGACAAATCCTGCCCTAACTGGGTACTTTGATTTCAATTACATTGCGATTTTATTGTACCCCTTGTATTGTACCCCTGCACTAGGAACTCCCTGTGTCACAGGTGGCATGGAGTCATGGTCATACACAAGTACAAAACACAAATATCCAAGACCTGAGGGCAAATTTCCTACTCACTAAGTCACTACACAAGTTTGGCCCGGTCAGAAATTTAGCCCAGGGAATAACAAAATTAAAAAGGAAAACAATGCCAAAGGACCACCAGACTAACATGTCTGTTCAAGACTACGGTATGGTTTTTCTAGATGCAATATACGAAAACATTGTAAATGGTGTATAGATTCAAGTACATTCATTAATTTAGTTGTATTTCACCATAGGTATGTTTTCTTGATGAGTGGAAAATCTTTGTTGAGTAGAATACCACCCTAAGAACCTCCATTGAGTTTGACTGTAATCTTAAAATTTAAGTTTAGGGAGCTACCTTATACCTACAATCGTTTACTTTTACTACATTACCCTACATAATGTCAGTTAAAGATCAAAATGTTGGCTTCAAGGAATAAAAAAACATGTTTGTTTATAATAGCTGGTAATAAACAATGCTAATTAACAAGTGGCATTGGTGTGGAAACACCTACTTCATTTATCATAGAGGTACAGTTTAGCATGACAAACCATTTTATTAGACAGCTAGCTTATGCTAATATAAAGATTACAAAGATTGTTGGTTTCTTTGATTTGAGTTCATATGTCTCATGAACTGGTTTGTCATTCAGTAGGTTCAAGGTCATATGAGCCCTATGGCATGATGCTGTACAGATGGGCCCTGGCCTGACTCACATATTACAAAGATTTATTACATGTCACAATGTTGTAATTCACATTCATCCGAAGTATTTTGCATGCTATTAACTGCTTTACAACAGAATAGTTAGAGCTCATAATAGTGTGATACAAATTGTTGCTTAGTCCATTGTGATTTTCTTTTGATTTTGATTATGACAAATGTGTGTGTTCAACAACACAATAGAATAATTGAATTTTCTGAGATCCTACACAATAACCTGTCAGTTTTTGAATTGTGAATTTCTATAAATATGGATCACCTGGCTCACAGGATCACAGGGTCAATGTTAAGAGTTTTCTTTTGAAAACTGGTGTTCTTCTGTTATTAGTGTGACAGGGCATTGTAAATGCAAGTCAAGTGGAAACAAATTCCACATCTTGCAGTATTGCTTTTTATATTCAATAGATTATAGTAACACAGTGGTCAAATACTTATGGTACCTAATCTGAAGCTATTATTTGATAGACAATGGTGCATAGAGTAAGACTTTAGACTGGCTAAAATTATTTGTATTTACATTTAGCAAAGATTCTAAATAGTACCACTGACAAAGGTTGCCAACTGAAAACATTGCAGTTTTAATACTGGAAAATACAATTAATGTGTTGTCAAATCATTGTTTAAACCAATTTGTGCAGCTTTTATTATCATACAATTATCTAGTCAACAAAGATTAGACGTCTATGAATGATACTAAGGAATTTAATCTAGGCTTATTTAGAGTTTTCACCATCTTTAACCATATCTTCACTAAGATCTGGCAAGATAGTGGCCTAATGCTTATCTATTTAGTATAAAAAGAAAAAATTGCTTTAAAAAAGCTACAAACCGACTTCAGTGACAAACTACTGAACCGATTTTGATGAAATTTCTATGGGACCAATCTGAAAGTATATCCTTTCAAATAAAAAAATAATTTTCCAAATTGGTTTATAAATGACCGAGATCTGAGGTAACAAAGATAAAAAAAAAACCGATGAATTGATAACCTCCTCCTTTTTTGGAAGTCGGTTAAAAAATTACCAAACTTGAAAAAGAAATGTGAGAATTACAGAATAACACTAGATTTTTGTATATGACTTAATATCCAATGTGGTGAAATGCAGCTTATGAGATATAAAATACGCAAATTAGGTTTATTTGTTAATTCGTTAAATATTATGATAATATTGGAAAGGAGAAAGTATCAGTCTATCATGATGTAATTTAATGTTTGGGTAAATTCCTATAAGACTTGTGTTGAATATTACAGATATAGCCCAAAACAATGTCGGTGTTACCACAACATAACACTTTTCAACACCAGTTTAGCTATACAGTGTCAAAAGATCAACAACTAAAATTATTAGAAATGTCACAACAGAATTGAGTTTGACACAACTTAAATTAGCATGCAAATAAGGCATGTTTAGGAGTTAAACACAGTTTAACACAGGTTTAAAGTGTTTTATTATTTTTTTTGTAGTAAGACCATTATGTGTATTTGTTGCATTTGGTTTGGTACTGCCGAATAAATGGTGATGCCACACAATGTTTATCTGTCTAGCTACCAATGTCAAGTTGAAAATCTAATGCCAAATACATGTCGCTCTGTTCCAATTAGAAAGCATTATGAATGCTGAAAGTATTGAAAACAATCAGATAAATGGTTAGAGAACAAAACCAACTAATATTGAATACATTTTCAGAACTGAAAAAAGGGGTGAGGAGTAGCCTAGAAATGTAATGGTATAATACATCCACCTGAAATGTATTTAAAAACAACTTAAGACTTGGAAAATTATGATGATGAGAGAAGAGATACATTTTATGTATTTTTAGCTATATAAATATTTTTTTAAATAAGACTTCTTTATCAGACTAACGTATTACATGTATAATTTTACAGCTGAGCAAACACAATTGAGCTAAGTAAGCTCAAGTTACTCGTAAGTACAAGTACTCGTATATATCTATGAAGTTCACAAAAACCATTTTCCATGACATTAACTATAGTGTATAGTCTAAGACCGAAGATGAGCTAACGTTAACCCTAGTAGACCACAAAAATACGACGAAATATTCATTTTTCTATTAGTACTTACCCGAGAGTAATGAGGATCCGTCAACCACATTTTGGTGTATCGTTGTCTTCACTTTTCACAAAAACGTATTATAACATAATACCAGGGCATTCAATCTTAGAAAAAAGTTGATGGAAGATTTTAAAATAAACCCTACTAAGTGAAGTTGAACAAAAAGTGCTAAGGACTCAAAACAAACATTAAGATTTTTTACTTAGTAGTATTTTAATATAGTATTTCCAAATGAAATGTACAGATGGCGTTACTAGCGAGTTTACGATGCAAAATTTAAACACACTTATTTGTTAGAATATTGAAATAGCTATGGAACTTTTTTATTTGATTGCTTTAAATGTATACCAGTGAACAATTGTGTAACATTATGGTAGGTTTCTGACGAAGCAGTGTAATGTTTAGTAATTTTTTCATCAATCTTTTTGTACTCTAGCAAAGTCAAATGTTATTTTTATTTTATTTTATATGCAATAGTAAAACGTTAATAATGAAGAATTAATTCGTAATCGTATTTTAGGGTATGTAGACAATTTAATTAGTACGTATTTTTTCATGCTTAGTGGCAATACCTAACCTAAAACAAAACTTTTGTAGATTTGTATTAAATAAATAATCATTTCGAAAAGCAGAATTCTCTCTCGGCCGGTAAACTATTTTGATCTTGTTTCAAATAGTTTTCCGTTCTTGTGTTTTCTGTCTCATCGACTAGGTCTGTTGTCGAGTTGAGCAACCTTGGATTCTCTTCTTCCAGCCAGTTCCTCAAGTTTTACGTACTGTTTGGTTCGTGTGCGCTTGAGTGTTATTTTGTGTAAAAAGGACAAGACAATCATGTCGCTTTCAAGTAAAACGTGTTGTATTCCTACGTGTATGGATTCAGGAGGTAAGCCTGTTTGTTTTTATTTTGTTTCTATTTGTGATTGCTGCGCGCGTATTCAATCGCCGGGGTCCGGGTAATCCTCATAGCAACCGTGTAGTTTTCAGGAAAAAAGTAGCTGTAGATGCTCTTTCACATACTCTACCTGTATGCTATACTATTTCACGTCTATCCTCAGTCGCTATTGTTGCTGCGTGAAAGAATGACAAGCCAACTTGCTTGCATTTATACATAAATAAATATTACATATGGAGTATTTACAGAAACATTATAATTTATACTTTAAAAAACAAGCAAAGCAAGAAAAAAAGTTGATAAGGTGTGCCTATCACCTTGTGTACTCTATCTAACATGTATGTGGGTGGGACACTCTTATCTGACTTCCGTAAATAATAAAGATAAACCAGATATTGTATATAATATAACTATAGTATTATATGGAATAAAGTTCACAGCCCCGGCTCCGTAGCTAAGTTGGTAGTAACCCTGCCTGCAAAGCGAGGGGTCCCGGGTTCGATTCCCGGCCGGGGCAGATTTTGTGTAAGCATAAAGTTTGTTCTCGGGTCTTGGATGTTTGTGATGTGTATCTGTGTATGTCCATGCCACCTGCGACACAGGGAATCCTAGTGCGGGGGTATGAGTGTGTAAACGTTTATGTTATGTTATGTTTATGTTTCATATCAAAAAAAAACTTAGCTTACAAGAACAATATGAATACAATACTTAAATTAAAAAACAAATAGTTTTATTTGTATCAGCCTGATATTAGGCTACGGCATACAAAACATGACAGTGCTCCTATTCATTCTCAATTCAAATATCCCTACACTGCCATACCAGCCAGTCTGATGGTAACGATTGGAAACCTCATTTCTAGCAAAATTAAACATACTAGCTTGCCTACCAAAATCTAAATACGGACATTGGTGCCAATTCTGTTGGCACAACTTAAACTAAACTAGACTAAAATTTAGTTTAGTTATGTCAAACGTTGTTTTCTATTCAGGAAAGACCAGATTAAACTAAAATTTAGTTTGACAGCACTATAATTAATTTAGTTACTTAATTTAGTCTAAGCGGTCATTTATCTATTCTGTTGTACCAAATTTTCGTCTAAAATTAGAGAAAATCCGACTAAGTTAGTTGGCATGAAAATGAACGTGGACTAAAATTTATTTAGTTATTTCACCGCTATTCATACGAAATTTTCGAGTAGTTTTATCGTCATACGTGTTTATGTTGCCTTGGAACAAGTAATTTTGTATATTTTGTAATAAGTACCTACTCTACTACACATAATGGAGGAGTATATGATGGTTGTTGGTGGCTCTTGTAGATTCATCGGAAAGATAAACTTTCTCTTACATCTTCACTTCAACTCTTCAAGCGAAAAATTCCTTACTAGGTAGGTAGTTACAGATTATAATATGTACAACAAAATATTTTACTGAAAAGCAATGGTACATATTAAAAATACATGAACTTACTCTTCTTATAAACTATCAAGAACGAATTCGAATGGAAGGTTTGCGGCTTTGAGTTTGGATGAATACCAATCGAGTTGTGTTCAAATTTTTTTTTCACAGGTAGGTCTTTTTATAAGAAGTCTTTAGGCCAAGTTTCAAATTGCGAAAACAGATACTTTTGGAGAAATAATTTTTCAAAAGCTGAAGTTAAAAAATTTATGTTATCTATGGACACAACCCTTCCGTTTTATCTGCTATAACACTCGTAATAATTTCGTATATCGTAAAAAACAACAAACGAGTACCGACGAGTATACTATGTTAATTAATTTGTGGTAGGTTTTAATAAAAGTAATGCTAAGATTTTTGATTGAATCTGCCAATCCTGAATTAGGTTAATTACAGTCACATATTATATACACGAACGCTTAAAAAATTACACTCCTTTTTCGTTAAATCGTGTAAAAATGATCGGTCCGTCAAATCCATCAATTATAATGTATAGGTATTAATTAATATGCGACACGCTGGCAACTCTAACAATTCAATTTAGTGTAAATTTGGTGATGTCAATATGGTGACTAAATTTAGTCAGACCGTTAATCAGAATAGCTTTTAGAACTCTCTAAACTAAATTAAGAAATTTTATAGTTTAGTTTAGTTTAGTCAGGTGAACAAGAGAATTGGCACCACTATCAAAAAATAAAGTAAAGCAAGAACATAATCCTGTGTTTTTGGCTTGTTGGCTGGAGTATTGGTTGCTCGCGAACTGTTTTATATAATTTGTTTCTTTCCAGGTATGCAGAAGCCTCTGCACCTATTCCTGAAGCCAGAAATAGACAAGCAACACTCTAAACTGGGTTTGTTCAATTGGAGGTGATATTATTGGATTGGACAATGATGACATCTACAAACTCCGCCGAGTCTGTCATGCTCACTTGCAAGAATAATTTAGGTGTCGCTCCAAAAAAAATCAGTAATGTAGCTGTTCCAACATTGAACTTACCAGGTCAGTAACAGTGTATTGATAAGTTACGTTATGACCAAATATTATTAAGGAATGTCTAATATAGGTTGATAAAAAATTGTTATTATTAAAATAGTTAATACACATTAAGTTCTTGCTTAACTTTAACCCTCACTTAAAATTAATAGTTAATATAATTTTTAAGTAGAAAAAGCTACACTCTGATTTTGTTCAATTCAAATACAACCTAAGTGGTATTTAATAAAACCTCATTTTTAGGACCGTGCCTTCTGCCAAAATTCACCTATGGTGATAAAACAAGACTGCATGAAGTGCATCAGGCTGTTTCAAACTTGCCGGCTTCAAAAGCTTCATCAGATTTTGAAGCTTACATAAATACTCTCACTACCACCAGCACTGTTGCTGCAATAAAAACTATTGGTAAGTGTATCTTTCTAAAAAGCTAAACTAAAATTAATTTTCCTGTTTTACCTGTCTGTACAGAGTGAGAGTTATATTTGGCACGGCCTACAGCCCACATGGCTTGATGAATAGCAACATTCATCATAGCAATAGTATGTAAATGTATGTCATACTAGTTTTAATCAAATGTGCTTGAACTGGTTTGATTTCCAAGTGTTTTTATGATCAGAAAGCTGACTGGTTGTTTAAAGCAGGTGTGATTCTTTAACAAACTGACCCTTCAATAAGGTACAATTTAATAGGAAACCAATTAGGGAAATTAATTTAAATATAATCTTTCAAAATGTTTTCCAAGAAACAGTTCAATATAATTATATTGCAAGCTCAGATCCAAAATTTCATTTTTGTTGCAGATACTATCAATATAATTCAGGATGTTCCAATTGCAGAAACAAAATATGTCTCGGGAGGAAAAGTAGATGCAAAATTAAAAAGTATGTATAAAACATTAACCATATTATCATAAAAACCACTTTTAGACGCTTGTTTAGCTAGACAGTATCTAAAGATAAACATCTATATATAGATATGCTCGTGAAGTCTACGGCCAAGCAGTAGTGTGCAAGCATTACTGTGTTCCGGTATGATGAGCAGAGTAGCCAGTGAAATTACCGGGCTTATGAGACTTAATACCTAATGTCTCAGGGTAACGAGTACACTGCAGTGCCGCGCAGGCCTTTGTGTTTCAAAGTGTTTCTTAGTTGTTCAATAATGTATATCACCCATCAATAACATAAAATGAATAGAAAAATTTAAAATCGAGTCATATCATAGGTTTGCGATCGGATCACCAAATTGCTGTCAATGGTTGGCATCTGCCGCGATTTTTTACATTATTAGGCAAGCATAGAAATCCAGACTATATCTATATGTGCGAGATTTTCTCTCTAAACACTAAAAGTTTTTAGTTCCAATTTGACCATTCAAGATAAATTCAAGAGGTTTCGGTCAACATCACGGGGTCTTTTCGTGATCTGATCTTGAAGGCCTATAGCCTCCACCCTTCTCCACATCAGGCCCTCTTATGTAACAGCTATAATAATTAATGATTATAAATTACAATTGGTGGCGGTATTATAATGCACTAGCCCTGCTTTAACACCAAATATTAATCAACAATAAGGATAATTTTATTATCTTTAAAGTTTCTTATTCAATAAACCTATGGAATAGTGAGAACTGGAACGAAATTCTTTCAATAATAGAAAATCGAGAATAGATGAAGATAATGTACCACTGTGCAAATTTATTTATGTCATAAGTAACTTGAACACTGCGGTTTCTGTACTTTCGCCAAGAAGGCTACTTATACTATAACTACTGTTCTAACTTCGAAGCTTGATCACCCTGTATTTGTTTTTTTTACTGTTAAAATTTGGAAACATTCATTTTACCTAGCCCATGCACTCAATGACTATACAAGTTTATGAACAATTTTTGTACGTCTAGACTGTTCCTTAGAGAAGACTGTTTTCTTTTTTCAGACAAAGGAATTCTTCCACGCGAGTGTGAGGAAACTGCAGATCTACTACTGTTGTTCGATGAACTATTTGACTCTGTCAATGGAAGTTTCTCCAAGAAAGACAAACATGGGAAGCCTCTACTAGGGCCAGTAAGACCCAATTCCACACCATGAAGTTTGGGATAAAGCAAAGAAACTAAATACTTAAAAAGATGAAGTTTGTAAACCCGGCAACTGGCAAGGCAGAAAATGTGCCTACCATTCAAAATTGGGCATGGACACTTGACAGTATTCAAATACTCCTAAAAAATTGACAGATGAATATAACATAAAGTCGGTATGGATGAGGCACCTAAATCAAGATCCAATTGAAAACTTCTTTGGCGCAATTAGAAGTCATGGGTGTCTGAATACTAATCCAATAATGGAACAGTTTGAAAATGCTTATACAAGCTTATTAATAAATAATATGTCAAGTGCCCATGCCCCTGGGGCTAGTTGCGAAAGTGATTACTGTAAAATATTTATAACCTCATAGTCGAAGACGACTGTCAAGCACCAAAGACCACCACATTTGATCTTGACATTGAAGGCATACCAGATCTGCAAATCACAGATCTCTCTGAAAAAAAAGATGATCCGAGAGTCATCGGTGCCTTGCAGTTTGTGAGTGGATATTTCGTCAAATGTGCATAGGAGAATTTCAAAACTTGCAAAGGATGCAATGCAGATCTGGTTGCAGGTCAAAAAAATTATTACATAAAATAAAGAGAATATGCTGGATGGTGTTGGATTGTCAGTCCGTCTGAGCCTCTCTTATCTTGCGTATCTGAAGTGCAGGATATAACCAATGTAAATCTACATATAATAGTAAAAAAAATGTACACAAACAATTTAAAAGAACTGATAAAAATATTCGTTTTTAGTTATGTAAATTTTGAATTGTCCACGGACCTTTTTCATAAAAGTAACTAATATTATTAGACTAATAAAATAATGTTATTAGTCTGCATGTTTAACACTAATATTATAAGTACTCTGTGGCGTTACCAATATTATTAAGACTGCTGTATCTATATATAGTTTGTTATGTGAAAATTCAAAATTTTGTGGTTATACGTCTGTTTGTGTCGGTTTGTTGTGATTACTGTCACTGCAATAAATATATTATCTTCTTCGTTGGATTATACTATTCTGTTTTTGATTAAATTATACCGAAGTGATTCGAATTCCTGTTAAAACTATCTACAGTATGTTTTGTATATTCACAATATTAATATATTAAAAACTTTATATACACTTGGACCGTGGGGACCTGGAGCTCATCGAATTTTTAAAGAACGTTCAGGGCGTCTGGTCGAAGCCACATGTGACCAAAATGCTGGCCTCTACTTGGGTCAAATAAGCATTGCCATTCAACGTGGCAATGCTGCCAGTATTTTGGGAACGTTGCCTAGTGGTAGCGGATTATTAAATTAAGATTGTAAATAGATTGATGTGTATATAATTTAGTTATTTTAGTTTATTTTGTGTTCCTGTTAAAACAGTGTTAATTTTTCAAATCCCAAGCTAAATCGTTCGTTGATTTCGTATGTAAATTTCATGCTAGTATATGATGTTCTCCTCCTTAACATCCTCGGGCGTCCCACAATAGCACATTCTTCACTTGACTCGGAATCATTCATTTCAAATATTTTTTTTTTAATCACTATACTTAATTGTAAATTTATTAAACTTGAAAGACTTATGAAAAGTAACTCAATTTATTATGTGATAATATTAGTTTGTTTTGTATATGAAACCATTTACTATTTTAAAACAAACAATACTAGCTAATAATATTAGAGTCTACACTAATAACTCATTTTATTACTTTGTATTTTTATGAAACAGACTCTAATAATTACATCTATTAATATGAGGCTAATACTGATAATATTAGACTAATATTTTTTATGAAACAGGCCCCACAGCATACAAATGAATGACTAATTACATAATTAATTTGAATTGTCGATTTTTTATTTATAATTATTGTAAAGACATAAATAAAATATTAATAGGTAAGAGAGGCTCAAACGACAATGATGATGCATTTCAAATGAAGGCAATAAAATACTTTAGAAAATGCGCAAAGCGTCGTAGGTAATTAAAACCAATAAATTCCAAGTAAAATAAATTGATTTTTATTTTTTTATATTCCCTATTTCCCAAATAAGAAAGCTAGGAGTGATATATACACAACTATAACTATATCTATATATAGCTACGGATGGTGCGCTAGATATTTATAGATATATATTCAACGAAAATAGTCCCAAATGACATGTGCAGAGTGCAGCACTATCTACGTGCAGTGTTTTTGACACAAGATATACCTCTATTTCAGTATATAGAATAGTACTCTGTGCATAATACCAATGCGATATGTACACAGACTAGTATAGTGCCTAGATAATTATTATGAATGTACAATATTAACATTAAAATTTATAGCCGATACAAACAAATCCTGACAACTTTTTTCACGCGATTAACTTTTTTCGAAGTGACAGACAGACGACAGTCGACACTCACACTCGACAGGCAGGGTCTCCAGAATACGTTTACAAAATTTCCCCATTTCATACAATTTTTTTCCCCCAAAATGAAACTACTTTCATTACTTTTACCCCAATGTTTTGTTAATACCTTTTTGTAGTAATGTGACTAATTATTAGGATTAACGTTTTGTGTTGTGTCTTTTAATACTATTTGATAACGAGACGAGTCGGTAGTTTGCCTGATGGTAAGCATAATGCCAGCACATAATAATTGAAGTGCCGCTCAGAACTTTGACACACAAAGACAATGCAGTGCGCTCGTTAGCCTGAGACATTAGGTATTAGGCCTCATACGCCTAGTAAAATCAATGGCTACTTTGCTCATTAAACCGCTAAGCGCTGTAATGCTTACACATTACTGCTTGGCGGCAGTATTTTATGGTGGTATTGTAATAAAACAATAGGATAAATAGTTAAATACGTTTAATCAGAAAATAATGCTGTAAAAGCTTCCAATACTTTATTTTCATTTTTATATAAGTCAAACGGGGATACTTGGGACACTTTGAACGTTTAGCAGGTTAAATAACTATGTTATTTTGGAAATAACCCTGTGTCAATCAGAGAATAAGGTAATCCGATGTTGACTGTCCTAGTAATGGATAAAGCTCTGCATTCATTATTTTTTTCTTTTTGTCCCAATTTGCCCCTTGATCTGTGGATAGATGGGACGATATAGATTTCCCATACTTATCGCAAGATAACAGTTGTTTTCTCAGTAACTTAGGACAAAAAACGAAAAACAAAATATACCCTGGTGTTTTCAGACTTTTAATATAACTAATAAAAAAGCCGTAATTGTAAAAAAATTGTGAAAAATATTAGGTATGTAGTAAATGGCACCAACTTGTACGATTACTTTTTTACCCAAAAGATATTTTTTTCCCCCAAAATGAGGAAAAAACGCCCAATCAGGAGACTGCGACGGATAGAACTGAGACATGTGAGAAATATTCTTGAAATAATGTCAAATTGTGAATGATGGATGACACTAATGACATAAAAACGAACCACAGACTAAGATCACGTGAAGTATAATGGTCCAAAAGAAGCAAAATACACTAACCATGTAAGAGTATACCCGATGAATGGAAGATGGCACCACAAATTATTTTAAAGAATAAAATATATCAGTTTACTTTCAATACGTTCAGTTTACGTTCAATTGGCATCTTGTATCATGTATTAATAGACACTAATTTCGTATTTTTTACCAATTAAGCAAATAATAATTGTTGATATGTTGTACATATTTATTTATGTATAACTGGATGACATAGTACAGCCGAGCTTCGCGACGAAGAGTTGATAAATAGTTATCGATTATCTCAAAACCAGTTGGATTGAGGATTAGTCACGTTTTTTATTAAGCAGTTATGCAGAATTTTAGGGACAAAAAATACTATGAAAAATGTATTTAAATCGGATCAAACATGACGAAGATACGGTGATTACAGTCCAGGCGCGTGAGAGACGGTTGACCCACTGTGACGTCATATGTTGCCACTCGCTAGAGGGTTGAGCCACAGCGTAAGTCTGCCGTTGTGCGTGCGTAGCACTTGTGCCTTTGTCAGTCTGTTGTATTGCTTATATGCCATAATAATTAATAAACCATATTATGTAATATCTTGGGATTGATCCTCACTTACAATTTACGGTCACTTACAGCTTTTTCAGCTCAGAACATAACATATCACCACTGTCCACAAAGAATCGATCTTCACGAATCATGATCGCATGGCTGTGACCTACAAAAAAGTCTAGTGACATTTTAGTAGATGTTTTTATTGATAGTATGTACATATTAATCATTCATATATTTTTTTAATAACCCAATACGACATTGTGTTCGACTATTGAGCCCTATTATTTATTATACAACCTGTATAGTAGTCCCATTCAATAGTGCTATTATTATTTATATGTCATATCTACATTTATACTTTCTTAGGCTGCATACAGACTGGGGATACGTCATGCAATGTAACATTCTTCACGCATTTCATCAGTCTGGAGTCTCGACACTACGCATGCCCGAACCGCGCTTGTAGCTTGTACCAACTCGCGTCAAAAAGCTCACAAATACAAACTGACGACTGACTGTAGCATGCGCGTGAAATGCATGGTTCGCGTGCGTAAGACGTCCCGACTATGAGAATTTGTTATAAAGTAACACACTTTGCCTTGCTTTTAACATTGTTTCAATGTGGATGGCTAATTCTTTCATAAGCATGTTACATTACTTGATATGTTTCGGCATTCTGTACACGGCATTATCCCATTCTATATACCTATTTCTTACTGGCCCTCATCCATTAGATATTTAAATCTACCCGAAAAATAATAATTAATTAATTATTACATGTGACTTTTTAAAAACTTCTTTTATTACAATTTACAATTGAACGTTTCTAAAATAATATTTGCTCAACATCATTGTTTACTGTTTTATGTAAGATAATATATGAAACACAAGGAAAATTTAAATTAAATACACCTAATAGAAGAACAGTTACTGTGTGATAAAATGGAAGTAGATGGAGTAAGAAGCACTTTATTTGTCTAATCTA
Source organism: Crocallis elinguaria (assembly GCA_907269065.1). Classification (NCBI taxonomy): domain Eukaryota; kingdom Metazoa; phylum Arthropoda; class Insecta; order Lepidoptera; family Geometridae; genus Crocallis; species Crocallis elinguaria. The sequence goes on along the minus strand of OU026071.1, from coordinate 16,591,289 downwards.
TAACACAATTTGTTAAAGTGTCTCACAATAGATTTTTAATTTCATAGGAAATCAAGAGAAACAATAGTTTCACAAGTCCAAGAAATCTAATCTCGAAACGTTTGGGACGAGAGCGGTGTCATAGTTATCATGCGCAAACTCCACAAGCCACAAAATCTCGTCTAAGCGTGCCAAAAGTAAATTAATTTACATATGAATTCATCATCATCATCAGCGCATTACGCTCCCACTGCTGGGATACGGGCCTTCTCAATGAGAGAATAAGCCATAATCTGCCACGCGGGACCAGTACATGCTAATAATGCCAATGCCCACATAACAGTTATTTATGTTTTTTGAGTTTGTACATACCAGCGTTGATTTAGTACAATTATTTTAGAGTAAAGCCCTTAATTTATGTTCAAATCAAATCAAATCAAAATCAAATGTATTTATTTGCATAAATATGAGTGATGATAATAACATTGATGTAAGGTAGGTACATAAATTTCAGAGCGCCATATTTATACCGTTAGGTGTGCAAATATTATTCCATCTTATTAATAACATAGGTAGGATAGAGGTATGTATATTTGTATACTGTGTAATTAACATTAATAATTATTGTTGTTTATATATTTAGTACTCTAAATTTTTTTCTGAACGCAGTGTTTTAATGTCAACTTTGACGTTTTCTTGACAAGTGGGGAATGCGTTCAAAATAATAGGAAATTTTCTTAAAAGGAATCCTATTTAAATCTTTTCTAGTCGTTAAAAAAATCTTAAAGTATTTTTTTAATTTTACTAAATATTTAATCAATCATTTCTAGTACGAATTATTAATTATTTTGTTCGCTATTGCTCGATATCAACTAGTTTAAGTAGTGACTGCAGGCATTACCAAATATGGAGTTTGCTCATTTTCCCAACCGTCCTCCCTTCGATCCTTAGTAGCTCTCAGTTTTTAATTTCTACTAAAGTTATAAATTCAAATGTTTTCATCGTATTTTTTAGTTTATTAAATTATAGATCAATTTTTAGTTAAAACGTGAGTCAATGTTCAATTTTATTTGTAGTGTCAAAATATAGGTCAGAGTGGGAGCGTATAGGTTATGTTACACAGTGAAATTATTTGATTTAAAAGTTTGTTTTTATTATTGTTGAAGTGTGTGCTGTTTGGGCTTGCAGATGTCGTTTAGAGTGGTTCGTAGTTCCAAGTTCCGCCACGTTTACGGGCAGGCCCTGAAACGGGAGCAGTGCTATGATAATATCAGAGTGTCGAAGAGTTCTTGGGACTCTACGTTCTGTGCGGTGAACCCCAAGTTCCTGGCTATTATAGTAGAGTCAGCAGGGGGCGGCGCCTTCATAGTACTGCCACACAATAAGGTGAGTCTGTTCATTTTTTACTAAGAGTTTTCAGTCAGGTACTAGAAATTTAATAGTTGGATGCAACACTCAACTATTTGATAATTATGCCAAATTAAATATAATAATTGAGTTTTGATAAATGACCAGTTTGAAAACATTCAATAATGCCTATGTTAACATGTTAATAGGTTGAGGATAATCTGACCCAGGCTATGTAAATAATTAAAGTTATCATTGTTTAGGAAGTACAAATGAAGTGCTAGTTGACTGGGTTATCAGTAACAATATTTATTGACTTTGTCCTATTTGCATTATAGGTATTTGGCATAAAGTTATTTAAACCCAAATATGGCTTGGAATTTTGTTATACAAATATGTAATTAGTGACATTGAACAGATTACTCTAATTCTGAGAACCAAATTAGTGTTCTCATAGGAAAGTAATAATTAAAATCTTGGTAACAATTCAATATTTTTACTTATTGTTACTGCATTTGGTATAAAAATTAATACATATTTTTTCATTAGCTAAGTGAAGGTCCATCTATCACACATAGATAAACTCTTAATCTAATAAAATTTCTCTTTAAATATTTGCACACTACAATGAAAAATACAAAAATAATAAAAATAAACTAATTTTATATTCAATTAAGTAGTACTGCAAAGGTTGGTATTATCACTTAACACAATTTCTTCTAGAAAACCAAATGGAGAGAGAGATAGTGTAGATATTGAAGGATCATAATGACAAGGCAATGACCCTGTGAGTTCTGAAATCTTTTATGTCAACAAATTTAAAATACACATTATTGCACCTCTACATTACATGCATGTAATTGCATGCAAAAGAACATTGTTGAAAGTTAAATATCTCTAGATGACTCTCCCAATTGTACTTACAACACTTAGAGAAGAGCAACATCATCAGCATTATATTATTTAACAAAGCTATAATAAACCATATAATTAATCATCAATTACCTCATAAAATTAAATAATCTGTGGTTTTCCCTCTTCACATTTTAAGACAGCGAGGACCTAATGCCAATTTAATTATTTAGGTACTGTGCCTTTCCCAAAGAAAATATACAATGTTCAATATCTTATAATGATAATAATGAATGTTTGGATCACTCCTGAGCCAGTTGCTCATGCTATCCAGCTGCAATTCTTACTTCCTCAGCGTCCATGCTATGCCATATCACAAGTTCCATAATTTGTTCCTCTTGCATTCACCCTCAAATAAGTTGTTTCCGTCCAAAGGTTGTCTGGTATTAGCGATTACTTTATAAGTCCATCCATAGTAGCACTGACTGTATTATTTTTATGTTTATACTAGCTTCTGCCCGCGGTTTTCACCCGCGTTCCCACAGGAACCGTGCATTTTCCGGGATAAAAAGTAGCCTATGTTACTCTCCGGTCCATAAACTATATCTATGCCAAAAAACATGTCCATCCGTTGCTCCATTACTGCGTGAAAGAAGGACAAACCAACAAACACACTTTCGCATTTATAATATTAGTATGGATTGTATCTTTCTTTGGTGTGTACAAGAAAGTATTTGATTATCTATCTTATTAGCAATAATTTGGTGAATTTCTGCACAAAATGTATGGAATTGACTGCGGATGAGTCACTTTTAATCTTACAATCACAGATAAGGATGGCCCTTATGTTTACCAATATTGTAAGCTCTTGATAGTAAACATTTGCTAGTAGTAGTGTTAAAAATTATTTTACAAGTGTTTAAACTCAAATATTCTTATTGTAAGAAGATAATAATTATTAGAACTTTTTAACCAACATAAAAAAAGGAGGTTCTCAACTAGTCTGTATTTTTAAAATGGCAACATCACTTGATTCCTCTGTCAACAATTACAATAATCCTATTATTCAACATAGGTTTATTTGACATTACAATAACGGATGTTGATAAGCGTGATTAAGCTATAAGCAGTAATTATAGAAATTCAACGTTATCTTGTCCCCATCATTCTTCATCATTATATAATACCTACAAACTACAAATGCAAAAATGGAACTATTCACATATATTCGTTTGCCTGGTGGTATGCTCAACGCCGGCCCATAACAATTGCAGTGCCACTCAGAACAAAGCCCAAAGGCCGGCGCGGCACGGCATGCAAAGAACGATTAGGTATTACGCTGAGTGAGTCTCGTAGGCCCTGTAATTTTAATGACTATTTCGCTCATCAAACCGGAACACAATAATGCTTGCACATTACTGCTTGGCAGCAGACAATACGAGAAAAGCAGTAGTGGTATCCCGCCCAGACGGACACTCGCTGAAGCGTTAGTCCTAAGAGTTGTTTGTTTGTCTGACAAAGAAGGCGAGATTTATAGAGTGAAAGACTGCCAGCAAAAGTAAAAAATTAAAGTCATTAGTTTCCAGGCTAAACCATCATCGAACGAGGTAGGCATTACAAGTATTTCGCCTGTAGATATCGATCGAGCTGTGACCATATCAGACAACAATCATTGCAAGTTGCAACATTCAATTATGCGAGCCATAGGTTGGTTTCTTCCGCGCTTATTTTCTTTGACGGATTAGTGAGGATAATGGGCAGAAATAAGCTGATAGGCCGACGAAGACTGAGCGCGAGATTAAATTCAGCTCAAAAGAGTAGGCAAGAGTATTGTACGTAGAGGTGTGTACTATGCCTATGTTTGTGATCGTTTTTGGATATGCCAATTCAAGTTTCCTCACGAATTCTCCAGCGTCTACGTTGTCTACGTAAACTTTCCTACGACACCTCCCTCAACCTCAAACACTACCGTAATTACTAAACTGTACCTACAGATAGCGCATGTGTTTATCAAAGAAACAATGCACCGATCAGATGACTCATTGTGCAACCGATACGGTGAACAATGACACCTCGACAATGGTGAGAACCCGCGACCCGGGCAAGTGGCGGCTCGGCAGGTACGACAAGAGTTCCGTAGTGCCTTTGAACTGGCAAAAGGAGTAGACTAAAAGTACTAAGTTTGATATCCCTTCACAAAGTAACTGTGTTCTTCTCTTTTTCGAGTAATTACTTGTGACCAGTCCACGTCTTTCGTTTAGCCAGTAGACGAAGGTGATAAATCTAGAGACGTGCTCTCGAAAACAACTGCAAAAACTTCTGTAAATGCTTGCTAAAATGAGCCACAAAGCAAATCCACCTATACCTTCATCGCTGAACAACTTGCAAATCCGCACGCGTTTTGGCGTTTTCTGTTTTACGCGGACACGGGTGTGGGTGCGGATCCTGTCCGCATGCAGTTCGCCCGCAATCCTTTTTTCTGCACTACATTTATTAGTTCACCATACACGAGCGTTCCTAATCCATCGCTCAGCGCGTTGTGGCTTGAGAGGAACGATGGTCCAATTTCGAGCCCGCATTAGACGGGCGCGTCATCGCTCCATTTTTCAGTCATTCTGTGTCTCGAGTACTGCCGACTGAGCGCGAAATTGATCGTCGCATCTTATTTCTAATATTTCTATCACTGCACGTATGTCATCTTTTATTCGCGGTTTTTCGAACGTTGCATTTTTTTTTGTATTATTCTAAATGGGCTTACGTTTGACCGCTGTCTCACCTGATGTTAAGCGACGACGCGGTTGACTATGTAGCACGCTTGCCCAGAAGATACCTGTTCACTCATCTCTTGAAGACTCCCAGATTGTAGCGTTCAGGAAAAACAGATGCCGGCAATGAGTTCCACTCTTTAGCGGTTCGCGTGATGAAGGTGGAAGCGTAACGCTTGGTACGGATAGGAGGAATGTCAAGCATAAGCGGATGTCGCATTGCCGTACGCATCGCATCGCATGGAATTACGCGTCGCATTGGAATGCTGTGGTTTGGAGTGCTCATGTATTGTGGGGCTCTTGGCGCGCCCGCCGTCCGGATGCGGAGCGCCTGTCACGGTCTGTCGTTACAACTCCGCATGCAGATTTAATCCGCATCCATAACACAAAACGCTCTTCCAGAATAAGACTAGCTACATATTCCATAATCCATACACAATAGGGTTTTGCGTCTCAGGTAGCTTTAACTAAAACCTGAGACAATGATTCCACTAATGCCCGGCAGTATATCCTACGACGGGGGCACCGTCTCGCGCATTCCTCGCGCGTGTGTCACGGGAGCTTTTTGTCGCGTGCTGGCGGGAATAGGAATGAACCAACCGTGTATTTAAATGCGTAAAACACGCATACACGCGTCTCATTGTTTGCTAAGGTTAAGCTCACTGTTTGTCTGATACATAAGGATGTTTTATTATTAACGTGTGTTAATTACCTTCTTTGAAGTATGTGATGTTTAAAACTTTCCTTGTTGTTGAAGCGTTGTTTTGTCGTTGCCTGACCACTTTGTACAATTATTTTTAATCTTGTCTGATGCACCATCAAACCTACAGCATCTTCAGTAGCTTGGGCCCTTGACGATCATGTGCTTTTCATATGCTACTCCTTTTCTCGCCTAATAATAACTCAATCTTTTATGTCATGACTTAACTTCAACTTCAACTTCTTCTTTGAATGGCTTATGCAGGGTTGCCGCAATTTCGCCAATGTCGCGTGGATAGATCGGGGGATAAACGAAGGAGGTTGATCGGTGGAAGAGAAGATAAAAAAAAAAAAAAATATTGTTAATACCAGTCATGACTTAAGTATTACTCCGTATAATTGTCAGACACCAATCCTCAAGTAACTTAGACATGGTAAAAAAAGAATTAATTTGGAACCAGCACAGATAATAAATAACTCATTCAAAAACGTCGCCGCAAACTCCCAAATATCCCACGTGGCTATTAAGTTTTCCCTAAAAATCTCAAAGAAATAAAAACTTGCACCAATCCCATATGTCTTATTGAAAGTTGAAACCTCGCTGCAAACTCTTAACCTTTTACATATCCCTCCAAAATTGACAAAAACGCCAACGAATCTGAAACCAGCACCGACCACAAATGGCTCACCAAAAGACCTTGCTGCAAACTCTTGAGGCCAACGTGTCAAGTTCGCTGTATCGCCCAAACCAGTCAATACGCCTATAAACGAGAGACGAGTCATATTACGCGCGGTGCCGGCAGAAAATAGACTCAAGGCAATGCTTAAATCTTGATTACGAATTGGGCTAATGGAATAGAATAAGAAACTGGGACAGGGAAAGACCTTCTTTATACAACTCAAGAGTTTGAGACAAAGAAAGTCCTTGTCCTTGCTTGTGAGAGGTGTGAGTTTGACATTGGGTTTAGGATATCGTCTTTCGAGTTGGCGTAATTACTTGCCTTGCAATGGCGTTTAGATATTAGGGAGATAATTCACTAGTTTTACGTTCATTCTGAAAGGAAAATTCAATTCACAAAGTTCTTAATTATTTTCTTTTTGATAGATGTAGGGTATATTTTTTTTGGTGTGGTTATAAGATGCACATGCTTCGTTGATTATCTTATCGGTAGCTTTCACGAGATCTGAAGCTGGAATTGGGACACGAAAACGGTTACGGTTAAAGAGTTTATTTCTCATAAGAATTTACAAATTCACTTTCGGAGAAAAACAATTTTATCTTAAATATATTATTAATGCCGGTAAGCTAAGTGTAAGTATGGTAATTATAAAACTTAGTAATATTATAGGTAATAGATTAAAATTTAGGTAGATATTTGCAGTTAGTTAACAATTAATAAGGATTTGGTACGTAACGGTGGCTATGTATAAAATCCAAATTTACAGATAGTGTTAGTTTTTTTTTTTTTAAAAGCAATGTAAGATGCAAAAAGTAGTTCATTGCCCAAGCGTTACCGGACCAATTTGTTGCATCACAATAAATTGTTGATTAAGCCTCTGCTTATAATACTAACGGTTCACTGAATAGAGATTTTAACATCTTGAGCGAAGTGTGGTAACCTATAAAGTGGCTCCCAAATCCTTGGGAAATAAAATATGTACTTGCGTACAATAACTTACGTAGCCATTCAAACCTATTTTTTTTACTAATAAACAGCACAGTTCTTTCTGAGAATCAAAGAGTGGCGGTGTGCTGAAGCCTCTTTAGATTTATGTTCTGGCATGGTACCGCTTTGAACGTTGTTAACGATTTAACACTGTCTTTGTTATGAATAACCACTGAATAACGAAGACATTTTATTCTTTTCATCTGCAGTAATAAAATAAGTGGTTTTTACCCGTGGCTGTTATCGTTTGCGTTAATATTTACAAAAATATTTCAGGGTAAGAGTTTACCACAATTTTGGTCTTTTAAAAAATAAATGTTGACCTAATTTTACCCAGTGTAAAATTTTGGACAGTATAATAATACAAGTAAAATAATACAAGTAAATAAAGTACAAGTATAATAATAATAATGTATTATGTATGCTCATATATTGCGGGTTCCGAGGCCAAGCAATACTGTGAACAGTAGTCTGTGCAATTACTGGGTATGAAACTATTTCTCTGCGACGATCGCATTACAGTGTCACACAAGTTTTTTTTTAATTGCAACTTGTTAATTTTATATTATGAATAGTTAAGCCTCCTGCGATAATAATTTGGATAATACGGAATTTATAGAACCACCATATTTTATTGAGATTTGCGCACACAGACCAAAGACTATTAATAGATACTGTCCAAAGAGTAACATAAAACCTTAACAGTTAACACTGATAAAATACTATTTACAAAGGTTACTAACACCTGAATATCCCTAAACCAAACCCTTTACGGTGTGGCCGAACAGCAATCATCCAAATTTTCGGACTTTCATTAGTACGATATGTGAGTGTAATGGCGAAGTAGCATACTATAAGTAGGTACCTGTACAATGTACATTACATACTAGCAAGTATCAGAAAACAATAAAACATGACTTATGCATATGACTAACCGATACCAACACCTCAACATTTGGCTATCGAACTGCAATGCCTTACAACTCTATGTAAGTGATTCACACATAGTAATGCGCTACTAATAACATGATTATTTATGACAGATCTTCTATTTATACATCTCGTCTTGTCGTATCGTAAATTTGCGAAGCGGAGCTGTGCCAATCTCTGTTTTGGATACAATTTATTTTGCGTCTTTTGTTTAGTCGTAACTTACTGAAACTGGGACACTACGTGTGTTAGTTTAGATTAGATTAAATCATTTAGGCATTTCTAGGACTTCTAGGACTAGGATCCTTGTGAAACGGCATCGGAAGACGTCCACTGCTGAACAAGGCCTCCACTATACCCCTATAGAACACCGCTTGGATCGGCTACTAGTGCATCCAAACGGCCCCCTGCGGTTTTGACCTGCTGCCTTATCGGCTAATGAACTGTCTATTAAACTGGCTGAACTGGCTAATGAACTGGCTGAACTGGCGAATGAATTGTCTAGAGTTCTCGTTAGTTTGGTTTTCGAACAACTTCTTCCCTTCGTTTCAAAACCAAAAACTAGCGAAAACTAGACAATTCCTTCTAGCCGAAGACAAGCTAGCCACCGCTGGTTTTAGTCGGGTTGGAGTCCAAAACGAAGACGATGTTGTTAGCAGGTAAGGCCGCAGATCATCGCGGCATCGGTGACACGTAGTTAAAGCTAAAGATGTCACAGTACTTGTAGACCACAAAAATGAGTAGCTAAATAATAATAAAAGCGTTAGTTCAAAAAGATCTCAAACCAACCGAATTCACGCTGTCTTCCTCAAGACCGATTCATTATCAGCCTCTTATGCTCCCATTGCTGGGACACCGGCCTTCTCTCAGAAAGAGAGGTATGGGCCATAATCCACCACGCGGGCCCAGTGCGGCTTGGTGGGTGTCACATGTCCTCGAATTTTGTGGGTCTTGAACATGCCGGTTTCTTCACGATGTTTTCCTTCACCGTTTTTCCAAGACCGATTATTATGTAGGTATTACTGATGTTTTTTGATAGTGCGCCCGTTTACGTTTCCGCTTTTTTTTGTAACAGTGCTTACCAAGTTAGCAGTTGTGTGATCGGATTACACACACAGCACAGGACAACTGCGCAAAATTGTCGAAAATCGCAAGACAGCCAACGCTCTTTACCAGCAGTCCAGCACCAATACCTTTTGTACTCTATCATCACGATCTGCGCAACTACAACGAACTTCAGGAACGCATTTAATCTTGGCAAATTCGAAACTAACACTTCACCATCGTTTCCGTCTTTATACCATTTTTCAATAAAATTTGGAATGATGGAACGCGGCAAATTTCAACATATTTGTCGACATTGAAAATAGAAATATCATCTTCACATTGCGTATTCAGTTACATATTTTATTTTCCCACGTGGTCGCTACGCCCTCTCGCGGCTACATCAGCTACACATGGAGTGACGTCTGAATTCATCTACTGAAAGAGTCGTTAACGTCTGCTGATACTAAACTTATGACTTGAATTAGCGTAGTATAGCTGCCTCGAATCACGAGTCAAGGCTGAATATTTAGGACCAACAGGTATAGGTCCAAAAATAGAATGCCGAGTTTTCTCGCACGTGGAACGGGCATCTATAGTCATTTTATTCTCATGAGCGCTCTCTTGCAGCCAAAATAAAGTAATTTGAATAATTAAAGTTACAGATAATTGGCAAAAAATTTAGTGATGTGAAAATTTCACTGCCGATATTGCCTAGTTCATGTATTTCACTAACACACACAGGAAACATCAACCAGCTTCAATGGACACCCACATCATAGTGGATTTGTTCCCAATGACAACTGATCCTGACCATCTAATCCGTATCAACTGCCCGTATATTTAAACCGTGTCCATTAGTGTTAATGGTTACTAAAGAAGATAAACAGGCACCCCATTTAAATAGCACAGACTTGGATTATTTCATAGCACACTGCGCTATTTTTACCTCAATTATTATTGACAAATATTCTATTTCGGCCCCCGGTATTGGGTAATATTCGCAGCGCGCGGAAATCGAGGGCCCGCCCACGCGCGCCGAGAAAAGCGCGCAACGTGTGCAATGCTGCTGGTTACTAGCGTTCTTTCTAGATCTTTCCAGCATAGGACGGCTCCTCGAATGTACGTCAATCGAGTCGTTTTTGTCAGGATTATCACCTAGTTACATGTGCCCGTCACATATGAGGATGTGTTTTTGTTAGTGGGAGGACTAACTCTTCTGCGAGTGTCCGTCTGAGTTAGTACCACCGCTTTGCTCGTGAAGTCTGCCGCCAAGCAGTAATGTGCAAGCATTACTGTGTTCCGGTTTGATAAGCAAAGTAGCCAGTGAAATTACTGGGCTTATGAGACTTAATACCTAATGTCTCAGGGTAACGAGCGCACTGCAGTGCCGCGCAGGCCTTTGTGTTTCAAAGTTCTGAGTGGCACTGCAATTGTTATGGGCCGGCGTTATGCTTACCATCAGGCAAACGACCAGCTCGTCTCGTTAACAATGAAACTAAAAAAAAGCCTTGCAGTTCAAGAGCTGTGGCTCTGGATGGTGTTTGCTGGCTGCTTCGGGTCGCCTGACAGCGGTTACTTTCGCCATTAGCTGTAATCGGGAACACTACAGTGCTTATCCTTTAAGACTTGTTATGCAAGTTGTTTGAAGGATTCCCCAGTTTTAATAAAGCTAGAACCACAAAGTGCCCGCAACCCGCGCTTTACTTAGCAATGAAAATGTACTACGACTGTCACTATAATAGCTGCATTGCTCTTCAAACCGAAAAACATGTTTTTTTAATACTATAGGCTAACGGGTCGTTTGCCTGATGGTAAGCATAACGTCAGCTCATGACAATGGCAATGTCACTCAGAACTTTGAAATGCAAAGGTCTGCGCGCACAACATTGCGCGCACAACATTGCGCTCGTTACCCTGAGGGTCCATAAACCCAGTAATTTCACTGACGACGTGACTATTATGTTTGGTTCATCGAACAGTTCCTTTCCAAATTTAAGGATTCCCTTCTGCCCAAACTACAATGAAAACAAAAAACAATAAAAATCTATTTGTAGTGATTACCAGGTCCCATAAAAAGCACAATAAGAAAACCACTCGTCAACAGGTCGCGGGAGTAATGTCTTGTCATTATCGCCACTCCTAATTGTTCGAGTTGGAAGCCAACAGTAATCTAGATGTGTCATTATTATTCTTTAACTATTTTGACACTGTACGCGGGAATCGCTTCGATTGCTTACAGTTCGTGGGGGTCTGAAATCTGGAATCCGTATGCGAAATCCGTAATGCGAAAGTGTGTTTGTTGATACTTGATTTGTCTTTCATTACCGTAGCAACGATCTTTGATTAGAGATTTTGGACTAGAGAGTAACGTACCCATACTAATTTTTATGCGTGGTTCCTTTGGGAATCCCCACGCGGGTAATAGCTAGATTTTTGGTTTAGGCTTCTTTGTGGTGGCGCCCGTATACATTTACTCTAAACTTGTTAGTTATAGGACTATTTCTTCTCCGAGTGTCCGTCTGGGTTGTTCGCTTTGCTCGTGAAGTCTGCCGCCAAGCAGTAGCATTACTGTGCAAGCATTACTGTGTTCCGGTTTGATGAGCAGAGTAGCCAGTTGAATTACTGAGCTTATGAGACTCAATACCTATAATGTCTCAGGGTAACGAGCGCACGGCAGTGCCGCGCAGGCCTTTGTGTTTTAAAGTTCTGGGTGGCACTGCAATTGTTATAGGCCGGCGTTATGATTACCATCAGGCAAACGACCAGCTCGTCTCGTTACCAAATAATATAAAAAAAAAATTAGGTTGGTCAGAGTAACGTCTTATTTGTTCTGCAGTTAGGTGGAGACATTTCCATTCGGCGTATGAAACCGGATTCATGCCGAATGCCGATACGGGAGCGACAAACCAGTCGAGTTTTCGCTAAATTGATTATAAGTCCTTTGCGGAGTTGTAAATCGTATAGAGGCTTGGGATTTCATATATGGACGCCCCCAATTATGTTAACGGTAATACTTAGTTGCTTCTTTTATAAGTTCGTTCTTTTAGAAAATTAACGAACTTTCTGTCTCGAAAACGTCACTACTTATGATTTTTTTCCGATACTAATTCTTTACATTATATTATCAGCCTCTTACGCTGCCACTGCTGGGGTACCGGCCTTCTCTCAGAGAGAGGTATGGGCCATAATCCACCACGCGGGCCCAGTGCGCCTTGGTGGATGTCACATGTCCTCGAATTTTGTGGTTCTTGAACATGCGGGTTTCCTCACGATGTTTTCCTTCACTGTTTTAGAGCGAGTGTGAATAATCCGCACATAACTTGATATAAGTCATCGGTGCGGCCGAGTCGAGATTCGAACTATGATGCGTCGGATTGAAAGTCGCACAAGTTCCCGCTCGGACACACTCGCTCACAGTTCCCGCTCGGCCACACTCGCTCGCGACTTATTCTTATTTGATACAAAATGGAGTCATTGTAATATGAATGAACACGTATGTTAGTGGTGCCATAATAATCAGATTCACAAGGGTGTGTGAACTATAACACCGCTGTATGTATGACTCTGAACAAAGAAGAGCTGTAACAAAACTACACCGCTTAGGGCTGTGTGAATTATGTAATTATTTAAGATACTTTTCATCATTTACGTAGGTGATAGGACTAACTCTTCTATGAGTGTCCGTCTGGGAGGGTCCTCCGCTTTGCTCGTGTAATCTGCCGCTCTACAGTTATGTAGGTAATATGTAAGCGTTGCTGTGTTCCGGTTTGATGAGCAAAGTAGTCAATGATCTGTGCTTATGAGACTTAATACCTTATTAGGCGTTACCCTGAGATAATTCTCAGGGTAACGAGCGCACTGCAGTGCCGCGCATGCCTTTCAAAGTTTTGGGTGGCACTGCAAATGGTCTGGCTTTATGCTTACCATCAAGCAAATGACCCGTGTGTCCCGTTATCGAATAGTAACAGGCTATATAAATATCAGATGTCTCGATTCAAATTCTCACCAAGAACATTTCTAAACCCGTGTAACTGAATGTGGTGCTTTAAGGCAGACGGGGCCTGAAATCGCACGAATTACACTTGGCGCCAAGCCATCTCTCGCGGCTCGCGTAGCATTGATCAAACGTTTGGGCCAACCTAGCACACAGCGCCAACCTTGCTCACGTTGGCGGATTCGGCTCACTGATACCGTGTCGGATATTGGCTGCGATAAGCGACTTCCTGCAATGAAATTTACTATCTCCCGGAACTAGTCCCTGATTAGGACACGTCATTTCGTCTAGTTTATAAAAACGCTTTTTCATATTAACTGTTCTAAATGAGAGTTAAAATATTATTAAAAAAATGTCGCTGCGGTCTGCCAGCCTGCTGTCAGCAGGTAAATCAATCAATGAAGTGGCTACTTTCCCGAAGCATCCTAAAGATTTGCAAGGTACTTACGCGCTCTCTAGTTTTCAAGTCTAGCAAATGGTGGAAACGGTGAATTTTTTATTTCATCACTTACTACTAGGGTTTAGCTACACCGCTCTTGTCTCTGAGACATCAGCTCGTACGTCCAGAAATTGCACCGAGTATTGTGCCCTTCAAACCAAATACAGCAATGCTTGCCCACTACTACTTTGCGGAGCAAAACAGAGATGGGTACTGACTGAGACACTCGAACACTCGTAGATCTCAGTAGTCTTACGATGGAAATTCGACTACAGATCCAGTTTGGCGTATCACAGATGTTGGCACCAATGCTAACAGATATAAATCTCGATGATTGTAGTCTGCCCACCTGGTGGGGCATGACGTAACACCAGTGCACAGGAAGTAGTTGCTCAGAGAATAATACTGTAACACGTGGATGGAAGGAAATGCCTGTTATGAGTCTAGTCTTTATAAGCCAGGACTAGTATGAAAATTTCTTTAATTACTCTGATTGATAATATTATCAGAATTGCTCATGTTTAGACTATAATTTTTTTTTTTGGTAACGAGACGAGCTTGTCGTTTGTCTGATAGTAAGCATAACGCCGGCCCATAACAATTGCAGTGCCACTCAGACCTTTGAAACACTAAGTCCTGCGCGGCACTGCAATGCACTCGTTACCCTGATTAAGTCTCATAAGCCCAGTAATTTCACTGGCTGCTCTGCTTATCAAACCGGAACACAGTAATGCTTGCACATTATTGCTTGGCGGCAGACTTCACTCACAAAGTGGTAGTACCAACCCAGAAGGACACTCGCAAAAGAGTTAGTCCTACCACTAACAAAATGATTGATATTAGAAGCTTTTTAAATTGTACCATTTTCTTCGATGTATTTGAAAGGTGTTAACTATATACCCATTTGTTGTTGCAAAATAAAAAAATATTATTATACATACTGCACTGCATATTATTGCACTGCATTGTTATGGGCCGGCGTTATGCTGACCATCAGGCAAACGACCAGCTCGTCTCGTTACCAAATAGAATTTAAAAACAAAGTCGCAGTTGCACAACCTAATCCCCTTGCAACACTATTACTCCCATGAATCTGTCACAACTCACAGCATAAACTCGTGTCGTACAACCCACTTTGCCCAATTTATTGTTATACAAGCGACGCGCGGCGCCAACACAATTAATTATTTTCCGCGCAAACAGAAAGCAGTAGGTAATTGTTACTTTCACTTTGTTTTACACGGAGAAAGTATTTTTGTCAGTTTTTGATGATATACACGGGTAGTTGAGTAACTGAACTTTTTACACGCCGAAACAGGCTATAATTGAATTGAGCTTGTTTTTTACTTTCCTTAGGTTGATGTATAGTCTGCAGCCAAGCAGTGGTGTGCAAGCGTTACTGTTCCGTTTCGATGAGCAAAGTAGTCAGTGAAATCACTGGGTTTATAGACTTGATAAGTACCTAGATAACTAACGCAATGCAGTGACGCGCAGCCCTTTGTTTTTTTAAGTTCTGAGTGGGACCGCTTTGTGCTTAGCTTCAGGTAAACGACCAACTCGTCTCGATATCCAGAAGTATAAACATTTTTTAACCTTATTATCTTATCTATACAAATAAATAAAATTGAAGTGTCGGTTTGTAATATCAAAATAACAACTTTTTACCAAATGCATATGAAAGTATATACGGTACCTATAACAAAACAATCATTTTTTAAATTTTTGTCTGTCGGTCTGTTTCTTCCGGGTAACCTCCGAAACGGCTGGGCCGATTTTGACGGGACTTTCACTGGCAGATAGCTAATGTTACAAGGAGTAACTTAGGCTACTTTTATTTTAGAAAAATAATATGGTTCCGAGCAAAAAAATAAAAACAAATGAAATGCAATAACTCCGCGCGGGTGAAACCGCGGGCAGCAGCTAGTTGTAACTCTATGAAAACAGTTGAGTTACTGTTTTCAGTCATCAAGGTTAGCAACAGAAGCGAGTGCATAACTTTCGCGCGTTTTAAATGTTTAGGTAATTGTTGGAACTGTAAACAGTGCCCCATTCGCACTCTATTTTAAGTGCGTTACGGTAATGACTACTTGCATATCTTTCTTTTTTTTACACTCATACCCCGCACTAGGATTCCCTGTGTCGCAGGTGGCATGGACACACACAGATACACATCACATAAATCCAAGACCCGAGAACAAACTTTATGCTTACACAAATTCAAATTCAAATTCAAATTCAAATTCATTTATTCATTGCGAATATGGGTACAATAAAAGTTAACGGTGGTATAAGAAAAAATACAGAACGCCATACCCAACCTGTCGGCATGCAATATACAACAGAGAAATAATGTTAGTCATGAATTATGATTATACGGTAATCAATATACATAATAGATTTTAATTGTATTAGAATTAAAATACTTAATTAATAGTGAGACATAATGAGTTGAGTCATGCTAAAAAAATACAAATATTAAAATTTATCATTTAAGTAATCTTTGACACTGTAATAAGCCTTGTCTTGTAAAAATATTTTAAGTTTAAATTTAAAAATATGAGTCAACTGAATATCTACTATGATTTTTGGCAAGTGATTGTAGATTATGGGAGCCATACACATTACACTGCTATTGAGTAAGCCTGTTCGATTAATTGGACAGCGAATTTTATGATTAATGCGATCACTATTAAAATTACTAAACAGATCAAAATTATTTCGAACAAATACCACGACTTCATATATATACACACAAGGTAATGTCAAAATTTTTAGGCTTCTAAAAAAGGGTTTACAGCTTTCAGTTGGTTTCAATTTAGAGATAGCCCTAATACATCTCTTTTGTGCCTTAAATGCGGTTTCTTTTTCGGTGCTGTTACCCCAGAACATAATACCATATCTGAGTGACGACGCGACGTAACCATGGTACGCTGTAAGAACTGTTGGTGTGCTTACTGTTTTTGAGAGCATATGAAGCGCGTACGAATATTGGCTTATCCTCTGACACAGGACCTTTACATGTGCTTTCCAATTTAGGTTGAAGTCAATAGTAAGTCCTAAAAACTTTGTAGTCTCTACATGGTCAATTTTCTGGCCTAAATAATGTATGTCAATGTGATTCAAATTATTAATTCTATTTCTAAAGATCATAAAATTAGTTTTAGTCAAGTTAATTTTTAAATTATTTGATGTCAGCCAGTGTATTATATTATTAAGTGTACTATTTATTTCATGTTCCATAGTTAAACTGTCTTTACCCATAAAAAGTACAGTGCCCTGCCCCGGCCGGGAATCGAAGCCGGGACCCCTCGCTTTGCAGGCAGGGCTACTACCAACTTAGCTACGGAGCCGCACCTGTAGGTGGTGTGTTGTGATAATTGATTTTACTAATCTTCTTGGCATAGTAACACCATATTCGTATAGTCTTAGCCTTAATATCTTGTATGCAACATTATCATAGAAAGCAAATATAGGCAGATCTCATTGCGCAGTTGATAAACTGATGGACTTTTAGTATTGTGTAATGCCCGCAACACACCTTTAATTTTAACTGTATAGTTGGGACTGCGGCGCAAGTACGGAAGTCGGTTCGATAAAGTTGAATCGAAAAACCAGATATATTTATCGAATGTTTTCGAGTACCGAAGTCTGATCGTAAAGTATTGTAGTAGCTTTATATTGTCTTTGGATTCGATAACTTTTGTCGATTGTATCGTGGCTCGATAAATTATATTTTCTTTTTTATATACTATCGGATAGGGGAACGAGCTGGTCGTTTGCCTCATGTTAAGCATAACGCCGGCCCATAACAATAGCAGTGCCACTCAGACCTTTGAAACATAACGACCTGCGCTCGTTGTCCTGAGACATCTCATAAGCCCAGTGATTTCAATGACTACTTTGCTCATCAAACCGGAACACAGTTATGCTTGCACATTACTGCTTGCCGGCAGACTACACGAGCAAAGCGGTATCCATCCAGACGGACACTCTCAGAAGAGTTAGTCTTAGCACCTGGTAGAACTACCTGGCGGTACCACCTTGTCTTTATATATTCTTCGCCTTACCTCAGTCAATAACAACTAAAGGGATGTGCTATTATTTCAGGTCGGCCGCATACCGGCGGACCACCCGCTGGTGGGAGGACACAAGGGCCCCGTGCTCGACATAGCGTGGTGCCCCCACAACGACAATGTTATCGCCAGCGGCTCAGAGGACTGTGTTGTTAAGGTAAGACTTCATTTGACTAATGTCTTCATACAATAAGGGTCTTACCACAAAAAAATTAATCACACGTTAAACCTGTGTTAAACACGGTTTAACGCCTAAACATGCCTTAGTCTCGCGATTAATTATGAGCAACCACAAATCCTGATTTAAGTATTGTCTAACCGCTGTCTAACACAACTCTGTTATGACATTTCTAATCATTTTTGACGTTTATCTTTAGACGCTGTCTAGTTAAACAGGCGACTAAAAATGTTTTTTTTGTGGTAACACTATAAATATTGTCTAACTGCACCGAAATGATATTGGCTATATTGGGCAGCTAGAAGAAAAACCAGAAGACGTTAAGCATCGCAAATTCGCAACGAGATAGGTGTTTCAATTGCTTCAAGCACTTCCTTTCTGAAGTATCAAATGGAGAGACAAAAAAATTGTTTTTCCGGCATGTACAATGGATTAGTCTTTTAGATGGGTTTATTGTTATATAAACCCATCAAGAAAGGATGGAGGCGGCGATCATATCTAGAAAACAAAGTGACTGGTCTAAAACTACTAAGAGACTCATACGGCCTTATTACAAAAAACTCGTTAAACTCGACTTTGGTCGACAACCAATTTGTCTTCAACTATCTTTAGAGTCGACCTATAAACCAAACCTTATTACAAAAGATGAATAAAGCCAAGACAACTTATTACCAAACTGTAGCTATGGTAGAAATTATTTCCACAGATAATAAATGTCTTTATGCTACGGATACACGAAATGTAGAATTGACACAATGTACTAATTTTTATTTTGGAATATAAGTAGCTATTTTGTCACACAATACTATTTTCTAATATCGAAAAATATTGTAGGTAATTTTTAAATGACTTGATCATTGCGAGTAATTCAAAACATCCTAATTAGGTATATACGTATATGAAAAAAATGTTAAGGAGATACTCCTTATATATCCAACCTATACAATGGCACACTATGGCTAAGTAACCATAGCAACATGTTTTGTTGATTGTGTGTACTGTCAATTCTTGTAATATACTCTGTTTTTACTATGTATACTTTCGATATTATAAGTATTTCCTATATATTTTGCTAAAAGCTATTATATTCTACTCATCCACGCTTCCTAATACCTCACCACCCCTTCTTACTTTAATACAAAATATATGAATTTTTTTATGATTTGACAAGTAGAATACGTGGCCGCCATTAAAATAAATGCTTAAACCTTCGCTAAACTAGGTGCCCGGCAAGACTAACTTTGACACCATAGTCAACCAAGACCTAAGTGCTAATCTGCTTTTTGTAATAAGAAATTTGACAAAACTACGGTTTAAACTCCAGTTTAGCGTTAAAACTCGTTTTGTAATAAGGCCGATTGGTTTCATGCCAAAATGTATCTCTGGCGATTATTATTAACGTAACTGTAATAGAAAACTGACATTTAATAGCGTATGAAACGAACACCACTGTGAGATCACCGTGGATCACACTTTTGGTCTATCGTCAATTCGTCATTTAAGGCGCCGCTTCATGACCCGCCTAACGCATAAATCCTAGAACTCAAAAATGACCTAAAGGCTTTTTTGTTCATCGAAGAAAAACAGGCATTACGGAAAAAGAAAGACAACGCCAGAGCCTTCGGTTGGCATTCTGAAAAGTGGGAAATTTTTTTTAAAGAAAATTTCCGAAGACGATTAGTTCGTGGTAATTTCCTAAACGTGTTCCAGGAAATACGTGTTTTTGAAAATGCCTTACAAGTTTGTGAAAAAAATGTTTGTCATTTAGAATCTCCATTACATGTCCAAGGATTATATGGAAGTGTTTTGTTGAATTTTACATTTATGAGAACACTGTGAACGGCCAAAGTCAAGGTAAAATTTGTCCAAAAAAGCTGATTTTTGAGGGCTTGTACTGAGTTGGAATCTCAAAATTTTCCTTTTTTCCTACCACGGAATCCTAGATATAGAGCACATGAAACCTATCTAAAGAAAAGTTTATTAGGACACTATAATCGTGTACGAGCGTTTGTATGGAAAGTATGACGAGCTGTAGCTTCTTAAGATCAAGTGTATCTCGACTTCCAACCGGGGAATGATCAATCTTTATGATATTTGTAATGTCCTCATTCCAGGTGTGGCAAATTCCCGACGGCGGTCTCTCGCGGACCCTGACCGAGCCGGTGGTGGACCTCGTGTACCACCAGCGGCGCGTGGGGCTCGTGCTGTGGCACCCCACCGCGCAGAACGTGCTGCTCACCGCCGGCTCCGACAACCAGGTGAGGCACCCCCCCCCCCCCTTTGCAATTCAATCAAATCAATGCTGATGAGAAATTGTGATCTTCCTTTACAAAGAAATTTAAAAATTCCGAAGAGTACTGCAACTGCTTTCATAAACTGCTCCAGACAGAACCCTACCCTTAACTCCTCGTTTTCTTCTAGAAGGAGAATATTTCTTGATGCAATATATGTACAACAAAATAATATGTTTTACTATTTTGTATCTACTTCCAGATAGCAATATGGAACGTGGGCACGGGCGAGGCTCTGATCACGCTGGACTGCCACCCCGACCTCATCTACTCCGCGTGCTGGAACTGGACCGGCACCAAGCTGCTCACCACCTGCCGCGACAAGAAGATAAGGTCGGAACTGCTCCCATCACTCCATTACACAACCATTAGCTGGTGGTTATACACAATCTAATGGAGCTGCTGCTAGATTATTATGTTAGTGGTAGGACTAACTCTTCTGCGAGTGTCCGTCTGGATTAGTACCACCGCTTTGTGAGTGAAGTCTGCCGCCAAGCAGTAATGTGCAAGCATTACTGTGTTCCGGTTTGATGAGCAGAGTAGCCAGTGAAATTACTGGACTTATGAGACTTTATACCTAATGTCTCAGGGTAACGAGCGGGTGGCACTGCAATTGTTATGGGCCGGCGTTATGCTTACCATCAGGCTTACCAGCTCGTCTCGTTACCAGATAACATTAAAAAAAAGATGTTTTCGTGCAGTTATTTTTCTTAGACTGCACACGGCAGAGATTTGAAACATTTTGTGCAATCGCCGCCATTTTCTTTTTCTGTCTGTTGATCTGTTCCAATCTCCGAACTCGAGTGTGTATCTTGCTGCGTATGTGTTGTTGTTAATGATTTTGTTATTTTGAAGTGGTTTTGTTTAAGGTTTTGTTGTTGTTTCTTGTTACGTTATAATTGCGCCGCGCGAGGGCAAAGCCGGGGGAAATAGAAACAAAAATATTTTTCACAAGTGAAAAACGTTTTTGTCGTGTCACTTTGACAGTGACTTTTTGTCACATTTATTTGTTTACAAAAAATATCTATGATTATGGAACAGGGTATATGTCTATGTTTCAGGATAATCGACCCCCGTAAAGGTGAGGTGGAATCCGAAGCGATAGCGCACGAAGGCAGTAAGGCATCGCGGGCGATATTCCTCAAACACGGGCTTGTGTTCACGACAGGGTAAGTTCACAACGACTGTATGCCTGTTATTCATATTCAATCATTTATTGCATCATATGTACATTACAGAAGGGTCTTAGATTAGTAGGTGAGCTTACATATGACCCTAGTTAGGGTATAGCAACATAGGTGACGAGCGGGCCGGTCCATTTTACAAGCATAGTAGCAAAATTTTCTTTATGAGTTGTTACTATTTAATTGTGGGTCATTAAAAAAATCCGTCAAGCTATAATTAAATATATAATAATACTATAATCAACGCAAGCTTATATTAGTATATAAAAAAAAAACATTTCTCATTTAAAAAGTCCTTTAATTTTTTTAAAAGGATTGTTTCTTTTGCTTGTGCTAGTATTGCTTCCGGAATTTTATAATATATTTTTACCGACATTACATTAGGACCTAGACTATGCATTTTTAATTTTGAGCTCGGTTAGGCTTGACTCTTCATATTTTGGTGAACATCACCTAAATCGGTGTAGCTAGAAAACATGCGATACAATGGCGAGTGTTGGCCGTAGTTGGTGCGACACGTAGATGTAGTATATATACTTTACGGTTGTGAAGCCGACTTCCAATTCGTTGTACACTTATATTTTTGAAGCAATTCTGGACTGTCTATGGTTATATCATGTATCATGTAAGATTCTACATGAGTAGTTCATCTAGATGGGTAGTTTTGCGTCAGTGAGTCATTTCCGTGGTCTTGCGATTTCTTTTTCAAGATTCTGGATCTTTTGAACTCAATTCGAACGGAAACCGGTCGGATTGAGTTTAGAATACTTGATGTCGTTTCTTTGCACGTGTATTTCAAATCAATCCGACGGGTTTCCGTTCGGATCCATATTCTTCGTCTCTGAATGTAGATGACAGAGATGAAGAATGTGGATCCGAACGGAAAGATGTCGGATTGAGTTTATACCCCGGCCGGTGTCTCGTCAGGTTCAGCCGCATGTCGGAGCGCCAGTACTCGCTGCGCACGCCGGACGCGCTGGCGGAGCCCATCGTGACGGTGGAGATCGACACGTCCAACGGAGTCATGTTCCCGCTCTACGACCCCGACACCAACCTCGTCTTTCTCTGCGGGAAGGGCGACTCCGTCATTAGATACTTCGAGGTGAGTCCGCCTTCACGATCGTCTAGTGGAAACGTTACATTTAGCATTACGTGAAATGAAACGTTACGTTTAGCATTACGTGAAATGAAACGTTACGTTTAGCATTACGTGAAATGAAACGTTACGTTTAGCATAACGTGAAATGAAACGTTACGTTTAGCATAACGTGAAATTAAACGTTAACATGTAACAAAGAGAAGGAATGAACGAGAATTACCTATGTAAGAAAGAGTGAGTCTTATGAACTATAAGCTTCTTCCCTATTTTACTAATCTTATCGATATAAAATCCAAGTACCTAATTCATATTGTATCTTTTCCATCCCAGGGAACTTTAGTATAAAACATTTCTTCAAACAATTATTGTAATACATTCTATCTCCTAGGTAACACCGGAGCCACCTTTCGTCCACTACATAAATACCTTCCAAACGCCAGATCCACAGAGAGGTATGTTTCACCACATGACAGCATTCATATCTTCACGCTTTTACTATACTAACAGCTTTTGCCCGCGGCTCCACATGCGTGGATTGACGATAAAATGTAGTCAGTCCATAGCGCTCAGGAATAACCTAGATTCCTGTACGTGAAAACATTTTTAAAGTCGTAACAGTTGTTCTAGAGATTCACAAACAAACAAATTTACCTCTTTATAATGTTAGTATATAGATTAAAAGATTTTTGGTACTTAACGTGAAACGGAACGCAATTTATCGAAGCAGAACGGTTTTTGCAGCTTTTTTTGGCTGAACGGATAATGACCAGCGATTAAAAAAAGTTGACAGAACTATAACATAGCTTTATACTGTCAAAAATGACGTGACGATGACGCCATACCTTTATAATGTTGCTGCTTTTTGGACAGTTTTTGGAACGCAGTGTTGCTTTTAATTAATTTAGCATTTCTACTAAACTTTTTTTTAAAACCAGTTTAAAAATAAACGCAGGCTTAAAATATTTTTTTCTGCTATGCTCTTTATTTCAGGCACATAAATAGAAAAAAAAATGAGGCTAGTTAATTTTTTCTGAGATTAAAATACCAAGCTCCATACATATTCGGTACAAGTCCTTTGAAGTCACGTGATGATGATGATGGATATCCTTTAAATAATCCGCCCCCCCCCCCCCTCCCGCAGGTATCGGCATGATGCCCAAGCGCGGCTGCGACGTGGCCACGTGTGAGATCGCCAAGTTCTACCGCCTCAACAACTCGGGGCTGTGCCAGGTCTGAACACACACTACACACATTATTTTTATACCAGACACTCCAAATCTTGTTACGAAGTTGGGAGGCTCCTCAACTGGTCTGCTCAACTGGTAAATTGATTCTGGGGCTTAATGTTCATACATAAAAAAAAAAAAATGTTATTTGTTAACGAGACGAGCTGGTCGTTTGCCTGATGGTAAGCATAACGCCGGCCCATAGCAATTGCAGTGCCACCCAGAACTTTGAAACACAAAGGCCTGCGCAGCACTGCAGTGCGCTCGTTACCCTGAGACATTAGGTATTAAGTCTCATAAGCCCAGTAATTTCACTGGCTACTTTGCTCATCAAACCGGAACACAGTAATGCTTGCACACTACTGCTTGGCGGCAGACTTCACGAGCAAAGAAAAATGACTAATAAACTGAACTTTTCAGTCACGCAACGGGTCAAGTTCTGTAGACTTAAAATAACTTCTGATCATCCGAAGTCGAGTCAAGTTTCCGAGTTTTTGAATGTGATCTATAGGCGTTTTTTGTTCATTCCACGACTGCACAAAAAGGAGTGTAATTTTTTAATGTTTATGTATGTGAGTTTCTTTATTCCACCATAACTTGTAAAAGCCTGAACAGATTTGGATGTATGAGGTCCATGAGGCATCGTTATAATCCTTACATCATCCCGAGTTACATTGACTAGGGTAGTCGTGTTATTTTTATGTAGTTTGTTACATCGACTTGTTTGCCAATTTGTTCAACAAGAGAGCGCTCATGTTAGTTAAATGACTAGGTTCCTGTAATTATACAAGCTAAAGAAGAAACGAAAGAAACTAGTCAGCATTGTTTTTTTAATACTTTTTTTGAGTAGCATTTTGTACCTCTCGTTCCCAGGTGGTGTCAATGACGGTGCCGCGCAAGTCGGAGCTGTTCCAAGAGGACCTGTACCCGGACACGCTCTCCGACGAGGCCAGCCTCACCGCCGACGAGTGGATCGCCGGCGAGGAGGCCGAGCCCTGCACCATGTCGCTGAAGGTAACCCCCGGCCCGAGCGGACGGCGCGCTCACCCTCACAGGAGTAGGGTTCGGAATAGATACAAGTATAGCTGGAAAAAAAATTGTGTTGTGCCATGCTGCCAAAGGTAACCCTTAGGGCGAGCTGATGTCACACATTTTCAAAAATACGTATTTCCTGGAACAAGTTTTAGGAAATTACCACGCACTAATTGTCTTCGGAAATTTTCTTTGGAATTTTAATTCAAATTTTTCAGAATGCCAACCGAAGGCTCTGGCGTTGTCTCTCTTTTTCCGTAGTGCCTGTTTTTCTTCGATGAACCAACAATCCTGTAGGCCATTTTTGCGGGCCGGGAAGGGGACAACCATCCCTAAGGAGGGCTGATGTCGCGCTTACAATCCCAGGAATAGGGCTCAGAATAGGATGACAGGATGGGGCACATTTGGAGCCTTGTCCTATGTTGCTAAAGGAGTTGGTTGCAGTATACTATGTGCAAGTTGAGGAAAACTGACCCTGGTGCTATGTCACTGAAGGTAACTTTTAGTAAAAACTAAATAGGGTTTTAAATAGGACGAAACACAAAAAGAGAATTCTCCATCCAAATGTCCCTTCAAATAGCTTAACGGTATCATTAGACAACTGATTCCGTTCACTGCTCTCAAGTACAGCTGCCTTATCAGCTAACAATCTCGTGTTCGTTTTCAATACCAGACCGATTAAAACCAGCGGTCACTAGTCTTCGTGTGGAAGGAGTTGTCAATAATTTTCGCTTCTTTTCGTTTTGTAAGAGCTTATTTCTTTAATAACCAGCGAAAATTCTAGACTATTCCTTCCACACGAAGACTAGTGACCGCTGGTTTTAATCGGTCTGGTATTGAAAACGAACACGAGATTGTTAGCTGATAAGGCAGCAGGTCCAATGATGTATTATTGTATCATGTATAACTTTACACCACTATAGATGTCTCATGTAAGTAGCATGGAATTGAATTGTGTTTATTGTATGTATTGGTAACAGGTAAGTGAGTGTTGCTTTATACCAGTGTTATATTGTGTTAGAGCATAATTAACCTATGGTTAAAGCTGAACCCAACAAACCATCTTTAGATAGGTGGAGAATGCACGGTTTTGATTGATTTCTCAATCTCCATCAAATAACAACTGGTTGAATAATATCCAGTTTGAGTCGGTCAAATTTGTTTAGTGTTTTTTTATGTTATTTGGTAACGAGACGAGCTGGTCGTTTGCCAAATGGTAAGCATAACGCCGGCCCATAACAATTGTAGTGCCACCCAGAACTTTGAATCACACAGGCCTGCGCGGCACTGCAGTGCGCTCGTTACCCTGAGACATTGGGTATTAAGTCTCATAAGCCCAGTAATTTCACTGGATACTCTGCTCATCAAACCGGAATACAGTAATGTATGCACACTACTGCTTGGCGGCAGACTTCACGGGCAAAGCGGTGGTAACAACCCGGACGGACACTCGCAGAAGAGTTAGTCCTCCCACTAACGAAATGGGTGTTTTTAAAACGCCGCCGCTGGTAGGCGACGCAGACCACAAAACGTGATACAATTCCCAATGCAAGAGGCGTAGAAAATAATAGCTTTCTACAATCTTTATCGATAGTAGAAAAGTTGAAAATGTATAGAGTTGGCCTAACGAATCGATAAATAACTTAGTCCAAGTCGATTCCATATATTTTTAACTTTTGTATTATACTAGAATTGTGACTCTCTAGGCCCACAATCACCTAGTCCCTGTAAGACCCGGTCTTACTAGGTTATTGTGCAACCCTGCAGTGTCTTAACTAATCGCAAGTTATTATAAAATACGTCAGTGGAAAATTGTTATCAGCAATGATTTTTGTTTCCCTAAAGCATTTTTCTTTTATCGTCGCTAACAAAAATACCATGCAGTTCTTCAAAATTGAATACATGTTAAATATTAGTTTAGCTGTAGGTACATAGGGTCTGACCACAAAAAAATTAAAACCACGTTGAACCTGTGTTAATCACTGTTTAACGCCTAAACATGCCTTAGTCGTGCAATTAAATATGAGCAACCAAAAATCCTGATTTAAGTAGTGTCTAACAGTTGTCTAAAACAATTCTGTTGTGACATTTCTAATCATTTTTGACGTTTATCTTTAGACGCTGTCTAGCTAAACAGGCTACTAAAAATGATTTTTTTGTGGTCAGACCCTTTAGTTCTAACTTTAACCCTATGTATAATAATGGAATAGCTATGACAGTTTAAAATTGATGAAAAAACGGAAAAAAAAAATTATAACAGTGTTTTGTCTTTTTTGTTCTTTGGCCACTTTAAATAAAATCTCAAAAGACCGAAAGTGCTGCCACACATTGGATCTCCGAACGCGGCCATTGAACGCAACCTCTAGACTGGTGGCCACAAAATAGAGATAGCAGCAGGGTTATTTTAATTCACTCGGAATGATTCCTTGTAGGAAGCGAGTGGTTTCTGATCGTTTATATTTCTGAATCGCATCCCGACAGAGAAATACCGTCGGACTTAATCTATGTTTATGCAGCTGAGCTGTCGAATCTACACGAGATATATCTCTGACGAGATTCGATTTCGAAATATGAATAATTCTGTTCTCGCTCTATTCTGTGCGGGCGGGGAGAACTCGGCTTTCGTGGTCAAGTATGCGCGGCAGGCTATAAATTGGCCATTTAACTCAATTCCAAAGACAAAATACTCTTCCATTATTTTGTGTTCTTTTTCTCAATTGAAAAATACAAACCACTGCAACTATTCCGCTATTATACAAAGTGTACTATTAAGTTCCTATCCATTAGACATTTTAGCGTTTGTCTGTTTGATGATCTGTTGGCTTCCCTCTAACTCTTACTTACGTTGATATTGTGTGTGGTGTGACTTTTTTAACATTAAAAAACCTAATATCTGTGATTTATAGTGTTTTACTAATATTAAAGACGATATTTACAAACTTATCTTACATGTGTATTCATGTTTTTCGGTAATTTCTTATGAGAAACACTGAGAGTAAATCAGTATCTCTGTAGTTCTCCGTGGCCAGTGGACACTATTATAATTTATGTTACTAGATATATTTAAAAATGATTGAATATTAATATTTATTCTTGTTTCGGTATTTCAAAATGAATTTTGAACTAATCTCAACAAGGTTGACTAAACCTCTTTTTGAGATGGCAACTAAAATACTGTATAATTAATATTTGAAATCTTTTTTATACGGGATGTCACGCGTCAAGGTGGAAATTGCTGGTAGCCTACATAGCGGTAGTAATCAGAAAAATACAAAAAAAATATAAGTGACCTACTTTTAAAATTATACGCATTAACAAAAATCTAGAAATTGAATACCCCCGTCATGATCTTTCAAGTACTGTGAACTACTGTGACTACAAAATCTACGCGACAAATTTATTTTTTTTATTTTCCTGATTACTGTCACAACATGGACTATCACCAATTTCAGTTGTCCGGTCAACTAGGCTAAAAATATTTTCCATAGTTCAATTGACCGGACTACGGAAGAATTTTTTTCTTCGGTAGTCGGTTGACCGGACCATGGAAGATCTAGTTTAAACTTTTTGTTGATTTGATCTTTTTTAAACTTATTGTCAAGTAACTAAAAATAAGAATGTGAAATAAAACGAATTCGCAAAACATTGACACCATTGGAACTAATAAACAAAGAATTTGTTTTAGGAACATTGAAAACAATAGCAAATATTAAATAATTATTTATTAATTATCTTGGCTTTATAATTCTTCTATATTTTTTTTAACTAACACTAACTTTTAGTGTCTTACTATATACCTATCAAAATATTTAAAAAAGGCAGCCGGACCATGTAAAATAGTTATTTTTCTAATAATAACACTGGTCTATAATTTTTTTCTTGTATAAACATGGAAAATATATTTTTTCCGTAGTCCGGTTGAACGGACAATTGAACAGTACTACGGGCAAAAAGCGTAATTTACGGGACACCCTGTATAAAGTCATTCTTATATCAACAAATAATATTGGTACGACTAGGTAAAAATAAATGCTATAAAAATTACTAAGTCCTCACCACGTAACGGCAACCCTTCCGATGACCACCAAAGCCAACCGACTCGTTAAAAGACAGATGCTAACGCTAGGGGCTCCCTAACCAAACTACAGGAGCGCGCGCTCGTTGTGCAGGGCGGCTACGTGTCGGGGCGCGCCGCCACGCAGCTCCACGTCACCAAGAAGAACGCGCTCGCAGTCGGCAAGGAGCGTGACCGCTCGCCCACCCCCGCTCACGCCAGGGACGCCACCCCCGCCGCCACGCCCCCGCCCGCGCTCTCCGCCGCCATCGTAAGTGTAACAACAACAAGAACGCGCTCGCAGTCGGCAAGGAGCGTGACCGCTCGCCCACCCCCGCGCACGCCAGGGACGCCACCCCCGCCGCCACGCCCCCGCCTGCGCTCTCCGCCGCCATCGTAAGTGTAACAACAACAAGAACGCGCTCGCAGTCGGCAAGGAGCGTGACCGCTCGCCCACCCCCGCGCACGCCAGGGACGCCACCCCCGCCGCCACGCCCCCGCCCGCGCTCTCCGCCGCCATCGTAAGTGTAACAACAACAAGAACGCGCTCGCAGTCGGCAAGGAGCGTGACCGCTCGCCCACCCCCGCGCACGCCAGGGACGCCACCCCCGCCGCTACGCCTCCGCCCGCGCTCTCCGCCGCCATCGTAAGTGTAACAACAACAAGAACGCGCTCGCAGTCGGCAAGGAGCGTGACCGCTCGCCCACCCCCGTGCACGCCAGGGACGCCACGCCCCCGCCCGCGCTCTCCGCCGCCATCGTAAGTGTAACAACAACAAGAACGCGCTCGCAGTCGGCAAGGAGCATGACCGCTCGCCCACCCCCGCGCACGCCAGGGACACCACCACTGCCGCCACGCCCCCGCCCGCCCGCGCACGCCAGCGTGAGTTAGCGCCTACCGGTGTGTTTACGGTACGCGTCCTGTGCCTACAAATAATATCTTTCCCTACTTAAAACGAAACAAACTTCTTCAACTCAAAATAAAATCCGTAACTCCGCCCCATCCAGAACCACTTAGACTCATCCAAACCTCTCCACACGTCCGCAGGAAAAGCAACTATCTGACATAGTCGACGAGATACGCAAGCTGAAATCGGTGATAGTGAAGCAGGAGAATCGCATTCGAGCACTGGAAGCGGCTGCGAAGGCGGCGCCCACCCCCGCGCCTACCCCCGCCCCTGCGCCAGCCACTCCCTCGCCGCGCCCCGCCTCGCCGCCCAACCACGACGCCGCCAACGAAGACAACATGGCGCCCGACGAGGTCTGAGTCAGTGCGGACTGAAAGGAATGGGATTTGAGTTTAATATCTACAGGCTTTTGTTAAAAGTAGCATACCATGACACAAGGTGGTATATCGATTAGCAAAACTTGCCATCAATTTTCACTCAAACATGATTTCTATTTATATAGCGGTCCTGGAAATTTTCGGGCGCTCTTTGACGTCTTTTGAGTACAATGTGGTAAAAACCAAACTGTCGGTGCTGACTCTAATCACATTTAAAACATGTTCACAAAAACCGTAGGATTTTTTTATCTTGGAATTGAACTTAAAAGATTTATCGTAGACATTGTTATTACCTCGAAAGAGATTATTAAAAGATGTTAAACTCAAAAACCACTTCTTAACTGATCAAAAACCGTAACCGAAAAAACGAAACGTTGTTATTTAATCTGTAACAGTTTATCTCTATATACATGAAGCGCCATCTACACTCATCTATATGAACTAGGTATCCAAAAATTACAGATAAAATATCAGCATTACTACGAGATGAAAAATCATCATACATTTTGTGATTTCTAAGCAATAAATTTGACAATAATTTTTATAGTAAAATATGGCCAAGTTTATTAATGATGGCCGATATAATTAATGTAACGAAATACGGCCAAGTTTAGGTGTACGACGAAAATGTATTGATATTTCGCAGCCTGTATAATGGCATGATGATTTTATTTATTTTATATGAGTATTGTAAATATTACTTTTAGTGGAAGTGATAAGATGTTAGTGCCTTATTTTCATTATATATTATGACCGTTTCACATAGATACCTATTTGTATGGTACTTGACATAAATGACGCCAACCGATCTCTTACTGTTGCCAAACTGTTTATATAACCATGTATTATATTATAGATCATATAATACCGTCAAGATATTTTCAGCGAAGTGAACTAAGATTTAAATAAATTATATACGAAATTGAAAATTCTGTTTAGAGCAAGCTTAAGTAACTATATATTTTAATCTTTTTCACAGTGTTTTTTCAAATACAGTTTTATATATATTTTTAAAGAACAAACTCAAGTTTAAGGTTTATGATATTGTTTGTAAGTAGTATCTTTTTACATATTATGGTTCATTCCATCTTTAAATGGTTTTTGTAAAGAGAGGACATTTTGAAACTACCCGCATTATTATTGTGTCAGTGTGTTGTTACATTTGCGATGTGTGTTTCTGCATTTAGGTCAAGACTTGTGTAATAACTAATTCCCGAAATGAATATTCAGAAAAATTTATCTACATTTATTACAGAACATATTCGGTAACTTTGTTTCTGATAAGTTATAATTGGTAATATCTGAGATCATATTGGAACAAAGTATATTGATCTTCAAAACAAACGCAAGGACTTAAAAATAATCAATTATTCTTAGCTCCAAAAGACTTCAAAGTACACAATAAACTGACATTGTGAAATCCGTCACTCAATTAAAATTAATTATTAGAAATATTTAAAGCAAGATATTAATCTACTTTCAACAAACTTACGAACATGAAATAAGTGCTACATTTCTTATGATATTTCTATAAAAAAGGGCGTAATATTCGGTTTTATCGCTGTTTAGTTTTAAGTGTTTCTAATGTCGTATAATAGTTATTTATTTGTATTATGTTTAACTGTTAGTTCAGATCTAACGCAGAAAATCGCTTCTATGATAAGTCAGATTAATTCAGATATTAAAAAGTTCTTGAACGACCTAAACATAATATAAAACTGTGGAGTTGACAAGATTTATAAACTTTTAATCATGACTTTCAACATAAGCTTAAGAAATTGTGTTAGAAGTTTAGAACTGACAGTTAAACATTTTTTTCGAACCTTATTTACACCAAGCGAGTACTCGGCCGAGTCAGTGGAACAAGTGAAGAGACTGAACAATCGGTTTATTATTCATACGGGGCAAGTACCAGTCAAGTAGCCTTATATTATTTTAGTTTAGTACAGTTGGTGTAAACAAGGCAATTAGTCTTTAAGAGTCCAGTAACTTGGTGCTTTTTGTAATATTTCTAATACCTACATAATTATTATACGCGTACGCTTCTAATAATCACTGGCTCAATGCATTCTTATTATATTCTATTATTAAAAAATAACCTTGTTGTTTCCGTGTTAATAACCTTATGAAATGTAATAAAACTATTCTTATGAATTTTCGAAATTTTGACGTTAAATAAAATTGAAATTTTCAGACTTGAATTTGTAAATAATTTTGAAATGTTATTTAAAATGTATTAATAAATAATAATATCACTATGTTGTTGTAAAGTTTTCAATATTTTGTACGATAACAAGATATACTTACCTAAAGTTTTAAAGATGTGTTTCATGTGTTAAAAATAACCTCTTGTGGTTTTTTTGACAACTAGTCAAATCACTAATGGAATTTGACATTTGACAGGTTTTTGGCTCATTTATATCGACCCAGTATTCTAACTATGACATTGAAATCACAAAGCATTAATCCAGCGTCTGAGACTGCGACTTTATGCTGTATAAAATAAAACTATGCGACTGGATCAACAACTATCCTGTAATGAAATCAAGCCACTGGATTGATGTAAACGAGTCACCTCGGTTATGTTGCGTTTCACACGCGGCAAGTATTATAGTTAAAATAAAATAGTATTATTTCTTTTTCACTAAATAATAAGATGGCGTAATTTAGATGTTCGTTTATAAGATCATGACAAGGCAATGAATGAATGTTTGAATAGTGTATGAAAATGTTTGACTTTTTTTACCTTCGAAGTGTATTTTATGTAAAGTTCATTTTTTTTTTGTATGTGAAGCTTCATTTTAGAGTTTTTATGAGCTTTTTAACCTGTTTTTATTTCAATTTTACGGCCAGGGCGCGAGCCTGTTCGCCATTTTAGCGTGTATGATTAAAAGCGAGGAGTCGCGGCGTACTTATTGACAATAATGTTAAAGTTTAATATTGACGTTGGATATTTTTAATGGTGTTTATTACCACCGCTTAGACGCTTCCCTAATGAATAATGTTGTTGAATGTCATTTTGTATTGCAATTTTGGTGTGCTCTGATTCTGGCTGACAATTCCTTAGACATGGCAACTTTGTGAAAAACAAATTTGCACGTTCCATCGACAAAATTTACCATGTTAACGTAAATATGGTTTAAATTTACGATTATGTTGTCAGCACAATCAGTTCACAATAAAAGCTCGCACTCAATGTAAATATTCTGTACTCCCTTTGGTTAAAAAACGCGAGAACACAAAAGTGAAAATAGTAAAAACGCACAAAAACAACTCCTTAGATGAAAAGAAATCTTGGAGTTTCTCGCAAACTCGAGTGGGCTAGATCCTTTAGAGTTACTCGAAAACTGTGAAAGAAAGGGTAATTCACAAACGATAAGAATTATGTTAGAGGTAGCTATTAGACTTACGTGTATTTTGTGAGGCCTTACGCAAGTTGCAATAATTTTTGTAATTCATTACTAATTTTCTCACTCACTATGAAACATGCAATGGGACAATTGTATTTTGTAGATAGAAAAATATATATGTTTGTTGCGTGTTGTGAGACCATGGATCTCGTAGTGCCTGATGCTCTTGTTACAGGGATCCCTATTTCATAGGCAATTTATGTAAATATTCTACAACTTATGTAAGGCCGTCGATAAACACGTCAGCAAAGTTATGAATTTGTTAAATTTTGGTGCTAACAGTATCGTGCCAAAACGAGTGAAAATTGACCAATTTATGTATTTGGAATTGTCATTATAGAGCGAAGCCACAGTTGCTACTTTCGCTTCCAATTTCTTAAAGAAAACGCGTTCTTTTTTATTTAAGGTGCACGGAAAGTTTTTGAAAGTTGAAAGAAGCAAGGCGATAGTCTCGCGGTGTGGCGTTGCCCTAATTGTAGTGCCTTGTTGCGTTAGTAGAACATAAATACTCAATGTTGCTATTGCGAGTTGAACAGGAATAAAATGTCTATTTTACTATTTTCATTGGTCGTATTATTTTGGCCCCATTTCGTCATTCATAGGAAGATATTTATTTAACTCAGTAGCTGTGCCCCGCTGCTTCGCCCACGTTGCTTAAGTTACTCCTAACAACAGTTACTCCTAACAAAGGCTATCCGCCAGTGAAAGTCCCGGCAAAAAATCGGTCCAGCCGTTTCGGAGATTCCCGGAACAATCAGACAGACAAAAATATTAAAAATTGTGTTTTTGTTATAGGTACAGTATATACTTTCCTATGCATTTAGTGAAAAGCTGTTATTTTGATATTATAAACAGACACTTCAATTTTTATTTATTCGTATAGATTAGGTAACATAGCTATGCTACAAGTCTAGCATGATTCCCCCATCACCCTTTTTCCACCGCACAACAAGACGATCGGCTGGGCGCCACCCCTTTATGGTGGAAATACCACCAACTCGTACGAAGCGATTCGCCTCTTCCTATATAATAAGAACTGCTAAGGAGTGGAATGCTTTGCCGTCGTCTGTGTTCCCTGAACGTTATCATCCGGGTGTGTTTAAGAATAGAGTGAATAGGTATTTACTGGGAAAGCGTGCTACATCTTCGACCACATCGTCACTTCACATCAGGTGAGATTGTGGCCAAAGGCTTTACCAGTCAGATGAAAAAAAAAAAGCAACACGAACATCCGAATGTGAAACTAGATGGCGTTGACTGTACATAAAATTTAGAAATATAATAATTTACAGAAATTCAGAGAATTAAAAAGTTTCATAAATGTCTATAGACTCGTTTATTCAGTTTTTCAGAATCTAATCTTAGTGTATCTCTGGAGGGCAATCGCGTTAAAAATTATCAACCAAACCGCTACTAAACCACGACCGCATCACAGCTTTTTGACCGTTTCGTATCACGCTAATAGTTTTACCAAAAGTTGAGACGTTTCTCGACAACAACTGACAGTTAACGCTGTCAAATGAACGGTGAAAAAAATTCTACACAGGTGAACCGACACTAAACTACAGTTGGAATCAAACCACAACTAACTCATAACCGTACGCTGTCATTTCAAATTAACGCGATCGTGGCCCTGGACGCACAGATTACAGGATTTATAGTCTTTGTCTGGACGCTTTCCACCTGCAATACAGAATCCTGCTGTAGTGCATGTATGTATGTGTAAGCCTATAAAAAGACTCTTTGTATAAAAATATTTTTATTCTACATTAAACTCTTTATCGAACTGTTCTTGCGTGATTTTCCGCTTCTTCAATTTATTGATAAGTTTCACATCTTCAGCCAATTCGTCTAACTCCTCTTGCGTGATCGCTCGCCGCTTCTTGCCCTTCTTGCCATCTTCTCCCAGGTTCTTTTTTACTTCTTTCCGCTTCTTCTTGCGCTCTTTTCTCTCTTCTTTATTCAGCTTTGCTTGATCCCACGGTTTCGATTGTATCTGATAGGTGAAATTAAGTTAAGAATTTAGAGTTGTGAGAGAATGAACAAGAGCAGACATAAACTTAACAGATAGTAGGTGGCTATATTTCAACACTTATTAAGGTTTTTACACGTGATAGGTTAGTGTATGACTACGCCTTGCCTCTTGATCATAAATGACGATGTGTTCAAGGTAGGTCAAACTCGTACAGAGGACTAGAATGACCACCACGATATGGTTGCATCACGAACCATGTTTTCGTTCACCGAAAGGATCATTGTCTGATTCGAAACGTCGACCTCCGTACCACAGCCATCACACCGTTTCAAACTTGAGCAACATGAACGAACATAATAAAAATAACGCAGTCTGCGGTCGCTGAAGGCGATCTCTTCCAGACTCGGCGAGCAACACGGAAGGTAGTAGGCATTCGCCAGCGTTCCCCTCTGTCAAAGTACGAGCCCAAATTGCTTTCCGTGTTGCTCGAAGTCCAGACTAAACCTTCATTTTTTTTAAGTGTAATTAATAATGTATACAAAAACGGAGGATTGCTAGCGATGACATAATGATCGAATCGCCAACCGATAACATAAATCGTGATGGGTGTTCGAATTTCACAATAAGTTATCTATATTTACCATTTTTAATCTGCAGCAATGCACATCATTCATTAATCTTATCCTTTTTTACGTTGAGACGAGTCATGTTGCTGCAACGACCGGCTCAGAAATCTTTAGCAGCAATGATCAAAATGCTAATTTGTCAAGAGTAAAAATAAAGTATCGATCTATTTAAACCGTAAATAATATAGAACCATACCATCTTCTTTTTCTTCTTGCTAGGCCAGACCCCGGTCTTTTTATATTCCTCAAGCTTCACCAGCCGGCTCGCCTCGCGCTGCTTGTCTTTGTACGGGATGCTGTTGAAGTCGATCTCCTCCCGAGGACCGAGGAACTGCTCCTTGTGCTGCGGCTTGATCTCCGGCATCAGCGGGAGCTTGAGGAGGCCGTAGCTGGTCGCTATGTGTCCTGGAAGATTATATTGAACGAAGAAAATTTAGCAGGTGGTATGGATACACAGATGCGCAACACAAACATCCCAGATCAACCCCCCCTTCCCCAGCCGGGGATTGGACCCGTGGTCAATCGCTCAGCAGGCAGGGTTACTTCCAACTTTGATGTCCTTGCCAAAAGCTATCTCTATCAGGCAACCTTTGGATGGAGAGGATTCGTTGTGATTTTAGAGGATGGTGTATGAACAATAATTTGCAATCAACGACTCTCTTCGTGTCAATTTTCCACTCCAACCATCCAGAAATGACTTTGGTTACGTCGCAAAATGATCACTTTATAGGCACTTTCAGTATTTTTAGCTCATTCGTTTTTCTATGGTCGCCTATATGACAATGGCGGTCATCAATAAACCATTGTTAAATTTCTTTTGCTCTTCATCAGTGATCTTTTTGCGACGAAACCATTGTCATTTTTAAACCATGCATTTGTATAGTAGAATAGATATGTTGAAAAACTAGAAATCAAACGCTAGAAACGTCAAAAATATGAGCTAAAACGTTCCATACAAATTTGACAGAACATTTGACGTCACTTGTTCAACGCGGGCCGTAAAGCTGTACTAAAAACACGAATTTTGTTGGTTTGGCCGTGAAAAACTGCGTTGTACATAGTTGTCATATATTTTTTATTCATTGCAATGTAAGGAATCTGATGGTATCACTTAAATTACTATTAGATGATAAAAAAATCGTTGAGTTCGGTAAATTTTTAGATGGAGTATCTTTGTGGATATTATATATTATTTTTTGTGAATTTCATTTTTATTGCGTTAATGTGATGTTCTTAAACTTGTTTAACGACAGTTATAATTATGTATTTTGTGTTTCATGCAACATCCCTATTGGGGCCTTGTCACTCCAAAAGCAGTATGTATACCAACCCAGCGGCAGCTCCTTGAACTGCAGCAGTATGTTGCACTCGTGCTTGGTGTAGGCGCGCATGTGCGACACGAAGGCGCGCTGGCCCTTGTCCAGCACGGCGCGGTCGGCGCGCTGCAGCGCGTGCATCATTGACAGCACCTTTACAAATAACAATTGCAGTCCTACTCACAAGTCTGAAACGCAAAGGCTTGCGCAGTACTGCAGTGCGCTCTTTACCCTGAGACATAAGGTATTAAGTCTCATTAACCCAATAATTTCACTGGCTACTTTGCTCATCAAACCCGAACCTATTCTGTGACGGAACACAGGTTGCTAGTCTTTCCGTCTTCTATATTGCATGATGCATTTTGGAGAGTGTGCAACGATACTGCACGACTTGATTCCCCCTTCCAATTTCCATCATCGGACGACCAGACGTATGGCATTACGACATCCGCTTAAGGTTGACATTCCTCCTATCCGTACTAAGCGTTACGCTTCCACCTTCATCATGTGGACAGATAAAGAGTGGAACTAATTGGCGGCATCTGCTTTTCCTGAACCTAAAATCTGGGACTCTACAAGAGACGAGTGAACAGGGCAAACGTGCTATATCGTCCACCGCGTCGCCGCTTATCGTCAGGTGAGACAGCGGTCAAACGCAAGACAATATGGATAAAAAAAAATACACGATTTTTGGCAGTAACATAGGCTACTTTGTATTCCGGAAAATGCCTGAGAGAACGTCCACGAAGCCGCGGACAGCAGCTATAGTATATATATTGAATTTCAAAAGACTGTCTGCCCCAAATTACCACCCTGTCTATTAAGCTTATATACAAAAGCCTTCTCACCTTATCTCTCAGCTTCTCCGTCACTTTGATCTCATCGCCGGACTGCCGCCAGTCCTTCAGTTCCACGAGCTGGTTCGTCTTTATGAACGGCACGTAGGAGTCCTCACTAGGTAGCAGAGGTAGCAGCGAGCAGCCTGGGGCGCCGGCGCGGGCCGCGCGCCCCACCCGGTGCACCAGGGCTGCGGGGCTCGTCGGGGGCTCCCATTGTAGCACCCACTCCACTTCGGGGATGTCGAGGCCGCTGGGAAGAAATAAATAGAAACTGCTCATGTCTAGATATCATTGTAATAACCGAAAGTAACGAATCATATTTATTTATAGATAAGGTTTGGTCCATATATTTATAACTAGCTGCTACCCCGCGGTTTCACCCGCGTGGAGATTTTGGATTACATGGTTTTTATTTTTTTGCGCGGAACCCTAATTATTTTTCTAAAATTAAAGTAGCCTATGTTACTCCTTGTAACATCAGCTATCTGCCAGTGAAAGTCGCGTCAAAGTCGGTCCAGCCGTTTCGGAGATTACCCGGAACAAACAGACAGACAGACAGACAAAAATTTTAAAAATGGTTGTTTTGTTATTGGTAGCGTATGTACTTTCATATGCATTTAGTAAAAAGCTGTTATTTTGATATTACAAACAGACACTTCAATTTTATTTATCTGTGTGGATGCAGTGTTGAAACTTTACTAAATTATTCACTTTTATTTTACTGGCCAGTTATTTTGTTTATTTTAGATTTTATATGTAAAGCCTAGAAGTACAATATACAACACTCACCGAGCCAACAAGTCTGTACTCAGAAGAATCGTATTTTCAGCCTCTCGGAACTTCTCCAAGACCTTGCTCCTTTTCAGCTTCATCTTGCCATGTATCGCATACACCTTAATATCTGGAAGGAACACCGGCAACACATCCGCCCAGTAATCCACAGAAGCACACGTCGGCAAGAAGAACAAGCCTTTTACCATCTTCCTGTTACGTATAAAGTTTAACAAAACCAAGAACTTGTCTTGCGGCTCTACGATGATGAAAAAGTTTTTTAATAAAACCGGTGTGCTAATGCTAGATTTTTCTTTAACACTGACTACGACCGGATTCCTCAAGCCGGCGCGGACGAGGTCCTGTAGCTCTTTGGTCTGTGTGGCGGAGAAGAGGCCGGTGCGGCGCTGTCGGGGCAGGTACTGGAGGATTGTGGTGAGCGTTGCTGTGAAGCCGAGGTCGAGAAGGCGGTCTGCTTCATCGAGGACTAAAATTTCCTGGAAAAAATTGAAAAACTGTGCATCAGTGGAATATGATAAGTGTCTGTCTGGGTTGTTACCACCGCTTTGCTCGCGAAGTCTGCCGCCAAGCAGTAGTGTGCAAGCATTACTGTGTTCCGGTTTGTTGAGCAGAGTATCCAGTGAAATTACTGGGCTTATGAGACTTAATACCTAATGTCTCAGGGTAATGAGCGCACTGCAGTGCCGCGCAGGCCTTTGTGTTTCAAAGTTCTGGGTGGCACTGCAATTGTTATGGGCCGGCGTTATGCTTACCATCAGGCAAACGACCAGGTCATCTCGTTACCAAATAACATTAAAAAAGAAAGAGACAGTAGATTGAGCCTTTTTCTGTAAAAAGTATTATTTAAACTCATTTGAACTTTTTTCAACCACTTTATCAATGTGGAACAAACACATTGCACTTAGAGTAAAAGAAATTAAAACCTGTTTGCATGCAATATTTTAACGGTGAGCAACAATGCCTCCTCAATAAAAATCTTACCAGTTCTTTGCACTTCCCTGTAAGGTTTAACTGTTTCCTTTCAGCTAGAAGATCCCCAAACCGTCCCGGTGTACACACTATTATATGAGCTCCCTTGTGCAATGTCTGTATATCCAGATCCACTGCTCTACCACCCACTAGGAGC
The DNA here is from genome assembly GCA_907269065.1 of Crocallis elinguaria. Lineage (NCBI taxonomy): Eukaryota > Metazoa > Arthropoda > Insecta > Lepidoptera > Geometridae > Crocallis > Crocallis elinguaria. Next base: position 16,551,065 of record OU026071.1, on the reverse strand, counting down.
GCTTGTGTGATGTGGCAGAGTTCAGACTCTTTTAGAAATAATTCTATAACCTGTAATTTAAATAGCGGGTTTGCATCTTAATTCTGTCTGTTTCGCAATTTTAGACACGGCCAGATGATTAATTATATTTAGTACTAGCTATGCACCACAGCTTTGCTCACGTATACTCCTTATAACTTCAGCTATCTGCTAGCAAGTCTCGTCAAAATCGGTCCAGCCATTTCGGAGATAACCCGGAACAAACAGACATACAGACAAAATTAAAAAATAGGATTTTTGTTATATTCTTTCATAATATATATTCATAACATATTATGCATTTAGTAATAAGCTGTTATTTTAATATTACAAATAGAAACTTCAAGTTAATTTATTTGTATAGATCAATGGGGATAAATCGTTTTTATCTTTTAGCTTGTTTCTAAATTTGATCAAAGGTTAGGTACCTTATAAATTTGAGTTGCCAGCTCCCTTGTGGGAGATATAACGACTGCGTACACAAAATCCTTCCTCAATGGCCTGTCCTTTTCTTTCTTCATCAGCATTTCCACCATGGGAACCACGAAGGCAAGAGTTTTTCCTGACCCTGTCACTGCTTCGGCGACTACATCTTTGCACGACAGAAGTAACGGTATTACTGCTGCTTGAATGGGTGTCATTGCTTTGAAGCCTTGTTTACTGATGCAGCTCAGTACTGGCTTCGATAAAGAAGGGCTAACGTTAGCCCAGTCTTTTGTTACCATCGCTTTATTAGAAAAAATTACAATCACACTCCAAGTCTACAAACATCATAATACCATGTGGTTTTGACGTATATTTGTTTACATTTTTTGACATTCATATAAACGTTTAAAAACGTTTCGATAAAACAAGGATTAAATTCTGCATATATTATTGTAAAATTTGTTAAACACTGCCCTGTTGTTGTAGAAACTATCTACCTATTAGCCTTTATTGTATATGTTTCTGTATATACAGAAATCAAATCATAACCCATTCTAAAAAAAACAATAATTCACATTGTGTATATAGATAAAATAAACGTTTTCTTCTTCTTCTTTCTTTATTTCCTGGCTTCTGTGGTATGTTCGCCACAATTTCGCCAATATCAAGTAGGTACTATGATAAAAATAAACGTTTCTCATAGATGAACTAACCTAACCTAACCTAACATTCATCTATGACGTTTCTGAACAGCATAAGTAGAGTAGCGTTCTGAAACTGGAATAGTATCAATCAATGAAGTGCTAATTGAATTAGTAAACAATCGATAATTAAATGTTCATGCCGAGCTCACTCATGACTCATCCCAAATTTCAATGGTATACTTTATTTAAATTGAATGGTTAGTCGAAAGTTATTTTCTTTGGTTAAAGTTGTGTTGAAAATTTTTACAACACAAAGACAATTTTATATCGGTGTTTTCGAATTGATTAGAATCATAGAGAAAAAATCCACTATGGCGCATGTTGAATGTTGATATGACAAATTGACAGCTGTATTTTTGTCCCCGTACCACAAACTATATAGGGGACAGACGAACCACTTCTCTATGAAGTAATTAGCCAATGAGTAAGGTTCGAGTTTAGAAGATGACAGTTATTTTTTTTTTTTAATTTTGGATGTAACTTCTAGGCAAAGGCCGTAAAGTTTACAGGCGCTTAGTTTAGGGTGCTACCCATATGATATAATATTACATTTATAGGAAATGAAAGGATAAATAAATAAAAAACAAATATTATTTACTTGTTTTTATTTTTTAGTTTTTTTAAATGCTTATTTAGAGCTTTTTGCTGCATTAGTGGCAAATTCGTCCTCCTTATTCTAAGAATGTCTACGCCTCTTAAAATTCGGTTTATTATATTACACCAATTAAAGATTGTGAATCTTATCGTTACTGTTAAAAAACAATCGATCACAAGCGTGTTGTGCTTAATACAAGTTAGGAAATCAAACGAATACTTAGTTAAAATGTGTTGTTTTATTGCGTTGCTGATATTATTAACATGAGGCTCTCTTTCTAAGTATTCGTTTGACTCCTTTACAATTGTACCAAAATACCTCACTGCATACTCCGACGGGTAGGTTAATTTATTTTGTTTGGCAGTGTTATATTCCCGATGATTAATCCAACTGTGTAAAGAGCTTTTTTGTGTTGTGAGCTCTTTTTGACATTTGTCACATTGAACCTTTCCAAGGATTTTCTTTACTAACCAGCCCGTGGTGTATGCACGTGAGTGTACATGAAGTCGTTCCCGGCGTGCTTGTGATTGAATATTTTCCTGTTCAACATCAATAACTGTTGGTGCATTAACGGTTGAAACCTCGCTTTCTTTGTTTTCCATCTGCACAAATAGATCCTTCATATTTAATATTTGTGTTTCCGAATCATTCTCGCAATTATATGTTTCTGAATGAAATTTTATAAACCTTGTGATGAGCAAGGATCTAAATGTGCTTGTAAAGGTGTGGCAATCCGGATCATTGTTCCTAAAGTTGTAGGCGCGCACTTGCCCAAAAAAGTTTTCAATTGGGTCGGAATTAAAATATCTTGTGGGCATTATTTTAATATTCTTTGACTGAAAGAATTGCCATAACTTTTGAAAACCTTTCAGCGTTACAACCCAATTTTTTAGAGAGTGCACAGAGTGACGTGTGGCTTCTCCACTTTCTTGATCAACAAATTTTATATCTTTTAATTTTTTAATAGCATCCTGCCAGAAAGTGTGATGATCAGAGTTGCTGGTAACTGCTTTTCTTAAATTCTTCCCTTTTGTCTTTTTGCTGTTGAGGGCTGCCCCGTTGCTGGAATCGAACAAATCGTCGAAAAATGAGACTGTTTCTGCAGTGTTAGCCAATGTTGAACTCACTGGACGTCCATCTGAATAATGAGCTGAAACAAAATGTTTTGATATAAATTATAAACGATCAATATCACATATAGACTGTGTATTCTGTAGTTAATCCATTATGAATATAGGTAAAATCTGCAGTATATATATATCGAGGTTAGTCAAAATTATATTTTGATTTTATTTGTGCGCGAAGAGACCCGTTTTTGTCTTAATACAATAACAAATTATTTAAATATGACAATGGTTGCAAAATGGTCATTTTTGACACTTTCGGTATTCTGCTAACACGATTGTTTTTCTGTGGTCGCCATTGCTATGACAATCGCGATCATCAATTAATCATTGCTAATTTCAGTATGCTGTTAATCAATGGCTTAACAATCTTCTAGCGACGACGGGCCAAGAAGCTATGCTGCTATTTTTTGACAGCTCTACCAATCGCCGTTTTGCCTATGAATGAATGTTCTTGAAATCATTTGCAAAGATTCTTTTTCTCAAGGTCTGTCATTGAATAACATTGATTGTAGTAGAATCTAGCGTAGCACAAATATCACATAATCACTACATTAAAAAGGAAAGAGAAAATTTTGACGTTGATTGGCATGACAAGTACTTACAAAATTGTGAAGTGTAACTAAGAGCAGCTGCCACAGTCTTGCTCAGTACTCGCGTACAGTTCTGCACCTAAAACCAGTAAATAGTATTCTTAAATTTTCGGCAACAAGCTCCTAATATGTAGGGTTATTAGGTCTTCATACTCCAAAAACGTGCGGAGAGATACATACTCGGTTTAAGATATAGGAATTCTTGCAGGGACAGGTTCAAGGAGCTTAATATAATGACCATGATATGTGAATTTATCAATCAAAATATGTTATATGTGAGAGAAAATGTAGATGACATCCCAAAAACAAGACTAGCAAAAATTACAAAAAGCTACTTATTCATCTCAATTAAATTATATAATAAGATTCCCTTAGACATTAAAAATAAGAATAACCTTGAATTCATGAAACATATAAAGAAAGTTCTACTAGCTAAAAGTTATTATAATCTTGACGAAGCGCTTGCTGATTATGACATATTTGTTATCAACTGATATACATTTTTTTATTTTGTTTTGACAATGCTTTTGCTGATAAATATATTAATTTTGAATGATTTATTTAATATTTTTAATACTGTTTTTAATATACAATTATTACTATCGGATATTCTAATTTAATAATAATTCTATTGCAGATGTATTTAATGTTTCCTAAATATTTTATTTAATTTATTAAATTATTATTGTTTAAACATTGCAATTAAAACTGTTATGTAATTGTAATTTAAGAATATGAATAATTATGATGTAAAATATGACCGCTCTAAGCACATAATATTTGTCAAAAGATTGAAATAAATGAATTGAATTGAATTGAAAAAATATTATATAAAACACTAGCACATTTCTACAGAACCATACATTTTCCGTGATAAAAGTAGCCTATATTACTATCAGGTTCATAAACTATACCTATGCCAAAAATCACATTGATGTTGCTCAGTGAAATAATGGCAAGCCAACTGACCTACAAACACACTTTTGCATTCATTATAGTACGGATTTAACAGCATACAATTGGTAAATATAGAATATAATGGTATTATAATATTAGCCGTCTCAAATCTCAAACAATAGTTAGTAATTATTACCTTCATTTTATCCCTATTGCTAGGAAGCACATGCTTATCACTGAGCTTGTACAGGAGGCGTGCTTGAGCATGGCTGCAGTCAGTTTTGTACACATCCACTATGTCACTCCATTTAGATGTTTTCCCCATATGAACAATATTTTTTGTAAGGAAATTGTTTCGTATTCCTTTCAACAAGTGAGGTGAATCATATATGACAACAAGATTGTGGCCGCTGAGTGATATAACCTCATCTGAAAAAATAAATTATAGTTAAAAATCACTTAGCAATAATAGACCAACATCTACATAAAGTTGTAATGAGGTGTCTTTGAAAAATGTAAAACCATTATTGGCTGTAGGTACTAATATAAGTAATATTAAGATTATTTTAAGAGCTATGGTTGTTATGAATAAATAAATAAGTAAAAGTTAATTCTATGTTATCTGTCAACTTACCAGTAGGTATTCCTGCTTTGAGTTGATCACATCTTGTATCTTCAAGCAAACTTCTTAAAGTTGATTGAAAATTTGATCCTTGATCAGAAATTAATGCTAAAGGTAACAGCCCAGTCTCCACAACTGCTGCAACTATCTCTTTTATAATGACCTTTAGCTGATCTTTATTTGTAGCACCTTCGCAAAAATAAAAAGCAATAGGCTGTTGCCATTTATGGACTGCTCCTCTGACCATAAAGGCTAAGGCATGGTCAGCTAAGTCGTTGGATTTTACTTTTTGTTCCACAAATCCGTTAATTGCATCCCTTGACTTGTCGTAATTTAGACCTGGCTGAAGAGAGACTTCGTCAAATATTATCGAGCAATATTTTTTGTTCTCGTTCCATGTGGTCACCTGAAATTTAATAAAACAAATATTAATTAACCATGTCATTGTTAATTGGCATTTATATTGAGTAACTGAATAATTACAAAAGGTTTCTTACCTCATGTTTCATGGTATCAAATATTTGCTTATTAATACCAGGTAAAACCTTCAGGCCGGAGATCATTTTGTTTAGTGTATTCCTTGATGGCAATATAAAGATCCTTTGGAGAAATCGGTAACATTTTGGGCTCTGCTTCATTATAGACAAAGCAATCATCTTCTCCTCCATTGTATATCTTCTGCCTCTGAGCTTTTTGGTGCATTGTTTTATTTGCATCCAAAACAATTTCTTTGCTAGTGGATTCATTTTCAATGTCATTTTTTCAAAATAATCAGTTTTGGCAAACTTTGATGCTCTGTTAGCTCTTTTTTTGAAATTTAATTGCCTTTTGGATCGCAAATACTCCTGATAAATCTGTTTACACTTTGGTGACAGGCTTTTCACTCTGTAAACTAGACATCTTCGACCCTGTTTTACCCGTTTTGGAGTTGAAGGACCCACAACAGCGGTTTTTGAGCTTTGAGATTCTAAAACAAAATATTAAATTAGTGCCTTTTTTACCCGACTGAGTGAGGAGGGTAATGCGTTTATTATTGACTGTTTTTAGTATTTCATGGAAGGCAGAAAAGACCTATATCCAACTTTCAAGTTTATTGGATAAGGACAATGTAGTTGGTGGAAACTATCTTAGGATGTGAATGTTAGATCGACAGCATTAAGCTAATATGAGGTTGAGATAAAAATACTTTTTTATTTACCTGTAGTTGGCTCCAGTGGCAATTGATCTAATTGTGATAACGAAGTTGGCTTAATATTTGCTGAATCTGTAATGAAAAGGAACAAGTAAAAATTTAGCTTATGTTGTATTTGTCATTAAAGCTTGTTGCCAAGAGGGTACCAAGATATTTAAATTTTACAAATAAAATTTTCACAATATGGAATAAAGACTGAATTTATTAAATATTAAAAAACGCTTAAGTAGTTACCTGTGGTCATCTGCGGAAGATTTTCTATTGCAGTAAGAGCACAGGTAGAAGTTGCTCTAAGAGGTGTCATATCTGAAATCAACGATATCACATTTGAAACAGAGATTCAAATATATAATAATATCTTATAATGCATTTCATAATAAATACTTATAAATATAATTATAAAGTATGTACATTGGTACAATTCCAACCGGTAGTGGGCTATAACATTTGGATTATCTATAGGCCTACTTGGGCTTGTAGATTATCCAACTGTTTTTGTAGCGAGCTAGGTTAGATGTAGTGTTTATTTGTGTGTTAGCTAGTAAATAAAGGCATTAAGCCCGTTAAAAAAATTATATAGTTTTGTTTAACATTAGCACACATGTAACAGATTTTATTTATAAACCACACCAAAAAAAGTAAATCACAAATAGCTATACTAAACTTACTTGCTTGTTTTGAATATGTATGATCTTCATGTTGCCTCTTTCTAGAATAGGAATGATCCAACTGTGTGTTCACTGCAAGTGTAAATTACATGTAAATATTATGTATAATGCTACATTATCCTTACCTAAAAATATTATGTGTAGATAAAAACAATAAACTAGAACTTGTCATTGCAAATACATAAGAGTTGAGTTGGCCAGTTTGCTATGTTAACTTACCCTTATTCTCGGAAGTAAATGCTGGCAGGCCAGTAGCAATCTCATTTTCCGTAAATAACGTCGGATATGAATCCAGACGCAAACGAGATGTGCTTGTGATGAACCTCGTTTCAAAATGTTTATGACACACAAACATCTTGCGAAGTTCAGTCACATTAAGGCTACAAAGGTAAACACTTCCAATACACTTTAACCACTTTTGGAGTCCTATCTCACAAGTGGGAAACTGATGCATTTTAACGTCCTGTCGTTTACTTGCACAATTTTCAACACAGCACTTGTTGAACATCGTGAGAAATGGTTACCACAAGGGACCACGTAATATTACTGTTTTAGCGGAGAGGATAAGCACGGATAGAAATCAACGTAACTTCACTCGATCAACGTTAAAACAGTAATAAATTAAATATAATCAAAACAAAACAATAACGGGATTATATTCTCTTTGAACAAAACTATGACTCATTTTGACATGACAGATTTGATTGTCATCGTCAGTGTCAAAAACAACATGGCCGCCTTGGCGGGGGAAAAGGAGGGGGTGAAGAGGGGAAGTAAATGTCAGATTTTAAACTTGAACCATCGACAAAACCATAGAGACGAATAACAGTGAATTTTATAGGGACTCTAACAGCAGTGCCCCGTACGAAAATTGTTATGTTTATTTCTCATCTCCAGACGGATAATACAACAAATTGAAAATGACTCGGTCGTTCGGCAACAACGAAAAACGTTTTTCAATCGACGACGCTTTCGAGGAGGAGACCGATGAGGCGATAAAAGTATACGGCGCAACTGGCAATAGGTCGCCTTTACAGAATAAATTTAAGAATGGGGGCGACTTTATATCCAGGTAATTCTTTTAGTTTTTGTCTGGCTTTGTACAATTCAAACAGTGCAGTGTATATTCACAAAGCAAATTTATACTCGTTTCTTTGTCTTGATGATCCATTAGCCGATGTGTTCTTGACCTTTTCTGAGTCACATTTCCTAGTGGGGCAAAGGCGGTTGAACCTGTCCACTTAGCCTACTCGTACAAACCACGTTCTTCTATTAATTGGATGTTAATATTTGCTAATCAATCTAGAATAGTAACCCACTAATGCAATGCACTATGACAGTCAAGTGTGAATTTTATTGTTATTATATTAGTATGTATGCATGAAGATCATATTTTATTTCCTGCAAGCTTTGTTATTTATTATTTGAAAAACTATCTACTATTAATAATTGATATAACTAGAAAGTACATACTAATTTTACTTGTTATCAAATAGTATGTATAAAAAAACACTTTCACTAAAGTGAAATTATTGAAACAATCGCTTAGCATTGAGACTTTCAGTATTTAATCACCGTGAAATTGAATAAATTTCTTCTATCACTCATGAATAACTCAACTGTTTTCATTCATGTGGATAAAGCCTAGAGCTTCAAAATTTGCATAAATATCAATTGTCTGTTTTAAACATAGTGATTTATTACTTTTGTTACAGCAAAACCTACAAATGCACCGAAGATACAACATCACGGGATTCAGACTCACTCATACACGAATATGTAGAAGCCACACAATCAATGTATTGTTGGAACCATCCTAAAGTCAAAGAAAACTGGAAAACGGTTTGTGCTGCAGTTGTACTTTTAGTTGTTGGAATAGGTCTTATAGGCATGGGTGCGTTTGCTGTTGCTGAGCCAGAGAACGGCCTCCAAGGAGCAGTATTCTTTGTTGCTGGTATGATCTGCTTTGTACCTGGTGCATACCATGTAGTTTATATCTGGCTTGCAGCTAGAGGGCAAAGAGGCTATGATTTCTACCACCTCCCCTTATTCACTTGATTTATTTTACCGTACACTTGTAATATTAAGCGAGTTGTAAAATGAATTGAATGTGAATGTGTGTATGAAGGATGACGGTCATATAAATGCTTGAACTTAAATCCTATTGAAAATTAAATGTTTTGCTTCATTATTCATTAAATTTAAGGTGTATTACAATGTGTCATACATTACTTATGATACTGTAATGTGTACCATTCTGATCCTTGTGTACCGTTGTATGTATGTGTGTTGATTCATTTATCTCAAATGACTTAGTCAGACACCATCATAATGCCTATTGCATTATCAATTTATTATGGCCGTCTTTCCTTCACTAGTGACACACAAATGAGAAGTATCTGGAGATGACGAACGCATGGAAAATGCTCTCTATTTAAGTATTGATGAAGAAAAAAATTGCATAGTCTAAAAAGTAATGATATGCAATAATTTGGCTTCTAAGTTGAGTGGCGATATTAATGATGTTAATGTTTCTCGCTTTTATGGAAAATAAAAATATTTATTGAAACTTATGGAGATGTCATGTCACATGTGGGATGTGAGTGTGACACAATACACTATTTACCCACAGCAAAGTTTTAAAAAGAGCTAGTCTGTGAAGTCTTAAGGTTTTTTTTCAATTGGCTTATATTTGGCCATGTGCTCGTGTGATGTTAAGTAACAATGCGGTTGAAGACTGTAGCATGCTTGCCTAGAACAAACCTATTCACTCTCATCTTGAAAACTCCCAAATTTTAGCTATTGGGAAAATGTATGTGCCTAGTTGCATTCAATATTATGACTAGTGCCATTATTAGGGCTGACAATATCCTAGTTGCAGTGAAGAGCCAGCAAACTAAATATGAAATACAATCATTAAGACCTAGCTAGTATCTAAAAGAATGTAACTATATGTATTTAAGAACTTAGAATCTGTCCAGCTATTTACTACTCCCTGGTTAAAAAAAACTGTTAATTATGTATTTATTTACTTTAGGACTGTTTTTAAATGTTACTACTTTAGCAGCTAAAAGTATTGGAAAAATATATTTCTTTCTATTTTAAATGTAAAATAAAATTTAAATTTAGAATGTACCTTTTGGAACTATAATTGACTTGTGAATCAGGAACTTTAAGTATAGGTAAGATATCAACTACTATTAGCAATAATACTTCTGTTGTACAAAATTAAAGATGACACATCAGGCATTGCATGAGTAATTAGTTATTTTTAGAAAACATGCATTGTTTAATAATAATAAAGTTCCATTGTAGTTGTTGTTATAATTCCAAATGAGAAGAAAAATCCTAATTTTACCATACATAACACAAGCCTTTAAATAGGTATATAATTTATTTTTGCCCATGTGTTGAGAATTTTAAATTCTATGCCATTTTGGTTTCGTGATGTTTCTAATCTTATAATATGTTAATATAGACTATGAAAGTGCCTAGTTGCATAGAATTAGTGGGACAAAGAGAAAGTATATTCATGATTATTCAAGTAAACATAAAAAACTCTTATGTACATTTCGAATATTATTATGATAATCACATTCATGAACTTTAAATTAAGTACTTATATAATTAGTTCTTTATCGTTTTTTAGTTTTCATGAGATATTTGATCATATTTTAAATTGAACATTTTTCATATTAATTTGCCAATCAACTGTACTATACTAAAACTGTAGTCATTACATCAAAATATTTTCATAACAATGATGTTAGAATTAGAAGTAAGCAATGAAACAAAATATTTAATACATACCCTATTACACAAACTCCTGTTTGTACAAGAGGCCTATCTATATCCTTATTAGTCAAAAACTACCTACAGTGAATTTTGTATGGGATTTTGTTGTTTTGCTTACACTCCAACATGCATAGTGCTGTATCATAGCACCATAACAATGGAGCCCAGATATATATCCTCACATGAAGTCATACCAGTATGGGTTATTGATAGGTACCTACCTAAATAAGTTCAATGACTTAATATTGAAAGTATATAAACCCCCAATAATAAGATCTGAGAATCTACAAATAGCTGAACAGATTTTCTTGCTATAACTTTTATCTTTCTTTAATTCTTGCTAAGAACACTATTGATCAAGTCACCTTTCAAACAAAACAAGTAAACTAAAACCAGGTTCATCCCTTTTAGGAACTACAATGTCACTGACAGATACTTTCAAATTATACCATCCCTTTGTTTGCTTTGGGGATTAAAAAGACTTTATATTCGAAATATCAAACGAAACATAACTCTTTCAAGGTACATGGGATGTAAGCTCACACTCTTAAAAATATTTATTGTAAAAAGATTTCATTTGAACAGAATTTAAAGTGGTTGGTCTGTCAGCCGCTGTATCCAAATTAAGTGTAGTTACACCACTTAGCAACACAAATATAACACTGAATGTAAATCCTGGCTTGGGATGTATACATTGGTTGGTAATGTCTTAAGACCAGGTCTTATCGTGATTTTAAGTTCGTTTTTCACCCGCTCATTCCGCAGTCTATTTTTTGCCTAATGCCCCTTGTTTTAAGTCGAAAATTGCACAAAACACTTGTTGGTGATGATGTCTTGGTGTTCGAAGTTGTTATATATTTTTGCGGGTTTTCATTTAATTTCTTACAATATATATATAAAATTAAAAATCTAATTCGGTACTCCCTTAGACAACTAGCTTGGCTATTTGTTTTGTAAAAAAAAAATGGGTGTCGTCGCTGAAAATTCCGAGTACTCGAATTTATGCAGCTTTTCGAGCTGTCTATTTTTATTAATTTTTTTAAAGAGAAACCGGATATCTATTTGCAATTGTACTTCGGTTCTCCAACTCCACAGATTTTTGCCTACCTACAGTATTTTTTATATCTCACCATTTTGTTTTTGTTACCGACACACTAAGCATTTAGAAACACCTCTTTTAGTTGAGTTCGGAATAATACCGCGCCTTAATATTTCATAAGTGTGGTGTAATTAGTATCAATCATTTTACATAATGACACCGTAAACCGTTTAGATTTGGGCCATCTTATCAATTATTACTATCCTAAGTTGTTTTATTACGATGTCAAATCAAATTGCATAATACGTGATCAATATTTTTTTACAAAATTACTCATTTTTTTTTATTAAGATGGATCACTGTAAATTTTAATGATGTAGTAAAGCCTAGAGTATGCATCAGTAACCATAAACTGATTATGTACTAACACTTTAGTTTGACTGATAAAGAACAATAAAGATGTTGAAGTGTGCATTCATCATTATGTTGTAGAATTTTAGTACCGTCTGTACACATGTACTTCTTTGGCCGCATGTGTGCTTAATGCTTATCTATTGTATCATAATTATACATAGGTGTGTTATCACTCTTATAACATTTCCTTTTTACTTGTCTACAGCAAAGGAAAATTGTTTTATAGCAGTTTGTATGTATGTTCCACCATAGCTCCTAAACTACTCATCCGGTTTTGGTCTATCCATTGTTTATCATGACTCCTGTGACATCTGATTTTTTAGTTGGGTTACAGTTTGTTCATCTATTCTTCAACTTATGAACAGTTCAGTTTCTTCAACTTATCTTCTTGGTCTTTAATATCTTGGTAGCTATGAGTGTTACATATTTTTACCACACTCAGATGAGTGAGGATATTAATGTACTCTGTGACTGAGGAAGTCAGAATCAAATAATATGAACCTGCTGTAATGAAAAACACTTTTTCTACATAATTTAGGTTGTACTTGAGTTGTGTTATTTAAGAATGTTACCACCTGTTCAAAAATACCCTTTAAATGTATTAAAATTGGTGGAATAGGATGTAATAACGATTATTTTGATAGTATTTTGATTAGATTAGAACTAATTTCTGTATATATTTTGCAATTATCAAATTTTGTATGTTTTTTTTTATCGTAAATAATTTTGGTGTAATCAATTTATATTCACTGGTATATTATAAATTTTACATACTTTTGAATGAAGTCATAATAATTTAATCATAGATGTGTGAGTTTGTCTGTAATTGATTTAGTGTTACATATCAGTTCTAAGCTTACCTAAGTTTTGTTTGTTTTGCTAAATGTTCCACTGTATGCTGACCCAATTCTATGGAAAGTTGTAAATACATATTATTTAATAAAATATGAAATTAGTCCATATTGGTTTGATTTTTATTTATTTATTTGTGTAGTAAAAAACTAAAAACTTTTCTTTGATCTAAATACAATATATACAGTGTATAGTGAAGTATGTCTGAGTAATATTATACTAAAACATTTTTTGTGTAAAATAGCATTTATATAAGAAATAATATTATGTAAGGTAAACTTAAAAAGCAACACCCCCTCTCTAAATACAAAAAATCATCCAAATCGTTAGAGCCATTTCCATGATAGGCGAAATAAATTCATATACATACATATTGCTCGTTTAAAGTTATAAGATTTTATATTGTTTACCTAATGTATATTTCTGTATTTATATCTATACAATTGGACAGCCTTAGAACAATTACCTGTAGGGTACAAGGGTTTAGGTACTCTTACAGCCCAGTCTCAAAAATTAATCCTGTTTGTAGCATTGAAAAGACTATCTTTATGATACAGAATTATAGGACTAATAAAATAACACTGATTCTTAGTTCTTACATATAAATATTATTATTATGATAATTGCTTTCTAGAAAACCGCCTTAACTTAAAATGCTGCAAAAACCTTAGTTCTCCATTCCATTTCCTCAATATTACCATTTGTTGATGATCTAAGAAATCTGGAAGCTCTAAGCCACACGTATGAAATTCATCTAGTTCATTCTTTTTAGTAATATTTATGACATCTTCTCTGCTAGCGTGCTGGCGGTTTTTCCTCTGTCCAATAGAATTCTTCAAGGCTATTTGCTGCAACTCTTCATCAAATCTCGCTAGGTATGTTTCTATCAACTCTAATACTTGTTCCTTACTTAAGGTCGCGCAATCATCAGGGATTCGCTCTTTGAACCACATAATCTTTTCTCCGATAAGATTCTGTTTTATGTGAGTTCCTAACTTGCTCTGGTTTTTCTTTTCATTTCTATTTAATTTCTTCGCAAGAGTTATCGTCTTTCTGCTGTTTGGGTGCTTCAGTTTGTCTAGATTATTTTTTATTTTAGGCATTTTGTTTTGTTACGATTTTGTTTTTTTTTCTCAGTTCTCACGTGGTTTTTATTTTGATCACAGAATACTAATGTAGGTAGATTTTGATCAAAGAGAATATAATCCACAGATCAGTATATATTATGTAGGTAGCTATAATATTATTATATAATCCTTTCAAACGTGGTCGTAGTACACTACCTAGTCTGTGGTAGTTAGTTGTTATATTCTCTTTGATGACGATGACGTGCGCGTGCGTACGCCGTATACATCATTCAACTTCATAATTCGAGAGTTTTGGCGGGAATGCAAAAATGTGCTGTTGTTGATTTTGTGTTATTTACTAAAACCTATGTTTTATCGAGTGTTAATGTGTAATAATGGTGGATTATTAACCATTAAGTGTTTGTGGACGTGCTGGAGTGAAAGGCAAATAGTACAAAGACGAAAAACGTGTATTTTCGTATTCTATCCAAAACTCCATAGAAGCTTCAGTGAAGTATCCACCACTTTACTGAAGCGTCACTTCTACTCGACCGCGCCTAGACTAAACTTTAACGTGACTGACGACTTTCATACACCAAAACTAGAGATTTATTATATATTATTATTTATATAACTTGACACTACTAAATACTGGCTAAATAGCGTGGAGCAAAAAAAAAAAACTTCATAATTCATTCATTTTAATTTCTGTTCGGTCTCGGAACTGTCAAAATAATTTGTGTTCTGTGGCTGTGGTAAAAAATAAAAATTACGTACAAATAACGTTTTCGTCGAAAGTTTTTTCCTTGAAAAATAAAGTAGATTTTCATTATGATCCGAAGGCCGAAACCGGGAGAAGGTGAGGAAGAACTGCTCAGAATGCAGGAAGAGTATTTACAAGAGAAAAGAAAGGATCCAAATAAACGACCTGCGGCGCAAGTTACAAGTTTACAAAGAACGCAGTCTGCAACCAAGAGGCTTCAGGCTACAGCATCAGGTACAAAGACGCTGTCTAAATATGCCCAATCAAAGGGACTTACGAATCATTCGGAAAAACGTCCCCGTGTAAACTGCTCGGCAAGCGGGATAATAGGAGATATTTTAGAAAAAAACTTAGAAGAACAACCAAATGTCGATAAATCTACAATCGAAGACGACAAAGTGTATTTTCCTACAGTAATGTCTTCAGTTCTAGGAAATATTGTGGAGAAAAATGTAGATGTTGAAATAAATTTTGTTCTTCCACCAATGCCTTCTCAGGGATTCCCAGAAGTTACCAAACGAGATCCAAGTATAGTTCCTGGGCAGAAAAGTTTACATCAACAACATATAGAAATTAAGCAAAGAGAAAACACTAACATGGAAGTAGATGCTTCAACATCAAAAACCTTAACACAACATCCAATAAAACCTGTGAATATACCAGAAAAAAGCTACATGATATCATCAAAAGAAGCAAGTGATATCCACACTGAAAATATGAAATTATTGAATACAATGTCAAGAGAAGACATTTTAGAAGAAAAAAAAAAGTTGATGGCATCTCTGGATCCTAGATTAATTGAGTTTATTAAAGCAAAACGACAAGGAAAGGATTTAACACTGCCTCTAGAAAGTTGCCTTAAACCATCAGAGATGGCTAAAGCTCAACAAATGATGGTAGATCCTGAACCTCAATATGACAATCTCTGGGAAAATGATGTTTTAACACATCCTCAAGTAAACCAATGGCTTCATTTTGATTCTATAGAAAAGGACAAGTTGGAATGGATGAAAGGTATGGAGCAAAGCAAGGAGGTACAACCAGATGAGCCTTATGAGGCAAGGTTTGATTTTACTGGGTACTTATTGCCTTATACTGTTGAATATACAGAAAAAACTAAGACATTGTTTCATCATGGTGATGAACCACACAGACCAGGGTACTCTCTTAATGAGCTGATTGAACTGTCCCGGTCTACCATCACTCAGCAAAGAGTAATGGCTCTTAACACTTTGGCAGGAATATTAGAATATTACAATGCAGGGACCTACAAAGACCTTATAGAGTTGCCATTGAGTAAAATATTTTTTATTCTTAGAATTGCCATGGATGAAAATAAAGTTGTTATTCTTGAGCCAGCATTGAAAGCTATGAGGAATCTGCTGTACAACAGAATAGATGAAGCTAGCTTAGATGCTCTAATTGGTTTTGAGGAAGGTAGTAAACAGCCTTGGTTGGAAAATGACAAATCTGAAATTGAGGAGCTGGATTCCAAGGAGTCTGAATTGAAAGACTTTCATCTAGCTGAAATAGATCTGGTAGCAGCCATTTTAAGGACGGATATTTTACAAAGGTTTTATTACATTTTTGATATACTTAAACCTAGTTTTAACTGTGTGCATTATGCACTACAAATTCTGACTCGTTTAGCAAGGGATTCAGTGGATACAGCAATGAGAATTATACAGTCCGAAAATCTGATTAAGACCATTGTTAAAAAATTTCTGCCAAACACATCCATCAATTTTTTATTTGATCCAGAAATACTATACAAAGGAAAACCAATTTTATCTGCTGTAAGATTTCTGAGAATCCTGTGTGTGAAATCAGGAGAAACTGGACCCCTGCTCTTGGAGAAATATGATATTTTGAAACCAATATCAGAATATATAAGTTCAGGAGTGGACGGCACTTATGGGTTGAAAATACAGATTGAAGCATATTGCTTGCTTTCCAATTTAATATGCTCTGGATATTTTTCCCTGAGCTCTATATTTCCTGCTGTGATAACTACATTATACAAGCATGTTCAGGGAACAGATATCTTTGTCACATCCTCTATTTTATCTGTAACTCATGCAGCTGTAATTTTTCAGCTACTAAATACTATGTTAAGCTACCATGTTCACGATGATATTGAAAGTTACAAAAGTCAAATTTACCCCTTGTTAATAAAAGGTACTGAGAAGTGGATCAAGCAGATAGCACAAGCGGATGCTTACACATGCGCACATCTACGCCTTTTATGTTCTGCTATAGACTGCTGTACAACTGCCCTTTTAATAGAGAATATTCCTGTAAAATTTTTCAATGATCCTCTGAAAAATCTATCATTATCACAAGGATTCAAAGAGATCATAAAAAACCTTGAACGCTGTTCAAACTTGCTGTCTGGTATTGAAAACAAGGACCTGCACTTTACCAAAAACTTGATGAGCCTTGGAGGGTCAGTGGTAGATTCTCCACAAAAAGTGTTGCCAATTTTAAATGCGACATCACCATTACCTTTCTTAGCATCACTCTTTAAATTTTTGCCCATTACTAATGACAAAACAATTGCTAATAGTTTCTTACTACATGTCACTCCATATTTGAAGAAGCTAGCTAAAAAGGCACCAGCTCTGTCGGACAATTGGTTTTCCAGGATGGAGATTGATTTTGTATTCAATGTTTTGAAGCTAGCCACACAAACAAACATTTCTGAAACAGATAAAGACTTGTTCTATGCGATTGCCAATAAGCTATGCTACATATTAAGAGCTGACAAAAGGAATGAAATCAGTTTCTTGTTCAATAAAATCATATTTAACAAGAACTGGTTCACAGTAGAAAAACTGTTACACCTGTTAAATCTATCCGATTTGGATACACCAGATGTAAACTTTCTAGAAAAGGAAGCTCACACATCATTGGATGAAATAAGTCGCTGCTACAACACAGTTATTAATTCTAATAGCATATGCCCTGGAGACAGTTCATACCTTCTGAAATGGAAAGAACCTATTCTGCCAAGAGATTGGATGTACATGCCTATACTGGCTTTGTACAGCAGACGCCACGAAATTGATTCAGCTCCTGTTGCTATTGAGGATCTCTCAAAGAGCATGGTCATGAAGGTAATTGCTGAAAAGAAATTCCTCATTACTTACAGTTTAGAATGGATACTCTTCAATGAAAAATGTTTCTCGGCCCTTTTAAATGATATTGATGTAACAGACAGATTTTGTCGCATCATGTGCGTGTTTCTGTGTGATGACTCTTTATTTTTGGACCCCAAAATCAACAAGTTACTACAAAACTGCACACAGACCCTTTTCAAAAGGAACACAGAATTTAACTTCGATAAAGAGCTGGTTGGATTACATAATTTCGAAGACTTCTACACTGAGATCTTGCAACAGTTTCAGTCAGTTAGTTACGGTGATGCAATATTTGCAGCTTGTGTGTTCGTGCCTCTGGCCCAGAGGCACAATGTCAAATGGCGCCAGTTGATTTGGTATGAGTATGTCGGATGTCTTCGGTATCTGGACTGCCCTAAAAAGTTGCTATGCTACCCGCTACATAGTTACATGCACCCAGAAGAAACTGATGCAAGAGTATTAGAATCATATTACCGAGCACTATTGTTGAACTATATAAGACCTAATACTGTTGCACATACAATCGCTTCATACCATGTGGAATATTACAAGTCACAGAAATCACTCATGAAGCCAGAAGCATAGCCGTTGTATAATCAATATAATCATACTTTAAGGCTGTTTTTAAAGTGATCATAGTGAAATAGACCAATCACAAAAACACTACATTTACAAAAGTGGTTCTCTTATTAGTCCGTGACCAATTTATAGGTATCTAGTGGTACCTAAGGTACAATTGACAAATTTCATTTTTTAACCATGTGTTTTTATTGATCAATTGAAATTACATAAAAAAATAAGAGACTTATTTTTTCGCTTTATTTTAATAATCAATCCATATTTATAGTTAAACTTACTGCCCGCTTATACTCTTTGCCCGCGGTTTTCATCCGCGTTCCCACAGCAACCGTCAAACCAATCTGTCAAAACTTGTCAACTTCAACTTCAACTTCTTTGTGTGTGGCCTTTGCGGGGTTGCCACAATTTTGCCAATGTCGCGTTAGGTAGAAAGCAGAACAAGCGGGGGAGATTGTAGAAATAATAATGGATTGACCGGTATTTGAGTAAGAGGTTTTGTTTCTGGGTCAATCTGAAATAAATAGGACAATACAAGACATACACAGGACAACACAAATTAATATCGGTATACATAATTATATTATATTATGATAGATTGTATAATATTACACACACAAATTGCTTAAAGTAAGGTGGTATCAAGCGGTAATAATAAATATAAGCTATAATTTTATTTTATTAATAGTTATAAAATTACTCAAGATGTTAAGGAAAGGAGTAAAGACTAAGGAGAGAAGGTAGTCAAAATTAGTAGGGCGAGGAATTTCAGGGGGAAGGGAGTCATACAAGGAGTAGCGCAGCTTCACACAGTTGAAAAAAATGTGTTCAAGAGTGCCCTCATCTAATCCACATTCACAGAGAGAGTGATCCCGAATCCGGATTTTAGCAAGGAAGACCGGTGTGCAAGAGTGACCAAGTCTCATGCGACAGATAACAGAAGTTGTTCTTTTACTAAGGTTTTTGAATTTGAAAAACCATGGTTTGGTAGGAATAAAATTTTGAAGTTGACCATAAAATTTTCCTTTAGCAGTTTTTGTTTTTTGCCACAATATATCCCAATTGTTCATTAGTTGCAGCCGACAAGTAGAGATTAGATCGTGAGAGTATACTTTATACTGGTCACTGATACCAATCTGAGCTGCTTGTTTAGCAGCCGAGTCAACGGTTTCATTACCCTGTATGCCTACATGTCCAGGTATCCATACAAGAAACACTTTTAGATTATTTTGGTGACATTTGAACAGGGCTTCTTTGATTTTGAGAATAATAGGAAATTTTGTTTTAGATTTAAATTGGTTTGACAAGACAGCTTCGAGGCAACTTTTGGAGTCGGTAAAAATTACAGATTTACTGATGTTGTGAGAACAAACGTATAAAAGTGCTTCTAAAATAGCTATAGCCTCGCCAGTAAAGACTGAAGCTAAGGATGAACATTTATATTGGAGAATTATTTTATATTTAGGGATCCATACTGCAGAACCAACATTACTATCTTTTGTTAATTTAGAGGCGTCAGTATATATTAATAACCATTCATTACCTAACCTGTTTATTTTTTCCTTAAACATTGAATTAGGTTCAATTGAATTTTTTCCTATACCAAAATCTAGAACAATATTAGGGGTAAAAATGAGGGAATCATAACTTGTTGAAAATAAAGGATTGTACGAGAACTGAGCAATAGGGCAGGGGAGTTGGGTGAATTTTATATAACTACGTAGGATGCAGGGGAATTTTTCTTCAGATGTAGTCCCTTGGGATAATATATTCTTATGGAGGGTTTCTAACTTAGATAAGAGAGGGTGGTGAGAATTTTGGACAAGCTTGAAAATGAATCTGTCAGACAAAAATTGTCTACGAAGGTGTAGGGGGGCCTCAACACATTCTATTTGCATGGCATTAATCGGGGAGGACTTCATAGCGCCGAGGATGATGCGGAGACATTTAGATTGAATTTTATTTAACTTGTCTAGAGCAGTTTTGTTAGCAGGGTCTAGCAGAAATGAACCATAGTCAAGATGACTACGAACAATAGCATTATATAACAGTTTTTGACTAAATGGGTGGGAACCCCACCATGCTCCAGAGAGAGCTCGCAAAATATTGATATTCTTTTCACATTTATCTACTACATAGTTAAAATGAGGTATACCAGTTAGTCTGATATCTAACCAGACTCCCAAAAACTTGACAGAACTCTGTTGAGGAATAGATTCATTGTTATATTGTAGATTTATATCTGGGATATTACGTTTTTTGGTAAATATAACACAGCTGCTCTTGGCAGCCGAAATAGATAGACCATGGTCATGTAACCAATCTCCTAAATAATCAAGGGCTGAATTCAAATGTTGCTCAATTTCAGACATAGATTTGGCTGAGTGGTATAAAGCTAAATCATCTGCATATTGTAGGACTTGACAAAATGAGTTTACTGAGATTTCTAAGTCATATGTGTACAAACTGTAGAGTAGAGGGCTCAGTACTGAACCTTGCGGGAGGCCTTTCCAGACAGTTCTAGGGGATAAGTAAGAATCCTGATTTTTTATAAGAATAGTCCTATGATTTAGGAAACAGCAGATAAAGCGTACAATCTTCACAGGTATACTCAGCTGTAACAGCTTGTTCCTGAGCAACGGAAGGAGGACATTATCGTATGCTGATGCTATGTCAAGAAATACTCCAACAAGGAATTGTTTGTTTGTAAAAGTATTTTGTATTTCAGTAGTTAAAATACTGAGGCTATCATAAGTGCTCATGCCTTTTCTGAACCCATATTGAGAATTAGCGAGTAGTCCTTTATTTTCCACCAACCATTCCAGTCTGTTTTTTACAAGATGTTCAGTTATTTTTGCTAACACACATGACAAGGCTATAGGGCGTCTAGAGTTGGGATCAGATGGATCCTTTCCCGGTTTTAATAAGGGGATAATTATTTGAGTATTCCAAGTTGCAGGGATAAAACCCTCTTCATAAAAAATATTTATTAAATTTAGTAAACAAGTTTTAAATTTATCTGAAGTTTTTGTTATGAAAGAGTATGTTATGCCATCTATTCCAGGAGAAGAGTCAGTTAAGCCACTCAAAGCAAGGTTTAATTCATCAGCAGAAAATGGGCTATCAAAATTGTCAAATGAGTTGGAGATATGATTGGGAATATTAGAAAACGAGAGAGCAAGATGGACAAAAGGTGGAGCTAGTTTGTCAGCAAAATTGTCTAACCAGGATAATGTGTCATTTGAAGTGATATTGATTGCGTTAAAGTATCCTCTGAACCTACGTATTAGCTTCCATACTACAGATGGA
The DNA here is from genome assembly GCA_907269065.1 of Crocallis elinguaria. Classification (NCBI taxonomy): domain Eukaryota; kingdom Metazoa; phylum Arthropoda; class Insecta; order Lepidoptera; family Geometridae; genus Crocallis; species Crocallis elinguaria. The sequence continues at coordinate 16,529,271 of OU026071.1, read as the reverse complement.
GGGGTATTGGGAGATAGAGTTTCGCAGATTTTCAACCATCCTTCTTTTTTCTTTAAAGATAAGACTCTTCTGGACTTTGCAGCAGTTTTCTGGTAATCTAAAAAGTTATCCAAAGTCATAGAAGAGTTATATTCAAGTTCAGACTCATTTCGACATCGAACAACTGCTGTACACTCAGAATCCCACCACGGTGGGGAGCTACGGTTACGCCTTTGTTTTTTGAGAGGAATATGCTCATCAGCAGCAGAGATAATTGATTTAACAAGCTGAGTGTAACAGGAATGAGGGTCAATATTTGCGCTTGGAATGGAATCTATTTTATTGTCAAGAGAGGATGAATACAGGCCCCAATCGGCACCTGAAAGTTTATGTTTTAAGAGGGGTTTTGGAGAATTTGGGATGGGAGACCTGAGAGGCAGTTTAATTACAATGGGGTAATGATCACTACCGTATGACAAGGGAAGTACTTCCCATGAGAGGATTGAAGCGAAAGACGGGGAGCAGACAGTGAGATCAACAGCGCTTTTTGGATTCTGGGTTGGCAGGACTCTACGGGTTGGAGACCCATCATTAATAACGCATAGGTTGGCTTCATCAAAGGCATCTAGAAGTGAATAACCAAATAAGTCACAGTGAGCTGAACCCCAAGAAGAGTGGTGGGCATTAAAGTCACCCATCAAGATTATAGGAGAAGGAATGGCTGAAATAATTAAAAGAATATCAGCAATTAAAGAAGAATTAGGGTGAGGAATATATATAGATAAAAATGATATGTTAAAAGCTCGAACAGCAACAGCATTAATTTCTGTGCTGTGAGCGGGCAGAACTATCTGCGAAAAGGTTAAGCAGCGCTTAACCAGTAGCGCACAACCGGCATACCCGTCCTGGCGGTCATCCCTAAGACAGGTGTATCCCGAAACTCTGTAATGAGATCCGGGAACAAACCACGTCTCTGCAATGGCCACCAGGACGGGTGAAAACTTTCTTAACAGAAAGTATATTTCATGAGTTTTCGGACGAAGACTCTTGCAATTCCACTGAACTATGGTTAGGACCTGATCCATAATTATTATGGGGTGATAGGGATGAGATTTGGGCGATCATTTCTGCAACGTGGGACGGTATATTTATTGAATTTTGGGATAATATGTTGAGGATAATTGTCAGCAGCTGGACTAGCAGCTGATCCTGAGGCTGAACTTGAGAGGGAGAGGGGGAGGCTTGTGCCATTTGTAGGCAGTACCCATTGGGCAGAGAGGATGGCTCTCTGGAAACTATAGCTTGGTGGGCTACTTTGTCATATGACTTGTCCATTGGAGCTCGAGTTTGGGGATTGCGGAAGATAGTTTTTTTGTAAGATTGCACAGCACGGGGCTGTTCTGAGGCTTGAGAGAGGGAGGTAGAGGCATAAGGAGTAGATAATGGGGGCCTTGATGGGGCTTCTTTAGTGACATTGCTAAAAGCTCTGCTTATTTTCGGGAAACGTAAAGAAGCTTCTTCGTACGATATACCATCACTGGACATCATCATTTTAATTGATTTTTGACGTTCTTGTTCTGGGCAAGATCTACTTGTCGAAAAGTGATGGGATGAGCAGTTAAGGCAGGTAGAATCCTGTTCTAGGACATTGCAGTCATCACCACAGTGCGGCTGGGCACACCTGTAGCAACGTGGGCTTGAGCGACACTGAGCTTTGATATGACCAAAACGACAGCATTTCATGCATTGTATGGTGGGGTAGTGGTAGGTCTCTACTGCAAGGGATGAGTAGTAAGAGAATACTCTTGTTGGTAATTGTTGACCTCTAAAGGTCAGGACCACGGTTTGTGTTGGTTCCCAACTGACAACATTATCTTTTTTGATTTTCCTGTTAAGTCGTCGTGCTTTCATGATTCGAGCTGTACTACCTGGAGTTTGCAGAGAATCCACAAATTCCTGCATAGACCAATCCACTGGGACTCCGCGGACTATGCCCATGCGTGTGACATTAAAGGTGGGTATTGTAGCTTCGTATTTATGCACCTGTACCACTGGGTTGTTGAGGAAGCGATTTGCTCCAGAAGCTGACTTGAAATTTATTGAAATTCTATTCCTACCAACCTTCTTAACGCCGTCTTGATGAATGTTTTCAATTTTATTGTTGAATAAAAATTGGCCGAATTTCATGGGGCGGATAGATGTGCCTAGAACCGGGTCGGGGTCAATCCGTGATACGTGGACGATGAATGGGCCTGAGTCAGAGTCTTCATACGATCTGATACCAAGGATCGACATTTCGGGATGTGTATACACTGTTTGAACGGAAGCTGTCGCAGACTCCTTGTCTATAATAGTCTTTTTAGCTGAGCTTACTAAATCACTATCTGAATGTTGTCGTTTCTTTGAAGGAACAAAGATAACGTCCTGATTTTTTGGGTTAGATTGAGATGACCAATCCGAATCCATTATGGCCGCGTCGTCCATAGGTACCGGCGCTGGCGGCGGTGGATCGGGAGGTGGATCTGGGGAAATGGGCTCCATTTCCCCGGCCCCGTTAGTAAAAAACACTTACCGTCACCAAACAGGGACTAATCTACAACACAGAAACAAAATTAAGCCAAAATGGGGGATATTTCCCTTGAAAATCTAAAAAATTTAACTAACACGCGTGTTCAGTTTCACACCAAGTTTACGACCTCGTCAAAACTTGTCAACATTATAAAACTTTATTGACAGCTGTCAATGTCAATTTTATGTCACACTAACTTCTGCCCGCGGTTTTCACCCGCGTTCCCTCAGGAACTGTGCATTTTTCAAGGATAAAAAGTAGCCTATGTTACTCTCCGATCCATAAGCTATATCTTTGCCAAAAATCAAGTCGATTCGTTGCTTCGTTACTGCGTGAAAGAAGGAAAAACCAACTAACACACTTTCTCATTTATAATATTAGTATGGAAGTATGGAATTATTGTTAGCGCAGGGTAGAGCATGAGGGCAGGCATTCAAAACGTGGTCCAAATAAATTTTATAATCCTACTAATATTATAAATGCGAAAGTTTGTGTATGAATGTTCGTTACCACGTGTCTCCGTAACTAATAATCTGATTTTGAATGTAGTTGATGTTTGGAGTGTAGATAGTTTAGGTTCTGAAATAACACATAGGCTATAAAGATATATATCGGGCAGGCGAAGCCGCGGGCAAAAGCTAGTGTTGTAAATAAAAATTTAGCTATGTACATGTTTCAGTGTTATTTACTTATTTACCTACGCACTTTATTTATACATTTCTTTTAAAATCTATGTTAATTGGTAGGTACTGCAGTAAAGTGTAGTTGATATGAAAATAATAAGAACTGCTTTTAAAAAAGCGGGAACTGACTTATTAAATTTCTATAGGACCACAATCTGAAAGTACCTAAATGAAATTGAAGTGTCTGTTTGTAATATTATCAAAATAACAGCTTTCACTAAATGCATATGAAAGTATACGGTACCTATAACAAAAACAAAATGTTTAAATTTGTCTGTGTCTGTCTGTTTGTTCCGGGTAATCTCCGAAACTGCTGGACCGATTTTAACGGGGCTTTAACTGGCAGGTAGCTGATGTTATAAGGAGTTACTAATGGTACGTGGGTGAAGCCACGGGGCACAGCTAGTTGGTTTGGAAATAACTGATGATGATGAGATCTGGAGGTACATAACAAACAAAAAATATACAACCAAATTGAGAACTTCTTTTCTGAAGTCGATCACGCCTGTTAATCTGCCTAGTAAAATCTATAGCCGTCGGGAATTGAGGTGCAAGATTAGAAAATGACGTCAGTGTCTCGTCTCTTCTCTTTCTTCAACCCCGCGGTTGCCGTCGCTCCCGCCTCTGCTCGGTGCTGGCGGCCATATTGTGATTTGTGTTTGTGTCGATGCGAAGTGTTTGCCACGTGTTTGCGTCGATTAATCATTTTAATCCACATAATATTCAGTAACAACGTGACTTGACTACCGCAAAACAAAATGTATCGTAAGGGTTGTGTTCTCCTAAGCGTGATAGCCAACGACAGGGCGTTAAATTACATACGATTTCTTGTGAAAAAGCTTATATTTATGGATTGAATGGACAGCGTCTAACAAAATGTGTACTGTTTGTGTCCTATAAACACTATATCTAACATTGTTTAGTGACGTCATTATGTGTATTAAAAAAATACCGAGTCTTTTGCTTGTTTCTTTTTTTCTTAACCCATGTCCTTTGATTATACACCTTAGCAGATGGACAATAGGGCCATAAACAACGACGCTACAATAAAGGAGTGAGGACTCGTACTAACTCCATTTACGTCAGTCAGTGCTGTCAGCGCCGCGTACGTCACCACACGAAAAGATTTTGTAAAAATATGACGAGTTTTGCAATTAATTTCTGCCGAAATCACTCAAAAGTTAAAGAGAAACACTTATTAATACATTTCCAAAAATACGTATCACAATTTCTCACTTTTATGTGTTTTTATGCAAAAAATTATATTCAAAACTGGTGCAACCAAACAGAGACGTTGGGTTGCCATTAAAATCAATTAGGTTTCCCACTTTGCCGTCTCTTGACAATCGTATGAATAAAAGATACATCGTGCACTAAATTGAAAACAATGAGATTTACGCCAGCACCGTCATTTCACAGATAATACAAGCCGATGGTATTTACTAGAATAATTAGTTAAACGATAGACATGTAATCTATAATGCGATTAAAATGAGAATAGAACTGGCCAAAGAGTTTTTAGCCAAACTTCACTCTAAACTTCACTTAGTTCTATGTTCTTTTTTGTATCGAGTGTACTATATTATCATATAATATAATATATATCATTTTACCTACCTTTCTATGACAATTTGGTTTAGTAATAAATTGTTTTTTTCTAATACGATATCTATAGTAGGAAATAAAAAATATGTTATAAATAAATATAGTTAAACTATGTCTTTTTTGTTGCTTTTTGACAATTTTAAACTGAATCGAAAAAGACAAAACATAGTTTAAGGAAGGTCCGTGAGAGGCGGGAAATTTGAAAAAAAAACGTACTTTTTGTGATTTTTACCACGTTAAAATAAAAATATGAAAATATTTTGTAATTCATTCTAATAACCATTAAGCTACTTTTAATATCTTAGTTTGGCTTTGAAACCAAATCAAATTCGAATATCGGTACAATAAATATAATAATTGGTCCACCCGTTTCGAATGTTACCCAGAACAAACAGACAGACAAAAATTTTAAAAATGGTTGTTTTGTTATGGGTACCGTATATACTTTCATATGCATTTAGTAAAAAGCTGTTATTTTGATATTACAAACAGACACTTCAAATTTTTTTTTGTATAGATTAATGTGTATACGTACCCCAAAAACAGGTAAGTAATGACGGTCATAGCAACACTACCCGGGTGGGAAGGGAGGTGGGCGCGGGACGCTTATTTTGTTTTTGACGTCAGTGCGCGGCTTGCAAACGCAGATTGTCTGTGCTTCTAGTAATAAAATTCTATGCCCATGTCCATATTTATTTACTATTCTATAGTGTAGGAACTAGCACAGAATAGATAATATTACAAATAGAACTAGTAGGAAAATATCAAGGTACGATAAACATACCTATGAAAATATATACAAATATGTGTATATACAAAGACTATAAATCCTGTTGACTAATGATACAACTTCCCCTCATGCGAAAACGAACTATTTAAATGCACTTCTCGCCACTGCGAGTACGAGTGCAGACTTATAACTTATCGATATTCAATGTATACTTTACAATTATTAATATATATACTATTATTAATTATTTTGGAAAAATAATAACCTTTCGTTTGGATTTGTTGACCGACTTCGAAAAAAGAGGAGGAGGTGAAATGTTCGACTGTATGTATTTTTTTAAGTATTTTAACTGATTTCTCCGTCAATTGTGGACCGATTTTGAAAATTATTTTTGTTGTTTGAAAGTGTATTATCTCAAGGTGGTCCCATATACATTTTATGGAAGAACATCTAAAGATGAAAAAATGGTACTTGAATTTTCATATATCGCGATATTTTCATCGAAGTAGGTTCCCGGTTTTTTTAAAGTATTTCTGCTTTTTGTTGTTAGATTTCCAGACATCCCAGAAATAAAGGAAAGCGAGTGGATAGAAGCGACTCAAAAAGAGAATTGGTTCCATACATCGCAAGTCATGGAATCCATTCAGTAGCTTCGACGTGATGCGTGGCCAAAATACAGACAGACAGACAAAAATAAAAATACAGCTTTGGCTTCAGTATGGATGGGTCGTGCCATCCAAAAAAAATGTGACCTGGAGTTTTATTATAAGTAGTATTATAGATTAATTTATAAAGTAAGTATGTATTGTCTAGGTTTTCCATATAATAATTTATTATTAATCGTATATGTCAGGGAATCAAGAATGCGATGCTAACTACCTATTCAATTTTATCGATATTATTCTGTTCAGTAGTAGTCGTACCACATCACTAAATTACGTCATCCAAATGATCGGCCAATTGCAAGCATAGAATATTACCTCGCCCCCTGCCCGCGCCGCCCGGTGAGATATGTTTGTATGAGGATTTGTGTTCATGAGCTATCAACAGGCTAAATAATCTATGGTAGTATCCCTTAGTAGTTTGTGAAGTCGATTAAGGGGACAATATAAAAAGGGCACAAACCATCTATAGTAATATAATAAAAGAGGGTTAAATCTAGAGTGTTTTTATTGTCAAGTCAAAGGTTCATCTATGATGAAGGTCACGACTCATGACATGATGACAATTTTTATACAGGTTAGGTACCTAGTAAGAGATACTACTACGTAAAAATTAAATAAAGTAATTATATGTAAAAGAAAATAAAATTGATACGTAGTAGTATCAATTTTATTTTCTTTTACATAGAGGAGATAATATGGAAAACTGAAACTAAAAATGGCTTTCAGAAAAGCGGGAGCCGACTTCCAAGAAAATATAACGATCAGAAACTTCTTCGCCCCATTTTACATGATTTTTCAACCGATATCCACCCCAAAGAGTAAAATAAATAACTACCCATACCCGGCCCCCTCTATTATCATTTATCTATTCTGTGGTCATGGGTGGGCCCAAGGTGGGCCGTTCCTACATTTTTATTTATTTTTTTTAGTTTTGGCGGGAATTATTGTTTTGACGCTTTGATTTGACAGAAAGTCGCAAGTGTTACCAAAGAGAATCCAGTGTTACGTCTTAGAATCTTAGATTCGTTGTTATTAATTTGTTACCTTACCAAAAACATGAATTCGTATACTTAAAATCATTTTGTATCGTCCATGACGACTCAAAATGTTCGTAGAGGACATTAGGAATGATTTCTACAACCTTCTTCTGGGAAACGTAAGTGAAACAACAATTTTGTTCATAATCGAATAACCGTAAAAAGTTAAAAGCAACCTACAACGAATCGAATTTCTTTTACAGCGGGTGTTATTGCTGGTTCATTACGACGTAGACGCAATTTGTACGTGTAAAATAATCCAGGGATTGTTCAAAAGTGATAATATTTCATATACTTTAGTGCCAGTGGGGGGTATATCCGAGTTGAAAACCGCTTACGAAGAAAACAATGAGGAAATCAAGTTTGTGTTGATGATAAACTGTGGTGCGACGATAGATTTGGTAGATATCTTGCAGCCGGAAGAAGATGTAGTTTTTTTCGTGTTGGACGCTCACAAACCAACAGATGTATGTAATGTTTATAGTGATGGTCAGGTAAGTTCAGTTCAATTAATTCTGTGAACTATAAACATTGGTTCTGACTGAGCATACCTCCCTTCCGTAATACTTTCTACCTAAACTAGATATTTTTACATATAGATGCCTGCCTGCTGCCTGGGGTTCCATCCATAAATGCCATGACCATGAATCTTGTGACTTAATTTCTAGTTTTTAATTCAAATTAGTGTGTCCAAATCTAGAATTTTGATGTAGTATTATAACCAGACTGAGACAAATCCCTGTTTGAAGCAGCATTTGAAAATTTAAAATTTTTCAGTTACTATTTTAGAAAAAAAAAGAAACACTATTTAAAATATAACATATCCAGCTTTTAGAAGGACTATATTGGGATACTTTGGAAAGTAACATATACATTTGAATAATGAGAGAATATTGTGGTATTATTAGATGTAGCTTTATGGAATAAAAAGAAATTGAAACATGATTTTGCAAACAGCTTATAAGATGTACACAACATATTTGGGCCCACCTGAATGTGCATATGCTCTCAGAGCATCGAAAGAGAAAGCAACAGTATACATACTGATGTGGGACTGTTACCAACTACAGATTTTTCCGGATCTGTCACTCTACTTACCTATGTGTAGTTTATTAGCTTACTAGCTGCTGCCTATGGTCTTACTCACATTAAGATTCCTAGCCTATATTACTCTTCGGTCCATAAACTATCTCAATACAGAAAAATCATGTTGATCTGTTTCTCCATTGCTGCAGGAAAGAAAGACAATCCAACAAGAAAGACAATCCAACAAGAAAGACAATCCAACAATACTAGTTGGTAGGACTAACTCTTCTCTGCTTTGCTCGTGAAGTCTGCTGCCCAGCAGTAACTTGCTAGCTTTACTGTGTGCTGTATTTTTTGTGTTACAGAGACCAGCTGTTATAGTAATTTATTTTTACCTTCATAAGTGCTCTGTTGGGGCCTATATGAATAAAGCATTTTGAATTTGAATTTGGTTTGTGGAGCAACATAGTTGATGAAATTACTGGGCTTATGAGACTAAATATCTAATGTCTCAGTATAAGGAGTGCACTGCAGTGCATCGCAGGCCTTTGTGTTTCAAAGTTCTGAATGGTACTACAATTGTTATGGGCCAGTGTTATTTTTACCATCAACTACTCTACCAGCTGGTCTTGTAATCAAATAGAAAAAAAAGACCCAATTTTGCATTTGTAATAGTATGCACTTTACGTTTCAGGTGAGATTAGTGTTTAAGGATAATGAAGAGAACATTCCTAATTTTGATGATATATTCAGAGATGATGAAGAAGAGGATGAGGTTTGTAAAAATAACTCTTAGTTCTTCAATAGTCAAGTATAAAAATAGAAAAAAAAAAACTATTTCTGTCGAAAGTGGAATAGTCAAGTTTTGAAAGGAACCTCCTCAATTAATAAATAACTTGAAAAAAAATTTGTAATTTGTAATTATCAGCTAAAAAAGAAATGAAAAATAATTATCACTCTTAGTCAGGGGACCCTAAAGAATACTCCATAAACTAGAACGATATTGAAAGAGGTAGCATGAAACGGCTGCCACTTACTAAATTCTGTCATTTCATTTGTTTTTTTTTCAGAATGAGGAACCAGATAGTGGCCGTGAAGGCTTGGAGGCTTTAGTGGAACGCCGGCGTGAGCGAAGAGCATGGGAGGAAAAGCGGAACACGCTTATGTTTAACTATACACAGTTCTCTTACTATGGAAAACCTGTAAGTTTTTAAAGTACCTACTGGTGTAATGTACCAACTGCATTTGCAAGCCATAATTGCCAAAATAATTTTCACTACATTAATATTTGTAAATTATTACAAAGATCAGGTGAACACCCAAATAATCTTTTAATTTAGGATATTTTGTGATTATTTCAATAAAAAAAACAATGACAGTTTAATACCCATTCATTGGAATGAACAGTGGCTATTGTTTGGGTGTAGTATTTTTAACTTCTATGATATAAAATACTAAACTGATTGTGTCTAAATTTGGCAGAAAATGTAGCTTAACACCAGAGGAAAGCAGAGCCCTACCTCACAGGGTTGTATCCAAACTTTTCCTATGGAAATTCCAAACTAACGACATTGCTAAACCGTCGCCAAGTGAGTTAGCTGCCATCCATTTCAACGGATTCGTAGCTGGCGACGTAGCCGTGGCAACCTAGTGAGAGTCCCATGGCTCTATTCCTAAGGGTTACAGTTAGTCATAAAATTGTTTGCAGAGTGCATGTGTGATGTTGGAGCTGGCGTGGCGCGTGTCGCGCTGTGTGGTGGCGGCCGTGTGGGCGGCCAGCGTGGCCGCGGCCTCGCAAGCGGCGCTGCACACGAGGACGCCCGCGCAGTGTCTGCTGGACACAGACTCGCTCGCCACTCATCACACTAACAACCACGGGCAGAGTGTGAGTACGAATGGACTGACAATGTTTTTGTAAAGTTTTGCTACTAGTTAATGATAGTCAAAGGAAGGCTAGGTAGGTTGGAATCCTCTTCATATCTGTTTACCTTCGATTAATCCTTTCTGAAATAGCAATATTCTGCTGCTATTAGAAAGAAACAAAGAAAGAAAATACATTTATTTCAGGACATCACACAACATTACAGTTTTACACATACAAAAAATAAAAATTTTTAAAGAACAGACAAATATATAACTAAAAAAAACCCAATGTTGCGTGATGCCATGAGGGTCCCGACTCAGCATGCAATTAAGGTCCAAGGACCTTAATAACTGTTTTTTAGTCGGAACCCACACCTATGACATCACGAACCTCCGGACAGTGAAACGACATACGTCAAATAAACCAATGATTAAAGAAAAGTAGAGGATATCAACATAAGGTACGTATTGCGCGCCAAAACAGAAGCAAAAATGGCGTCAAATATCGAGCCACCGGCACCGCTCCTCACACAGCACTTTGGCATGGTAGCCCGTATCACAAGCAACTTCTCACTTGCATTAATAGTTAATAGACTTGAAAACAAAATGTCAGCCTTGTAAATCTGCCGATAGGCGGGACATATGTGACGTCATTAATTGTATGGATATCTAGAACACAATATTTCCATAGATAATTATTATTATTATTAGAGCTTATTTTCTCATTCCAGCTGTGTCGGGTGTCCTTGGAGAAGGACCTGTCCCTGCCGTTGTACCGCAGCTGGTCGCTGGAGGCGGCGCTGCGGCACGCGCCGGGCGTGGCACCGCAGCTGCGGCTGCACGCGCTCGCCGGCGCCACCAAGCTGCGCCAGCTGCTCGCGGACATGGGGTGTGTACTATACTGTACCGCAGCTGGTCGCTGGAGGCGGCGCTGCGGCACGCACCGGGCGTGGCACCGCAGCTGCGGCTGCACGCGCTCGCCGGGGCCACCAAGCTGCGCCAGCTGCTCGCGGACATGGGGTGTGTACTGACTGTACTGTACCGCAGCTGGTCGCTGGAGGCGGCTCCAGGCACGCAAGTTTAAGAAATAGATATAAATAATCGATAACTCTGGCTAAGCGGATCAGCATTGCAGTTCAATGAGGCAGTACCATCAGTATGCTGGGTACACTTTCAAATGGTAGTGGGCTAGAACATTTGGATTATCTATAGAAAGCCATAGTGATATATTCTATACACATTTAATTTAATTCCACAATGTTCCAGCATTCCTCTCCAGCAAGCCCGGCAGGCCTACCGCTCGATGGACGTGGAGCTGCGCCGCTCGCTGCTGGCCGCCGTGGAGTCAGCCGCGCCGAAGCACAAGCTCACGGTGCCCACACACACCACCTTCCTACTGCACCGCCCGCACTCACCTCCGCTGCCCGCTTTGGATGTTGTGTACGCCATCATGGGGCTTATTGAACATGTAAGTACTATTACAAAGACAGTCACACTTGCAGGCTCGGTGGCAGGGCGTTCCTGGCTGAAGTTGAAAATCTTGCGCATTTTCTAGCGCCAGGCGAGCCCTATTACCGTCTATCTTCTAGCTAATCATCTCCACATTTCCAGGAGACGATCCCCAAAGGCGAAGGCTTCCAGCTGGCTCTGTCAGCGCTAGACACCGACAGCGGAGAGAGCGAGGCGCGGCGCGTCGGGAACAGTTCGGCGCAGCGCGCGTTGGAGGCGGTGGCGAGGCTCGTCAACTCGACCATCAGCGGGAGGAAGCTGCATCTCGCGGGGCCCTTCAGCTACTTCATAGTTCAGGAGGTAACGATCAACGACCACTGACAACTAACCAACAGTATCGTTTATATTAATCCCTTGAAACGCTGCTGCTCCCGACGTTTGCCTAAACGGTACGCGTTCGCTTCCGTCTTGAAAATCCCCAAATTATAGGTATCGGTAAACACAATACGGTGACAAAGAAATCTATTTCTTTTTGACTTAATATACTTGCGCAGCGATCTGCGCATTTTAAAAGGTGAAGGAAAGCTCTTAGTACGAATAGGAGGGATATCAACCGTAACAATCGGATAACGCTTTGCTGAGGGTCCGGTCGTCAGATGATAAAATGAGGATGAGGGAAGCAGGGGCATACCCTGCTATTCGATCGCACACTCTCCGAAGCGTATCCTAATTAATTTGAAGCTAGTCACAGTCGCGATTTGCGGTTGCAGGGCACCCCGGAGGCGCGGCTGGTGGCGGGCCCGCTGTGGCTGGGCGTGGCGGCGCGCTGGGCCGCGGGCGCCGGCGCGCGCGCTACGCTGGCATCCGCGCCGCGCGGGGACGTCGCGCTGCTGCTGGGCGTGCCGCCGCGCTACCAGCACGAGCCCAGGAAGTGAGTACCGAGTGTACGTGGCGCCACCTGCAGGGACGGAGTACTAACTGTACGTGGCGTCACGCTGGACGCCGCGCTGCTGCTGGGCGTGCCGCCGCGCTACCAGCACGAGCCCAGGAAGTGAGTACCGAGTGTACGTGGCGCCACCTGCAGGGACGGAGTACTAACTGTACGTGGCGTCACGCTGGACGCCGCGCTGCTGCTGGGCGTGCCGCCGCGCTACCAGCACGAGCCCAGGAAGTGAGTACCGAGTGTACGTGGCGCCACCTGCAGGGACGGAGTACTAACTGTACGTGGCGTCACGCTGGACGCCGCGCTGCTGCTGGGCGTGCCGCCGCGCTACCAGCACGAGCCCAGGAAGTGAGTACCGAGTGTACGTGGCGCCACCTGCAGGGACGGAGTACTAACTGTACGTGGCGTCACGCTGGACGCCGCGCTGCTGCTGGGCGTGCCGCCGCGCTACCAGCACGAGCCCAGGAAGTGAGTACCGAGTGTACGTGGCGCCACCTGCAGGGACGGAGTACTAACTTGTACATTTTATATGACATCGGCGCACACTGAGCGTTTGAGTAGCCGCGTTTGTGGCTCGCCTCCTGCGGCGTCTCCCCGTCCACGTAGAATAAAGAGAGAACAGAAGGGGCGCTTGGGCGCTTAGGCCGTCAAAAAGCGCCGCGAGTTGCACTTCACTGTTCTCACTATTTTGTGGCTACCAGTGTTTGCGAGTGGAGGTCGCACGCAGCCACTGGTGGCCACGTCTAGTTTCCGCGTCCGAAGGCCCTATGTGTGACTACTCTTAGTAGTCTTTAAAATGAAGTAATAAGGTTTTATACTAATACGCAAGTATATGTTCCCATTTCTTGATAAATACTTTCTTAGTCTTGGCCTAGCGTATACGCCATCTCCAAAGTCCGGCCACATCATCCCTTATGATGGGATTTTTTTATTTTTATGCTATTATATTTATTTTTATGTAAACGAGTCGAGCTGGTCGTTTGTCTGATGGTGAGCATAACGCCGGTCCATAACAATTACAGCACCACTCAGAACTTTGTAACAAAGGCCTGCGCGGCACTGCAGTGCGTTCGCTACCCTGAGACATTAAGTATCAAGTCTCATAAGCCCAGTAATTTCACTGGCTACTCTGCTCATCAAACCGGAACACGGTAATGCGTGCACATTACTGATTGGCGGCAGACTTCACTCACAAAGCGGTGGTACCAACCCAGACGGACACTCGCAGAAGAGTTAGTCCTACCACTAACAACATAGATTGGGTCAGGGTAGTCAGACGCTGACCTATCCGAGTATTTACAAAAGAATCTTTGTTCCCAGTTTATTTGGCGCTGCTTTCGAGCAGGCGGCGACTCGCAGCGGCGCCTCTATTTCGCTGGACTACATCGACTCCTCAATCATCACGCTGCCCGTGTCACAGCGCGCACAGTTCCTCGACGCACTCACTGCTCTGCTGGCCTAAAGGAACCGACCAGCGGCGCAAGTACGGAAGTCGGTTCGATAAATTTGTCGAATAGAAAAAACTGATAAATTTATCGAATGTTGCGAGTACCGAAGTCTGATCGTAAAGTATTGTAGTAGCTCTATATTCTCTTTGGATTCGACCTAGCTATTCGATAACTTTTGTCGATAGTATCGAGTCTCGATAAAGTTATAAAAATCGACATCCTACCATATCGATTTGACTGTCAATTTTATCTACTACGATCGTTTCGATAAATAAAATTGACAGTTCGAATCGTTAAAAATTTAAATTAGTGATAGGGAATTCTTGATTTTTTTTCGAAAATGAAACGAAACAGAGTCCTCTTTTTTCAGTATCAAGTGATTATTCGCATCTCACAATTTGAAAACTGCTTTATGGAACGAAGACTATTTTAACATAAATGCATTAATGGTTTTATCATCGTTCGCCACAGTTTTCACACGAAAATCACTTCACAAAATTAGTTAATCGGTCAATGCAATGAAAATTGAACTTCATTGTGTAGGAAATGCAATCGATAACAGATTACAAGTAATACTTGTCGTCGTGGCAAAATCTATTTCGGAGATTAGTTTTCGTTCTCGGGAAAAAGGTTGTTTCGTTTTCCAAAAAAATCAACAAGACCGACTTATCTCTAATTTTAACTTATTAAACTGTCATTTCTATCGAACGCTATGGATCGCAAAGATCCGTACTTGCGCCACAGCAGCGCAAGTACGGATCTTTTCGATCGATAAAACTCGATAAAATTGACAGTTGAAATCGATAAAGTGGGTTTTATCGACATTTTATATAATTTATCGCGTCTCGATACAATTGACAAGTTATTGAATAGCTAGGTCGAATCCAAAGATAATATAGAGCTACTACAATACTTTACGATCAGCGGCGCGAGTACGGAAGTCGGTTCGATAAATTTGTCGAACCGAAAAACTCGACAAATTTATCGAATGTTGCGAGTACCGAAGTCTGATCGTAAAGTATTGTAGTAGCTCTATATTCTCTTTGGTTTCGACCTAGCTTTTCGATAACTTTTGTCGATTGTTTCGAGGCTCGATAAATCCCACCTTATCGATTTGAACTGTCAATTTTATCGAATATTATCGAATTTTATAGATCCGTACTTGCGCCGCAGACTTCGGTACTCGCACCATTCGATAAATTTATCGGCTTTTTCGATTCGACAAATTTATCGAACCGCCTTCCGTACTTGCGCCGCTGGTACACTAATAAACGGTATATGGATTACAAGTATGGATAGACTGAGAATATGGTCATGCTAATAAGGGTTGGACATTAGAATCAATAACGCGGCTACATGATACATCTTATCTATTGATGCTTTCAATCTAAAGACTATTAGTAATTTCAATTTGACTGCAGAAATTATTATTTCAAAACATGTATAAAAAAATATTTTTTAATAACTATGAAATCACATTATTCAGTAATTATTGATGTAATTGTAACATTTTGCTGGTCAGAATCATATTTTTATGGTGTTGTGTGTGTTTGCGTCATCTATCTTTAAAATGACTAAAAATGTTAGCCGGGTACTTTTAGGTGGTGGGCAAGGTTTTTTTGCTTTGTATACAAGTTGCTTTGAAGCCACATACAGAAGTGAAAGCTGTAAAACATGCTATCTATAGTCTGGGCACCACAAATTGAGGCAAGAATATTGTAGTCCATTAGATGATTTGATGTCCATTTACCACCTAGGGCTAAGATTCAGAGAAAAATGTAAGCGTTGACACCAAAGAGTTCCATTAATCATTGGTTGACACATGATTCCATATATTAAAATTCTATACGTTTTTGACATATGGAAGCTAAAGTTCACGCTTTCTGCATCTTAGCCCAGTTGTCTATGACAATTGACAATAATAAAGGGCAGCCTAGAACAATGTTGTGTGTATGATTGAATATTAATGTTGAACAAAATAAGCATGGCAAAATTATAAATAAAGAAGTAGTGTTTATGTATCACATAAATCATGTGTTATGAATTATGATACAAACCTTGAATGATGCACATACATATTACATACATAACACATTTAATATTATTTTGTTCTGCTCAAATCATATTTGTACACAATATTATCCTTCTATGAGGAATAATTGATGGGTCTCTTATTATTTTGTAAATGCAAAGTACATAGTAATTTTATTATTATATTACACAATTGAAATGATTTGTTATAATAGGGTAGTTGACAATTTTTGAAAATCTAGTTTCTATTGTTGTTTATGGGCTATTTTAGAAAAAATATTAATAGTTCAATAAAAACCTAACATTATCATAGTTTATTTTACATTTTCACAGATGACACAGTTTGCACAAATCAACATCTGTGGCATTGAGGTTTCAGGTGCTAAGCCTAGAGTATACAAACTGAAGTTGTTTTGTGCAAACTTTGACATCACAAGTGCTGCTTCGTGTTCAATAACACATTACTAATTGGCTGCAAAATCAGTATTTTATTTCTCCAAAATATAAATAAATCCTTAATATTATAATCAGTACAATAGATATTTAAAAGGACATGGCATGGTTTTGTATGGAAGGTGGTCCTTGGAAACCAACATTAATAAAACTTAAATTAATGTGTAGTATAGTAATTGCAGATAATATTTATCGCAAAGAATGATTTTTTGACACCGCCATTTATTAATTATATTAATTTAAAAAATCCATAGTATAAATTAGGAAAATGGTTCTGGCATCACTAATTGAAGCTTGGCAACCCCATGGTGATTAACCCTAGGGATGTATTGATCATAAAAAAATCGATTATGTCGATGGATCTGATATAGAGAATAAATTATTATATTGAGCTAATTTAATCGTTTCTCAAATGGCACTTATTAAGAAACAATATATAATCGCATAGACACTTATTAAGAAACAATGTCAAACGGTAGTTTAGTTAAACTATGTTTTGTTCAGTGACAATTTTAGACGAATCGAAAGAGACAAACTTGGTTAATTATTTACTTTAACAATGCTCACTAGGTTGGTACCACCGCTTTGCTAGTGAAGTCTGCCGCCAAGCAGTAATGTGCAAGCATTACTGTGTTTCTGTTTGATAAGCAAGGTAGCCAGTGAAATTACTAGGCTATTGAGACTTAATACGTAATGTCTCTGGGTAACGAGCGCACTGCATGCCGTGCCGTGCCGCGCAGGCCTTTGTGTTTTAAAGTTCTGAGTGGCACTGCAATTTTTATGGGTCAGCGTTTTGCTTACCACCAAGCAAAAGCCTTAGTTCACATTACCCTCAAGATAGCATTTTTGGGTAAACACTAATGCAACTCCCAGTAATAGGTACTAAAAAAATGTAATTGCATGATGTTTCGTTTGAACTAGAGTCTATGCGGACAAGTTAAAGAGATTTTAGATTTTATTAAGACTTATTTACTATAAGTTGATAAAATATACCTCTTTATTTTATATCATTAATCGATTGACAGTCAGTGATAATCGATACTCGATAGTCAATAGCCCAATAGATGATGTTTAACTATACGTTTTGATTCGCCCCATAATCTTGAATTGATTTCGGATATAAAAAGCTTATCGATATCGTACTCAATCGATTCTACTTCATAAGAAGAAAACAATTGTAACATGTAGGCACATCCTTATTCTGCTGTGATTACCATAAACAACTTTTATTCATAGACTACTACTAGGAGTACAAACGGATACTACGTATCAGCCGGACATGACGTCAGGCCAACGATCTGGTTTCTGATTGGCTGTGGTATTTTTTTTTTGTCGTCGCAAGGTTTTGGCCTTAGGCAATGCATCCATTAATACCATTTATTTAAACCCTGTTTTATTCAAAAATGGTGGTGCGAAAAAATTTTAAATATTTATTTTAAGAACTCTTTATAAACGTGCTTTCGACTGATATATATATTGTATCTGTCGGTTTCCAAGGACCACTTTTGACCATGTCCTTTTTAGACCAACTAGCATAAAAAGCCAAAATGTCCCAATATTTTTCTTACTGTCAACTACCCTATTACTTTTTCTCCCACCAAAACCTAAAATCTTTGCTAATTATTAATATGTTGATTGAATGACTGTAATTTAGAGTAATTTAGTGTTAATTATTATTTATTATTAAGAAGTTAATCAATAATTAAAATTACTATTGTGAACCAATATCTTTATTTTCTCCTTAGTTAGTTTAGTTTGAAAACTTTTGGCATAGGCCCAATCCCACATTTTGTATTTTTTTCAAAATCATGTTGGATAATTAGACTATTATATTCGGGTTGAGGGCACATAAACGAACAAAAAATGTCAGATAACATAATTTCCTAGTGTCACATTATGGCAGCTTACTTAACACTTAATATGTACTTCATGCCAGCTCCCATATAAAAATCCCTAACCCCTTTCAAATATTTTTTTCTATAAGCTTTCGCTTTTATTTATTAACTTATTTAGGTACTTTAAGAATGGGACTTAATTGCCAGGAGAAGACCGCAATCTATGCATATATGTCATTGTATCAAAATGCAGAAACTGTTTTATAGTGTGATTAACTCCTGTTTGAAAAATTTTTATATTTGTTATTGACTAACATGATGAATGATTTTTCGACTACTTTCCGATGCACAATAATGTTGAAATTTTCCATAAATCTTGAGTTCTGAAGTCAATATAATATAGTCTAACAAACATAATGTGTCACCCCTAGGTGACAAATTATGGGCTGGGCTTCTAAAGTCTTTTTAACAAACATTACAGGCCATTAGACACAAATAACTTAATGAGATCCACGGCCCATTTGGGTTGGTCTCTTGGTACCATGTGTCCTGCGTTCCTCACTAAAACATCTATAAGATTCCCAGCTTTCTTCACATACCCTGCCACATCATCTCCAACTTTCCAAATGTGTCTAGGAGCTGTTTTATAAATCTCAGAACCATTAAAATCCATTTCCTGTAGGAAATTTTCAGTCAATGGATACGATACAATGATATCCAACTGTCCGCTGTAAAATAATATCTTATAATGATTCAAAAGTTCAGATATCTGTGGGACCACCGTCTTCATCATATCCATTGCCAAAGTTAAAGCCACTTGCTTACCATCATGGTATGGTAGGCCACCAACGTGGATTTTATTTCTTACTTTAACATTATGAAGTAAAGCTTCAAGATTAGTAATGTTAATGTTGTTTTTGGCTTCTAAATAGTTGTAGTAGTTATCAAATCCAGTGAAAGATTGAAAGTAAGATATGTTGCTGATATCTCCATCCATTAGTCGATCCATCAAAATGTCTGCTTGACCCATATCATTTTGCCTGATTGCTGAAGCAATTTGCTTTTGGTATGCCAAGAATACATTCAGTTCATTGTCATCCAGCAAGCCATGCTGGTATAAGTAATTTCCATAGTCTAACTGATTGCTGGGGTCACAGTAGCCATTTCCAATAGCCATGCCTTTTAGATTAATCTTCTCAAAACTATTCTGATTCTGAGTGTGAATTTCCATGCCCAAAGATGGTATATATTTCCCTGCATATGATTCTCCTGTGATATAAAAGTTGTTGTTTCTCAAATGTGGAAACAGTGTAAAAAATTGTTGTAAGCTGTTATAAAGACCTGATGCAATACATTGTTCATCACGACAGTATCCAATGTCTTTGTCAGTAAAACTGAAACCAGTTCCAACTGGGTTATCAATAAATATAAGATGGTGATCCAAAGCCCAGTGGTGCTTTCTGGTAGAAAACCCATTTTCCAGAGCAACCAATGGGCCTAATTCAGCAAAAAGTCCAAAAAGAGAAGATCCTCCAGGCCCACCTTGGAGCCAGAGCAGCACTGGAGCGTTTTCATTTTTAGAAAACGGTGGGAAATACCAAAAATATTGATTAGAGTTATACTTCTCATCAATGGTAAAAAAACCTGCGTAACTTTTAAATCCCATATTTTCTGTAATCGATACTTGAGATAAGTTCTGTGCGACTTCTATTAAACCACTACGTAGGTAGGGTGTTAGCATTAGAGGGTCCCCGGCGTCTGCACTTGTTATTGGGTCCAGCTTAAATCGCGGATACACATTGAGGAAGAAAAATGAGCGACTGAGACTCAACAGCGCGAGAAAGAAAAATAAACTTATATTGGAACACTTGAATGCCATGCCCATTCTGGCCAGTATTTGTATTCTTTTTGATTCTGGCCACGGCCGACGGGTATCAATCTGCCTTATTAAAGTAGTACTATATTTTACTATAGTGAATTTTAATTTATTATTATAGCCTGTTTCATAATAATCATAATTCATTAATCTTAGATATTTTTTGTAAACAAAGAAATGTCACGAAAAGTCACTGTCAATGTGACATGCCAGTTGCCCAAAACATTTTTGTTTCTATTTCCCCCGGCTTTGCTCTCACGCAGCCCAATTTTAATGTACATAACTAACAAGAACCAACAACAAAAATGATACATTTAAATGACAGGCCACAAAGAAACTTGGCTTGTCGTTTAAATGTATCAATGTAATAAACTAAAGAATTAAAGATACATTTTATGGATTGAAAATATAAGACAATTTTTCATTGTCAATCTTTTAAATATAACAGACGTGATCATAGAACAGAGTTAGAACTCTGTGTGCTCCAAGGAGAAAACATATCAAAAAACTTAAACAAAACCTTAAACCACTACAAAATAACAAAATTTTTAACAACAACATAAACGCAGTAAGATAAACACGCCAGGAAAGAAGAAAAAAAAAAGGTACACACGAGTTCGGAGATTGGAATAGATCAACAGACAAAAAGAAAATGGCGGTGATTGCACAAAATGTTTCAAATCTCTGCTGTATTCCCAGTCTAAGAAAAATAACTGCATGAAAAAACTTCCTTTTATGATAGTTTTGTAAAGTTTCGTTTAAAATCACTCTTAGTAGGTAGTTTGTGAAAATAAAAATCTTGCAAAAACGATCCATTCAAAATTTTTCAATAATTAAAGTTTATCATGTTATAATTTAAAATTTTAAAATCAATTAATAATAATGTCTGTCATCAAATTATGGATTGCAGTTTGCACCAAAGAGTACCTATATGATTGCACAGTTTTCTATAACTTTTTCGTTCTGTCAACCCCTTTGTGTACTAGGGATGAGCGATATTGATAAAATATCGATATTGAAATCGATATTGATATCGAGTGCTTACTATCGATACACCGATATTATCGACATCAAAATATCGATATTAGAAAATATCGATATTTTGAGGCTTTTTGATAAATATCGATGGTTTTTCTTACTTTTATTTGAATGCATACCAAATATTTATAGGAGACCATTAGCAACGCCAGAATAGGAAGTAATCATACAAGAAAATAAGAAATATAATTTTTTTTTGTAATCTATCCATACTAATATTATAAATGTGAAAGTGTATTTGTTGAATTGTTGTTTTGTTGGTTTGTCCTTCTTTCACGAACTTCACGCAGTAACGAAGCAACGGATCGACGTGATTTTTGGCATAGATATAGTTTATGGACCGGAGAGTAACATAAGCTACTTAATGCACGGTACCTGTGGGAACGCGGGTGAAACCCACGGGCAGTTGTTAGTGTGGCATAAAATTGACATTAATAGCTGTCAATAAAGTTTTATAATGTTGACAAGTTGATTTAATTTGACAGATCAATGCTTTATTTCATTCAAAAATATGAGTTCAATCTTACCGCAGTCAGTTAAACTGCCGATAGAGTTTTCGCTGTCCAAAATATCTAAGTTCAAAGACACTTAATAGTGATGGTAAATTTATAATTATATACGTAATTTAAGTAATTAGTTTGATTTATGTTCTGAATAAATATTAATTCCCCAGAATCCCAGAATCCCAGATGCATGAAAAAAAAATATCGATACCACGATATCTTCTTAAAATATCGATATTCCGATATTTAAAAGATGCCAATATCGATATGAAAATATCGATATTTTGATCATGAATATCGATATTTCTCCAATATCGATATATATCGCCCATCCCTATTGTGTACATGAAATAATAATATCTAAGATATAATATGATAAATGATAATATCTAGCTTTATAGTACGGGTCGCAAGCGCCACGATATGGCGTGCTTTTTGTTCGCTCTAGTTATTCTACAGATATTTTCTGCTGAAGGGTTTCTTCATCGATATCCAAAGTTGGAACTCGGTCCACCTGATGGCGGTGATTCTGGAAAGCCTTTATTCCTCACGCAGTTCGTAGAGAGCGGGAACATTACTGAAGGACGGAGGTTAGCTCGTGTACCTTTTACTGAAAGTTTACGCGTCAAGAGCTATGCTGGATACTTCACAGTAAACAAAACCTACGACTCAAACCAATTCTTCTGGTATTTCCCGGCGATGATCCCGAATAACAAGGATGCTCCAGTCATTGTTTGGCTTCAAGGAGGCCCAGGGGCGACCTCTTTGTATGGGTTGTTCACTGAAAATGGTCCACTAAAAGTTAGAAGAGGTAAATTTGAAAGGAGAAAATACAACTGGGCTTTAAGCCACCATATAATTTACATTGATAACCCCGTTGGCACTGGATTCAGCTTCACTAATAATCCTAAAGGCTACTGCACAGACGAGACCCAAGTTGGTGAGGAATTGTATTCTACGTTGACCCAATTCTTCCAACTGTTTCCTGAATTGCAGCCAAACAAATTCTTTGTTACGGGTGAGTCATACGGAGGAAAATATGTACCAGCGTTGGCTTATACTATTCACAAGAAAAATCCTTCTGCCAAAGTTAAAATTAACATGAAAGGCATTGCCATTGGAAATGGATTGAGTGACCCTGAACATCAAATGGTTTACGGTAAATACTTGTATCAGCATGGTCTTATAGATTGGAATCAAGAAAAAGTGTTTCAAGACTATGAAACAAAAGCAATAAACTACATCAAACAACAAAAATGGGATGAGGCTTTTGATACTTTTGACACTCTTTTGAATGGAGATATGACAGGGAAAAAGAGTTTGTTTGCCAACATGACTGGATTTGATTTCTACTTCAATTACTTGCATACTAAAGACTATACCACTTATGAGGACTTTGGTCCCATGTTGCAGAAGAGCAATGTCCGTAAATCCATCCATGTTGGTGACTTAGAATTCCATAATGGAACAGAAGTGGAGAAGCATCTCAAACAAGATGTCATGAAGTCTGTAGCTCCTTGGATTTCAGAACTACTTGACCATTACTATGTTGTCATCTACAATGGACAACTAGATATTATTGTAGCATATCCTTTAACTGTAAACTATCTAAGGAACCTCAATTTTACTGGTGCAGATGAATACAAGACAGCCAAGAGGTACATCTGGAAAGTGGATGATGAAGTAGCTGGGTATGTGAAGCAAGCGGGCAAACTGGTGGAGATCATGGTTAGGAATGCTGGCCACATGGTGCCTGGAGACCAGCCTAAATGGGCCTTAGATTTGATAACCAGGTTTACCCATGAGAAAACATTTTATCACCCTAAAAAGCCTCATTTAGGCTACTAAGTTAAATTCACATCATGAACTTGACTGTATTGAATTTCATATTTGTAGATACCTAACAACTAAAAAATAATAGGAAAAAACTTAGGATAGATATTATGTTCAAAATGCAGAAAACTTGAATGTGCAACCATAGAATCTGAAGATTATTAATTGTGTATAAGTAGATGGATTAATAACTATTGTATTATGCAAACATCATATCAGATATTAACCTTGTCAAAGACTTTTTAAATGTAAAAAACTATTATGTTTTAAAAATAAACTGTGATTAACAAAGCTGCAATATTTACAACTTCAAGGTGCTCTTTACTTAAATACCTAATAGAATATTAAACATAAAAGAAACATTTTTTTATGTATCATGCTGTTGGTCTTGCAACCTTTACAGTGTTACCGAACAGCAATATAAAAGAAACATATCTTCAATGACCTTAGCTGTAAGGACCTACCATAGACTAGTACATATAGTGGGTACCTACTATAAAGTATGAATTTTGTTATAATGTACAATGCAATAAAATGGATATTTTATTAAGGCATTCATTTATTTACTACCTACTTAGGATTTAATTTGAATTTTACTGAGTATATCTCTACTTGTACTATTATCTATACTGTGATAGTAGTAAATTATTGGTAAATTAACTGATGTGTAAATATTTGTTGCATGAGTGTACTGAGGCAATGAGCATTTCACTTTAGTTGATTTAACCAAATGCCCAATTAACTGGTGGATTTTATCTTCCTTTTAAAAGTACCTACTACTCTTATGTCTTTTTGCTCCAGGTGATAAACCTAACAGGAAGCTGTAAAGTATTTGTGATCTACCTACTATGAATACAGTATTATTAGTTGTTAGGTATTGAATAAGATAGAGGGTCTTTGTTCCTTTAGATGATGTAATTATAAGAAACCGCTACCACAGATTAGATGATAGGCAAGTTCTACACAAAAGTATTATTAATTTGTATTGCAATTTTGAGAAACTGTTCCACAGTTTTAGATATGGTCATCTTTAGGATAGCTGGTTGCCTGTGAGTTTATTCAAGGTTTGCTACTTGTGATATATTCTTGGGAATCAGTATATATTTTTTTAACATAGTAATTCCCAAGTTTCTTTGCTATTTGAAAAAGACTAATTTCACTTCAAAGCTATTAGTAACATAAGGCAAACCCAGATTAACAAAAACAGAAAAATGTGGATCTGAGTTCCTACTTTAATTTCAATGTCACAATACATTAATTATTACCTACACCTGCATATTGAATTTGGGGTAGTTGAAAATTAATAATAGTCAGAAATCACAGTAATCAAATGTCAGTTTATTAACTTTAACCTAGAATTTATCTGTATTTGGACATGAGCAGAGTGCCTACGATGTACAATACAAAACAAACTAAATCTTAAAAGTAGGTGAACTTACAATAATAGCAAACACTCATTGTTAGAGGCAGCAAACCTGCAATTATGAACATCAAAAGGAATGAAAAAGAAAATCTTAAATCTATCGACCCTCAATGTATGTAGAAAGCTCTATTTCTTCTGGTAGCTCAGTGATGTTAACATCGAAGCGGTCTTGAACTTCATTCAGGATCTTGGCATCATTTTCATCTGACACCATGGTGATAGCAAGCCCTTTGGTTCCGAAACGGCCTGCACGCGCCACACGATGCAGGTATGTGTCGGAATCTTCTGGCATGTCATAGTTGAACACAATATTGACTCGTTCAATATCCATTCCTCTTCCAAACAGGTTGGTGGCCACCAGGATACGCTTCTGGAAATCCTTGAACTGCTGGTAACGGGACAGGCGCTCATCTTGGGTCATATTCCTGTGAATGCCAATGGCAGGGAAGTTCTGGTCTGTCAGGAGTTGAGCTAGTGCTATGCAACGCTGCACAGATTTCACAAATATCACCACCTGGTTGAACTCCAGGACATCAAGTAGCTCAAACAGTTTCTTGTTCTTCTCATTCTCCTTCAATTTGACATAATGCTGTTGCAATCCATGCAGAGTCAGCTTTGCCTCATCATCAACATACACTTCCATGGGATCTTGCATGAACTTTTTACATACAGGTCGGATCTCTTTGCTCAATGTGGCCGAGAACATCATCACTTGCTTACCATGAGGAGTATTACGGAATATTTCTTGCACATCCCGTCGCATATCCAGAGATTCTAACATCTTGTCACATTCATCTAGAATGAAGTGCTTCAAATGCTTCAGATTTAGTTTCTTACTGTTGACTAGCGCCAGGATTCTGCCCGGGGTACCGACGACAATGTGCGGACATGCAGTCTTCAGGACCTCCTCATCTTTTTGGATCGGCATTCCACCGAAGAACACTGACACTCTCACGCCAGCCATGTATTTGGAGAACCGCTCGTATTCTTTGCTGATCTGGAAAGCGAGTTCTCTCGTGTGGCACATTACGAGTACGTAGACGTGGTTTTCAGCAGGCTCCAGCTGTTGTAGCGTCGCCAAAACGAAGACTGCTGTTTTGCCCATACCGGATTTTGCTTGGCATAGGATGTCCATACCAAGGACGGCTTGCGGAATGCATTCGTGTTGCACTTCAGACGGATGCTCGAAGCCGCAGTCGACGATGGCGCGAAGTATTTCGGGTTTCAGCAGAAAATCACGAAAGCCGGAGCTGTGGATTGATACGTAGGATCCCTTAACCTCTTTCTTAGGCGCAACTTCAGTTGCTCCCTCCGTGGCTTGTTGTTCCGCTTGCTCTTCATCTTCGTAGTCGAGAAGGTCGTCGTTATCCGCCATATTTTATGCGTTTCTAAACGACTAATTTCTCAGAATATGTACACGAAAAGCACGTGAAATTTATTTTGAAAATTCTATTTCACAATAATGGCGGCTAGAGTTTTGGCGTCAATTTCTTTTTTTTATTAGCTCTCGCAACACACATGACACAAATGACATTTATCTGACGTGACCACTAATCTTTTCGCCACATTAATTTGTTCCGAAACAAAATTCTGTAAAAATAGCTAGCATAAATAACCTTTCTCACTTTATTATGGCTTGATTGTTGTTGAGTGACCGCGATAAATTTCTGAGTATTTCTGACGTGCATTTGACAGAACTAGGAGAATAGTACTGCTACTCAATGCTAGATGGCGTTAAAATTAATACTGTAATTTATTTGACCCAAACATAAATTATTGATTGAAACTCCACTTTTTCTTTATTTTTCATTCTCATCCCTGAACTTTATCCTCGTAGTTCAGCCCTACAGCGTTGAGAAATTTTATTCTCTGTTTTCACCAAATGAATTGTATCTATACGTTATTAAGTACCTAACAAGATACTGAAACTTTCAGTGAAATTACTAATGTCTCATCAAGGAGCGCAATGCGTTGCGCAGGCCTGTGTCTTCTAAAGTTCTGAGTTGCACTGCAATTGTTATGGGCCATCGTTTATATGCTTACCATCAGGCAAACGACCCGCTCGTCTCGTTACTCAATAGTATAAACAATATTAGGGTAGGTAAGTACATTTTATTAGGTATACGTTTACGTAGGAATTTGTTTTTTTATACTATTTGACTATCTAGATCTAGACCATCTGGATTCTACAACAGGGAGGTAGGGCTTCTAAATTTATAATATAGACAAAGAAGGAAAATTAAAAATTGTTTTTAAAATTTCTTTATTGTAGGTAAATAGGTAGGTAGTAAAATTTTACATAACCATGTAATATTCGCTTTTAAAACTGAATAAAATCCTAAGTAATACAAGACAATTTTCTACATTACCGGCGAAGAGTTGAACAGATTTTCTTGAATCATAGCAAAGAACACTCAATTACCGTAATTAAATCAATATTGGCGGATTCATTTAGGACATACGTAACAACGCAACAGATATAAAGACACACAGATACACACGTTAGACCTATAACAACCCTCTTTTTTGTGTCGGGGTTTAAAAAACCCTACTAAAACAATCTAGTCCCCATTTCTTATCCGGTGGTGAGGAGACCTCGCGCTGGGTTGGCGCCCAACGTGTGGCTTTCTCCTATGGCTTACATATTCTATTATGTAATCTGTGGTATGCCTTGTATGTATCTCCTACATTTTTTAGTTGCTAGTAATGATTCAGTTTTATTAGGTCAACTAACACCTGCCCGCGGCTTCGAATGCGTGGAATCAGAATAAAATGTAGCCTATATCACTCAGGAATAATGTTGCATCCTAGTGGAAGAATTTTTGGAATCGGACCAGCTGTTCCAGAGTTTAGCGATTAAGGCTGATAGTTTTGTATTTATATGTAACTTGATTATGATGGTAATGAGCTTTGCATTATGGAGAAAAAGCAATTTTTTAATAAGAATTTCTAAATGATTTATTTATATTTCTTGTGACATTTACCAGTACCGTCAATTTTTGTGACATTTATCTACGAGTACAACAACTTTTAAATGCATGGCCTG
This sequence comes from Crocallis elinguaria, assembly GCA_907269065.1. Lineage (NCBI taxonomy): Eukaryota > Metazoa > Arthropoda > Insecta > Lepidoptera > Geometridae > Crocallis > Crocallis elinguaria. The sequence goes on along the minus strand of OU026071.1, from coordinate 16,501,236 downwards.
AGGTACACATCGCTGTCGGTCCGTATAACTCGACACTTGTGTATCAAATTCATCCATTGCACTTGCTTGTACTTAGAATAAATGTTACGGCCATGAAATTAGTGACGTCTCGTCAAAGACGGGAGATATATGACAGCTTTAAACCTCAATTTAAACATCGTTTCTCATGTTTTTTTTTATTAGGAAAGGTTTAGGTTTGTTGTGCCAGAAACGACGCCAGTGGATGTAAATCAATAAATAAAAGACAATCGCATTATTTATGCGAATACGCCAAAATTAAATACAACCGGTCATACCACAAAAAAATTAAAGACACTAAAGCTGTGTTAAACATTGTTTAACTCCTAAACAAGCCTTAGTCACGTGTTTAAATATGATCAACTACAAATTCTGATTTAAGTAGTGCCTAACCGTTGTATAACTCAATTCTGTTGTAACATTTCTAAACATTTTAGACGTTTATCTTTTGACACTGTCTACTCTAGCTAAACAGGCGTCTAAGTGTTTTTGTGGTGACACGGAACATTTTTAATAAAAATCCAGCGCTAAAAAACAACAATTTCCAACAACACTTTATTTCGACAATCCCCAAGAGAGCAAACAGCTCCAAACTAACACTTCTCAGTGTACGACTTGAGCGGCTGGAAGCGCGCGGTCCCGCTGAGGCAGGCGTCGACGAAGTTCTGCACCGAGTCAGTTGAGATCTCGTCCCCGACGGCGAGCGCGGCGCGCCGCCGCCGCGGGAAGTCGATGGACGACAGCAGCGGTGCCGCCGCCTCCAGGCACGCGTGCTCGCGCACCATGTCCGCGCTCTCCGTGCCGTCAATGCCTCGGGAGACACAAAAACGCTTTATTGTACACGGCCAACAAAAATAAAACAAACTTTAGTTTTTATACAGCTTGAGTTTGGTATCTTATCCCGTAACAGTGTCAATCGTTTCCTGGAGATCAACAACATTTTCATTGAAGAAACGGTGAATCGAGTACGATCGAAAGACAAGCCAAAAGGCCCACTGGCATACACTGGTTGATGTCAGGCTCCAGAGCCTCGAGCATCGACGCAAGGTTGCTAGTCTATATGTCTTTTACAGGATATATTTTGGAGAGTGTGCAACGATACTGAATGACTTGATTCCCCTTTCCATCATTGGACGACCAGACGTATGGCATTGCGACATCCGCTTATGGTTGACATTACTCCTATTCGTACTAAGCGTTACGCTTCCACCTTCGTCATGCGGTCAGCTAAAGAGTGGAATTCAATGCCAGCATATTTTTTTCCGGAACACTACAATCTGGGAGTCTTCAAGAGACTAGTGAATAGGTATATTCTGAGCAAGCGTACTACATCAATCATATTAAATTTTCCTATGATACTTACCAATAAAGAACATGACATGTTTAAAGGGCTTCTTCTTTATCCTCGAGTGCTTGGACGTAGGGTAGTCGAAGTCCATAGACTCGTCGTCGGAGCTGTTCTGGTACGGGCAGAACCCTGGGAACTGGATGCTGCACTCCTCGTAGTACGATTCGGCTGAGGCAGTCAGGACTGACTCCGCGAATTCTATCTCCGAGTCTTCGTCATCTGGAACATTAAATAAGGATTTTTTATACTACTATCAGAGGTGTACGAGATTTAGCTACTCCATAAATATAAATAGGGGGAACACGACGAACAGATCATTGAAAAATGTATTGATTGAAGTAGAAGTTATAGAAGTACAAGGTAGAACCTATCCTTGAAACAGCCCTTTGATTCCTGGCGCCCAGGCCCTAGGTCCCATGGCCTCAAGATAAATACCACATAATTATATGCCATTGGCTAGTGGCTTCTATAGGAAATGAGTACTTTTTCTTTTCTTCGACCATATAGGTCCTGAACCTGGTGCTTTGCTCATTTTTTTGGCGGGCAATTAAATGTGAACTATTTTAATTGCTTTCTGAGTTAGAAGCTGGGAAATGATAACTAAACTGATTTTTCAGGTCAATTAAAGCATCATAATATATACATGTTCGTGCTGCGTCACCTAGATCTACTGTTGCGGCTGCTATAACCCCTAAATACCTGCGGAGTTACGATCCCATTTCACCTTAAATGTTAAATGAGAATGGCCAGTGTGGCACTGCACAGCACTGCTCGTTAAATTGAGACATCCGTTCATAAGTCTCATAAGCCCAATACTATATTAGTATTAAAGAACAAGTACCTCTGAAGACTCTCTCTCCTGAGAGCATTTGAGAGCCCTCTTGAGAGATTTGTATACAATACAAGCCATCCATTTCCAACGCTGTGTCAAACAATCCGTCGCGTTTCTGCCGTCCCGTGGTTATCACCTCCTCATCTGGCGGTCTGTTCATACTACTGTAAATACTACGTACCAATAAAGAGAATGACAGCAGGGTGTCTCGCCATCTTGAGGAGAGCTTGCTCCGTCAGCACCGAGACTGGCCGGTGGTCCCACGGGAAGTTCTGGAGTAGACCGCAAAATATTAAAGAGAATTAATATCTACTTGTTGAAAAAAAAACAATAATTAATATCTACCTGAATCCGCTGAGAACCTCACAAGACGCAAATATAGTAGTCTTGATAGCAGTTACATATTTGAGCCTTTTGGGGTTGAGACACTTGGACCGTGGGGACCTGGAGCTCATCGAATTTTTAAAGAACTTTCAGGGCGTCTGGTCGAAGCCACACGTCACCAAAATGCTGGCCTCTACTTAGCTCAAAGATTAAGCATTGCCATTCAACGTGGCAATGCTGCCAGTATATTGGGAACGTTGCCTACTGCTAGCGGATTATTAGATTAAGATTGTAAATAGATTTGTGTGTATATCATTTATTTATTTTAGTTTATTCTGTTTTTCAAAATAACTGTATAAAACCAAGATAATTTCCAACACTTGTTATTCAAGCAAATGTAACCTAATAATATAGGATCATTGTGATCTTTGTTTTTTCCTTCCTTCTTTCCTTTATAGGCCAGCCCAGGTGTCCTAACTCTAGCCACCCTAAAGTTTAGTCGTTTTAACGACTGTATTAGTCTTCCGACATCAACTAAAACAGATGTCTCGACGCACGCCGTATAGTGTTCAGTTGTAAATAGCATCAATCGAAGTAAACTAAGTACTTACTAACCGCAGCAAACGTAGTTTACCTTTACAGATCGTGTGAGTCGAGCTACGCAATGAAAGCTGCCGGTGCAATCACTTACCAAACCAAGAGGATCAGCTGCCAGATGCCTTCGTCCATCAGAAGCCAGCACCGTGCCTACAGCGTCTGTGATCACCAGCGCTGGGATGCCTCCGACACCGAGTGCAACCGGGAGCTTTAGTCGGGCTTCGCTGGCAGCCCATGGCACAGATAGGGCTCCGGCGGTGGATACGGACTGGACAGTGCGGTTGTAGGACTGTTCGCTTCTGCGGAAGGAGTTCATAGTTTGTTAGGACTTTTTTTTATATAATTGGGTAATGAGACGAGCGGACGCAGTTTGCCACAATGTACCTCTAGACACATAACTCCATTTCATTCCGAAAGATAAATCATAACTTTTTAATATTCTATGAACGCCATACAAAAGGTAATAAATCCCGTAACGACGCCATTCCGATGGCTATAATACAGCTAATGTATGGCTGGCAGTAATGAGATGGCGTTTTATGGCCCAACTTCACCCGGATCCCGACTTTACCCGGGATGCCGGGATTGTTGGGATTGCGCGAAATCCCGGGCTATTTTAGGGTTACTGATTCAATTAAATATAAAGGTTGTATTTGTAAGCCGCAAACCAGTTCATCTTTTATAATAATTTTCAATTCTATAAGATGAAATATTATGAAAATTACATGAAATATTCGCTTGTATTTTTAACCCACTTTTATTATCTTCACTTTTAACTAACTAACAATGTGATCAAATCTTAGAAGTCAACTTTAACCTAAGTACTTCTAATGAAACTTAGTTTCCGAAATAATAGTTAGTTGAACAATAATCTAGTTAATCTAGTTAGTTGTCTAATAGTTAGTTAGTTGAACTAATATTTAGTCGAATTTATAGTTTTGTCATCCGTTACAAAACTATAATTTGGTATCTAGGAGCTGATCTGATTATGGAGCTAGGAGGTGGATAGTGCAGAAACTTTTCAGCGCCAACAAGTAAACCCTTAAGTACCTACCTATGTTTGGGCTCATGTGATTCGTTTTGACGAGTCCAATAGACTACACTTAGTTTCGAGGGTCTGATGAACGAGCCAGTGGAATCCAGTTGGAAGTGTGTTTTTTAGGATCTTTAAACTAAATATAATTATTTGTGTTGTTGGCGAACGTACTAGATTTCTACATAAATTGTCAATCGATTTAAATGATCTTTTTTTCATGATTAAGTACCTACCTAGGGTGTATGAGTTTCAAGGGTGAGAAAATGGGAATGATATTTCATACATCGCAGTACTTTTGTCGTAAACAGTTCCCACTTTTTTAAAAGCATTTTTTTTCTTACTTTTACATCTTGGATTGCCAATCAGTTACTGTGCAAGCATTTTTTTTTCGATTGTTTGGCGTTTGTTCTCTACATCACCTGAATTTAAACGACATTGCTGTCGAAGGACTAAACCTAAAAATAAGTTCTCAAGTGTAGCAGCCAGAACACACAGATAGGTGCACGGCGATAGATTTTCAACTAGAAGGACTTAGCCAGCTGAGCAGTAGAAAATACCCTACCGCGTGGGGATTATGGCCCATAAGATCTCTGTGGCCCATACTCTCTCTCCGAGAGAAGGCCGGTAGGTCGGCATCCCTAGCAGTGGGAGCGTAATGAGACTGATAATGATGCTTCACTGAAAACTCAAGTTCATGTAGAATTCAAACCAATTTGTTATTCTTGTGGCACGGTCTGGTTTCGTACCGCTTGGTGAGACATTCTGTCGTCTCTACTTCCAAGAATGCCGGAACTAGATAGTGCTCATTGCTCAATGAATGTGAATTAATTGTTATTAAGCTCAGCTATCCCGGCTCCCTTTAATCACTCCGTGCGAGATTCTCTCCCTTCGAGGGTGTTTGTGAGATAAGATCTTCAGAGCGTTGTTGTTTTTGATTAACAAAGGGATGGGTTACTTTAGGTATAAACAGGTTATGTGGAAGTAGGTTTCTTCACTATTTAATAAGTGTTTCGTTAAGTTAAGCCTTACATAATTCAACCACAGGAATTAAATAAGTTTAATCTTATCTACACTAAAAATACTTGTCAAAGTAATACAAGCTATTCATTTACATCAGAATAAGTTCATAGTAATCTAATTTTTTTTATAGGCATCAATTTAATAGAAAAAGTAAACAACATAAACATTTTGAATTAGTTATTTGCGTGAGTTATCAGTTTTTTTTATAATAGTACTGTGTCGCTTACACAACACTGATCAATGATCATATTCTATTAAAATTTTTGACCGTATTTGTGTGATACAATTTGCAACTTTAACGATAGGCATTCAATTTGGCTATCGAAAACTTTCATTTGAAAAATAGGATGATATCTTTTTTAAAAGTAAAAATACTCTTATACTACGTGTATCTAAGTCTTATAATCCTTTGGCAGATTCCATGGGGTAGTTGATAGAGCGATAGTAGCGTTCGATTCCTGGACTCCAAACAAAAGTAAGTACAACTATTTGTTCCGTATCTGCCCTGGGGGGTCATGAATCCTCTTTTAGTTCCTGATTCTTTAGGTGTCTACCGGGAATCCTAAATCATCTACTTAAACTCTTCATTGAAACATTATAAACGAAATATTTATGCTTAACTAAAGATCAGAGTGTTGTCGATTTGTTTATTAAGCTTTTACTCCATGTTATACTTGTATTATATAGGACTACTCCATGATGTTCATCTTCTTGTTCTTTCTTTATTTCCTGGCTTCTGTGGAATGTGTAATATGATAATCACAAATTCATCCTCTATGATGTTATCTCTAGCCCGCAGACGTGAACGTTTATGACAAACTTGCTTCTGCCCGTGGTTTCATCCACGTTCCCACAGTAATCGTGCATTTTCCGGGATAAAAAGTAACCTATGTTACTCTCCGGTCCATAAACTATATCTATGCCAAAAATCACGTCGATCCGTTGCTCCATTACTGCGTGAAAGAAGGACAAACCAACAAACCAACAAACCAACAAACACACTTTCGCATTTAATATTAGTAGGATAGGATAGGATATCACGTCAATGTAAGTTAATGAATAAATATCATGTGACAGAAGAAGGACAGACACATTATCGAATCTTAACCGCGAGAAACGATAAAAACAAATAGACACATATCATCTCAAATCGATCGTGAAGGGGCTGAACAGAGACTTGGATAAATGCCAGCTTATTGATAAATACGGGGCGCATACATAGGTCCACACAGATCTGTTTGAACGAATCATCATTGGCATTAATATGAACTAACTGCTAAATATTTCCTAGGCAAAGATATAGGTACTATATCTACCTATCCAAATCACTTATAAGTTTATAACTCAATTTAGTGGAACATCTAGGTAAATTCTAGACAGATTATCGCTGTGCAGTCTAGTCTAACTTTAAAACTAATTCGAACCGGAAGTCAGCAGCCGTAGGTACTTCGGCAAAATAGTGCAATGAATGGGAATTAGCCCGGGGTCCCGGGATTAAGTACGTTCAGGGATTATTTATCTATGTGTTGTACAATTTCCGTGACGGCATGACGGCTCCGTAGCTAAGTTGGTAGTAACCTTGCCTTCAAAGCGAGGGGTCCCGGGTTCGATTCCCGGCCGGGGCAGATTTTGTGTAAGCATAAAGTTTGTTCTCGGGTCTTGGATGTTTGTGATGTGTATCTGTGTGTGTTCATGCCACCCGCGACACAGGGAATCCTAGTGCGGGGGTATGAGTGTGTAAGCGTTTATTTATTTCACGGATGAAAGTAGTTGTTTCATTGATCTATCAAGTGCTCTAGCACGTATTTGTCATGTTACCTGATAGTGATCGACGACGTGGTCGAAAGTGACGAACATTCTAAATAAATTCAAATTCAAAATTCTTTATTGCTGATATCTTCTGACATCTTTTCAGCTGATAGTATAAAACTGGATCGAGCGTAAATAAAATCAACCAAAAACATTTAAACGTCTACTAAACTAAACACCGCTTTTTATTGTCTCCGTACAAAAGTTTGAGCATCGCGAGTTACGAATGAGTTTGCAGTTAGTGCTAAATGCGTAAAGTTTGAGAACTGCGATCAAAGTGAATACCAAAGTTGAACATTGGAGGCGGGGTTGTTTGTAGGTATGTTGGAGATTTATGTTATTTGCTTGGATGTATACTTGCTTATTATTTTCGTGTAAATAGATTTTGGTTTTATGATTAAACTTTAACTTTACTCTATTCTCCTTTTAGTATGCTACTATGAAACACAGAAGTCATCAAAATGTTTTCTAAATAAATCTATACGGTGTAGACATCAAGCAATGTTAGGTATTCTATTCCACAACGATCTAATATTTCGACCTCACTCATCAAACGCCACTAAATGTCAGAATACTGGCAACAATACCCCTGAAATTCATTCCAGTGTTGCCCATCAGCCGGGTAGAGATATTTCCCGCTATAATTCTCCCGCGCTTCATTGCGCCCGCTGTGGCCCGCTATAAAACAAAATGGCCGACGGTGCGTTCCAAATAGGTGTGTTTGTAAAATATTATTTTGGCTGGATACACTGTAATTTTGTGTGAATCAAATTGTAGATCCCAGTCCTATCCAAATAAAATGGTAAATTGATTATATTTCCAAAGAACATATGTATTTTGGGAACCTTAGTAGGAATACACACAGTAGTGCGTCTATACGTCTGCCGTTTATGCTGACTTGTACAATTGTGCATACCTCGTCAGTCATCATATAAATTATCGCATGCCTCATCTGCTCATCAACGTCATCCGCGCTTTTGGTTGTGTTCATTCTTTGGTCAGATCCCTTCATAATTTTCACCTATGAAAAGCCGTTTTAAATTGTATTACTCTTCGAGACGCGCGAATATGTCTCAATTTCAATTCCATATACATCCGGAAACGCAGTCAAGATTTCCGCCAAAATACCGGTATAACCGGGTCTGTACCGTACCGGTAAATAAGATCATAAACCGGTCATAACTGTACCTCCGTAGCGCAGGGGTTACCGCCACCGGCACCGGTTACCGCACGCACGGCTGCCCGGTACGAACGACTTCAGTTTATTTGCCGGGGGTTAAATGGATAGGAAGGTTATTTATTTGGTTGTTTTTTTTTCGTAAGGGATTATATTTTACTAAGATAAGGTAAGATATATGGTTGATGCCGATAGCGGGAGCCTCTATTTTCTGAAATTAGAGCGTTATACGTGATGAAAAAATGTAAGTAAGTAATACTTAAAAAGTAAGTCGATCCTTTCAGAAAAAAATTATTTATTTATTTATTATGTTTTGGGAAGACTATCGACTATACAATAATAAAATAAATCTTAAACTAAAAAATACAACAGCCATTTAAAAGTCTCCACTGATAGACACTAAATGAATTTCAAAAACCTACCAAATAGATACAATGAAAGAACTAAATAAATTTCCTTTGCATTTATCAAACTGTTATAACTGCACTCAATGAAACTATATTTTTTAATATAGGCACACATACAACACTTATTATCTATTTATTCGAAGAGTGAAAAAAAATAGATCCAAGCTGTCTCCTCATCACTGGTATGCTAGTAAGAAACATATCTTAATAAAAGTTTTGCACGCACGATAGATATAGCTGTTCTGCCTAAAGGAAAAAGAGAGGGCTACTACGAAAAGACCTGCTAGGGACGAAAAAATTAATTTTACTGAGAAGGTCAGGGCAGTCGATGGCGGATGTGTGAATTTTCTTTAGGAAAATGATATCAGTAGCATCACGTCGATGACTTAATGGAAGAAAATGGTGTTTAGCACACGATTTATAGTAATCCTTTTCTTTACTGTACGTTTTAAAATTTAGATAACGGATAAATTTACGCTGTATACGTTCTAGACGTTCAATGTAAACATTGTATCTGGGGTTCCAAATCTGAGATGCGTACTCCAAGTGACAACGCACATAGGTGCTATAAAGAATTTTTACAGTTTTAATGTTATTGAAGTCTTTGGAAGAACGCATGATGAAACCAAGAGACTTAGAAGCTTTCCTAACAATAGATGAAATGTGATCTTGAAAAGTTAATTTGGAATCATGAATCACCCCTAAGTCTCTCATCTCCGTGACACGATTAGAGAATAATTAAAGCAGACAGGGTACTTTTTACGTGAAAAAGTCATGTAGTCATGTCAATGTAAGTAATACGATACCTACCTACTTAAAAAAGTAAGTCGATACTTACACCAAGCAATTCAGAATTTCTTAAAGAAACTCTCCCCCTCAAAATAATAGATAGTAGTTATGTAATGGATGATGACAAAAAAATCTTTACGTCCGTCACTATACAATAAAAAAAATTTTTTTTTTTTTATCAAACATAGGTATATTTAAGCTACAATATAATTCTCATGATCGCCTTTAACTCTCATTTTCCTTCGCTTTCATTCGCGAATCAGTTTACATCATTCCTTTTTTTCGCACAAAGGGCTGATGCTTATTGGATAAAGGTGATTTGCTTGCGATGCATAATCAGGCAGTTTGATTACAAATCGACTGCTGGAATCCGATCAGGCAACCTTTGTAGATAGGGGCACACTTACTAAGACTTGCAAATGACAGATCTCGAATCAAACGCTGTAAGTATAGGTGGATATTTGTGGTTTCGATTATATCATATGTTGCTTGGTATGTTACTGGTAAAAACTAACTAACTGAAACAGAGTAGGTATAGTTCAAAACATTAGTAGTGTTACCACAAAAAAAGAAATTTTTAGTCGCCTGTTTAGCTAGACAGCGTCTAAAGATAAACGTCAATAATGATTAGAAATGTCACAACAGAATTGTGTTAGACAATGGTTAGACACTACTTAAATCAGGATTTGTGGCTCATGTTTAATCGCGCGACTAATGCATGTTTAGGCGTTAAACCGTGATTAATTAGGTTTACAGTTTGTTTAATTTTTTTGTGGTAAGACCCTTTGTGTTGAATTAAACATTTCTGAACACTTTTTATCGTGTATAACATATAAATGTAATATATATTAATGACGGGTCTATCACCCATAGTGATCTGTTCTTACTAATTAACTACGAACACTTACGGATTCATAAAAAAATTTTAGATGTAAGTAACATGCTCATAAATTCTATTGGAGTCGTGCACAAAAGAAACTCGTGCGTCCCTTTCACGTGATGACTTTGATCACACGCACTGAGGGCTTTTACGACGTGGCTCCGACGACTGATTAGAGATAAAAACGTTTTGTTGTATTTACAATACCTACTACGATAGCCGTGTCTTGTCCACGACCTAGTCATTACTTTAAAGAGGTGTTGTTAAAAGCCACTGAGTTCGCGGTATCTCTGTAGAAATGAATCAATTATACATTACAAAATACGAATAGATTCAAAAAGAAAGCTTATAAACTAAGAATTCAAAGAATTTTACATGTTACATATTGCATATCTTTCGATATTTTAACTAAATTCTGAATCACATGAGATTGTACAATTATCTTTATAACCGACTTCCAAAAAAGGAGAAGGTTATCAAATCGGCGGGTTTTTTATGTTTGTTACCTCATGTCTCCTTCATTTATAAGCCGATTTCGAAAATTCTTTTTATTTGATAGAATATACTTTCAGATACGTCCCATAGAAATTTTATCACAATCGGTTCAGTAGTTTGTCATTGAAGTCGGTTCGTCGCTTTTTTAAAGCAATTTTTTTTTCTTTATGGACGCACGCGCCTTTAAGATAGCAGGTAACGCTATCACTCCACTGCACCTTAACGTGCCTCCATGGACCCTTTGGATAAAAAAACGTCATTAACTTAATACTTGAGTCTGGAGTGTCCATTGAAGCGTGCCATCGATTGTATATCCCACATTTTCCTGTAGAAAAGGAAGAGGTGAGCGCATTAGAGCTGGAGATTGTAGTGGATAAAAATAGAGATTTTTCTTTTTCTCTCAAAGTGTTTTCATGCTTAGAGTAAACAAAGCAGTGAGCAAAATAAATTTACGTAAAAGAAGCTCGAGCTGGGTTTATCTTGGGAAAAATACTTTTCAGGGTAAAGTAGGGTCAAATACTTTCAATACCTTTAGGTAAAAGGTTTTCGTCCCAAAATACTTGAATTATACTCAACTGAATCTTCGCAGATTGTGAGTACCGATTGTGAAAGTTATATCCGGGTCTATGATCTCTTCTTGCTGATTTTTATCCGGGTCTACGATACCGGGTTTCACTCCTGACTAAACTTTTATCCGGGGGTCTTTTAGGAAAGTGCTTTATCGAATTTGCTCAGTCGTTTAAAAAAAGGTTTAGTAAACGGTACAAAGTATGTACCAACGTGGCCGAAAGGATAAAATATATATTTTTGGAGAAAGTGTGTGAAGATAAGAAAATTCGTGGTGTTTTGCGAAATTAGAAAAAAAAAACGATTTAGGTACAGAAAAGCTGTTGTCCCACGATTTCGAGTATGGTATTATTTTGACGCGTTACATTTTATCTATTACCATTATGTAGATAAATATAATGTCGCGATGAAATATGTTTCATTATGTATATGTACCTAGGTAAATGTAAATTACATACCTTTCATCAAAATCAGTTTTGTTACAGAACTTTCTTCGTAGCCGCAGAAGCTAGTAGGTACCTAGTTACCTATTATCACAATTATAAAACACCTATACTCAATGGTGATGCTTTTAATCACTGAAAGTATTTTCAGAATCGGATCAGCACCATATGTGCAATTTCTTGACTCATATGTCAGCAGTCAGCACTTCCAGATATTAACGGCTATAAATTAAAAAAAAAACTAAACCTCATTAATATTAAATCCGTCCTCACACTACGAATCATTATCGTGTGCGAACCTCCTTATCAATAGTAACAAAGATAGTTACAAGACAAAATACGGTGAAGTCAGTACTCAGTCAGTTGTGTACTCAGTCAGTCTTAGTCAGTGCATTGTACTGGACACTGTGAACTGTGAAGTACAAGCTGTACAAGGTATTAATGCCTACAAAATATCGATACCATTCATTGGCTGTGACACGACAGCAGACAGGCGACGCAACGTCCACCCTAACATCCTATACACGAATATATGACGCGACAGGGCTGCGATAAAGTACTCGCTGAAGACGGTACTTTATTTCACCTTACAACTGTGTTTTGTAGGTATATAGAACTGTTCGTTGAATTAGGCTTCTCTTCCTCTTGTATAAACAAATAGTCAGCTAGAATTTTTAAGCCACCCCGAAGTCAGAACTGAAACCGTTGTGACCTCCGCTCCGAAGCACGGTAGTGCGTAAATACCAAATGTAATTTATAGATTTGTTCTATATCAGCAATGCTATCAGTTTGTACTTGAAATGAATGTAATAATTTCGGGTAAATTATACTTGTGCTTCTTTACTTCGAAATAAATTAAAGAAACCCTTCGTTTTCAGTCTACCTGTCAAGGCTTTTTTTTATCTCAGAAACGGTTAGAAGTGTCCGCATCATTATAATTTAGACTTTTTGTCTAGAAATTTTACGGACAACAATTTTACGGAGGACGTAACTTCTTACACCAATGGCACTGCCCAGAACTTTTTTAATTCTATGGAATGTTCTATGGGCTGGTGAGGCTGACTTGGAGCTCTGAAGGGGCCGCTGTGCCCCTATCAAAACTATATACAAATGCTACATTGACCAGTTACTAAGCACAAAAATATCGCTGGTTTGCTCAGCTATCGATTTTCCCGTGGGTGACAGCCCTGATTAATATCGGTGCTCGGTCATACGGGGCGCGTGCCGGTCTAAGTACGACAGTTCGATGGTGAATTATTAAGTCTTGTCTGGTCGGGTGGCCGCTTTGTGGCGTATCACCGGGGCTGTGGTTTGGACGATACTTGAGACTGGCATGAGAGCACTGTTTAGATTGGGAGAATGGATTGGCTTTTATTTTTTCTGCTTGTTATAGACTTTATGGGACTTGGGGTACATGAAGGTAATAACGAATTTTAGTTCCCAAGGTTTGGCATGATATTGTCGGCCACATCTTTTCCTGCCTTGAAGATGTCTATCAGCGTACAATAACAAACGATTCATATTGAATAAATGGTAACTTTTTTGAAGGACCTTGCTTTACAGTGTTACCAAACGGAGAAAGAAGATGGGAAGGTGGGAGAGCACAGAAGGCGCTCAACACAAAAGTAAAATTGAGTTTGGCGACTAGCTCAAATGCATTGCAAGAGGTGTACCATGTAGTTAAAAACCTCAGCTTGGGTCGCCACTGGAATACGTGCATCAAGAGAGAACAGTCAACAGCCTCGGCGCACGAATGGCAGAAAAGCATTCGCTTGAAGCCTTCCTAATCTAGCTAAAGTGGCTTCTGGTTACTGTTGTGGCATGTACATTGCAAAATTACCGTCCTATTGCAACATAAGAGATAATATAGGTAAATTAACACCGTAAGCTACTTGCATGAGGCATGAGGTAGGCTATTTATCATCAGCTGGAAAACACGTCCAATGCTGATCATCGGCCTCCCCCATGAACTGGGGATTTTGCCATGATACAGCACGCTACGCCGTGACCGAAGTAGACTATGATGTTGTCAGAGAAGATGCTGCTCCCCATTCCCTTAGCCGGCTATATATTTCGCCACATGAAAAGATGGGATACTATTCTTAGCCCGTAGCCGGGGCCATACGCCCAGTTTATTTGGCTATTAGAAGTACAATAACTTTAGGTCTTTCTGTACGACATTGAAGCATTATTATTCATTTCGGTAAGAAAGCTAAGCTATATAATATAGCCTTTATACTCGTATAGAGGTCTACAGAGAGCCGCTATCTCTCTACTTTACGAGCAGGGGCGGGTCCTAAGCTGTAATAGCCCGAATTTATTCGAGACATTTCCCTGAAAAGATAATTTTCGCATAAAAACGAATGTTCGCAGAAAAAAGCTTTAATTCAAGTAAAGTTGTGCAGTAGCGCAACTGCGTACAAGAGATCGAACATGGGATGGAAGCGCTATTTTGTTCCTTGTACACATGATGGCTACTAACGACTTGAGTTACTGTTTAACATATAGGCGTGTTTTTAACGATTACCACTTCAAATTGCATAATGCCGAGTGTCAGACATTTAAATAAATACTTAACGCCCAAATATTAGGATCATTCGCAGACTCTGACCCCAAAGTTTCACTATATTCAGCTGTACCCTGCAACAGCCAGATAAGGAAATAATACTTTGCTTTTTTCTAAGAGCAATAATATTTGGTTTGTAGGAATCGACTCCATCACCAGATCGTTAAAATAACTGTCACCTGTTTTCCATCAACCATAGGAGACGCAAAAATCGGACGTCTAAATATTTAGGAGTTGCCTAACACAAAAAAACGTTTCACCAACCTTTAGGAGTGTTCTAACGACTTTATAAAGTTAATATTTAGGAGTTTGCTTACATTAGGAGTTAATTATCTAGGTGTGTCGTTGATGAAAACGGGGTTGTGCGTGTTTCAGAAAAAAACTATTGTTTGTTTGAGCACTGTTCTATATTTTCTGTCCTGTCCTGTATTTTGTAGCTATAGAGGTAAGTTGAATTGAGTATTTGTGTGTGTGACTCACAATGATGCCTCTGTATTAACTTACGTTACTGTTGATATATGTTTATGATTCCTCAGTAAACTCCCCAAATGCGGTATTCAAGTAGACACAATGTATCGAGCTTAATTTAATTCAAAACTCACCGTTTTATTTTAATCGAGAGCCGCTTTTGATGTTCTACTTTATAAATTAAATAACGTAGCGCTTCTTTTAATTGCTCATTCTGTTTGTAAGCTTTAGTAAATTTTTTTATATATTTTTAACTGTAAGGGAAAATGTTGGAAAGAATATGTAGAGATGAAAGAAGTCAAAACGTCTTTTTCCCCAAAATTTGACTTTATTTTCTTCGAGTATTAATAATATAGCTTAGCGTTTGAACACTAACCCACTTGATCTCAAACATAAGGGGCAGCTCAGACGCTCAAGCAAACGTACGTTTGCTTGAGCGTCTAAGCTGCCCACGTCCACTTCCGAACATGGGCCTCCCTCATAATCTGTGTATATGCCTACTTATCATACAGGCTTATTGCAATTCCAACTAAAAGGGTAAAACCAAAACAATCTACGCAATCAACAATGGAATCAAGAGATGTAATTTGAGACGCGTGGGGTTTGAATTCACCCGTTGAGTGAATTGAGCGTGATGCAATTTGGGGGAAATGACGGTGGCTGTATACGTTCAAGTGCTGCTAGGTGGGTCTGTTGATGAAAGGGTTGAAAGAGGGTGTAAATAATTACTTTTAGAAAACCCACTTTAGATTAAACATATACATATACTTAGTGCGAATTAAAGTAAGACTATAGAGCTTCTATCAGCAGTTTGGAGTGTCACAGGAACCGGGTATTTTTCCGGGATCAAAAGTATGTTACATAAACTATCTTTATGCAAAAAATCAGGTCGATCCGTTGCTCCGTTGCTGCGTGAAAGAAGGACAAATCGACAAACACACTTTCGCATTTATAATTGTAACGGTTTTGTTACATTCTAACTACTGATTTCTAGTAGCGTATAGCTAAAATATAATTAACATAAAAAATATAATTTTCTTTATTCTTAAATATCCGGATGTACGGATGTATGATGTACGGATAATTATAATCAATAATATAAGTTAATAGGCTACTTTTTATCCCGGAAAAATGCACAGTACATTCAGTAGCTCCAGCACGTATACTTATTATAACCCTGATTGTACATTACAGAGTTCTATACAGTATTACCATTAAATATCTATGATTACCATGTATTATTACTACGAACAATCCTTTCACTCGACTGTACCGTGCTCTACCTACTCTACCGCTTGATTCACAAACTACTAAGAGATGCGTATGATTTAATTGTCGGCTGTTGAATCATAAGTGCTCTCTCCCCGCCATTTGTTTCAGAAATGGAGATTTATTTGAGCAATTTGGTGGCGAGAGAAATGTAGAGCTTTTTGTAGAGTATTTTTTGTGTACCAAAACTTGCATTAGTTGATGCGCGTCGTTGAAATGTGGAAAAATGAGAGACAATGTAACAAAGCCTATTATTAAGTACTTAGAGCTTGCCCCAATTTCTAGGTTTTTCTTAATTAATATCTAGACAGATGAGATGGTGGTTATACGATAAAGTATAAAAAGTCATGTCGATGTGGGACTAGCTACCGCTCTGAAGATGAAAACCTATCGCCAAGCACCTAACCATGTGCACTCGGCAGACACACTTGGGAGCCAGTTCTTTGCCATTTTCGACCACAGTACAAAAATTTAAAAAACATAGGAATAAAAATTTCACAGTCGGGTTTTACCTTCAAAAACAAAGATCGCTATTGATTTTGTAAATAAACCCTAACCTTTATCTCCAATTCAATACAACACCAACAGCAAAACATCAGCATCCTTAATCAAATTACCATCCCCAAATCATACCAAATCAGTCCCTCCAAGTTATAAACGACAGTCATTTTACACATCAAAATTCTGAGCGTCTCGGGGTCTCGGGGCCGGGGCAGCCGGGGTGCTTATATACAAATGCTACTTCAACACCTATGTCCCCTCAGGCAAAGACGAGCTTAGTAACCTTTTGCGCGCTCTAAAATTTCTGTGAGTGCAGAAATGTTAGTAGGTACTTCTATACGGCTTCTATTTCTAAGCTAATTCGTGTTCAAATGCACTAGAAACCTTCATTCTACGAGTGAAGTATTAATGTAGCTTTTCTATGGCGACGTATAATTGACATAGCATTTATATTTAAACTAGAAAAAAAAAAAAAAAAAAAAAAAACCTATGCCAATATGTCACGTGATAGTGACAGATTTTAGAATGACGATACCGTCATCTCTACTCTCTCCTTCATAATCGTCTCTGCTCGAGGGGACATGCTGGAATAGTATTTCTATATACGCGGCCGGGGCCCTACGATAAGGTTACCCCTGGTAACTTGCAAACTGAGATAAGGTAGGGTTGCCCGTTCCAATATGCAACATATTTATAAACAGCATAAAATTTACGTTTTAAATAAATAACGAACTGTAAACTAAAAAGATTTTCCATTACACAATCACAGTCTAGCAAACCTGCCAGCAGGTAAAGTTCCCTAGATGAGAGCCAGTTGTTCAACAAAACCTGAGTTAAAAAAGTCCCACTCCCTTGCTGTTCAAAAAACACTGTTCAATAGTGCTTAGCGATGAGGTTTAAAAGCAGAAAACACCAAATAAATGAACTTTAAAATTTAAAATTGCAAAAATGCATTTTTTACCAAGTGGTAGGACTAACTCTTCTGCGAGTGACTGACTGGGTGGGCTCCACCACGTTGCTCGCGAAGTCTGTCAATCAGTAATGTGCTTGCATTATTGTGTTGTGGTTTGATGGGGAAAGTGGTCCTTGAAAGTACTTGGCTAATGAGATCTAATTTCTCAGGTAACCAGCGCACTAGTGACGCGCAGGGATTTGTGTTTCAAAGTTCTGGGTGCCACTGTATTTGACAGATGTTACGTTTACTATCAGGCAAACGCCCTGCCCGCCTCGTTACAGTGAAGGATATAAAAAGCTAGATTATTGCAAAAACTACACCCAAAATAAGCATTTTATTTTTATCCGTTCGGATCGCTTTCAGATGCTGACACGTCTTTCGTGTTATTTCTGGCCGACCACACCGCTCGGCGCTCGCTTACCATATTTCCGCGATTTTTCTCGCCCGTACACTGTAGACGTGGGTTTATTTATGAACAACGTGTGATTCCACCGGGGTGTGATTTATGAATGTGTTGTGGACTGAACTTTAATCTTATTTTGCTATAGCTTTGGATAACTTGCAGTAGATACGTATTTGTGTTATTCAAGCATAAAACAAATAAGTGAAGACATGATATCTGAATACTGGCGACGTCGTCCATAGATACGTAGGATTAATCGATTACTTATTATCTGATGAATCCAGAAGAATGTTGATTAGTGTATACAATAAGAGGATAACAAAACATTACATAAATTAAAACTAAGATTAAGAAAATAGCTCAGTGATTCTTTTCTTTTTTAAAAGATTTTTTATTCTGTGACTGATAGTTTCATGGCAAATTTTTTTGGGCAGGAATACATGGGATCTTAAGATGGAATTGAATATCAATGGAAGTAGGTTTTCCCCCTTTTATAAGAACAATCATTAGGCAAAACCATGCAGTATGTAAATATAGCGTATTTACCAAGGCTAGTCAGTGATATTTACCTATACATTATGTCATAGCCGTAACAAACAAAGCGATGTCGTCTTCCGGACCGCCAACCAAATAGAATCGCACAAGAACAACAAGACACAAACAAAACATCTTGCTGCCGGTGAATTATTCATTTTATCCGCACTCGAATCGCTCGATTATTTAGCGTCTCGGTGTCGCATCTACATATTTATTCTGGTTGTTTAGCGAGTATCGATTCGAATGGCGAATAATCGAGTAACAGCGGTAGGTAAATGATTTGTCGTTGGCCGATTGTTGTTGTAAGCTTCTTTCTTCTTTCACTCGGGATGACGTAATGATTCTATAGCGATACCCCACACATCCAAGTCTGTTCAGGCATTTAAAAGTTATGGTGGAAGAAACTCACATACAGACATACATACTTACATACATGAACCCTTTGCAGTCGTATAAACAAAAAAACATATATTTTACCACACTTATATGGAACATCATGTTTCGCTTACGACATCGATTGAAATTAAATACCCGTCTTCAAAATTGGGCTACGCATCAAATTAAAAAGAAACGGGCCATTTCTTAAGAACCCGAAGTATAACTCGCCCAACTCCGTGATGGGCCTAGCGCCGAGCGGTAAATATTGTTCCTGTTTCACCACGAGCAAGACGGGGCGCGGAAAAGAGCAAGACAGCACGTCTAGTCAAAGATCAAGAAGTTGGTGAAGCGCAGATGCGAATTTGACAGACAGGCCATAGAGTAATAAATAACCTACGCCTATGACGATGACGACATTATTATAATTTGAAATAATGGTTACCTACTGAAATAATGGTTAGTCATATATTGTAGGTATATTAATACTCTACTTATTGGATTCTACCTATCCGTTGTCCACCATGGAGATACAATGACACATTGCTTTTAATAAAATTTTAAAATTAGTAAGTATATGGATTTTTGAAAAAATCATGTTCATGTCCGTGACCTGGGAACTACAGTTGCTGGAAACAGGACTCGAAAGCTGAAGCCCCAGCTCAGTGGCGTGATCTTGAATAATTTGCCTTCGTTCAGCAATCGACAAGAATATAAGTTGATGGTACTATACCTATAATTCATGCAACTACATTCGACAAAGTTGAATCATGACCCACCTATTCGATTTTTTTCATATATCAATTATCGAAGTATAGGAATTATAGGATAGGCTTCGGATTGCTTCTGACCGATTTTGACCTTCATTATGGACGTGTTAGATTAACAAATTGGCTGTAAGATCATTCAAAACTTTTCCGATGAGGGAAACTGAAAGATAAAGTCCAACTTGTCAATTATTATTACGCTATAAAGAAAATAAAATAAAACCTTTTTACAGAAATAACGTTGACTTTTTTGATCGTGAATATTTGTTGTTTTCTTCACCTGACTGACTTGACACTTATCACATCTATATCAATACTAGCTTCTGCCCGCGGTTTTCACCCGCGTTCCCACAGGAACCGTGCATTTTTTCGGGATAAAAAGTAGCCTATGTTACTCTCCTGTCCATAAACTATATCTATACCGAAAATCACGTCGATCCGTTGTTCTCTTACTGCGTGAAAGAAGGACAAACCAACAAACACACTTTCGCATTTATAATATTACTAGGATATATAGTAGGATTACTAGGATAAAGAGATAAAATTTGTTTGTTTGTGAAAGAAATTCCACCTGGCTACCATTCCAGATGCACTCCGCAGTTTAGGTATAAAGCTACAAGTACGCGGCGCGCGGGCTCGTACTGTCGGGACGAATTCAGCGTGTTGCCGTGCGGCCGGGTCGCACGTTAGCAGTACCTACGTAATCACTCACGCGGAGCAAAAGCATATTGCTTCGCATTCAGCTGCGAGGATCCAAACCGCAAGTTTTTGCAGTTTTAGAATTTTTATCGACTTACAATGTTTTTATGTACAATGTACATATAAACAACACAATATTTGTGTAATATAAAAAAAAAACTATTTTATCATCAGTCTTATTTAATAAAGTTAAATTAATCACTTCAAATAAGCTATTCTTGCATAATTATACTTTAGGGGATAATGTGAAATGAAGACGCGGCGGTGGCCTAAGGCAGCCCTTACACCTAATTCATGATTGATAGATAAGCATCAATCGCGGATCACGAGAACACCATGAAAAAACCACGATCCCCGTTTGACGCATATCGTATCGTCTATTGTGGTTGTGGTTGGGGCTTGATGGAATGATCTATTCCGAGCACGGTACCCGCTTCTACCTATGCACCTAAGCTTCTACGACCTCTATTAAAAAAAAAATGGTTTCACAACCACTGCTTGCTCAGTGCAGACGCCGCGGTAAATAAGCGGTAGTGCGCTTGATATGTATGTAGCGTAAAGCGGAGCAGTCGTTGCTTTCATCCCAGGCAGAGCTTCGAGACAGACGTTCTTGTTAGACGTTCGCTGTTAGAGTCATTTTAACTTTCATAAGTGCTCCTTTGGGGCCTATTTGAATAAGGACTTTTGAATTTTGAATATTGAAGTTCTTGTCTATTTAGTGGTTTTTTGATGGTTTTACATCCAGTCGCGCTTGCTCGTGTATTATCTCGTAATCTGCGCTGGATGCAAAAGCATGGTTATTTTGATACCAAAACGCATACTTGCATAAGTGTCAACGGTCTGCATTATGATAGCGCGGACTAGTCAGCTGCAGCACCCGTGCTGTGCTTGCGTTATGTTTGGTACGCTCAGCATAATAAACGGAATAATGAAATTTTGTTATCTAAATACGAGTAGAATAGATGTAGTAGTTTTATCCTGATTTCACATGAGTAAAGTCGCGGGGAAAAAGCTAGTATATAACGCATTAAAAATATTGAAGCTAAATTCATTCTAATCCAACCAATCCTACTTCCTTATAAATACGAAAGTGTGTTTGTCTGTTTTTTGGTTTGTCCTTCAGCAACGAAGCAACGTATTGATTTTTGGACGATTTTTGGCATATATATAGTTTATGGACCGGAGAGTAACTTAGGCTAATTTTTATCCCGGATAATGCACGGTTGCAGTGGGAACGCGGGTGAAATCCGCGGGCAGAAGCTAGTATTATAAATGCGAAAGTGTTTGTTGATTTCTTGGTTTGTCCTTCTTTCACATAGTAAAAGTGCAACGGATTTACGTGATTTTTGGCATAGAAATAGTTTATGGACCGGAGAGTAATATAGGCTACTTTTAATCCCGGAAAATGAACGGTGCCTGTGGGAACGCGGGTGAAACCGCGGGCAGAAGCTAGTTGATATTGTACAGCCTTTGATTATCTAGTTTATCACATAAAATAGCCATGCAAAAATAGCTATTTATCTGGGTCAGGATTCAAATTTGTTACTGCTCCCTGTAATGTCTCACACATTATACACTTATCAATCGTATATTATAGCGTACCCATACACGAGCACACTGTTTGTAATATCAAAATAACTGGTTTTTCACTAAATGCATATGAAAGCATATAGGGTACCTATATCAAATCAACCATTCTTTAAATTTTTGTTTGTCTGTCTTTCTGTCTGCCTGTCTGTTTGTTTGTTCCGGGTAATCTCCGAAACGGCTGGACCGATTTTGACGGGACTTTCACAGGCAGATAGCTGATGTTACAAGGAGTAACATAGGCTACTTTAATTTTAGAAAAAGAATTAGGGTTGCGCGCAAAAAAATAAATACCATGAAATCCAAAATCTCCACGAGGGTGAAACCGCGGGGCAGCAGCTAGTCTATGGAATAAATCTGAAAGTGTATCCTTTCAGACAAAAAAAATGAATTTTACAAATCAGTTTATAAATAGCGGAATATACATTAAAAAATACAACCGAATTGAGATCCTCTTTTGTTTTGAAGTTGGTTCAAAATAAAATAATTTATTTTTTCCATAACATCGCAGTGGAAACGAACCGTAGCGCACAGTCTCTCGTGAGCAGTTATCGCTTGCCTCATATTATTATTTGTGTTCTGTTTTAACCGAATTAAAAAAGGAGGAGGTTCACAATTCGTCTGTTTTTATATTAGGATTTATATCATGGGTGGTTTAATAAATTTTATGAAAGAATACTCCTTAGAATGGAATTTAATCATCACGATATTTTTAGACAGTGTCTAAAGATAAACATCTAAAATGATTAGAAATGTCACAACAGAATTAAGTTAGACAACGGTTAGATACTACATAAATCAGGATTTGTGGTTGCTCATATTTAAACACGTGACTAAGGCATGTTTAGGAGTTAAACACTGTTTATCACAGGTTTAATGTAATAACAATATTTTTTTGTGGTAAGACCGTAGGTAGGTTTCTACTCTCCAACTAGTCATAGATACTTTCGCGTTGAATCATCCATTTTTCATACCTCCGAAGTCCGAGAAAGTACCTAAAGGTTGAAAATGTAACTTACTGATACGAATCAATAGGTTCCTAAATACCTACCAAATCAACTGTCAAATACGTCTCTATAACGTTATAAATATTACCTAATCTGTGTCTCAGTTACAGAATACGAGTTGATAACTTCATCAATAGATACACTCTACGAAATTCGAAAGAATAAACGAACATGCCGCGTACAATTTGAGTTGTGAATTATTGTGTTCGAAGCGTAGACAGAGAAATAGTCCGTCGACGGTTCGAAGACTGCCAGGGCTAGATCGGCAATTGTCGGGACTCGGGAGTTTCCGTAGCCTCACTGCGTCTCCCCGTTACCTCACCCCGCGTGTGACGAAGCGGTTGCAAAATGTCGACAATATTTTACATTTTTTTGATAACTTTTCGAAGTTCCTTTTTCATTTTGAATGTACATAATCTATTTCAATTATTATGTATTATTTTCAAAGTTGACTATATTACCGAGGGGTAAGGTGCAACAGTTTTTTGATTAAACGAGTTTATTATATGAAAATAACCAGTTCAAAACGAGTCGTTTTAGTGGTGGAAATATTGAAAATTCACTTCGCTCTAATTTGATTTTAGTTGTGTTTGAACCAAAACGAAAGCGTTTTGCCCCTAGATACTGCTTATCCGCTTATACATGCAAAATTTCATTTAAATCTGACCTGTAATTTTCAAATGAACAGGGAAGTTCGTTTGTATGGGACATTCGGTTTACGTACCTCTGTTAAGGGACATGTCCAGTTCTCAAACTGTCTAGTAATGCGTTAACAAATGGGGTCGGGCTCCGCCCCCCGTGTCCCAGCCGTGGAGGTGATACGCGAAATGTTATGTTTTACGAATGTTCAGTAAACATTCGTGTTTGAATACTGTAACGAGGATGAATGAGTTTAGGGGTTCAAAACTTAGAATCCCCGGGTGGCTAAATAGTGACGCAGAGGGAAAGTTTTGATTTGTGAATCTAACTTTCCATTTTAGAGTTCGGAACTGGAGTTGACTGGAGTAGACTGGAATATCCGGTTTGAGATTTTATAAATGACGGTAACTCACATGTAATTGGACAGGAAAGGGTTTGGTTTGTTCTTTATATGATTTTACCGAAGGCTGATCGATAATTTGATTTGGGTTTTACTGGCTATTTGGGATTCAGTGATCTATTAGCGATTTGTGTTTTCTGTTTCCAGATTCATGAGTTCGTCTAGTGACTTTGCCTACCAACTATTATAAACTGCGAGATAACTATATGTAGGTACCTATTTTGGCATGCGGGAGTTTTAAATTCAGGGCTGATTCAGTTCATTTTGGACATCAACCAAATGTGTAGGCAATGCCGAAATCATGGTTTAGTTATGTTTTTAGGTAGAGTACAGTCATCGTAACAGTGGCGCAAGTACGGAAGTCGGTTTGATAAATTTGTCGAATCGAAAAACTCGTTAATTTTATCGAATGTTGCGACTACCGAAGTCTGATCGTAAAGTATTGTAGTAGCTCTATATTGTCTTTGGATTCAACCTAGCGTTTTCGATCACTTTTATCGATTATATCGCGGACCGATAAATTATATAAATAGTCGATAAAACCCACTTTATCGCTTTGAACTGTCAATTTTATCGAATTTTATCGATCGAATAGATCTTTACTGGCGCCGCAGTGGCACTAGCGATAGGTTCAACCTATGTTTTGGAAAGGACATTGCAATACCACCAGTTACAATTACGCTAACAATATGTTTGCTTTTTATTTCCTACAGAAAACAGATTCTTCTTCCGCTCATACTCAGTGCCAGGCAATGCCATATTAAGGGGCTAGGGACGCCAAAACGACTACTTTCTCCTCCTAAAACTCCCACACGGCTTGGTTTAACGACTTGAAAAAAATACTACCTGAATGATCAATTCAAGGGCATTAATTTCACTGATTGATTTTTTTGTGTTACCATTACTTATGGCTTGAAAAAATATTTAACAGCATGCTGTTTTAAAACTATTTTCCCTAAAACTTCTAAATGACTTAGACGTTTGGGATTAATTTTACACCAAAAAATAAGGAAGAAAATTTTCTATAAACTGGCCGTTTCATTTGTGCATAGAGCAATATTTCGCAAAGAAATGATCAAAAAACTGAATTCCAAATGTACAAGTCTCAGAGGTGCTCTGCGCGGGCGCGCGCGGCAGTCATGCACTGGCATTCAGACGGGGAGGTTGTGTCGCTCGTTGCTCTGCAAACGCTGTCCGCCGACGTTACATATTTGTGTGCGTGAATGATATACAATACAAGTATTTGTTTTCGTGTGGGTTTGAAGCTTGCTCAAAGAGTAGCGTCTAGAGCGGTGAAATGTGATTCATTCCGTGATTTGCGCGTGGACGCTCCTCGTAAACATATTGAATGGGTTACATTTTTGATTACAATTTCTTGTTTACGTACTTACATCATTTTTACGAGTGGAAAATATATGTATTGGTAAACAAATTATTAGCGGCAGCTACTGGAATATCGGGAGGTTTAGAACTGTTTAAGAAAGACTGGAAATCAAATTGAAAAGTAAAATTACTCAGGTTAACGAGCACAACGCGGTACTGCATCTTTTTGTTTCAAAGTATTTATTGGCACTGCAATTGTTATGGGCCGGCGTTATCTTTATCATCAGGCAAACGACCACCAAACGATCAGGGCCATCTACAGTAAAAATGATATCGAAAATGATAACAATTTTAAAATCCAAGATATCGGAATTTTTTTTTTCAATAAAATGGTATGGGTATCATTTTCGAGATTTCTCGGGGTGCTGATTACAGAAATGACAACCATTTTTAAATCCAAGATGACATTTTTTTAGGAAATCGATAATATGGGTGCCATTTTCTAGGTTTCTCGGGGTGCTGATATCGAAAATGACAACGATTTAAAATCCTACATAGCGGACAATATTTTTTTTTTCAATAAAATGCTATGGGTGTAAGTTTCGAGATTTCTCGGGGTACTGTGTACAAAAATGAAAAATTCTTTTATAATCCAAGATGGTGGACAATTCTTTTGTAAAATGATATGGGTGTCGTGTTGGAGGTTTCTCAGGGTGCTGATTTTGAAAATGACTACTATTTTAAAATCCAAGATGGCGGACAATTTTTTTTTCAATTAAATGGTATGGGTGTAATTTTCGAGATTTCTAGGGGTGCTGATTACGGAAATGACAACCATTTTGTATACCAAGATGGCGGATATTTTTTAAGAAATCGATAATATGGGTGCTATTTTCTATGTTTCTCGGGGTGTTGGTATCGAAAATGACAACGATTTTAAAATCCATGATGGTGGACATTTTTTTTCAATAAACTGGTATATGGGTGTCGTTTTCGAGATTTCTCGGGGTGCTGATTACAGAAATGACAACCATTTTTAAATCCAAGATGGCGGAATTTTTTTTAGGAAATCGATAATATGGGTGCCATTTTCTAGGTTTCTCGGGGTGCTGATATCGGAAATGATAACGATTTAAAATCCATTCAAGACCTATAGGGTGGTTCACGGAGACCTAGAATCATTAAATTTGGCAAGAAGTATTGTCTTATACCACAAGTAAAGCGAAAAATCCGAAAACTAATTATGTATAACACACACACGCGCACGCGCATGCACACGCTCGCGCAAGCGCACGCGCAAGCGCACGCACGCACGCATGCACACACATGCTCACGCACACGCTCGCACACGTGCACACGCGCACACGCACGCACGTACGCAAGCAAGCACGCACGCACGCACGTACGCAAGCAAGCACGCACTTAAGCAAGCACGCCCGTAAGCAAGCACGCCCGTAAGCAAGCACGCACACAAGCAAGCACGCACGCAAGCAAGCACGCATGCACGCACGCACGCACTCACACACACGCACATTATCAATGAGTGTATTGTGTACAATTTTTTAGGGTTAATTATTTTGTTGAATGTAGCTGTAAAAGGACCTAACGATTCCAGTCTTGAACGAACTATTTACATGCTTACAAGTCTGTTCGGAATCCTCGGCGCGCGAGTCCAACCCACACTTGTCTATTTTTTCTATTGTATTGGTTAACGAGACGAGCTGGACGTTTGCCTGATGGGAGTCATAATGCCGGCCCATAAAAATTGCAGTGCTATTCAGAACTTTGAAACACAAAAGCCTGCGCGGCACCGCAGTGTGCTCATGACTAAGTCTCATATCTTAGTAATTTCGCTGGCTACTTTGCTCAACAAACCGGAACACAATAATGCTTGCACATTACTGTTTGCCGGCAGACTTCATGAACAAAACGGAAACCCAGACGGACACTCGCAGATGACTCGATACCTCGTAAATGACATCAATATAAAAAACATGACTACAAAAGTAAAAAATAAAAAATAACCTGAAAATCATTTATTTACGTACACGTTCGTTTTTGGGTCAAAAGGTGTAACAAATTTCAACGTTACGGAGCAAATTGGCTGTATGTACTTTTATTATAGTCCAGAGCGATGTTTTGAGATAAATCTCAACGTTGTATGATCTCATGTGCGTCCGTCCCGTTTATTTACGAACTAGCTTCTGCCCGCGGTTTTCACCCACGTTCCCATAGGAACCGTGCATTGTTCCGGGACAAAAAGTAGCTTATGTTATTCTCCGGTCCATAAACTATATCTATGCCAAAAACCACGTCGATCCGTTGATTCGTTACTGCGTGAAAGAAGGACAAACCAAGAAATCAACAAACACACTTTCGCATTAATAATATAACTAGCTTCTGCCCGCGGTTTTCACCCGCGTTCCCACAGGAAACATGCATTTTCCGGATAAAAAGAACCCTATGTTACTCTCCGGTCCATAAACTATTACTATGCCAAAAATCACGTCGATCCGTCGCTCCGTTACTGCGTGAAAGAAGGACAAACCAACAAATTAACAAACCAACAAACAAACTTTCGCATTTATAATAGAGTAGGATATAGGATATATTTAGTATGGAAGTATGGATAGTATGGATAATGATGATCAAACTTCACTTTCAATGAAGAACTTTCCACTAAATGAATTCAAAGAATTATAGGCAAAGAAGATGCCGTGCGCGCTATTCGCACGCGCGTTCGTTCATCCGCGTATTCTATGACGTTAGGTTTTGCGATGTTCTTGAAAGACGAAGTGTGGACCGCGCGGGTGAAGTGGGATTGACTCCACCCATTCGAGCAAGGCCATTGGGGCGTAGTAGGGTCTTAAGGCCAATATTGACTTTTCTTGAGGTCGAGTTTTTATAACTTCGCATAAAGTATAGATAATGCATAAGGTCATTACGTAATAGAAGTCAAAGACAACTACTTACTTCAAGTAATAACATTTATGCCGTTGGGCCCAAGTATTAAGACTACGTGAGGGTCGATTGCATCCACATTTCCTTGCTTCCCATAGATTTTTACGACTAAACTTATTCCTTGGGCTATAAAGAGGGTATTTATAGGTTTCCTATATGTATTTTTTGCGTGGAATCACACAAGTGCTATCGTAAAGTCTATACCACCGTGAGGGCTGGTG
This sequence comes from Crocallis elinguaria, assembly GCA_907269065.1. Classification (NCBI taxonomy): domain Eukaryota; kingdom Metazoa; phylum Arthropoda; class Insecta; order Lepidoptera; family Geometridae; genus Crocallis; species Crocallis elinguaria. Next base: position 16,472,816 of record OU026071.1, on the reverse strand, counting down.
TGTCCATCTTTAAAACATATCTGTGTGTGTGATTTCGCACCGACAGACGCAGCCGTTTTCCCTGCGTCATCGGGCGTGTCGAATAATCGTGTGTAGGATAGACATAGAGATCTGTGGATAGACATGATGTGGTCCACTGACCTGTCACTGGAGACGAGTATCAGCTGTGTGTTCGCGTACTTGGCGCGCCGCTGGCGGACGGCTGACAGTGCCGAGCACAAACTCGGAGAGAAAGTTCGGCAAGGCGGACACTGAAAATTAACACATAAGTATCAAGGTTTAGCATATGCACTATCTTCAACCACATCAAAGGCGAGATACTGGTCAAATGATAAAACAATCAAGTATAAAAACATGCACGTTATTGAGAAATGCTCCATGCAGTGATTGTTAAATGAGGGTTATGCTTATGACTTATGTGGAATGCTGTGCCAAAACAGTAAATACAACAGGTGTGAGGAAAAAATCAAACCAAGTTACCATAAAAACAACTTTTAGACGCCTGTTTAGAAAGACAGTGTCTATAGATAAACGTGGAGCTAGACAACGGTTACATATACTACTTAAATCAAGATTTGTGGTTGTTCTTATTCACACGGGACTAAGGCATATTGATTAAGGGTTAGACGCTGTTTAACACGTCTTTTTTGGCACATTACTGCTTGAATGCAAGGCTTACCCAATGAGCAGCAAAGTAGAACACTCTTATAGCATCAGCTGGCAAGTCTTCGTACAGCCTCGTCCCGTCTCCTTCCAGCTGCACTCCTCTCAGGACCTCGTTCAGCGGAGGAGCAGGCCACGGGAACCGGTCGCCCAGGGGGTCGTCGAGCAGCGCATCGCGGACTGGTCTGCCGCGGATGACCAGCGTGGGTACACCTACTGCTATGCTGTACTTTTGTGTTAGGCGTCTCTGTGGACAAAAAATGTGTGTTAGCACGACTTGATCGGGTGCAAAACTGAGATTAAAAGGAATGATAGAATGTCTGAATTGTTGTTTTATTTGTTGTTCTCATTTGATCGATAACACGCTAAATGAATCGGTATGATGGGACGCTAGAATGGGAAGTGCCGACGTCGGATACACTAGGGGCTTGGCGACATATTTTCAATTAGAGAACGGTAGCTAGCATGACGAGCATTAGAAAATGTTCTAACATTATCTTATATTTGCGTCACGATGTTTTCCTTCACCAAGATTGGGATTCGCACCATCAACCCACAGGTCGACCACTACCACTGACTCTGAGGCATCATCGTTTAAATAGATTTAAAAATCATAACTTATAGCCACCTTCATCATCAAACCATCCACCTGCAACTGGATCAAAATATGCAACAGAAACAAGAAACTATCTTCAAAACAATATCCTAAGTGACCTCAGTCCAATCTAAAAATAATATTACATTCATGAGCCATTTCCGAAATTGCTTACAATCCCTGTCATGGCCCCTCCACTGCCATAACATTGGAATTCCCATTACGGACACGAGTCGTGCCCATGGAGTATTCTGCTCATGTGGCCCACAGTGGACGTGGACGTCGTGACGTAAATATGGACAACTGGTGATTGGATAACTTGACTGATATCTTTATTAGCCGAGCTCTGAAAAAGATAATTGCTCTGTGCCGCTTTTTAGACTGATTTGGGAAAGGTATATGTCATAGATTGATAGGCATAATACTAGGGTTGTCCCATTTAAGTTTCAGAGCTGGTGATGGAATCTGAAGACCACGAATGTCGATTTTACTCTTTTATAAAAATTCCATAATGTATGTGTTGGGAATCGAACGCTTATTTGCATTTTATTTTTGTTACACCGATGTGATGATGCAAATTCTTTAGAAGCGCTAATAATAAGTAGTATTTCATTCAATTTCGTGTTTGTTCCCAAGAACATCAGAGTAACAGCAAGAATAATGTCACCCTTATCTCCATCCAGAGTTCACTTATGATAAGAGTATTAAGGGCATGGTCCCACTAAGCAAACTGCTTGCAAGACTGTAAGTCGATTGTGATAGTAGGTGGAGTGTACCTATCCTAAGTTTGTCGAAATAAACACACGCGAGCATGCAGGGTAAAATAAAATTAAGAAATGATTAATGCTTAAAACCAATTTTTATGAGATCTAATTAAAAAATCATAAAACCCGGAGAAATATGACACACATTAAATAATAATCCTACTAATAATATAAATGCGAAAGTGTGTTTGTTGGTTTGTCCTTCTTTCACGCAGTAACGGAGCAACCGACGTAATTTTTGGCATAGATATAGTTTATGGACCGGAGAATAACATAGGTAGGCTACTTTTTATCCCGGAATAATGTACGGTTACTGTGGGATCCGCGGGCAGAAGCTAGTATTTAATATATTAAAAAAAGAGACTCGTGGGGGAATTCCCTTTTTGGGAATTGGTTGGTAATTGGACACCAACAGTTTGCCGCAAGCTGTTTAGCCAACGAGACCGAGGCATAATTCGTCTTCGATATTATCTGGAAGTATTCACACCACGTAGGCTATGGTGGTGTCCGTGACGTACATACGGACGGACATTAGATATCTATCGGACGTCGGCCGGTGGCAATCAGATTGGATAACTTTGTAACGGGGTTACGGCAGCTGTCTGTAATGCGATTTTATTGGCACGATCCGAACGAACAGCACAATTATATGAGTAGATTTCAGAACAGCAGCGCAAGTACGGATCTTTTCGATCGATAAAAATCGGTAAAATGAACAGTTCAAATCGACAAAGTGGGTTTTATCGACATTTTATGTAATTTATCGAGCAACGATACAATTGACAAAAGTTATCGAATAGCTAGGTCGAATCCAAAGAGAATATAGAGCTACTACAATACTTTACGATCAGACTTCGGTACTCGCAACATTACATAAATTTATCAGTTTTATCGATTCGAGAAATTTATCGAACCGACTTCCGTACTTTTACAACCGCCTTTATACACATATAACCCCACTAATCGAGGAGCACTGACCTGCTCAACGTGTAATTATAATTAGTGTTTGTGTCTGTGTGTCATCAGGGCATGGGACTTCTAACGGAAGTGCATAGTGGGCGCTGAGTGCACTTTGGAGTTAGTCAATTGGCCAAGTACGAGTATAACTTACTAGCTTCGAGGTTACAAGTTCCGTATTATATTATGAGGCCGTAGATGATTGGTTGTCCGTAGATTGGAAAGACTTCATTAAATAAGTTGTTAATAGAGAAAATAAAAGTTGATAATAAAAAACCATACATACGTCAAAAAAATTGTTTAATCACGATACTTTCTGTATTTTTTGTTTAAAGAAATATACAGTACATTTAAGTATTTTAGAAAATAAATTTTAAGTTGACTGACTTACTTTTAAAGTCTGGCCTGTTTTTTACCAGGGTTCCATCATGGGGTTCCAAGTTTTAATACAGAATCGAAAAATAATTTATTCCTAGTTCTACCCCCACGAGTTTATAAAAATTGAAATAAACTTCACGATACCAAACCATAAGCTGATAATTAGTTCCGCATCTTCCAGAGCTTAACTGTTAATGATTAGTGGTTCCAAATTACCTTAATAATTAGCTAGTATTTGTAAGTCAACAACTTGTGTTGACGGTTTACCTTCAAAGTGACGGAAAAAGTAGCGGAGAGGGCTCGCGGCTTCCGCCGGTATTAGGGGCAGCGTAGACGCTTATGCAAACGTACGTTTGCTTGTCAGAATAACAACGCTTTTGCGTCAAGCGTAGATTTCGTGATACTCGAAATGCGCGCTTGACGCAAAAGCGTTGTTATTCTGACAAGCAAACGTACGTTTGCATAAGCGTCTACGCTGCCCCTTAGTGTTTGCGACGATTAGACAAAGGAGTGTAGTGTTGGTGGCGTTCAGTAATCAGTTCTGCCACTAGGTAAATATCATGTGGGAAATTTATACGAAACGACGATGGCTAAGTGATTGTGTGGTTGAGGTTTAAATCACTTGAACTTGAGCAAAGGATAACATCTTGATGCAAACAAAAAGGGGCTGTAAAGGTGGTAGCCGGTAGAGTATATTATATAGTCGCTAGCTAGATTATATACCATTCTAAAGCTCGTCACTTCCGTGTCCGACTTATGATGCCATTGAGTACCTATGTGGCACATGTTTATACTTAGTACCCAACTACGTTACTATGTAAGGAAAGGGCAGATCGTCTAGGATTAGGCGGAGATACTTCCTTGTACTGTGTACATAGTTCCTATATCCATATCCATTATCCACCTATATACGATAGTGCACGTCTAAAACGGACGCCTACGTCACCATTACAAAATTTCGTTTGATATTGTCACTAGCTTCTGCCCGCGGTTTTCACCCGCGTTCCCACAGTAACTGTGCATTTTTCCGGGATAAAAAGTAACCTATGTTACTCTCCGGTCCATAAACTATATATATGCCAAAAATCACGTTAATCCGTTGCTCCGTTATTGCGTGAAAGAAGGACAAACCAACAAACACACTTTCGCATTTATAATATTAGTAGGATTCTAATGCTACCTGTTTTTATACTATGCTTTTATAGTTCGTTTCCCTATGTATTTTACTAAAACCTGTTTTACGGCACATCCACGCTTCCTAAATACCTTATAGTTGAACAATGTGTAGTAAAATTTACGTCTATACGTGTCTAGCCACTTTGTTTGAACCAGGTTACTTGGGAGCCAAGCACGCTAAACAACTGAAATTGTGATGGCAGTGGTGTCATTACCTATCACAACTGCAATTTGGGCCAAAAGTTGCTAATGTCATATCTGTCAACTATGTTGTTATTGCCGAAGGGAAATTGATATCATAATGATTTACCAAACTATCCAATTAGTGTAATGGGGTTGGCCAGTCACCATTGTGGCTAGCGGGTTACAAAAAGTGTCAGTTCTCGTCACAATGATCACAAACCGTTACTATTTTGACCATTGTGGTTTAGTGTGCTTGGGCCCCTAGTCAGTTGATGGAGGTAAGTAATGATTGTAGCCCAACGATGGACCATAATGGTTTTGGTATTTTTAATAAGTTAATTAAACAAATGCTAACCCCCGTCTGCGATTGAAAACAAACTGCCTTATTAGAAATAATTTATGAAAAATTGCTCGTTTGGTTTTTTATTCTCGTCTTTTTAAAAAGGTGCAGTAATGAGAGTTAAAATTATAAACCAGTTTTCCCAGACATTTTCAATATTAGACAATATTAATAATAATTACATACTAGGTACTCCAGTTAAGTCTCAATAATTTACCCATCTCAATAATTCTTTGTTTTTTGCGAGAACTATTAAGCATTTTTTTTTTCTGAGTAATTATAATGTGTAACTAGTCTGAAGTGTCGAAAAATCCTTTGGGTTATTTTACGTGCAATTTAATTATACTCAAATATTCAAAATTTCGCCTTTCAATAGGTATAAATTATTGTTATTATATTGCACAAATATTTATAAAGCATTTTTTAATTTACAATAGTATAATAAAATAAATATTACGAAGCGTTCACAATACCCGTCCAACTGAAAAATCTGTGTGCTTGTTCGTATTTAAAATCTCTTCACTCTTCTGGATGTTAAAATTCGTAATTTTCAATTTTTGTAAAGGTTTGGTGACTAGCGGGGACTTCTAGCGCAGCACACATGACAGGGCCCGGCATGCAATCATGCTAAAAGCCCGTCCTTCAGGCTTCACAACTTCACATGTTTGTCTTTATAGGCTGCAGGCATCTGAGGTATGCTGGAGCCAACTGTCCAAAACTTACAAGTTCACAAGCGCTAAATAATATGCTTTTTATGGTATTTGGTAACGAGACGAGCTAGTCGTTTGCCTGATGATAAGCATAACGCCGGCCCATAACAATTGCAGTGCCACTCAGAACTTTTAAACACAAAGGCCTGCGCGGCACTGCAGTGCGCTCGTTACCCTGTATCATAAGCCCAGTAATTTCACTGGATACAGTGGCGTATTTTAGAATTCAGCGCCCCGGGCCTGCAGGCCCCGCCGCCCGGCCCTGCCGGTCGCCGCGCGCCTTTCAATATATACGACAGCCCCGCGTCTTGATGTGTATCAAAGTTACAGCCACGAGCCCTCACGACCACCTTACGATATTTAGGCTCTTATTAATAAACAGTGTTAAACGATGGTTTAATTAAACTGTTTTGACTTTGTTGTTATTTGTCAATTTTAAACTGAATCGAAAAAGACAAAACACAGTTGAACTAAGTATTCTACAGAGAGCCTTAGATAGGCTTTTTTAAATTTCTTCTGCTTGTGCCGCCCCTCGCAGCCTGCCGCCCCGGGCCATGGCCCTTTTGGCCCTAGGGTAAATACGCCCCTGACTGGATACTCTGCTCATCAAACCGGAACACGGTAATGCTTGCACATTACTGCTTGGCGGCAGACTTCACGAGCAAAGCGGTGGTAACAACCCAGACGGACACTCGCAGAAGAGTTAGCAAAATTATAAAAAAATCAATTAGTCTTTGATTATGATCTTGCAATTACTCTTTTTTCCGCTTTACATCAATCACAACTTTAAGTGTGATTGTATATTCAAAAAGAATAATACTTTGTAGACTTGTAAATGCGATAAACCTGGCCGTATAGCCAGCCCTTAGGTGTGAGGGAGGGTTATTAGCCATTCTCATGGTAATAGCTACGGAGGCACGCGAAGGATTTGATGAGTCGTCTCGCAGGATGGTGAATTTTAATGTGATAAGGTGGTAGGTCGTGTGATATGGTGCGACTGCGGGCCGGGGTTTGTCGAATTTCTCGAATAACTCAGGCGAGTGAGTTTGGTAGCGAAGTGTAAGGTCTAAGAAGATATGTGATTCGATTGATGTTGGCTTATTTTTGGATTGCTGTTATGGGTTATTATAATAATTGATTCGATTTACTTTCATAGTATATCTGATCTTTGAGTTAGTTAAGCCTGTGTAAGAGATCTGTGTCTGAGGTGTACCTATGCGTTTTTTTATGTTTTTTGGTAACGAGATGAGCTGGTCGTTTGCCTGATGGTAAGCATAACGCCGGCCCACAACAACTGCAGCGCCACCCAGAACCTTGAAACACAAACGCCTGCGCGGCACTGCAGTGCGCTCGTTACCCTGAGACATTAGGAATTAAGTCTCATAAGCCCAGTAATTTCACTGGATAATCTGCTCATCAAACAGGAACACAGTAATGCTTGCACACTACTGCTTGGCGGTAGACTTCACTCACAAAGCGATGGTAACAACCCAGACGGACACTCGCAGAAGAGTTAGCCCTACCACTAACAAAGCGTTTCGCGAGAGAGATCGGATTCGAATTTGTGAAAATGTTATTAGTTCATACAGGATAGCCTGTTAAATAATAGCATGCGTAGCGTGAACGAAGAATAATCGTAAAGCAAGTTGACGGCCTAGCCGATATCAGTACAAGATCGATCAGATTGCGAAAAACCTTACATTTCCTAGCCAACTTCCAGGGCTTAGCATTATAAATTTAAAACTGCATGCACATTAAGACTAGCGGTTATACCTACAAACGTTTCAGCCGGCCTCGCTTGAATGCAGCCCTTCAGAAGCGTGTTTAAGCGCTCCTGAAAACTTCAAGGGCCAGAGGGCTACGCTGAAGTGGGAAAAGGACCCTTCGCGAGACGTCAACCTTAGGGGCAGCGTAGACGCTTATGCAAACGTACGTTTGCTTGTCAGAATAACAACGCTTTTGCGTCAAGCGCGGATTACTCGAAATGCGCGCTTCACGCAAAAGCGTTGTTATTCTGACAAGCAAACGTAAGTTTGCATAAGCGACTACGCTGCCCTTAGGGTGGCATCTTGTTTTTTGCTATGTCTGCTGTGAGAATGTGGAATTTGTAATGCTGTTGGTATTTATATGTAAGTATAGTTAAGTATTATTTAGAAAGCAAACCTCGACCTTTGTAGGGTAGGAATACTTTTTGTCCGTCTGTTTAGACAATTTTTTTTATTAGGAAAAGCTAGAATTATTATGAGCTTTTATTAATTTCCACTGGTAGTGGAAAATGTACTACAGAATTCAAAATCCTTTATTCTCATGTACCCCAGGTGATCGCTTATGAATGTTAAATGTCTTTAGGTGCCTGTTCCAAGTAGTATAGGTATACCGTATATCAACTAAGTGTCAACATGCCTCACTGTGCTTAAGTTTCATACTTTTACAAGACTTTAAGAAGTGATAAAAAACGGCTAAGTTATTTCTTATAAGATCAGCTATCTGACAGTGAAAGTCTGGTCAAAATCGGTCCAGCTGTTTTGGAGATTAGCTCGAACAAACAGACAGACATACAGGTAGACAAAAATTTTAAAAATGGTTGTTTTGTTATAGGTGCCGTATATACTTTCATATGCATTTAGTAAAAAGCTGTTATTTTGATATTACAAACAGACACTTCAATTTTATTTATTTGTATAGATAAAGCTTGGAAAAATAGGTTACATTGTGCATGAAGCCATTGTACGAAAGAATCGAAAAATAGTGACTTATTTTTTATTACTTTCTATTTATTTTGTTTGACTCTGTTTGAGATTATTTATAGATATTAATATCTAATATTGTTATTATAATTTCTATTCTATGTATTATAAGAACCCTAGCTTTCAATCCAAAAGTAGTTTATTAATTTCCAAAGTAAGACGGTAAGGCTGACTGCGCAAGTGCGCAGGGATCAGCTACGGTCTACCGGTTACCCTACCTTACCTTACCTTGGGAAGTTGGGAGTTAGTCGGCGATCATAGGACTTTTGATAACAACTAGAGGAGATACGGAGTAATTATGATTAGAATGGAAGGATTTTTCTACTATGATTTAAAAATATAATAATAATACAATATTCTTTATTAAAATATAGGGGGACGCTCACAAAAGTTTAATGACTAGGAATACCAGAGGCCGTGCCTCTTGTATACAACCGTTCAAGAAGAACAAAAATAAAATTTAAACCATATACAGTACTAGCTGCTGCCCGCGGTTTCACCCGCGCGGTGATATTGGATTTCATGGTTTTTATTATTTCGCGTGGAACCTAATTCTTTTTCTAAAATAAAAGTAGCCTTAGTTACTCCCTATAACATCACCTATCTGCCAGAGAAAGTCCCGTCAAAATCAGTCCAGCCTTTTCGGAGATTACCCTGAACCAACAGACAGACAGACCGACAGACAGACAAGCATTTTAAAAATGGTGGTTTTGTTATATGTGCCGTACATCATAAGTATTTAGTAAAAAGCTGTTATTTTGATATTAGAAACAGACACTTTAATTTTATTTATTTGTATAAATAACTCACACCCCAAGAGCCTGCTCAGTCGTCAGAAGGCTCTTGAGCTGACACCCTATCGTAGAACAAAAATACAATCACGCAGCGACTTTCACAGGTACATTTAAGTTTGCTGTATATACCGACCTGTTATTAATTTGTTGAAACACCGTTATATCTTTAATTACCTGTAGGTATATCTTTAATTACCTATACAGTAACCCTGCCAATTCTCACCCCCGGAGGTCAGTGAACCAGCGTGACTGGCAGACATAAAGACGGCGACGCGCAGATTATAGTAGCACCACGTCTTATGGGGTTCCTAACCACAGATAAGGGAATAGTGGCTGTGCACCTATTTATAAATAGTAAATTTAGTAAAAATGTTTGTTTTACCCATTTTGGTTTTTCTTCTGACACATTTTTAACAAAGTCTGTGAACCCTAAAACTTTTTTTGTAAATCCAATAGTTAAGACAGATAGGATGACAGTCTAAAATTTTCCAGTAACTAGGTTCAACCTATTCGATGTCCAAAATTCTACCGTGTAGATATAACATCAACAGCATACAAAGATAACCATGTACATTGTACATTAAGTCAACGTCATGTTTTTAGGTAAAAAAAATATTTGAAAAGGATCTCATACCGAATATCACGGGAAAAATCCCGGTAACTTTTCCATTTGCAAAACTTTTATTCGCATTCATCCCCTTACCCATCCACCCCTTGTTACAGATGGGGTCGGCATTGTAACGGGCTGGAAGTTATTTCCAAACCTGAAGTATGCGCAAAACAGACGAGTTCATCCTAAAATGTTTTTGTGTTGTTCGAAAGGGTTGTTGTGAAATTTTGATTTTTAATGATTTTATTCGAGAACTATTCGTGTAAGTAATACACTTACGTAAACTTTTACTTATTTATGGGTAATGCGACCAGCGGGTCATTTGCCTTCTGATAAGCATGACACAGGACCATAACAATTGCAGTCCAATCAAAGTTCTAAGCTATAATTCAAGAAAATCTGTTCAGCCGTTTGAAAATCGGCTCTTTTGTTCAAAGGTTTTTATAAGTTTATCTTGAATCAAGGCTTAGCTGTAAACTATTTTCTTTGTATACAGTGAGTATAGTATGCGGATTACCGCAATGGGATAAACATTTATAGTGTTACCACAAAAAATCCATTTTTAGTCACCTGTTTAGCTAGACAGTGTCTAAAGATAAACATCAAAAATCATTAGAAATGTCACAACAGGATTGTTTTAGACAACGGTTAGACACTACCTAAATTAGGATTTGTGGTTGCTCATATTTAATCGCGCGACTAAGGCATGTTTAGGCGTTAAATAGTGTTTAACATAGGTTTAACGTGTGTTTAGTTTTTTTGTGGTAAGACCCTTATACACTTATAAAAGAATATTGTGAAAAAGCAGATTCACGTAAACAGGTTCAAAAGTTATGAAAGTACAGCACAGCAATCATTTCCGTTGTCAACACAGACGCGGGTCAGCAGTCGCGAATGCAGATAAAGGTCGGGGTACATCGAAACAATACGATGTCGCAATGTGGACGAACAATGCAGCACAATGGATGACGATTCATACATTGTATGACCGGGATCGGAGATGTCGCTGGGTGCTTTTGTTCTCGATAGGCTTTCAGAGTTTACCGGGACCAGTCTAGCCGTAGCGTTATAGGTATTCTCTTTGGGTACTAGGCTCTACCAGTTTTATAAATCATTTTTTACGCAATTAATCTATACAAATAAATAAAATTGAATTATCTGTTTGTAATATCAAAATAACAGCTTTTTACCAAATGCATATGAAAGTATATACGGTATCTATAACAAAACAACCATTTTTTAAATTTTTGTCTGTCTGTCTGTTTGTTCCGGGTAATCTCCGAAACGGCTGGGCCGATTATGACGGGACTTTCACTGGCAGATAGCTGATGTTACAAGGAGTAACTAACCTACTTTAATTTTAGTAAAAGAATTAGGGTTCCGCGCAAAAAAATAAAAACCATCAAATCCAATATCTCCGCGCGGGTGAAACCGCGGGGCTGCAGCTAGTTGAAAATAAAGCATACAATTTCATGTAATAAATATTTAGCTAGTAAGTATAGATATAGTTTATGAGCCGGAGAATAACATAGGCTGTTGTTTTATCCCGGAAAGAACACGATTCCTGTGGGAAAGCGGGTGAAACCGCGCGCAGAAGCTACTGTTTAATGTTTTAACTTCAATGGTTTTAATCGATCTCGCAAGAACAATGTTCAGATTATTAGAATCTGTTTTTAAGTCTCAAGTAGCGATAGCTTCCTCACTTGACTAAAGACGGTAAAGGTAGTAAAAGGGGCAGATTTATGAACCCCCATCAGATTAGCTGGCCGAGTGCTGCTTCAATACGATAATGGAGAGTGGTTGGCGTCCGTGCGGGCATGCGTACACAATGGGACCTCTAACTCGGAGAATACGAGCGTAGGTATAGAGGAGTTTGTGAAATAAATAGATACATACAGATTTTATTACAGGTAACAGCGGCGCAAGTATAATACGGAAGTCGGTTCGATAAATATGTCGAATCGAAAAACTCGATAAATTTATCGGATGTTGCGAGTACCGAAGTCTGATCGTAAAGTATTGTAGTAGCTTTATATTCTCATTGGATTCGACCTAGCTTTTCGATAACTTTTGTCGATTGTATCGAGGCTCGATAAATTATATAAAATGTCGATATAACCCACTTTATCGATTTGAACTGTCAATTTTATCGATCAAAAAGATCCGTTACACATGTAGTTTCATATTATTTCTACAAGGTGGTACCTGTGGGTGCTCGTGTATATATAGTCGGCTGTCAAGTAATGCGCAAGTGTACTTATAAAAAAATCGGTACACGTGCTGGTGCAAAAATTATAGCCATAGATAATAAAACGCAATTTTAACTTAGACCGCACACAAACTATCTTTCTGAGTGCAAATTGAGTGGGTTAGCCGATACTTTGCGCTAAGACATCATAGATAGTTTTATTTTGTTGGCTCTGAATCTTACCCTTATATTAGGGTAGCTACGAAAAATGCCACGATATCGTTTTTGCGAGTAGATCCCCAGGTAGGGTTCCATTTTATAACTCAACGATATAAGTTGCGAAGGAAGCTCGTTGACTTTTTGCAATTGTGCGGTTGTAGGAATACAAGATAGGTGCACAGATATTGGACTGATATTATAATAACAATTATCTAATAGCTGGTTGTTGTTCGATTATTATTTACTAGCTTCTGCACGCGGTTTTTATCCGCGTACCATGCATTTTTCCGGGATAAAAAGTAGCCTATGTTACTCTCCGGTTCATAAACTATATCTATGCCAAAAATCACATCGATCCGTTGCTCCGTTACTGCGTGAAATAAGGACAAACCAACAAACTCACTTTCACATTTATAATATTAGTAGAGTTGTAGAAATTAAAATCTCGATTCTAGAAAGTAGAGAGCTTTGATATATAAATAAAATTTTGTTTTATTCTAGAGCCTAAACAAAAAATCTTTATTAATTTTTCGTAGCCTTTACCTAAATGATTCTGTTTGAGAGTTTTTTTTAACGTTGACTGATATATTGTCGGTGTCGATACGGTTGAATTTGGCGTATTAACGGCAGTGTAGACGCTTATGCAAACGTACGTTTGCTTGTCAGAATAACAACGCTTTTACGTCAAGCGCGGATTTCGTGATACTCGAAATGCGTGCTTGACGCAAAAGCGTTGTTATTCTGACAAGCAAACGCACGTTTGCATAAGCGTCTACGGTCTGCATTACGCTAAATCTAGTGATAAGGGCTGGCTTCCAAGCCAACTTCTGGAGCACACCGATAGATGCTGGATTGATAAGAACGTTGGTTTGTATTATATACCATTTTTTGTCTTTTTCTCTAAAATTAAACTTTATACATTTTATATCACGTGAATCCAATTGCAGTAAGTAATAAATAAAAATAACGTGCCCCATAGCATAGCTCATAATTATAAACGGCGATTCAAGCGCATATTCAGCACGTGTGCCGAACATCCCCTTAAACACTTCAGCAACTATTCAGTTAGTGTCACTCGTAATCTGTTGATATAAGGTTCAAATTGGCAGTAAATTGGAACTTCCGAAAAGTTGTATAAATTTGATAGCGATTGTTTGCGAACGCTTCGGTAGAGTTCTTGGTAATTTTTCTGTGTCATATCGTATTGATGGGCGTGGTGTGCGCTGAACTTGCGCCGCAGAATTATTGTTTATGTAGTCGAAGGTTTTGAGGCACTTTTAAGGATTAGTTTAGTAGGTGTTTAAAAAACCATGCGATCAATATTTTGTGCCTCGGTTAATGATTTAAAAGTAGAGTTTCACTATATTGACAAATCTGTAAAATTTGAATAAGTCTACCTGTGACCTAGAATTATACAAAGTTCGAAACACCAGGAATATTTTTTTTATACTTTCTCAATTCGCACTTCCACTGATGAGCCAATCTCGCTAACAGACTGGAAACAGACTCTAGAAGTAAAAATAAAACAAAGACACAGTCGAGTTATGAAACAAAAAGAAACGGTTCCGTATAATTCCTCAATTTCATTACGAACTGAGAAGTTTTTCTTTGTTTCTGTACCCCGCACCCTCTGCGAAGACGTAGGCAGTTGGCGACTCGCTAAGTACCTATGTATTTCAATTATTCAATTTCCTATAAAATTCGGTAAGTATTATAACAAATAATTAATTGGTCCCAAGGTCGTGTAGTGTGCGCATTTTCCATCAAGATTTAATTCAGTGGAATATTTAGTCTCAAATCCTCCGTACGAGTGCGTTGGTTTTTCCTTTTTCACAGAGCAACGAAGCAACGGATCGATAAGATATTTTGCATTACCTTATATTACATTACCAGCCTCTTACTCTCCCAGTGCTGGGATACCGGCCTTCTCTCAAAGAGATCAGCGTGGTGGATTATGGCCCATACCTCTGTATGGGCTGATTAAATTCCCGGCCGGGCAGGTTTTCTGTGGTGGACCTTGGGTATTTGTGTTGTGTATCACTCATGAAATCTGGAAATCTAAAAGACCTACGAATCTGAAATTTGTAGGTGTTCTGTTATAGGTGTTCGCTGATGAAGAATTTTGCAAGAGGAGCAAATTCATTTTACTGCTTATGCGTCATGACATAATAAAAAAGTTTCCGAAATACTTATTTTATAAATATTTCCAATTCTAAATAATCCCTTTGCCAAGCAATTCTATCTACACGATGCTTAATAAATCGAATTTATTTCTCATTTCCCCCTATAATTTAATCCTATAAGCACACTTCCTAAACAATTCCTTACAAAAAAAAGAAAACTGCTTCTCCAGAATGACATTAATGAGCACAGTACACCTGTGCCGAGAACCACTAGAGAACATGTAAAAAAGCCCCCTAGGGGTGAAATGAGGGTGGAAAGTAATTTAGGGTGATACATGGTATTGACGCAACCCTCCCAGTAATTATGGAACCCTCCGCAGGCTGAATGGAAGCTCGAGTCTTAACTTGCATTTTCTTTCAACTATAAAGTGAAAGTTTAAAATAAAATGCGGTCTCAGTAAACAGTTTTCTTAAACGGAGCGTTTTTTTTTGTTTTGTTTTTGGCTTCACGTGATTTACGTATTTAGCCAGTGTCAAGTTATAATCAATCTCTATAAGAGTCTCTATATAAGTAGTCAGTCACGTTAAAGTTTAGTCTAGGCGTGGTCGAGTCGAACTGACGCTTCAGTAAAGCGGTGGATACTTTACTGAACGCTTCTATGGAGTTTTGGATAGAATACGAAAATACACGTTTTTCGTCTTTGCACTATTTGCCTTTCACTCATGCACGTTTACGAACATTTAATGGTTAATAATCCACCATTATTACACATTAACACTCGTTAGAACATAGGTTTTAGCAAATAACACAAAATCAACAACAGCACATTTTCGCATTACCGCCAAAACTCGAACGTTTTTTCTTGTAAAATGAACACTGACTAGTGTTGTACCTATATATACGGTAAAAATGAATACGTTTTCTTTGAAGCTTGTACTTCGATTAATTTTAAAAGGGAGGTTGGTGCAGCTTTTAAACTTTTTTGTGTTGATATGTGAAAGAAAGTTTGCTTTAGGTTTTATGTGTTTGTAGAGAACTTTAATGCTTCCGAAAGTGTTTTTTGTACATAATAAGTGTTTTTGAACATATACCTTATGTAAAGATAAATTTCTCAAAATTTTCGTGGGTAGTTAACGGGAATTGAACTCTTAGTTTCTTCGGTTCACGCTCATCTCAGTACCTACATAACAGTGTAGTTATGAGTTAGCGAGCAGATCGAATTCAAATTCAAAATGCTTTATTCAAATAGGCCCCAAAGGAGCATTTCTGAAAGTTAAAATAAATGACTCTAACAGCGGGCCTCTGCAACATTCGTCTACCCGAATCACAGACTAAAACTAATGCTGTCTTTATCAGAATATAATATACTGGCATAGATCTTTATTTGTTTTCTTATATTACAAAAAAAGTGCAAAATTATAAGTCCGTCAAGTACGTGCGCGTTACGCTTGGCGTACTTTTGCGCTGAGCGAAGCAAGAGCGTGTAGATAGCGCGTAGCAGCACACACCACACCACGAAATTGCCGGGCTTTAGCAATAATTGCTGAAGAGAACAGAATTATTCTGTTCTCATTTTTTAACACTAAAGAAAAAAATGAGTTGACCTAAAAATTCTTCATTGGCGTAAAAATGAAAAAGCTTTTCAAAGGGCCCCGAATACGAAAAACTTATCAAATACCTTTCAGAACTTTAATTTGTTTGCAAACGTTAGGGTTGCCCAAACATAAAAAGCTCGTAGCAAGCTTACAAAAAGCGTCCGGATCACGAGTAAGGACATAATTTTATGAAAAAGAACATTTATTTACTCACCTTGGTATCAACATCGTGGAAGGGAACAGCGAACCAAGGCTTCCCAGTGAGGGTACGTCGGAAGCCCGCCTCTCTCTCCACCGGCCCTTCAGGAGTGCCAACATGAGCCCACAGCACCACTTCCACCACCCTCAATCTCGGCTGCACTTTCTTGTAAACCTCCTCTAAACGAACTCCGAAATCGTCACTTTCATCACTAATATTTGCGAACGAAAAGTAAATCCCACAAACTGTGCCATCTCCTTTCTCCATACAGTCCGCTAAAGCTTCCAAAGTTGGTACGTTCCCAAACTGACCGTTTTCTTCACACTTGACCAGCGTTTTGCCAAAAAGTTTTTCGCGCCAATCCATCTTTTTAACTCCTTTCAGAACTGAGCCATTGTCCCGCGGGCTATAAATCTTAATATGTTTATTTGTTAGATATTTAACGCAAGCCGTCGAACCGGTCGCGTTGCAGTTTATTTTTGTTGCTGTCCAAATTAATAAATCATCGGAATTAAAATACGAAATTAATAAAACCGTTCAAACCACATAACTGACAATAAATAAAAATAAGAAATACTTAAAACTGTTTTTTCATGGAACAAATGCGATTCAACTTATAGGTACAGTTGAGCGAAATTTTTTAATTTATGAAATTGGTCACGCGAGAGTCGTAAGGAGCAACGACCGCGCTCCCTCGCACTCAAAGCCAGACTAGCTGGAGGACAAAGGACCGAAGGAGGGACGGGGCCCTGTGGGCAGACAGACAGAGCAAACATTCAAGGATAAACAGACAAGGATGAAAAAACGAGCATAGGTTATGTTTGTCGACAAATACAGATTTAGAATTGTAAACAATGCACAATTACGGAGGTGCGCGTACGGTAATGGTTCTAGTGCGGTGCCTTGTGGGACGCCGAGGAATGCCGCTTTTGATTGTTTTTACTTACGAAGCATAATATGTAGCTAAGTACGTACTGAGTATGTAAGTGAGTAAAGTATGTACTGCTGTACTACTGAGTACATTGCTTTGTCAAAGTTTGCCAAAGCAATCAAAGTTTGTGGTCAGAATTGTACATTGATTAAAAAGGCTACTAATTTTAATACGAAGATTAGTTATCTTAGCACAAAAAGCTTTTTGGTCGAATCAGGGGTGCAATTTTTGAGTGTCACCGAGTGACTAAATATCAGCGATATGACCGATAGTCACCGATTTACGAAAAGTCGCATTTTTTAATCCCAGCGGGTGACTAAACTTCTCATACCTATGATATTATATCGGTTACGAATGGGTACCCCCACTCGTAAAAGATATCATAGGTAGGAGTACCTATTTAGTGTCAATTTTGACTTAAAAAACAATTTCCAACTTAAAAAATAAAATTGAATACCTACAACACAATCATAAATTTATTTATGATCAAAGCGGAGCAATCGTATTTATTCACAACATAAAGTAAATTAATTAAACAAATTCATGAATAGAAACTAAAATAACTATATACTATACACACAAATCTATTTACAAATGTAAATATATTCTTTAATTTTTCTAATTATTGTTACAAACGTCATCGACTACTAGTGCCACATTGCGGCCTCAGGAACGTACTAACTAAATTTAGATTGACGGGATTAAATATTTTGATTATTGCATTATTAGTTAATTATTAAAGTTATCGATTTGTATTGGATTCAATATATTATATAAAGATGTTTATACGAATCAGTATTATATAATCGATTCTAGGAAAATATTAAAGTGAGATATCGGCAACGATAATAATTTTTTGATGAAGGTAGATTGAAGATTTGTAAAGAGGTCGGTTGTAAGCAATTATAAAAATATTACAAAAAGTATCAAGTGTAAGATAATTTGGACTATTAATATTATATTCTTCTTCTATATGTTTTTCAGTTTCGTTTCACTGTGTGCTAAATAAATAATTTTCTATTCAATTCTAGTCTATACCTACTATAAGTTACCTAGGTAAGATACCTACTTACAAATAGCTCAGGGAGACGCACCGGGATAAGCAAGCTGCTAGCCTACTGGAGGTTTTTAAAATATTATTTGATAACGAGACATGTGGGTCGTCTGCCTGATGGTAAGCAAAAACACAGAATAGATAATAGTGCAGAACACCAGACACTCAGAACTTTGAAATACAAACCCTGCGCGGCACTGGAGTGGCTGCAGTGCGCTTGTAACGCTGAGACATTAGGCATTATTTATTAATTCATCCAGTTGAATAATTGACGATGTCCTCCAGCTTAGCCATTTGCGTGTAGGCATTTTTATACTGATGACTGATGCTCAATTTACTAATTAATTATTATGGTCGACATGGTAGGTATTTTTATTATAGTAATGTATCATGTAGCCTGTAGGCGCAGAATATATAATAGTCTAAGGGCACAGAAGTCTTAAAGAGCGAGTGTTTTTGGGTTTTCTTTATTTCACTTTTCTTGTCGAGGAGTCGATATTGTCTTCAGATTCTCCATGATTCAAATAATTACGCTAGCGCCATCTGTGGGTGAGTAGCTGTGTTAGTAGCAATTTTCAGTGACCTCATGCTTAACAAGGTGTTTTATTTTGTGTAACAGAAGTCAATAATTTTTTTTTATATTATTTCTTAACCTGGATACATAGTCCTCTAATGGAAGGCGTGCGAAAAGCAGTGCTACCAGTTTAGATACTTTTTTATAATATCTAGCTATTTTGCGAACTCATCAGCAAAAACAGGCCCTTATAAATTAACTGCGTACACTCGGGCTGCCGAGTGCTGACTTTGCTCACTGCAATCTACAGGTCTATATTAGCCTATACATGATAAATTACTGTATTTGTACGTTGATCAGATGGTATCTATTGATAAGAATAATTACATAGATGAGTGATGACTCTTTATATTGTAACATCTAGGTGGATACCACCATCGCTTGGCTCCTGTAGCAACTATGGGTTATCTACTTTATGACTAACAGTTGTCAGTAGCTAAGTGCAGATAAGTGGAAACTGGCAACATTGGCTATTGTCTGTGATTTTCTTTTTTTTATTGGCAATTTGGCAAACTAATCTAATATTTTTAAATATTTTATTGATTATATTATTTTGATGATATGTTTTGATGTATGGTTTGTTGTTTTCTTTCAAGTTTCAACTGTAATTACAATTCGTTATGTACTCATTAGCAGTTATATAGTACCGGAATATTCTCAACAAGACTAAGAATATAAATAAAAATGTCTCGCAGTACAAATACGCGGCCACCTACATCATCAGAAAAGAATTCAGATCTTAACTTATCGGAGGAATTACCGGATGTTGGGCTACCAAAAACTAACCACAAAGGTAATGTTAGAGTTGTAGGACAGATATGGTAATAAATTCCATTAAATAATGCAAATAACACATTTAAAACCATAACTTCATTGTGTAAGTTGCTATTGTTAAGCGATAAATACTAATAGTTATCATTGTTAAAACCTCAGACTATTATAGAACCTACGGTATACAACCAGCAACTTATGATTGGGAACATGGAGTGATAATCTTAATTTATAAATTTAAAATTATATCTGTTTTCGGTTACTGATCAAATTCAGCCAGATTTACATTGTTTTGCTGTTTGTTCTATTGTTTTGTTTAAACACTTAGACACTCATCCCCTGCACTAGGATTCTCTGTATTGCAGGTGACATGGACACACAGATATACAACACTAACACCCAAGACCCGAGTACAAAATTTATGTTCACCACATATTATTATAGTTTGCACAAAGCAGGAATTGAATCTGGGGCCTCTTGCTTCGCAGGCAGGGTTGCCACCAACGTCAACAAAGAGTTTTTGTATCTATATATGTTTTAATGGATTCTCTTTATGAGGTCTTTTCTAAATTGTTTTTTGATTATTGAGATGAATAATTTGTTTCCTCCTCCTTCCTGCTCTTCTGCAGTTTACACGGTGTCAGTTCCCTACATCTTTACAATCATACTGGTTTTGGGTATTCCAATTTCATATGGCCGTATGCCTGAAACACCCTTCTTGGAAACGGGCCCAAAGTGGCTTGGTTGTTCTTTAAATTGTTTACAAAAGCGATAAATTAATTCATTGTCAATTTGATGATTACAGATCCCAAGGCAAAGAAAAGGGTCTCATTTGACCTTCCTGTGCAAATAATAACTACAGATGGAATACTGACTGGAACAGCCACTTTTAACTTGACAGGTAATACATATTATATTCTGAATACTGCATCTTTGAATTTTAGGATGTAATTGATAAAGAATTTCTGCCACAAGTATTTTTAGATAATATAAAAAAGGTCAGGAAAATTAAAAATCATACAATATATTGTATCTAAAAATATCATTTATAAAAATTGGTATATCATACTATAAGGTGTTCAGTGTCACAACATGCTACATGAAGTAAACTGAAGAATGCATTCCAAATTTCCCTGATGCAGGCATCAATACAAAGCTAAATCTGATTTTAGTTTCACATGAGAAAAGAATTTAATATAGTTATTTTAGAACTGCCATCAGACAATCATTACGCTGTATCCACTCAATTTACACAAGCTACAAGTCAACAACACAAACATACGCGGTTTGAACTATCTTTAGACCATTTTCTTTGATGATTTTATTTACCTTCCATGCCTCTCTCATGTTATTTATTGGAAAGAGAAAGTGAAACTAAAATTACTTTTGTTTGTGAAGCCAGACCAATGCCATAATGTGACTTAAATAGTTTACATATTTTTTTTTTAGATGAACCCCCACCACCACGAAAAGTTAATGATGGAAGAAAAGAGATAATCTGTGATCTGACTCAGGATGAGAAATTAGAGATCCCAAATAAAGAATTACCAAACCGAAATAAAAGTTCTTCTCGGAAAAATGACAAACAAAAGGAAATGGTCTGTGATCTAACTCAGGATGGGAAGTTAGAGCCACCGAATAAAGAATTACCTCGTAAAAATAAAGGTAGTTCTAGGAAAAATTATGAACTAAAGGAAATCACTTGTGATCTGACTCAGGATGAAAAGTTACAGCACCCAAGTAAAGAATTACCTCAGAAAAATAAAGGTTCTTCCAAAACTAAACAACTCTCTAAAGTTGGGAAGCCAACTACAAATAAAGAAACTTTGAAAGTTCAAAAACATCCAAAAGGTCAAGAACCCCAAGAAGCTCAAGAGCCTCCAAAAGTTCAAGAACCTCCAAAAGTTCAAGAACCAACCAAAAGTGAAAAACCTCCAAAAAGCGAAGAACCAAAACCAAATCCAGGTTCCTCAAATACTGGGAACAATCTCAAGGGTGCAAAACCTCAAAAACGTGCACTGGCAGAAGCTGTGGTTGAGAGTAAGTTATGGTTTAATTTACTTTTGTGTTATCTATTTTAGGAAACTAAATATAGTAAGGGAGTATGCATACTCCTTTATATATGAACACTCCTTTATAATGAAGGAAAACATCGTGATACAACCACAGCTTGGTGATACACATTTTCTAGTGCTCGCCTGGCTAGCTGCCATCATCAAATTGAAAGATTGTCGCCAAGCACCTATCAATATTCCACCAGCTGCACCGGTTCTGATCTAGGTTAAACATATTCACCACATTCAAATTTTTGCTTCTAGCTAACTTAGGTGCTAGGAAGAAGGAAACTGTCAAAAATGCCAAGGTGGATGAATCTGACTCTCTGAAAGCGGCCTGGAAGAAGTCCAAACAGGATGAGAAGAGAGCCAAGGCTGAGTTTGCGGAGATCGAGAAGATCTTCGGACCGGGAGAATGTCTTAAGGTAGTTACCTAACTTACCAGGACGGGTGGTTTAAACAGGTGACATTACATTAAAAATAATTATCTATGTATGTGAAATGCAAGAGGCGAGTAGCTAATCCTAAATAGCATGCTATGAGGGGCCTGACGTCTTTTGGTTGATGATGTTGATGTTCGTGATTAATTCATTATTCATATTTAAAAAAAATATTTTGATTCAATCCCCAGTACATTAGCATCGAAGTCCACCCCGAGATGGCCTCGTCGTGGTTCATCTGCGAAATGAAGCGCGAGGCGGCGCACCAGGGCGTGCGGGTGGTGGAGGCCGAGGACATCTGCGACCCCGGGATGGTCATGTGGACGCGCCGCGTGCCGCCACGGCTCGCCAACGAGGCGGGGGAGGTACGTGCGGGTGGAGGGTGGGGGCATCTGCCACCCCGGGATGGTCACGACAGAAATAATGTATTTTGTGTTTCATGCAACATCCCAATTCCAGATAAGACTGTCTCGATATAAGGAGCAGTGCAGCCGCGCCTTCTTTATCCTGTCGGGGGAGGAGCTGCGGGGCCTCGTGGAGTCCGGCGGAGTGTGCGAGTACTTGGGGCGGAAGCAGGACCTGGCGGGGGGCAAGCTCACGCTCATAGTCTACGGGGCCTCGCAGATGTACAGGTGAAAATTGATCCCTTTAGAAAAATACAAAGAACAAGTATAAAGCAACACTGCCCTAGCCAGTGTCACTTGGGATTATGTAATATCCTAACTATACCCTATCATTCAAATCGATTCAGGCATTTAAACGTTATGCTGGAATAAAGAAATTCACATGCATACATAAACCCTGAAACTTTAAACTCATTTTTTGGCCAGTTGTGTAAAATAAAACATGTTCATTTGAGACAGCTTAGTCTAAAAATATATATCAACAGACATACAAACAAACAAAATAAAATTAATTAAAAATATATACAAAGAGATAGCAAATCAGTCCCAATTCAGCGTAAAGCTGGTTTTAAGTAACCAGCGCTAATCTTACTTTAGGCTGAGTGCTGATGTCAGGGAACGTATAAACTACACTACAAACAAAAAAAAATCTAACAAATTTGCTTTAATCCTACTTCCTACTAGTCCTACTATCCTACTTCCTACTAGTCCTACTATCCTACTTCCTACTAGCCCTACTATCCTACTTCCTACTAGTCCTACTTCCTACTAGTCCTACTTCCTACTAGTCCTGCTATCCTATTTCCTACTAGTCCTACTATCCTACTTCCTACTAGTCCTACTATCCTACTTCCTAATATTATAAATGCGAAAGTGTGTTTGTTGGTTTGACCTTCTTTCATGCAGTAACGGAGCAACGGATCGACGTGATTATTGGTATAGATATAATTTATGGACCGGAGAGTAACATAGGCTACTTTTTATCCTGGAAAAATGCACGGTTCCTGTGGGAACGTGGGTAAATCCGCGTGCAGAAGTTAATAATAAACAAACGTTACCTCTTTATAATAATAGTATAGGACTGGTCATTGAATGTTTTTTTTATGTTTCCAGAGAACTACCCCACGCTGCAAAAAGTACAAAAATAGATCAAGCGAGGTTTGGAGCGGCCATGAGCGATGCACAGCTAGGTGGATACAATTTGACTTTTCAATTTCGTGCTCACGTTTTTTTTATGCTATTTGGTAACGAGACGAGCTGGTCGTTTGCCTGATGGTAAGCGTAACGCCGGCCCATAAGAATTGCAGTGCCACTCATAAATTTGAAACACAAAGGCCTGCGCGGCACTGCAGTGCGCTCGTTACCCTGAGACATTAGGTATTAAGTCTCATAAGCCCAGTAATTTCACTGGCTACTCTGCTCCTCAAACCGGAACACGGCAATGCTTGCACATTACTGCTTGGCGGCAGACTTCACTCACAAAGCGGTGGTAACAACCCAGACGGACACTCGCAGAAGAGTTAGTCCTACCACTAACAATACGTGTTTCTATATTATCACCATTATCATCAGCGTTTTTTACTCTCCCGCTACCCACTGATGACCTCTCAATGTATGATTGCAGATCTGATGGTGCAGAAGGAAATAGATGTAGTGGTGGTGGACAACCCCAATGACCTCGCGCTGCTGGTTATGACCTACACGCGCGCGGTGGCGGAGGCGCCCTACAAGTAAGGCTTGGAGCTGTGGGGGCGGTGGTGGTGGGGACCTACACATCTGTAGGAAAATCTAGACTTTAAAATCCTGTAATCAGCGTGAGTGGAAGAAACCACTGTAACGCAACCATTCAACACCAAAACGTCCCTTGCTGAACATGGGCGTGCCCCATGAAGGGGGCTTTTGCCATAATCATCGAGATACTAACCCCGAGAGATGAAATACTGTAATTATTCGATCTCAGTTGTTAGTGGGAGGACTAACTCTTCTGCGAGTGTCCGTCTGGGTTGTTACCACCGCTTTGCTCGTGAAGTCTGCCGCCAAGCAGTAGTGTGCAAGCATTACTGTGTTCCGGTTTGATGAGCAGAGTAGCCAGTGAAATTACTGGGCTTATGAGACTTAATACGTAATGTCTCAGGGTAACGAGCGCACTGCAGTGCCGCGCAGGCCTTTGTGTTTCAAAGCTCTGGGTGGCGTTGCAATTGTTATGTGCCGGCGTTATGCTTACCATCAGGCAAACGATCAGCTCGTCTCGTTACCAAATAACATAAAAAAAGTGTGGAGGATAACACTGTTGCAACCATTCAACACCAAAATGGCCATTGAACATGGGCGTGCCCCATGAAGGGGGCTTTTGTCATAATTTGTTAGTGGTAGGACTAACTCTTCTGCTAGTGTCGACAAATAAGATTGACAGTTCGAATGGTTAGTAATAGCACATGTCGTTGTCCCCAGGAAGGCGCGGCGCGACGTGGACGAGCAGGCCGAGTTCTACATGCGCGGGGACAACAAGCGCTGCGTCCCCGTCGACAAGGACGGTGCGCACAGAAACCTTATTACCTACATCATATTTATCATCAATTAATACAAATACAAAATACAAAATTTTATTTATTGTGTATAAAAGTTTACAAGAAAATAGTTGAAGCCCTGCCTGCAGCTGATTTAGTGTAAACTGTGTTGCAGAAGGCAGTGCCTTTCTTTTAATAAAAAATATAAATACATATCGTCAGAAGTTAATTATTTAATAAAAAGAATTTGTATTAAAAAAAATATCTTTTTTGCTTTGCAGGCAATGGTTTGAGCCGTCTGTGGGAACAAATGCTAGCCGTCCTGCCAAATTCGAGTTTAGAGATAGCGCGCGCACTCGGCGCCGAGTACAAGACTCCCCGCGCACTGCGACAGGTAAATAATATTGGATTATTTGTCAGATACCTACGTGTATAAAAAAAAAATTGCTCTTAAAAAAGCGGGAACCGACTACGAAAATATTGCCATGTACGAAATTTTATCCCCCATTTTTTCACCTTAGGGATGGTATTCTTTCACAAAGTTTATCTTCAGATATATGTATACCCTACGCAGGAAACAAGAATCACCACCACAACCTAAGGGAGAACCTCCTCCGTTTTTGAAGTCGGTTCATACATTACTCAATATCTACACCATTTGTATTCATGTACAAAATTTCACATTTTGGATTCCGTATTGTAGAATCTGTAATTCTAAAATACAGGTCTGTAACCTAAACGATATTCGCTACCAGCTGGTGGGATGTATCGTATTTGTTTTTTAGTTCAGTTTAGTTGTTAGTTAGTTTCGTATTTGTTTAGTAAAATGCGCAGTTGGTGCTATCTAGCAAATAAGTAATAACGCTAACTTCAGTCCGCTGACGCTGTAGAGGTCGCAAGACAAACAGCAGGGTCCAAAAAAAAAATAACGCTTACGATATTACGATATTTATGATAAGAAAAAATAAAAAATATTTCTTACATTATTTTTTGTAAAAATCCAGATGTGACGTCACACCAAGACGCTAGGCCGATCGTATTGTACTTTGTAACAGTGTTGCAAGTTTTGTGTGAAATGGTAGAAATAGTAGTTTGTCATGTTACAGGAATTACAGTCCAAAGGCGGCATAAAGAAAATTGCCGACATCGGAGTGGCACGCTCCAACGTGCCTGGAGCCAAGGCACGCAAGATAGGACCGGAGTTTGCAAGAAAACTGCACACTTTATTCACGACTGATGATGGAAACGTGGTGATTGAATAGTATTAACATCATTTTTCTATGACTATTTTAATCTTTATGTAGCTCATAGTGTGTGTAATTTTTTATGTAATTTTTAAGAATCAAGAAGCATTTATATGTTAAGTTAAAAATGATCTCATAGTATTATTAATTATTAAAATTACATGTTTAACCTGTAATAATGGCACTACTTTTTTCATTGATGTGATAGAGATGTAATCCAAATGTAAACCTTTGGAAATCATGGTAATAAAATTTTTTAGTAGTGAATTTTCTTTTTGTAATCCTAATTTAGTTTTCCGAATATTTCAAATAATGTAATGGATAGAAGTAGGTACATACCTGCCTTTTATTATTGATTATTACATCAGGGTGGGTAGAGAGATTGTGGAGAGTTATAATAATAATATATAGTATATTATAAGCTTAGTTTTAAGTCTGCAACAACCTCTGCATACACTAGGCACGGACCTAACCTTTGAAACTAGGGCTAACAGAATATAAACAGAGTAGTAGAGTTCAATTAGGGCTTAGTGTAGTATAATATATAGATTATAGACCCATTTAGGCGGATCCGATAGGAGAGGATATTCTTTGGTGTGTTCACTAACTACAAAGACTAAGCTCAAAGGAAGTATAGTAGTTTCCTGATATTGAACACCATACTTTTTCTCTATTAGATCTAATGCTGAGCTTCCTGATCACTACCCAAGTCTCTGTTGAGGCTCCTCTGACTACTGCTTAGTGCAATCCAAGGCAGCAATCGCGCGTAACCACCGTACTGTCCCTCTTGGTAGTCGTACAGTGTGGCACTATTGGGCAGCAGACTGGGATGGGCTGAGAGACTTCTGCTCCTAACACTGGAGGCAGCTTTGTTTCTCCTTGGCTGATCCTGATAAGTGTGCTGACTCCATCACAGACGTCGTGCTACAGGGCATGGAATGCTTTATTCCTAATTCTGTGATTCGCGTCGGTGGGTGGAGTCGTCCATTGTTCAATAAGTCTTGCGCTGACGCATCTCGTTAGAAATTCGCTACTTATAGAGCCAGCGGCGCGAGTACGGATCTTTTCAATAAATATAATTCGAACAAGATTATATAAAATGAGTAATTTATAGTTTCAATTCCGCGATAAAGAATGTCTAATGGCCTAAGTTCGATTTATACTGAATGATGGCTTTGCCAACCCTTACTGCTTATACTCAGTTACTGATGGCTTTGCCAACCCTTACTGGTTATTTCCAGTTTCTGATGGCTTTGCCAACCCTACTGGTTATTCCCAGTTTCTGATGGCTTTGCCAACCCTACTGGTTATTGCCAGTTTCTGATGGCTTTGCCAACCCTACTGGTTATTGCCAGTTACTGATGGCTTTGCCAACCCTAACTGGTTATTCCCAGCTACTGATGGCTTTGCCAACCCTAACTGGTTATTCCCAGTCACTGATGGCTTTGCCAACCCTAACTGGTTATTCCCAGTTACTGATGGCTTTGCCAACCCTAACTGGTTATTCCCAGTTACTGATGGCTTTGCCAACTCTTACTGGTAATTCCCAGTTACTGATGGCTTTGCCATATGCTGTAAAAAAATGTTACTTACTCGTGACGCTGAACTGCAGTATCCTTGTCAATATGTGTAGTGACGCGATGCTCAGCATGAACCGAACTCAACCCGACCCGACTTTCGACACGTGTTTCGCCTCTACACGAGGCATCCTCAGGAGATGTTGACTCGCCGAACGTTGGGACGAGAGTGAATTCAAATATAATTCGATAAAATGACAGTTAAAATCGATAAAGTGGGTTTTATTCGATAAAATTGACAGTTAAAATCGATAAAACCCATTTTATCGAATTTTATTTATCGAAAAGATCCGTACTCGCGCCGCTGGACCAATACCTAAATAGTATAAATTGTGAACTAACGTTTATATACATATTTCAATAAAAATTAGGAGCCGGTTTTTTCTGTAGGCAGTTTAAATCATAAACGATGTTGCAACACTCAATACTTCAACTGTCACTGACAGTCTAACAGTGACAGTTGATGAATTGAATTGTCAGTGTCAGTTATCACAACAACACCAAAATAGTAAACCGGGCACCGGGGTCTAACCTCAAATTTATGTAACAATTTCACAAAATTTCATCACTTTGCATTTGAAACTCACTAACAAGCGCTAAGATGACTGTATATTTATCAAGAATTGCATTTAGCACCATAAGAAGTGCATCTTCAAGATGTATCAACGCAAGTGTGATTGCCGATTCTTTCGCGCCGAAATCTTCGGTATTTACACTAAAAAGTGGATTTTTCTCCATTCCAAGTACTGTAGTTGTTAGAAAATACTCTAGTGATACTATTCTTCCGAGCGTAATGTTGGATAATGCCGGTTTGCCGATGAAAAAGAAGATAACGCACAAGAAGTTTGATGCGGCAGACCTTAGTAATAAAGAGGGACATTTCTTGACTTTGGCATATGCAACAGCGAATTCGTACGATTTGAAGAATCTCAAAGAGGCACTGGTTCAGCAGAAATTGTACGAGCCAGGAACGTAAGCTAAATATTGACAAATTTAAATAATTTTATGCTTGATACTTGGTGACTTCTGACTGGTGTTGCAAGATACTGCATCAGTAACATTTGTAGTATGTTTAGAATTGCTTTTAACCAAGCTCTTATAAGCACCCTAATCATTGGAGATAATGTTCAAACTACTTATGTAAATTATGATTTCATTATCAGTCTCTTACACTCCCACTGCTGGGATCCCGGCCTTCTCTCAGAGAGAGGTATGGGCCATAATCCACCAAGCGGGCCCAGTCGGGCTTGGTGGATATAACATGGCCTCGAATTTTGTGGTTCTCTGTTGTCGGTACATATGAAACACAACATTGGAAATTTAGTTGTTTATTAAATGATCAAAACACATTTTAAATCTTCTACAGTGATGTGTTGTGAACTTGACTTCTGTAGCATGCAATAGTTACGAGTTTCCTCGGACAAAGACATTACTAGTGTAATGTCTTCTACTTCATACTTTAAAAAAGTATTTAAGTATTTGATCAATATCTGGGTGTTGCAGGGCTGTGTCTTTAGTCTCCTAAATAGAAGGAATGCTAGGGGTTCACAGTCTTTATAGGTGATTGTTGGGTTTTATATATTATCAGAACATTATCTTAATATTCTGTAACCCTTTTTCCAGCCTCAAAGCCCATGAAGTAGGCGATGTAGTGGTAGCGAGGGCAGTGTACAGTGTGGGTACAGAGCCGAGAGAGATCATCTTCTTCAGCGAGGGGGCGGTTGTCTTCTGGAACTGCACCGAGCTGGAGGCCAGCAATGTACTGGAATTTGTTAAGCCGTGAGCAGAATTTTTAAGTTATATACATAGGCAATGTCTGTGTGGGTACTACCTCATTATTCGTGTAGTCGGCAGACTTGCTGTACTTGCTTGGCTGCCGCCAAGCAGTAATGTGCAACCATTACCGTGTTACAGTTGATGAGCAAATTAGCCAGTGAAATTACTGGGCTTATGAGATTTATTATCTAATGTCTCGGGGTAACAAGCACACTGCAGTGTTGCACTGACCTTTGTGTTTCAAAGTTTGCAATTGTTATGGGCCGGTGTTATACTTACCGTCAGGCAAACAATCAGGTTGTCTTGTTACCAAATAGAAAAAAAAAACATTAATATCTATCCGAAATTTGTATTAATTTTAAAATTGAAATTAAACTACATGAATTTGTTCTTCCAGCACTCAGCAGTATTCATGGCATAGAATAGAGTCTTATACAGTATACCTACTCTACATCACTATTTTTTCCCTAGTTAGTTACATTCATTTTTGTTATGATCTTTTCTGCAGGTATGAAGTGGAGAGCTATCCAATAGATGTAGTTGAAAAGGAGAGGGAAATTATGACTTATGTATATCAGCCTAATGCGTAAGTATCAGTTTTATAATTTTTTGCTGTCCTATTGGCTCTATTGAATTATATGCCAGGCTAAAATATTAACATAATCATTGTTTTTAAGAGATTTTTGTTTTTTTTTGCAGAAAAACATGTCACTTACAAGAGTCATGTTTTGTGATGGTTCCAAAGAGAGATAACTCACTAGAAAGATACACATTCAGGTACTTTTATAAATTTTTTACAAGTTGTTACGAATTTTCCGTTCTTCTATATGTATGTTGAGACTTATTTTATTAGTAATTAAATTACATAATATTTGTTTCATACATTTTTTAATGATAGCTTTTTTCTACGAAGTTTTAATGCAATTATTTGCTTTTTGCTAAAACAATTAAATGAGTAAATAATAAGCAAACTGACAATAATATTTAGGTATGTAATTGTTTTCTAAAAACGACTGAACAGGAAAATTAGAGCAGAACAGTGATGTTTTAATTTTTAAGACAAAAAAGATGCACAATGTACTTTCATTGATAGTATATTATCTAGTAGGTACAAAAGTTGCGGACGAAAATCGTTTTTACTTAGCAGTCAGTAAGTATTGCAAATGGTCAAAGGCGAAGCACAACGTAAGGTTATACAAAAATACATTCACCGAAATGTTTCCCCGATAGAAAACCCATAAGCAACTGCTACAACAAGAATAAGCTCAAGACTCTGCAGCGTTAAATAACGTTATATTGCCAATAAGCTTTTGGGCTCTCTATTACATAAACTGTCGACAACGTTGCAGCCACGCCATGGTGCAGTCGGCGCGGCTCGGCGCGTGGGAGACAAGGCTGGAGTCGCTCGCGGCATCCGTCAGACACCACACGGCGCTGATGGAGAAAGAGGGAACCACCAAAGTTGATAAGAAAGAGGTGAGTAGACTGGAAGCTGTGTGATCAAGGATCACCTATCTCTTCCCGTAAGAGTTTGCTAAGAAAATATCCAGGGAATGGCCATCGGCATTCTCCACAGTCAACTGTGATCACCAAAACACCTGCCAAGCTTGGTGTATTATGGCAACTCACCCCCAATATGGGAAGGCCTAAGTTGTGCACTGGATGTCTTCGGGCTAATGATGACAGACTAGAAGCCTTAATTATAAATGATACATTGAACTACCATTGTACATTGGAGGTGGAATTTTCCTGTGAGAGCCCTACTGGTAGGGACTACCACTCTCACTGTAGATTTTATTCTTATTTATAATTGGGGCAATGAGTCTTGCATTGAATAACATCCCGCTTTAGGTGTATTGTGCATTTCTTCTCTCCAGCACCTACTCAAGCCAGCTAAACTCCTTTATGTAGTGGAGTGTGGCCTTGGGCCTCTGGCAAAGATGCTCCAAGTTTGCTGAATTTTAACATTCTTTGTTGAAATCTTAACTCCAGATAGTCCGGAAGCTGGGCGAGCTGTTTTCACTGCGGCACCGTCTCAACGTGGAGTCGGACTTGCTGGACACTCCTGACTTCTACTGGGAGGAGGAGCAGCTGGAGCGGCTGTACTCGGCCACTGTGGCCTACTTTACCATCTCTAGAAGAACCAGGGTCAGTAAAAAATTTTGTAGCAATGATGATCTAGTGGTTGTAAGGTCGCTCGCTGAACCGGTTGTTATGATTTGAGGAATGGGCATCCGGTACAATGGGAAGTCTTTTTTGCTTGGTTGAAAAATGAAATGGGCTGTAGTCTGACTGAAGCTAAAATTTTTTAAGAGAAGGAAACGGGAGGTTTTACGGAAGGAAAATAAGTATGGGATAGTGATTTGCCCTCAAACGAGCAAATTGTGTCAATTCGGTCATGCAGTCTGTATTGTGACCAATTAGACTGTGAATATGTAACACCCTTGAGTTTGACGTTTTTGTGAAAGAATACAGCGTGATTTGTGATGCTGTCATAGCATGGTGGAACAACAATTTCTAGTAGCTATAGTTACTTAAAAGGAGAAAATCTCTCGACAAGTGGTCAGCAAACGTACCGAAGTCACGCTTCCCGTATTTGATGGTAACCTTAAGCCCATAAAGACACAACTTTTAAATCAATATACAAACCTTGGTATGTTATTCAAACATGGTTAGATTTAACGGAGAAGAACAGCCGAAGAACGGGCTCAATGGCGCGCTTTGGGAGAGGCCTGTGTCCAGCAGTGGACTGCTACAGGCTGGTTATGATGATAGATTAACTTCCCCGTTCCCAGGTCCTGAACGAGCGCCTGGCCCACTGCGTGGAGCTCCTGGAACTGCTGTCGACGTGGGCGGCCGACCGCCACCACATCCGCCTCGAGTGGATGATCATTGCTCTGATCCTCGCCGAGGTCTGCTTCGAGCTGATGCATCTGGCAGACAGGTACCTCATCTCTGATGATGGAGAGGAGACGGCCCACTAGCTGGGTCGATCTGGAACTGATAATCCGGCTCCAATTTAAGTAGTCACTTATTAGTTTGTCTTACTGCTGCAACTTCTGGAATATATACTACAGTATCTATTAGCCATAACTTACAGATGTTAAGCAAGACCTGGACTTTAAACAGTTTATAGTTATAACTATGTTGGAACAGTCTGGAATTGCTTTAGACAGCGATTATTGCTCTTAATGCGCTGACAGCTGGAACACCTGGATTTTATTAGCGGCTGATCTAATAGCAAGAGTATTTGTAACTTCTGGCTCTCTACTCTATCTCTCTTTCAACTTCTGGTAATTCCGGTACCTCCTCAACTTCTGCAACACCTGGAAATCTTTGAGCTCGTTTCCCGTGGCTATTGAGATTTATTCGCTATGCCAGCAAACAAATAATTGCTAGATTAGAAGTTATCAGACATAATTTTCTATCCTAAGATTGATGCTGTGTTTAATCACAAAGCTAGGTGTAAGTTGAATGTAGGTTGTATGTATATACAAAACTGTACAATATTCTGTGATAACATTATTTTGTCATACAATTCATTGTTGATCAGGTGATGTGTATAGATAATAGACATATTTTGTTCATTGCTTTAGTATAATAATAATTATGACACAATATTTATAATATGTATAAATGCATATTACATATTTCTGTTCATTTAAGTATTTTATTTCAATGTAAATGTAATATAAAGTGTGTAATATGTACCCTTTATTTATCCAAGCAAGCTCCTCAGAGCGATAAGACATCTTATATGTTGTACATAATTGTTAATCTATTTATTTATCTATCTATCTAAGCTCCATTATTTTTATTCCCACATTTCGAACACTCAATGTTCAAGCACTTGTTTGTTTGGCAAAAAGTGTCTGAAATTAAAATAAATAATAAAAACATATAAAGGTTAACAATAATTAAAATGCGAAAATCTATTAATTTATAATATACTAGCTTCTGCCCGCGGTTTTCAGCCGCGTTCCCACAGGAACCGAAAAACCGATCTGTCAAATTAAATCAACTTGTCAACATTATAAAACTTTATTGACAGATGTCAATGTCAATTTTATGTCACACTAACTTCTGCCCGCGGTTTTCACCCGCGTTCCCACAGGAACCGTGCATTTTTCCTGGATAAAAAGTAGCCTATGTTACTCTCCGGTCCGTAAACTATATTTATGCCAAAAATCACGTCGATCCGTTGCTTCGTTACTGCGTGAAAGAAGGACAAACCAACAAATCAACAAACACACTTTCGCATTTATCATATTAGTATGGATTAAGTATGTTATATAAGTATAATGTCATAGTAAATATATTATTCGGTATGTAAAACCTATTAACATAACTAATGTACTCGTATGTATAGTGGGTTCTAATGTGAGTATTAGTATGATATAATGTAATATAGATAAGTATGTATAGTTCGTGCCAAACATAAATGCAGTGTTCGATGTAGTTAACAGATTTTAGAATGAAAAGGATGGTTGCTGTCTGGGACAGCCTGTCACGCTCGCGTTCAAGTCAACCATAGAATTACAGTCCGATCATGCAGCAAGCTCATTCTATATTTTTTAAACGTATATATGATTGCTACGTACTATATGTTAAATTTGTATCGTTATATTTAGTTACTTTAGTTGTTATTATTTAAAATACTAACCAATATGTCATCATGAAACATATTTTGTTTATGTTTAAATTAAAAATTAAATATTTTATTTATTTATGTAGTTTGTTTAATAAACCCTTTTGCCCATGAAGAAATGGAACGTATCAACCTCTAGAAGCTGCGATGCTTTTTGTTTTGTTTATCTCGCTTACCCGAACGCGCGAAAACGAGACAAAAGACATTTTAGCTGCGGTTTTGAGGTCGGTTCAAATCGTAAATGCGGTTTCGGTGAAGGACAACATCGTGGTGAAACCAGAGCTTGATGTCAAACAATTTTACAATGATCGTGTAGTTACCTACCCTCAAATTTAAAATCGGTCACCACCAGTTGAAAATCTCTGTTCTAGAGCGTGAGAGCTAGCCAGGCGAGCTCTAGAAAATAAACGAGAGCTTGGTGGTAGATTATTTTATAGTGCCCAACTGGCTAGCTACGGCTCTCAAGCAAACTATCGGTGCGTTTCCTCGTTCAAAACCCCAACCGCCTTTCCACCATTTAGTCCCAACATCCCCCCTCTTTTCCAGATACATGACTCGATCCGAGCGACACAAGCCGGAGCGCCGATATGTCGCAGCGGACTTCGAAGAGAACTTGCTGCAGGACCTGGCAATCATAGACACATGAGACAACTCACGGCTTAGTGGGAGTTTTGCAGCAAGTTAACGCGTTCTACAGTGACCGCTTACGCGGATTTTGTATGAAAACATGTACAGCGCCTCTAGCGGCGCGTTTATGAACGTCTCGCATATCTAGTGTGGTCATTTTATAATAAGCGTGTG
Organism: Crocallis elinguaria; assembly: GCA_907269065.1. Lineage (NCBI taxonomy): Eukaryota > Metazoa > Arthropoda > Insecta > Lepidoptera > Geometridae > Crocallis > Crocallis elinguaria. The sequence continues at coordinate 16,437,793 of OU026071.1, read as the reverse complement.
GCTTTTAACTACAGGGCGAGGTCTTAAACACGGAATAAATATATTTTCTAAGTGCATAAATATTTGTTCTGTTGCGTTGAATTGAATCAGCAATCCTTAAGTTTTCTATCTATCTAGATAAAGTGAAACCTACCTACCTACCTATATAGTTAAGTAACAGGGTCTGCGTATGTGATTGATGAGCATTAAAAAAGATAAGATGCGAGTACTATTTAAGTCTTAGTAATTATGTTAATTTCGACGCTTTTAAGGCTGTTTAGGATTAATAATAATAGTTAATTTTATAAAAGTATTAAAATTTAGATAAGTATAAGATATGGTTATTTTATTTAAAACAAGCTTGCGGTTTCATCCTATTTCTAGTCTCCTAGGGACGCCGAATATACTTGTCTTTTGTATATTCGGCTTTCCTGGCATAACTTATGATCAAGGAAAACTTCTACGTAAGAAAAGTAGGTAGTTACCTGCAAACGGTAAAAAATAAGTTGTATCAGTACCACGAGAATATTGTTAAACATCCGAATGACCAATAAGTTAAGTACCTGTCAAATAAGAAGACGTAAACTAACGACGCGGCCAATTATAGAAAATAATTGTCTATACCGAAATGCTCATGTTTCACGTAACCGATGGCAATCTTCCACATATCTCTGTTTTAATTAACAGTGTAATTGATTGCATAAGATGTTATCTGCAGATATCTAGAATTCCTTGCATTTCCGAACTCAAAAGGCATGCCTAGCAAAAAGTCCAAAGCCGTGCTTTCGGCTCGACCACAGATCTCTTACATGACCTTGGTTTTAGCAGCCACTAAAATCTCGGTAAGTAGGGACGGACGGTTATTAAGAATAATGCAATGTTGACGAATGAATCAGCCGCGTTCGAACGCACCTTTTCTGGCAATTTGATTCGCCTTGAGGGGCTAGAGGTTCTTGGAAGATTCCATTCTTGATACTTTTCTGCTCGGTCTTTTAATCAAGGACATTTTGAAAAAACAATGTATAAACGTTTATTTTCATTATTTTAAATTTTACAATTTTTTCTACATAATACTACAGGCACAAAATATAGATCAAATTTTCCCTCGTCCTCACTAACCTCTTCGCATCTGATGACGACTTTTGGGGATTTAAATTATAGGTACTAGACACACTAGTTTACACTTCACGTGGTATAGGACGAAATTCTTTTCACGTCTCAGGAGAGCACCATGAATGTTAAATGATTCTAGGTGCAACGAGAACCATGTATGTTACGACCTACAAATACAATACAAAAAACAAAAGATTTTTATTGACAAAAAGAGAAAATGTTACATTTTTATGATGGCACTAGGTCAGGCCTGTATCGCGGGAGGCCGTTGCCTGTTTTGCGTGAGGGAGCTGTTTTTATAAACTAAGTAGGTAGGTACTATTTTAATAAATCCTAGGTACCTAAGTAGGTGGTAGGAAACAGGTGTCTCGTGACACGCCATTGTGTCAGCTCGTGCCCACGCCGCGCGCCGGCGCCGTGTCGTGCCGTGTCGTGTCGTGTCGTGTCGTGGCGTGCCGGAAGTGCCATGTTCCGTACTCAGCGCCCTGAATACATCCCGAGTAGGCTGCCTTGAATAAAACTGTAGTTTGGTAGCAGGACTGCAAATGTCCATCTGGGTAAGTAGGTACCTAACTACCTACCACATCGGCTTGTGTGCTCTGAAACCAACCAGTAGTATGCATGCGTTCCAGACCAAATTCGTATGGGGCATTTTAGCGATCAGTAGATACGTAGATACGAGAAATTGACAGTAAACCGAACATACACCTAAAGGTAGGTATCTGCTTATTTATATCTATTACAATGTTGAACCTAGACTTTAGTCCTTAGTACCATTAGCACCCCGCCGGGCTGAGTGCGTCACCGCAGACAGGCGTATCGATTTGTTATTAGGGCTCGAGGGCGCTCGTTTCAAGTGTAAGCACGCGACGGAATTTCCCGCACTTTAAGTGAAACACTCGACAGGTCTAGGCTTTTACATAGTGGATTGCCTAAATACTAGTAGGTACCAAACCGTTGGAAGAAACGAATGGCAGCCGCTTCAAGGACCTCTACCACAGAATATAAAATAGTCCTCTAAGAAAAATTGTTTTCCAACCACTGCGTATTTAGTGCTGAAGCCGGCGATGGCACAGGCGGTGGTGCAAGCAAAGTATGCTGCCATAGTGATGAATGTAGCTACGAATGTCTTTCGACCTGAAATCAAACCTACAATCAATTGCCTTATATAAGTACCATTGGCTTACTATTATAGCTTCACTGGCGAATTCCGCTACCTAGTATCCGTATGGTCCTTTTATGCGGTCGACGGTAGCACGTTTTTTTCCTGTTATTTTACAAACCCTTGAAAAAATAATTGTAATCTCAATAAACACGGCCAAAATAAAAGGGATTCATCACTTATCCCTTGATCATCAAGGCTATATTTCAACCGCATCAGGGGTCGCCGGCTATCTGTTCCACTTGACTTCACTTTCACACGGCTGGGCTTTGCTTTTATAGAGGGTTGGTAGGGATGAACTGTGGGAGATAAGAGTGATTTAAGATAATTAGGTAATTTTTTAATCTTAGATTTCTTTGCCAAATGATAATAAAACTTATTTTTTTTATTTGATAACGAGACGAGCTGTTCGTTTGCCTGATGGTAAGCATAACGCCTGCCCATTACAATTACAGTGCCACTCAGAACTTTGAAACACAAAGGCCTGCGCGGCACTGCAGTGCGCTCGTTACCCTGAGACCTACTGGATACTCTGCTGATAAAACCGGAACACAGTAATGCTTGCAAACTACTGCTTGGCGGCAGACTTCCCTCAAAAAGCGGTGGGAACAACCCAGACGGACACTCGCAGAAGAGTTAGTCCTACCACTATCAAAGTTTGTTTTTGTTTCTTGTTTGTTTTTTTGTAGCTTGTAAAAGTGTTAGTACGCTTACATTTTGAAAGCAATGATAGCTCTGTTGTAGTAACGTCAGCGGTAGATGGTTCTACTCCTACACTGAGGTTTAGCTTTCGGTGAAGGATAACATCCTAAAGCAACCGTAACATGGTGGTAGGACATTTTCTATTGCTCGCCTGGCTCGCTACCTATAAGTTATAATTCTGTAGCCAAGCCAGGTGGTAGGACTATTAGGGATGTTGCATGAAATACAAAATACATAATGACTGTCGATAAACAGGTTTAAGAACATCACATTAATACAATAAAAATGAAATTCACAAAAATATATAATTTCCAAAAAGATGCTGCATCTAAAAATTTCTCGAACTCCACGATATTTTTTATCATCCAATAGTAATTTAAGTGATACCATTCTTGACATTGCAGTGAATAAAAAAAATTATGACAAATATGTAATTAAACGCAGGTAAGTATTTCACGGCCAAATCAACAAAATGCAAATTTTTAGTACAGCTTTACGGCCCGGCCCGCGTTGAACAAGTGACGTCAGTTGTTCTGTCAAATTTGTAGGGGCGTTGTAGCACTTAGTAAATTACAAAATAAAAATCTGACTTTGACTTTCATTTTTGACGTTTCTAGCGTTCGATTTCTAGGTTTTTCGATCTAGACATTTGATTCTTATAAGAAAACGTATTGATTGGCGTCATAAAAAAAATTGAGTCAACATCCCTATTGTCTCTGGATGGGTACCATCGCTTTTATAGTCTGCCACCAAGCAGTAATCTGCAAGCATTACTGTGTTCCGGTTTGATGACCAAATTAATCTGCAGTCAAATTTTGCGATTGAGACTTCATACCTAATGTCTCACGCAACGCAGTGCCACGCAGGTGTTCTCAGTGTTCAATGTTACTTCAGAAAGATTGACGGCTTCGTGGTTAAATTGGTAGTAACCCTGCTTGGAAAGCGAGGAGTCCTTGGTCCGAATTCGATTCCCGGCCGGACTATATCTACCTACCGGCAAACTGTGTGTGGAGTGTAATGCAGACGCTTATGCAAACGTGCAGCGTTTGCTGGTCAGAATAACAACGCTTTTGCATCAAGTGTCGATTACGAGACAGTCGAAATCCGCGCTTGATGCAAAGGCGTTGTTATTCTGACAAGCAAACGCATGTTTGCATAAGCGTCTACGGTCTGCTTAACGTTTATTCACGGGTCTTGGATGTTTGCGTTGTCTAGGATGCGAGTGTCTCTTCGGCACCTGCGACAATGGGAATCTAATTGCAGGGGTATGAGCATATAAGCGTTTATATTTAGGGAATACTTTTGACAAAATAAATCACAAACTTGACTATTCTAAATTCATAAAGATACTAGTATACTATATAGGTACCCACCGCTACAGCAACCTAGTGGTTGACATATTCATGCACAACTGTGCGGCATCGCGAGACATAAACAAGTCCAAATCTGCCGTATATCACGAAACCTATTACCAATTATTTCTATCATGCGTCCCCTATCAGTCCCCTGCGCATGCGCGGTCACCGCTCGGGCACCACAACCAGTCAGCTGTCTCGCTCAGGGTGGTCTCACGCGTTTGAGGTTATTCTAGACCCCATCGGTCTTTTACGGGTTAACATTAAAAAAGAAAGCAAAGGAAGGTGAAGTTCTGGTGACTTTTTGGTCTGTTTTGTGGTGTAACTTTTTGACGCATTGCGACGGGATTGCGGCTTTTGTGTGAGAGACTATTTAGGGGTGATTTTTAGAGTTAGAGACGATCGTGTTTGGGATGGACAGAACTTTGGCAGCAAAACAGATTATTCCACCGATTTAAGTAGTAGGTAAGTCGATAGAATTTACGAAGCTTTATTGATTATACAAGAGAAATTTGGTACCTTAGTGGAAGTAAAAAGATTTTTAAAGAAGATTTTCTTTGTTATGCATTGTTTGGTCTGTAAATTGCCTTATCACAAGGCGATAGGGTTCAAAATAGAAAGATTTGTTTTTTGGCTCTTTTCAGTTTACACCGGTCTGATGGTTTACGCAGCTGTTGGTATACCTATAGTAGGTACCTATAGTAGAACGCCAAATCAAATCAATTCAAATCCAATTGATTACTCACATATAGGGCCACTATTGCTTAACAATTTAGGAGCACCTGCGTATTTTCATGCGCTTTTTATTTTTAACAAGTTTCGATAAAGTCTGAATCTGTGTGCAAAAAAAACAAAACTATTTTGCCAACTTCGAGACATCGCATCTTGAAGTCGTAAACTTCAAAATAGGGGGCAATTCAATAACATTCCATGGCCTGATTTTTGATGCATCCAGGCTCTTTACCTTTTAGTAAAACTCCATGGAGAACGCAATAACGAAAACAATGTTTTTTTATTTCTCGTTTACTTATTGTAGTTCGTAGGTACTATAAATACGATAGGCGGTCGATGGTTTGAATCCTATACACTGAGCTTACGCTTGTCGGTGAAGGAAAATTGCGCAATGCAATCATACGACAGATTTTCATGTTGAGGGTCGTACGTAGCTAGCCAGACGATTAATAGAATATTCCCTACCTACTAAGAACCTACCGCGATTGTATTACAGTGTTTTTCCAATGCTCATTGTAGGATTAAAAGTTCGAACCTGGGGACCGATTTTTGAATGTCACCGAGTGACTAAATATCAGCGATATGACCGATAGTCATCGATTTACAAAGTCGTATTTTTGAATCTCAGCGGGTAACTAAAATTGTCATACCTATGATATCATTTACGAGTGGGGGTACCCATTCGTAAACAATATCATAGATATGAGTAGGTGTTTAGTGCCAATTTTGGCTTAAAACAATTTCCAACTTAAAAAATAAAATTGAATGGAACACAATCATAAGTTTGTCTATGATTAAAGCTGAGAAATAGTTGCATGTTGGTAAACAGGGTATGACTTTCAAAAATACGACTTTTGCAAATTAGTGATTTCAAAGGTATCGCTGAGAATTTTGTCACCGCTGATATCGAAATCACTCGTGACTTTCAAAAATCGATCCCCTGACCTATGGGTCTGCGTTTGACATCACTACCAATGAGCTATCATCGCTTCGAATGTAGTAGAGAAATAACGCATAATTTGCCACATGGTGCAAGCAAAAAAATCTGATTTAAATTTTATGGTACGTACCTATAACAAAGTGTGAAAATTATAATTAATGAAGGGTCCCTCATAATCTTCTAAAACATACGACCTTTACAGCATCACCCAATTTTAAACTATACGCTAAAAAGATAAGGTTCAAAATTGAACAACACACAGACTTTTTATAGATCAACCTACGGGCTACCTGTATAAATTGTGTGCCTTGGTTTAGTATATACTAGCGGCTGCCCGCGGTTTCACACGCGCGGAGATATTGTATTTCATGGTTTTAATTTTTTTGCGCGGAACCCTAATTCTTTTTCTAAAATAAAAGTAGCCTATGTTACTCCTTATAACATCAGCTATCTGCCAGTGAAAGTCCCGTCAAAATCGGCCCAGCCGTTTCGGAGTTTACCCGGAACAAACAGACAGACAGACAAAAATTTTAAAAATGGTTACTTGTTATATAGGTGCCGTATATACTTTCATATGCATTTAGTAAAAAGCTGTTATTTTGATATTACAAACAGACACTTCAATTTTATTTATTTGTATAGATATCGATTCATTAGAAAACAATAAAAAAGCGAGAGGACGTGATTTACATCAGGCCTGGTTTCTCAGGTTTGTTTTTACACGTTTTTGTCGAGTTTTTAATTCGGATCGCGAGGATGGCGGCACGTTCCGTCGTCTAAACAAAAGTTTTGATTTAGGGGTTCGTGAACAAAACCTTGAAATGGGAAAAAAGTATTTAAGTGCACAGTGGGCCTATGCCGCCCAGAACACTGCATGGCTTTACGAGCGTCGAAACGGGAAGCGAACGTTATTACGCTGATGCTGATAAAATAACCTTCTTATCAACATTCGTGAAATCTGAATACTTATTGGTTTTTAAACTGTCATGGTCATCGACACTTTGAAAATTATCGGAAGTAGCCATAAAACTTGTTTATATTTGTGTGGCGCCGTAAGAGATACATTGTGGCCTGACCACAGAATCTGGGGTGCAATTTTAAAATGTCACCGAGTGACTAAATATCAGCGATATGACCGATAGTCACCGATTTACAAAGTCGTATTTTTGAATCTCAGCGGCTGACTAAAATTATCATACCTATGATATTGTTTACGAATGGGTACCCCCACTCGTAAACGATATCATAGGTATGAGTATTTAGTGACCATTTTGACTTGAAAACAATGTCCAACATAAAAAATAAAATTGAATAGAACACAATCATAAATTTATTTATGATCAAAGCTGAGAAATAGTTGCATGTTGGTATACAGGGTATGACTTTCAAAAATACGACTTTTGCAAATTAGTGATTTCAAAGACATCGCTGAGAATTTTGTCATCGGTGATTTCGAAATCACTCCTGACTTTCAAAAATCGGTCCCCTGGTCGTCCCGGAATTGACTCGCTAAATTATATTAACTTAATGAATAAGAAACAAAAATATGAATAAACCATATTAACCTCAAACCTTGTTATGTTGAATGATGATGTAAAACTTGATATAATTAAGCACTTATAGAAAATACTGTTTCTGAAATATAGAAACAAAGAAATTGAAAAAATTTTGTACTTTTTCTACGGGCCCCTTAAGATTTCTCGTAGTTCACCCTTACCATAAGCCCAGGTAGACGGCGCTTGGCGCCTCCCACCCTTGCTTAACCTTTACCTTAGCCTTTACACCGTCTGAGCTTCAACGGCTGATATTTTAAGGGAAATAACAACAACATACCTACCTAGACTTCAGTTAGGTGTGGTTTTAATTAGAAAAAGATTTTTCTAATAAAATTTATTCTCTTTTCTGATCTGAGAAACAATTTTATTGAAAACGGGGTACATGCTACACCTAATTATATTAAAACTGGCTCCGATAGATTTATTTTAATTTTATTTAATAATAACCAAAATAAAATGACAAGTAGCACAGTAACTGACAATTATAAAGTGAAACACAAGGTGAGCACTGATTGGATGCAATGAATTAGATAATTACTAGTTAGTTACGGTACATAACACACTACAGTACAGATAGATGATAGATGTACAGTAATATACTTGGAGACTGGTTCTGCTGGAGATTGATTTTGGGGTGGTAGCAAGCAAGCGAGCACTAGAACATGACCGACAATGGTTGCTTCGCTATGTTTTCCTTCACCAAAAGCTTAAATTTATTGTAGGACTCGAAACGGCTACAGACCTACAGATCGGTGGCCAACGTCACCATTGTACTCAGCTATCATCCTACTTCCTACTAATATTATAAATGAGAAAGTGTGTTGGTTTGTTGATTGGTTGGTTTGTCCTTCTTTCACGCAGTAACGGAGCAACGGATCGACGTGATTTTTGGCATAGATATAGCTTATGGACCGGAGAGTAATATAGGCTACTTTTTATCCTGTAAAAATGCACGGTTCCTGTGGGAACGCGGGTGAAAACTGCGAGCAGAAGCTAGTCGTTGTACATTTTCTTCTTGATGTCAAGTGACGATGCGCTCGACGTAGCACGCTTGGCATGAAGTATCTAACTTACTTTCATCTGGAAAATTTCCCGATTCATATTGGGAAACGCAGAAGCTGACAAAGAATTTTTTGCATTTTGGTCCACTTCCTAATAGTAGTCCGTAAAATGAAGTTAGAAGCAAAACGTTTGGTTCGGACAGGGCTCAGGAAAGGTGTCAACGGTGCCTTGGTGACGTAATGACGTTCGAACACAGCGTTCGAATTTACTTTTCCTAATCACTGTCAAACATTTCAAGGCTAGTAGAGTAGTATAGTGTCCCGGCGGGCAAATAGCAGTCCTACAGCTACCCCTTGTCTCGTTGTCCAATGCAAGGGTATAAAAAATAAAAATTTTGAAAAAACTTTTCACACTTTCTATTACAACTGAAATAAAATAATATATTATAATGTTAGTCCATACGTACATAAATAAATGTACAAATTAAATGCAAGGAAAAAATTTTCAAGTGCAAAAAGATGACTTTGCGACCTTGCCAGGATTCGAACCTGGAATCTTCTGATCCGTAGTCAGACGCGTTATCCGTTGCGCCACAAGGCCTGTGAGATACGAGCTCAAATTGTAGTACTCGTAAAATTTTAGTACATAAATTTAGACACTCAGTCACAGTTTAACAATATTATAATACTGTGACTCCGTGTTCCAACCCGTATATTTATCACTATATAAATCACTATAACACTATACAAATATTTTTAAATATGTTAAATTATAACGAGTTATGTTAGCACTGCATTTAACACCATGTGGTCATTTTTAACACAATTTTTAATGCTTATTTCCTGCACCTATACATACTGGTTTATTACCTAGTACCTACGTAAGATATAAATAAACTCTCAAAATAACGATGGAATGCTGTTTCTGCTTTCAATTTAAATATAATTTTGAATGTGAATTTATTATTTTATGAAATTTAATTTAAATAAGATTATATAAAGTGAGTAATTTATAGTTTCAATTCCGCGAAATTTAATTTAGTGACTGATTACGTATAATAAAGCGTTTGACTATTATCTCACATGATGATAAGTGGTGATGCGGTCCAAAGGTCATCCCGTTGTTAGTTATTTACCGGTATTACGGTATCGCGAGAAGGCACGTCCGTAGGTACTTTAGTAAATCAGAAAGTGTTTTTGTATTTTACATAGGCTTGCCCTCGGGTCGAGGAGATTTTTTGTATAAGTATATATTATAGTTTATGGATCAGAGAGTAACATAGTGTATATACTTTTTATCCCGGGAAAATGCGCTGTTTCATATCTCTATCGCTGTTTCCATGGATATTGTGACGCGAGTGTAACCGCGGGCAGACGTTGTAATAAATAGGCACCGACCCCTGTGTAAAATATTGTTTCGCGATGTATTTTAGAATATGTAGCTAGTATTTTAAACTAGGCGTTACACTTCAGTTCAGAACAAAATCAATAAGGTACCACTTTTCACATAGCACGCAAAGCAAGAGTAAACGCTGTTGCCTACTTTAACCTACCTACTTTGTAAAATACAGTCGGCTTCTTAATTGGATTGGATCGCTAATATAATCAGCTAATCCATATTTAGGATTTATTTATATAATATTATGTTGATGGTGGTTGGTGAGAATGACCCAGTAAAGCGCTGTCTGGAAGGTACTAAAAAGTTCCGTTACTCGACAACAGATGGGGCTGTAAGTAAACTGGAACTAAAAGTGCGTTTGTGTAATATTACAGAGGAACTTACAGTTCCTTGAATATTACACAACAAAACATAAGTTGTTCCTTCTTTCACGCAGCAGCAATTTCTAAGAAATCACGTCAATGGATCTGTACAGAGTCTGTACAGAGTCACCGTCATTTCTTGAGATAATTTATGAGCCTGAGAGCGGCTAGGTAATGCAACTTTTATCCCGGAAAAACATACTGTAATGTTCCGGTGGAAAACTCGACGCCGCCGCCGGTGAAATCGCAGCTAGTATTTGAACAAACTTGTAATGTTGTATCAAATTATTGTCAAGTATATTTTGATCAAAAGTTGGTTTATTTTGGCGCTGGTACATACGTTGGGCACGGTGGAAGGGCGGGCAGCAGACGAGGGCGGGCGGCAGACGAGGCGGGCGGCTCACGCGATGTAGGTGTAATATTTTTACGACCGTAACTCGGAAACGATTTGTGGGAAAGGTTAGTAAGCTTGATTAGTGGAATACTTAGAAATGTGTATATAAGTAGGTATAAGCTGCGATTTTATTCAGCGTTACCAACCGTGTAACTGTGAATGTTACTGGCAATTGTTTTTTTTTGTTTTTAGCTCCACGCGATTTGCGTATTTAGCCAGTGTCAAGTTAAATGGCAATTGAGTTCATTTACTGCTGAACACAATGTTCTATCTTTGAATGAGAAACACAATTCCATAGATTAGAAATGATGTGTTTTCCAGATCACTGATTGCTTCGTCAATTTAGGCCATTTGATGCTCGGTTGGATAGGTCCCTCAAGATAGGGTCCGCCCAAGATCGATGTCCAAAGACCTACCGGCTATATTATGTGGTTTTATGGCATTTTCTATAATTGGTCTAAGTTTTTGATTCATACATCATTTCTGGCATTATTATTTTACGGGAACAAGTTTTTCTGAGGGTTTTCTCATACCGAAAATAAAAGATTTTTTTATCCTTGTGTCTATTTATTATTTGCAGAAATCAAACGGATCACTAAAAGTTGTTTTACTTAATTTTAGTCCTTTAAACGATATATCCCCCATGCGACAATACAAATTGACCCCCTTCCTGCGTTTAAGAGCCCCTACTCACTTTCGTTTAAGTCCACTTAAGCCCTAACTTGCATTCATAACTGAACTTCCGGTCAACTCAGCTTCCTTTATTGATTTGATGACGTGACACATACGATAAAACGGATAGTCGATTGTGGATAAATGGTATCGATAACGGTTAAGTTGGACCTTGACATTGGAAACGAAACTGAATGATAACTTAAGTCATATAATGATAACTAAGTGGAAAAGATAACGATGATTACTAGAAATTTATTGTGCTTATGTGTATTTATTTGTACACCGTATTTTTGCTATCGATATCTTATCATTTATGGTACAAGTCGGTTACGCCCAATTACATAGTGCAATAGTTTACTATCTTTGTAGAACAAAGCTTTGGGTAAATTTTAAATTGATGTTTTTCATTGTGATATTTTTATCATTAGCGGTAGACCTTTCTTTTTGTTATCAAATAATTGCAATATTAGAAATTAAATAGATAATTTAGACACTTTCTTGCAATAAATTTCGAGACGAGTGTAAAATATTAGATATTAATTAGATACTTATTCAGTTTCTAAATATGGCAAATATACCTTTATGTCGATTAATTTTTGAAAATATAAATTTACCTAACATTATATATTAGTATAATTATCATATAAAAAAGACCACGCCTTAGCCAATTAAAATTTTTGTGAAAAATTAGGAATACATTTAGAAAACTAATCCTAAAATATAATGTATAAAAAAAACATTTTAAATAAACTGCGAAAATTATCGACACATTCTCATCCCTGTCAACTGAGGAACATAATACAGTTGATCGCTCTCCGGTCAGCTGTTGAACCATGGCGCTGCAGCGGGCCGGTACAAGCATTCACTGGGCCGTAGTGAGGGGAAAAGGAGTTAAATACCCGCGCGAAGATATTGGATTTTATGGTTTTTATTTTTTTGCGCGGAACCATAATTCTTTTTCTAAAATAAAAGTAGCCTAAGTTACTCCTTATAGCATCAGCTATCTGCCAGTGAAATTCCCGTCAAAATCGGTCCAGCCTTTTCGGAGATTACCCGGAACAAACAGACAGACAGACTAGACAGACAGACAAAAATGTTAAAATGGTTTTTTTTATATGTACCGTAAATACTTTCGTATGCATTTGGTAAAAAGCTGTTATTTTGATAATACAAACAGACACTTCAATTTTATTTATTTGTTTAGATTAAACCGGCTAAGGTGCCACGGGCTAAAAATTTAATGAATTCATTGTAATAATCTGGTTTTTAAACGAAATGGCCTCTAAAATCAATCCTGAGTACGACCACGCCAATGCAATGCTTTTGCCATACATTGTACACTAACAATACTTAGTAGGTACAGTACGATTGGGTATGGGGGGCAATGTAAGGAAATGAACTGTTAGTTCAATAGGCAGTATAAGTAGCTGGTGCCTGTTTTGTGCACTTGGAACTCGGACTCTTTTGTTTTTACTTTCGAGGACCCGGACGGTGGAATTACTTACTGTTTGTTAGGACAAAGGAGTTTTGTGAATGAAGGTTGGGTATTGGTAAAATCGTCTGTTGTTACCTATTTTATAATAATACTATACAATAAATTTTTTTATTTTATTGGTAACAAGACGAGCTGGTCATTTGCCTGATGGTAAGCATAACGCCGGCCCATAACAATTGCAGTGCCACTCAGAACTTTGAAACACAAAGGCCTGCACTGCAGTGCGCTCGTTACCGTGAGACATTAGATACTTTACATTACAGACTTTCGTTAGTGGGAGGACTAACTATTCTGCGAGTGTACGTCTGGGTTACCACCGCTTTGCTCGTATAGTCTGCCGCCAAGCAGTAATGTGCAAGCATTACTGTGTTCCGGTTTGATGAGCAAAGTAGCCAGTGAAATTACTGGGCTTATGAGACTTAATACCTAATGTCTCAGGGTAACGAGCGCACTGCAGTGCCGCGCAGGCTTTTGTGTTTCAAAGTTCTGAGTGGCACTGCAATTGTTATGGGCCGGCGTAATGCTTACCATCAGGCAAACGACCAGCTCGTCTCGTTACCAATAACATTAAAAAAGTGGGATTTCACCTGTAATATGAGTTTGCGTTTAAACGCTGTGCTCATGATCGTGTCCGGACCTATGTGATGGTCGGCACGTACACAGCACGTTTGGAATAACCGATAAGGACATAATCATGTCTTTACAATACACACTTATTTTCGACTGAATTATCGATTGATAACATTCCACGATTAGTGTTAAGTACGAGGAAATGATCGGAAAAAACTACATGGATTCTACGAGAAGAGAGGGGAGGGGGAAATATTGATTAAAGTGTCTGCTAGTCACGGCTTGTAAGCCGAAAGAAAGTCATCATCAATAGAATTTCGGTGGTAACGTCAATTGCTCTCAAAACGTCTGGTCTAGATAAACAGAAGACGCAGGTTCGAATCTCGTTGGCAGAGACATTTTGAGAGGGATTATACCTACATGAGGAAGTTGTGCGTTTTAGACCAGAGAGCACAATCTTATTGTATATATAAAAAAAACAGTATTAATCCACTTTTGAGTCTACTCCGTGAGAGGAATAACAAACCAAACAAACGCTTGCACACTAACACAGATGCACTAAGTTTCCTTATAAGTACCCATTTGTGTGCAATAAGTATTTATTTATTTAATAGTTCTGTACAAATATGTGTACATGGAATGACTTAATGCTAAATAGCATTATCTACCAGTCTTCCAGGTCGTGAAAGAAAAAAGGTACGTGCGGCACAAAATTTTAATTCATTTTTTTTTTTTTACTCTTTTCCTTACGTCAAATTAAAAATGAGAACATAATAACACGTGCACGTAATAAACACGCGTAGAAGTTATTAGTTTCATGATATAATGTTACAGTTGGAAGGCGTCGAGAGGGGCTGCGTTCGACGCTCTATTTTGAGCCAAGTTCATTAACATCTCTTTTATTAGCTCTAGGGATGGGACCAGTCGATAAAATCGTATTATGTTTGTTTTTATTTTAAGTAACAGTTTGATTTTGATTTTTAGTGTAATTTTTGACGATGTAATAATTGTATTTTGATTTTGATGGTGAATTTAACTAAACTTATTGGTTTACCGGTCTAAATCTATACAAATAAATAAAATTGAAGTGTCTGTTTGTAATATCAAAATAACAGCTTTTTACTAAATGCATACGAAAGTACATACGGTACATATAACAAAACAACGATTTTTAAAATATTTGCCTGTCTGTCTGTTTGTTCCGGGTAATCTCCGTAATGGCTGGACCGATTTTGACGGGACTTTCACTGGCACATAGCTGATGTTATAAGGAGTAACATAGGCTACTTTTATTTTATAAAAATAATTAGGGTTCCGCGCAAAAACATAAAATCATGAAATCCAATGTGTCCACGGGGGTGAAACCGCGGGCAGAAGTTACTAATAAAATAAAAATAACAAAATTAAAAATATACATTGGCTTATGGTTATATTAGTATGATGACGGTAAGGTATTGTCTAGTGCTCCCTAGGAAGCTACCACCTTCAAGTTGAATATCGGTCGCCATACACCTATCGATGTGTTCCGGTAGCTGACGTTGAGATTCGGTTCTAATCTATTAGGTTTGGGGTCTATAAGTCATCTTCGACCACATATAAATGCAGTTGCATTAAGTTATACCTATAACAGTGTTCAAAGTACGGTACGTATAAGGTACAAACAGTATTACTGGGTCATGCAACTCTTATCTTATCAAAAACAAAGTATATTAATTTCGACATTTAAAAAATGCTAATTGTAAATAATTGTTTTACTTTCTCGTTTATTTATTAAACTACTTAGCACATATTTTGTCCTTCACGCCAATTATTGCATTAATACCGGATCCGGAAATAGAGTCAGGAAGAAAAATGTCGGAATAGGTTAATCAATGTTAATTATATTCTGAGTGACAGTTGCGAGCGAAGACAGATTGTCAAAAGCTGTGCAAAGAGATTCCAATATATAGATAGAGTGGGCATAATTATCTATGGAAATATTGTGTTCTAGTTAACTATACAATTAATGACGTCACATATGTCCCGCCCATCGGCAGGTTTTTCAAGGCTGACATTTTGTTTTCTACTCCAGAGCGAGTTTTTGAAGTGTCATTGAATTCAATCGTGCGACTAAATTATATAAAAAATAGTTCTATAGAACTAGTAATGCAAGTGACAAGTTGCATGTGATACAGGCGACCATGCCAAAGTGCTGTGTGAAGAGCTGTGGCTCGACATTTGACGCCATTTTTGTTTCTGTTTCGGCGCGCAAAACGTACCTTTTGTTCATATCCTCTACTTTTCTTTAAACATTGGCTATGTGCAGCATTGATGTGTTTCTCATGAACATAATTATACGTTGATATGTCACGTCTGCGGAGCCAGATCGGTCGAATATTGTTTGTTATTAAATTAGAGTTCTTGGTAGTTTGATGTATTTTGTAATTTATTTACATAGACAGTACAAGTTTCTTAGAATTTTACTGAAGATTAGAAGAAATGTTTTGAAAGAGGCATATATTGTTACAATTTTTTCTCAAGGTTAAATATATTTAGAAATTGTGAACTGTCGTTAAATTCGATTAAAACGTGCCACAAAGTATTTTTTTCGTGTTCCATTTAATTATTTTCTTTATTACTATATAGACCAACAATATAGACCAACCATATATAGACCAACTAAGCTATGGCATTCGGGTAGACGAACGTTACAGAGACCCGCTGTTAGAGTCATTAATTATTTTAACCTTCATAAATGCTCCTATGGGGTCTACATGACAAAGCATTTTGAATTTGAATTTTGAATTTGAGCTACCGATGCTAGCTTCCGAATCCTATAGCAATATTGTAGAGAAGCTAATTTACATTATCGATTAATTTCGTAAAATGATGAGTTATGAATGCCAGGCTAGTAATCACAATTATTAAATTTAAATTACTTATGTCAATTTCTTACTGAGATCATTAATCTGGGGAGCAATTTTATTAATCAGAGATTGTTATCTATTAAATTTTGTCATCGACGTCGGACAAATAAATGGTCGAACCTCTACTAACACAACATAAAATATGACAGAATATATATTACGGTAACTTTAATTGATGGTCAAGCCCACTATGGAGCAACGTTATGCATAAAATCAATTAGGTATGTATGCTTAGTATTATAAACGTGAAAGTTGGGTGGTCCTTCTGTCACGTAGCAACGGAGCAATTGTCGACGTGAATTTTTCATAGTGTTAGTTTATGGGCCGGAAGACACATAGGCTACTTTTTCCTCCGGGAAAATGCATAGTTCCTGTGGAAATCACAAAGGGTTAAAAGGGTAACATACAAAAAATAAAAGCCTTTCCCATAAATTGGGGGTTTGTGATAACACACCACGCTTGGTAGGCATTTTGATGTTGTAATGATTATGATGTTGACCGAATTAAGGAGAATGCTTCTGCCCATTCCCTGGATATTCCCTTAGCTAGTTCATACCCATACATATGCGAGAAGAGATGGCTTTGACGTAGTCCTATTTATACGTCCGGGCCACACAGCCCTATCTGTAGGTTATCGTAGGGCGTTATTACCCGATTACGGCAAAGCCAAATGGAAGAGTTATGTTTTTAGCAGTCTATGTATTTTTGTACTTACGTCCATTTCGTAGCACCTAAACTACTCATCCGATTTGTTAATGAGGTGTCAGTGGTTTGGTTATTATGGTATGAGTGACAATAGGGGGAAAAGGAGGGGTGATTGAAGTTTAACGCGTGTATCTGTGTCTGTCGCATCGTAGGTCCTAAACGGATGGTCCGATTTTGATTTAGTTTTCTTTATTTGAAAGGTGAGTTGATTGAGTGTTCTTAGCTATTGTCCAAAAAAAATCTGTTCAGCCGTTTGAAAATAAACGGCTCTTTTAGACAGGGCTTTTAAAAAAAAATATAAACAATATTTGTCTGTTTTTTAATATTTATCTGCTTTTTTTATTTTTTTCTTTGTTCGGGTTACAGTTCCTAAACTTTTTCTTGTTTATTATCTACGGGTTAGGCTCACATTCTTAACGCGTTGCGAGATGACGTTTCATCACCGCCGACAAGTGACAGATAGATCGATCACAGTGAAGGGCGGTCGGTCGATTAAACTCGATTGCATCGAGTTACCGATTTAATCGGACGATATAATTTGACAGCCGCTGCCGTCGTGGTGTAATAGTTGATTTAGGTACTGGAATTAACATCTGTAGTACGCTGGGGTTGCGGATATAATCCTACTAATATTATAAATCCGAAAATGTGTTTGTTAGCTTGTTGGTTTGTCCTTCTTTCACGCAGTAACGGAGCGACGGATCGACGTGATTTTTGGCATTGGTATAGTTTATGGACCGGAGAGTAATATAGGCTACTTTTTATCCCGGAAAAATGCACGGTTCCTGTGGGAACGCGGGTAAAAACCGCGGGTGGAAGCTAGTATGATAATATTAGTGTATGTAGAAATATTAGTATATTTTGTTTTTCTTTGAAAATGGGTATTTTTTCCATGTTTGGGTGGTTTGGGACTTTGCTTCTCGTAATTCTCTCCTTATTACATAGAGTAAACTCATGTTTGGGGTCAGGATGTGTGTAATCATAAAGTGTTATTAATTTCCTACTGTAGCAGATTTTAGTGACGTATAAAACACATGTTGTGATTTATGATGATTTCATATGTAGTCGTAATTTAACCACTTAATCTGCCAAAAGAAATACTTACCAAACGTATCGTTAAAATACTAATCATAATAATAACAATCTTTTGGTAATTGAAAAAAAGCAAATTTGAAAATAAAATTATACAAACATTTTAAAGGACAGTTACATCACGTGATCTGTTCATAATCGCAAGCACGATTCGATAAAGTAATTTTATCGATACTTTTCGCACATCACTAATCTAATCCCTCTGACGGGATGCGGGCGCCTTGCAGCCGCGCCGACGGTCGTGAATCACGCAGCGTGCAGTCACTTGCACCCACAGAGTACTTGTATGCTTGCACCCAACTTGTGCAGGATGTCGACTTGTAAACAGAGGGTGCGGGAGCTAATATTGATATTAATTGAGATAGTTTCAATGATTTGGTTCAAGTTTTTGACGTGCTTTGTTATTACTATATTATTGGAGATTTTCACAAAGTTCTCGTGACTATATAATATATATGAACTTTGCAAGGGGTTCGAAACGTCAGATCTAAATACCACTTAATTAATTAAACATTTAAACTTAGAACTTACTTATTAAAATTTGTTTCGTTCTATGTTTAAAGCGAAAATCTAAGAAATTACTATCGTATAAAATATAGATTAATGACTAAGTTCCTTATGTCTTAGGAATTACTTGGGACAATGATTGACATGAAAGAAAAACTGTTTTTGTACTGAGTAGTTTTATAAAGTGTTTTTTCCCAAACTTACGTGATGTAATTTTTTTATTGTTTAACGTACTGTATCCCACTGCTGGGCAAAGGTCTCTCCTCACACAAACATATCAAACATTTTCGTGGCTAACGCGTTTACTGCACGCCGGAGCAGACGCTCTACGATACGTAAAAAGAAGAAATAGTAAGCTACAGAAACGTTAAAGACAGCGATGAAACAAAAAAAAATGTTTTTGGGTATTACTATTTTTTGTATTACTATTGGATAACGAGACGAGGCTTGTTTGTCTCATAGTTGATAACGCCGGCCCATAACAACTACAGTGCCACTCAAAATGTTGAAAAACAAAGGCACTGATAATGGCAGACTACACGAGCAAGGCGGTGACCCAGACCGACAATCTCAGAAAAGTTAGTCCTCCTACCACCTGATAGTGGTCAGCGATTGAACGCCATCCTCCGAACTTACCAATTGACCGCACTGGCTTTCGGGCCATTGATTTATATCTTCTAACTCCGTACTACCTGTTTGGCAATCCCTGGGACCCCGCTTCCTCCGCCCATCGCCAGATATGTTTACATGCGTAACTCAAAGCGGTACTTAGCGCAAAGTTTATTCCGCTTCCTTCCTTGCACAGCTTTTATGCAAGGACTGTGGTCGACAAGGTATGTTGGTTTATACTTTAAATGTATGTATGTGTATGTATGTAATGTAAGTTAAAAGTATGAGTAAGTTGCTAATAAGCTTTTTTTAACTTTGTAGGCTGAGCAAAGAGCGTTTTCACATCATTTTGAAGAGCTCGCCCTAATGCAGACCGTAGACGCTTATGCAAGTATGCGTTTTGCTGTCAAAATAACCATGTTTTTGCATCAAGTGTGGGTTACGAGATAATACACGCGCAAGCGCGGCTTGATGCAAAGCTATCAACAAACCACGAAATAAACAAGAACGGCAATACGACCAGATAATGCTGTCTGGAATCCCTGCCTGAGCTCAAAGCTCGACTCCTCCGCTTTACGCTACATCCATCACTTGCGCAGCAGCGCTTATTTACAGCGGCGTCTGTATTGTCTTGGCAACAGTGCAGCGCAGTCTTTGAGCTTTAACGTTACTACTTCAAGGAATTGTGTTGTAATCAACAGAGTATAAAAGTGGACCTTAGAACGAGGGCTCGAAGGCAGTCTATTCCTTGCGTTGCACAACAAAGCAGAGTTTGATATATTTAGGGTAACATCGGCACGATAAATTACTTCTGTTTGACATAGCGTGATAATAAGGGCATGCGGGCCACCCAAGTGCGTGTATCACGTAATATTTGGTATAGGCTGATAACACTTTATTACACAATATACATAGCAATAGACAATCTCATTTCTTTTGTTAAAAGATGACTTTCAAAACTCCGCCTGAACACATGGGGAATTGTGATTACGGGTTTACAAATCGATGGGAATAAGGGTGGTTACCTATCATTTATTTACAACACAACATAATTATATTGCAACACTTTACATAAGTACATTCGTACGCACAAATGCTATGCGCATTCATCCCTATATTTTCGCGTTCATTGCATAGTTGTTTTGCAATATCTGTAACCTACCTACCTACTACTCTTGATACAGTCTCAAAAAAGAGAAAATGTATCTTGGAAATATTAGTTTATCTAGAGCTAGCTGCTGCCCGCGGTTTCACCCGCGTGGAGATTTTGAATTTCATGGATTTTATTTTTTTGAGCGGAACCCTAATTCTTTTTCTAAAATTAAAGTAGTCTAAGTTACTCTTTATAACATCAGCTATCTGCCAGTGAAAGTCCTGTCAAAATCGGTCCAGCCGTTTCGGAGATTACCCGGAACAAGCATACAGACAGACGGACAAAAATTAAAAAAAATGGTTGTTTGTTATTACTTAGGTACCGTATATAATTCCGTATGCATTTGGTAAAAAGCTGTTATTTTGATTTTACAAACAGACAGTTCAATATTATTTATTTGTATAGATTTAGTTCTAGTTTAATATAGGCCGAAATTTCATAATGTTGGATGAAAAAAAAGACCCATCTTTTATCACACTGTGATTTTTTGGTTTGATCAGTGGCCTAACCGTCTAATAAGATCGTCTTCTTCTTGATGAAAAATCAAATTGCCAAAACTAACAAAGAACTAACAGATCCAGCTAAACTAAATATCACAAATCTAAATTTGGAATTAAAACATGTAACATAATATTAGAACGAAATAAATACATCTTTCAACATCCAATACATTAAAAGTAACTATAAACCAAGCACTAAACTAGTAAAATATGTGCAGTTCTAATTCTACCACGTTAGAAAGGTGTTAACTGACGAACATAAAAATCACAACATAAACATAAAAATCGCATAAACATTATGTTCGTATGTGGATGCCGGTAGCATTTTTGGGCGGGCTTTTACAAAGCCTAGGGCTGCCTCATACCTTGTTATCTTATTTTAAAACTCTTTTTATATCAAAAACAAAAAATCTATAATCATTAATTGTGGTAGTGTGTGAAAAACATTTGTTTAAGAATTAGGTATTTATACAACACCGTTTAAATCATAGGTTTAAGTGTATATTTTTTGTGGTATTAATTTTACTTATAATAATTCTTTATTTCAGACACACGATCCATAGGATTATAGTCACTTATTACTTAAACACAATATGTAAAATTGCTGCATAAAATAAAATAAAAAATACCGCAAAAAAGAAGAGAAGAGAAGAGACTTTCTTGCTTATTGGACCATAATAAGTTGGAGCTTATAATTTGTGAAGGAAAACTTAGTGATGCAAGTATAGCGTGATGGGAGACTTTGACCCTGGAGTATTCTCTAGATCCTGCTTTGCTAGCTACCTCTCTCAAATGGCAAATCTTTCGTCAAGTACCTATTGCTGTGTTCCAGTAGCTGCACTTGAGAGCCTATTCACTTTCGACCACATAGTCACTTAAGATCAAACGAGATAGTGATCCAACGCAAACCTTTAACATTTTATAAAAAAGTCAAATCAAATGAAATCGAAAAGTGTCTCATATTGCTTTATTTTTTAAAATTTAATTTAGTAAGCTAAATTTCTCGTTTTTTTGGGCTGTGGCAACCATGACGGCTCGATATAGTGTCGCGTTACGTAAGCCCGGCCCCAGATGGCGTTATTTTAGAGCAGTGCATTAGACAGGCCGCGCTGGGGGCGCTGATTGTATGCATCAGCGTTCTTAGAAGCGCGGCGATATTTTTAGATTGATTGATTTTTAGATTGCCATTGTTTGGTGTTTAACCCTCGGATTACACAGCGGCTTACTTTACAGTGAGATTTTTTTAAGTTAGATAAAGACAGCTTGGTCTCCTGATGGTAAGCATAACGCCAGCCCATAACAATTGCAGTGCCACTCAAAACTTTGAAACCCAAAGGCCTGCAAGGCGTTCGCTACCCCGAGACATCTTTCAACTGCACGTTAATGAACTTATTGCTATTGAATCAATAATTTTTCGTGATTTTACTGTGTTTTTCGGATATTTCATCATGTCGAAATTAATGGACCGTTAGCTAACTAAGGTTTATTTCTATAGAAAACATACAGTTTGTTTACGTCTGTCTCCACCACTAACGTTTATTCAGGGAATTATCAAATAGGACGTTATCTGACTATTGAAAGATCGGCCCTAAGTCTAATAATCCCAATAATTTATTGTTTTTTACGAAAGCAAAACATATTTATATGCCCTTGTCTTGCTCTAAAAAATCCGTGCTCTATAGTATTGTGACTTGTGAGCGTTCTTAATATTTCAGCTTTTGACCATTTCCGTAGTCAGAGGTTGGTCTTGGACACTTGGTCGCCAAGTACGCAGTACGTTAAACCTATTACTTATTATGTGGCTATACCTAGAATATGACACACCGATTTATGCTTGACGATAGACATTTAACTTTAGGGTGGTCGAAAATGCTTTACCATCCCACTGAGACTTATATTAACCTAATGAAGTGTCAGATGAACACAACGAAACGACAAAGGAATTCTGTTGTCACTTAAAAGAAATGATTGACACAAGTTTCTATCACTCCATTCTTCATAAGGTGATTTATATTCTGTCACTTATTAACAATATCTAGTTGTCCCTGACAGGGGGCGGAGTCCGAGTGAGGTACAATGAAAGGGCGGGTCTTCAGCTGACGGAAACGCAGGCTGCGGAGCTGATGGTCTTTGTGGAGTAAGGTATGAAGCAGGGAGAATGAATTGATAATGAATTGGGAAGGAGTTTTTTTTATGTTATTTGGTAACGAGACGAGCTGGTCGTTTGCCTGATGGTAAGCATAACGCCGGCCCATAACAATTGCAGTGCCACCCAGAACTTTGAAACACAAAGGCCTGCGCGGCACTGCAGATCGCTCGTTACCCCGAGACATTAGGTATTAAGTCTCATAAGCCCAGTAATTTCACTGGATACTCTGCTCATCAAACCAGAACACAGTAATGCTTGCACACTACTGCTTGGCGGCAGACTACACGAGCAAAGCGGTGGTAACAACCCAGACAGACACTCGCAGAAGAGTTAATCCTCCCACTAACAAAACGAAGGTGAAGACGGAATGTAATGAGGTATTAATTTGAGTACTTATTGAGCGCATTGCATTTATTAACTAGGTTTACCAATACCGTGAGAAATAAAGTGTGTCAGCTTTTTGAAAAATAATAGTAGTACAACAGGAGATGCTACTCAAAATAATTATTATTCTACGAGACGAAGTCGCTGGTGACAGCTATAGTAAATAGTAACACAAACGCAAATCAGAATAACTACAAATCATTAATTAAATCAGTACCTAATGTCCAACGATACCAAGAAACCTGATAATCACCTTTAAAAATGCACCGAGACACCTGCACCACTGAATTTGTATGCCTTAGTGGTACAGTCGCGGAAAAAACAAGTGTTATGGTTGCATATGGGCGCATGGTTGCATATGCATAGATTCTGATCGTTACGACTGTATTATGTAAAAACTGGATTCCTGATAGAGTGGTTTTGTTGATGGAGTTTTCCGCATTATTGATGAAGATATATGATAGTGGTTGCGTCATTTATTTATTTAATCAAAGCGCGTAACGGATCAAGACTGGTTTGTGGTTAGGTTTTGATAACTTTTCTGACTGACAGATGACAAAAACGGCGTGCCGTGAGGAAGTTACCTAACAATAAAGTCTATGGAGACCAAGTTTGTAAATTAAATTTCAATTGTTTTTCAATTCAAATTTCGTGTTTCTCTTCTTTAGTCACGCCGTGGCCCGTGGGTCATGTATTAATGTATTTTAATATTCTTGAGAGCACTCATGACAGTTAAAATAAATTACCTACTGTAAGTGCCCGTTCCAAGTAGATATTGACCGATCCAGAAGAAGGGCTAGAAATTTTTCGGCATCATTTTAAAAAGGGGTTTCTACAACATTTCTAATGCTATAAATTATGTTTCAAATTAGAGTAGGTATAGTCTACAGGCGGCTCCAAAGCTGTTTGCGTCTATCGTAAATCTTTATGATTTTTGTTCTACTATTAGGACCATGCAGTAGGACTACGGGAAATGAATCGGGAAACAAACTAAGATCCATAACTAATGCAAAATTACAGAAGCCACGCCGAAGAAAGCCAGCTTGTTTTTTAGGAATACTTATGTAACTCTATGCTATATACGTATAATAAATATTAATACTTTTGCACAAACTTAGATCAAACTTGTACTTACCGGACACCTTTTATGTATGGAAATAGGTGTGTGTAGATCTGAATAAATGAGACGAACGTTTCTATTTCTCAGATATAATCTATTTTAAGTTTGGAACCTTTTGCAGTGTTCGTGGTCAATTTACTCCGTTACCAGTATAGATTAACTATTTAGTCTATGGTTACCTGTAACATCGATTATAATCGTTAAAGTTGTTTTCAACGTGTCAAAAATATATTATTTTGGTGGCTTCACAGACAAAGGATTGAAGCGTACCGTCCATGTATATTTTGTAGTATACGCTCACATCATAGATAACATATGCATATGCATACATACCCATATGCAACCGGTACAGTATGGACTTCATTATCATAATAATTAAACAGAGTACGTCACAATGCAGTATGGACAGCCTTATCGGGTACTGTTGGATGATTGACGTGGGCTAAGAGGAATGGTTAATAGTTTGATTTGAAATAACTCCTTGTATCAAAATTTTATTATACCGCCTAAGGGGCAGCGTAGACGCTTATGGAAACGTACGTTTGCTTGTCAGAATAACAACGCTTTTGCATCAAGCGCGCATTTCTTAGTATCACGAAATCCGCGCTTGACGCAAGTGTTATTTATTCTGACAAGCAAACGCACGTTTGCATAAGCGTCTACGCTGCCCCTTAGGAGTTTTGCATTCTTGAGAAATTTAAACTCAATTCCTAGCGTGAGCTGATGCTCTACCTGGAAGGCCACTGCTAGGACCTGCACGTGGTAGAGTCTACCAAAAGAAATTTTAGTTCTCTTGTGGCTAGTTATGACTCCAATTTGAAATCTTGTCGCTAAGCACACATCAGGCTATCAGTGTGATTCGGCAGCCACGCTTGAAAGCCTGGGCTTTCAATGTGGTTGATAACCAGTCCTCATTCTTCGTTTGTCGTGTTTACTCCCATCACTACTGCTGCCTTATCATCTAACAATCTCATGTTCGTTTTCAATACCAGACCGATTAAAACCAGCGGTCACTAGTCTTCGTGTGGAAGGAATAGTCTAGAATTTTCGCTGGTTATTAAAAAAATAAGCTCTTACAAAACGAAAAGAAGCGAAAACTATTGACAACTCCTTCCACACGAAGACTAGTGAACGCTGGTTTTAATTCGTCTGGTATTGAAAACGAACACGAGATTGTTAGCTGATAAGGCAGCTGGTTAAAACCGCGAGGAGCCGTTGGAAGCAAGAGGCGAGTAGTCGACCCAAGCGTCCTTTCCAAGACCAAGAGTCAAGTCTATGTTCATCAGTGGAAGTCTTCTGATGATATTAAGATGTGTGTGAGAGATATCTGTCATCTCTCTATCAACAATAAAAAGTACACCTCCTCTTCACAGCTCTTTACTAAGGCTCAATAACAGGTTGACACACTTCGATCTAGCCCTAACAGTACAATTCTATTCCGTCAACAACTCGACACGTGGGCACAGACAATAACAATAAATCCACCGGCCGTGTCGCCTTACTGGCGACGGTCAATTGTAACAGACGCTGTTTGCCAACAGCTCTGACTGGTTTAATTGCTGAAGAGATTTATTTGAGGCTGGTGCATTCTTTATAGTGGAGGTACTACGGTTTCGTGATCAGGAACAGATCTCGCAGTCTTGAAGAGTTCCTGAATCGCTGATTGCTCTGAAAAAAGTTACTGATCGCATAATGTAAGTGTATAGACACAAGGATTACGAACATGTCATTCTAGCTATTGAATGTTAGGCAAGTAGGTAAACCGACAATCTGGTCAAAACCGCAAGGAGACGCCTCCTTGTGGTTTTGACCAGGTTGTCGGAAGCAAGATAGCCAGTAGCCGATCCAAGTGGGGTTCTACGGAGGAGGCCTGTATTCAGCCGCGGATGTCTTCTGGCTGATGATGACAAATTAACCTATACAAATAAATAAAATTGAAGTGTCTGTTTGTAATATCAAAATAACAGGTTTTTACCAAATGCATGTGAAAGTATATACGGCACCTATAACAAAACAACCATTTTTTAAATTTTTGTCTGTCTGTCAGTCTGTTTGTTCCGGGTAATTTCCGTAACGGCTGGATCGATTTTGATGCAACTTTCACTGGCAGATAGCTGAGGTTACAAGGAGTAACTTAGGCTACTTTTATTTTAGAAAAAGAATTAGGCTTCCGCGCAAAAAATAAAAACCACGATAGCCAATATATCCACCAATAAAGCCAATATAATACGCGCAGGTGAAACCGCGGGCAGCAGCTAGTGTTAAAAATGACTATAATAACCCATTGAACATTTTATAGCTCAATAACATTCCGTTTAGTGATGTTAATTTATCTCAATCATCCACGTGTTGTAGAAGTCTAGGACATAGAAGACTGACAAGATGATGAATGAAAACAAGAACAGCCTAGTAGCACCCTGCGAAGCTGAGAAGGACTGGCCTTTACAGAACTAATTGCAACAGTGCTAATTGTTCCAGGAACTAATATAAACCCAGCACTTACATTACACTAACGTCTAGGTCCAATGAGAATTCATTAGCAATTCCAAGCTGTTAGATTAGATTTGACGTGGAAAATTATGCCAAGGCGAGCGCAGACGTGTATAAGCTGAAAAATCAAGCGACACAACATTCACGTTTATAGTAAAAAAAAAACTTATATGAATTATTACGCACCTTGAGTCGTCCTACTCTTATCATACGAACTGCTAAGGAGTGGAATGCTCTGCCAGCATCTGTGTTTCTAGCGAAATATGGAAAGAAAACCTACATCTATACAAATAAATAAAATTGAAGTGTCTGTTTTTAATATCAAAATAACAGCTTTTTACTAAATGCATATGAAAGTATATTATACGGTACATATAACAAAACAACCATTTATAAAAATTTTGTCTGTCTGTCTGCTTGTTCCGGGTAATCTCCGAAATGGCTGGACCGATTTTGAAGGGACTTTCACTGGCACATAGCTGATGTTATAAGGAGTAACATAGGCTACTTTTATTTTAGAAAAATAATTATGGTTCCGCACAAAAAAATAAAAACTATGAAATCTAATGTCTCCGTGCGGGTGAAGCCGCGGGCAGCAGCTAGTTTCAATTATATTATGTATAATTTCATTGCTAACGTCGGTCGCTGCTATCTGTTTTTAATCAATGTCTGACTAGATCCATTTTAATAATGCCAAAATCGCTTGCTTCATGCATGACTGTTGATTGCGATTGTTGTCGAGGAGTTTCCTTTCTTGCCCTTTTTCTCTAACGATTATTTAAGAGGAATAGGCACTTAAAGTTGTTTGAATTTCATGAGCTCTTTTTAGGGATATTTTGTATAATATATTTTGAATTTGGGACAATGGCTGTTAAACCAAGAGAGAAATTCTAGCACCAAGATTGGCAATATGTTTAACAAAAGTAGTTGCTCCAAAAGCAAATAAACGCCTAAAAATTTAAACTCTTTTAATTTGCTTTTATCATCCTCCAGCAATTGAATAAAGGCGGAAATGTATCATTCACTTAAACAGTTCATTGCTCCTAGCTCGTCAATCATCGGAACATAAAATCTGAATGTCCTGAACAGCACCCTCCAAATTTTTACTCCCTTATCGCTGTGAGAACATCTACCGCGTCATTTACCTTTCAAACAAGGTTTAAATTTTCTCATTGTAACAAGGTACTGGATAATTGTCCGCTTGCGAGACGAGGCCAATTTCACAGTTTGTTGGTGCAACGCAGGATATGATTATTTACGAGGTGTAGGCGCCGGTGGAATAAATATTCAGATCAGTGCTAATTTATATGTCTCACGCGTAGAGTAACAGATAGTAAAAAGACAGCGCGTTAGACCCGATACTGAAGCATTCGCCCAGCTTGTATTTAAAAAATATTTTATTTATTTATTTATTGCATACATGTATTTATAGCATTAGTATACAGATGTTATGTATATAGTATGTGCTATGTTAGTAGTACATGCACCCTGTTAGGGCATTTGCAAGTCAGTGCTAGCAGTTAACAATTTTAAGTTATAATTTAGTATTACATTTTAAAACATCTTATATCTAATTACATCAGTCAAATTACTTTAAATTAATTATGTTTAATATCTAATTCTATAATAATTGTATTGAATTATGTAATTATTTTTTTAATTCAAAAATTACAAGGACAATTATTGAGTAACGTAACAATAAAGTATTTCGTAATAAGGTATATATTTCGTAGTAGCTTATTATGAAGATGAAAAGTAGGAAACATTTTCAGCGTACTTTTAAGATGGTGTAAGCTGACTGGCTTACTTTGGCGGGCTCACTTGTGAGTTTATCAACCGTCTCATCTATTATTTTGTTAGTCTTCGGTCTTACATATTTGTATACATATCTCATCAATTGAGTTAACAATTTGTTTCTTTGTGTGTTTTTCTTAATTTAAAATTATTGTTTTTAAATACGAGAGAATGTCGCTTTTTGTCACTTTACCATTTTTGTCATTTACGTAGCAAACAAGTGTAGGTACGGCTCGCTTGATGGAAGTTTACTAGGTGGTATGAAACTCTTCTGCTAGTGTCCGTTTGGGTACCATAGTGTTGGAAGCCAAGCAGTAATGTACAAGCAGTATTTTATTGCGGTTTGTTGAAGAAAGTATAGTCTTACTGGACTATACTTATGAGACTTAATAACTAATGTGTCAGGGCGAAAACTGCACTGCAGGTCCGCGCACGCCATTGTGGTCCAAAGGTATGATACTGTAATTCATAAGGGCCACAGATATGGGCTGTCGTTATGCTTACCAGCGGCACACGACGTGCTTGTCTCGTTGTCAAATAATATCAAAAAATGTATTTACTTTAGAATAACTACAAGGTGTTTACCTTCAGCAGTGCAGTCCCCTTTTATATCTCTAACACTAGGTAGAGGTATCATTGATTCTTAGTCAGCTCTTTTACCACTGTCTTTTACTAATGTTTATAGGTTAGTGTTTGAATCCTATCTCACTTGTTGTGACAATGTGTAGTTTTGAGACAGATCACAGATTTACAACTTGAGATCGGTAACTAGCCAGAGATGATCATTAGAAAACGCCCATCATTCCATATTTGCATCACAATGTTTTTTTCAACCAAAACTAGAGATAACTATTGTAGGATTCGAACCTGCCTATCGGTGGGCGACATCACATCCACCGCGCCAATACCTCTTCCCGATGTCCATTTACTTTTCATTCCAACCAAATGCCTTACAGTCTACATAAATAGGGATGTATTCATAGACGCTATTAATTTAATGGAATCAGCGTATTAAGATCGAGGAAGCGCTCGTATATACGTGCTTGATATGAAGTGTCACACTTGAGTACCTCTCGGTAATTGATAGGCTTGGAACTTGCACGCGAGTGAGGCAAGAATTCAATTAACTACCATTTTTTATCTTGTGATAATAGAATTTGGCACGGATTTTTTTTCCTATTGGGTAACGAGACGAGCTGGTCGTTGGCCTGATGGTAAGCATAACGCCGGCCCATAACAATTGCAGTGCCACCCAGAACTTTGAAACACAAGGGCTGCGCGGCACTGCAGTGCGCTCGTTACCCTGATTAGGTATTAAGTCTCATAAGCCCAGTAATTTCACTGGATACTCTGCTCATCAAACCGGAACATAGTATTGCTTGCACACTACTGCTTGGCAGCAGACTTCACTCACAAAGCGGTGGTAACAACCCAGACGGACACTCGCAGAAGAGTTAGTCCTACCACTAACAATTAGGAGTACCACGCTATCAGAACAAGGAACATGCTCCGATTTTCCGATCTTCCGGTTCGTGGTCGCCACTCGAGAACCTTTCTTTCCCCTCGGTTATCGGTTCTGCGAGCGATGTGGCCTGGCCATCGCCATTTCAACTTGCTGATTTTGAGAGTATGTTTCCCAAGTTGTAATAAGTATGGGTATAAGTGTAAACAAGGTTGTATTTTTATCATGTATTATTAAATACAGAATAAACTTACGATTGATAGAACTTTTGCTGAACTCTGTCCCAGTTTTGAGATAATCCCGCATGCGTACGCGCCGCCCACTTGCATTCGTGTGGCCCCCACGCGTCGCCTTACTTATTTACTTTTTGTGCTAAACAATTATCTTGAATAGCGTTACAAATAGATTTAATAGATATATTTTAATTAGCTTCTAGCTTCGGTTAATGCGAAGGCTTGTTTGGTTAGGATACGGCGCGTCGCAGCTTAAAAATTGTGACGTCATTTACGCAATTAGTTATTATAGTACATACCTAAATATATAAGTTATTTTATACTATCGAATAACGAGACGAGCGTGTCGTTGGCCTGATGGTAAGCATAAAGCCAGCCCGTAACAATTTTACTACAGTGTCATTAATAACTTTGAAACACAAAGGCCTGCGCGGCACTGCATTGCGCTCGTTACCCTGAAACATTGGGTAGGTATCAATAAGCACAGTAATTTCACTGACTATACTTTGTTCATCAAACCGGAACACAGTGATGCTTGCACATTCCTGCTTGGCGGCAGACTACACGAGCAAAGCGGTGGACCCTCCCAGATGGACACTGGCAGAAGAGTTAGTCCACCTCGAGGTACTTACATAGTTAATATGTTTAAGCGATGTTTGCTTATTATTCTGTAGCGGTAGTTATTAGTGAGGTCGACCGTCAATGATCGAACCAGGCTGGAGGCTTGAGCTTTTGCTGTAGGAAATCATCTTATGCAACCGTAGCATGGTAGTTCGCTAATCGCAATGTTCACCTAGCTAGAGCTACCATTAGCAAGTTAAAAATTGGTTGCCAAATCTCTGATGTATGGCATGTAAGTACGGACGTCGGGTCGATAAATTTGTCGAATCAATAAAACTAATAAATTTATCGAATTTTGCGAGTACCGAAGTCTGAACGTAGAGTATTGTAGTAGCTCTATATTCTCTTTGGATTCGACCTAGCTATTAGACAACTTTTGTCGATTGTATAAAGGCTCGATATATTATATAAAATATCGATAAAACCCACTTTATCGATTTGAACTGTCAATTTTATCGATCGAAAAGATCCGTACTTGCGCTGCTGGCAGTTGAGAGTTTAGCGTGACTTTAGACGACATCATTTTTTTGGCTTCTAATACTTTTGTATCACACAACAGTCAACACCTACTTACAATAACTTATCTGTGCCGTTGTGTGCAACAAGATCTTCAAAACAAAATTCGGAATTAACAGAGTTCTCTGTTGACGGATACGTCAAAGAAATCATCATTATTTTCACGCAATCTTTCACTGGTTCCGCTGCTTACACAAATGTAGACCCAGATATTTACTTAGTACTTGTCAGTAATGTTTACAAACTTCGCCGACATCTCACTCGCAGATAACCGAGACAACGACGCGGTGCCTGCCGCGCGCCGACCGACGCGGTGTTGCGAAATGACAAAGAATGCTATCTTGTCGCCCACTAACTTGACAACGTTCGGACTTGACAAGCGGCGCAGTTGACGTAGAACAGAAGAATTTGTTCGCACATTTATAATATTTCGAATAGTTGTTGTAATTCAATACAAGGACATTGAACAATATTATGCTATTTGCAATGTGCATCCTGAGTATATACAGGGTGAGTTTGAATTGGTATGTTGTCCCAGAGGGGGTGATTAGGACATTAGGGATAATGCTATCAGGAAGAAATCGCTTTAAGCGATAAGGCCGCCCATTGAATTACCATATATAAGGACTAATTATTGTAGTATGCAATGTATCTATTTTGTGGTATGCAATAAAGAATTTTTTATTGTATTGTATTGTATTGTATTAGAACAAATTGTGAGAGCCTCTCTTTGAAAAAGGGCATTAAATTTTTCCAAAAAAAAGAATGAAAAGCCGCGCACTTCACGTTTGAGGCTTTTCTGTTTTTTTTTCTAAGTTTCTTCTAATCAACATAATAATGTTTGTTCAATAGAACAAAGTTCAACATAGTTCAAGTGGATCAGCTAATCTAGGGCTGCCCGGAAGTTTTGTATTAGAATTTTAACGTAAACTAGATTGACCTCTTTTCGGGATAACATACCAATTCAAACTCAGGTTGTATATAAATCGCGAGTGAATAGACATTTTTTTTTCGTCGTTAGCAAGAAGATATTAAAACATAGGTTAACATAACAACATAAATACAGGACATCACAACATCCTACACAACATCCACAAAGTACAGAGCACCCCCATAATAATTGGGGATTGCCATAATACACTACGCTTGGCAGGCGTCTTGGAGATAGCAGAAGATTTTGATGCAGAACAAGAGAAATAAAACCATTCGTTGTCCATTGGATATTTCCTTACACTGCTTTTACAGCACGCGGGAAGAGACGGAACTCATAGCTGACACAGCGGAAGGTATAGATTTATCGAGCATAAAATCTTAATTACTTTGATAAGAACATGACCTACTGCGCTGTATACTGTGTACAAACAACTCTTTACCAGCAGCAGTGGGCGCGCAACATTTTGCGTAGAGGCGCGCCCGTTTAAAGCAACACGAGTGTTTACATTGTTCTGAGTTATAACCGCCGGTTGTAATCGATCCAGTTACTGGATTCAATTTATTATTAGGTACTATTAATTTTGTCAGCTCGTCGTGTCCCATTGTGTTCAAATATTTGTCAAGGGTCTCTTTATTGGCTACCATACTTAAATACTAGGTGGTAGGACTAAACCTTCTGCGAGTGTCCATCTGGGTTGGTACCACCGCTTTGTGAATGAAGTCTGCCGACAAGCAGAGCATTTCAGTGTTCCGGTTTGATGAGCAAAGTAGCCAGTGAAATGACTAGGCTTATGAGACATAGTATCGAATGTCTCAGGGTATAACGAGCGCATTGCAGTGCCGTGCAGGCCTTTGTGTTTCAGAGTTCTTAGTGGCACTGCAATTTTTATGGGCCGGCGTTATGCTTACCATCAGACAAATGACCAGCTCGTCTCGTTATCAAATAGTATAAAAAATAAACATAGAACTAGACATTGTAAGATTACTTGGCAGTTCACTGGCTGCAGCCGCTAGACCGATCTAAAGTTACAGCACGTGACCGTGTAACGATGTTGTGAATTGTGATGACCATTACATGGGCATTGCATCTCCACTTACCAGTTAGACGCGGTGGGTGGCTGTGGCAAAATGTACGAAGGTTACCTACTGTTTACCTTGCCACTTTTAAATGTTCTTTGATATGATTGATGTAAGTTTTCGAAAAGAACTCTTACTTTTTTAAAGTTCGATAGATAAATAGAAAAACTTTATAATATCAGTGAAGTTGAGAAATTGGCTGCGTTTATGAGACTATAAGGAAAACAACCGCCACAAAAAAAACCTTACTTTTTGTAAGGCCAACGTAAACACACGCTCGTGGTAAATGCCTTAGGTTATCTCAAATTTTTACCGTTACATAATTATCTCTATTTATTTATTCTAAACAGCTCCCACGATCACTGTTCCCAGAATGACATACCTAGTGTTATCAGTACCATTATCACTCGGTGCAGCGACCTCGGTCAGATAATCACGTTTGATTAGGTACCCCAGTTTGCGTACCACTCTCATCAGGGGCAAAGGGGGGCCTCTTTTATTTGCTTGTGCTGTGTTACCAAAGTAAATAGTGATAATATGGACTATAGATAGATCCATAACTCTTTATAATAACAAAAGTAAAATAGCTAACAAACATTATTACGGAAAAAAACATGTTGTAAAATAAGGTGCCTTATCGCTAAAAAACTATCTCTTCCAGGACCTTTGGTTCAAGACAAATTAAGAAACGACTACTCGGTGGTGTATTTATCACATAATTATAAATTACTAGCTTCTGCCCGCAGTTTCACCCGCGTTCCCACCGGAACCGTGCATTTTTGGGATAAAAAGTATCCTATGTTACTCTCTGGTCCATAACCTACATCTATGCCAAAAATCACATCGATTCGTTGCTTCGTTGCTGCGTGAGAGAAGGACAAACCAACAATGCAATGACTGAATGAATAAATTACTGCCCATGAGTTTATCGCGCACTGCAGTGCCGCGCAGGCCTTTCTGTTTCAAAGTTCTGACTTGCACTGCAATTGTTATGGGCTGGCATTATGCTGACCGTCAGGCAAACGACCAGCTCGTCCCGCACATACTAAAAAAAACTATAAATGCGAAAGTTTGTTGTGTGTGTGAAAGTTTGTTACCACGTATCTCCGTAACAAAACTGATTTTAGTGAAATTTGGAATGTAGATAGTTTAGATTCTGGAATAACACATAGGCTAACCAAAGATTCTAAAATCAACCCCTAAGGGGTTAAACAGGGTGCGGCACATCAATTAATTTCCACGCGGGTCAAACCACGAGCCGCAGGGAGTACTTAATAATTCTTTATTTTTGAACAAAGTAGGTACATATTGTCGACAAGATATTTTGCTAAGATCCTTATTAGCAATAAGTTTTTTTGAGAGCTTATCCGAATGTAAACAAACCTAGTCAGCCACGTGGGTGATAATAGCCACCATATATGCATCGATGATATAAAGGTTCATAATTTAGTACAACTCATTAAACACGTATGTACCTACTACCAGAACAGCTGGTACTATAATATAATGCCATATAAAAAAAACATTTTTAGGAGATCCAACCAATGACATAAATAATCCGCACATATAATAATTTGATACTTATATCATATATTGGTGCGGGCCGAGTCGAGATTCGAACTATGGTGCGTCGGATTGAAATTCACACAAGTTCCCGCTCGGCTACATTCGCTCTAATATCGTGAATGATCATTTTTGACTAAATAGACACTCGCATCAGATTCAGACACATAATAACCTTATTCAGGTCAGACATACTAATAAGACGAAAGAGATAAAAAAAGAAACATTTTTTAAGTTTTTTCCTAACCCTTGAATAAGCTACCTTAACCCTTACCAAAGATAGGGTCGGAAACGACCCACGAGGCTAAAGGGCACGACATCCCTTTAAGGCAGAACTGGTACAAATCAACGCGCCTTTATTTGGTCACCAGTCATCATGCCACCGTCTTGTATGACTGTGATGTGTCATAAACTTCCTGGGTGATGCATGTGTATGTATGGTGTCAGTCAGTTTTGGCCTTTTAAAGACTTCACTCGTACCCCTACACTAGGATTCCTTGTGTCGTGTAAGAACAAATTACTCAAATCAATTACTCATCTATACATACAAATAAATAAAATTGAAGTAGGTATCTGTTTGTAATACCAAAATAGCTTTATACTAATTGCATATTAAAGTATATACGGTACATATAACAAAACTACAATTTTTTTAATTTTTGTCTGTCTGTTTGTTCTGGGTTATCTTCAAAAGGGCTGGACCGATTTTGACGGGACTTTCACTCGCAGATAGCTGATGTTACAAGGAGTAACTTGGGCTACTTTAATTTTAGAAAAAGAATTAGGGTTCCGCGCATAAAACCCATGAAATCCAATGTAGCTTGTTTATAAATAAACTAGCTGCTGCCCGCGGTTTCACCCTCGTTACCCACAGGAACGGTGCATTTTTCTGGGATAAAAAGTGTCCTATGTTGCTCCCCGGCCTCAACTCGCACCTCCCTAGGTAATTGCCGATTCTTCACAAGACTTCAACAGGCCCCAGAGGCCTTTACTACATATTTTTAGGTACCCAAACTTGTATACTATTTACAATACTGGCCAAGACCCGAACGCGTGGCGCCTGCATGACTCACAACTTCCTCGTCCATATAATTGTCAATTTTACGCGATATTAAAGGACAATGCACTAATTATTAGGTCATCATGAATTGTGAAAATTCTGAACTTGTCTCTGGCAAGGTCAAAACGCGAGATAGCCCTTTATGGGCCTGGCTCGTAAATGGCACAGTACGTAAATGGGCTTATATGGTCTCAGGAGTCATGACTGTTGTGTAGAACTTCCTGATTGTACAATCTGTGTGTTTGAGATGTTTACGAAGTTTTTAAGGACGATTCGTGAATTGGGTCGCTGTGCTTCTGGTTTAGTTATGTACTATACGACCTTTTACAATAGGCCTTCGCTGAAGGCTGTTCTGTTTTTACGATTGAAATATTTGAAAATTTAAGTTCATAGTATATTTTCATTTCAGTTTATAGTTTCGTTAGTGGTAGGACTAACTCTTCTTCGAGTGTCTGTCTGGGTAGTTACCACCGCTTTGTGAGTGAAGTCAGCCGCCAAGCAGTAATGCGCCAAGCAGTAATGTGCAAGCATTACTGTGTTCCGGTTTGATGAGCAGAGTAGCCAGTGAGCTTATGAGACTTAATACCTAATGTCTCAGGGTAACGAGCGCACTGCAGTGACACGCAGGCCTTTGTGTTTGAAAGTTCTGAGTGGCACTGCAATTGTTATGGGCCGGCGTTATACTTACCATCAGGCAAACGACCAGCTGGTCTCGTTACCAAATAACATAAAAAAAGTATATATAGTCAATAGTCATTAGAAACGATTGTATAGATCAAATCGACCTGAAAAAGTGACTAAGTGCTTTTTTCTGAGAATCTGAATAAGTCCAAGATTCCAACTTAAAAAGTATTAATATTTTTTTTACTCTTGTTAGGTGTTTGAGTAATATCTGATCTGATCTTAATTGAGGATCAACATGGTGCTCAATGTCTAGAGAATGAAGATTGAGTGATTGCGATACGAGTGAAAAAACGTATCTAACGTTTTCTGTAATGTTCTATTTCAATTTTAATTCCTCCTTCACTTAGATTACAAATATAATTTATTTTTTAAATTTTGTTTTGTAACGAGACGAGCTGGTCGTTTGCCTGATGGTAAGCATAACGCCGGCCCATAACAAATGCAGTGCCACCCAGAACTTTGAAACACAAAGGCCTGCGCGGCACTGCAGTGCGCTTGTTACCCTGAGACATTAGGTATTATAGGTATTATAGGTATTAGGTAGGTCTCATAAGCCCAGTAATTTCACTGGATACTCTGCTCATCAAACCGGAACACGGTAATGCTTGCACACTACTGCTTGGCGGCAGACTTCACTCACAAAGCTGTGGTAACAACCCAGACGGACACTCGCAGAAGAGTTAGTCCTCCCATTAACAATATGAAGACATTTGGGAAAGCGTTTTTGCCATATTTGATAACTATATATTATTTTCTTTCCCAATTCCACCAACAGATTGTCTCTGAAGACTGACCCTTCTGAAAGGTTTATTTCACTATGTTTTACTATGTCTTCATTTCACCTAGACTACAGACCTCGACAATCTGCGATATGGCATTAGAACTAAGTACGCAATAGTATGGTGATTGACGCAGACACAGCGTACGTCTGAAATGTAAACAAGCCAAGATGGAACTCAAACGTCAGACCCTTATGAATAAAACATACCATCATGTATTCATTGTAACAACTTAAGTCACCATCCCCAATGGTAATGCGGTCAGAAGTTTCCCAGAGTTAATGGATCAGGTTCTAAAATGGAAGTACACTTCATTATT
This sequence comes from Crocallis elinguaria, assembly GCA_907269065.1. Classification (NCBI taxonomy): domain Eukaryota; kingdom Metazoa; phylum Arthropoda; class Insecta; order Lepidoptera; family Geometridae; genus Crocallis; species Crocallis elinguaria. The sequence goes on along the minus strand of OU026071.1, from coordinate 16,399,702 downwards.
GTGGCTAGACTGGATTCCATCAGGCAAATTTATCCTACTGACTTCTTTGCTCATCATGCTTAGATCACGCTATTCACAGAATGCTCTTATTCACAGAGATTCTTTTCGTCATCATTTTAATATAGAAACTTTAAGCAAAATTTTTATTATGGGATTTCTTGTAATTTTTCGCGGTCTAGGATCAGAGTACGTAGAACAAGACTTATTGGTCTGTGTTTATCTGATCCGTTGCTACGCTGCGTCACGCGTCGCTGGGCTTATGTATAGCAATTACCTTTCAAGAGTTGTTATGAACAGCTTCCTTCCGTCTCCATCGTCAGATTTGTTCCATGTCCGCAGCATTGTATTATCATCAAACCATACCACTAAACTACTGTTTGTGTGTGTGCCAAATAACAACTCAATGAGAGGAAAATTTGATTACAAATTTGAAGTGAAGACTAAACTGAAAAGCTTCAGCTCAGCTTGAACTAAAAAGCTTCTAAAACACTGGTTTCTTATCTCACATCAAGTCCTCAGTTGTACAATTTTTGACGGACTTAAAAAAATGAAGGAGATTCTAAATTCGTCTGTATTTTTTTGGCGATGTAGCTATTTCTCCTTCAATTCTGAAACGATTTAATTGACTCTACATTTAATGGATAGGATTAATATACCTACTATCTCAAGAGAGTTTTTTTAATTATTGCTAAAAATACCAAATATCGTGATATTTTCATCGAAGTCGGTTCAAGCTTTTTTAAAAGCAATCTTGCTTTCTTTATTTAGTTTTTACCTGATCTTCGCTTGTGTCCCAACGTCGAGCCGAGCAAGTTCGCGTTTAAGTTTCTGAACTTAGAGCTCGTACGTCTATCATTTTAGAACCCAATTAGCTCACATCTGTAGAGGTTCGTACTTCCAATTATTTTCGTAATTGCTGGCCAGCCTGTCATATAAGGTTACATACACAAAGCCTGCGTGGCGTGGGCGGGCCGGGTGCGTGCCGTTTGCGTTTGATCGACGGACGAGGTAGATCGCCCGCTAGATTTACTACTCAGAAAATAGGTTATAGAGGAGTAAGTTGTACTAATGGTCGTTTCATTTGGTTTAGTGTCTGGGTCGGGGCCTTGAGACGTAAAGTTGATATGAGTTTTGGCCCAGACGTCAAGCTATTTGGCATGGAGTATTGTAATGAAACGAATAATGAAGGTTAGGCGAAGGATGACGTGGACTGGGACCAAGCGGCTAGTGTGGCTTTGAAAAAAGAAAAAACCATAGAGTTGGTTCATTGCCAACTTTTTAAAGGCGCGGTATTTGAAGAAGAGTATAATTGGGTAAACATTTCGATAGGCTATCACAGGTTGGCAGTATAATAATTATTTTTGGCCTCCGAACTAACACGTTTGACGGCTGCGTGGCTAAGTTGGTAGTAACCCTGCCGGCAGAGGCAGAAGACCCGGGTTCGATCCCAGTTGGGGCACCTTGTCTGGTGAGCATCAAGTTTGTTATCAGGTCTTGGATGTTTGTGTTGTGCATCTGTATGTGTCTATGCCACGCACAGTGAACCACAGACAATACTAATGGGATATGAGTGTGTAAGCGTTTATGTTTACTCTCAATGCACTTGGAGTAGATTCTGATAGCATCGGTTGTGTAGCGGTTGAGATGACAATGAGAGAAAATGGTGACTTTACAAGGAGGTTCCTATTTTGAATCGTTCTAAAAGTTTATTGACCCTTATTAACCCTTTATAAACTAGCTTATGCCGGCGGTTACACCCACGTGGAAATGCCCATGTGGAAGGAGCCGTGAATTTTTCCGGGATAAAAAGTAACCTATGTCACTCTCCCAAAAATCACATTGATCACACGCTACTGCGTGAAAGAACGGACAAATCAACAAACACACTTTTGCATTTATAAGGGGCAGCGTAGACGCTTATGCAAACGTACGTTTGCTTGTCAGAATAACAACGCTTTTGCGTCAAGCGCGCATTTAGGCTAAGATTCAGAGACAATTCTAAGCGTAGACTTTGGCTTTCATATGTCAAAACTGTATAGAATTTTGCGTATGGAAGCGTGAATCTACGCTTAGATTCGTCTCTGAATCTCAGCCTTAGAGTATCACGATATCCGCGTTGTTATTCTGACAAGCAAAAGTACGTTTGCATAAGCGTCTACGCTACCCCTAATAGTAAGGATAAGAGTCATAAGACAGGATCATATAGATACTCCTGTTATCTCTGACTTATCAATTAATAAAGGTCTGCCATTCTATATAATCAGCGAATGTAATTATTAAGAAGATAAGATAATGAAGAGCCTTTCAAGCTGAACTTTAAGTTTAATTAATTGGGCCTGAAAGGGTCTTCCGACGTCGCAAAGCTGGCAGTGAATTTTAACAGATTAAATTAAGTTCGCAGTGAACTTACATTTTAATCCGGCCAGACAAGGTTTGTGCGCGATATAAAGTGCTAACATACTGAAGAAGCATACTGTTTTTATACAGAATGGCTTTGCTTTTGGCCACTATTATCATCAGCATCTACATACCAACTTACTAACTTTTTGTTATGATATTTGGTAATGAGACGATCTGGTCGTTTGCCTGATGGTAAGCATAACGCCGGCCCATAACAATTGCAGTGCCACTCAGAACTTTGCAGCACAAAGGCCTGCGCGGCACTGCAGTACTCGTTACCCTGAGACATTAGGTATTAAGTATCATAAGCCCAGTAATTTCACTGGCTACTCTGCTTATGAAACCGAAACACAGTAATGCTGGCACATTACTGCTTGGCAACTTCATGAGCAAAGCGGTGGGTGGTAACATCCCAGACGGACACTCGCAAAAGAGTTAGTCCTATCACTAATAATAACTAACTACTCGGAACAAGCACTTATATAGTAATTTATTTTAACTTCTCTGAGTGCTCTCCTGGAGGCCTCAGTATTACTTTAACCTTTACATTGAAAATTGCAGTAGGTAAAAATTTAGGTAGTCCTCCTGGTCTTGAGGGCCCATGTGACCAAGGAATTTTGAATTTGAATTTTGACTCGTGACTTGAATGTGACCAGGCTAAATTTAAATAGATCGTGCAATAACTTAGAGCTAAGTAGCATTATTTACAATGGAAAAATGGTTAAGATGTCGCAATCAAGAAACACAGACTTAGACTGTACTTTTTGTTTTTTTTTGGGTATTCCTTGTACTATCTCAGTTGACGTCTAAATGCTCTCGTACCTACAGTATCTTTCCTGTCATTCTTAAGTTACTAAGTTTTAGTGATTTATTGTATCTTTGTCTAGCCAACTGTCCATAAAGTATGCCTTACTTAAGTAGTTATATATAGCCTGACAGTTCAGATATGCCAGTGACTCTGTAAGGTCACGCCTTGACCCGATGACGTGGCGGTCACAGTCAGTCACAGCGGACCTGAGAACCGCTGGAATTCCGACTGGAGTAGGTAAATAGTTCACGTGATTAATATGAAAACTTCTTTTGTTTACTTGTTATGTACCGGCTTGATATTGCTTCTTAAATAGCGAAGTGAAATATTGGAATGAAACCGGCTTTTAGAAGAAACAGAATAAGGTTGAAAGACTTTTCTGTGAGTACCCGCTTGCGTGGGCACTATCGCATTGCTCGTACCTGTATTATATACATACACACACACACACACATCTATACATACTTTGTCACAGGTCACTTTATATATACACCTGATGTCTCAGGGTAATGAGTACACTGTAACAGTATTAATGCTGCGCAAGTCTTTTCTTAAAGTTCTGCAGTAGGTATCTAAAAAAATAATGATAGGGGCAGCGTAGACGCTTATGCAAACGTACGTTTGCTTGTCAAAATAACAACGCTTTTGCGTCAAGCGCGGATTTCGTGATGAAAGCGTTGTTATTCTGACAAGCAAACGTACGTTTGAATAAGCGTCTAAGCTGCCCCATAGGTCAAGCTAAAGGCGCTAAACATAGAATGAAGAGCTTCCAAGTGTAACTGCCGAGCCAGAACACACATAGTTAATTGATAAAACCTATTGGCATAAGTAAATGAAAAAGAAAATGGAAAAGAAAGAAAATTAGAGCGTCTTTTTGACAGCTATAGCGTCTCAAGCGGCAAAGTAAGGTTTCGATTCTCAGTCAAAGCAAACTTTGTGTGACGGGGGCATGGAGTTGTTCTCGTGTCTTGGAAGTTTGTGTTGTGTGTCTATAACACTTTCGACACAGGTAATCCTACTGTAGGAGTGCGAGTGTGTAAGCGTATAAGTTTTAGGTTTTTTGAAAATCGCGTAATAAGGTCTTAAGTTTTCTAGAAAAATAATTGGCGCCCTAAATAGTAAAAGGTAGGTCTGTAGTAATATAATTCACATCACACACCCTATTAGGCAAACAAAAACACCTATAGAAATCATAACTCAAGATTGACTCCAATCAGGAATATTTTTATTGAATCACCTTATTAAAAGTGTACAAAAATGGCAAGCGCGGGTCGGCGCAGCCAGCCGTGTTCTAATATAGGAGACTGCCCAAATATGATCGAAGTCCGGCCCAGCACGACCATACAGTACGACTGCTAGAGTAAGGAGCGACTGTAGGCGATAAAAACCATGCCTATCAGGAAAAAAAACATTTTTAATTACAATGAATTTGATGCGTTGATGTGGCGCTAACAGTTCAAAGACGAGCTTGTATCTTCACTTAATTTAAAAAAATAAACATGGTTATCATCAATTAGTATTTTTTCCGAAATTGTCTATCTAAAGAAGTTGGAGCACCTAGCTACAACTTCTTTAGATTGAGTGACAATGGAGCACCTAGCTCTAACTTCTTTAGATATAGTGACAATGGAGCACCTAGCTCGAACTTAGATAGACCTCTTCGCATTCTATCATAATCCGCTCCATCCGCTGAATAGACTTTTAAAACGAAGAGTTTCTATATTCGACCCTCAACTTTTTAAGCCCGCCATTTGGTGGCCGATAAAATTGCTTGGTGGCAGATTTTGGTGGGGTTTGGTGGTGGTGATTCGAGCACTAGAAAATGCCCTTCCACAATCCTTTAGTTACACGCTGTTTCTCCAAAGGGAAACCCCCGAAAGTTCAGCTCATTGTAGGAATCCAACTAAGTATAAATAAATAAATAAAAGATTTATTCACAAAAAATAAGGTATTACAACAATTTATACAGTCCTAGTAATGACTTACTCGTCGGCGACCGACTGATTGACTTCACTACCACCAGGCGTCATCGCTTCAGCAAATTCTAATCAACAGAATACGGCAGTAGGTAATATGCACCTATTGCCCCAGGCTAGGCCACAGTGCATAATATACCGGTCGTCTATAAATAATCCAATCGCTCCTTTATACGGTAAGGCGTGTGTCAACGTGGGTCAATGCGAGCGGATGGTGCCATATTGGCTCCTGTGCAGTGGGACAAGTCGAAACTAATGTGTAACCCATTATATAAGGAGGCTTGGAGAATTAAAAATTCCGAATAATTTCTTTGTTTAAATAAGTAATGTTATTTAATTAATTAATTGTACATTTAATTATCAAATAAATTCTAAAAGATGAAAACTGTCGTTAGACATGTACTTAACGGTGTTTCTGGCAAGCGCACTTGAGATTCAGTTCGCATAAAAGGTTTAGTGTATTTAATATTTACCATCTGTAGCTATATCTTTGTTTCTGGTGATAGAAGGGATAACTGTCAAGCATTAGCGTGTCAAAAGAAAAAAAATGCCAGCATAGGCAATTAAAAGGCTTTCAGCCATCGGAAAATCCTTTACGTCATCCCACTGCTCGAAGACATTAGACAACCCATTTTTACTAGATTTATAAAAGCTTTGTGGGAATAGACACAGCTAGTTATGTAATTTTTTTTATCTGTATTAGCTTCGATTCAATTCATTTCAATGTATTCATTAAACAATTGTTACATTGTGTTTGAAAAAATTACACAAAAAACATCAAATCAACAATTCAAAATAATTAATGAATACAAAAATTGTTAATATAAAAAGTCAGAATTTATGGATTTCAAAAAAGACACAGTATAAAAGTCAATTCAGCAAAGTTTTCATGAACGTTAAACGACCCTACGTACTAAAGAACCGTGCGAGAAGAAGGCCAAAAATTCCTCGTCATACTTTTTATGTATTGAATTATCTCACTGTAAAACTTGTACTGTGCCCCGCGGAGAAGCGCCGGCGCCAGTGGGGTCAACTATCCAATGCTGGGCAAGCATGCACGCGAACTAAACATTCATGCAGATGTAGAATAGACTACTACTGTTCACTATGGACATGTTGATGAACGGAATGTCGGGTTATCGACGTCAGGAATATTCTGATCCAACTTGTGTCTCTATTTATAATAATATAATAATAATTAACGCTTACACTCATACCCCGCACTAGGATACCCTGTGTCGCAGGTGGCATGGACACACACAGATACACATCACAAACATCCAAGACCCGAGAACCAACTTTATGCTTACACAAAATCTGCCCCGACCGGGAATCGAACCCGGGACCCCTCGCTTTGCAGGCAGGGTTACTACCAACTTAGCTACCTACTGAGCCGTCAAAGATTATTGAGCTGTGTGAAGGAAAATATCGGTTCTTAAACAGGATTATTAAAAAAATGGTTACAATCTCATGAGATGTTGACAACAGTCAAATAGGGCAAATAGGCTTGACTTAAACTTCATAGCAAAATATGTTTAGTTTGTGGCAGCGGGAGCAAACAAATTTTTAATCTTAATCGAATTTCTGGAAGCCATATTAGTATAGTTTCCTAAACAAGTTATCACAAAATTAACTCCATAAAAAATCCCAATTTAGGATTTTTTTACCTCTTAAACAACGCGTGTTGATAAAATTAAGAATAATAACATATTATACTTTATTTTAAAGCTTCATTGTTTTATTATTGCAGTGCCACCCAGAACTTTGAAACACAAAGGCCTGCGCGACACTGCAGTGCGCTCGTTACCCTAAGACATTAGGTATTAAGTCTCGTAAGCCCAGTAATTTCACTGGATACTCTGCTCATCAAACCGGAACACAGTAATGCTTGCACAGAACTGCTTGGCGGCAGACTTCACTCACAAAGCGGTGGTAACAACCTAGACGGATACTCGCAGAAGAGTTAGTCCTCCCACTAACGAAGCTTGTAAAAAGTGAGAGCAATTGTCATTGTTTCATCAACTGTGTCACTGTTATCAGTGCTGGTCCAATTAGTAATCTGTGGCACGCCCCCTACAGCCGATACGAATACGACGGTCGCTATAAAAAGAGCCCGTTTATTTTGTCGGAATCTCATTTGGCCTTGGATCTATTAATTTTTTTATCCTTGATATTGTATAAACCTGGATTAAAACTGGGTCTCAAGTGCTACCAGAACACACCGGTATGTGCTTCTCACCATATTTTCAACTTGAGGGTGATAGCTAGCCAGCAAACACTAGAAAATGCCCAACCACCTAGCTACGGTTGTTTTGAGGTACCATCAAGACGTGAACAGAGTTTGGGAGCTGTAGATCCATTTATGCTTCTCAATGAATCCTGCAGTACATCTGATGAAGAAAAACATTACGAAGTATAATCCTAGCACGGTGGTAGGTACATCTTGTAGTGCTTACGCCTAGCTGAAAAATGGGAATTCAGTTCATATAAAAAATCGTAAACTACCTATCTCTAATTTAAATTATTAACCACTCAAACTGTCAATTTTATTTACCGTAAAGATCGGTACTTGCGCTGCAGGCGAGATAGCGATAAAAGGTTAACTTATAATAAATAAACCCATAACAGGATTCAACTGAACCTATGTAAGTTTAATAAAATAGGGGTGTGTTTTATGACATAGTAAAAATAGCGGAGCAGCGCCATTAAATTAGTTTTGGCTCCCCGTGGACCACCCGGGATCATCCCTAACTTTAAACAAAGTACTGCTTGTTTATTTTAACGGTCTCAATGTACTATGTTTTTTTAGATTGTTTGCTTCGCGTTGGTAAGCAGATGTTACGTAGCGAACATTGACAATTGAAAACGCATTCCTGTTTACACAGAATTATTGACGACATTACCTATCTGAGAAAATTAAGATGTAGTGGAAGTATTCAAGTCAGAATTTTACCTATTGTAGGGATTTTCCAGTGGAAACAAAACGTGATGTTAATCGATCTTGTTTTTACTGTTTGACTTTTCGGAACTAGTGTTTTTTCGTTGGTACTAATATATGTATTATAAATTTACACGAAACAGTATTTGTATTTTTTTTTTTCTTGTTGCTTGGTAGCGAGACGAGCGGGTCGTTTGCCTGATGGTAAGCATAACGCCGGCCCCTAACAATTGCAGTGCCACTCAGAACTTTGAAACACAAAGGCCTGCGCGGCACTGCAGTGCGCTCGTTACTCTGAGACATTAGGTATTAAATCTCATAAGCCCAGTAATTTCACTGGATACTCTGCTCATCCAACCGGAACACAGTAATGCTTGCACACTACTGCTTGGCGGCAGACTTCACGAGCAAAGCGGTGGTAACAACCCAGATGGACACTCGCAGAAGAGTTAGTCCTCCCACTAACTGTAGTCTTTCTTTCTACTCTTTTAACGCTTTTTATGCTACTTTGTTCCTAGAAAAATGTACAACCCCTGATTCCTAATATACCAATACAAACTTTTTAAATCTGTGTTAAAATAGCTAACCGTACGCGTTCTAAATTCTAATCCTTTCTTGCACGTGCATAGCAAATTGAATAAACACATTTTAGAGATGCCCACACGTGCACAGAAACGCATGTGCGTAGAAATAAACCCGCTTTGAAATACGCGCTGTTAATTCGCCCTTATAATTAAATGTCATAGAGAACATTTTCCCTTATTCTATTTAGTTGTACTAATATTTTAGTAACGTAATAATAATTTTAATCTCCCCATGCCACTGGTCGATGTAACGCTTAGAATAGATGCTTGTAGAAGGATAATTTCGAACAAACTATGCACTTACATTAATTGTCTGTAACTGTCGCATTGACTAACTTTCTTATTGTATTGTAATTGTATTACGGGTACTTTACAGTTATCGACTTCTCCAGGATATGTATTTTTTGACCAGGAAATCTAGAACTCTTTTCACACAAATAGTAATGTGATAGGATACTCGGTGATAGACCGAGTGTGTCCCAGCGGGAACTTTTGCGACTTTCAATCCGATGCACCGTAGTTCGAATCTCGACTCGGCCGCACCAATGACGTATATCAAGTTATGTGCAGATTATTCACACTCGCTCTAAAACGGTGAAGGAAAACATCGTGAGGAAACCGGCATGTTCAAGAACCACAAAATTCCAGGACATGTGACATCCACCAAGCCGCACTGGACCCGCGTGGTGGATTATGGCCCATACCACTCTCTGGGGAGGCTGATAATGACTCGGCGATAAAGTCTACCAATTTGGGATTTAGAGTATTTCATCGTCACTTCTACACGGGAGTTAGGTTTCCATACGTGTTTACTCTGCGTCGACATTTTAGTTCCCGTGATAAGTCATAAGATAGCCCTAACACATGCGTGACCTGATTCTGGTCCTCACTAAAGTAAATGTCTGGTCACCGAATAAAAACTATGAACGGACTTCTTTATTTAACGGTTGGGTTGATTTTAAGTAGGGATGAGTTAGGTAGTGATTAGTGAATGGTAACGGTTGTCTATCTAATTAATGTTCAAGTGTTTTTATTGATAAAGCGTATCTATTGATAATTTGTTGGTGGTATTAGATTTGTTCAGAGTTGAGTTTTTAAGTTTATGTACCTACCTAGCTTAGTGTAAAGTAGTTGGTCTATGATTACTTTTTTATATTATGTTTGTATAGGTAGAGTGGGTGGGAATGTAAGTACCAAGACAAACCATCACCGGTTTTTATGGTACAATATACAAATTACTATGTAAAAGAAGCAGTGACGAGAAAAAAAATCAAGCACTAGTGTATTTTCTATATAGATCTAATCTAGGGATAGCGTCTCACCCATCAAAGTGAACTTGTTCCGGTCGCGAATTGAAATCAGGACCGCTCCCTTTGCAGGCAGGGTTACTACCTACTTAGCAATGAGCTGTCGAAAGGCAGTGAGGCCGTGAAGCAAATTGTTGATTGGAGTTCAAAGCATCGAAAATGGGGCATCTCAATCATATAATCAGAGAGGGCCTATCAAGTCACCACGTGAATGACGTGACCCATATCCCCCGCCCATTGACGAGTAGACACCGGATGCGAGCATTAGAGTAACGGGACACTGTGCACTGGTTCAAACGATAGACACCTGATATCGCTTCGGTATTTCTTTCTGGATCTTTTTGGATGTTTTGGAAATAGTTTAAGCGGTGTTTTTGAGGTTTTGGATTCTGTAGGTGGCAAATGCAAGTCTTATATACATGCCATCAACTTAGTTGTTCAGATGGGCGAAATTGGAACTACTTACAGGCAAGTGAACCACCATTTCGTAGCATACTATGAGTATCTACCTATATGTCTCATTTCTCGATACGGCACCTGATTGTGGGATAGATGCGCTTTTATTATGTTATTATTTTTGTATTAAGGTATACTTGATGCTGCGAATAAACACATTTCTTTCTTTCATTCATTTTCTCACGTCACGTTCTCCTCTAGTGCCGTTGTCAATTACTACAGGGCCACAATTCTACTAAAAAAATGAGAATGATTACGTCACAAAATGATTAATTTGATGATTTATCCATGGTTTTCTCGTGGTCCGCGATTGATGCTAATCCAACAATCATGAATAAGATGTGAGGGCTGCCTTAGCGGTACGTATGAATGTAGAAGCAAATTTACAAATTCAAATAAAATTTATTATAAGCGCCCCGGGCCTGTCATAAAAGCTACACTAACGCAGTTCCTGAACCATTAAAATAATTATCTGCTCCATAAATCAATTACCTAAACATAATTAATCAAACATATACATATATTAAATTCATTAAAGAACGCGCCATCGTTTCACAATCATTTCTTGACGGAGCGAAACTATTATTTCAATATTTCCGACTATCTGCTGCCTTCGCTTGCGGGGTATCACAGCATTCAGGTAATTAGCGTATGGGGTAGCTTAGACGCTCATGCAAACGTAGGTTTGCTTGTCAGAATAACAACGCTTTTGCGTCAAGCGCGGATTTCGTGATACTCGAAATGCGCGCTTGACGCAAAAGCGTTGTTATTCTGACAAGCAAACCTACGTTTGCATGAGCTTCTTCACGAAATCCGCGCTTGACGCAAAAGCGTTGTTATTCTGACAAGCAAACCTACGTTTGCATGAGCGTCTAAGCTGCCCCTATGGCCACAGTTTTACAATCCATAACTGTGGTATGGTGCTAGGATAATGTAGCTACTAGCTACATTATCCAAGTGAAAGGATTTTTATCTTGTCTATTGTTTATCCAGCAACCGCTGGAAGAGATGGGGGAGATCCTAGTCTTAGGAGCACATTAGACGCTAATGCATTATTGATGGTTATCACGGAATAAGCGCAAAGTATGGAAATACCAACTTTACTCAAAAAAATAGTTTCAGATCCACTGCGTATTCAGTGCAGAAGGCGTGGTGGTGCGCAAGTATTTAGCATGTAGCGGAGCAGTCGTCACTTTGAGCCCAGGGAGGGCTTCGAGGGAGTGAAAAAGACTATAGAGAGAAAGAGCATCTATTACTAGGGTGTTGCTGTCATTGTCTGTTTCTTGGTTTTATTTCAAGCCGCGCGTGATCGTGTCATACTTGTTGCAAAACCCTGGTAATTTTGACAGCAAAACGCAAACATAACGCGTCTAATGCCGCCCTTACGCTGGGGACCGAGCCACACATTATTTCTAATACTAATAATGACGTCATTTCGTGACGTGAAATTTGCATTTTATTAATAATTTGCGTATAATAGATTTTAGCATCTCATTTAAATGACTAACCCATACATCACAAATTAACAATTACAAGTTGATTCAACGGTCATTTTGACCTCAAAGTCACGTGTCAAGTTTTTTCTTGTTATATCACATCATCGTAACAAAAGTACATAATAGGTATTATGATAATGACAAGTGATATCATTCGTGAGGTCATGTTTAGATTTTGAAAAATTCGGATGGGATTTTAAGCTCGCTACTCGTGACATTATGGTCTAGTCTCATAATTATTATACCTAGTAATTTTACTGACTAATTTGCTCATCAAACTGGAGCACAGTAATGCTTGCACATTACTGCTTGCCGGCAGACTACATGAACAAAGCGGTGGTACCAACCGAGACGGACACTAGCAGAAGAGACCTACCACCAGCATGGGTAATTTATATTTCGGAATCGCATCCAGACTGAAATTTCTCTGCCGAGATGCGATTCCGGGATATATACGATCAGAAACAGTTGCTTCCTACGCGGAATCATTCCGAGGGAATCAGAATTGCCCTGCTGGTCCTTTCTGTATTGAGTTTTATTTATGCGTACTTATTCTAACAAGCTTAGGTGTGACTAATTTATGCTTTATTTTTAAGACAAGTGGTCTCGCAGTTAGAAAATAATATAGTTAAAATTATCCTGTTTCGTCGAAATCATTCCGTTCTGGGACGTCCGTTCATAAAATTGTTTTGACGTCATGGGACATGATACAGGAAAACCAATAATTGATGTTTTGTTTATTTCTTAAAAGACTCAAAGGGCAAGGTATCAGACGAGACATATTATGAAGTAGTGTAGTAAAATGTATGTACCTACCTATATTTTGGGCAATGGCTACAAATAAATGTATTTTCTTTCTTTCTTTCTTTCTTTCAAGTAATTATACCCTATGCCTTACCTATACGGAGTCAATTTCAAATCACGTGATCACTTGTTAGTGGTAGGACTAACTCTTCTGCGAGTGTCCGTCTGGGTTGTTACCACCGCTTTGCTCGTGAAGTCTGCCGCCCAGCAGTTGTGTGCAAGCATTACTGTGTTCCGGTTTGATGAGCGGAGTAGCCAGTGAAATTATTGGGCTTATGAGACTTAATACCTAAATGTCTTAGGGTAACCAGCGCACTGCAGTGCTGCGCAAGCTTCTGTATTTCAAAGTTCTGGGTGGCACTGCAATTGTTATGTTTATTTCTGATGTTGTGTTCAAGTCGGCATTTTGAATAACACATATAAAAAGCCGGTTGAATTTTAGACTTCAATATAACTACGATGATTGATGGTTTTATTGAATCAATCAGCTTTTTTTTAAAAGCTTTGACAGTTGGAGTGACAGTTCAATAGGGACGAGCTTCAAAACATCGATGTTTTGTTTAAGCAAATTAGTAGTTTTGGATTACATTGCATGTTCTCTCAAATTTAATGAGTTTACTTTAAAAAAACTGTATAGTCTTACCCATTACCACGAACTCTGCTAAATGATCGAAACATCTGAAAAGTATAATGTAAAGTAAACATTAACTTTGTCTCTATTATCATTATCGTTTCGGTTCAACTGCTCGGATACAGGTGTTTTCTCAGATGGAGAGTATGGGCTACAATCCTCACGCACACCCAGTGCATTGCATGCGGTTTAGTGGATGTGACCTGTCCTGAAATTTTGTGGTTCTTCAACAAGTAGGTTTCCTGACGATGTTTATCTACACCGATTTGCAGCGAGTGTGGTAAATCCGCACATAACTCTTACACTTGATTTAAGTGTAAGTAAGGTACGTTGCTGAGCTGGACTTCAAATTCCGCATCGGTTTGAAAGTCGCACTAGTTCTCGATTGACCACACTCGCTGTCTAAGGGGCACCTTAGACGCTCATGTAAACGTACGTTTTCTTGTCAGAATAACAACGCTTTTGCGTCAAGCGTGGATTTCATGATACTCGTAATATTCTGACAAGCAAACGTACGTTTGCATAAGCGTCTAAGCTGCCCCTAACGTAACTTCGTACTTACTTTAATTAGTATCCCTCCAGAAACGCAAATTTTCGCACTAAGCGCCTTTCATTTTGCCTTTTTGTTCAAAGTGGTCAAGTGAAATTGTAAAGCTTGGTACACAATACCTAATTATCCATTGCGTCATAACAATATCTCATTTGTATCATAAAGCTGTTTACGAGCGACCTAGACCCCGTTCACAATGGCGCTGTAATGCAGAAAGCACGTAATAAATGGTGCGTAGGTGGTGTGCACCCGGCCCGGCCCTATTTGGGGATGTGGAAAAGATTATTAGTGGCCTAGTGGGTAGGAAACGGCCGTTTTAATATGTTTTAAGGTATGCTGTCGAACTATTTATATTGGATATGGACCTTAAAATGTGAGTTCTCGGTTCATAGTTATCCCTACAAATGTTATAAATGCGAAAGTTTGTTGGTTTGTTCGACTCTGCATGGAGCAACGAATCGCCGTGATTTTTTGCATAGACATAGTTTGTGGGCTGGACAGTGACATAGGCTGCTTTTTTCCCGGAAAAAAATCATGGTTCCTGCAGGTATCTCCACGCGGGCGAACCTGGGGGCAGCAGCTAGTGATCTTTATTAACCGATTTCCAAAACAAGAAGAGAAGATTCTCAATTAGGTGCGTATTTTTTTACGTTTTATTTTACTTCAGATCTCCGTTATTAATGAACCAATTTGGGAAATTCTTTTTTTATTTGAAAGGATATACTTTCAGATTGGTGCCATAGAATTTTTTTTTGTACCATTTATCGTACCTCTTTTGTGATTGAAGACACAACCGAGTTTGAGTTCCAAGACACAAGGTCTTGTCTAGTTCTTACCTCTTGCTTTCTAAGTTGATAACTATTCTCTGGCAATAAATATTTATTCATCATCATCATCATTATAATCAGCCTGTATCAGTCCACTGCTGGACATAGGACTATCCAAAGGCACGCCACTGAGGCCGATCCTCGGATCTTCTTCTCCAGTCGCTGCCAGAAACCCTGCTTATACCGTCGCTCCACGTATTCACGTCCAGACTCGGGGAGCGGTCTAGAGCGATCCTCACTCCAGAACACGTCTGCCCTTACACCTGTGGTCGGTTCTGCGGCAGATATGACAAACACTAACTTTATAATTACCGCATTCCTAGTCTGCAGACCATGTCAATTATTCTTAGTTAGAAAGCACTTTCAACTTTTATAATGAGGTGTTTTCAAACGCACCAACACAACGGAAGCACGCACATTGAATCGTGCGGTCATCGGTTATGAACAAATAAAAAAATTAGCCCCGTATTTGTCCAGGTCAGGTCATCTGTCACGACATAAATGGATCCTAGATTCAAGTTTACACAACAGTAAAAACTACCTAGTTGTTGGTATTTAGAGATTAGCCTAAAACAACATTATGAGAAAGCTGTTAAGGATACGTTAAAAACTTATTTTAGCATTTGTCGGTTGTCTTCGCGATTAGTGTGGTGGTGACAATGAGAATGTACTGTTAGGGAAACGAATGGTAAGGGTGAGGTCACACCGACACACGAAGCGACGCGACACGGCGCGTACTTTATGTACAACTTATTTGTGGCACAAAAATGTTTTTAGTGAGATACGGCGCAAAGCGACTTAACCAGACCATCTTACAACGCATCCATCATATCGCTTTCACTAAAATTGGAACCTTTCCGTGTAGGAATTAAAGTAATGTTCACATTTGAAAGGCAATAAAATAGTGTAGTTTGTAATGTATGTTAGTGTGTAGTAGTGTGTTTGTAGTTATTACATGAAGCTGTTTTTTTAATTATAAAAAAAAGTAAATTTAATATGAAAAACTTTTTATACACATTTACGTTGAACACATAGCACAGAACATATAATAATATCTACTACGACCATAGGCTGCCGAACTGGCGAAAACTTTGTCTCAGCAATCAGTAACTTCGCCCATCAGTAACTAGACCCTATTAATATATATAGAAATAATATGTCGAACTTTATTATTGTTTCAAAAACTTATTCTATATAATTATTGTCTATTATTTACTCTGTACAGTTAAAAATTAACTAAAAAAAATTACATAGCATAAACAGTGGAATTCTTTGTGTTTGTGTGTGTTGTGTCTGTTCATGGGCGCATGCGTGCGCTTGTGTATGGGTGTGTATAAGTTTTACAAATAGTGCGTGCCGCATCGCGTCGTCGCGTCGAGTCTCGGTGTAAGCTGGCCCTAAACCTCTATTTCTTATTTGTTGCTGGTGTGTACTTAAGAGTGATCAATAAAGTCAATTTGGTGTTCTGTTAATTTATTTGTCTTGTTAACAGGCTTTGAGAAACGGCAGTAGAGGGTTACTAATGTTTAGCGATATTATGGCAGTTTCGAATTTCAAAAAATCTACACTAATCCATATTAATATTATAAATGCGAAATCGTGTTTGTTGGTTTGTTGTCCTTCTTTCACGCAGTAACGAAGCAACGGATCGACGTGATTTTTGGCATAGAATTGTCTATGGACCGGAGAGTAACATAGGCTACTTTTTATCCTGAAAAAATGCACGGTTCCTGTGGGAACGCGGGTGTAAACCGCGGGAAGAAGTTAGTGTGACATAAAATTGACATTGACAGTTAACAGCTGTCAATAAAGGTTTATAATGTTGACAAGCTGATTTAATTTAACAGATCTATGCTTTTTTCATAGGCTACTTTTTATCCCGGAAAAATGCATGATTC
This sequence comes from Crocallis elinguaria, assembly GCA_907269065.1. NCBI lineage: Eukaryota > Metazoa > Arthropoda > Insecta > Lepidoptera > Geometridae > Crocallis > Crocallis elinguaria. The sequence goes on along the minus strand of OU026071.1, from coordinate 16,383,027 downwards.
CTGTGGGAACGCCGGTAAATAATAATAATACATAAATAAACACAAATCTAACCTAGCTACAAAAACAGTTGGATAATCTGCAAGCCAAAGAAGGCTACTGATTGTGTCGTGTATGTGCGTATACAGTGCATAATGGAGGTAACTACTTACTTGATTGGAATGTGAGAGAGTTACACAAGCTAATTGTAGAGGTTTTTTACGACATGTGACACATACATAGATAACATGAAACCACAATGTGTACGTCAAAGTTCATAAAGCAGGATTATATTTTGACAAATTGCATGTGCGTTATAAAAGCAATACATTGAATTTTTTCATCCGAGCCTGATGTATGAATCTCGTAGTGTGTTCTGACGGGCTGCTTCATTACGTGTCATAGACTCATAGCAATAATATCCTTCCCTAAAGGAGTCCTTAAATGTTTGAATAACCTAGTACCTATTTAAAAAAAAAATATGATTTCAAAATACAATTATTATGTAGTACTTTGAGCGCGGATTGGATCTGTTGATGTCTTTGTCATTTATTTTGTTGTGATAAAGACAGCATTAGTTTTAGTCTGTGAGTCGGGTAGACGAGCTTTACAGATACCTGCTATTATAGAGTCATTTATTCTAAGCTTCATATATAAGTGCTCTCTTGGGGCCAGATAAAGCATTTTGAATTTGAATTCGAATTTGAAACTTATATGTACTGAGTGTTCCTCCAGACTTTGTTCCTCCTATAACCACAATATACATACACGCACAACACAAACATCCTGTACTTACGCTCTGCGCTCTCACCCACGTAGGCAAACATACCCAAAATGCTCTGCAAATTTATCAAACGTACTCCTTAACCACCGTACGTGTATTCTAAAGTCACTGACACGCACCCTTAAATGCACTGTAAGCGCATTCAAATCAAACCACTACTTACACGCCTAAACACACTAAAAACACACCCGAAAGAACCCGACACACACGATAAACTTCGAACGTACCTCATAATATGCATCCTAATAAAGACACTAACACATTCCGCATGCCCCATTCACGTTTTCATATTTGTAATGTCATAAAAAATAAAATATAACAATAGAAATTACTTATGACATTGAATTGGAGCCCTATAACGACGTACGGTTCACAGAACAAATCAATTGCAAGCCTTTGGTAAGAACGTCCAGTTTAGCTAGATCCCTAAGAAATTGTGAAGATTTGCGCATAGCGAAATCACTCTTACCAGTCACTTCTATCCAGTTTATAGCCTTTTTTGTTGAACTAAGTGGCGGGTAGAGCAGGTTGTTCACGATAGTAAGCGTTACTTTTAAGATGAAAATCTGTCACGAGTCACGAAGCACCCATCGATGTGTTCTAGGTCCAAAAGCAACTTTTGAGCCGCAGTGAAGAATACTTTACAAATGTATGTCTAGATTTAGCATTTTACTAATGTCGACCGCATCATCGCAATCGTTCAAAATCGATTCATTCATTTCATACGTACATGTACAATTGAAAAGGTAATAGGACTAACCCTTCTGCAAGCGCCCGTCTGGGGGTAGGTCAACAAAATTATCATAAAAAAATTTAATGTCATTGGATATGTGCAAAATTCACAAATAAACATCTAAACTAAACATTCAGCTCTATCCACGCTGGTCACTCGGACATTTCGCACTTCGCCCGCAGGCGGTTTATTCCGCGGTTCATTAGGCGGTTCATTACACGAAATGACTGGATGCTCGATTGTACACGCGCATAGAACACATTAATAACGTATGTATGAGTTCCAAACACTTGAATGTGATTTTCTTTCGTAAATGCTTGATTGGGAAATATGATTGTCCTATAAAGTAGACAAATAAGTCACATAATAGTATATGTTGGCTCTAAGACGCATACCGATGTGTCAATGACATTTTAATAACACAACATGATCTATCTATGATCTTTACTAGAGTAAACAATTGTTACTAACCTATATAACATGCAATCCGCACCATAATTGTGTTTGTAGGTTTGTTGGTTTGACCTTTTTTCATGCAGCAACGGCGCAACGTATTAAAGTAACATTTTGCAAGATGTAGTTTATGGACCGGAGAGTAACATAGGCTACTTTTTATCTCGGAAAAATGCAGTCTTCCTGTGGGATTCCCTTTATTATTATCACATAGAGTGTGTAACATTTTTTATTTTTCGTTAGATTGGTGTTTGTCTATACTATTTCAGTGAGATGTGTTGAAAATTCTGAACACACTATATACCGACTACCTCGGAAAGGCTAAGCAACATATTTTGAACTTGATGCTGCTGACAGCTAGCCAGCACAGCTAGCTAATCAGCACTAAAAACATCCCTACCACTTGCAACTAGCTACGTCACGATTCACGATGTATATCTACACCAAAAGCTGAAACTCGTAAAATTCGAAACAATATCAGGTGGCTTTACTACCAGTGAGCTATCATGACTTTAAAATGTCGGTGTCTCCACAATGACGTAATCCTTACATAAATGAGTCGTTGACCCGGTCATGCAGTGATGCAGTTGACAGGAGATCTGCGAGGGACTGGCGGCCTGCCAACATACATACCTTTATAATTAGGGGCGTTAGGAACGGACGGGAGGCGGGCTTGGATTATAGATATTATTTATTGATTCGCGGTGGTATGGATTCTTTTGGGCCATTCAATTAATCTATGATACAGATATTATAGAAAGGTAAAGTTTTTTTTGTTTGTTACTGCTAATCTCTTGAACCACCAATTCTTCTGCGAGTGTCTGTCTGTGTGGGTTCCACAGCTTTCCTTGTGTAGTCTGCCAAGCAGCTATGATGTCCTCCACGACGTATCAGTCGACGGCGAACCTAGTCAACTCCGATGCGAGCGTAAGTGACTCGCGAAGCCGAATTTAGTCTTGAACACCCGGTTGCAGCGTGCACAGAACAGCTGTCCAGAAGGGTTGAGTGTATAATTGTAGGATGGTTTAGTTCGATTCTTCCGCAACTGGCGCTTCCCGTCAAGGTTTTAAACGCTAGATTTCTCAAAAACCGACTCAGCTTAGTCAATGGTTCTGCGCCAAACTGATCTTTTCTGAGCGATCTTCTCCCAGCTGTCACTTGCAATACCACAGGCAGTTAAGTGTCGCTTGAGGACGTCGTTATAACGGAGAAATTGGCCACCAGACTTGCGTTTTCCCTGAGAAAGCTCCGAGAAGAAGACAGTTTTTGGTAAGCGATAATCCTCCATCCGTACCAGGTGCCCGCACCACTTTGCACTTTACTGTGGTGTAAGCATACGTGTTTCGGTTTGATGAGCAAAGTTATCAGTGAAATTGTAGGGTTTACGAGAGATAATACCTCAGGGTAAGGTGCGCATAGGTAGTGCCACGCAGACCTTTGTGTTTTAAAGTTCTGGTTGGCACTGTAATTGTTATGGGCTGGCGTTATGCTTACCGTCAGGCAAACGACCAGCTCGTCTCGTTGTCAAATAGCATAAAAAAAGTGTGATGCTTTCACATTAGTAAGTCTATGACGCTGAAATGTCGGAACCAGGAATATCCGTGAAATCACGGAGGGACACGGTCACGGAAGCCAATTGCGATGACAGCGGTGACACCGCATGTTGATGTTATTTTAAGCATAGTGCCTAGCTTCGACCCACAAGATGAGCACGAAGCACCTCTTCAGATCAGCAGACATTCTGTAAAAATTCGTACGCGAATTCTTCGCTCGAGTTCACTACCGTACTCGTCAGTGAGGGCCGGCGTTTTCAAAACGATATTATTCTTTGTTTTCGAAATATGAGTCTCACGGCGGATTCAGCTCTGAGAGGTTTGAAATGTATTTACAGTATGCTGGTGAGTTGGCTAACCTAGCATGAGTATGAGTAAAACGGAATATTATTAGGTAGGTACTTGTAGTATGTCTCTCTGCAGTGGGTCGTTAAACTGTCAAGGAAACTTTCACGTAGTTTCATAAAACATTAATTGTACGTGCGCTTACAAAGTCCAAGCTGCGGAATGCAATAAGAGCAGCGTGTCTGTGAGTGATGGCAGGGCGGGCGGCGCCCAGCCGAGCGCGGAAGCTTCCTCGAGCTGGGCGGCGGCAACGGTCCGTCTACACGGGCATTTCACGTCACTAATAAACTAGGCATGGGTAAAGCATGACTGGTGTTTTTTTATTTGGTCACGCGGCGAGCATGTCCTCTACCTGATGGTGATGGTAAGCCTAAGGTTTGTTAGTGGTAGGACTAACTCTTCTGCGAGTGTCCGTCTGGGTTGTTACCACCGCTTTGTGAGTGAAGTCTGCCGCCAAGCAGTAGTGTGCCAGCATTACTGTGTTCCGGTTTGATGAGCAGAGTAGCCAGTGAAATTACTGGGCTTATGAGACTTAATACCTAATGTCTCAGGGTAACGAGTACTGCAGTGCCGCGCAGGCCTTTGTGTTTCAAAGTTCTGAGTGGCACTGCAATTGTTATGGGCCGGCGTTATGCTTACTTACCATCAGGCAAACGACCAGCACGTCTCGTTACCAAATAGCATAAAAAAAGCCTAACGCCACAATAACAATTAGTTAATTGTGAAACAATTATTTTCTTTAAATCATTGAGTTAAATCCGTTTGAAAATCTGAAAATGTATACCTACATATTATTGCAGCAGACAGTACATGAGTATTTTTAGGGTGTTTGCAGGTAGACACATAAATTTCACTGTATCACTTTTTATTTGACATAAAATTAAAATGGGACCACAGTTTTGCTTCTCCAGTCTATCTATACAAATAAATAAAATTGATGTGTCAGTTTGTAATATCAAAATAACAGCTTTTTACTAAATGCATACGAAAATATATACGGTACATATAACAAAACAACCATTTTTTTTTATTTTGTCTGAGTGTCTGTCTGTTTGTTCCGGGTAAACTCCGAAACGGCCGGACCGATTTTGCCGGGACTTTCACTGGCAGATAGCCGATGTTACAAGGAGTAACTTAGGCTACTTTTATTTTAGAAAAATAATTAGAATTCCGCGCAAAAAAATAAAAACCTTAAAATCCAATATCTCCGCGCGGGTGATACCACAAGCAGCAGCTATTTTAAATAAAATCTGTTGTAAAATTCCAAGGAAATCGAAAAAGACATCCGTCTGGTACCTACCGATTCGGCTAACAACAGCAAAACAGGCACTTATAAGACTTCTCTGAATTAAAAACTAGCAAAGCAACAAGGTTTATCTTTATAGTCCTTCTAGTACGGAGATAGTACTCCGCGTCTAAAAATAAAACCAGATAATACCTGTCAAGGTATTCGTATTAATTGAATAACAACATAAATGACGCATCATGAGTTATCATTATGTATTGATAAAGTACTGGGCAGGTACAAGTAGCTAATACCGTTCTTGGAAAGTGAGGGTTTATGAGAAAAACGATTTAGCATATAAAACAATAGCTTTTTTTAAATTTTATTTGTTAACGAGACGAGCAAGTCAAATTGCCTGATGGTAAGCATAACGCCGGCCCATAACAATTGCAGTGCCACTCAGTACGTTGCAACACAAAGGCCTGCGCGGCACTGCAGTGCGCTCGTTACCCTGAGACGTTAGGTATTCATTCTCGTAAGCCCAGTAATTTGACTGGCTACTCTGCTCATCAAACCGGAACACAGTAATGCTTGCACATTACTGCTAGGCGGCAGACTTCACTCACAAAGCGGTGGTAACAATACAGACGGACACTCGCAGAAGAGTTAGGCCTACCACTAACAAATAATAGAGGTACTGTCTATTTATGATTTATATCTGTTTTGCAAGGCTGATTTTAGGTAATTGGCTTAGGGATTGGTATAATCCCATAAACAACTAAGCTCATTTACAAAATAAAGAGGATCTTAGCCCTCAGATTAACGGTGTTAGTGCGGTCACCTGCCTATTTGTGGATGTTTCCTAGTGGACTAACTAGATTTCGCAACTGCGGCGCAAGTACGGAAGTCGGTTCGATAAATTTGTCGAACCGAAAAACTCGATAAATTTATCGAATGTTTCGAGTACCGAAGTCTGATCGTAAAGTATTGTAGTAGCTCTATATTCTCTTTGGATTCGAACTAGCTAATTGTTGACTTTTGTCGAAAGTATCGAGGTTCGATAAATTATATAAAAAGTCGATAAAAGCCACTTTATCGATTTGAACTGTCAATTTTATCGAATTTTAACGATCAAAAAGATCCGTACTTGCGCCGCCGATTAGGCTAGGAGGAATAATTTTTCCTCGTGACCTAACTGCTTGTTAATAATCTATCGACTCAACCTGTATAAAATATCTGTCATTGGTCATACGAACAAATAATTAAAACTACTCCTACAAAAAGCATGCACCTATCAGAACCACATAAAAAACTGTGTCTAGGCGAATCCTCTAGCAAATGCATCGCTAAACCATTTCAACCCTGATATTTGGAAACTATCATCGCCATATTATAGGGACGTTAAAAATATTAAAAAATATCTTGTCAATCTCAAACATTTTCTCTACATATTGCACGTTTAAAATATTTTTTATAGTAATTATTACGAGAAATCAGCTTCTCAAGAACTACTGACATTGGACAAAAAAAATTGCTTTAAAAAAGCTACGAACCAACTTCAGTGACAAACTACTGAACCGATTTTGATGAAATTTCTATGGGACCAATCTGAAAGTATATCCTTTCAAATAAAAAAATAATTTTCCAAATCGGTTTATAAATGACCGAGATCTGAAGTAACAAACATAAAAATAAAAAAAAATACCCGACGAATTGATAACCTCCTCGAAGGACCTCCTTGGAAGTCGGTTAAAAAAACACTGATTCGTCGCATATCCATATAAATTAAAAATTATTGTAAAATTTGGTTTAAACCAATGGATTTACCGTTAAAAAGTTGAGTTATTACACGACCATAATTTTTAAAAGACTTTTTTTTTAATTTTTTTGAACCAATAGTTAAAAAAATCGATGTGAATTTTCGGCAGAGGGCCGTGCGCAGAGATCCGGCAGCTGTCTCTCATACGGGGAAGCTGATGCTAAAGGTCAACGCTTTTACATCAAGCGTCGATTACGAGTATCTCGTAATCGTCGCTTGATGCAAAAGCGTAGTTATTTTGACAAGCAAACACACGTTTGCATAAGCGTCTACGGTCTGCAATTCGCTCAGGGCTACGCCTTAGGGGCACCTTAGACGCTCAAGCAAACGTACGTTTGCTTGTCAGAATAACAACGCTTTTGCGTCAAGCGCGGATTTCGTGATACTCGAAACAAGCAAAGTATTCGTGAAACTTTGCTTGAACGTCTCAGGTGCCCCTTACAGAGTTTTTCGCATTTTCCCGCGATTTCGCACATTAGTGCGGATTTCTAATTGGCCACAATGGTAAAAGCCCCAGGTCGTGTCTGCTCGTGTGGTGTAATAAATTAATAACACGCACCTGAGGCAAGGCTTGTTGCCAGTGCAAGCGATTACCGAAATTGAGACAAAATAATGAAAGAAATGTAGTAAAATATTTTTTTTACAATTTTTATAAGAAGTAGTTCATAATATATATCCATAATATATTAACTACGGATAATATAGATAGATAGATAGATAGTTCCGTAATTAATAAATTACGGATATATCTTATGAAGAAATTACAAGTTTTAATAAATCCATATAGGTTCCCGAACTAGTAGCAACTGTGTTGGCTTTTCTCATTATATAACACTTTTATTCTATTTAATTGTAAAGTGTAACTTAATGCATAAGTTACACTTTATTACTAATTTTTAGGTAAATAATAGGTACATATCGAAATTAGGAATAAAAATTTTATGTTGTTTTATATGCGTTTGTTTTATAGCTTATAGTATAATAAATCGAATAGAACCTAACCGAATAGGGTACCCCCTGGGTGATCTCATAGCCCTGAAGATAAGTTTGACTTTTTACATTTACTTTTGCAAACATTCTCTTGTTTTGTTTTTAAAATTGACACTGCTACAATTTTGTAAATATTTTGTTCTAAAATGATAGTAACATGTTTTTTTATGGCAGACATGTTTGAACATTTTTAATTTACAAGTCAATGCCTGCCAAAGTCGTTCACAAAATAGAAGCTTGTATTAGCTAGACGAGCGTGGCATTATAATAGAAACACTAGATAAAAAGTTTTCAGGCATATTTTCATGAAATCTGTCCAATAATTTAATTTCTGAATATGGTTTAAAAAACATTAACCGTTTGTTGAGAACGTGCAGCAGTATTCTCCTATACCCTGTTCCATAATCTTAGATATTTTTTGTAAACAAAGAAATGTCACGAAAAGTCACTGTCAAAGCCAGTTGCCCTATTGCGATTGCGATCATGGCGACGCCTACCAAGCGTGATGTATTATGGCACAATCTCCCCTTCATGAGGGAGCCCAAAGTCCAGCAGTGGACAGCTGATGATAAATCGCTTGTTTAACATCGCACTTTTCTTTTGACTCCCACCGAATGATTTCATTAGACAAAGCCGGGAAAGTAGCGCTTGTCATTTATCTATCGATTGTGTTGTTATAGGTAATCGATGCGTGGGAAAGGAAATCCATGTTTTGCTCCTATTCGATAGTAAAATCGATTCTTATAACAATTTATGTCATAATGTTATGACATAAATTAAAGTAGCCATGTAAGAAACTTAAATGCAGTAGAAATAATATTATTTCAGTCAGTTTTCCACAAATCTGCTTTCTGAAAGTACTCGTCACTGCTGCAATGGAGTTAGTGACGAGGATCGGCAAAGGAGACGCTAACCATCAAGCGAACAAACTGCTCAGAGCTTATTAGTTGCTTGGAAAAATGCAGTGGACAATTTTTTTAGCTTGTCTACCAATCATCCACTAAATCGTACATCATCTACATCGTAGATGTGATTGGTAGAACAGTTAAAAAAACTACAAAATGACGAATCTTACCAAACGCAAAGCACGCCCGATTTGGTATGCGTGTGATGCGTAAAATATACTTAGGTATACATAATCAGGTATCTGTTTCTAACCAACCATACTTGTATACCTAACTACAATGTTAGAGAATTCCAAGGACAGCCGGGACATCTGCCTCACAGGATCGCGAAAAAAAAAACAATTAAGATAAATCTCGATATTGCACTCAAGGCTTCTGCTGTCCGTACCGAGCGCCGGCGCAGGCGCAGGCGCAAGGCCCACATCCTGCGCACATCGTGTCAGTCGTCCCGCGTAGCTCCCTCCGAACACACGTTTAGCGCTCGCTCGCTCGTGTACTATCGAATAAATCGATAACAACGCGCAGTCGCGATTATTTAAAGTGCTGTGCTTTATTTTTTATTAAAAAAAAAGGATTTCGCTTAGTGGTGTGACTCGGACCCGCAAGCTTTTTATCTACAATAAGGTTTGTTTTTATTTTAATGTTTTAATTGATGCTGTCGGAAATTAAAAATTTTGACGTTGAATGAAGTAGGTGTTAAAGTAATTATCTTTAAATACGAGTTTTTAATGTAAACACTTGTATTAAAGGTCAAAATTTTATACCTAGTATATTGTCTATTAGTATGAATGATATATATATTTATCTGTTCCGGTTTTGCAGTGCAGCGTTCATGAGTATTCAGTTTGTTATCTTCTGTTGCTTTGGTTATCGTTGACGTCAAATGATATCTATTGATTATACTTTTATTCGATAATCCTTTTCGATTGAGCTCTACATTTGTAAAAATAAGTACGGGGCATCTTTTTTATCGTATTATATTTTAGGGAGCGGCCAGCAACAAAGAAGGATATCATTTGCATTTTTTACAAACCTAGAATTTTTTTGTGATAAGAGATGATAAATCATATCTCACGTTTGCAGGGGATTAAATCAATTACAAACATTAGAACTAAAAGAAAACAAAGAAGAAACATACAAATAGCAAGCACAAAAAAGGCCAATAATTTCATCACAATTCGATAAAAATGATGGTGACATAGATAACTTAACCAAATTAAAAATAAAAGTAAAAACCAATTAATTTAGATAAGATTAAAATTTAAAAATGACTTGACGTAAAAAAGTACGCCAATTAGCATCAAATTTGTTAATAAATGTATCTGAACTTTAGATAAAGAAATAAAACTATATTGCTCTAAGGAAAGTTCAGCTATAGCTTGACCTTTTAATTTTAGGTAGTGAATAGTATAGTAAGTGAATCTCAAGTAAGTGAATAGTATAGTATTCTTTTGAGAAAATAAATATCTTAAACCAGAGGTAAAGAGTTGTATGACATTTATTTACTTCAATAAAAACTGCTACTTTTAATACAACTAAATAACGAGATAAAGAAGCTATTAATTTGATGATACGAAAAATATCTGCACATATAGGTATCAATTGCAAAATCATCCACAGCTTTCAAATATATCTATACAAATAAATAAAATTGAAGTTACATCTGTTTGTAATGTAAAAATAAAAGCTTTTTCCTAAATACATTTTTAACGGTCTTAAATGCCTTAACTAGCTAATACATAAATAAACATTACATTTAACCTAGCTAGCTACAGAAACAGTTGGATAATCTACAAGCCCAAAAAAGTATAGGAAAATATATACGGTACGTATAACAAAAAAAAAAACATCTTGAAATAAATGTATTTTCTTTCTTTCTTTCTTTATCTTTTTGAAATTTTTGTGGCTGGTTTATTAGCTAATCTCCGAAACGGCTGAACCGATTTTGACGGGACTTTCATTGGCAGATAGCTGATGGTATAAGGAGTAACTAACAAATAAAGAGACAGACAATAATTTTAAAAACGGTTGTTTTGTTACTTATAGGTCCCGTATATACTTTCATAAGCATTTAGTAAAAAGCTGTTATTTTGATATTACAAACAGACACTTCAATTTTATTTATTTGTATAGATAAAAGACTTATAAATGGTTTAAAAAATATCGTTGTCAAAGTTATAAAACACCAAATAAAACTGTCCCAGTCCAATTCGATCCAGCCGCAGTCCAAGTTGGTATTTCGGCCGAGGAGTGTCGCCTGAATGCTATTTTAGGATTAGTCGCTACGCCCTCTGAATATCTTTAAAGCTTTTAGCTAACCTTCCTCTGGCGAGACTGTCTACTAGCTTTTGTCCGCGGCTTCACGTGTCAGAGTCAGGGCCCCAATTATACTAAACAAATGGTTAAAAAACACAATGGCTTCGTCGCAAAATTATCACTTTGAAGAAGAGTATAAATCCTACTAATATTATAAATGCGAAAGTGTGTTTGTTGGTTTGTCCTTCTTTCACGCAGTAACGGAGCAACGGATCGACGTGATTTTTGGCATAGATATAGTTTATTGACCGGAAAGTAACATAGGCTACTTTTTATCCCGGAAAAATGCACGGTTCCTGCGGGAACGCGGGTGAAAACCGCGGGCAGAAGCTAGTAATATATACATATTATGAGTAGTGTAAAAGTTTCTAAAACTCATATTATTGCTTAGTAGTTTTTGCTATACCATCTAGGTATGTTTTAATATTTTTCTTTATGACTACACGGACCTGCTAGGTAACTATCCTTGATACTATTATTCTAATAACAATTCTTAACACCTGATCAATAATAATTAAATGCAAAAACCAGTTTCGAAATGTCAAAGCCAAATAAAAGCGATAAAATTCAGGTAAAGAAAATAAAAGTTTATATTCCAAACCCAATACATGAAATACTCATAAATTAGAATCTGTTTTTCGCTAAAGCTTTTGATAATTTGAAATAATGTCTGCAAGGATTATTATTTACCCGCGATGTTCCACTCTAAAAACAATTAGTAATTATAATAAAATGAGACATATATTCCAATAAATATAGTTCAACGAATAAAATATATATTAATGTACAATTATGTAACATAATTGTACATTAATATATATTTTATTGGCGAAAATATTTTTCTACTAATAATGATTGTAATGATTATTGTAAATACAAAAGTTTGTTTCTTCAGTCAGGAACGCGGTATATAGAAATTTGGTATACTTACAGGAAGAACACAGTTTGAATTCACACATGGAATACGATCATCCCGGAGCTCTTGCAGCGGGAAAAACTAAAACTTAAATATATAAAATATGTACTACATTTAGTTACTAGTTGCGCGTACTAGTCCCTACTAGTCCCTACTAATATTATAAATGCGAAAGTGTGTTTGTTGGTTTGTCCTTCTTTCACGCAGCAACGGAACAATGGATCGACGTGATTTTTGGCATAGATATGTTAGTTATAGTTCATGGACCGGAGAGTAACATAGGCTTCTTTTTATCCCGGAAAAATGCACGGTTCCTGTGGGCACGCGGGTGAAAGCCGCGGGAATGGAATGGTAGCCAAAGACAATAAAAAAAATTGACAGATGACAACCCAGCTTATTATGTGTCAAAACTGTCAAAAATGACGTGCGATGACGCCATTTTTTTTTTTTAATTTATTTCATGACCTGACGATGACGCCATACTTTTATAATATTGCCGCTTTTTGGATATTTTTAGGAACGCAGTGTTGCTGTTAATTAATTTTGCATTTCGACTACGCTTTTTTTACAAGTAGTAATATTTATGCGAAAAATGCACGGTTCCTGTGGGAACGCGGGTGAAAACCGCGGGCAGAAGTTAGTTAGTAACTAAATATAGTATTTAGTTATTTGTTGATGTAACATAAGAAAATGTTTTAAAACACCGAGACGATGAACCCGCGACCGTTTACAGATTTCGCGGAAAGATCAAACCGTTAACTAAATTTACATAACCACAACACATAATGACTACGAATATAGAGATTGTGCTTGCATTCCTACAAAATATGTAAGTTACGAATCGAATAACAAGAATCGTTTCTAACCTGTATCTATTAATTGGAGTTATCCATTTTAAGATTTTTAAAAAAAGAAATAATAAAGACACTATGGGATTCAAAGTCCCGTCTAGGACTGCGGTGCGATGGTGAATGAAACTGCTGTTTGTAAACTATTACGTGTAATGTCTTTCACGAGTCACAATCAAAGTACCACAGATGTATTCTCGGAGGTGGAGTGAAACACCGATCTCGTCACCAGAAAAAACACTTGTAATTAATGATGCAAGTTTTGGAAAACTAGTGAAAAGTTGCGCGCTCAAAAGTGATAGCTCTACCACAGATAACGTATAACTCTCGAGTGACGTTTGAAAACATATCCAAACGCCACAACACTTTACTTTTCTTCGCCGAAAGTTATATTCGAGAAAAGTATGTTACGGGTGTGTCATTGTTTTTGCTCGACTTGGCGGGGGCACTGCCATGTCCCTAGATATACTTCAATCTTCTGTTGACACGGCAGTATCTTTTATATATAGACGACTAGCTTCTGCCCGCGGTTTTCACCCTCGTTCCCACAGGAACCGTGCATTTTTCCGGGATAAAAAGTAGCATATGTTACTCTCTGGTCCATAAACTGTATCTACGCTAAAACTCACGTCGATCCGTTGCTCCGTTGCTGTGTGAAAGAAGGACAAAGCAACAAACATACTTTCGCATTTATAAATATTAGTAGGATTTTTCTATATTCTGTGGTTGTGACATCAAATACCTACCTAATACATACCTAATACATCAAAATTAGTATTTTGAATCCATTAGCAATAGTAATTGTAGTTATGATTAATTGTAATTATAAAAAACTTATCATAATTATAAAAATCTTAATAGAAACTTTACATGTGTAAAAGTGTCATGTATTATTATAATAGTTTGATAACTTAATAACGAAACCATAAAATAGCATACGCAATTAATATAATTATTTATGCTATCCAATAAAATTATTCAAAATTAAAAATGTTTTTTAAGTACTCATAAAACTTACATTTTGCTAAAAATTCGCTAATCGCTTTGCGACATTTTTTAAGGTCAAATTTAGTAATTATTCTGATCAAATATAATTAAGATTATTTTGTTTTAATTAAATAATCAAACAGTTAAAAAAAAAGATTGACATAAAATTAAAAACAAAATGTAAAATTGAATGTCAAGTCAATGATTTTAGACATTTAAAAAGAAACAAATATTTCTGCTCGTTTTTTTCTAGTCATAAAAACAGTTTTATGACCGACTCGATAATTATTTTAGGTACTCGTTATTTGCGATAAGTTATCAATAATTTTATATACACAGATACGGGAAGAAAGTCATTGTAAAATACGGTTTTATGGTCCAAGAAAACCGAGAATTTAATTCAAACATTTGCATTCAAAAGTATAAATTGAAGTCAGCAGATTGTAAATTATTATTATTTATAATGAAAAAAATCGTAAAACTAAAAAAAAAACAACTATAGCTACAGCTCTCAACAATATCTGTAGCTGCAATGTAAATGGTGATCGATTATCATTAGAAAAGTCTGTATTCCCAATATTTTCTTTAAAAAAATGTTTGCAAATGTTTATGATATTACGAGTAGATTCAACACTTACTTAATTAACATATTTAAGGAATAATTTCTCGGACTTTGTACGTATTTTTAATTCTTATATTATTGTCATAGGCACCACATTTATTTACTAATTTTGTTAGTGGGAGGACTAACTCTTCTGCGAGTGTCCGTCTGGGTTGTTACCACCGCTTTGTGAGTGAAGTCTGCAGTGCCGCGCTGGCCTTTGTGTTTCAAAGTTCTGGGTGGCACTGCAGTTGTTATGGACCGGCGTTATGATTACCATCAGGCAAACGACCAGCACGTCTCGTTACCAAATAACATAAAAAAACAAAAGGAAACACTTTTACTAAATAGATAATTTACAGACTATTAATGTGGAATTTTTACGTAGAGTTTTTTTTTATAATAGAACGTAAAATATCAGTAAGTAGTTAACGTTGTAAAACTTATATTTTAATGTTGATGCGAATGTCCGTGATGTCGTGTAGGAGTAACCTTTGCGACTCTTATAGGATACGATTTTTATACATTATTTTTAATGAAACTTTGATGTGGGCGAAATATTATGACTCAATACACTTTTTGCAGACTCGTAATATAAAATAAAAACATAATGGGATATTCTGATAGATAACTTTATATTATTATAGTTTTACACTGATTGAGGCCTTTGTGTTTCAAAGTTCTGAGTGGCACTGCATTTGTTATGGACCGGCGTTATGCTTACCATCAGGCAAACGACCAGCTCGTCTCGTTACCAAAGAGAAATAAAAAAATTTTAGAATCTGATCTTAGATTAAGTTAAACAACTGATTTATAAAAGAGACGGTTGCCAATTCAAAAGATTTTATTTAATTTTATGTTTACGTGAAGAAAAATATCTCCACGCTTTATAGTCTGTTTTATTATCATGTAAAGAACTGACAAAGAACGGAAGACCAGCTGCCTTATCAGCTAACAATCTCGTGTTCGTTTTCAATACCAGACCGATTAAAACCAGCGTTCACTAGTCTTCGTGTGGAAGGAGTTGTCAATAGTTTTCGCTTCTTTTCGTTTTGTAAGAGCTTATTTCTTTAATAACCACCGAAAATTCTACACTATTTCTTCCACACGAAGACTAGTGACCGCTGGTTTTAATCGGTCCGGTATTGAAAACGAGCACGAGATTGTTAGCTGATAAGGCAGCTGGCCTAAACCGTTGGATGCAATAGACGAATAGACGATCGAGTGGCGTTCTATGGGTAGGTCACGTGATAAGGATCATGATAATATCCAAAGGTAGTAGATCCATTTAAATTTGGCGTAGATCTCATTATGGACTTTGAAGCTAAGGTCTGAAGCTAAAATTTTTGATTTTTAAAAAGCATATTTGATTACGGCACACCTATCACATAATGTCACCGTCCCGCCGAGGTCGGCGTAAGCACCTACATTACATGCCTAGTACACTTCCGGCCGGCGAGGCCGTAATTATACTTTATGTACTTGTAGTACTCGACTGACATTAACTACACAGCTTTTACTTAGCTTTTGTTGGGCTTGATAATTCTATAATCTATACAAATAAATAAAATTGAAGTGTCTGTTTGTAATATCAAAATAACAGCTTTTTACTAAATGCATATGAAAGTATATACTGTACCTACAACGAAAACACAATGTTTTAAATTTTAGTCTTTCTGTCTGTTTGTTTGTTTGTTCCGGGTAATCTCCGAAACGGCTGGGCCGATTTTGACGGGACTTTCACTGGCAGATAGCTGATGTTACAAGGAGTAACTTAGGCTACTGTTATTTTGGAAAAAGAATTAGGGTTCCGCGAAAAAAAATGAATTATTAATAAGACATATATCAACAAGTCCCGATTGCTGAGTTCCTGAAGAGCTGGTGACTATTCTAGTACTATTTTTAAATAGAGGTTTTTTTAAATAGCTCTACAGCTAAATAAACCTCTTCCAACTGGTAGTGGGCTAGAACATTTGGATTATCTATAGGCCTACTTGGGCTTGCAGATTAACCAACTGTTTTTGATAGCTAGGTTAGATGTAGTGTTTACTTATGTACCTATTAGCTATATAAAAGAACAAGTTTATCAATAAAATACATAATAGGTATATAATATGAAACACGAAATATTAATTAAGTCTCTCTATCAAAGTGATTCCACGAGTTGAGTAAATAAAGTAAGTTTCTTTAAACAAATGTGTGCTATCATTCTGAACTAAAACTGTCAATTTATTTGTTGTTTTTTTTAACGGTGATCTAAAACGTGACATGAGATAATGATATCATAATATATCTCAAAGTGCAGGTATTCTGTCACTTTGATGTGTTTATCAAGCTCTCTTCTTAGCATAAAACATTATCTAGGTAATAATATGTAGGTTACTCTTTTAATAGTTCCTATAATATAGATTTTTAGTTAGATAAAAGTTGTCATAAATGCACAAGTAAAAGCAAAAGATTTTATAAATAAAATCTAGAAACTAAACTAATCCTGGATTAAAACTGACTATCAATGGCAGTACCGCAAAACCTGTCTTGATGGTGATAACTAGCTAGGCGAGGCTTGAAAATGCCCTTTCACAGGCTATGTGTACGATCGGCGAACGATGTCACCGCTAAGCCATCAAAATTCTAATTTTTTTGTAATACTAAAAACTTGAGTAAAACCAACGCAAGTTTACTTAAACAACGCGTGGACTAAGTTCACATTCTGAAACTTAAAAATAAACGAAGCATCGCGGGTGATGCGCTGTAAACAGATTAGCCTACTAACTACGTACCGATAGCAAAATAATCTGATTCAAAGATAACTTCAAAGTGTCAACAGTGGATGAGTACATTTGCGTGAATCTAATTCAAATTTGAATTAATTTTGTTTACGTTACTTTTTTTTCTAGAAATTTTGAGGACATGATGTTTGTAAAGATGCTGACAAGGATAGAAAGGAGAGAGATTTTCTAAAAATATTAACGATAAGGCGACAGCTACTATCTTAGTTTATAATAATGCGGAGGCACAGGCAAAGCTAATCTCATATGGCGCCACCATCGCTGGTACTTGTCATTGATGTTTACTTTGAGGGTTACTGAATTAAACTATAACCAGTAAACATGCTCGCGTCTTAACATAAGATTTGAAATGGTCACTACATAACCTAGAAGAATAATTGGTTTCCAATAATTATTGATGAGCAATGGTTTGATCCACAATCTCCGTTTTTTCTCGTCAGAAGGAAAATGTGTGTAACTTAATTTTACACTGAATTGCACTTTACAGAGGGCTACTTTATTGCAAAGACGATTTTTTGTTTACTTACTAAAATTTTATAATGAAGTTTCATAGTGAAACAACACCAGCGATAATGCGCCACCTAGCGGGATAAGTAAGCAGTGTGACTCCCCATTACAACACGACTGCCTGGATTACCTAGTCCATCCCTACATTGATTAATTCTTAGAACAATACTTGAACAAAATATAACGCCAAAAACTCGTAAAAAGCGTTAACGTTTTTGCGATCTGTACCTACAGCGGACGACAACGGAAGTCAGTGGAGCGTACCGTTGCGCAACCGGGCGCGGCATTGTCTTGCGGACGGTACCTGTGTATTGCGAAGCGGCCGGTTTTCCGACGTTTTTCTCTTCACGCTTTTGCTTCTCGCACTTTATTATGAGAAGTGTGGACATGTGTGGAATCTCCTTTAAGCACATTAGTCGTCGAGTAAATATCACACAAAAAAATGCGCGATGATAGTTCATAAATGCTGCGCTAGGTTCGCTGTTCATTTTTTCATACAAAATCTCCGTAAACGCGGTCACTGTAGAACGCGTTACCTTTTTACAAAACTCACACTAGGCCCTCAGTAGACACGCATAACCTTTCTACATATTTATCTTGATTTTGGCTAATAACTCGACGATCACATGACATTAGTCCTCACACAAAATTCTAGAACAAATGACGCAACCAAAGTAACCACACATAAACTATGTTTATGACATGTTTTAAATGTAGGTTAAATTCCACAGTTTGTCAACAAAATAACAGGTAAATATCTCAAGGATTACGATGAATGTGTTACAAAAGAATTAATTTTAGTTACTTGCGTGGAGAGTCTTTACAGGAATTGGAATTTTGTGACGTCAAAGGTTACACGGCGACCAATTTCTCAAAATCGTTGAAGGATTTTTCTCAACTGATATTAGTTATTAAAGTTATTATTTTAATGATTGAATTCTTGAAATTATCGATTTCGAAAGTCAAGGGTTGTGGTTTTCAGGGGTCTAAATATCAAATTGTCAAGGTTTCATAGGGAAAGGATATTAATTGATGCGATGTTAGCTCAGCGAACCGTGAATCTAGTGAAATTAACTTGACCTATTGAGGAAGGAAACCATTGTGACGCAATTTATTAGGACATTGCTTGAAGGGGTACACCAGGCGGTTCAATCAGATAGACTGCAGCTTACTAAAAAGCAACCAGATTTTTCAGAGTTGTGGAAATAGCATAGTGCACGCATGGGCGTCGCCAGCCCATGGCCCGGGGGAGGGGAGGGGGGGGGGGGGGGGGGGGCATGTTTATATTATGGAGGATGAGAAAAATATGAATTATAGGTACAGTCAAGACCTATACCCCTACTTTTACATAGTGATAGTGAATTTATTCGAGTTTTGATGTGCGGGATTTATCGGCAAAGCAAGACAATTGCACGGCCTTAGGACTTTGGTTGATCTGCAGTTGGCTACATTTTTTAATCTCTAGGGGGGGCAGCTGGCCCTCCTTGCCCCCCCCCCCCTGGCGACGCCCTTGCGTGCACGTGTCCCATAGTATATAGGAGATACGCGAGATACAAAGCGTTTTCCTGAAGTGGCACTCAGGAAAAGCTAATTAGGAAGAACTGATACAATTAAAAACAGATGACCACTTAGTTTACAATATAGTTAATTTGTAACCTTAGTTCAAGTAGTTCACTATGACAAGTCAAGGTTGTGACGTCATGTCTTGTAGTCATTCATTCACTGAAACGGTTCAAATTTGGACGGCGGCGTCCTCATTTCAAAGTAATATGCGCTGACGCATCTAGTTTGGAATATTTATTGGAGTTTTCCTAAATATATAGTGTGTTGGCAGGGAGTATTATCAGTCTGGTGATTCAAAATTGTTGTTAGTAATAAAATAGAGTTATTTCCGATTGTTATTACTATTTCCAACAAATAGTTGGAAATGGTTTTATTGTAGTTGGATTGTTTTTTCCTCGTGACCACGGTTAATGCAACATGACTGAAACAACAAGATAAATAAATACTTGTGTTTTCTTTATAACGGATAAATATAAACAATGTTTTAGAATCGCGAAAGTTTAAACAGTAATTTAACGTTTGTAGATTGTGTCCGACTGACTCCGGTGACTCTTGACTGTTCTTAGCAATGATTCAAAAAAATCTGTTCAGCCGTTTGAAGTCAATCATCTCTTTTAGTTCGGGGTATTTCAAATTTATAATCTGGAGAGTGCCATCCCTCTAGAAACCATGAAGCAATAATTCAAAGGAAAGGCAAAGATGCGGCAGATTTTGAAGTAGAGGACGGTAGCTAGATGCCCAAAGACAGGCTATGGATGCATTCCGATATTTTTTTTTATGTTATTGGGTAACGAGACGAGCTGGTCGTTTGCCTGATGGTAAGCATAACGCCGTCCCATAACTATTGCGGTGCCACCCAGAACTTTGAAAAACAAAAGTCTGCGCGGCACTGCATTGTGATACTGCGTTTAGTTTGTTGTGAGAGTGCCGAATAAATGTTTTTTCTTTCTTCTTCTTTCTTCTTTCATTGCGCTCGTTACTCTGAGATATTAGATATTAAGTCTCAAGCCCAGTAATTTCACTGGCTACTTTGCTCATCAAACCGGAACACAGTAATGCTTGCACACTACTGTTTGGCGGCAGACTTCACTCACAAAGCGGTGGTAACAACCCAGACGGACACTCGCAGAAGAGTTAGTCCTCCCACTAACAAACCTCAAGTTGTTTTGACCGAATCTCAAGCTCCTATTATTATTTATAAGTAGCTTAAATATTTACATTATGGCTTTTATGATGTTAGTCTACCAACAGTACACTCTCATTATTTTCTACACCAAACATGACTAGCTCCAATTAAGTACAATTTAATATGAATGACTCATGGTTAAGTTAAACGCTGCATGATATGAGTTCAACAACCATTTAACAGGCTGTTAGAGTAAAACATTACTTTGGCCACTGAATCGGACGATTAGCAGGGTGGTGAAGGAGCTTTATGGTTTCCTTTATTTATCTAACAATGATTATATGTTATGAGTTTTTAACCAACTTCCAAAAAAGAAGAAGGTTATCAATTCGGTGTGTATGTTTTTTTATGTTTGTTACCATATGTTTATCTCAGTCATTTATAAACCGATTTGGATTCTTTTTTTATTTGAAAGTATATACTTTCAGATTGGTCCCATAGAAATGTCATCAAAATAGGTTCAGTAGTTTGACACTGAAGTCGGTTCGTAGCTTTTTTAAATCAATTTTTTTCGATATTATGGCACTGTTACATGCGCTATTATCACGAAGACCTGAAATAATAAACATTGTTAATAACTCATTAATTGTGGCTTTGTTCGTGAAAAATGCAAAAA
Organism: Crocallis elinguaria; assembly: GCA_907269065.1. NCBI lineage: Eukaryota > Metazoa > Arthropoda > Insecta > Lepidoptera > Geometridae > Crocallis > Crocallis elinguaria. The sequence continues at coordinate 16,361,914 of OU026071.1, read as the reverse complement.
AATTATTAAAATTAAATAAATTGTAAGATAAACTGTAACTATATTTAGTACTAGCTGCTGTTTCACCCGCGCGGAGATATTGGATTTCATGGTTTTTACTTTTTTGTACGGAACCCTAATTCTTTTTCCAAAATAAAAGTTGCCTAAGTTACTCCTTATAACATCAGCTATCTGCCTGTGAAAGTCCCGTCAAAATCGGCCCAGCCCTTTCGGAGATTACCCGGAACAAACAGACAGACAAAAATTTAAAAATTGTGTTTTTGTTGTAGGTACCGTATATCCTTTCATATGCATTTGGTAATAAGCTGTTATTTTTATATTACAAACAGACACTTCAATTTTATTTATTTGTATAGATTCCATTTAGTAAATTAGCTTGGAGAGTATACCAATTCCTGAAAATTATTGCTTCCAGCAGTTGCAGCAGTGTCGGGAGACCTATTATTAGTTAAACCCAAGTTTCAGAATAAACGTCTGTCATTAGAGTTTAATCGTCCGTTAAATCGTTGGTGAACTTGGTTGAACTTAATCGGGGTCGTTGACCGCAATGTTTGCAAATCCACCTGTCATGTCTTCCTTATCTAACCAACGTTTATCGGTTAGATATCAAAGTGTGTTACAGTTTAACCCACTTTCGGGTAACTGGACATTGTTTTGAATAGAAGTATAGGTAAACAATGGGTGCATATTAAAACTGTATTTTATGTTCTCAGCGAAATGGATTATCTATTCATCGGTCTTCTTAATCTGTAACTTTGTATTATGATTTTATTACCTTGTAAAATTGATTACTCTGTAGAATATTTGGTTACTTAGTGCAACAGGAAAAAGTATGTAGTATATAAGTTCTTTTCCAATGGATAATAGTTGTACTTGATCACTATTTTTGTTAGTGGGAGGACTAACGCTTCTGCGAGTGTCCGTCTGGGTTGTTACCACCGCTTTGTGAGTGAAGTCTGCCGCCAAGCAGTAATGTGCAAGTATTACTGTGTCCACATAAGAAGGATGTCAATAAATATGCAAATATACAAATAATATATACTTTTTATACGATTTTTTTTTACTTATACAATCGGGACGTTAAAAACACAGGTTTTAAGCCGTCCGATATTTCCTTGAGGCTTGAGTGGTGGCGTAGGTTGGTATTGTACCAATTTATAGGTACCAAGTGTCCCTTCAGTTCCGCTCTCCGTCAGTTTTGTGGCCCTACACGACGTTTTATTTTTTACTGGAATCTCACGCCCGTATTTCTTTATTAATTTCAGTAGTGGGACGACTAACTCTTCTGCGAGTGTCCGTCTGGGTTGTTACCACCGCTTTGCTCGTGAAGTCTGCCGCCAAGCAGTAGTGTGCAAGCATTACTGTGTTCTGTTTTGATGAGCAGAGTATCCAGTGAAATTACTGGGCTCTATTGAGTGCATAAATAAGTCATTCTCATGTTTTTGTATGAATCTTCCCTCAAACAATACAATATTATTGGTAGAGCATTATCTTGTCTATGTTTACAAAATATTTATTTAATAATTTATATTATGTAAGTGTGTTTACGTATCTCACGGTCGGTTTCAGACAATCATCGAGATTGCGCGACGCTTGGTTACAAATAGTGTTGATTAAAAAATTTAAAAAATATAAAATTTAAAGTTTTTTCACTAACGGGAAGTCTGTGTGTCTAGTGCCTACCAAGGCTACTTTTAATCCTGATTCTACGCTACGAAACCGCGGGCAGAAGCTAGTTTCAGATACGTACATTAAAAAAAGAAGTTCTAATAATTTTGGGGCCAGATTGAGCGGCATAAGTACGGAAGTCCAAACGATAAATTTGTCGAATCGAAAAAACTGATAAATTTATCGAATGTTGCGAGTACCGAAATGTGATAGTAAAGTATTGTAGTAGCTCTATATTCTCTTTGGATTCGACCTAGCTATTGGATAACTTTTGTTGATTGTATCAAGGCTCGATAAATTATATAAAAATCTACAAAACCCAATTTATCGATTTTATCGAATTTTATCGAATGAAAAGATCCGTACTTGCGCTGCAGATTTGAAAGTTTGAAATAAATATTGTAATTAATCTTTTTTGGAAAACGGATCTTTCATGAACTGATCTAAAGTCAATTATTAAAAAAATGTGACCGGCCCCTAGATAGCTATGTAGAGCATGTAATAAGTAAACAAACGCTTACACTCATACCCCGCACTAGGATTCCCTGTGTCGCAGGTGGCATGGACACACACAGATACACATCACAAACATCCAAGACCCGAAAACTTTATACTTACACAAAATCTGCCCCGGCCGGGAATCGAACCCGGGACCCCTCGCTTTGTAGCCAGGGTTACTACCAACTTAGCTACGGAGCCGTCAAATATCAGATTCAGGTTTTTTTAACTCACAGTGTCGTATTTTACTAGCCCCCTTGTTACTCGTCAGTGACCATCACCAACCGTGCCTGCGAAAGCTGGGATTAGTGAAGCGGCTCGCTCGTTACTAGGGTTGTCGAAGCGTGCTAATGACGCTGCTAATAGAGTGAGGCTAATTGGCGCGTGTCTGTTATTTGTACGTACACGTGCTAATTCCCGTTAGTACATGTTTATTATAACTAGTACGACTACCGAAAGATATTTTCACGGAATATTTTTGAGCATTGTATAGGAGAGTTCAGTATTTAAATTTTACAATTTCCATAAATGATGTAGTCTACGTAGGATACTACGATATGTATATATAGTCACTGTATATACTGACTGTATAGTTTTCGTTATACTAGCGTAACAAGTTAACGTATTGTTTGGCAATTGTCAACCCTGAGGTATGTCCGCCCAAGCGTGGCGGGTAAACGACCTACTTCAATGCGAGGCTGTGAGTTATGGCAGATCTGTGAGATAATGCATGTGAATGTGACATAACGCAGCATTTCACAGATATACTTTGACATCCGATATTCTACTGAAACATCTATACAAATAAATAAAATTGAAGTGTCTGTTTGTAATACCAAAATAACAGCTTTTTACTAAATGCATATGAAAGTATATACGGTACCTATTACAAAACAACCATTTTTAAAATTTTTGTCTGTCTGTCTGTTTGTTCCGGGTAATCTCCGAAATGGCTGGACCGATTTTGACGGGACTTTCACTGGCAGATAGCTGATGTTACAAGGAGCAACTTAGGCTACTTTTATTTTAGATAAAGAATTAAGGTTCCGCGCAAAAAAATAAAAACCATGTAATCCAATATCTCCGCGCGGGTGAAACCGCGGGCAGCAGCTAGTAATATATAAAAACCGCATGACTAGTGCATCATCAGGTTCACAAAGTTGTACTCATGTACTGTATGCCAAATGTTTTGATGTCGCACCTTCAAAAACAAATGCCAGAAATAAATAGGACATTAGAATCGATTCTTTGCAACGTACTCCATTTTGAAAAATGTTGCATTGATTAGGCATTGTCACATGTGATGACTACATTTCCTACCTTTAACTGGTGACATGATGGTGACAAATGTATAAGTAATGTGTTTTAGGTAAAGATTTTTGTTGGAGCCATAAATTTAATTATTAGTTTTTTTTATGAACATAGCAGAAAGAGGTGTAAAGGATCAGCGAGTCCTTAGTACCACAGAATAGATAATAGTACAAATTTACAGCTTTCCACCAAGTGAGACTAAATTATTATTTGTTAGTCTAAATGACTGCAGGCTATTTTTTGTTCCATTCATAACAACTATCAAGCCGTCTCTGTGTAAATAAATCATTCTATCCTTCATTTAATTGTAGTTTGACTGAAAACTTGCTAAACTAAACAGATTTGCTTCCAATTGGACCTAATTATTAACAGAGTGAGTATTTGATCCCGTCAGTCACAGTTGTCAGCTTAATTTTGATAGATTTATATGTCTAGACTGAGGCTCAATCTGTTTCGACACGCGAACTTATTCAGGGAGGTATTAAGTTTGGCAAACTCTATAAATAGATGTTTCAATTGTAAAATACTAACCAAATTCACTTTTTTTAACCGTCTTCCAAAAAAGGAGAAGGTTATCAATTCGGTGGGTATTTTTTTTAAATGTTTGTTACCTCATATCTCTGTCATTTATAAAACGATTTAGAAAAAAGAATATTTGAAAGTATATACTTTCAAATTGGTCCCATAGAAATTTCATCAAAATCAGTTCAGTAGTTTGTCGCTGAAGTCAGTTCGTAGCTTTTTAAAGTAATTTTATACTATTCGAGACGAGCAGTTTCTCTGCCTGGTGGTAAGCATAACGCCTTACGCAAATACAAACATATACATAGACTGCTAAAAACATAACTCTTCCTGTTGGTTCTGGCGGAAGCGGGTAAAATGTAGACAATCCGTACTATCCGTACTATTATAAATCCGAATGTGTTATTGTGGGTTGTTGATATAGAAACGGAGCAACTGATCGAATTGATTTTTCGCATAAATTTAGTTTTTGAACCCGAAAGTAACAAAAGGCACTTTTTATCCTGGAAAAACGTAGGTACCTACGGCTCCGCAGCGCAAGTACGGATCTTTTATCCGATCGATAAAATTTGATAAAATTGACAGTTCAAATCAATAAAGTGGGTTTTATCGATTTTTTATATAATTTATGGAGCCTCGATACATTCGACAAAAGTTATCGAAAAGCTAGATCGAATCCAAAGAGAATTTTTTTTTTTTTTTTTTTTTTTATTCTGTATAGGCTTACGTTTGACCACTATCTCACCTGCTGGTAAGTGACGATGCGGTCGACGATGAAGCACGCTTGCCTAGAAGATACCTATTCACTCGCGCCTTGAAGCAGCCCAAGTTATAGTTATCGGGAAACACAGACTCTGGCAGAGAATTCCACTCTTTAGCGGTACGCATAATAAATGATGAAGCAAAGCGTTTCGTGCGTAAAGGTGGAATATCCACCATGTATCGATGGCGCTTGGCCGAAAGTCTGGTTGTCCGATGATGGAAGGGGGATGGTGGAATTAGATCGTGTAATTCCAAAGCACACTCACCGAAATGTATCCGGTAAAAAACCGATAAGCTAGCAACTTTACGGCGATGTTCAAGGGTCTGTAGCCTCGCTTTAACTAACGAGTCATTACCAATGAGCCTCTTGGCTCGTCTCTCAATTGACTCTAGTGCCTCAAGCTGGTATTTAGCTGAGCCATCCCAGAGATGGGAACAATACTCCATACACGAACGAACTTGCGCTTGATATAGATTAAGCAGCTGTTCCGATGTGAAGTATTGTCTCACCTTTGCCAGGATACCCAACTTTTTGGCTGCCAATTGAGCCTTTGACTCAATGAAAGAGCCAAAATTGAGAGTCGACGAAAGAGAAACGCCAAGAATCTCCAGGTGGTCAGTTACTGGCACGGATACATCACGGAAAGAAGGAGTAAGCTCGAAGGCACTCCGTTTGGCAGAGAACAGACACGCTTGGGTCTTAGTGGCATTGAAATTGACCAGATTGGCATCGCCCCAATCGGAGACTACCTTCAAGGACAAATTCAAGCGCTCAACCATCGCCTCCCTAAGAGACTGTACCTGGTCCCCACTAGTTCCTGCACTAGACATGTAACTCTCTACAACCGTGCTATCGTCTGCGTACCCAAAAGTACCAGGTTTCAGCAGATCATTGATGTGTAGCAGGAAAAGCGTTGCAGAGAGTACTGACCCCTGAGGGACCCCGGCATTAATAGCCAACTGATCAGACGAGCTACCATCAATGGTTACTCGAATTGATCGGTCCCTCAGGAAATCTGATATCCAATCACATAAACTAGGGGGCAAGCCATAAGAAGGAAGCTTGCTAATAAGGCTGCCGTGCCAAACCCTGTCAAAGGCCTTCGAGATATCAAGAGAGACGGCAAGCGCCTCACCATATTTCTCGATGGCCTGACTCCAGATATGCGTGGCATACGCTAGAAGATCCCCAGTAGATCGGTTACGACGAAATCCGTACTGGCGATCGCTGAGGAGATCATTTGCTTCTAGGTATGCCAGAAGCCTGTTGTTCAGAACACGTTCCATACTCTTACAAAGTATGGACGTGACTGAGATTGGCCTATAGTTGGCAGGGTCAGCACGGCTACCCTTCTTGGGCACTAAAAGAATACAGAGCTACTACAATACTTGACGATCAAACTTCGGTCTCTCGCAATATTCGATAAATTTACCAGTTTTATCGATTCGACAAATTTATCGAACCGTCTTCCGTACTTGCGCCGCTGATGGGATCTCCCCACGGGAAAAACCACGGGCCCTAACTAAATAAATCCTTTTCCTTGTTACAGAGCCAGTAATGTCCTTCTAACTCGCACCACTACTATCCAAGATGGCGGCCGTGGGCGCAGTCCTCCTTGAGACAAGGCCCTTCCGGCCCTTCAAGTCCTCCGAGGAGTACCTATATGCTATGAAAGAGGACTTGGCCGAGTGGCTGACTGTCCTCTATCCTGAGCTGCGGATTAATGCGGATAATTTCCTCGATAGATTGGATACTGGCGTCGCTTTGTGTCGGGTAAGTTTTTTTTTGTTTAGTCATGTTACTGTAAAATGCTTGTGTTGTATTTTCTTAAGTCTAAACCTACAGTTCAGTTAAAATACCTAAATTTTTTTTTAAGTCATTATTTTAATTTTTAATTTTTTTCATAGGTCATCTTTTTAGCCTTTTATTTTATAATTCATATTTAATTTCGTAAAGTTATTTTACAGCCTTTTCCTCTTGCCGGTAACCCTGCACAGTATGCCAGTAGCCCGGCAATTTATATTAGCCGCTTCAAAAACACAGCAAACACTTATTGGGTAGTGCGTGGAGGTCTTCAATAAATACGCCTTCTACTTTAGTATAATAAACGTTATATTTGCCAGTTCACAACCACTACACTTCGTGTCTAGCAAACGAATGGCCGATCGAGTTGAGGTTTCATTTCAACTCAACTCGAGTCAAAATAAAATCTATATTTTATAAAAATGCCGGTAAAATCATTATTTTAAACGGCGGTAGTCAATAGATTTACTCTGTCATCTGTATATTTCAAAACGAAATACGAATACCCCTGACGTCATATCCGAATATTGTTAACAGCTCGGCCATCCGTCAGCTTTACGAGACCCTTCGTAATTAAGACAGAGAAAAAAAAAATGTAGATACTTAGGACAACTACATAATTATTGGATAACAATATTAATGTATTATTGATTTAGAATAGAACACAATCATAATTACACATTTACAATTTATCGTTGCACTTAATTTTAGACTTAATCATAATTTTGTCTATTTTCATTATATGATTCATTATTAATTACAGTTAATGCCTGACAATCATATGCTTTATAACCAATATATCATTACTTATTTAGTTAACCATTATACATACATATAGAAACCTTGACTTTCATTCTACAATTTACCGTGGTCGACTGATCCTTGACGTTGATCAGTTTTGCATTCGCACTATAATAAATGCTCGGCTGATCCTTGACGTTGATCAGTTTTGCATTCGCACTTTAAATGATTGGCTGATCCTTGACGTTGATCGCCTTTCATAGTGAACCTTATGTTGGCTGATGCATGACGTTGACCAGCCAACTAAAACTGGACTAATCCTTGACGTCGATTAGTCCAGTGATACACTGATCCATGACCTTGACCGGTGTATCCTTGACGTTTCTTATAGTAAGACATTGGACTTAAATACCTCGCTTAAGTAAGACTTCACTGTTATCGATTATGTAAATGATCCATGACACTGATCATTATTTGACATAATTTAATACATTTTTAATCGTAAACATACAGTTATTTTATTAGTAACATTCGACTTCACTAACATTTTTGAAAGGAAATCCACTTGCTCTTATCGTAATACATCAATTATGATATTACTTATTACTAACTAGGATACAATTTGGGGCTGTGACAAGTTTCCTTATAACTACTCGTTTTCTGGGGAATTAATAGACTCATCGTCAGAAGGTCTTTCATCATCAGACATTGGTTGGGTAAAGTTAAGCCAAGGAAATATCTTATCTATAGCCACTACAGATTCATAACGCCTTCCCTTCCTTGTAATAGGAGTATCTTCAATAACAAACCTATCATTTGGGAGTACCTTTTTAATACGATAGGGACCTTGACATTTAGGTTCAAGCTTTTTCGACTGTCCTTCTATTCCCGTTGTAGCTCTTATTACTCTAACTAAATCACCTTCATTAAAAACTACGTTCTTTTTCCTATGTTTATCGAAATTCTCTTTAGCTTTTTGTTGTTGAATTTGAGTCAGTTCACTAGCATCAGATCGGGATTTAGATAAGTCACTTGCAGTACAATCTGGCGTGGCCTCAGAGATAACTTCGTTTAATATGCCCTGCGACGGATTCGTCACATTATAACCAAATAGTAATTCAGCTGGAGTCTTTTTAGTAGTAGCGTTGATGGTAGTATTAATACCTAACTGTATATCTGGTAAGTGTTCGTCCCAGTTACCATTCGGCTTATCATGATTCATGGCGCCAAGTGCGGCCAGGATAGTGCGATTGTATCGCTCGACCTGACCATTAGCACGAGGAGTTGCAACGGCGTTGCAAATATGTTTAATACCAGCAGTTTTTACAAAGGATTTGAACAGTTTACTAGTGAAGCTAGTACCTTGGTCTGTGATTAAGCGTATTGGTGTCCCAAAATAACTGAAATGTTCTTTGAATACTCTTATACTGGATAATGACTTTGTATTACGCACAGGGGTCAGATTTATAAATTTAGTGAAAGCATCAATCAGGACAAGAATGTAAGTATTGCCACGTTTAGTGCGAATGAACGGGCCCAAGTGGTCCGCATGAATAGTGTGGAAAGGCTTATCAACCTTCGGAATAGGATGTAAGACCCCTGCTTTTGACCCACTTGGCACTTTGTGATGTGCACACTCCAGGCATGCTGCAACGTATTTTTTTACAAAACGTTTCATTTTGGGAAACCAGTACGCTGCGCGGATTCGAGCCAATGTTTTATCGACACCGAAATGTCCGATGTCATCATGATTGGTCTTCAAGATCTGCCATCTAGCACCCTTTGGGACCACCCAACGTTCGTTGTTGTCGCAGGTAATACGGAAGACTCTACCATTTTTTAATTTATAGTTATTGAAAATATCTACAACATCTTTAGTTTTTGGATCATTTAAAATATCAGCAATATTCCTAATTTCTTCATCTGCTTGTTGAACCGTAGTCAACCAGTCATCCGTATTGACAGCGAGTACATCAATCACATGGTGTTCATTGATAGCGCTATCTACCGGGTTCCTGCTCAAAGCATCAACGTGGGCCATCTTTTCCCCAGGTCGGTACTCTATTTCACAATCAAATTCCAAGAATTGCACCCACCAACGGGCAATTCGTGGAACCAAATCTCGCTTAACAAGAGTACTACGCAAGGCGTTGCAGTCCGTAATAATCTTGAATCGAATACCAAGCAGATATACCCTGAATTTAGCTAGGGAGGCAATGACTGCGAGAGTTTCGAGTTCAAACGAGTGCAATTTCTGTTCGTCAGTGCTGGTTTGCCTACTATAGTATGCAACTACTTTAAATAGGCCACTTTCATCTTTTTGCATCAGTATTCCCGCTACCCCAAATTTGCTTGCATCAGTGTGTAACTGTGTTTCTGCGTTCGGGTTATAAATCGTTAAAATTGGACGTTCAGTGAGGCATGCTTTTAAAGTCTCAAATGCATTAATTTCTTCTGTACCCCATCTCCATGGAGAATCTTTCTTTAGTAAGGAAGTCAAAGGGCGCGCCAATAGAGCGAAATTTTTCACGAATCTTCTAAAATAGCTCGCTAGACCCAAAAACCTTCTAACTTCATGAATATTTCGAGGGGTGGTGAATTTAGATACCGCTTCAGTCTTAAGACTACCAGGTCGTACCCCCGAGGAGCTTACTTCATATCCCAGATAGTCGATTTTGTCGTAGAAGAAGTTACATTTGTTCAACTTAAGTGTCAAACCACTTTCCTTTAGTAGGTTCAGAACTTCTCGGAGACGAAGCAAGCCCTCATCCACTGAGCTAGCCGGGATCAATATATCATCCATATATACAAGCACATACGAACGAACTTGAGACTTTTGTACGATTTTATTAATTGTTCGTTGGAACACAGATGGCGCGTTAACGAGCCCGAATGGCATTCTATTATATTCATATTGGCCATCTGGGGTCACGAAGGCGGTTTTTTCGCGAGATTCTTCTGCAATGGGAATTTGATAGTATCCTGATGCGAGGTCTAAGCTTATGTATAAAGAACTACCAGACAGAAGGTCAAGTTGATCTTCTATCCTTGGGAGGGGATAATGTTCACGTTTTGTCTTTTTGTTGAGGGCACGATAATCTACACAGAGCCGTTTCTCTCCAGACTTCTTATTCACTAACACAATGGGACTTGCAAACGGGGAGCTTGATTCGCGGACTATTCCGCTGTCTAGCATCTCTTGAACCATGTCACGTACAAGTTGTCTTTCAGTGAAGGCAAGCCTATATGGGCGATAAACTACCGGTTCTGAATCGTCCAGGTGAATCACCATTTCAGTTTCGGTCGTAAAACCAAGATCCTTTAATTTATTTGAAAAGCAACTTTTATATTCCTCTAGGAGCAATATTAATTTATCCTTTTCCAAGTTTGATATATTATCACCAATGTTTAATGTTGATTCATCTGTAAACGGTTCAGAGACTGTCTGTAAACGATTAACCTGTACGCAATCATCTAGCTTAAGGGTTCGTGTAATTAGTTCCCCGGATTTGAATGTAATGTCACGTATACCAATATTTTGAATTAATACACTTCCTAAACCTTGTTTCAAGTCGTATTCTCCCGGTAATAAATAATGTTCCTTATTTTCAAGTCCCCTGACAGTCCCGTTCACGTAAACTTTACCAGAGTACAGTCCGGTATCAACAACAGGGACAGCATTGATTTTCCCACTCACAATAATTGTATCGTTGGCACATTTCAGTGCACATTTATTAAATTTATTTTGACCTACTTTTTGAAAAATAACGTCAGTCTCAGTTTTAGTTATTTTAATGGACGGTCTTTCCGTAAAAGTATGACCTAGCATAATAGGGGTGTTAATGTGAGAGTCGTCAACTACCAACATTTCAACGTCCTTTTCAGTGACCCCTTGAATTTCGATAGTCGCAAGAGCGGAACCTATTGGACTGAAACGCGTGTTCCCAAATCCCGAAAGAATAGGCCCTTCAACTGGTTCCCATTCAATTTGTAACCGTTGAGCATCACTTAAACGTATAAGAGTACCTTCACAACCCAGATCAACCAAACAATCAGAAATTTTGTCATTGACCTTTAGTGGCATTTTGTATTTTAAGCTAGAGTCACCGTTACTTTCTATTCGCAAAACCTTTTTACTCTCATTTGGATTATTTTGTGCCTTTTTGGGACATTCGTTTACAGTATGACCTCTCAAATTGCAAGAGGTACATTGAATTTTTGGTTTTGTACACCGGAAATAAGGATGTCCAGTTTCGTTACAGTTGTAACAAGCTATGTGATTGTAGCTCGTTTTTTGTTGTTGGGTACCTTTGTTATTAGAAGGCAAACAGTTTGAGCCACCTTGAGCAGTAACGCTCTTAAAAGATCTACTTTTCATATCAACGGAAATATTTTTATCTTGGCCAACCTTTACGGATTTAAAAAACTTAAGAACCTGCTCCGGTTCGTTAAACTCTACAGCTTGTGCGCCCAATCGAACACCTCTATCCTCGATACCAAATATCAGGCAATCTACTGCACGCTTGCCTATTATTTCGCAACGATTCAAAAGGTTCATTTTTGCATAATAGTAGAGCTCAAGTGACTCACCGTAACGAGCCTTTTTTCCTAACATTTCTGTAAGCAGTTCCGCGTAATTGTCCCTCGAAGGAAATGATTCTTTGAGCTTAAACTTCCATTCGGACCACGTAAATAATAAGGATGGTAGCCCCTGGTACCATGTTTTTGCTACCCCAGCGAGTTTAGGTAAGGCGTAATGAACTATTTGTTTCTCATCCCAATTGTATATTTGTGCGCATTCTTCTATTTTGTGAATCCAAGTATCGATAGATTGTTCTTTACATAGAGGGTCAAACTCAGGTATTACATTATTAAGAACAGGGAACTTGTCACGCTCAGTAGTATTCCTATCCTTAATTCCTTGCATTACATTAATAAACGTTTCGAAAAACTGTTGTTGAGTGTTCACGTACCTCGAGTCTAAGTTATCACACTCGCCGTTGATGCGTCGCGGGCTCGGAGATCGCGTTGGTTGATGTCCGCCGTCGCTTCTATGTCGATCTGTAACCTGGATCGCTGGAGGCGTGCCATGTTCACTACTGGATCGTCGCGATCTTGTCGACCGCTTGCCACCATCTCGATGACGATGTCTCCTTCGATGTATACTTCGCGAACGCCTCTTGCTTCGGGGTCGACTAGCACTTCTCGAAGAGTTGCTGTCGGGTGATTCGGTCCTTTTCTTTCGTTTGGGCATAGTGACGTTAACCTCAAACAAAAATAATAAAACATTAAAGTTGTAATGCTACGACTAATCATTCATTAGGTTGTTGACAAAGGCCATACACGATTTTAAAAGAAAATAAAAAAAAATTGTCACCTTACGTGCATACAAACAAAGCCATTTAAATAAAAGTTTTTAACAAGAGGGTAAAGTAAACAAAAAAAATACCTTGTTTGATTCACTAAACAAATATTTAACATTATCAATCAAATCCTTATAAACATCGTTTTAGAAATCACTAGTGAAATATAAGAGGTACACTAAGATTCGTTACGTATCACTTCTCGTAGAAGTAAACAATATACAATGGAAAAAGAAAAATACTGTTCGAAATAACTGCCGTTATTCTTCCACTGTTTAAGTTTTACCATCATTTAACAAGCTTTTCCATTTCATAGTCACAAAGTCTTCATGCATTTCCTAAAAATATTTAAAAGTATACTTACGCGTTTTAACTCTTGTTGATGTGGGCAGGTGGGATCACACCGAGTTTTACCAAAATAAACCAGTGCGATCCCACTTCTGAGATTTTACAGCCTTTTCCTCTTGCCGGTAACCCTGCACAGTATGCCAGTAGCCCGGCAATTTATATTAGCCGCTTCAAAAACACAGCAAACACTTATTGGGTAGTGCGTGGAGGTCTTCAATAAATACGCCTTCTACTTTAGTATAATAAACGTTATATTTGCCAGTTCACAACCACTACACTTCGTGTCTAGCAAACGAATGGCCGATCGAGTTGAGGTTTCATTTCAACTCAACTCGAGTCAAAATAAAATCTATATTTTATAAAAATGCCGGTAAAATCATTATTTTAAACGGCGGTAGTCAATAGATTTACTCTGTCATCTGTATATTTCAAAACGAAATACGAATACCCCTGACGTCATATCCGAATATTGTTAACAGTTACATACAGTAAGAGAAATTATTTGTAAAACACATCAAACTTTCAATGATAATTTCAAAACACCTGCTTCTTAAAATACCTCTTTTATATCAGTTTATAGATATCCTTGTTGTCTCAGGACGTAAAACTTGCATATTCATTTTACTAAATAAATATGCAAGTTTTATGCCTTACGAAGATATTTCAGTTGCGAAGTGTCTAACTTGGACAGACAGTCACTTTACGTCACTCACTATACTACCCAAATCTTTGCGCATTGCAAAAACAAATAAATAACAACAACTTGCATATTTCTGTAAATTGGACCTCAATTTTTATCACCATTTATGTAAGAAAATTCTCCCAGAAACAAGACCAAAGTCATATTGTACATTTTTGTATCAATAAATATCTTGCTTAATTAGGGTCACACTTGTAACATAATAAAAAGAGAAATATGTCTTTATTAAGTCAAAATTAGGGCTCCATAAAAAGCTGTAACTGCGCTAAAAGGTACACAATGCCATAAATTAAATTGTTTATGAAATAACTGGCCAAGTAATGAGATGTTATCTCGAGTATTTTATCGATGATACTAAAATATATTGGCCTCTTTTCTATTCGATAAGATAATTTCAAGTTTTGAGAATTTTGTAATAACAATATTTCAGTAACTTATCTATGATTACTAAACGTAGGTAGACAAAAACATAACATCATGATATCAATACTTGCTTATTAAAAACAATGATTTAGGTTTTATGAAATATATTTTATAGTGTTAACCGACACTAGCGGATGTTTTGTGATGTATATATTAATGTTTTAGGTTGTCAACATTGAATCAATTTTTGACGCTTTTTTTAACTATCGTCGTTTCTAATACTAAAGTATTAGAAACCTAGATAGTTAAATAATATTCATAAGCGATAAAACCGTCAAAGCACAAAACCGCAAGTTAAAAGATTGTTTAATTCAATTAACGATGTGGTCTGCTGGAAATTAAATGGAAAATATTGTTTGTCATAAGTAGATAACAATTACTTAGCTATTATGACTCCTCTATTATCACTACTCTGAAGTCTGATAAGTAATTTAAAAAATTCTAAAATTAATATTAATTATTTGATATTTTTAGAGCGAGTGTGCCCGAGTGGAAACTTGTGCGACTTTCAATCCGACGCACTATAGTTCGAATCTTGAATCGGCCCGCACCAATGACTTATATCAAGTTATGTGCGGATTATTGACACTCGCTCTAAAACGGTGAAGGAAAACATCGTGAGGAAACCCACATGTTCAAGAACCACAAAATTCGAGGGCATGTGACATCCACCAAGCAGCACTGGGCCCGCGAGGTGGATTATGGCACATACGTCTCTCTCTGGTATATCAGCAGTGGGAGCGTAAGCGGTTGATAATATGATATTTTTAACATGAAAATTTAACGCTTAAATATTCATACAACCAGATTTCATAATATGTCGTAATCACAGACACACAACACAGACATCCAAGACGCGAGAGCAACTTTACATATACTCACCACACAAAGTGTACCCCAGCTGGGGATTGAACCCGAGGCTCCACTTTTTTTTTCTTCTTTACTCGCTAACCCGGTTTGTGTATTTTGCCAAACCTTGTTTTGTAGGCAAACTTAGGCAGGGGATTCTATCTGCTTAATTTTTTTTTCTTCTTTTTTGGCCAGACACTGTTTGTGTATATTGCCAATTACAAGTTTGAACAAATTCTCACGTAAAGATTTTGATAACCGGAGATTCAATCTATCAGCTTAATTACTAGCTTCGCAATATTAATGAGGTACAATTATGATTGACCAATGCGCACGCATTGCATTTGCACCCGTGTTTGTTAACCGTCCCGCATGTAAGACTAAGCTGACAGAACGATTTGTCACATGTCATCTGTCAGTTGATATGTGAATTTAGGCTAATCTCGCTGTGAAATATTTGAAACTAGCTGCTGCCCGCGGTTTCACCCGCGCGGAGATATTGGATTTCATGGTTTTTATTTTTTTGCGCGGAACCCTAATTCTTTTCCTAAAATAAAAGTAGCCTTTACTCCTTGTAACATCAGCTATCTGCCAGTGAAAGTCCCGTCAAAATCGGTCCAGCCGTTTTGGAGATTACCCGGAACAAACAGACAGACAGACGGACAAAAATTTGAAAAATGGTTGTTTTGTTATAGGTACCGTATATACTTTCATATGCATTTAGTAAAAAGCTGTTATTTTGATATTACAAACAGACACTTCAATTTTATTTATTTTTATAGATGTATTGCTTTAATTAGCACTGATACTGTAACTTGATTACGGATAAATTATTACGAAAAAAATGTCGCATAAAGTGGCGTAAAATTTAAAACTCTGTATGTGTTACCACTTACCACAAAAAAAACAGTTTAAGATGCTTGTTTAGCTAGACAATGTCTAAATATAAACATCTAAAATTATTACTAATGTCACAACAAAATGGAGTTAGACAATGGTTAGACACTACTTAAATCAAGATTTGTGGTAGCTCATATAAAAACACGCGACTAAGGCGTGTTTAGCAGTTACACTCTATTTAATATGGTTTAAGGTGTATTTAATGCTTTTGTTGTAAGACCATGTGTGTTTTTTATTGTCGAACTAGCGTCTGTCAGCGGCTTTGCACGCGAGGAATCAGAATAAAATGTAGCCTACAGCAATCAGGGATTTTTTTTAGAATCTGACGGGCTGTTCCGGGCATAAGCGATAACAAACAAACAAAAAAAAGTGAAGTACAAACTTTACTGCGTTAGTATTAATATAGAGAAGTATGTTAGCGTTTCATGAAATCACTGTTGTTGACGAAGTTAATGAACGCTAAACCTGACTAAGATTGGCTCTCGAGTGCAAATGTTTGTTGTTAATCTGCACTTCAAAGACATTTGAACAACGTAATAAAAAAAAAACAAATACTATAGAAATCATAGAGTTTTGATGATAATATGTGAAAGTTATTTTGCCGTGTCAATTCAATGTTGAACTCTAACTCCTTTTAATTTGTACGCTAGTTTCTTATAAACGTGGTGGTTTCTTTTCAAGAGTACCTTATTAAAATATCGGGAGCATTAAAATATACTTTTGTGATTTAAGAATTTATTTTTCAAAATAAATTTTTATTTCTACAGAGTTTTACACAGGTGAAAAAAGTGTTGTAAGTGAAATGAGGAATAGACTTGCACCTATATTTATTTGAAACAATAATGTTGGGAAAATCACAAAAGTATTTGTCCATGCTCTACTTGCCGTACGAGTCACTTATATACTGTTATGACAGTATATTATTATTCATGTGGTTTTTTCCAATGACATCTATATGTACAACTAGCTGCTGCCCCGCGGTTTCAACCGGCGTCGAGATTTTGGATGACATGGTCTTTTTTTGCGCGTAACGCTAATTCATTTTCTAAAATTAAAGTAGCCTATGTTATTCCTTGTAACATCAGCTATCTGCCCGTGAAAGTCCCGTCAAAATCGGTCCAGCCGTTTCGGAGATTACCCGGAACAAACAGACAGACAGACAGACGGACAGACAGACAGACATACAGACAGACATACAGACAGACAGACAGACAGACAAAAATATAAAATGATTGTTTTGTTATAGGTACCGTGTATACTTTTATATGCATTTGGTAAAAAGCTGTTATTTTGATATTACAAACAGACACTTCAATTTTATTTATTTGTATTATAATTATGTTTTGCCATACCCATTTACACAATAGAAAAATATGAGTAGAACAGTTTTAAAATATACTTTACTAATAATTAGACTGCTTAGTCACGGCACGGTGACCGTTGGTGTGGATGTGACATAAGTGAATGTTTCAGTATTTACCTCCTTTGGAGCATAAAATCCGCCGTGCATCCAATCAAATCATGCCGTATTCAAGATCTTGTTTATAAATCTGCCTAGCTCCTTTCACATTGTCCATTATAGTAACTCCTTCATTAGGCTGGTCGCGTTAACTATCTATAGTTATTGTCCTTAAGAGTCAGATCATTTCAATAATTTCAATGAATTTCAGTAGCATTTCAATGCTAGAATCTGCAGCAGTAAAATTTACACTAAAATTTAAAAAATCAGCTAAGTAGGTACATCACAACATTTTTGCTAGTGCAACTACGAAGTATTACAAAACAACTAAGTATCTGAAGGTTGATTTACCAAACGCAAGTATCCAAACAGTTTTCGGATGCTAACGAGGACTTACAACATGCCCAAGGTCCGCGGCGCGTGTGACGGATGCGTTACATCTCTCAATAGTTTCGAATGTTTGTTATGAGAAATGACGAATATGTGTGCGCTAGTTTGGGCGCCATTTTGTCTGGTTATGGATTAGTTTTATTGGAGTTAAGTATGCGATTTTTTCTTCTTATGGGGTGCACTGGACACGCAGTGGTTGCATAACTATCTTTTAAATAGAAGTCGCATAGAAGCGACATGGCGGTGATCGTGTTTTTTCCGTGGTTTAAGCGTGGTCCGTGATTGATGCATTTGCAACCATTCATTTGCGTCTAATGTGCCCCTAAGATCCAGTGAGATAGTGGTCCAATGCAAATCTATAAAAACTCTTAATTTACACAATCAAATGATTTCTACAAATTTATTTAAATCATGACTCAATAGATGAGCCCGCCTTCATAAAAAGTAATTTTAGAAAAAGCTCTTATCTCTATCAACAGCAATCAGTCTTCCATTCATGCATTGTATTACTTTATGTCCTGAATCACCGTTTTCGGTTTCAGCGAACTGTTACTCATACAGACTACGGAATTATATTTATCTTTGCCCGGGAAATACACACCCCTTTGTTACAAAATTGTTCTACTTCCGTTCACAAGAAATTTAGTCATGTCTTGAGTGGTCACAGGTGTAACAGATAAGATTATCTAAACATTATAATAAAAAACTTAAATTAAATTACTTAAAACTATCCATTCTAACCTTACTTGTTTTTGAAGCAATTGACACGCGTAAATCGTCACTGAAAAAAAAAACCTACATTTTAAAAGCTATCATGCTTTGCTAATTACAGTGTTCAAAATTGTCAATTTTACAATTTTACAAATCCAGTTAATCTGACGATGTTAATTGACATTACTCAAAAGACAAAACACATACTTCAAGTTAACTAATTTAGTGCTAACGAACTTGATCGATAAATAATAGCTCATATTACATTGTAGTCGACAAGATTATTATTAAATACGTCTTGTGGTATACAGTTACAAATTCAAACTGCTATTTTACAGTAATAATATAGAATTAGGAGAAGCTTTGCAAATTTTTGTTGAAAGCCCTAATGTTACTTTAATGTTTGAAGTCCTTCTTGGAAGGCGTTGTATTTATGGATGCTCTAATTTGGCGAATTATGAATTTCTCTGATTCAAATTGGCACCTACAATTTTGAAAATGATTGGCTGGTTATCAACGTTATTTCAACTGCTTTGAAATGCGCTTGAAAACTATCAATTCGTATAATGTCTTCATTTTGATGACTTTAGATTCAAATTGAAGCTCAATTTTTTTACCGAATCGATGTAATTATTCGATAAATGCATCCTAGTTGTTGTTTTTGAATCTTTTTGTTGTTTAATTTTGCTCTGGACTTCATCATCGTCATTATTAGCCAGATGTTCACTGCTGAACACATGCTTCCCCCACTGAATGTCACTTTGTACGGCTCCTTGCTTATGCATCCAACAGCTCTCCGTAGTTTTGTCCAGGTCATCGTTCATATAGTCACCACGTTCAGGTTCGTGGTCACCACTCGAGAAACTATCTTCCCAATTGTCGATTCTGCGAGGAATGTGGCCAGCCCGTTGCCATTTCAGCTTACTCATTTTGAACTAGTGACTAGACCTTTTTAGAAACATATTGACGTTACACTATCTAAATGTTATCTCGATCGTGCATCGAATTGCGCATTGATTAATAAATAAGTGTCATCATACAATAATTTTTAATCCACACCAATCTACGCGTTCACAACGATATCTACTAACATTTGATTTGTCCAAAATTGCAATATATCAAAACGTTGCAACTCTATAATTTCCTTATCTACGTCTCAATGCGTTTCTGTTACGAATTATGTTTTAATCAATTCCTTACAGCCAGCGCTATCAGCACCTACAATTATACGACGCTGTAATTACGGCTGTGATTGAGAATAATCAATTGCTATTTTGTACCGCTACTAATTTTGCTATTTGACTTGTATATTCCAATCACGAGTTTAAGTTATGACAATCTTCTTATTGGTATAAAGTTAGTTTCAATATTGTGACTGGTTCGTAAAATTAAAACTGTTTTGTTTACGCATTTATGTTCCAAACGCCACCGTGCGACAGTCGCCAAGCTATTTGAACTTGAATTAACTATGATAAAACAAGATGTTGTGTTTCCGAATGAAAATTACATATAAGATTTAAACTATTAATTATGGCAAACACATTTATGGCAAACTAGCTACTGCCCGCGGTTTCACCCGCGTGGAGATATTGGATTTCATGGTTTTAATTTTTTTGCGCGGAGCCCTAGTTATTTTTTAAATAAAAGTAGCCTATGCTACTCCTTATAACATATGCTATCTGCCAGTGAAAGTCCCGTCAAAATCAGCCCAGCCATTTCTGAGATTACCCGGAACAAACAGACAGACAGACAAAAATTAAAAAAATGGTTGTTTTGTTGTAGGCACCGTATATACTTTCATATGCATTTAGTAAAAAGCTGTTATTTTGATATTACAAACAGACACTTCAATTTTATTTAGTTTTATAGATGACATGAGTCCTTACTGTTTTTCTGTGTTGTGACTAGGGTGCGCCTGCTCCTTACGAATGTTCATGGCGCCTTGTTATTTAAATTGGTTGTAATTAATATTATAATAAAGACCTGTGTACAGATAAGGAAAATTGCAGGTTTATGTTATTTATTAATGTAATAATATTGTATTTTAGTTAAGCGCAGATTGGACTTGATTTACAAGGCACGCTCGCTAACTCATTGTTAAACGGTAAAATACATAATTATCGTGTACTTACATGTTTTGTAAATATTTATTAACAAGGGACTTGGATGTAATAAATAATAAAGTACCACTAGTAGTAACTATTATATCATGTCTTCTAACCACGGTTAAAAACAGATTATGGAATGTTACACAAGTAAAAATAACAAGCGAAAAGAGTTTATATTTTTTTATTTCACACGAAAACTTTAAAAGTTATGTAGATGGTCGTCACGCTTACTAAACCTCCATGGACACGGATTCGTTGAAGGTTGAGTAAGGTATCATTTTATTTTTCACGAAGAAATCTGTCTTAAAGTACAATCGTAGAGAAGTACAATACTTCGGAACTTGCGACAGATTTTCAACTTGAGGGTGGCATACTTGGCAGATAGCGAGTACTAGACAGTGCCCTACCACCAAGCAAGAAAGTCTTTTTGTTTAAATAGATATGAGTGAAATGGCGAAATGATAGAAAAATTAAATTGTGAAGCACACGTGCAAAAATCATGCGTGAATATGACATATGGAAACGTTTATTAATAAGAAACAAAAGAAACAACAATTAATCCGAAAATAAAACATATTAACAGTTTGTATGCGGTTTTCACCCGCGTTCCCACAGGAACCGTGCATTTTTCCAGGATAAAAAGTAGCCTATGTTACTCTCCGGTCCATAAACTATATCTATGCCAAAAATCACGTCGATCCGTTGCTCCGTTACTGCGTGAAAGAAGGACAAACCAACAAATCAACAAACTAACAAACACACTTTCGCATTTATAATATTAGTATGGATTAGTAGGAAGTAGGACTAGTAGGATAGGATTATCACATATTTTACTACGTCCCTACTTATTTATTAAACTTACCTATCACAGACTAGTTATACAGTTGTACCTGTATTACCTATTTAATCACGGTGAGTGCGTTTACTGTAAGATAAAAATCTTGTGGCTTCAATCCACAAACAATTTGAATAAAAATTGAAAATCTAAGCATTTTTCACCCACTAGTGTTGTGCAATCACATCGTTTATCGATAGAAATAATCGACCTTGCCGATCGATAGCTATCGGCAATTACCGGTGCGGGCGGAGGCGCCGGCGAAGGTGGCAACTTATTCTGCCAAGTGCGAACCTTCGCCTCCTTAAGTCCTTATATATACGGCTGTAAGTAGATTAAAATATAGGTCTTAGGTGTGATTTATTACACGACTACACAAAAAGGAGTGTCTATGCGTTTAGGATTCATGTATATATGTATGTGAGTTTCTTTATTCCACTATAACTTGGAAATGCCTGAACAGATTTGGATGTATGGGGTATCGTTAGAATCCTCATCCCGAGTGACACTGGCTAGGGCAGTCGTGTTTTTTATGATTCTTTTTTTGTCTGCATTGCTTGTGAGGCGATTGCGTAGCTGAACCCTTCTTATTGTAACTTACAAGACAAGTACGTTATTTAAAAATCGATTCTGATCTATTAGGGAGCATTTGTTTTTTTTAATTTGTTTTTATTGTGCTTTAGTTTTTGTAGGCATTAGTAGAGCTGTTGTAAAGTTTTTACAATTTAGTTTTTTTTTTCAATTGTTTTTCCTTATTAGACAATATGACAGAGATAATTATTTTCAGCTATATATTATCCGTTCGCTCCATTTTGAAAATATAACCTACAAACTTTAAATGTGCCTTTGATAATATAATAGTAATTATAGGTGTTATTTATGAGCAATCAAGCAATCAGATACTGCTGTTGGTTAAATTCAATTCCTTATAGAGGGAGCCATTATTTCAATGATTGGTCTCGGTTCGAAATAAGTGATTGCTTCACACCTCTAAAAACGAGTTAGGTTTTTACGATTACCTTCTTTCATAATCATCAGCTGGAAAATGTCTACTGCTGAACATAGACCTCCCCTAACAGCTTGACAGCTGTCAATAAATTGACAGCTGTCAATAAAGTTTTATAATGTTGACAAGTTGATTTAATTTGATAGATCGGTTTGACGGTCCCTGTGGGAACGCGGGTGAAAACCGCGGGCAGAAGCTAGTTAGTAAATAACCGTGAAAGTTTAAAACTCTTCAAGATGTTGTATTAAGATAGTAACACAGATTGAACTAATAAAACGTAGAATCCTTAAAAACACTGGAACCAAGTATAAGTAGCCAAACGTTTCTGATGACCTAGTCCCAGTTAATAACTAGGGCATGTCTTTATGACCTAGATGTAATGCCTAATTTTAATTACACGTCTATCCTCTATGAAAAATCTTCCTTTTTGTATAAAAATGGCGGCAAGTATGTAATTGCATTGTTTTTGCGGCAGGAAATAAATCAACGATTTATTTGATGGAATCAGGCGTTACTTTGCGGAAGTTCATTTTAAATAAGATTATATAATGTGGGTAATTTATAGTTTTTCCAATGGCCTAATTTCGATCTATACTGAATTTAACCAAACGTAACGCGCGACGCTGGACAACGAAACCTGGGTTAGTTGTTATAAAAATAAAAATAAAAAACTTCCTTGAGCTTTATCGCGGAATTAAAACTATAAATTACCCACATTATATAATCTTATTTAAATCAACGATTATTCAATTTCTACGAAATTATACTTTTTATGTTTCTTTATTTCACAATAGAGTAGATTTCGATGGCTACATAACATTACGTAAAGAATTTATAGTAAGGATGGCGATTATAATACATTATTAATCAATAAGTTTCAATATTTTCAAAATTCTTTCACATGAGCCCCATGGGATAACTACCACTAAATGGCTATAGGTGCACGTCCAAATATAATAAATAATAATAATAATAATAAACGCTTACACTCATACCCCCGCACTAGGATTCCCTGTGTTGCAGGTGGCATGGATACACACAGATACACATCACAAACATCCAAGACCCGAGAACAAACTTTATGCTTACACAAAATCTGCCCCGGCCGGGAATCGAACCCGGGACCCCTCGCCTTGCAGGCAGGGTTACTACCAACTTAACTACGGAGCCGAGACGAGAGGCAAGAAGCAGATCTTCCCGATGTCTCTTTTTACCGATCTTTTTTTCAATACGAGTATGATTTATTCAATTCACTATCAAGATGCTAAAATAGGCATTCAGCTGTCAGCTCCTTATTTTTACATCTTTTAAAACAAACTTTTAACCACTAAAAACTTTCAATAAAAATGTTTAGAGCATCTTGCGATGAAAACTTTTCGTGCAGCTATAAAAAAAACAACAGAACCCAACACTACGTAACACACGACACACACTTAGCTGACTTTTTAACAACAATGCAGCACGCTTACTTAGAAAATATTTGCGCCGAAACAACAATGGTTTTGACATTGACATTCAAGATGTAATCTTGCCGGTGACTCATGACGATAGTTCGAAAGTCGACATTCGATTAGATTATCGATACGCAGTCAACATAATCGAAATGCAAGTCAATGCTATCGATAAGTGATCGAGATGGCCGATGGTTCTCACGCGCATGCAAATTCTAAAACGGAGTTAGTGCCGTTAGGTTGTCAGCAATTCAGCATCGATTGTTTGTATGATGGTCAATGGTATGAGCGATTCGTTGGTATGGAAAATCGATTTTGACCAGCATTTGTAATCTTATCTATTGTTTGATGTGGTTATTGCAATCTTTGATGAAACTCTTTAATTTTTATGCAATCACGTGAAATTATTGGGCTATGTGTCAGTTCGCGCAGAAATTTCTTTATGTTTCAAATTCTTGGGGTGGCACTGCAATTATTATGGGCAATCGATATGCTTAACAACTGCCTATAAAAATGACAAATGACAAATGATAGTTATGTCCAGCATTGCAATGTGTTTCTCACCCAACATCAGGAACACAGTCATGCTTGTACACTACTAATTGGAAGTAGAATAAACAAGTGAAGTGGTGGTAGGTAGGTACTCACTTATAGGCGGACTCTTGCATAAGTTTAAGCCTGTCACCAGCAATCGGAGTAAAAATTCAACTTGTGCAGGGAAATATTTCAGAAATATATGACTGACTTTTACCTGTTTGAACGGTTTTTATCTCGTACATATGTTTTAGGCTAACTGTGTCCAATGCGCGATAAACAACGTTATCGTCTATTATTTTTGTCAAATAGTCCGCGACATACTTTTGTGATAGTCTGTATCAATTTGATTTAGATCAAATGATGATGATATGAAAAAATAGAAATCGATTTCCGGTTTTTACTTTTTACCAAAATTATGAAACTTTGGCCCTAAAAGAACTCCCTGTCTGTCTTATAATACCAACTTTTCCTGTCCATCTGGGAACCTCTTGCAATTCTAAACCTCCACTCAGTACTTCAGTGAAATGATACAATATTCAGGAGGGTACTCTGCCCTACCTGCCAACACTGGACGTGGGGAGAATGACGGCCCTTATTAAGAACGTGGCAATAATATTACAAAGCAAGACCACCAGGTTAGTCTACTGATGCAAGTCTCTACACTTTAGCTTTTCTGGGGTAGAAAGAAGGAACAGCACTAGTCTATGCTTGCATACCTACAGTCCTACATACTTATTTCTAACGTTTCACATACATAGAGGTTTGTAATTCTTATTGTTTGTCTCCTAAAAAATAGACCTGATAAAAATTGCTTTTGCCCTCTACAACAAACTTTAAGAGTACCTACCATTTGTTCGCTTCAGAGTTTTTTTACTAAGACTTATTGGTAAAAATATAAATGTCAGTCAAACTTGAAGAAAATAGGCTGCTAATATGCTCGTAAGATGTGTAGTGGTTGAAAATAAAGTACTTAAAATCTCATATGTGAGATGTATTAATATGCCAAAAAATGCGGCGGAAAACGAAACCTTAAAAATCACCTGGGAACTATTATATATGGGTACCTCTTGTAATGCAAAGCCCAAGTGTAGAGTTCGCGGAACCTATCCAATATTCAGCAGAGTACTGCTCTACCTACCAACGCTCTACGTGGGGAGAATGTGGGTTAGAACTTAGGTTCTACGTTTACATAGAACCGTTTAGGGTAATGTGGGAATGCAAGGTCTTTTAAGAAATGGAAAATAAGACTGTAATATAGGGCTTTCTATGAAAGAGGTTCGCAATTATACCACCTTCTTATATTTAACGGTGTGATACCTTATCACTGAGCTTACAACGCTACAAAAGTGTATAGTTAAGAAAGTGGTCAAGAACTAACCGATTAAAATTAGATAACGTAGCGTAACATATATACTTTATATACACAAAAAAAACATATACATAAAAAGAGTTTCATTTATTTATTTAAGAGATAAATTGAGAACCTCCTCCTTTTCACACGACTGCACAAAAAAGGAGGGAAATGTTTTTAGGGTTCATGTATGTATGTGAATTTCTTTATTCCACCGAACTTTATGCCTGAATAGATTTGAATGTATTGGGTATTGTTACAATCCTTACATCATCCCGAGTGACATTCGCTATGGCAGTCGTATTTTTTTATGCTATGTTATACATTGACTTGTTTGAAGATGTTACAAACAATCCACTCTTTTTGTAGCCACCTCACGTTCCGTCATCTATATTATTACAACATTATATCGTAAAATACACAATTTAACTTAATTCCAGAGTCAGGCCATGTCCATACATATCGTTCCTGACAAATTTACTCGTTTCTTGAACCGGCATCAGATTTATATTGCCAGCTATATCTATTCGCATCGAATAGCAAAGAGATTTAGTCATGAATCAATATTATTCAATACATTGTGGGGATCAAGAAATATATAGAGTAGTAACAACAAAATATAATATTCATTTGTCGAGAACAATGTCACGGAATATGCGGGAAAAAGTAAATAAAAAACGTAGAATCTATATGATAGCGGTTAACTAGATGATCAGTAGTTGTGGGAATGCTCACCAATCTCTAAGTCGAAGGTTCCAACCCTCAGATTTCGAAGTTTCCTGTTAGGAATTAGATGTGAGGGCTGCCTTAAGGTTTGAATGGAACTATTGGTCCAATTTCGAGCACAAAGAAGACACACTCTAATCCGGGAGCGTCATTACTCCAATTTTCGGTCATTCTGCGTCTCGAGTACTGCCAACTGAGCGCGAAATGTATCGTCGTATGGGCCACACACGATGAGTTGGAACGTCGAATTTGGAACGTTTGGAAATCTAATATTTCTATCACTACACGTGATCCATCTGAGATTCCCATGGACAAGTGGACGGTTTTTAGAATGCTTGCGTGGAGTTATGGAGTGGAGTGCTCGTGTCTGGAAGAATATAAAGTACTATAATTTTATAAAATGTTATATCATGTATAATTCAATACCTACCAGGAAGGCAATATTATATGACAATTGATTGACAAAAGCCGACAACAGTTAAGTTTTATGTTAATATGACATTATACAGTGTGACAAAAAATATGGCGAAACATTTTAACAGTTGTCAGCAAGTGTTTTAATTTGATTTATCTATTTCCACAATCAAAGGATTTAATTATTGTTTATCCTTATTTTGAGGTCTTCCTTGTTTCGTATATTTTTATATAATTAGCAATTTGGGCAAATTTTTGTTTTAACTTTTTATATAATTAAAAGTACTTAGTTAACAAGGTTAAAATATAACATAACCATTATATTCTCTTTGAACATAACGGCCTTGTTAATTTTTTTCATGACCAGCATAATTTTTAAACGCCTTTTTAATGTAAGATAAACACGAAGTAAAAAAGTAGTACTTAATAATAAGTATTTAATTAGGCAGTCCAATAAATCATTCAATGAAAAATTAATTGACATTTCAACCGTCACTTAGGGCTGCTTCTACTGTGTTTACATTAATCAAGCCGTGTGTGTATTTTACACGGGGCTAGTTAATCGTCCAGTTGAACGAAATTGCCTCTTATGCTTTCAGTCATGAGTGTCATGACTACACTTGCTAGTTTTTTGCGTGACCGTTACCAAAAGACAAGTACAAAGGACACTTATAATTTTCTTAAGCATTAACGGGTACGGTCAGATACGTTCAATATTCTTGGGTTGTGACAGAATTAATTTTGAATCGCAAGAGAAAAATAAATTGTTCTTCTCAAACTTAAATTTTTACTTTTGGTTTAAAAATCCCGAATTTTTTTTATTTAAGGCGTTTGTTAAGATTTTGTGTTGAACTGAAAAATTAATATTTAAATCACGCCAAAAAATATGTCTTCTATAATTATTTTTTTGTTTGGCATGTGTACCAAACTTTAAATTACTCCTCTGTTCAATAAACGATTTGGTTGACCGTTAACTTTGCCTTCGACATTTAACCTCTGATTAAGGGGAGTGTCCCACGCCTTTGAACTTTACGTTTTCGTATTGCAATTTGAACTGGAGTTAAGTTCGGTAGCCATTGAAACCACTTTCAAAGGTTAATAAAAATAGAGAATTTTGTAATAAAAGTGTTTTGTGACCGTGGTTTGAAGTGATTTTCAAGTAAGGTCCGACTTGGTCAGGTGCTTTATTAACTAAGTAAATAATTAGAGTGAGAATTAAATAATTTATTTACTCAATAAATACAACGAAGATTTAAAAATAAACGCTTCTAAAAATAAACCTTTGTTTATTTACAAATATTTTATTAATACCTTTTGCATTTATAAACACGTACCAAGCGCTGCATTGTTTTATTTAAAACAAGTCTGCATTGTATTAATAATTACATTATATAATATTTTTTTTTCGTAATTGTTCAATGCTGCGAGGTTTAATTTTCAGATATTTGAAATGGTGACATATAAAGCAGTATTTTTTTTTCAAAATAAAATGCTTAATACAGAGCATACAGCGCTAACCTGTCAAGTTAGCGTTTGACTATCATCTCAGATGTGAAAAGAAATTAAGCTTGAGTAAAATAAATTAAAGTATGTATTTTATTCGGAACCATTTCCATATATAAATTGTGATTCATTGTCTCTCCCTTAAACATGTCGTCTGTCAAGAAGTGGGAACGAAGTAATTACTACATTAACGAGTTCATAATAGCCTCGGTCACCTCAATGGTCACCATTTAGCCGTCCCGCTACGTCTGCATCTGTCAATGTCAAATCTGACACTGACAGCGTTAACCTTGTCCGCCTTATTCTGTCATGATGACATTGTTTTGTAATAAGAACGTTAAGGCGTAATTGAATTTAATGATGTTACAATGAGACGTTTTGTTTTGTTTTAATGTTAAAGAAATGGTTTCAGAGTTTGCGAAACAAGAGTGTTGGTTGAATTAATATATCTGAGAATAATAAAACAGACCTAATTACATACTACTATTAGTTAGCATAAATTAGTCCTTTACTAAGCTCGTAGTTTCCCAGGAAGTTGAATTACAAGGTATATAAATAAAATAGTCAAAACACAACTAAATAAGAAATTAATAAAGAAACAAGGACTTGGCTCGTGATTTTCGCATCCTATGCCAAGGGTTATATGTATAACCAGTTATGCATAAACTAATTTAAAAAAATGCAGTATTTGTAAAATGGTAGCGACATAGTAAAATAAAAGATAGTTGACGTGTAAATTAACACACTTCATTCAACCTGTTGACAGTAACACCAAACAAAAACCCACAAATTACAGTCAATTCATGCCCATACTCGATCCATACAATTATTACCAAATAATCCATACAATTGCACCCCTATTCATCGAGTAAATATCTTGGACCTCACCTCCAAAATCAACTATCTCTCTATAATTATACACCCTAATGACTTCGGTATAAGGAGATAATTATCATTGGATATTTTTATGAAAGCTCTAATTGTCGATTTTAATCGGTTACTGCACATCACTATATGTTAATGAGAAAGTGTTACCAGTAGTAAAAAGTGTAATTTTGGGGAAGTAAACGACGTATTGTTCCATTGCTTAAAAGGATCTTTTTGCTATCATCATTGTACTTTTTCTAAAGTTGGTTTTGCGAATACGTGATGTAAGCAGTAATGAGTAAATTAAAAAGTTTTGGATTCTTGCCGTCGCGTCACAAGCTCGCTGACGCATTACCAATTTTTTTCAGGAAAAAATCGGTTGTATCGTTGTGTCCCATTTTTGTTAGTAATCTGTACAAAGAGAAATAAAAAAAAAAATATAGGAAATTTTTGTTTTAAGAAAAAACAAACTTCATCACTTATTTCACCTAAGACTTTTTCAGAAGTTGCTGTTCTGCAATAAATGTTAAAAATAAATGTTTTTTTATAGATGTTTCTGCTTATAAGTAATTGTCGAAATTTATAGCATTTACTGAAATATTTGCTTGTTTATAATATTGAAGTTTTTACATTAAAAACAGCTTCGATATAATAACACCACCTTTACAGTCTTATCTTAATTATAATGATGCAAAAAACTTGCATTCTGAGCAATTATTTCATATCATTCGTCATAATCATAACAATTATTGCAAGGCTGTTCCGTTTTCATTTAAGTTATAAGCAGTTTTACGAAACAAATAAAACTGCAATTTTAAAAGCATGACTTTGTATCGTTGCAAATAAAAAAAATAAACTAAGGTTAGCCAAGCATTGTTTGTTTCGTGAAACGCGCCCCTCTTTACGCAATGTCAAGTTTGACAGCTTGTTGACAGTTATGAATCAAAGAGTAATAAATTATCCACAGATGCCATCAGCTACTTTCAACTTTGCATACAATAGACGGATTTGAGTAGCAAAAATTACTATCTCAGATCTGTCTATTCAAAATGTGTCCTCCAAGTTCCATTATAATACTACTTTGAAAATGGGTTAATTTATTAAACTCATCGCGAGTAACCCACAGTGAAAATGCACTCTGTTTCATTGGATTAACGTTTAAAATTGCAATTGTCTTATTTATGTTTTCTTCATAATGTATGACCAATATATTTTGACCTACTTAGAAGAAGAATTATAAAACGGAAGTAAGGTCAGGTTACAATGGTACGAGAGCGCATTCGCAAGCAGGATGTGCGTTTCTTGCGACGTGAATATTTAGCTTTGTAGATTATGAAGTCATCGTTTTGGTATAGAAGGGTAATTTTATTTGCCTACATAGTGAGATACACATTTAACACCTACTAGGACCTTGTAAGCTTTTATCATGGATAGATTTATACCATAATAGCGCTTATACTGATTTGTATAATTATTATGAAATTTTTTTATATTATCTCTACTATTTTGATTATGCAATTGCCAGTATGATAAATCATGAACATGAAATAGGAAGATCTAATGCAATGTTGGCCCCTTATCAGCACCTCTGGGGTCAAATCATAATATCATATCTGGACATGCTTGATCTTTGACCCCACCGTCCGTAATAACACACACAAATATGGGCACGCTTACTAATATGCAGTGCATCAACGTATTGTCTAATTTCTGGTCATCGCGCATTATATGGAATAAAATAAAACATAGTTAATGAAGACTAAATAGTTATAAATGTAGAATACGTGAGTATCCAGTTCAGATGTTGCCATATAACTCTTACAAAAATTAAAGGACTACATTTCATTTAAATAATCATATTCAGGAGTACAACTGCTTTTTATACTATTTGATACCGAGACGAGCTGGTCGTTTGCTTGATGGTAAGCATAACGCCGGCCCGTAACAATTGCATTCGGAACTTTGAAAAACAAAGTCCTGCGCGGAACTGCATTGCGCTCGTGCATGATTATAATTATGCTCCTGGCTCCTGCCTATTTTATTGTAATTATATCTTAGATACCTATACATTATTATAATATATATAATAATGTAGTATTTTTGCTTGGTGCTCTGTAGATAATATTATGCTTCATGAACGTAACTGAGTAACTTTTTCTATTAATCTAACGACTTATAGTTCTGCTTCAATTGCATTATGTATAATTAAATGAATAATTAAATTCAAAATGTTGGTCTCCGTTTCTGGTCTGCTAGTGCGCGAGGACCTGTGGTTATGTTTAATATTCATAGACGTCATTTCTTACATTTTTGGCGTAACAATCGACGGTGACGTTTTTATGAATGGCGTTAAGGTTTTATGGAACAGTCCATATAGGCAAGGATTAAGGCAGAAGGACGCAAGTTCCTCTAAGGCACGTAGGTTGTCCGATTTTTTTCCATTGATAACGCAATGAATATGAATAAATGGGTAAAGTAATGGAATCGATAGGGGTCATGGAAGGTTGTGATATTCTATACATTTTAATTAAAAATGCGTAGATGTTGCTATGGTACCTATTGTAGGCAAGTGAGTATTGCTGATTAAATTTATCATCGATTGAGACTATACAAAATTCAGACCGGCAAAAAATTAGTCACTGAAATTACTGGATGTGTCAGTGTAACGAGCGCAAGGCAGTGCCGCGCAGGCCTTTGAAAGAAAGAAATTATTCTGATACTGCAATTGTTATGGGCTGGGGTTATCCTGGCGATATCGCCAGCCCATAGCAATTGCAATTGGTTACTCAACCGCTAACCTAAGGGTAAAAAAGGTATTCTGATAAAATAACATTAATATTGCTTCAACAGCGTAGGGTAGGCGAACCGATAATCGACACCCAATCGTTGGCCAAGCAGGAAGTGCCAGTAACCGACAGCTCCGACCGAGTAATTCGAATACATGCTACCTCATTATCGCGTTTACCTTAAAAAGCTTGCGCTCGTGTCGTGCGAATTGACTTCAGTTTTTTTTTATCATTTGCGCGGTAAATTGGACGTGGTTGCCATTAAAAATAAAATTTTCGTTTCAGATTGAGTTAATGGCTTATTGAAACGAATTTATTAACAGGAAACTGAAGACTAGGAAGATTTCCTAGTCTTCGGATCAACTTCATACAAAATTTAACTACCATCAACATATTATAAAATTAAATTGCTGTTTCATTTAGAAAACATTGTAAATTTACATTTTAAGCTATATTCTCAATACGAGAATCAGCGGCCTTATTTCTAAAAGCGATCTTTACCAGACAACTTTTAGATGGAGAGGATGCATTGGCCCTCTGAACAAAAGCCACACGCTTCTTTTTCCGCTAATGCTAACGCCAAAACCATAGAGTAAAAAAAAAGCCAATTCTAAAAACAGTCACGTGACATCTCACAAGCTAATGTCATTTCATTCCCACATGTTTTTCCCGCCAAGTACAACGCTGTGTAATGTGTTATCTATATTTAGCAGTAATGTGGCAGTAATATTAAAAATGGTGGTTTTTGTCTAGGCCCCTGGTACACGAGGTCAAGTTGATAATTAAGCGTTCAGAAAGTCGTTACTATTCAATACTTATTATTGTTTCGTTGATCTTTGCATAGATAACGATCCAGTTATTTTCTGTATCCAATAATTGACCCAGAAGTTCACGAGTTCAAACTAACAATGTTAGTTATATCAATAGATCTCCTTTCATACCTTTTGAGCTAGGAATAAAATATTCCTGAGGTATGTAATTACTTATTTAAGTATTTATTTCTACTGGTTTTTCTTCGATATTCTTTATTTGTATCTCTGATTGAAAACCCATTTTATTTCTTAACCACACCATTATTATACAAAAAAATTGATTTTTTGAAATGGTCTCCTAACCTGGTAACAGAAAACTGTAAGGTGTATTAGGTTAAGAGTAGGTAACCGTTTTGGACATCAAGAACGAAAGCTCGAAACGGTCACATTATCGACCAACTCAGACGGATGCTCCAAAACAAGCACTTATCATTGCCACTTTCAAATCTCGAAGTGAAATAAAGAAAGTGATTACCTCCGAGTTTGGTCACCGGCGGCGCGCCCTGGGGCGCAAACAGTGTGGGAACTCATCGGTCTGGTAGCGGTCGTGGTAGCGTAAAATTGTAATCAAGCTGAGCTCGTATCCGATACCACTATACTGGGTGGACCAAACTAATGCCCTCCGGAGGGAAAGTACCCTAAATATTTGTGTTAGCAAATTTTACTCAAAGGAAACATTTCTTTATTTTTAGAAATGTAAATAACTGCATTCAAAGATTTCTTAAAAGTTACTTGCGAGAGCCATCCTGTATACGATAGCTGCATTATGATTAATACTATGCCTTGTTTTTAAGCTACATAAAGTGTATGGCTTTTTTAATTAGTTGGTAGAGGACAGTTTTTTTTAATAAATAACTTCTTTCTTTTTTGTAAAAGCTTACTATTATTCTTAGTTTCATAACTTACTAAAACAATGAAAACCGGCGAGGTCCCTTTTTAGTGGACTGCATTTTCTAGTCTCACTTAGACACTAGACATGGTACATAATTTTGTATAGTGATAGTCTACGAAAATCCCTATGATAAAATTATATAGTTTTCACAATTTTTGTTTTCAAAAAAAAATTTTTAAAAATGGTGTCTCTAACTCTTTTATCCAATTATTCGATGTCTCAAGGTGACGAGCGCTCTTTATTGCCTTTGCAATATATTTTTAATTCGCTAACCATAGATTATCTCGTGAGTTCATTGTATAAAAAAATAGTCTTAAATACCTGACCGCCAACATGTCTGTGTGTTCGTGCCTTTACATTTCCTTTATGTCCTCCTTGTACAGGTTATAGTGCATTGTTTCGCGCAGTAAGGCTCAGGTCAGCTTTCTCGATCTAACTTTTAAAGTCTAATTGGACAAAGAGAAGATAAACCGAAAGGATCCGAATGAAACAAGTAGCTAAAAAGTAAAGTAGTTAAAAAAGTGAAGGTATTGTAAATACGGCTAGGATGTTAGCAGCATTATTTAGGTATCTTAATGTACGAGTGTTTTTTATTACAATAACTAGCTGCTCCCCCGCCGTTTCACCAGCGTGGAGGTATTGGATTTCATGGTTTTTATTTTTTTGCGCGGAACCCTAAAATTATAGTAGCCTATATTACTCCTTGTATCATCAGCTATATGCCAGTGAAAGTCCCATCAAAATTGGTCCAGCCGTTTCGGAGATTACCTGGAACAAACAGACAGACAAAAATTTTAAAAATGGCTGTTTTGCTTAGGTACCGTATATACTTTCATATGCATTTGGTAAAAAGCTGATATTTTGATATTACAAACAGACACTTCAATTTTATTTATTTGTATAGTATAACAATAAAACATACAAATGCTTTTAACTCATTGCATAAACTAAGAAAATTTGATTGTCGCAGCGCAGGTGTCCGAAGTGTACACAATTGGAGTTGTTATCTGAATTATACCGTGTTCTTTCACACCGATAAAATCTTTGATTGTCTTAAGAAATAATGAAATTACTCTTATCTTAGTTTAATAATTACATGATTTAGTGTGCTGTCTCTATTGTTTTTGTATTTCCCACATTTTCGCTGAAATTAGAGGCTTTTAACTATTTCTTTGAAATTCAATTACTGCTTTAATTAATGGTTAAAAGTGTCTAGTAATCGTAAGAGAAGGTTATGCTTTCTTAAAACTGTTGCTTTGGTGATTTTTACTAGGCACAGCGTATTAATTATTATTATTCTCTTAGTTGATTAAGTTCCCTATGTCGCTGGTGGCATGGACACACACAGAAACACAACACAAATATCGAAACCCCGAGAGCAAACTTTCTGCTCACACCAAATCAGCCCCGGCCTGGAATCGAACCCGAGCCCCCTCGCTTTGCAAGCCAGCTACTATACCTACTTAAGTTAGGTACTAATTACTAAACACGAAGCCATTATCGAAGGCTCAAAGTCACTGTCTCAAACCTTACTACTATTGCCATGATCGCTTTAAAACAATAACGGTCTTACCACAAAAGAATTACACACGCTTTAAACCTGTGTTAGACAGTGTTTAACTCCTAAACATGCTTTAGTTGCGTGTTTCAATATGAGCAACCACAATTCCTGACTCAAGTAGTGTCTAACCATTCTCTAACTCAATTCTGTTGTGATATTTCTTATCATTTTAGACGTTTATCTTTAGATATTGTCTAGCTAAACAGGCGTCTAAAATTGGTTCAAGGTACGTATTACGCATTGGTCATACCGTTCCGAAGACATTAGGGATCCGTTTCACCCATCCACCGCGGAAACGCTACCTGATTGGCATTCCGAGAGCACTTCCTGTGATGTCACTAATATCAATATTCATAGAGCAGGCTAGTACAGTAATTGCCAATAATTGGTGACGTTGCCCTGGTTATGACGTAAACTAGTAAGGCCAATAATTGGAGACGTTGCCCTAGTTACGACATAAACTAAGTTGATCCTATTTTCAAGTTTCTACGACTCCTGTAGAAACAAAAAACTCTTCGTGAATGTAGTTTTATTATCTCTTTCTCATTTTTTATATATATTTATATCACAAGTTGAAGTAGCAGTGAAGTATAACAAGTACCGAACCTAAAGCACTTGACCAAGCCATCTTTGACTACTTCCGTCATACTGACCCATGCGAGTGACTCACGAGTCACAAGCGCGACTCATGACCTTGTGCCAAGTAGTCCAAAATGATAAGGTCAAGGACCTCGTAAACATCTGTAACTCTTGTAAGGCTTGTTACACTTTTTGGCCGCGAGTGTGAGTGTGGCCGAGCGGGAACTTGTGCGACTTTCCATCCGACGCACTAAAGTTCGAATCTCGACTCGGCCCGCACCGATGACTTATATCAAGTTATGTGCGGATTATTCACACTCGCTCTAAAACGGTGAAGGAAAACATCGTGAGGAAGCCGGCATATTCAAGAACGACAAAATTGGAGGACATGGTACATCCACCAAGCCACATTAGGCCCGGATATAGGATTCGAACTCGTGACATACAGATCGGTGGCCAACGTCTCTACCGTAGCCATCACCGCTTCAAAATAGTCCAAAATGCCAAGGTCAAGGACCTCGAAGACATCTGTAACACTTGCAACTTGTAAGGCCTGTCACATAATTACAAGTGCTCGAGTAATTAGCCACGGCCGACGGATGCTTCACCTGTGTGGGAGCGATTACGCTTTTGGCGTTATTTCTTAATAATAATTTGGCGTAGCCTTCCCGCGACCTTGCTTCAAATTCCCTCGTTACTTGCCAAATTTTTGTTAACTTTGCTGTTTTGGAAAATGAGGAGTTTCGTATGTAGGTACATACAATGTTTTTCGAAAACAATTATTGCCCTGATGAATAAAAAAATGAGTGAAATAACTGGGCAACTGATGTCTCAGGGTAACATCGAGCGCACGCACGCACACCTTTGTGTAGGTATCATACATTTTTGTCATTTGTTATGAGCGGGTTTTATGCTTACCATTAGGCAAGCGACCTAAAGCGCAAGTACGGAAGTCGGTTTGATAAATTTATCGAATCGAAAAAACGGATAAATTTATCGAATGTTGCGAGTACCGAAGTCTGATCGTAAAGTATTGTAGTAGCTCTATATTCTCTTGGGATTCGACCTAGCTATTCGATAACTTTTGTCGATTGTATCGAGGCTCGATAAATTATATAAATTGTCGACAAAACCCATTTTATCGAACTTTATCGATCGAAAAGATTCGTACTTGCGCCGCTGTTCCTTTTCCTACCGTCTAGTATATAAAATCCATAATTTTGACGGCTACGACATAAGTAAATAAGACAACAAAAATGCATTCATTAGATATATATACGAAAGCAAAGCCACGTACGTAACACTAGTTCAAAACAAATTGCACTCAAAATCGTGAGGGTTATTTAAACCACAAAATATAAGTTAACGAGCTTCATTACTTCACTATCAGCGCTTAATTTACCTTAATTGTAAGAAAATTATCAAAATATGCCGACGTGCGGTAAGATCAACCTTGCCCGGGCCATGAATTAGTGCGGCATGTTTGCTGGCATATTTTGTAAAAAACAGGAAAATAAGTATTTATCCTGATTCAGTTCTAAGTTAATTTACTAACCCATGTTAGTACAATGAATAACAAATAATTATAATAGAACTACTGAATCATCTTTATTTTAATGTCATGTCAAAAGTTTAGCACCAGAACCTTCTTGTTCAGTGCCACCTAGTACTACATAACAATAAAAAAGGAATTCAATGAAATGACTTGGTTTCTGGTCAGTGATTATTGGACATACATAATTAGTATGAGACATATGGTCAACGTTTTCCTCACCTCTAAAAGTGATAAAACCGTCGAAGTCATAGGTTAAGTAAGTAAATAGCTAATGAGGTTTAGCTTGTACCTTAGCTTGTACCTTAGCTTGTACCTTAGCCTGTACCTTAGCTTGTACCTTAGCTTGTACCTTAGCTTGTACCTTAGCTTGTACCTTAGCTTGTGGCTGCCGGTAAATATCAATAGGTAGCTAGCCCGGAAAGCACTAAAAATAACTTTATAGTTCGCACATTCACGCATCGAGTCCAATATGCAGGATTCAGACAGATCAGTGTAAATGTCAATTTTGCGTGCTCTGGCTTTCCCATTCGTACCGACAAATCTCACCCGCTTCTTTTTATTACCTAAGCAGATTTATTGCGAGTACACTTGCCCAATGGCTTGAAATTATCATTAACTAGCTGCTGCCCGCGGTTTCACCCGCGCGGAGATATTTGATTTCATGGTTTTTATTTTTTTGCGTGGAACACTTATTCTTTTTCTAAAATAAAAGTAACCTAAGTTACTCCTTATAACATCAGCTATCTGCCAGTGAAAGTCCAGTCAAAATCGGCCTAGCCGTTTCGGAGATTACCCGGAACAAACAGACAGACAGACAAAAATTTAAAAAATGGTTGTTTTGCTATAGGTTCCGTATATACCTTAATATGCATTGGTTAAAAAGCTGTTATCTTGATATTACAAACAGACACTTTAATTTTATTTATTTGTATAGATAATAAACCTTATTTTACGAGTTTTTTTCTTTAATCACCAAACAGGTTAATCTATAATTACGTTGAAACCTACCTGTCAACAAGTCATGCACTGGCTCCATAAAACCTTTTACACTATTAATCATCGACGAGCGGTCACGACCAGGGTCACAATTTATTTTCCTTTTGTTAGAAGGCTTCAAGGAAGTGGCCACTTCACATAAATTAAAAAAAATGGTAGCATTAGCAATGGATTCGGATGTCTTCGCTCATAGACAATAATCACTATAATCAATATTGAAAATTTAAATTTTATTTGTTTGGGTAGATATATATTATGTACCTACATCCTTACAATAATATAACAGGGTATAATTACCAGTCGTAATATGAAGAAAAACTATCATTATTACGTATTTTTATTTATTTTCTTTTTGCAAAAAGCGGTGATATATATGTCACTGATGTCACTTTTCCACTTTGTCATCAGACCACAGATTTGTAATTGTCTGTGCATCAGACGCATTTGTTAAATAAGTAGGCAAAAGATATTTAGCGAACCATAAATTAGACGGCGAACCTAGTCTTGAGAATTTTATTGCGGCTATAAGCTTTTTTTCATAAATTAACACGTAAACTGCTGATCTCGCGACAACAACGATATCGCAGAAAAAGCTCTAAAAGTTTTACAAATAAAATAATTTGACTAAAAGCAGGTACTCGTATATATAGCAGGTTCCTCATTATAATAATATTTATTATTCGCCTTTTGCCCCGAGGTGATACCAAGTAGAGAAGTAAATCCAAATCATACATATTAAGACGCTTTCAATATTAAATTCTCACGCGAATATTTAAAAATAAATTATTGCAGATTCAATTCAGCTTATAAACAACGCCTCGAGCGAAAAGCCTTCACGGTCGTCGACTCGATAAGCATCGATTATAATCGATTACGAGGCGTGTATAATCGATGCGTTAGAATCGATTCAATGCAATCGGATCTCGTACCTGTCGTCACTTTCGCTGGGTGAGGCCAACGGGCCAGTAATTGGCCGTTAGAGATGTAATTATGAATGTTTTTTTCAAGTTAATTGTTGTTAGAAAGTACGGGCAAGTGTCCCACGGTCGCTTCTGGATGTCAAATTACCGATGTGGTTATGCATTCATCATGTTTTGACGTAATCGTTTAAAAAGCGACACGCCCACTTCTTTCAATTTTTGATAGTGGTCTTTTCGTTTGTGTTTTATGATTTTGTTATAATGTTGACTATTGGAACAGATTTTTTTGTGCTAATTCTAGTCTTCTTCCTTTTGTATCTGTTTCGTTGTATTTTATTGCTTGACTTTGTGCGACTTTAAATATTAAACACTAAGCCGTTAGGTTTATTTGTATTTTGTTATTTGAAGTTGTCTTTATTTCATACCGACTCATTTTACAAAACAATCTAAACTCAATTACATAATAAGGATCATAAATGAAAAAGTTTTAGCTTTTAAGTAAGGATTAGCAGACTCGAAAGTAGGTAATAAATTAAATAGATTACTAAAAATGATATTTAAACGCTTACATACATACCCCCGAACTAAGATTCCCTGTGTCGCAAGTGGCATGGACACACACAGATACACATCACAAACATCCAAGACCCGAGAACAAACTTTATACTCACACAAAATCTGCCCCGGCCGGGAATCGAACCCGGTACCCCTCGCTTTGCAATCAGGGTTACTACTAACTTAGTTACGGAGCCGTCATATTTGATAGATTGATAACTCTTTATTGTACACTAACATAATATAAAAGTGAAGATAACTAAATTATAGTATGAGCAATAAGCGGTCTTATCGCTAAATAGCGATCTCCTCCAGACAACCATTAGATAGAGAGGAATTAAGAAACGGTAAATGATTATGGTGTATTTGTTTTAGTTGATGTATTTTAGATAAATACAGATGAATATTCCTGTCGGGTACGTAGCGAGGTTTGCGGTGATTATGATGTTAAAATACTGTTTGAATTATTACTAATTTATTGTTCTATTAAAATGTTCTTAATGTTTAAAATGTTACATGAAAATGTTAATGTTAGCTGAATGCACCCGGGCGACTCGCTATCCAAATGTGCACTGAAGGCCTTTCCTTAGATCCGCCTTTATTAAGTAAACGCGTCACCCGAATACTGCCAACTAAGGTGTTCGGTGGCACTACACCGGACAATTCCTATCAAAATTACATTGGGAATATACGTATGCACAATAAATAAATGTATGAAAATATAATAAATATCAATCACATGGAAAACAACGAAGTGAAAGCAGCGTCAACAGCGGCAAGAACAAGATAGGTGTAAATAAGGTTCCACTTTCAAACTAGAACAAAAGCGTCATTCCGTGCCATGAGCATTGAACAATAACCAGCAATTTACTAATTAATTTACAAATTACATTCATGTAACACACACGTAACCATTTAATAAGTGCAGTAAAAACGAAAGCGAAATCAGACGCCATCTTCCAAAGTAAATCTGCGTAAATATTGCATGCGGTACCATACAAAAAGTATCAATTAACTTTCTAAGAGCTGCATGTATCAGAGGTAATGAACTGGGTGGAACTTGTAAGTAAATTAGTTATGGTTTTGTGAGCAGTATTGTAATTTTATTTTGTTTATTTTGGGCAACATTCCTGTAAGGGATCCGTGCGTTCTTCGGTAGCTGGAGAAAATGAAAGAGGTTTTTTCTGGCGTTCTTGTGGACTGTATATTCTTTAATCTTTTACTCTTTCAATATTCTTATTCTTATTCTAATTCTAATTCCGGGGTGTTCGCTGGACGGCTAGTGATCTCATTATACAACTGACTGATTGACTGATTGGTCTGATCTAATTGACTAGTTGACTGGACTGATCAAACTAACTAACTGATACTTTTGCAACGAAACACCCGTGTCTTATAACAAAACATCCTCCCGGACCGACCGCCCTCTATAAGCCGCCAGTCTCGGGTCCCGACCAATGACAGAGCCTTGTGAACGTTTGTCCCTTTCCGACGGGACCTTGAGCGCCCGAACAAGTCTCAACTTGTTTAGACAAGCCTAATTCTGTCTAACTTTGTTCGGGAATCTCTTTCTGGCCTTTCTGGCCTTCCTGCTACTGTCATCGATCGGGGTTAAATAAAAACAACCTAGATATTAACAAGTACTTAACCTAGGCCCTATCTAAACGACATAAACTTTATTTACAAACACAAAATACAAAATCTTAAATAGCGTCGTTAACAATTTCCCCCCCAAGTGCACGATCACTCGTGCACTTCCTCTTCTGGTCGCGACGCTGCAGGTACGACGACGATGAGACGCGAAGTGGGCCGCCTCAGGACGCCTCCCGCAGTTCTCACGTCCACGACTCTTGTTCTGCCATCGGGGCCGCCGTAGATTTTCACGACTTCTCCTCGAGGCCATGTGTTGCGGGGTAGGGAAGTGTCAACTATTATGACTATGTCGCCTCGCTGCGGGTCCGTAGTTTTCTTGCCGCCGATTCTTCGTGGCATGAGAGTGGGTAGGTACTCTCGTAGCCATCTTCTCCAAAAATGGTCCGCGAGTCGCTGCGCTGTCTTCCAGTTCGCCTTGCCAATGAGTTCTGTGTCCGAAAACTCTCCCAGGATCGCTGAGCCACACGAACGCCCAATAAGGAAATGATTGGGCGTAAGGCTTTCTTCATCTTGCGGATCGTTGCTCAAGTGGGTCAGTGGGCGCGAGTTGACGGTGTGTTCGACTTCGGTTAGGAGCGTGTGCAGCACTTCTTCTGGAGGACTTCTTTCATTCAGTACGGCGGAGAGAGAGACCTTGACTGTCCGCACCATTCTTTCCCAGGCGCCTCCCATGTGGGGCGCTCCAGGAGGTATGAACTTCCATCTGATGCCTTCTTTCTCTGCAGCTTCGACCATTTCTGGTTTATTGATTTTCTGAGCTTCAGCTCGTAATTCGTGGTCTGCTCCGACGAAATTAGTCCCATTGTCACTGTAAATGACGCGGGGACTTCCTCTTCTAGCTGCCATGCGTCGGAGGGCCATTATCATGGAGCTGGTGCTGAGAGATGCAGCCAACTCCAAATGTACAGCTCGTGTTGTAAGACAGGTAAACAAAGCTCCCCATCTTTTTTCTCTTCTTCGACCAATAGTGACGTGCATGGGGCCAAAGTAGTCAACTGCTGTGCACACAAATGGATATGTGTCATGCTGCAGTCTCTCCTCTGGCAGATCACCCATTGGAGGTATTTCTGGCTTCATTTTCCTCACACGGCACCACTGGCATTGATGCAATATTTTCTTCACCGAGTTACGCAGAGACAAAATCCAATATTTCTGTCGCAACTCGTTAATCACTGTCGCGTGATTCCCGTGACAGAATTTTCTATGGTAATGATCAATCAACAAGTGAGTGATCTTGTGTCTGCCATTCAGGACTGCCAGCTTTCTTTCTTGGGTTCCGATGTTTCGTATCTTCGTCGTACGACTGTTCAGTCGCAGAACTCCATGCTCGTCAAGGTGGACGTCAAGCTTTTTGAGCTGGCTTGATCCTTCCAATGGTGCATTCCTCTTCATTGATGCAATCTCTTGAGTAAAGGAGTCTTCCTGACTTCTCTTCAAGAGCATCATTTCTGCTTTCTGCAGATGTTCATCTGGAATTGTCACCATTTTTCTTGTTTCTTTAAGCTGTGGAGGATGATATTCTATACTCTTTTTCTTATTCTTCACATACGGTTTCCAAGTTTTATTCTCATGCGTGGCGTTTACAGCACATTTCTTTACTCTGCACAGTTCAATAAACATAAAAACACGCGCAGTGGCTCGAACAAGCCGCGTCCAGTTAGAGAATCTATCTGGATCTGGCGTTTCCCACTGTTGCCTGATTCTAGCGGTGGCAACTATCTCGCTTTTCTTTTCTTCCCCGGTGACTTCTATTTTCTCAAATCTCTTCGCTGGCCATTCTGTGTCGGGTTCGCGTAGAAATTTAGGACCGGCGAACCATTTTGACTTGACGAAGACTCTAGACATGTCTCGCGTTGCGTCATCTGCTGGATTCTCTCCGGTTGGAAGCGTTTCATTTTCTGTTTTCCATAGAAGTCCGGACTCGAACCTTCCATCGGGTTGTCTCTTCGTAGTTTCTTCTAAAATTGCCAGGGCTCTACCATCAGTGTCGTAGCTGGGAAGTTTCGGCTGTATTCCGATAGCTTCCAGCTCAAAGTGGCGTTTCATATGCTCTTCTATTTTTCCTTCACTGTCCGTACTACGACAGTGATTTACGTATTTCACTGGCGCAGCAGCAGTTCCAGAGCAGTATCCGTGTAGCACCCATCCTAGTCTGGTGAGTGATGCTGCTGGTTCGTTCTGCTTACCTTTCACGATCTT
This sequence comes from Crocallis elinguaria, assembly GCA_907269065.1. Classification (NCBI taxonomy): domain Eukaryota; kingdom Metazoa; phylum Arthropoda; class Insecta; order Lepidoptera; family Geometridae; genus Crocallis; species Crocallis elinguaria. The sequence continues at coordinate 16,318,159 of OU026071.1, read as the reverse complement.
TCGGGAAACTATGAGGTCCCAGTTATCCTGTCCAATCAGTAAGCCTGGTTTCTCTTTTTCATATAGAAGCTCGTTCTTCAAATTCTTCAAATGGTTGCACTCATCGATGGCTCTCTTGTCCACATACTGTGGTGACAGCCTCAAATTTTCTATAGTGCGCACGCCTCTGAGAGTTCTTTCATCTCTTCGGTGTGCTCCTTTTATCTGCAAATCCATTTTTTGCGAGTTCTTCTTTTCAATTATTTTCCCGCCGACTGTTTCTAGTACAAGCGATTCTTCCTTGCCGGTGGCTCCAATACGAGCGGCGATGCCAGCGTTCAGAAGTGACACAGTAGATCCTTCATCGAGCAGTGCCAGGATTCGGGTAGACCCGGTTGGCCCGATGACGTCCACTGGAATCATCTTCAAGTACACTTTCGTTCCATCGGCCGTCGCGTATACGGATTTCACAGCGTTCTCTATTTTTTCATCTGTCTCTTGCTGCTGGACTGGTCCCATTGTTCGTTTCACGGGCTCCGAGTGCAGCAGGGTATGATGAGATCGTTTGCATTTCTTGCATGCCTGACCATTACAGCTGAACCGCATGTGTCGTTGGCGCAGGCATCTGAAGCAAAGCTTCTTCTTCTTCGCCGTTTCCCATCTCTGTTCAGTGGTGGCTTCTTTAAAAAGCTTACATTCGGTAAGCCAATGCTCTCCTTCGCACTGGAAGCAAAACTTTTTGTAGACCTCTTTGGCTGCGGCGGTCGTATGCACTTCTTCCTCTTCATGCTCTTCTTGCGCCGCATGCACTTGTTCTCTCGGTCCTCCGAACCTCTTCCTTGTTATTGGCTCGGGGAGTGCGAGTGTCCCACAAAGTTCCGATTCAATATCCAGGAACTTCTTAATTTTCATGAGTTCAGGATCTTCTTTGCCAGTGCGGGTGCTGTAGTCAAGCCATCGATAACAGAGAATAGGCGATAACTTTGCAACAATATTCGAGCATATTTCGGGCGCGTACATGTATTCTGGTCGCTTCAAGGCACTGATCGTTGCTACTGCGTTGCTAATACGGCTCGCGAAGACACAGATTTCTCGCGGAGTATCTCCGACTCGTGGGAGGTCCTTGATCTTCTGAAGTTCCGTTAATACTAGTTGCTCCGGCCTTCCGAATCTTCGCTCCAACGCGGCGATGATGTCTTCAGGATCCGATGCAACGAATAGAAGACCTCGGACTGCTTCTTTCGCTATCCCTTTTACTGCCTTTCGTAATCGAGCCATATTGTGTTCATCAGTGCACAACGCCTTGCTGTCTTCGAAGGATCTCTTGAACGGTAGCCAGTCTTCATGCGTTCCATTAAATTCAGGCAATTCCCATGCTTTCGCAGGTGCCTTGTGTGGCTGGACCGTTCTTGTCGCATTCACAATCGCTTCGGCGAGTTCTTTCAGTTCACTTTTGATCTGTCGTTCTGGTTCCTGGGGTTCTTCCAGATAGGTAGCGGCATGCTTCACCCATTGTTCAACGTGGGTCGATCGTTCCAATTCTTCTTCATCTAACTCTTCCTCTGACTCGCACTGGGTTATCTCTAGCTCTGTCTCAGCCAGGGCTACAGCAGTGCGAGCAGCTTCGAGTTGTTTCTTCTGAAGCTCCAAACGTGCTTGGAGTTCAGCTCTCTTCAAAGTAGATTTGGTCGATCTGGCTGTCTGTCTGGATTTTGGAACCAATGTTTCCGAAGATTCCAACAGTGGGACGTTAGGTCGTCCTCCAATGTTCTTCGGGTTGCCCGCAGGTTCATTTGCTCTCGACTCAGCGGTGTTGCGCGCTTTCGTGCGTGCCGATGACACGGTGCGCACGGGCGCCGGCTGCATTATTCGGTTCGGTGCAGCTATCGGCGCGTACGCGGACGCGAGCGCGGGTGGCGCGAGCGTGCGCGCTGGCGCGGGTGCGGGCGCGGCGGCGGGTCCCTGCGCGGGCGGTGCGAACCCAGGCGTGGGTGCGGGCGCGAGCGCGGGGGGCGCGGTGGCAGCGGACGCGGCCGCTGTCGCGGACCGCAGCTGTCTCCCCGGGGTCGGGGCAGCGGGCCCTCGGGCGACGCTACCGGACGCGGCGGCGGAGGTTGCAGACGCGACAGACGCGGCGGCGCGTTTCACTGCCGAAGTACCAGTCGCTGTCGACGTGGTTGCTTCGCTTTCAGTCGTTGCGGGCGTGTTCATTGACCAATCAGTCGTTTCTTCACTAGATTCACCGTGCTCCGATCGATTCATGCTTCTAGGCGATCTTGAGCGAACGTTGGGCATCTTCAATACCCGGCTTCGTAGAAATAAAACTTATCCGGATCCGGCTCGAAGGACCAAACTTTGTAAGGGATCCGTGCGTTCTTCGGTAGCTGGAGAAAATGAAAGAGGTTTTTTCTGGCGTTCTTGTGGACTGTATATTCTTTAATCTTTTACTCTTTCAATATTCTTATTCTTATTCTAATTCTAATTCCGGGGTGTTCGCTGGACGGCTAGTGATCTCATTATACAACTGACTGATTGACTGATTGGTCTGATCTAATTGACTAGTTGACTGGACTGATCAAACTAACTAACTGATACTTTTGCAACGAAACACCCGTGTCTTATAACAAAACATCCTCCCGGACCGACCGCCCTCTATAAGCCGCCAGTCTCGGGTCCCGACCAATGACAGAGCCTTGTGAACGTTTGTCCCTTTCCGACGGGACCTTGAGCGCCCGAACAAGTCTCAACTTGTTTAGACAAGCCTAATTCTGTCTAACTTTGTTCGGGAATCTCTTTCTGGCCTTTCTGGCCTTCCTGCTACTGTCATCGATCGGGGTTAAATAAAAACAACCTAGATATTAACAAGTACTTAACCTAGGCCCTATCTAAACGACATAAACTTTATTTACAAACACAAAATACAAAATCTTAAATAGCGTCGTTAACAATTCCTAAACTACTAACGTAATCGTATAATCCTACTAATATTATAAATGCGAAAGTGTGTTTGTTGGTTTCTTGATTTGAAGGTTTTGGCAGTAACGGAGCAACGGATCGACGTGATTTTTGGCATAAATATAGTTCATGGACTGGAGAGTAACATAGGCTACATTTTATCCCGCAAAAATGCACGGTTCCTGTGGGAACGCGGGTGAAAACCGCGGGCAGAAGCTAGTATTATATACATATAATATTATAAATGCGAAATGTGTTTGTTTGTTTGTTGGTTTGTCCTTCTTTCACGCAGCAACGGAGCAACGGATCGATTTGATTTTTGGCATAGTTATATTATATGGACCGGAGAGTAACATACGCTACTTTTTATCCCGGGAAAATTCACGGTTCCTGTGGGAACGCGGGTGAAAACCGCGGGCGGAAGTTAGTAGGTGGCCACAGACCATTTTTTAAGGGCCGCCATCTTCGCGTTTCTGCCATTGCCAAAAATATTTCTGAGTATCAGTGTCCTTGATACCTCCGACATTTCTTCTTAGTTTTCAAATAAAACTAATAACTGTTAGATAAGAAATTTCACACATGTTCTCTGGTAAAAGCGTGCCCCGGTGCACAATGCGAGAGCCAATGACTGGGCCCTTTACCCCGTGGAGCGACAAATAGCCGGCGCACGACTCACGACCTAGGGATTATGTTCAGCCAAACGTGTTAGTGATTTGAGTGCATAATCTATACATCTATACAAATAAATAAAATTGAAGTCTGTTTGTAATGTCAAAATAACAGCTTTCTAATAAAAGCATCTGAAAGTATATATATACGGTACCTATAAGAAAAACACAATTTTTTAAATTTTTCTCTTTCTGTCGGTCTGTCTGTATGTCTGCTTGTTCCGGGTAACCTCCGTAACGGCTGGACCGATTTTGACGGGACGTTCATTGGCAGATAGATAGCTGGTGTTATAAGTAGTAACTTAGGCTATTTTTATTTTAGAAAAAGAATTAGGGTTCCGCGCAAAAAAAAATCCAATGTCTCCGCGCGGGTGAAACCGCGGGCAGCAGCTAGTATTTCAATTTTTATGACCAAGCCACGACCAGTGTGCCACCAGGCACAGGTCGTGGTCGTGGTTTGGCGGTCTGCGATTTTTTTGTGTATTATTGGATCATTTGTCTAATTATAAGCATAACGCTGGTTCATAACAATTGCAGTGCCACTCAGAACTTTGAAACACAAAGGCCATATTTTCGTTCTTGCTTCTCGACAAGTAGTACTGTGCATTTTTCTGGTTTGAAATGCAAAGTATGAGCACTATTTGACAAAAAAGTTTGGAGTCTCGGTGCTGATGTTAAATGATGATGCGGTCAACGCTGATGCCCATATTAAAACTAGAATAGGGTTGACACATTGTCTGTTTGATAGAGGTAACTAGCTAGATGAGCAATAGAAACTGCTACGATGCTTGCATCACGCCATGCTATTCTTCACCGAAAGCAAAAAATTTTTGATTCTAATCATCAACGTACGAATCGGAGAGCGACCTCCACAAACCACAGACCCAGGCCATCGCTGCTTAATTAGTTTAGGTCATTTAATTTCGCAAAAACTTAACAAATTACTACCTAATAATTAAGTTTCAAATTAATCGTTTAATTCCAAAAATGATTACAATCATTTCATCACTGACCTTGTATAATTGCAATGTCTAACGCTCAGTAAGTTTATAATTTACAGCCCAGTTATTAACTGCCGATGGTTTACAAGCAATCTTAATTAATTAAACTCAATTATACCATGTTTCCAAATTTTAAAACATTTTATGGAAGATGTTTCTACCTAATTATTTTAGGACTAACTCTTCTGCGAGTGTCCGTCTGGGTTGTTACCACCGCTTTGCTCGTGAAGTCTGCCGCCAAGTATTACTGTGTTCCGGTATGATGAGCAGAGTACTTAGCCAGTGAAATTACTGGGCTTATGAGATTTAATACCTAATGTCTCAGGGTAAGCAGCGCACTGCAGTGCCGCGCAGGCCTTTGTGTTTCAAAGTTCTGAGTGGCACTGCAATTGTTATGGGCCGGCGTTATGCTTACCATCAGGCAAACGACCAGCCCGTCCCGTTACCAAATAACATTAAAAAAAACTGTGTTGTTGGAATTATAAGATAGTAATAATTAGTGTTATCAAATGGATACAATGAAAACCTTTTTAGATGGGTTTGATAAGGCTAAATAAGCTAGAGTCCGCTTTATGCAAATAAGAATTTGTGATAAAAATTGCATAATTTTGTAAAGAAAATTGGTAACTTTATACAATCTGAATTTAAATTTGTATTTTATCCCAAAAGGGAGTCAATGTACTCCTAGAGGTTTTCGAAATTTAGAATTGTCATTGAAGAAAAGGCATTTAAAGGTTACATATCTTCCGGGCAGCCCTTTTTTTTTTTTTTTTTTTTTTTTTTTTTTTTTTTTTTTTTTTTTTTTTTTTTTTTTTTTTTTTGTAACCCAGGGAAAAACTCCTTTGCGAGCTTACCTCTCCGAGCCCCCGGGGGGGGGCTGCGGAGAGAGTGTGGGACTCACGCTCGCCCACGCGCAGCCGTCCTACCCACTAAAAAACCCTGGGACGTTTTCCGGCTCAGCCTTTGGACGGGGTCGCGGTTCCGCTTTCGCACTCCGCACAGGACCCCGTCAGCCGTCGTCCGCCCCCCAGGGCGGACCCGCCTCGCGGGGAGAGCACCTCTCCCCCGCACGGCCAGGCGATGCGCCCAACGCAAGCGCATCGCCTCCGCCTCGGGAGGACCCTACCTATAAGAAGGTGCGGGACGCCGAATGCCCCCGCATCCGACGCCCCAGGTCCTCCCGGTGGAGACGGAGGGGTTACCGCGCCCCCGTCTCCGTGCTCATGAGAGCACCGTCAGTGGCGCGCGGTCGCAAAAGCACGGCCGCGCGCTCCACCTCGTCTCGGTCCGGTGCAGAGGGGGGCCGTGAGTCACCCCCTCTGATGTCGAGTCCGATGTTGCCCCCACCCCGATTATGGCCAATCAGGGCGAGGGGCTTCCTCCTTCCGTGTCTCGTCCGATATTTGGCGCGCTGCCGGCGGGAGCAGGGGGGCATACCCAAAAAGGTATCCCCCTGGTCCCACGCCGGTGGCCAGCGCGCCCCTCCTCGTACAGCCCCCCCAATAAGAGGGGCTGTCCTCCTCCTGGTCCCGTCCGGTAATATTTGGCGCGCTGGTAGTCAGCGCGCCCCTCCTCGTCCAGCCCCCCCAATAAGAGGGGCTGTCCATCTCCTGTCTCGTCCGGTCGCGCGCTGCCAGCGGGAGCAGTACCCTGGTCCCACGCTGGGAGACAGCGCGCCCCTCTCTCTCACCACCGGTGTAGCGCGTCGAATAGTCGACAACGACGCGCCCGTCCCTCTCTGCGGCCTTCGGGTCCCGCTCAACCCCTCTGCCCCATCCGCTGTGCCCTCTGCTGACCCAATCAGAGGGACACGCGGAGGGGCCCACCTCGCCGGGGCATCAGCTACCCGTCAGCAACCCCTCCGGGACCGAAAGGTCAACCAGGAGATGTTGCTGACGGGTACCCAGGGTGCACCACGTGGAGGTTCCCCGGCATAGCACCCCTCCGGGCAGCCCTAGATCAACTGATTCACTTGAACTATGTTGATAAATCCAGAAAATGCCGCGCACTTCCGGTTTGAAGTACGTTTGTTATTTTTTTTTAAATTTTGAATGACGTGATTCCAAGGGAGGTTCTCAAAACTTGTCGGCAAACATGGTCCAAATCACCCCTTTCCGAGATAACATACCAATTCAAACTCATCCTGTATATCTGTGACATTTTTTAGTTATATTTATGATAAACAAATATTTGTCAGAACGCAGAAGTATGTGAGATTTAAACCAAAGTTAGTTTTGCTCAAGATTGTGTGATTCGATTCTACTTCGGTCTCATTATTCATCGACCAAGGAGGATTGGTGTCAGGCACGGGCGCGATGTAAAAAAATTAAATATACCAAAACCTAAAGCCGTATGCTTGTAAAGATATCCTGCACCGAATTCATGTAAAAAGAGACAAGGAAAGGAAAGAGAGAGAGTACAGTTAATGTTTCCTGTAAGTCATGAGAAGCTAGCAAGCAAATAAATATGATTATATTTAATAACCAAAAAGTGGCTAACTACCTATTCTGAATTCACTTACCTTACCTATTGCAAGTTCGAAACCATTTAAAAATATCCTATCAATAAAAAGCCGTTAGAATTGTCTATCAACTTTATGTACCTCTCATGTTTATTTAATTAAACTAATTTAAATCTGGCAGACTTGAAACTGGTTTCCCAAACCAAATAAAAGATTAATTAATTAATATCAGTGTTCAAACATCACGTAATAAACCATTAATTTAGACAAAGTCTATAATCAATCCGGAATAATTACAGTTTGGGCCAAAACCGGTGGTTATGTCCGAATAGAATCGTTGTAAAGTTTCAATTGGACCTTTACTGATATAATGATGTTATAAGAAATATTTTAGTATGTATTAGTAATGTATTAGTGTTGTAAACTTGGTCGATTGTTAGTACACCGGGCGCCGGGTGATGGACTAGTTAGTAAGGTTACCATGATTTTTGAAGATAAATAGATAACCTCTCTATTGAAACATCACAGTAAAACAATTTACCAATAAGTGTCACTATTTGTGCTGTCTCGTGAAAGTCTGTATTTGTTTTTTCTGTGTTAAAAAATTTTTTATTTGAAAGTATACATATACTTTCAAATTGGTCCCATAGAAATTTAATCAAAATCGGTTCAGTAGTTTGTCTCCGAAGTCGGTTCGTAGATTTTTTTAAAGCAGTTTTTCAATTAAACTTTTCCTTAATTGTAGTTTGCTCGCTCAGCTATATAAGTGCCTCACTACTTGTAGTAACAATAAATGTAACCTAGTACCGTGGTCTACATTAGGCTGTAGTGTGGTTACCCCACGCCACCCACGGCTGGGCCGGCGCGGCGCCCACCGCCGTCGACCTTCAGCTTTGCATCTTTATATCATAATCACAATTATTACTATTATTATAGGCCATTTGTAAGCGGTTTGAAAGGTGCTAAGAGTGGAGTGTCTCAATAATAAGCTTTTATAAAATTATTATAATTGTGGTAACGATCTGGCTGTCACATTTGTGCAGTGATGACGGGTTTTATGGGTATATTGAAATAAATTGGTTTCTTGAATTTGAAATACCAGGAGACCAGAAGTTTATAGAAAGTCAAACAACAGACCATCCCTTTTTATTAAGATTTATCGTATAAGAAATTGAATTCAACCCTTTTAAAAAATTCTGTGATATAGTACACATGTACAATGAGCGCAGTGCAGTGCCGCGCAGGCCTTTGTATTGCAAAGTTACTGTAGCTCTGAAATTGTTATGGACCGGCATTATGTTTACCATCACGCAGACGACCCGCTCGTCGCTTTATACAAAAATAAACAAAATCTAGTCCGCATTATACCTAATATTAGTATAAAATACTTCTTGTCAAAGTATACAATATTTACTATAAAAAAGTTTTGAATCGTTTTGCAAGAAATAGAAAACCCAGCGATTATGATACTCCCGTCTAAGTGCGCAATGTACTTAGAGAAGGACAAATTACATTCTTCCCGTTTTGAAAGAGTCCACATTTGTCCAGTAACAAATATGACCTCCGATCGCGACTCGATTACGCAGACAATTATCGAGATATCGATCGGTTTACTCGACTGTGACTAATCGATTAACTCCTATCGAGCTGTTTTTGTTTTGCGCCACAGATAACAAATAATTATGTTGGTGCTCCGAGCTAAAAATAGAACTAAGAAGACGCACATTAGTAATTGTGTAGGTAATTTTATTTACTTCGTTCTAAGTAGTACGAGGCAAACAAAATTTTAGGTTCTTTAATGTTGACAAGTCCAATGGGGAGAAGTTTTCAGCCTATTATTTTATTTTTTTATCATAGAGTCATAACCATGTCTTTTAATAAGTGTATGTACGTATATATAGGTACATATATAATTTTGTCTTTGGTACACACATGCATAGTAATTTAATTACTTATTGTATACGTTTCTTTGTTTTTACTAATATTTTGTGTATTCATTGCATTTATCTCTATGATTCATTTTTATTTATTTTTGTTACAGGTAAGTCATCGTTAAACAATTCGAAGTTTTCTGGAAGAAAAGGGAAGAGCACTAGGTAATGTTTCATATTTTTGACATCGATTTTTTACGTTCATAATTTTTTATGTACATAAGTATAGACAATGAAATAAATAATATGTATATTGAATAATTTTCTACTGTAATAGGTTATCCTAATTAATATTATAAACGGGAGAGTTTGTGAGGGTGGATGTATGGATGTTTGTTGCTATTTCATGCAAAAACTACGGAAGGGATTTTGTTGAAACTTTACAGTAATATAGCTTATACATCAGAGTAACACATAGACTACAATAATGTATAAAGATATATACGAATCGGACGATGCCGCGGGCGGAAGATAGTAGATACATATTCCAGGTGTTAAAAATTTAATACTTAATAAAATTGGAATCCGTGTCAAGATTTGATTTCATAATTGAGCCTTCGGTATGATGATGATAAGGACAACTCGTTTAGTTACGATTTCTAGAAAATCCGTTTATTGAGCAAGCTTCTATTATCTAAGTAATTAATTCAATGTCATTCTACGTCACCAAGAAACTACATGTTATGGTGAAGTTAAATGCTGATATTTTTTTTATGTTATTTGGTAACTAGACGAGCTGGTCGTTTGCCTGATGGTAAACATAATGCCGGCCTATAACAATTGCAGTGCCACCCAGAACTTTGAAACACATAGGCCTGCGCGGCACTGCAGTGCGCTCGTTACCCTGAGACATTAGGCATTAAGTCTCATAAGCCCAATAATTTTACTGGCTACTCTGCTCATCAAACCGGAACACAGTAATGCTTGCACATTACTGCTTGGCGGCAGACTTCACGAGCAAAGCGGTAGTAACAACCCAGACAGACACTCGCATAAGAGTTAGTCCTCCCACTAACAAAAAGTAGGTACTAAAGCCACTAACAAGAAGTCAGTTAGCTTCTTCATAAATTGTTGCCGATTTTACAAACGACTCGTAGTAACACCAGACACAACTAAACTATTGTTAAACAAAACTTGTAGAACCAACTCCAACTATCATGACTCATACGTCCTCCTTGTCTCACCAGACGTTGCTCAGCAAACATCTGCCAGCGTCTACGACGTAACACTTTGTCACAGTCAAAATAATAATTGACAGTAAACTTTATGGTAGAAGTGAAATGGTTAGAAGACAAGAGTCCTAAAATGTAGTTACAAGGAATACACAGCTGTGTACTCTAGCACGTGTTGCTATAAGATAACTAGAGAAAAAATATAATATAAAAAATACGACAAGATACGAGTGAACAGGTATCTTCTAGGCAAGCGTGTTATACCCTCAACTGCATTGTCGCTCATCAGGGTGTTTAAACAAGATGATTTTCTGCAATTGTAAGCGATAGCAGAAAAGTTAAAAATGTATGAATTTTACATAAAAACATGCTAAGATGACCTAGACCCGCAGCCTTGTTATTTTAAAACAAAAATTCTCACAAATAACCTTTACCAACCAATTCCCTTTACATTTTACAGTTTATATCACCAAACCAAATACCAAAAATCAGTCATAGGCTGATGTAGGTCTTTAACAAAACATATTGATTTGATTGTGACATGGTACTAATATGTTTGTTTTTTGTCTGACTGTATCAGTTAGTAATTAATGGAAGTATTGTATGTAACCTCTTGTGTTGTATCACACAATTATTCATTGTTACGAGTGAGTAGTATAGATATATGCAATGAGTAACAGTTAATACAATTCGGGTTAGGTTCGTTTTTTTGTATTGTTGTCAGTTCATAATGTAACAACGTATAAATAAATAAATACTTTTTTTTAATCTTTTTTTTTTTGAAGGGGTTTTGTCATTGCTGTCTATGTCACCGCCGTAACATATTTCAACTTATATAAACAATATACTATATTAAGTTAAACATTTGCATAACTTAAGTTTGTTGCTCCATAAAGGATAAATAAAGCCTTACCAGTAATTCGGCTTCACCAGAGACTGGTGAAGACAAATAAATAAATAAAAATAAATAAAATAAATAGATAAATAAATACTTAGCGTGTGTTTCCAAATACTGATTTCTATTACTTCTGTTATACAGCCCTTGTTTAAATATTCACTATCAATCTATCTACATATATAATATCGAAAGGTCAATGACTCACTGACTAAACATGAAAACTACTTCACCTATGAAACTGAAATTCGGCTGGTTGGTAGTTTATAAGTAGGAGACTTCAGCCATGAATGAATTTGCGTACTTATATGAAAGACTTGAAACTATTTCCAGTGCGAAGGCGGGACAGGTCGCTAATAGGTATTTTACAAATTTAAAACAGTGTATTTTCTATGAGGCAGCAGAGAAAATCAGCCAGTGCCATTTATCTTTTAGTCTGATTTTATATTATCTACACATCACACTCATCCAAAATGTGTATTTAAACTATTGCCTCTCTATTCTCTTTCGTTTTATATCTTTTAAATCCCGTGAAGTATTGAATAAGTAAGCAACTAAAACACTCCCATAAAAGCTGTCTCATTATATCTTGATAATCTGGCAGTAGATGCTTAAGAAAATACTTTATGCCTGCTACTTGTAGACGGTAAAATAATAAAGGTGCCCACATATCATTGCTGTCTAAATCAAGCGATACAGTTCGAACGCCTAAGGTGAGAGTGGGCGGTGGTCATTCACTCACTTAATGTTGTCCGATGGAAGAGCAAAAAAGTGGTGCAACCAACTTGTAATGAACTTCGGTGAATTCAAGATCAGATTCAAGTTTATCATTAATTTTTAACCGACTTCCAAAAAAGGAGAAGGTTTGTTACCTCAGATCTCTGTCATTTATATAAACCTAGAGAGAAGATATACTTTCAGTTGGTCCCATAGAAATTTCTTCAAAACCAGTTCAGTAGTTTGTCACTGAAGTCAGTTCGTCGCTTTTTTAAAGCAATTTTTTCTAGAACCTTCTTGGCCAGTTGTGCATTCTTATGTCCATTTTTAATACGATGGTTTGCATAAAAATCAAGTCTATCTAGCCAATGTGATTCCTTGATCAAATAGGTAGAAAAGCCGTGTTGAGACCTTCTTAGGGTATTACTATCAGTTTTAGTATTTAGGCATCTTCCAAGTAATGTTGGAAATATAGACCAACGTCTATTTTGTTGTTTTATCCTAATTATGTTCGATGCTTGTAAAGAATGGACTATTCACCACCACCGTGATAATCGTAAATATTTACCATAAAAATAGCTTTTTGCTCTGCGGAACTTTTGTAATACTTCCAAGTTGTCGTTCTCCAGAGGGATATACCTATTATTATGTTGCCGGATTGCACGTGGCTTTGCTCTGAATTCGTATTTATTTCCTTTTTGCAATCATAAACATATATGTAAATTTTTAGGGCAAAGATAATACATACTGACAAAATATGTTGAATGTCCTGCTTAAAGGACATTTCAATTACGATAGATGTTATTACATACAGAGGTTATGCCAGTGACATAATTGTCGGGTCAGAGGTAACTGCCAGTTAGAACGATCATAATTTATCGGTATATATATCTAACAAGACTTCGAAACTTACAGGGTTTGGCGTAAAAAGTGGATAACCCTTTACCAGCGGGCTGCGTGATATACTTCTGATCTAAAGTCTAGGGTACGCTTTGGCAACGACTAAAATCATTTTGAGGATCAGTCCTACCAAGCGGTACGACGAAGTCTGCGAGGGTTTTAGCGTCATTGCTATAGTGCACAAGGATGACTGTCTGATGAGTATAGTCAGTGAAATGAATGGAAACAATATGAGACTTAATACCTGACGTCACAGGTTTAACAGGCACAATGACCCATATGCAGCACCCACAATTTTTTGTGTTTCAAAGTCCTAGGTGGCTCTGGAATTGTTATGGGCATGCGTAATGCTAATGTAAATACAGGCAAACAACTTACACGTTTTGGTACCATACATTGAAAGCAAACTTTCACGTGTCTTTTTATAATTAATGCAGACACCGTTTTGCCCTTGATCTTGCTTCTAACAACTTCCATTAGTACCGCCAAACTGTGCTCTCCAATTCACATGTCTAACGAACGCGCCCAAAGAAGCCAGGCCAGCTATTAGGGCTAACAGTCCGTGGGCGGCTACAGTTATTGTTACTAGTTACTGTCCCCAAATAGGGACCGTCCCAGATTCTTATCGATCGCATCTATTTGCGTTTTGGGAGACAGAAATGTTTTTATCTCTGAAGGTACTCTACCTCGGAAGGCACTATGAATGCAACTTTTTTGAGACTGCTTTAGAGACTGTGCTTCGGTTTCGAATACGAAACGAAACTTATTACCTGTTTGTCGTTTATGTTGAACTAAAGCCTATGTTCATACAAAAAGTTCAGGTTACTTGTAACATTTGACCACTATCATACCAGACTTTCTGCAATTCAGGTTTCTGGTAAACTAAGTCATTTTAACGAATTTTTATGTCAATTCCATACATTTAAATATTTCTGCTATCGTCCTCGATTGCAGACTGACGTCTGACTGACGTGAAAGGCAGTGTAACAGATCTTTTTTAAATGAGGCTAGCTGTAGCTTCAGAGATTACTTGTTTAACTAAATCCTTTGTTTTCATGAATATGCCAAATGTTTAACTAACCTATTGATTTATTAGTATGTATATTTTTCATCTTATCGTAGAAATCATTAGAATCGTTTTTAAGAATGCCAGTAATAGCTACTCAAGTACACACCGCTTCAAGGATACCCCAGTTTTAATATAACTCTAGCTTAAGAGCTTTGTCAACCCAACAAAAGACATTTTGACCAACCATAACATCTACAGCCTACCTTGTAATTATTATGACTTTTAAAGTAGCTACATACTCTTCACCGACATTTTCAACATACAATGGCATTGTCGTGCTGTCGTCGACGCAAACAATGATGCAACGTACTTCCTCCGTTTGTCTGTCCGTCTGTCACAAGTGGGTCGCCGGTCAAGGAGGACAGATGAAATTGTATTGTTTTAATAAGCGACAATAGTAATGTTACTTATGGTTTAAAATGTACGTTAGTAAAGATCAAAATCATAATGATTGCTTATTTAGTCTTTTTCAACTGACAAAAAAATTTGGTTGTAACACAGAATATATACTGTACTAGCTTGCCCGCGGTTTTCACCCGCGTTCCCACAGGAACCATGCATTTTCCCGGGATAAAAAGTAGCTTATGTTACTCTCCGGTCCATAATCTATATCTATGCCAAAAATTACGTCAATCCGTTGCTCCGTTAGTGCGTGAAAGAAGGACAAACCAACAAATCAACAAACCAACACACACTTTCGCATTTATAATATTAGTAGGATTTCCAATTGAACCAAGATCGATTGTGACGTTGAAATGATTTCTCACCGAGAAATGTTGGAGTTCATGAGAGCATCTAGTTCAACATTCCCACGAAGTTAGCATTAAGTAATTACTAAGTACTATATTGGACTCTTTCTCTTCTCTGATAATACTACTCGTATACCCCAGGAGGGTGCTAATAAAATTTAAAAAAGACCCTCTCTCCAGCTGATTCTAATATGTAGTTCTAAGAAACTGATGTAGTATGGTAACTTATACTATAGTAATAACTTCATTCATTTAATTATTTCCTCTACTCAACTCATTCTACTACAAGCAAAACTACTTCTCCGCCTTCATTACACTCAATCTGCAATGCTAAATCAAATCTCATTATCAACGCAAAATTTCCCAATTTCTGTTATTTCACTACCGGTTTTTCTAGTGCATAAATAATTGTGCCTATTAGACCTAGACAGCTTAGACCAGATTGTAATACGGACAGACAGAAAATTACGCAAATAGTACCTAAATAGTCTAAAGTGTGGGCAAAGGTACTCACTGCTCCGGAATCAGGCATACTAGAGTTATTTGTCAAGAATTCCGATGAGGGCATTAAGACAGAATTAAGATTAGGTCCTGCAGGGGATATGTCGCAAGGCAAATAATAAACCGTTTCCTTTGAGAAATTGTGTAACGTAAATTAAGACTATAGAGCAGCTGAATTAGGTAAATAAAAGTATAAAATTTAAATCAAATTGAAAGCAACTTAGTACAGTTGCTGAAAAGACGAATAAATTGCGGATATGCCAAGCACGAATAGATTTAACATACAGTCAAGGAACAACATTAAATTTGTCTTCATCAACACTGACTTCAGCTTCAATAAATCCGATGTCTGTCGTACATTATCGTTTGGTAATAGAAACGCCGCCCGGGGCGCATTGTACAATGTTGTTGCTGCAATTGAGGGTGGTCAGAATAACTGTCTCTCAGTCTTTAGGCTCTGGAAGCTTGCTACTGTCAGAGGAATTATTCAGTGTGCTTTCAAATCTATTTCGATTTATTGCGTTTGAGATGGTAGTTACATAATTGTCGTGAATTTACGTACTGTTTTCTGAGTTTTACGAGGTGTTAGGACTAACTACTACATCTGTCTTCTACTAGTAGTAGGCCAAGCAGTAATGTGAAAGCGTCATTGTGAAATTACTGTTTATTTCAGATAAGATCTCCTTTTAGATGCTAGTGCAGATCATTCAATCAAATGCACCCGAGTTCTTTCGTTAGGGTTTCTTTCATAAAGTTTAGCTTAGCATTTTACAGATCAGTGACTATTCAGATATAGTGGAGACATAGCAAATATAATACGGCCGGAAGATCATTACATGAAACAATTATAAATACACTCAATGTTTGTTTATAACTAAAAAGCAATACCTAGTATAGTATAATACTCAGTATGGTATGCACGTAACAAATTAGGAGTACCTTTGTGATATACCTCAATCTTTTTTACAAAAATAAAGATAATATTCCACTGCCGTCTTTTTAATGCTAAGCTCGTACAGATTATAACAATAAAAATCTTCACAGCCTTATGAAAAGCCTCTTGATTGAAGTCCAAATTGAAAGGAATTTCAATTTGGCCAGGAAAACGTTAACATTATTATTAACTTTATTAGTCTGTGAAATTGTCATAAAAAGTAACAAGTTGCCCGCCCACAATCCCATCAAAGGGTATGGTCCCACTTCGAGCGAGCGTGGGAACATGCATTTCGCCAATTACAGCGGGATTATCACGACAAACGTTGCCGATTTTGGGGTGACAATAGCTTGCGTCAAATATAGGACTAGGATCAAAGCACTAAGCGCCTGTCTTGTGTGTTCTAACGGCTCTATTGAGGATCAGTAGCATAGGTTACTAACCACCCAGATTGTTGGTCTGATAAGCATCATAGATAAGCATCTTACCTAGCAAATATATGGCCCAAGATATACCACATGGTTCTAGAAAGTACCTATTCAGTCTAGCCTTGAAGATCAACTTGTAGCTATCATGAAACAAGAATGATGGCAAAGAGTTCCACGCCTTTGCAGTACGCACAATAAACCAGGAGCCAAATTGCTTCGTAGGAATGGATGGGACTTCGACAGTCAAATTCTACTTTCAGCTTTTTCTGCTTGTTCGATCGTAAAACTACTCGTTCTATTTGTTAAGATTTGTCCCTTGATTTAACAAGTAAAAGTCCTTTAGAAAGTCCTAGACGCGTTCGGACTTACCCAGTTCACAATGTCCTATAGACACTCGTACGATGGCCACCCTACTTCTCACGTAGATCACGATCAACCCGCGGCGATCTTCAAAGCGATTCCGACCGGTGCAGTCTCTCGTCTCGACTGCATGCAGTAGGTACTGTTAGGGCACATTTGACCATGTACGACGAGTGATTGAAGTTTATGAGCTCTTAGTTCTATTTAAAGAACAAATTCTCCTAACCTTTCCTAGTTTCTAGAGCCTGCAAAATTGTAGAATAATGATATGAACTTAGGAAAGTGCTGTAAAATCATGTTATGTGTTTCACCATCGTAAGCTACGTCGTCAATAAAGACCATTTATTATGAAATAGAAATCAAACGCTAAATTAACGAGAGTAACAATTAATAATACCTAATTATCTTTTAGGAGCATCTATTCGTCAGAAACTGCAAGGATCATGGTTCCACTATAGTGCTTATAAAATACACAAACTGTGTCTGACCAGGAAAGAATAAAAAAAAGTAGATATCTACTTAGGAAATGGAGAGTGAATCATTTTAGTCAAGAACGTGATACGTGATAGTATAAAATTGTAAGTGCTACTTGAAATAATGATACTGTATATTAATTTCGGCTTGCCTCTCAGCTGCGATGGTGGTGTAATGGTCAGCATAGTTGCCTTCCAAGCAGTTGATCCGGGTTCGATTCCCGGCCATCGCAGATATTTTTGCACTCTTATTTTTTCCTATGTTAACGAAACAATCATTATTTCCATATTAATTGATTTTTTGATGGAATTTAATTCTTTTAAACAAAAACTCTTACAATGCTTTACAATGGACAGTTTTTGTTATTTGTGATAAAAAATATTCATTCATTCAAACACTTCAATAGGTCTTTCTAACGAATACACCAAAATACAACAAGCAGATAACAATTATCTGGTACAAAATGCATCCGGGGTCATCAATCTGTCTGCTCCCTAAGACAAAGACGTAATTATACACGTACTCTACAATTATACGCCAACGGAATATAATAACACGCCGTGTCATTTAGGGAGCGGGCACTGCGAGCAGAGACGAAAATATGTAACTAAGCATATTCAAAACTTTTCAAAATAAAGACATAAGCATGTGACCGTGTTTAAAATAAGCTCTTGAGAGCTACGAGTACGATAGTGGTCAAACGCAAACCTCCCCTCATCTAGATTTAGCGTATACCTCGTGTTTAGTGTGTCCTCCGCGCGTCACCGTCCTCGATCAGCTAAATTCTAAAAAACCAGTAGATTAGATTTTCAATCTTTACTACGACTGTCTCTTAATTGTCTATCTATGCGACAGAATCTAGCTGATATAAAACTCAGTACTTACTTACTCCTAGTAAATCAAAATAAGAAGCCACGACTCGAAAACATTACCAATAAAATATAGTCAGACCGAACAGGAAGTCCGTCGAAAACGATCTACAACCACGCTCACTCATGCGCTCGGAATTTTGCATAACCACGCACGATGCAACAAGGTCGCCAAGGCCGTCTGCACGTAAACAATCTCCACCAATAAACAAAATGAAAACGTAAAATTTAGATGCAATTATCGCCAGACCTGGAAGTCATCATCAAAACCTGGAATGGACATATAAGACTCGGATGGGACATATAAGGCTCGCGCGCCGCCACCCCGCGCCTTTCAATGCCGCCCCGCCGCCCGCAATGTCACCAGGTCATTGACCCATAATAAACATAATAAAAATTCACACTTTCGATTTATTTGCGACTTTGATAACCTGCCCTAAATGGTGTAAATACGGAAGAAAAAGGTTTTAATGGGATGGTTTGAGTCATTACGATGATGGATGAGGTGGTGATAAATCGTAAATTGGTGTGGTGAGTGCGAATCTGGTTTTAATAAAGCGTGCCTGTCAATCATTGGATTGGACACGCACTCGAGTTCAAGAGGAAAATGTACTGTTCATAAAAAAATTAAATAAGGTGACATCAGAGGCGACATTGAAATTATTGGTTACGTGATTATTGTTATTGTCAGAAATACTCGGTCGTGGTTTTGTTTCATTAAATTTCATAACTTTTCTGCGTATCGCAGTCATATAAGTTTTGGTGTCCAGTTCAATTTTTTTTCTTGCTCACCCTACCAATTTTAGTTGAGCATAGGATAGCGGAGTAGCCAAGCATGCTTGGTTATTCCGCTAAAGAAATCTTCATGCGTCATCTTCCATTTACTCTCTTTACAATACTCGTAATTTCGTAAAAGAAAATAGCTATATAAAAATAAAACAGCTATTTGCTGAGCTATGTAGTTCCGGCGCGGCGTAAGAATATAGCCATCCTATTTCTTCCCGCGTGTGCCTAGGGAATGGGTAACACAATTCTTCTCGTTCAGCATTACAGTGCACTATAATGCAATTACTAAGACGGCTTTCCAGCATGGTGTACTATGGCAAACTTTTTAGTAGTGGTAGGACTAACTCTTCTGCGAGTGTCCGTCTGGATTTTTACCACCGCTTTGCTCGTGACGTCTGCCGCCAAGCAGTACTGTGCAAGCATTACTGTGTTCCGATTTGATGAGCAAAGTAGCCAGTGAAATTACTGGGCTTATGAGACTTAACACCTAATGTCTCAGGGAAACGAGCGCACTGCAGTGCCACGCAGGCCTTTGTGTTTCAAAGTTCTGGGTGGCACTGCAATTGTTATGGCCCGGCATTATGCTTACCACCAGGCAAACGACCAGCTCGTCTCGTTACCAAATAGAATTTTAAAAAAGACTCAAATGGCACTGAGTCGAGGTAGGCTGGAGTTTGCGTTGTAGGGTAAGGAGGTAAGATTTAGAGACGAGTCTACGCGTAGACTTTTGCTTCCATATTTTGTCAAAACTGAGTAGAATTTGACATATGGATGCATACCCTTTCTCCTCTAACGATATCTATATAATTACCAGCGCAATACTGTGACTTGTGCATGTATCAACAATCTTTATGTCAGCCTTGCCGTACAGGAACCTCCTTATATGATCATCGGAACAGGCTGACATTGCCTTGAAACGATCAAGATTGTTTGTTGATCATAACGTTCATAACTCGCCGTATTAGGCGATTCGACGCGCTCTTGGTACTTGAGAAGTTGATATGTTAGTTTTTATTACAATAACGGTCGCGAGCTATTATTTCAGTTTTAGATTGGTAATTGAATTGATGAGTCAGAAGTTGATAAAGTAGCGTGTTTTTTTTATTTAAATTGACAATGTTTCAGGAAAACACAAGTTTGAGAGGTGTGTAGTGTGTATACCTATCGTTAGTACGACTCATCAACCAATGAAAAAAAGAAGATAAAAAAACACATCTATCAATTTTTCATTGCGTTCATATGGACTGTTATTATTGTTACCTTGTAGATGAGAGAAATATTTAAAGCACTATTTTTTCAGTTTTCAATATACTTACAAGCTAATACGATATATTTGACATTTTATTTTTTTATATTCACAACTAGCTGCTGCCCGCGGTTTTACCCGCGCGGAGATATTAGATTTCATGGTCTTTATTTTTTTGCGCGGAACCCTAATTCTTTTTCTAAAATAGAAGTAGCTTAAGTTACTCTTTGTAATATCAGCTATCTGCCAGTGAATGTCCTGTCAAAATCGGCCCAGCCATTTCGATTACCCGGAACAAATAGACAGACAATAGGACAAAAGTTGTTTTGTTGTAGGTACCGTATATACTTTCATATGCATTTGGTAAAAAGCTGTTATTTTGATATTAAAAACAGACACTTCGATTTTATTTATTTGTATAGATTTTTGACAAGCTCCTGTTTCTTAATGAAAACTACCACCGATATAAATTCTGAGAAACATACATAAAAATCTAAAAACTTACGAAAGTATAATTTAATATCTCTCAACAACTTACCTTGAAGATCTCTCACATCACTATATTTATTACCTTTAGCCCCAAAATGATGAGTCAATTCACCTTTCACACCATCCTCATGTTCCGTCATATTAAACTGTCCAAAATATGATATTGGAACTTTAATTAAAACCTCAGATGACACTACATTAACAGCACAATACATTGCATGTCCGGGGCAAATTAATTTATCATTTTACAATGTTACGAGCAGGTAATGATTCAATGCTTAAACGGAGACAGAGTTCAAGTGAAGCTATTTATCAGTGATTAACTCAGACTTTCCTTGTCGCATTCTACAAATACTTCGTGAAAAACGTTAAGACTTTTAAGTTTTAAAGGACGCTCTTTTGAAATGTGTATGTGGAATTGTGGATAAATATTTATTTTTATGTTATTTGGTAACGAGACGAGCTGGTCGTTTGCCTGATGGTAAGCATAACGCCGGCCCGTAACAATTGCAGTGCCACCCAGAACTTTGAAACACAAAGACCTGCGCGGCACTGCAGTGCGCTCGTTACCCTGAGACATTAGGTGTTAAGTCTCATAAGCCCAGTAATTTCACTGGATACTCTGCTCATCAAATCGGAACACAGTAATGCTTGCACATTTTAGCTTGTCGGCAGACTTCACTCACAAAGCAGTGGTAACAACCCAGACGGACACTCGCAGAAGAGTTAGTCCTACCACTAACAAATAATAACTGTGAAGAAGGGTTTATGTAGAGACGAGTCTGAGCACAGACTAATGCTTCCATTTGTCAAATTTCAATACAATTTTGAATTTTTATGTCTTCAAGTCACATGTGAATAGGTATCTTCTAGATAAGATGCTCTATCTTCGACCGCATTATTACTTACCATCAGCAGGGTATTTTAATTCACTCGGAATGATATCCGTGTCGGGAGTGACTTTCTTGATCGTTTATATCTCTGCAACGCATCCCGACAGACAAATATTGCCGGGATTATATCCGTGTTTATGCAGCTGAGTTGTCGAATCGAAACGGGAAATTTCTGTGATGCGTTTCCGAGATATAAACGATCAAGAAAGTCGCTTCCGACACGGATATCATTCCGAGTGAATTAAAATCACCCTGCTGGTGAGATAGTGGTCAAATGCAAGCCTATACAGTGTATTAAAAAACTAGTAATCAGTCACAGAAAATATCTGTTATTTCTTCTAAAACCCAAGCCAATACTAGCTATTATGCACTGAATGCCAGACACATTAAGCTCAAACTTGGACACGCTTATCAATGATCTAAATACAATGATTGATTGTGTGATTGTATTGGTATCATTGCCGGTATTAGGCTAATGATACGGGTGACCGATCCTATGCTGATCTTATCTCCATCAGCGATTTGAGGAAGTCATGCTATGGGAATATTGTTGGCCAATAGTAAAGAGCATGCGAATTTGAAAGCTCATGATGAAATGTTTCTTTCTATTCTGCTTCATACGCTGGAGTTTAGGCGCAAATTACTGCTAGCCATTCATTACTGTCACATACTTCGCAATAGGGTAAACAATCCGATTGTGCTGGATGCACTCGCGCTATTTGTCCCTAGTAACTATACCCGTGCCGGGCGTCGTCAGCATCAGTTGTTCGCTTGTCCCGCGCCTCGAACTCAGCACGCTGGTAACGCTGCTACTTCGCGAGCGTTATCACTATTTAACTCTTTTACGCATGAGATCCAACAGGTTGATTTGTTTGCTGATAATATGCATGCCATTGTTACTAGCTTAAAATTATATTTAAGTTTTAATCTAAAGTAGTTCGTGTTTTGGTGTAAACTGTAAGCTTACTATCTATCTAAATAAATAAATATATTCGTACCAGGTGGTGGGACTAATTCTTCTCCGAGTGTCCACCTGGTTTACCTGTGTAGGTACCACCACTTTGCTCGTCTACCGCAAGAATACGAATGATTTTGAGTGAGCTTTAATTTACTATGTTTCTATTAATCAAGAATTTCTTTTTCAATACTCTTATATATAGGTAATTAGATTCGACAAATTAAAAATAGAGTTACGGGAGCTGGTACAAACATTTAGTGACCGGTGACCCACATTTTCTACCGTATAATAATCTATAGTAAAGTAAAATAAAGATGGTAAAAAAGAATCAGCTGTTTTCAGTGACTTCACACCAGTTGCATAAAGCAAACAGGTGCAATCTCACGCACGTCGAACGAAAGTGAAACTCGAATGCAAAGTGGATCACAATGCAGCCTTGAACTGGTGAACGTACGCGATCTTTCCGGTTTTTTCGCCGCCAATAACGGTTGTCGAACTCGAGATTCAAGACCGCAACGGAAATAAACGTTTATGGCCGATGTGTCAACTTATGACCCGCGTGGAATCGATACTCATTGCTTTTGATGGGAAATATACGACAGTAACAAATCGTTAAACGATTACAAAACATTTACTAAAAATAGACTCTTGCTCAAATCTATACATCTTCTATATGTATACAAATAAATAAAATTGAAGTATCTGTTTATAATATCAAAACAACAATTTTTTTAATTTTTGTCTGTCTGGTTGTTTGTTCCGAGTAATCTCCGAAACGGCTGGCCCGATTTGACGGGACTTTCACTGGAAGATAGCTGATGTTACAAGGAATAACTTAGGCTACTTTTATTTTAGAAAATGAATTAGGGTTCCGCGCAACAAAATAAAAACCATGAAATCCAATATCTCAGCGCGGGTAAAACTGCGGGCAGCAGCTAGTTATAAAATATGTTTGAGCTTTCGCTGGAAGAAAACATTGCAATAGTACATACGAGTTGCACCAAATGCTAGAAACCTCAGGATGTAAGTCGTCAAGCATTGATTAATAAGATATGTTAACAGACAATGCAGTTGAAGCCAAAAAACACAATAAGACGACTCCTAACTGTGGATGCCAGAACACACTGTTACTTTAATGAGCCCTCATACACGAACGCTCCACTCTACAACAATCCACGCCAACGTTCCAAGAACCGCCAATGTGTAGGGAATCTTAGATGGATTTGGATATCCAAACGTTTCAAATCCAACTCATCGTGTGTGGTCTATACAACGATCCATTTCGCGTTCAGTTGGCAGTACTCGAGACGCAGAATGACCGGAAAATGGAGTGATGCGCGCGCGAAATGGAGTGACCCGTGTGCTTGAAATTGGAGCATAGTTCCACTCAATCCACGACGTGTGAAACGATGGATTTGGAACGATCGCGAATGGTGAACCATAGATTTTCATCTTGAGCTCGCTAGGTGAGCATTAGAAAATGTTTTCATCAGAAATTCAGGATGCTACCCGTCACGTTGGGTTCGACCATCATTTATTTGTCTCTCAAGGGCAGTTGTCTGATCACACCAACAGAATTTTGTTGACATATTCAACTGCTCTGCCAGTTCTGCCAACTTGATCGTCCAACCACTGAGCAATCATAGCTTCCTCGTTAAGAACTAACTGCCGTATGAAATGCAATAAAATCGATTCCAATCACGCACGCAAATATGCTATAACTCCATTCCATATACAATACCTATAGGTTTATAACATACTAGTTTCTGCCTACGGGTTCGCAGGGATGCACGGATCGGTGTAACCATGGATAAAAGTAGCCTGTATAGATAGAACTGAGGGTTAATGTGGCTTTCTATTAGAGTCTTCATCTTTTTAACAACTAGCTTCTGCCCGTGGCATCGCCCGCGTGGATATTCCCAAAGGAACTGTTCATTCATAATGTCCAATAACATGTCCAATCCATAAACTCTCTCTCTCTCTCTCTCTCTCTCTCTCTCTCTCTCTCAATATCTCCGTTGCTGCGTGAAAGAAGGACAACACTACAAACACACTTTCGCATTTACTTCTATAATATTAGCAGGAATTTCTTTGTTATCTAACTCGATAAATAATACTACATCGTAAAACGATAAAGAGTAATAAAATCGAGTCCACGTTTAATAGAATTGAATCGAGTAGGTACCTACTAGCAATTGAGTGGCTATACAATCGAGTTATTTAATCGATTTGTACTGTCGACTCATTTGGTTGCTGCGCGTGTCGAAACATCTTTAAATGCCGGTATAGATAGGATGGTACTAGCACATACTAACTTTTAGTTATGCACAGAATCATTTAGTATTTGAGTAGGTACTTAGTAAGTATCTATAATCTATTAAAATAATATGTTTGTTTTTATTAAATTTCATTTTATTACGCTCATTCTGGTCCAAAGCTCGAGAGTAGTAGCGAACCAGCGGCGCGAGTACGGATCTTTTCGATAAAAAAATCGATAAAATTGACAGTTAAAATCGATAAAACCCACTTTATCGATATTAACTGTCAATTTTATTTATCGAAAAGATCCGTACTTGCACCGCAGGAGAGTAATTGAAAATACCTTACCATCTATCATCTATGCATACGTGCTTTTGGATTTTGGCTGGAGCTAGTACATTTTTATTTTTGTCTCTTGAAACACTGCTACTAGTTGCTACTAGTTAACGAGCCGATGGATTCATTAATAGTTGTAATATTAATTTATGTCAATAAATAACTTTTTACTTTACTTTACATTACTTTAGAGAATCATTCATCATCTTATATTATTATTATTTTCTATTTTCTTTTTTAAATAGTTACCAACATATTATTATTGTGTCAATGTTTATTGATAAGCTGTGTACGGTTGTCATTGGCTTTTGGGTTTATATCGATGCATTAGACATACAATGTTAAAATTAGCGTAACCTAATTGATGTACCTACCGAATAAAATAAAAATAAAATAAATAAATCTTATGATTTCCTCCTAAATACTGTGATAGCTTCAGCGATATAAAACTATTTTCAAATCACATTGTTTAATTTTAATTAATTTACCTATTAATCAAAACCATAGACCAAATAGACTGTTACTAAATAGACTGTTTGTAAATATATTTTAATAAAAAAAGTCAAAATTTTTCCACCATACCAGCTGGTATGCCTATATAAAAATACATATTATTATATTCTTTTACATATATTTCTTTCGAGATTCTATAGTACCCACCGGCGCTTGCGCATCAGCGATTCATCACCACCAGTTACAGATACCGATGGTCGCCACCCTGCGCGCGAAAGCGTGTGGGCGTTGGTACAAATGTGGGATGTGGAGTCACATTGTCGCGCTCTTTGTCATAAGACTGCTCATAAACTTGATCCAGTTTGACAGATTATGATTATGTTATGTAAGATTACTTTTATGACAAGTTTATCTAAAAAGTAAAAATCTATACAAATAAATAAAATTGAAGTGTCTGTTTGTAATATCAAAATAACAGCTTTTTTCCAAATGCATATGAAAGTATACTATAAGTTACCTATAACAAAACAATCATTTTTAAATTTTTTGTCTGTCTGTTTGTTTGTTCCGGGTAATCATCGAAACGGCTGGGCCGATTTTGACGAGATTTTCACTGGCAGATAGCTGATGTTACAAGCTGAAGTTACAAGGAGTAACTTAGGCTACTTTTATTTTAGCGCAAAAAAATAAAAACCATGAAATCCATTATCTCCGCGCAGGTGAAACCGCGGGCAGCAGCTATTAATGTAATAAACTACATACCTAGTACCTAGTTAATTTTGTGATACTTTTGGTTTGACCAATCTCGCTTGAAACCGCTTGGAACCGTTGAATGCAGAGGCGAGTAGCCGATCCCAGTGTTCAGCAGTGGACGTCTTCTGGCTGATGATGATGATGATGAATCTCGCTTGATCTTACGCAACGATGTGGTCGAACATAATGGACCTAGATTACAACTGACTCCCAGGTGCCGGAACTCACCGATAGGGGCTTAGGGGTAGCGTAGACCCTTATGCAAACGTACGTTTGCATTAGCGTCTACGCTGCGCCTTAGAGATTGATTTTCGGGGGTTGTAGCTACAGCTAGCTAGCTAGGCTAGATTGGTCACAGATCGATATGTTTCGACGTTTATTTTATTTATTTATTTATTTATTTCTTGCATACATACATTTAATACAATGGAGTAGGTACCTACTTTCTTTCAACGTTAGGTACATTTTATTCAACGTTTCATTCATTAATATTACAACTTATTGCTACTTATCATTATCAATTTTAAATCTTTTTGACATTCTGTCTTACTTTATCTGACTGCTATTATAGACTTTAACTTGAGCGGTTATTTTCGAGGTATTGAATGGTAACCTCTATTTATACCCACAGTCGGCGGTAAATTCATTACAATTACGTCGTGATCAGTACCGTGGTAATAAGGGAGCTTTTACAGCTATTTACTGAGCGAAAAAATGTGCCAAGTACGTGCTGTTATGCTCTCAGGGTTCCGTTGACAAAATTCAACTGATTTCAACTGATACCGGAATATCTACTGGCTATTGATGTTTATTTTATTTATTGAATTAAAAAGGGTTAAAACTTTTGTTTTATTTTTGCAAAAATATATAAAATAGAATTTTTTTTAACGGGCTAAGTACCTTTATAGCTAATACATAAAGAAACACTAAATCTAACTTAGCTAACTACAAAAACAGTTAGATAATTGACAAGCCCAAGTAGGCCTATAGATAATTCAAATGTTATAAATTGTTAAAAAACCGGCTATAACTCACGTCATTTGTCGATATTGTCGACAAATGACGTGAGTTATAGCCGGTTTTTTAACAATTTATAATGTGTGATACTCACGAAAATTTTAATAGTAAAATAATTCAAATGTTCTAGAAATAAAACATGTAATACTATAGATTTGATCAATCTCACCTGAGGATAAGTGACAATGTGGTCTTAATTATAACGCTAAGCCAAAAATGAAGACACGCTCTCAAGTGCACTGCCAGAACTCAGATTTATTTAGCTATCTATCTAAGTATTTCCACCATAAATTTTAAATGCCTGAACAGAATTTGATGTGTGAGGTACCGTTACAATCCTTACATCATCCCGAGTGACACTGCCTAGGGCAGTCGTGTTTTTATGTAACTTTTGTTACATCGCCTGGTTCACGCTACTCCTTGAAATGCTATGGCTTGCACAAGACCGTTCCTTGTTTGTATAACTGAACCCAAAAAAACCACATAGTGTTTAAAACGTCCTTCGATTCCCACTAATTAATGGCCACTGTTATTTGTATGCTTTTCGTGATATGTCAGTTGTAATTAAACGTTGTTATCAGCCGTTATTGGTGTTGCTGATTACTCTGAATTTGTAATCAAATTAAGATTCGGTAGCGTTTATGATTATTTGTTTCTTTGGTATTTGGATGTGGAAGTCCCTGAGGAGCGTGAGTTTCACGAACGACCGCGTCGAGTAAACACCATACTAAAATCATGCGCGATGATAGTTCGTAAGCGCGGCGTTAGGGGCGCTGTACATTTTTTTCACACAGAATCTACGTAAACGCGGTCACTGGTAGAACGCGTTAACTTGTTCCAAAACTCACACTACGCCTGATGTATAGCCCCAATGTCAGGTTCTAGGCATTTTGTATACGGTAATGACTTGCCATTAGTCACGATAACTTCACTAGAGTACGTTATATCTAATAAGATATAACGTACTTACGTATAGAATACTATACTTGGCTTTTCATCTCCTGCGAACACGTCATCGCTTTACCTCAGGTGAGACAATGTGCAAATGCTAGTCTGTTCAATCAGATGTAGAAAAGAAGAAGGTTATACTGTAAAAAACTTTTTAATGATGAAAACAAAACTATAATATTTTATTTTCAATTTGGACTATACAACTTGAACTATTGAGTAATAAAAAAATTGATGATGTATGACTGACATAGTAGAGATAACAAGAGACAGTAAACAAACAAATAAAAGTATCCTAATTACATTTTTTCATATGAAGACTATGTAACACATATATATTTACTTAGAACTGAACTACGATTTGAGTAAGTACATCCAAGTTATACAAAACTAATAATTATGCGCACAAGGTGTTAAACGAATAATGACATAATAGCTCAGTCATTAGAATACCATTTACATGTATAATCAGTAACTTGTAACTTTGCGAAATATGCACATTATAATATATTATGTTCATACTTAGCGCTTATTATTAGTTTATTATGCAAGAAGTATATAATTTGCATGAAGCGATTCGCTTCAATCTGTAATATAGGTCTTTGTTACTAGTAATTACTATGCGAGTAATTGGTTATGATTCTATTCCAAACGCAACTGTTAGACTTAAATAACGCATGTTAAAATTTTCACTGTTCATTGTGTTAAAAAACCTGCATACTAAAAAGTCATTGAAACGAAATGCCCTTTCCTTTGCCTTTCTCATCTCTACCAGTCTAATATAAAAACTCAGAGTTCCGCAAGGTACTGTATTCGGCCCATCCCTATTAAGTGATGATACCTAAGCACTGTCCAAGAGGACTAAAGCTAAATGTCAACTAATATGTTATGCAAATAATTGGACATTTGCATGATCATTTGTTTAGCAACTGCATACTGGACGGGACGACGCCAAGGTTAATATTTGCAAACTGTGAACAGTTAGGTTGGAAGAAAACGTAAATGCTGCATACATATAATTTGTATCTCTACTTTAGTCTTCACCTATATTAAATTCTGCCTCAGTGTAAGGGCTTAGCAGATATCTGAAAAAGGAATGAAGCAACTTGAACAGCTGAATAATTACTATCGATCTCTTCTAGAAACCTGTCTTTCTTTTGATTTAAATTGGAATATTGTAGTGCAGAGAACATGTGTTGACAATCAACTAATTTTTACCCAACATGATAACTATGGTTATGTATATGACACCTGGATGGTATGATAAAGGAGCATGATTGCTCTAAGCTTATCTTTAACTTTGTCCTTCATTGAGTCTTACCTATTTATTAAATCTAAAAGTGGATTTTATTTCAAGTCATCAACAAAACAGTAGATTACTGCAGCATTGACACAGTTTCCCATCTATTTATTGGATATAGGTCTGCTGATCGATCAATGACAAATCGATAAGAGCAGAGCCATTAGGTCATCTCGATAAGTTTATTATTAAATGATAGCTTTAATACAATGTCAAGAGCTTGATCTGAGAGAGTTGTTACCCAACAACTCCCTCTCCTCTCCTTGATTGCTCCCATAGCCTAGTGGTTAAGGCGTTTGGCCCAGCAAGCCAGAAGACGCAGGTTCGAATCCTGTTGGAAGCGAAATTTTTGTGATGTATATATTTATGTGAACATCCGCTAGTATCGGTTAACACTATAAAATATATTTCATAAACTCTCTCAGTGTTTAAAGAGATCACCCGATCTCTTTAAACACTGACATCCTTGAAACATATGTTATGTTTTCCGTCCTTATATGTTGAATTTGAATCATAATAAGGAATTTAAGATATACTATTGTATTGAAACATTCTTGTGATAAAGAGAAAAAAATGAAAACATGATATTTAAAGATATAATACGAAAGTAGCTTATCATGGAGAATAGAAAAGAAACTGCAGTTTCAGCCGTGTTGCGTGTAACTCTATGTATCATCCTAAAACAATTTGGTGCTCTTTCCTCGTCTTTTACAATCAATTATTATCCCTGATAAATAATCACAATCTAACCTTCTCTAATTTTGTTTCAGCATGCCAATGCAGTCCGTGACTCAGCGCGTCTGATCCTCGACTCTCCCCAGCCTGAATCTGAAGATGCCTTCATCCTGGCCAAAGCCCTGCGTACCAGACCACCAGTGAACATGCTGCCTGCTGCGAAAGCTGGAACCTTCTTCGCACGGGACAACTTATCCAACTTCATCGACTGGTGCAGAAAAGCATTAGGCATCCTTGAATGCCTATTATTCGAAACTGATGACCTCTGCCTAAGAAAGAATGAAAAGCATGTTGTGCTGTGTCTGCTGGAAGTAGCAAGAAAAGGTGCTGTTTTGGGAATGCCGGCTCCGCTTTTAGTGCAAATGGAAAGGCAGATTGAGAGGGAATTGGCTGGGGAAGAACTGAGACCTGATGACTCAGCACTTGGTCTGGTACCATCTGCTCCTCAGCCGCAACTGGTAACTAATGATTTGAGGAGTCTGGACGAAAGAGTCAGGGATTTGGTAGAGCGGTGCTCTTGCCCGACTCAGTTTCCCATGGTCAGGGTCTCAGAAGGAAAGTACAGGATTGGAGATACCAGGATGCTGATCTTTGTTAGGGTGAGTTTTTTTAGTATTTTACATAATAAGACAACCTGTGAGAATTAAAAAAAACTGTAGTACTTGTAATTTCAGATATACATAGAGTACAATATGCTATAGAGATCCAACAAGTTTTCAAGAATTTCAAAAGGATACTTACTTATTATACCTACTTACATACTTAATATGCGTCTACTAAGAGTATGTCAAAATTCGAATAGTGTATGTTAATTCTATATTAATAATGGATATGACATTATCATAACATTATTTCGATATTAGTATTTCTATCGTTGAATTTATCACCGAAGCCCATCAAATCTTTATTGGAAAGCAATCGAATGTCCAATTTTACTGACTTGGTCTTCTATTGAGTAAGTCTTGCTAAGCTTAGTGGTTTGTAATGACTATGAAATCTTTACGCTTTTAGTCATTAATGATTCATTAAATGTATAAGTAAATTACCTGACACCAAATAAAGTATCCTCTACGCCGTGGGAATCTAGTTTTAGAGGTCCCGTACATACTTGTGACCTCGCTTTTCTAAGTTTAGGATCTAGCCTTGCTAGCCATAATAAGGACGGCTCTACGAACCAGCCTAAACAGAACCCTAATTATTCACTGCCCTTTTACAATCGAAGCTCTACCCTAATTTGGTACTAGTGGCATTCGACCAGTTTAAATATAACTGTGTTAGAAAACTGTTTTCTTGGTCGGTGGAGGTTTTGAAATCTGGTTAAGTCGATTCGAAGTTCTTAAAGAATCGATTCGATTTGTCCAAAGAAGGAATCGCACGGTATGATTCATAGGTAGGCTTTAAAGGAAATACAGCGTTAGTGCTGTGACCTTTTGGTATAGATTGGGTTGCTTTATTGGGATAAGTGAGTGATGTTTGGTTTCTATTTAAAGAAAGCTATTTATGTGTAAGGGCTTGGCAGGCGCCTCCGTTTGAGTTAAAGTAGGACGGGAGTGTCCAATTGGTGAATGAAACACCAAGCAGCCATAATTTGATGAATCATATGGTAGATTACAAGGAATTTGAAAACTTCAATCAAAATAACATAATAGAAACATTTATTCTGTAAATCTGTCATATAGATAAACATTTGACTACTAACCAAACGTATGTTATGTCGGTGTATTTGAAGGTAGTAAGACGATAGTCCTAGAAAAGGGATTGCAACCTGGAAATGCTTGGTTATCGATTTTCTACCCGAAGGCTGGTGCTATTCACAACTCAAGCCTATGACTCAATTATTTTTTCATCAGTTTATGTAAAGTAAACTCTTTTAAAGTAAATCGCACCATTTGCCTGCCTACGAAAGATAAAACTCAAGATACCGCCGCGATAATTAACGCCTTTGCGTATCGGAGGTGAGCAGGAAGCAATGAAATGGTCGAAGCGTTAGGATATTGTTTATAATCGAGGCAGAATTTATGAACACATCAAAACTCCAACACTTTCTAATCTCCTAGTCTTTTTTCCGCAGATCCTCCGCTCCCACGTGATGGTCCGCGTTGGTGGTGGCTGGGACACCCTGGCCCACTACCTGGACAAGCACGACCCCTGCCGCTGCCGCGCCCAGCACCGCACCTCACTGTCCGCCCGCCTAGCTCGTCCTAAGCACGACCTGGCTGGCGCCACCGTCACTTACGAACGACCTGATGCGACTGCTGCCCAGACTGGACCTACATCGCTGCCCTATATCAAGACAGAGAAAACTCCGGAACCAACACATTTTAGGTAAGTTTATAATTGGGAGGGATGAGGTATGCTTTGAGTGGGATTTGAACTGGCTTTCTGTCTTTGATCCTTATATTGAGTTATAGCTGCTTTACTTGGTAAATAAATCTTCCATCCATTATTTTACAGGCGTATAAGCAGAGTAAAAATAAAAGTACTTAAAACCTTAAACATCTCTTTCTATTGTTAAAATAATAGGGTATTAGTCTTCATGTTTAAATGAAACATAATATGACTAATTAAGGAATACGTATGCTCCATCGTGGACCATGAAGTTGCAAGCATCTCCGACGCCGTTACATCTCCGACACCATTATATGCTTATACACCTCCTATATTTACCATTTATTACATTCTTTACGTTTGAATTTCGGTAAAAATGTTTAAACTTCTACAACAACATTATTTTTCTGTTTAAGGTCATACGAACCAACTTCACTCCAATACTCTGAAAAAGGACACTACGCCTCAAACAATAGACTCGACGCTCCGACCAGTCTCCCCTACCTGGGTGAAATAGACAGAGCTGCATCTCCCAACAGACGGCTGAAGAACAGCAGCAGAAACAACAGTCCTGGAAGAAAGTCTTCCTCACCAGATCGAAGGACTAAAATCGTGGCGTCGAGCCACTTAGTGCCTACTCCTCTTGGGTTGAGGAACAGGAGTCCGAGGCCGGTGTCTCCAGCACCGGCAGCGGAGTCAGCTTCTGATAACGGATCTGAGGTGTCCGATGAAGGGTACAGGAGCCTGGGAGTGGTGGCAGGATCCACACAAGGGTCACCCTCAACGAAGACGACTAATAGATATTCTCTGCACAGCCAGAACTCGATTGAAGACGCAGAATTCAGCGGTATGTACCTACTGTTAGTATGTTAGTTTTTTGTAATGTTTGGTAACCAGACATTACAAACACGAGACAAAGACGAGCGATATATTAGCCTGATATTATGCATAATGACAGCCCATAACGATTGCAATCGCACTCAAAAATTTGAAACACAAAGCAATGCAGCTACCCTGAGACATTATATAGGTATACTGTATATAATTTAAGTCTCATAAGCCCAGTAATTTCACTGACTGCTCAAAAGTAATTCTGGCACAAAATATACAATGTTATAGTTATAAGCTAGAATTTACTATCAATTTTAATAAATATTTAGTTCTTTATAGCAGCAATTCATACTGGATTGTCTCTAAAAAGATATAGAAGAAAGATAGAATAACGTACAACACTTTTGACAGTTTTGTACAATATTCAAAGTAAACTCTTTCCTATAAAACTACGCTATGATTCCAAAGTTAGTTTGTGTTAAAAATTCGTGACCTTAAAGAGAACCATCTAAAAGACCAGTCGGTTAGTAAACCACCTCGTGGTTTGATGGACCAAGTCTCGTTTTCCCATCATCATTCAAATCATCACGAGATAATTGACACAACTACAGCATACCATAAAGCATTCGGAATAAGGGGTCATGACACAATGAAAACATGGTCATAAAGGTTTTTAGCAAGCTAAGGAGAATCTGACTGCTGGTCTGGACTGTGTCACAAACATCGTTGTTTATTTATTTTCTTAGAGCAACATTCCCTACAGCGGTTTGCATAACGTTAAAGAGCAGGCTCGCTGACGTATAAATAGATTGAAGAACCTCATTTCAAAGTTTACATTCAAAGACACGTTCCCAGAGGAATTATATTCCCAGAGCTTCGTATTTTATTTCTATGTCAAGCACACCTTTGCTGAAAGCATCATTGAAATTCTGTTTTGATAGCATGAAAATGTTAGGAGTTTTCAGGATTTGAAATTACACAAGGAGTTATGCTTTAGATTTTATGACTGTTAAAAGCAGTTTTTTAACAAGGAAGATAAACTTTTATATAATCATTTTTTTATGGCGTGCAGGGTCATTAGTACTATGCAAACTAAAGTTAAAATAAAGGTTGTTTCGCGGTTCGTCCGATTCTGAATGTATGGCATACGAATTGAGAAAATATTTTATTATTTCGTTTAGTTTAGTATAACCTTGTCTGGTAGGCCAAATGCGATTTAAAAGTTATGTATTTGCCTGGCAGACCAAATCCTAAATAAAAATTGATTGTTTCTCGTTCGTCTGGTTCTCATTTCGTCTGACATACGAATTGAGAAAATATACTGCAAGCAAGACATCTTCAAGCCCATGAATACAGGTAGGTATCTTTTAAGCAAGAGGCCTTTATCGTCATCCGCATCATTACTTAACATCAAGGGAGATGATGGTCAAACGCATACTTGACGGCTCCGTAGCTAAGTTGGTAGTAACCCTGCCTGCAAAGCGAGGGGTCCCGGGTTCGATTCCCGGCCGGGGCAGATTTTGTGTAAACATAAAATTTGTTCTCGTGTCTTGGATGTTTGTGATGTGTATCTGTGTGTCCAATTGTCCATGCCACCTGCGACACAGGGAATCCTAGTGCGGGGGTATGAGTGTAAGCGTTTATTTATTTATTTATTTATTTACTTTTTCATGTGTAAAAAGACGTTGGCTAGCTAATGCTAAAACCTACAGTAATTATTACGCTATTACGTGCGGCAACAGAGGTTCTACGCGAAAGATTTTCATCTTGAGGGTGGTAGGTAGATATGCGAGCACTAGATAATGTGCCACCAACCCTATATGACCTGAACCCTGTTGTTGCTTCAGTTTTTTTTCCTTTGCAATGAGTTTCAATTGATCCTTCACTCTAAATATCATCATATTTTCAAACTTTTTTTCGTTATTGGTAGGACTAACTCTTCTGCGAGTGTCCGTCTGGGTTGTTACCACCGCTTTGCTCGTGAAGTCTGCCGCCAAGTAGTAGTGTGCATGCATTACTGTGTTCCGGTTTGATGAGCAGAGTAGCCAGTGAAATTACTGGGCTTATGAGACTTAATACCTAATGTTTCAGGGTAACGAGCGCACTGCAGTACCGCGCAGGCCTTAGGGATTCAAAGTTCTGGGTGGTACTGCAATTGTTACGGGCCGGCGTTATGCTTACCATCTGGCAAACGACCAGTTCATCTCGTTACAAAATAACAGAAAAAATATAAAAATATTTTCAAACATATGAACTTGTTTAAAAATAATCTTAGTTAAACAAT
Source organism: Crocallis elinguaria (assembly GCA_907269065.1). NCBI lineage: Eukaryota > Metazoa > Arthropoda > Insecta > Lepidoptera > Geometridae > Crocallis > Crocallis elinguaria. The sequence continues at coordinate 16,282,480 of OU026071.1, read as the reverse complement.
CGCGGATTGAAATCTCTTAGTGTCATCCCGCTAGATAGTAATAACAGTCCATGATAACTTCTAAACCGAATTCCTCTCGCACTGACTCACTACAGCAACAGAGTGAAACTTGGACGTTGTTTTGACATTCCTCCGTGCTTCACATGTACTAACATGTTCTGCCTGTCACCTGTTTACAGATTGGTTTGCAGATGCTTTGAATACTTTAAGGGTTAGCTCACTCAGATAACACATTGAAAATATGAAAACAAATATTGATCTTATAATACTATAGACTCTGACCCCTACGAAAACTAGGACCACCCACAACACTCTGATACGAAACGTAACATACGTACCTACCATGTTGTCTAAGGACTAACTCTTCTGCGAGTGTCCGTCTGGTGGGTCCACCGCTTTGCTCGAAAGAAGGACAAACCTACAAACCAACAAACATCTAAACACACTTTCGCATTATAGTACGGATATGTCGTTGCTAGTGAGTATACTTATTATAATCTTACCAACATCACACCAACACAGCATTTCGAAGACAAAAGGATGTTTTATGTCAACAAGCATATAAATCCATTTCAAATCATAACGTAATTGGTCCACGATCCATACATAACCGTCTGGCCTCCCACACGGTTTAGCAGCTGGGACCGTGTGGACGAGGCCTTATACGACCAGAGGAATGTGAACAAGCTAAGTAACTGAGGACGTACGAGCCAAGGGTAGTGGTGACTCACCATCATGCAAGTTGGAGATTCCACTGTCATTCTCGCACCGCAATGAACATTTTATTTTATAACAGACGAGCGCTTCGTTTGACTAGCGAAATCCACCCCTATCACCCAGAACTATAGAAACACAAAGGCAGGCGCAGCGCTGCAGTTCCCTCGATACCCTAAAACATTAGGTAGTAAGTCTCATTAAGCCCAGTAATTTCACTGACTACTTTGCTCGCTGCACAAGCTGAATAAGATACCAAGTGCACAAGCTGATTAGGAAGTAAAAAGACTATGCTGGCGTACCAATGCACGGTTCCTGTGGGAATTTCCGGGTGAAACAATTTAAACAGACCATGTACCTAAAACGGTCCAACAATGTCCGTCACGTCTTACCACGGAAAAGGAAGCGTTTTATATAATAATCACCGCTTTTATGGCAAATGCGTCAGGAAAGGTCTATGATTAACTCAAATATTTCTTGTCATTACGTCTGAACGTGTAAGGCAGTGGTAAATCGTTTGTTGCTTTATAAATCAGTTTTATTAATGTGTTTGAAGTATAAATTGTATTTTAAATAGGGGACGGGTTAACAATTGCGTTCACTGGCGGTTAGAGTTCAACAGTCGATTAGTGGCTGACATTCATAACGCCCAATGTATACGTAGTCCTAAATAGGATATCCTGTAACGAGGCTGACTCAAAGTACGAGTAAATACTGTTTGCGTTTACATTGAATGAAATGAAATGTAAAACATTTATTTGCAATAATCAATCACTTAAACTTAATTACAAACTCCAAAATCTTACATAATTGATAAGCATTTATTTAATGTTTTATTGAAGAGAAATATATACTGGCTCAAGTGCGTATTGCGTACCAGTATACTCGTATACAGGGGCGTATTTACCCTAGGGTCAAAAGGGCCATGGCCCGCAGAATTAGAAACTATCCAGGTATTTTTGTTGTAATATAAATATATGTTAATTATTATGATTCTTCCTTTGATTAAGCTTTACTAAGTATATGTGATGAAAATCAAGCCCTTTCGCTTGCATGTGTGAGTGATCAGACTCCTAAAATTACCATCCCACTGAGATTATAAATAATAAATCCCAGAAAACTTTGTCGTTCCATTCTATGACATCCTCCCGCGGCACCAGACCTTCCGCTTTTATTTTATAGTTTTCTTAAATGGAGATTAAAACGCGTGCTAATTTGTTTTTATATCAGACGTTAAATTGTATAGATGAAGTTTTCATTAACTTTTAATTTTATTAGCAAAAAATATACAACATAATAAATTGGCCACGTCCTAATAGGTCTTATGAATATTAATGTTTTGCCAAAATATCATAATTTTGCTTGTAATCTTTGATAGTCTATTATTTATCAAAGCTTGTAATGTTCGTTATGGCAACTAATTAACATCGCGGTAATAATAATAATTATGTTTATGGGCAGTAGTTGCTCAAAGGTTTATGGCTCCTATTTTTGATAGCTCCTAGTTTAGATAATCTATACAAATAAATAAAATCGAAGTGTCTGTTTGTTATATCAAAATAATAGCTTTTTACCAAATGCATATGAAAGTATAAAGGGAACCTATAACCAAACAACCATTTTTAAAATTTCATCAATATGTCTGTCTGTTTGTTCCGAGTAATCTCCGAAACGGCTGGGCCGATTTTCACGGGACTTTACTGGCAGATAGCTGATGTTATAAGGAGTAACTTAGGCTACTTTTATTTAAGAAAAATAATTAGGGTTCCGCGCAAAAAATAAAAACCATGAAATGCAATATCTCCGCGCGGGTGAAACCGCGGCCAGCAGTTTGCAATAAATACTGTTTCAAAAAACGAGCCTTGGTGTGTTACTCGTGCTGCGCAATATTGACTAGTTTTATGTCAGTTCTTTTACGTTGTATACATTTGCATATTATTAATTGATAGTCTCATAAATACATGTATGGTATACTGCTAGGACATATATGTTTGATTTCAGTTTTTTTGATAGGTCGCCAAATACGAGTATAACGATATTTATATTAGTGGCGCTGCAACCCCAGTCTTAATAACATAAATAAATAATTGATATCCTATAAATATTTTTTTCCATCTTTCCAGAGCGTCTCGACCAAGATGACGGCTGCCACATGGATAAGGCCGATAAAGACGTTCTAGTGAGCCTCAACACTGGTTTACGCAAGACTGACTTCTCTGATACCTTCTATGGAGGAAGGAAGACTAGCTCCATCGATGAGAAATCCAGCCGAGGAAGTCCTGAGAGGATAATCGTCACAGAGAGCAACGACTCTCCTAGCAAGAGTCTGAGGAGGGAAGTCGAATCTCCCAAGACCGTGCGAAGCCGCCAGGCGAGTAGAATACCACACTCTCCGGTCAGGAATCGGACTCCCAGCCGTGGTAACACACCAAGTCCGAAACACACCGCGAACCCTGTTCAGACATCGCCGAAATTGACTCCAAAGCTGCCCCCTTCAGCTAGAAATACATGGAGCGGACGGACAGGTCCCACCCAGAGTAAAACTAAAACACGGCCCTCGATTGGAGCTGACACTTTTGCTAATCCAAATAAATCGCCTAAAGCTAAACCCAAAACTGTTCAGCCTCAGGCTTTCCAAAGGAATTCTCCTCTGCGAGCTAGCAGTGCTACTCTTAGATCACCTCCAAACCAGAAAGTTCTAAGTCCTTTACTGGAACAGATTCTAAGGTCTACAGAATCAGCGAAAGACGACGCTACCGTCTTGGAAAAGATGAAGGCAATTATTAGGTCTTACTCAAAAGGCGATGACTCTTTATCCAGAGCCAGCTCGAAAGACTCTGATTACGCTGACTTCACATCAGCCTGGGTGATGTCTGATGGGAAGCTGGAAAGGTCTACAAGTACCAGACAGTTGGCCAGTCCTAGAAAAGACCAGAGGAATGGACCATCGCGGATACCAGCCCCAGTCTCAATTGGTTGCAGAAGGTCAACTTCCACGACGCAGTTTGAATGACAAGATGATGACAGGGGATAGAGGCCGAAAAAATACTCGTGCGGACTTTATCAGTAAAATCGGAGGTAAGGGCGTTTTGGTGAACGCGTGCGGTAAACTTAAAAAGGTGATGTGTTATCAGACATCTTATCTGTAAGATATTATATCGTAGATATTGTGTAGATGTCTTAGATTTTGATAAATGGTTTTGATGACGAAGCCCAGCCTAATTTTTGTTTTAAGATTTTGCCTTGACTATTTCAATTTCGCATGAAACCTCAATATGAAATTTAAATAGTTAGGGTTACGTCGCGTCTCACCAAATTGCTAAACGCTGATTAATGTAACTTGGAGTTATGCTGTTGATGAAATTAAATTTGATGTACTTTGTTAAAATTCGAATTATAGAAATGTAATAATTTCTAAAGTACTAATTATTCTATAGGTTAGACAAATTGTACTAATAATAATTTTAACATTAGAATAATAATCATAAGAACTTGAAATTGACGGCAAGTTTGCACTCTTGTTTGTCTTTTGGTAAGTTGTCTTTTTTTATTATATTTTGCACTTATTAATTAAGAAATCGTTTAAACAAAGTGTTATTTTAGTGAGATCTGAATATAACGGCGGGCCGGATTAACAAAAAAAGTTATTTACAACACTTTGTTTAAGAAATTTTCGTAGAACCTTAAGAATGTAGCAGTCTACATTTTAAATTAAAAAATGACATATAAATGTGTAGATAATTTTAGTTTTTGGCTAATTATGGTGCTAAGTAAAATGATAGTTTTAGATTATGTTTAATTGAGTAGAAAGCTATAGGCGAACTTCACAATTATGTAAGGCTTAGGTTTTTTATGCTGTAGAAGACGGCTTCTAAGATTTTATGTTTATGATGCGCGAAATTAAAACAATACTTCTGCTATTGAACAAGAATTTTGGATGCCCAATTGTATGATTTGTGCAAAACTTGTGCAGTCTTGCTGCAATTACTGCAAAAAGCAATAATTGTAGTAATAAATTGAATAATAGTAGTAAGTATGTAGGTATGTATAATAATTGTACTGTGTCAGAAATGACGAAATTAATTATACTTAAATATTAAATTACTTATTATAATTTTTGAAGCTTAGTTATAGGTTTCCCGGTATATACTAATTAAAGAGGAAATAATTCGGATTATGCATTTAACTAAAATGATTATCATTCCATTTTTTTTTCTGCAGCCGCCGGGATGTATTGGCAATGACTTTTTTTAACAGTAATCTCATTTTTATAAGTTGTGAAGGAAGTAGAGCTTATAAGATATTTGTAGTGTTAGTGAAATAAATAAAAACATGTAGCTGAGAGTAATAAAAGATTTTGCATAAAAATAAGCAGTAAGAAAAACACATCCATAATCATACGTCGCTAGAGCAAAAAAAAAATATTTTTTCACTTGTATTAAAATAAAACATTGTATATTGCCATGTGACCGTCCGATTTTACCAAGTTGATGTTTACAATCATCGTATTTATAAACTTACAGGTAAATAAAAATTTAAAACATTTTTTTTTCAAATATTAATCTAATAATGTAGTTGCTATGGTAACATTGATATATATAGCTATAACTTGTGGATACACATGTGTTATAATATTTACTTCTATCGTTGGAATGTATAATTTAATCTTAGTTAAATTAACGATAGTAGTGAACGGTTATACAATGGTCGGTTAGTAAATCGAGAATTGAAAAACCGGGCTTAAAGATACAAAATAGCAACTTAAGTTCTCCATATTGTAACAATTATTTTCTTTTTAAGGATTATTCAATTAATACATGAATATTTAGTATTATAATAATAATAATGCTACTTGAAATGCTGCTAGTGACAAACTTAATCGAGGGTTGTCGAATAAAATCGGGTCCCTAAATTTTTAACTCTCGATTAAGTCATGTTATGTTTTGTTTGATAAACCTCTATGGATAATTATAATGCTCTACTTAGTAGATAATATCTGAATATCAAAAAATTTAATAAAAAATACTGTATGTTTTTTTGGTATTTAGATAACAATACTTTTAATATAACAAAATAATGTATTATCACTTAACAATAAACATCTACATAGTTATTGAGAATTCTCACAAGAATATGCAAAAGATATTTTGCTATTAAAAATACAGTGTTACAAAATCAAATAAAAAAAGATTTGACTTGTCTTTGATTTGACTTGAAACAATTACTATGAAAGCATTCGCAGTAGTGTGTTCGGCAGTTCGACTAGCTAAGCAACGTTCGGACCAATTAGTTGCGTTGGCCACTAGTGGGACCTAAAACAAGCTATTTCGTACTTGAAAAAACACGTTGTCACTTGTCAGTTTCTGTTGCTGTCAATAAGTAACCATCGGCGCCATTTTGGAAATCTTCAGGGATGTGTCCCACAAGTTTGCCAATTCGCCTTCTGAAGGAAAAACTGTTCAAGTAATTAATTGATATTGTAACACTGGTTTAATTTAGAGGCTAAGTTTTAGCTAAGTTTTAGTTAAGTTTTATATCTTCGACTTAATGTTACCAGTGACTACGCCATAGAAATTGTTATGATTCACTGAATAAATGATACTATAAACATAGTTTACTTATTAGTCTTCTCATTTGCGGCTTAAACCGCAGTGTTACCCATTAATTACCTATTTATTTTACTAAGTTGAGATGAGAGATAAGCTGTTGTTTAACCGACTCCCGAAAAAGGAGAAGTTCGTTAGAAGGAGTCATATATAAACCGATTTGGAAAATTCTTTTTTATTTGAATGGTTCATGGGGTCATTTTTAGTCGCCTGTTTAGTTAGACAGCGTCTAAATATAAACGCCTAAAATGATTAGAAATGTCACAACAGAATGGAGTTAGACAACGGTTAGACACTACTTAAATCAAGATTTGTGGTTGCTCATATTTAAATACTCGACTAAGGCAAGTTTAGGAGTACACTATTTAACACAGGTATGTTAAATTTTTTTGTGGTAAGACTGGTAGGTAGACTTTATATTAGCGTTATATTCTTTTTAGTTTATATCAAGGAACTTATTTGGGTATAAGTGCCTTGGTTTATAAATCAAGGAATTTATAATTGGATAAAACTTTCTTGGTTTATATTCTCTCAACACTGGCTAGCGAAATCTTTGTGTAAGCGTTATATATATCCTCTTTGACTGTGGCATGAATGACAATACAACAAAGAGAATATAACGCTACGCAATGCAATAAAGAGTTTTTGCACCTATTGTATTATCCTACTAATCCTACTAATATTATAAATGCGACAGTGTGTTTGTTGGTTTGTCCTTCTTTCACGCAGTAACGGAGCAACGGATCGACGTGATTTTTGGCATAGATATAGTTTATGGACCGGAGAGTAACATAGGCTACTTTTTATCGCGGAAAAATGCACGGTTTCTGTGCGAACGCGAGTGAAAACCGCGGGCAGAAGCTAGTGTGTATGTATATATTCCATGGACTGTTTTGTTATCCTTCATTTATGGTTTGATATATTCATGGATTATTGGAAGTTCGTGGATAAATTAAATCCATGACATATTCTCTTATGATTGCTAGGGACATAGACACAGACTAGTATAGTACCTACGACATAGATGACACAGATTGTCTATGGCCAGGGAGAACAGTCAAAAGCAGCGTTATATTCTCTTTGGTCAACAGTCCCATCAATCCGTCGCCTCCGATATTTTTGCTGTGTTATTCTGCCATGTAAAATTCATATCTCTTCCGTAATGAGTCACGCTGGGCGTATGATCATCGCGCATTTCTGGGAGACTGCCTTCTTTCTGCTGTTGCTGTTCGCTGCCTACCTCTCGATCCGAGCACTTGTGCGTGCCACCAGGCACGTGCGTTGCGAAAGTAAGCTCTATTGTGATGGCTTTAAATTAAAAACTGCATTGTAATGCTTTAGACTTAGGGGTAAGGGACGCATGGCATGATGCCACAATGGTTATTTCTTTATTGAAACACCACAATGCAGACATTTTAGAAGTAAAGTAACTTAACTCATTTTTTTACAATTTGGCGGTTTTATTACTCAAAGCCAAGTCTTTCAGACAACAGTGTATGGAGAAGAATAACATTATAATAAATTCATACACGCTGACTTTAAATTGAGTGTTCTATGTGTAGCTTTCCAACTTATAGTTTTTTAACCTACTTCGTACTAATCCTACTTATATTATTTATTATTATAAATGCGAAAGTGTGTTTGAACGTTTGTTGGTTTGTCCTTCTTTCACGCAGTAATGGAGCAACGGATCAACGTGATTTTTGGCATAGATATAGTTTATGGACTGGAGAGTAACATAGGCTACTTTTTATCCCTTAAAAATGCATGGTTCCTGTGGGAACGCGGGTGAAAACCGCGGGCAGAAGCTAGTTAATATTATAAATGCGAAAGTGTGTTTGTACGTTTCTTGGTTTGTCCTTCTATCACGCAGCAACGGAGCAACGGATCGACATGATTTTTAGCTTAGATATAGTTTATGGACCGGAGAGTTACATAGGCTAGGCATTTTTATCCCGAAAAAATATAAGGTCTCTATGGGAACGCGGGTGAAAACAACGGGCAGAAGCAAGTACTAATATATGTACAGGGTTACATTTGACCATGAAGGCCTATGATCAGTAGTGGATACCGGAAGCTGATGATTAATTACATTAAAATTAATTTTAAACATCAATTATTTGCATTGCAAGGAACTTTGTGATGGAAACCTTTTCTATCTGTCATTTTTGTATTTTTTGCTTTGCTTTCTACATTGCAAGTCACGTTTAGAATTATGTGTTTAAAATTGCATATTTTTTGTCTAGGACACATTTACTTTCAAATTATTGTCGTTTAATCTATTAATTGCACTTCATTGATTTCAGATTAAAGATCTTGCTTATCGTCACATTTCATTATAATTGTGGTATTATAACCACAACTGGACTGATTGACGTTGAGTACGAGAAGGTAAGTCATCTTATACTTACCTAGTAGAAACAAAACAGGATCAAGTATAACTACCCTGGGGCACTGATTGGGTCAAAAACTTAGTATATAAGTACAAGCTGACCCAAAACTTGTCCCCCAATGTTCTTTGGCTGTATTTTTTTTACAAATGAAACGACGGATATCTCTTTGAGGGCTTCAAGAGTTTGAAGCTTGTTGACGTAGACTCGTGACTTCAAGAAACCCCACAAGAAGAAGTCGGGAACTTTTAAATCGGGTGATCTTGCCGGCCAGTATATACGAAACACCAAAACGAGAGATTAGGCGACCCGGAAATGCAGACCTTAGTATTTCGGTTGTGGTTCGTGCATTATGCGCCGTTGCTCCATCCTGTTCGAACCACATGTTCTCCAGTCCCAATTCAGCCAATTGAGGAAGGAGAAAGTCGTTGAGCATGTCTCTGTAGCGCTTGTCGTCCACAGTAGTCGTTTGGCTCTAGGCGTTTTCAAAAAAGGCCCAATAACGCCTCCAGCGTAAACAGCGTAAATTTTGAGCGAGTGTAATGGCTCTTCGTGGGTTATACGCGGATTTTCGGTTTCACAGAAGCGATAATCCTGCTTATTTACATATCCACAGAGATCAAAATGTCCCTCGTCACTCATGATATTTTTCGCTGATACGTTGTCTTCCTCGCGGTCGAGATTCAGGACGGCTTGAGCGTAAGTCACACGAGCTATAGAGCGATTCATGTCTTGTTGAAGTGTATTTGGTATCTATTTAGGTACTTCAAATGTAAAAGCAGAACTGACATTTGCCGCCATTTGCAAAGAACTAACATTTTCCGCCATTTGCAAGGCACTGACATTTGCCGCCATTTGCAAAGAACTGACATTTGCCACCATTTGCAAAGAACTGACATTTGCCACTATTTGTAAAAACTATAGCATCCTCCAATAGGGTGATGACTTTTGCGCCACCTTGTATAAGTAATCAGATTTTATCAGACATTCTCGATCTCTCGTACACTGATTCCAAAAGAAAATGTGAAAATACAGTAGGTATGATTTATTCAATTCATTATTATAAGCTGTGTTGTAACCCGTACCCGGCTAAGAACGGGCACAAATAAAAAGTAAGGAGCAGAAGAAGAAGAAGAAGAAAAGAAGAAAAGAAACAACAACCTTTGTCTTGACAGTTTTAGGTTTATTCTCTTATACACATCGTTAAATACACTGTTTTAGCACTTATTACTAATTTGACCGAAATATGATGATGATGATGCTAATGATATACACAATTTTGTTAAGATTAATGATCTATGACAGAAACGGGATAAACATACGCTTATTCTAGGTATATATGGTACTTAGATTTAACGATACAAATCAAGGTAGTTCACCGATAAATGGACAACAAAAGTCTGGTTTATATTTGTTAGAATTATGTCAAAAGAAATGGTATCCGGATGACGACGAAACTAACTTGGCTTCGGATACAGAAGCTTGCCTTTTCTTCCCTTTCTCTAAATGACCGTGTGTCGGGGCCCTACCCGAGCGCTCAAAAGTTGACCGTATATGGGGCCTTTCCTAAATTCTTCAAGGGAGAAGTGAAACAAAATATAATACGCTCGGTCCGTATAGACGGTCAAGAAAACTACTTAAACGACACGTCTACCAAGTTGACCGTATATGGGGCCTTTCCTAAATTCTTCCAGGGAGAAGTAAAACAAAATATAATACGCTCGGTCCGTATAGACGGTCAAGAAAACTACTTAAACGACACGTCTACCAAGTTGACCGTATATGGGGCTTTTCCTAAATTCTTCAAGGTGAGTAAATCTGAAACCCCGACCGCTTACTTGCGTTGGGGCTTTACCCCGAAAAAGTTGGCTTCTCTGCCCTGATGCGGAGACGCCGATTCGTCAGCCCGCGGTGTAGAGAAAAACGTCAGCCTCCGGTGTAGAGAAAAACGTCAGGCCCGGTGTAGAGAACACGTCAGCCTGGCCACACCCAAGCACGTGTGAGCTGCTCCTTTTACTCCTTGTGTTAGTCGTTCAGCACGGCTGGTGATCCCTGGTCCTCGCTGCCCTTCGCCCCTGGTCAGGATCGCTGCGCCGGTCCGGGTTGCGTCTTCTCTCGGTAGGACTGGCCAAAAAACCGACCGTCCTCTACACCGAAATATGAAGCACTTTTACAACTTGACTGGCCTCGTAGCCGTTCTCAGGTGGAATGTCGGAGCGGGCGCGTCCTCTGCTCGACATTGCAAGAGCCACCTTTCCCCTCGCGTCGCCTCGTTCCCCTGGAACCTTCTAGAACTTCTCGACGCAAATGGCCAAAACTAAGCAGAATAACTCGCCCCGAGATGGCGTTCCATGCGAGAGTGGCTCCTACTAAATGGACCGTAAAAATTATGTTGTCTCCTTAATAAAATATGGTCAGTGCCTGCAAACTGCATGCATATTTTTTCTGAAATAAAACTGAAAAGCTGCTCTGAAAAATTAAATAAAACCCCGCCTTGCAATCACGCCCCCTACCGTGTTTTCCGTGAACTATTTAATCCACCGCGGTAGTCGGCTTCCGAAACGCGATGAACGCGGCCCGTCGACCACAGGTGGCGTCGCTGAATTTGTCGATCTTTTAAGACGATCAGGTTAAACTTGAGGTTAATTCTATTCCCGTTGCGTTCCAGGTACGCAGCAATAATTCCTGTAATTATTTATTGCTTCGTATCCATCTAAAATGCAGGCGCCACTGAAATTTCAATATGTTTATTGCCCACCTGATGCTTTTTTTAGACGACCTCTGTCGGCGAGGCGTGGCACTAACAAGGACTGTTAACAAGTTACCTTTTATCTATTTCTTCAAAAGTTTCTGCTATTCCCTACTAGATTCAGTTTGTTGCACTGAATACGACATTATAGTGTGAAATGAAAGTTTTTACCTAGTTTTAAAATATTTTTATTATTATCTTTGAGAATTGCAATTTTAACCCGTTACAGTGTGGTCCCTCGGCGTGATCAATAAGATCATTCCATCTCTTCCTGTGGGTGCAGTAAGAGACTCCTAAGGGAATATCGAGGGAGCGGCAGCATTCCTCAATTAACATCAAAATCTGCGACCACTAAGCCTGCCAAGTACGGTGGAAGATGACAACCCGCCCCATTATATCATTATGGGGGAGCTAGGTCCAGTGGATGTCTTCTGGTTGATGTTGTATAGTCTTAGCAAAAACATCAGAGAGAGACGGGGATACTCTATAGAAATACAGTCCAATTTTTTTTTTAATATTTTTTACCATTTATTTGCTTAATGCTTCTTGCCCTTCTCGATCGATCTATATATACTTGGAACGGGTATTTAGTGACATTTATTTTAACTTTCATGAGTGGTCTCTTGGGGACCATGTGAATATATAAAAATTTAATTTGAATTTGAATTTCCTTTCCTCATGAATCATGCCGCACTTTAAGTAGTAGGTACCTACCTACTAAAACATTAGCTTTAACGGAAGTTTTTACATGACTCAAAGTTACTTTACAATTATTTTAGTAATATAATTGACTTGCAGTTAAATAGAAGATCAAGTCCTGAACCATTCTGCTGAAAAAAGCTGAACTCTACCTCAAAAGTTACAGGAGCAGCAAAATTTTGAAGCTTGAAACCGAAGTACATTTTTTGTAATGGTAAGTATGTCATAAAGTAAATTATTTCAAAGTAAATTTACAAATTAAAAAAGAATCTCTGGCATAGAGGTTCGAAGAGCGAGTGTGGCCGAGCGGGAATTTGTGCGACTTTCAATCCGACGCACCATAGTTCGAATCTCGACTCGGCCCGCACCAATTACTTATATCAAGTTATGTGCGGATTATTCACACTCGCTCGAAAACGGTGAAGGAAAACATCGTGAGGAAACCCGCATGTTCAAGAACCACAAAATTCGAGGACACGTGACATTCACCAAGCCGCACTGGGCCCGTGTGGTTGATTATGACCCATATCTCTCTCTGTATCAGAGAAGGCTGGTATCCCAGCAGTGGGAGTGATCGATGCTAACAAAAAAAGCTATTCAAAAAAGGCTGTTTTCTTTACCACTGCTTTTCTTTTTTCCACCGAGAATCACGGAAGTTCTGAAACATATCATCGATCTACATTAGCAGATATATACAAAACATGTGGACTTGCCCCTTTGGAGAATAAAGGATACACCCCATTAGGATCGCTCAATCCCCTTCACTCAGACGGGTACAGGTAAACTATAATTTTAAATTACAGGTCTATAACAATTACAAGACCAGTGCGCGCCGTGACAAAATTTTGTCGGTGCTTATGTCGTGCATTTATCTCATATTCGCACGAGAAAGAGCGAGACAAAACAGTAGACAAAATTTTGTCGTGGTGCGCATGCTAGCCTGGCAGGTAATCAGACGAGCAAGTAGTTTGCCTTATGGTAAGTGTAACCTTTGCTTTGCAATAGCAATGCAACCACATCTATGATACGCAATGTTCCGCGCGGCACTGCGATGTGACACAGTAATTAGCGCACGGATATCCGGCACAGTAATTTAACTGATGTACAATTTGTCTAACTTTTACAGAACATACACAATGGAAGTGGTAGCTGTATTACTGGGAATGGTCATCTATGTACTTTTAATAGGAATACGTGAGTATTAAGGTGCCTCAACAATCGTACCTATTTTACGCCATCTAGTTACAGCATTTGGTATCTACTGAGGGCCTAGTGTGTGTTTTGCAACAAGTTAACGCTTTCGACAGTGACCGAGTTTACGAAGATTTTGTTTGAAAAATGGTACAGCACCACTAGCGCCGCAGTTATGAACTGTCATCGGGCATTTTTTTTTGTATGGTGTTTACACTGTTTACTCAACAAACGCGGGCGTTCGCTGTTTTCTTTTCACATTTCTTCATCTCCTTTTTCGGTTTTCATCAAAATTAGCCATAACATGGATATTTTCGCCCTATTATAATTATTTTGTAGGAGCTCTATGACGAAAAATGGTAATGTGCAGTAACGTATTTTGGACATTGCCAAGAATGAAAAAGTCAGCGATTTCGGTGTAGGAAACCATGATGCAACTACAGCATAGGTTAGTAGTTAGTACCCATAGGTAGGTGGTAGGTAAGTGATTATGCAACCACAGTATGCTGTATTTGCATCATCACGAGCACATAGCCTAGTGGCTATTTTCTAGTGCTCGTCTAGCTAGCTGCCACATGGAACTAGACAGTGGAACTACTACGACTGAACCTGTTTTTATCTTTTCAGTGGTAATTATAAACGAGGCGTGCTGTAAGACTACTTGCTTGAACAACGCTCGTCGGTACAACAACGAACCACCCCCTGATGTCGAATTAAATGAAAGAATACCAACGAAACCAATTATAAAACAACCGAAAAAGACCCATGCTACTGGAGAAGCCCCTTACAGGCTGATTTAGTTCTGTAAGTCGACAATAGATGGCGCTGTAAAAAAACCTTGTGTGACCGCAATTTGATGGATACTTCTTAAAAAAATTTTTAGGGTTCTAATTTATTACGGCTAAAGTAACAATTTTCTTAAATATTATGTTGTTAACAGCAATAAAAGCAACATTTGTTTGGGTTTCTTTAATTATCGTAACACTTAAGATGTACTATTTTGTACAGTAACTAAATTAATTAAAGCATTATTAATAAATATACAAGTCTATCTTATTATCTAGCTTTGTTTTATTAACCTATGAGTTTAACTGTGGCGTTTCTGAAACATAATTACTGATAGATTTAGATTTTAGAAGGAACGAATTTGAAGCTAAGACCGCTCTGACTAGGTTTTGCATTGTAATTCCATTAAATTATAAAATGATTACATCATTAATTCACATAAATTCACATTTACCTAATATCTTTTTTGTATAATTTCCCCAGCAATCTATATTCTTATCTTATATAGAAGTAGCGAGTTGCTTTTTGATCAAAGTTATAATTAGAATAATATAATTAGTTATCTTTACTTCTATAACATTTATACAGAAACGTGAAACAAATAATTTATCTAAGTATTTTTATACAAGCTTTTTTTAAGTTATTCATTTGCCTTCAGAACCTGCGGCGCGAGTACGGAAGTCGGTTCGATAAATTTGTCGAACCGAAAAACTGGACAAATTTATCGAATGTTGCGAGTACCGAAGTCTGATCGTAAAGTATTGTAGTAGCTCTATATTCTCTTTGGATTCGACCTAGCTTTTCGATAACTTTTGTCGATTTTTTTGAGGGTCGATAAAACCTACTTTATCGATTTGAACTGTCAATTTTATCGAATATTATCGAATTTTATCGACCGAAAAGATCCGTACTTGCGCCGCTGGTTATGCAAAATTTCATTATTACGGGATATTTACCGTGGTCACTATTAATTGATGGATATCCCGATGTTTCGAGAATATTGCAATTTGTCTGTCCATGGTCCACATCAAGAACGAAGATAACTGGAAATAGATTGCATTTAGACAATAGCAGATTTAGACAATATACATATATGGATAATATGGAGTGATTTACTGAGAATGAACCATAATTTCATTGATTCCAATGAGAACAATTACAGAGAGTCGAGAGTCGTTACAATTTGGTAATGAGATCTCACAAGAATAAAACACCACAGGAAAACGTCTTCAGAATCCTGAATCCTAAATCCCATCCCAATATTCAGCGGGTTCAATCTTCTAGAAAGATTTTGTTCATCGGCACTTTGTCGAAGATCTTGTTTGTGACGTCCTGGAATACTCCACTGAGAGACTTCTCATAGGATTCTTTCAGTTCGTTGAAGACCAGCTCCGAGTTTTCGTTTAGGAAGCTGAAATTATGAAATAGGTTTACTTATGTAAAAAATGTGAGACTCGCGGCTGATAATTTCCTATAGCGTGATAATCTCTCAGTACTTACTTACCGACTGTATCTAAGCTAGTCTACCTAAGTTTTTTGAAAGATCCCCTTTAGAGACATTAGGTATTAAGTCTCATATGCCCAGTAATTTCACTGGATCCTAGTGGTATGAGAGTGTGTTTGTTGTTGTTGGTCTGTGTGTTAGAATCGTGGACATTGTTAAGTTTCGAACTGGATTCCGACACACAAGGTTCAGGTTCCGAGTATGCGAGCTGATACGGTCAGTATTGTGTGTCGGAATCCAGTTCGAGATAGTAGTGAGGACAATAGTAGTGGCACGCGTAATAAACGAGTGAGGAAGAGGGTAGATCGCTACGTCTGCCCATAAACACCATCTACCCGCAGTACTTCAGTTCTCCCGTGATCATGGCGTTTGCAACAGCGCCGAAATATCGGAAATTCAAATCAAATAATATACATGGTAAATATCCCGTTTCTAGTGATAATTTTCAAAGTGTTGATGACCATGACAGTTTAAAAACCTATATTGTTAAGTTTCCTCACAGATTCATCTGGTCGCCCAGCCGCTTGTCTCCGTTGAACAGGTTGGAGAAGTGGAGGATGACGCGCTGCGGGAGGAACTTGACGCGGTAGTGCTTGATGTGCATGTACGTGCGGCCGCCGCGGGACACCGGCTCACCCACCAGGTCGTGCTTCACCACCAGGTTCACTGGTATTAATGATACGAAATTTAATGAAAATTAATTGTTTATGCTACCTAGGATGCTACGTAAAAGCAACCACGAAAAGGGAACTTGTGAGAGTTTTAATCCGATGCACCAGAGTTCGAGTCCTATCTATACAGATAAATAAAACTGCAGTGTCGGTTTGTAATATCAAAATAACAGCTTTTTAGTAAATGCATATGAAATTACATACGGTAGGTACCTTTGTATGTATATTTGTTATCAAAACAACAATTTTGAAAAAAATTGTCTGTCTGTCTGTTTGTTTATCGGGTAATCTCCGAAATGGCTGGACCGATTTAGACTAGACTTTCACTGGCAGATAGCTGACGTACATGGAGTAACTTAGGATACGCGGCGAAGCCGCAGGGGCCAGGGCTCAGCTAGTATATAATAAAGACATAGAGACAGTACATACTAAGATTATACGATACGATATAACGATATTTCCCGAGGCAGAAAAGCGGGAAAGGGTGTCTTTACCTCTTTATTCTTCTGTGTAGGTATTACAAGAAAATATTAATAGAGAAAGAGCGTGGCTAAGCGGAAACTTGTGTGACTTTCAATCAACGCACACGATTTTCCCTGAGGAATCATTCTATCCTTAGTATTTTAGTTTTTATTCTTTAGGACTAACACTTCTGCGAGTGTCCATCTGGGTCGGTACCATCGCGTTGCTCGTGTAGTCCGCCGCCAAGCAGCAATGTGCAAGCATTACTGTGTAACGGTTTGTTTCTTGTTGAGCGCTTCGTCTACTCGGCAATAGATGACGCTTTTAGTGATTTTGGACATTAGTTTACACTTTTCTCTACCTACCCATGGTAATATTCGCGACTCCTTTCCCCTGGATTGGCAGCACGAGGATCCTGCCCTGCATCACATAGTCAGCTAAGAACTCCATCTTGGGCGTGCGGGAGTCCGTCCTCAGCCGGTAGTGCGGAAGATCAGCCCTGGAAAATCAATAAAGGGTACCCAGTAAATGATGAGTAGGTAAAGATTTTCATTTAAAGAACAAAAAAACTAAGTTTTTATAAAAGTAGCTATTAATTTTATAATGTACTTTTATAATATATATTTGTCCTTGAAAACTACTTGACCTATAAAACTGAAATTGGCTGGTAGGTAGTTTATATTTAGGATAGGATGAATTCGATATCATTTTGTCGCGTCACAACACACCCCGACACAGTGGGTGATCTGAATCTGACTTAATTATGCCTTATTAATTATTGACGAAGCAATAAATATTATGGCCACAAAGTAAGCAATCTAATAAAATTTCTTATCCATAGATAAAATTTTCAAGTCCGTCAGTGAAGTCCTTACCAACAAAGTGAGTTTGTCCTACGGATCGACGTGTTGCATAGAGATAAATGGGTTGTATAAAATTACATAAAATAGGCTATTTTTCCTGAAACTGAAAATGCACGTTTCCGGTGGAAACTCGACTCTCCCTGTGGGTCACATTAGTCAGCAGTTGGTTGAGTACCCGCATGAGAATACCTGGTAAAAAAAATCTGGAGAGTAAAATTCATCATCATCATCAGCCGGAAGACATCCACTAGTCCACTAGCTGCTGAACATAAGCCTCCCCATAGAACGCCACTTGGATAGGCTACTACCAACTCTATGTCTTCCGGTTCGTGGTCGAGACCTTTCTTCTCCATCGGTAGTCAGTTCTGCGAGTAATGTGACTTGCGCATTGCCATTTCAAATTCTGCAGATCTCCTCATTCCGGAATAAAAGTGTCTCACTTGTAAGTAGTGATCACGGAGTCCGTGAGCCCCCTCAACTTGATGTTCTTATAGTTCTGCGTGATTGTGACAGGTCCGGCGCCGGAGTCGACGTTGATGCTGGACACGTGGAGGGGGTCCACTGATGGAACCGACAGAGACGCGATACCTGCAAGTTGGAGATTTGAGAAATTATCCGAAAGGTTGATCACCGTAGAAAAGATCCCGATTATTAGGCTAACATTCAGAGAGAGTGGATTATTTCTCTCATATGTCAGAATTATATATCATAATCAGCCTTATTACGCTCCCGCAGCTGAGATACCTGCCTTCTCTCATAGAGAGAGAGAGTATGGGTCGTAAGTTATACACCACGTGTTGTTGTATTGTTATTTTGTCATATGGAAGCAGGAGTCCATGCTTAGCGTTATTCCCTTTCTCCCATGTGACCGGACGCTGGTCCAATCTTAAACTTCTTTCATTATCTGTCAGTGTTATTATAGGCTAGATTTGATTTTGATTCCAAGGGCGCTGACGCTTGTTTAAAATACGTTTGGTGTCCGATAATGCTATAGCTTTATTAATAATTTATTCCTTTATTTACTTACCTTTTTTCATTTTTCTGAGCGCATCAGGCACAGCTTGTTTGAGACATTCATTCAGCTTGGGGTCCTTCTGTCGACACTTGATGAATTCCTCGGCTGTAAACAAAAACAATGTAATCAGCCTCTTACGCTCCCACTGTTGGGATACCGGCGTTCTACCGGCCTCCGGTCCACAACTCCACATCGCACTGCGTAGTCGGGTGCGCTGTCCGTCCAGTGGGTAGGTACCTGCAGACTGTATAGTCTGTGATGCAGTCAGCTGGCGTCCAACAACCTCTCCACTGACCTTGTACCGGTTACGAATCGTAACCTGTGTAGTGTGTAATGCTGCGCGTTTCCAAAAGCCATACGAACTAAAATTAACTTTGTTTTTAATTTTAATTTTTTTTATTGATTTTCTTCACATTTGTTTTGAATTTGGATAATTTTTGGTTAAAAATGTCAATTGAGATATGTGATTTGATCGTCGAAATGTCCATGATGATGGTTTTACGTGTCATTGTTACGAACGGTTGTGTAGGTACCTACCATATACCTACAATTCTTATCTATATTTTAATAATAGGTAGGTGCAACCATTAATAATATGACTTGCTGTTCCCCGCGGTGAATGGAAACCGAATAAAATATTCGAAGCAGAACACTAATTAATAGTATTTATTTTTTTGTAATTAATTTGTAATCTTTGTATAACCATGGTACTTTTTAAATCGATAGGTAGTAAAACATTATCATTTCTCAAATGCCCAGCAATTTCACCCCCTACTTCACTTTGTGTGAATGACACAATTATATTTTCTAAACTATAGGTGGGAGGTGGCTTCCGAAACCTCTAAAATCTGTCTCTCATGGTCTGACTCTTATATGCAACAGCCTAATAAAGGACTATGGCAAAAATTCTCGATTTACAATACTTACAATATTTCGCAATTCGATATCGTGTTCCATACTTAATTATATTATAAATTCGTAAGGTATCCGAACACGTTTTAGCAATACGCGCGCTATGACGTATAATTACGACTGTTGCGCAAGCGCCTTAGTCGCTGTTGCAGATAAACTCTGCCTGCCAAAATATTACTGCAAGTGGCAATGCAATCGACTTGTCGATAGGTTATTGATTTTTCTAGTAATATCGATATTAGTTATTACCGAAGGTCACCTCTTAGAGATGTTTTAAATTCAGTAGAGTTTTGACAGAATTATAGAGTAAGTCGATAATCTGAATTCCCATACAACCTAAGGATTGTGGGATCGACTCTATAAACAAAAGATTACACAATGCTGACCATCAAACCGGAACGCAGAAGCAACCCAGCATCAGTTATTTCTCTCAGTTACACAATTCACTTTCTTCAATGCGGTAACCAGCTAGTTACCATCAGCTATAGTTACGGTATCTGTTTCAACCAGCATGTTAGGCTAGGTCGCGGTACTACGTAACAACACTTCCTTGCGCTGTAACAATCGAATAGTTTACCTTACTCTGTCTGAGGTCGTTTTGAAATGAAGCTGCTTTTGGTTGTGTGTTTAGGGATTTTATCACATTTTAGTAGCTGCCACCTCGTGATGGGCCAGTGTGGAAAGAAAAAAAAATTCTGTGGTGAACATCAAATTTGTTCTTGGGTCTTTTTTTTTGGGATTTTTTTGTTGTGTATCTGTGTGTCCGGCAGCAGAAGTTTCTCCAACCTAGTAGTCGGAATGGGCCTCGAGGTCATACTCCTTGCCCTGGCTGGAGCTCCGGGGGGACTACAACCCTCCGGTTGCTGTTTACCTTCACCAGGCTTCTCTTCGTGGTGGCCGCTCTGTATAGCTTCAGGCCATTGTTGGGTTTGAGTGTTACTCGGGCATCCGCGAGAGAGAGAACTCTCTGCGAGGTTGAGGTATCCGTCGTGTCGCGTCGCCAGTCATTCTTGGTGGAGCGGGCGCCTTCTTTTCAGGCCTTTGGCACAGAATACATGCCTTCAGGAGGACGGACATGGAGGGGACCGATTCCGTGGAGGTGCGAGTATGGTCCGTTATCGGTTGCGTCGTATAGGTATGCTACGTGCCATCCATACCACAAACTTCTCCTCTGATTCCTTGCCAGTGGCTTGTGTAATGGTGGAATTTTGAACATACATATTCTGAAACATATGTTTTGCTGTGCTCTGTGCAAAATTTAACCAGGATTGGATATCGGGAAAAATGTTCTAATAATAGTTCTTTATAGATTTGTACCTGACAAACAGCTTTTTATATCAGATGGGTTTGCGTTTGAGCACTACCTCGAGGTAAAAAAGCTAGACCGACTAGTACTGGATCTCAAGTGTAGAGCTAGCCACCGGAACTGAGGCAAGCTCTAGCGCCAGGCAAGCTCTAGAAAATAGTTTAGTTAGTTATGTTTGCAAAACCAATTGTGTCAGCGTGACCGTGACCGCTTCGTCGCAATGTGTGCGTATTTTTTGTTGTCTAACCTGTAAAGTAACGTTTGAACGCTACGTCAGCTGATGATAAATGATTACGTGATCTAGTACTATTATTACGCTGACATTGGAATAATTTTTTTTTACCTTATTGGTAACGGGACGAGCTGGTCGTTTGCCTGATGGTAAGCATAACGCCGGCCCATAACAATTGCAGTGCCACCCAGAACTTTGAAACACAAAGGTCTACGCGGCATGCCGTGCGCTCGTTACCCTGAGACATTAGGTATTAAGTCTCATAAGCCCAGTAATTTCACTGGCTACTTTGCTCATCAAACCGGAACACAGTAATGCTTGCACATTACTGCTTGGCGGCACGCTTGACGAGCAAAGCGGTGGTACTAACCCAGACGGACACTCGCAGAAGAGTTAGTCCTCCCACTAACAAATTTGTCCCATTACAGGTAGGTACTGTATAATACTTGTACTGTGTTGAACGGAGAAGGTACCTACTGTATGCGTTTAGGGCACAGATCTCTGTTGTTTAGGGGTTTGCTGGTTTGTGTATGCACATGTACCTACGTTACCATTTATCTCCAAAACGATTTGAACGGTTTTGTGTATAGAGTTGGTGATTCACCGACGATGGTTCTGAGTCAGGTGTTATAGTGTTAGCCCTCTAGGAGGCGCTGAAGAATTCAAGCATAAAATAAAAGCAAAATTAGAAATTATGCAAAAGCCCCGTCTCCGAAAAAATCCGTCAGGGCTGCTATACCCTACCCTTACTGGTACATTTTAATTGAAATTGGGAACGGAGATCACAAAGACAGCTCCGAAGGATTAAAAAAAAATTTTAGCCCTTTTTCAATCAAGTTTACATACGTCATTTCAAATTTTAATTAAACTTGCTTTATCATGTCTGAGTTAATCAATGTCGAAAAATGTATTCCAGTTTTAATTTTCGTTTTGGCTCTAGGTGTTCGGGAGTAGGTAGAGCTCTTTCTTGAAGTGATACTACTCATGAAAAACTATTTGGGAACCATTGAGCTAAAGCAAATAGGTGCTTGACGAGATTGCCAACTCCAAGTTCGTAGTCACCAAACATGGAGTTGTTGTTCTTGGTTGGCAAACAAAAAAAACATTCCAATCAAGATTTTGACACAAGCTTAAATGTTACTGCGAGCTCAGGTCAACGTGATAATTTTATGCCTTTGAAATATTTTACTTCATGTTTTAAGGCTTTGTTTCCAAGGACAACGACGTAGGCACCTACATACACGGGTTCTTATTCTTGCAAAACAAGCTCTTCCATTTTACTTTGAGAACATTCTCAAATCGACCCATTAGATTTTTATATATATGATTAGCTACAATAAAAGTTAAAAACTTTTATAATTGACGACATCCCATATTTTTAACTTTAATTAGTAACTTTAACTAATGAAAAAGTACCTACGCACATCGTGGAAATGCGCAAGAAAGAAATGCTTGCAGCTGCAAACAAATTTACAAAGTTGTAGTTGCCTACAAGTTTGTTAGTATATCTAATCCTTTTTTTGGGCGAGGGAAATGCATATACCTCTATATAAGAGGTAGTTTGGGACTAACCGCCGGATAAAGCTGGTGGACTACCCGTTACAGACTCCGCCATACAATCCAGCCACAACGGGCGCGGGCCTGCTTGAGCATTCCTCCTAACCCCTTCAGACGTTGTCCATCCCGTAGAAATAGGTGGAACAAATACGCCTCGGGGGAAGTTATACCTCCCCAGGGCTCGCCTCGGCAGAGTTTTCCTTATGACAGATGTGGGACGTCGGATTCTCCAGCATCCGTAGCCCCAGGCCCTCCCTGTAGAGACGGGGTGGGAGTGCGTGTAGCTCACCCACGTCTCATTGTTCTCCGAAACGGGAGAAAAAGGATCCCGCTCTCTCCCGCTCCTCAGCCTAAACGACCACTACGCAGAAGGAGTCCATCGCCTCCCAGGGCTCCTTATCGTCGACCATCTTGGCTAAGACGACCGGTAGTAGGTACCTAGCCCTGTCTGCAAAGCGAGATGGATGCCATTATTCATGAGGGGGGCCGATGTTCAACAGTGGACGTCTTCCGGCTGATGATTGATGAGGAACTGCTCTTCAAATGTTGGCGAGAGGGGCTTCTAGAAGCGTTCGCTTTACAATACTTCGGAATATTCCTAACTGTACCATTTCATAACTGCGAGCAATCTGCCGGGACCGGTGTATTGCCAAACGGTCAGCGCAAGGTCGACTACGCTTGTGCAAACCGATTGCAGATGAAAGCAAGTAAAAGCATGGATTAAACGACATATTTATTGGTATTGGTATAGCAAGTTGATGTGTTTGGAGGTGCGGTTCAGATTTTGCGAGTTGCAAGACTTGCACGACTTGCAAGACGCGAATGTTGATTGAAACGGCCACAGGTCTAGGACGCGACGCGATGCTTTACTTAACTCTGATTAACTTATTGCAAAGTTAATTTCTGCAAAATCTGTAATTGTTAGGTCAACAAAAACAACTGATAAAATAATATAAAAGATTAAACTAGCTATATTCATAGAGATTATTCATGATAAATTAATATTTCTAAAATTAGGAGCCAATTTCAATAAGTGCGGCATCTATCCCGGTTTTACCCTAGTAGAATTACGATAGATAGTACTTTATTTATGCTAAAGCGTTTGACGGTCAAAGAATAAAGCTGTCACGCGTATCAACCTGCTTAGCTAGACAGTGTCTAAAGATAAACGTCTGAAGTGATTAGAAATGTCACAACAGAATGGAGTTAGACAGCGGTATTAGACACTACTTATATCAATATTGGTGTTTGCTCATATATAAACGCACGACTAAGGCATGTTTAACTAATGAACGGATTTTGATGAAACTTTACACTATTAAAGCTTATACATCAGAATAACACATAGGCTACAGTTTATAAAGATAAATAGCAGGCGGGCGAAGCCGCGGGCGGAAGCTACTAATTATATAAAAGGAGATACTCAAACTGCAGTTCCGTGGAAAGTAAAAGTCCAAAGAATTCTTGACCGCAAAGAGAAAGTTTCAGCAATTAAACGAACAAGTGACGTAACCCGGTGGTCACTCCTCGTGGTAACTAGCTTGAGATTGGCGATAATCATTGATATTAATTAGGTGTTATCTGCTACAAAGTACAAATACGCTCACAGTTTTGAATACCTGTCATAAGTAGATTTGCAATCTATGAGCATGTAATTCATTTGTACTGAGGTGAATAGGTATATGAAGATGCCTAAGATAGATGGACTTCTTTTTTTTTTATTTTATTTGGTAACGATGAGACCTGGTCGTTTGCCTGATGGTAAGCATAACGCCGGCCCATAACAATTGCAGTGCCACCCAGAACTTTGAAACACAAAGGCCTGTGCGACACTGCAGTGCGCTCATTACCCTGAGACATTGGGTATTAAATCTCATAAGCCCAGTAATTTCACAGGATATTCTGCTCATCAAACCGGAACACAGTAATGCTTGCACTCTACTGCTTGGCGGCAGACTTCACTCACAAAGCGGTGGTAACAATCCAGACGGACAGTCGCAGAAGAGTTAGTCCTCCCACTAACTTATAAAGCTTTTGCATTGTGTTAGGACATTTTTTAGATGCTTGTCGCCTTTTTCGGACTAGCTACCATCTACAATTACAAATCTGCAGTCGCGAAACAACTATTAGGCTTGTTCTCACTTCTGGCAGTCTCAACACTAAAGTGAGTCCAAATTTCACAATGCACATGCGCTCTACGAACAGGACAGCGCTTATAAGAATGCCCCTTCCAAGTACATACCTATACCTACATGCAATCGATCGAGAAGGCACGTTATCAAAACTATTTTTTTACAATACCTAATTCTAATGCAGACCGTACTTAGAGTGCAAAGACGATACGATATGCGTCAAGCGGGGATCGTGGGTTTTCCATGGTTTTGTCGTGGTCCGCGAATGATGTTTATCCATCAATCATGAAATAGGTGTGAGGGCTGCCTGTCGCCAAGGTTACTTATATCAAGGTATGTGCAGATTTATCACACTCGCTGAAAGAAAACGAAAAGTGAAAATAAAGACACGGTGAAAGAAAAAATCGTGAGGAAACTGGCATGTTCTAGAATCATAAAAGGACCGCACTGGGCCCGCTTGGTGTATTATGGCTCACAGCACAGAGATATAACCTCATAATGTTAAAATTCACTAAACCTTTTCAACTACACAGCGTGCCAAAGAAAGATACCTATGTCACTTATAAGTCACATGACGGAAAACATTACTCTTCTTTCCTTCTAGTAAAAAGAGTCCGCTACCTCCAGGAAATCGCTGACGCAAATTCGTAAACACCCAGAATCCGCCTAGAATCCACCCAAAACTAGAATTCGCAAGCCGCCAGGTCAAGGCCACAGCGCCGTCATCCCGCATGTAAATAGTTGCATTGTCCAGTCAAACAAGCATTTATATTCCGGTGGGGTATAGATGGGTGCTGGCTCCAAACGTGGGCACTGTGCGGCCTTCGCGCCACGACCCTGTTCGACAGACCTTTGACGGGTGATTATCTTTGATGTTAAAGGGTTCCTGATCGGTTTGTTGACTCTTTATTGCTTTATTGACAGCTAGCACAATAAGTAATCTATGTTACGGGTAATTGTATTTTTTTCCTTGTAAAATTTGGGTTAGGGCAGCTTATAGCTATATTATAAACAAGGCATTGGTTATGTTCTATCCAGTTGTTACCATTCTGTTTTCTTGGGCTCTACCTCTACTAGTTACCTACATAGGTATATAACCATTAGATTATTTAAGGAAGTACCTACGTATAGGTAATTATGTTTCAATAATAATTTCTATAGACTTTTTTACTGAACAACTATTTTATTAACAACTAGCTGCTGCCCGCGTTGTCACCCGCATGGAAATTTACTCAGGACCCGTGCATTTTCCGGGATGTCATAAAGCTTTCAATACGTCTTTACACAATATTAAATTTACAATATAGGTACATTACGTAGAAACCGTAATTAACATATTATTTGCATGAACTAATATACAGGATGAGTATGAATCGGTATCTTATCCCGGAAGGGGGTGATAAGGACCTTGGTTGTCCACAAGTTGTGAGTCCACGAGTTGTGAGAGCTCCCTTGAAAACACGTCATTCCAAATTTCCATACAAAAAATAAATTCAACTTAAGGTGAAGTACTCGGCATTTTCTGGAATTGTTTCTATGTCTTTTCCAATCAACATCATCATTTAACAAAGTAAAACTTAGTTTAAGTTAGGAAGCCAAGGCTGCCCAGAATTTCTATAGTAGAATTTGGACGTACACTTTAAATGCCGTTTCAACAATCAAAAATTCCGAATTTTAAAAAGTCGTAAAACAAACGTTGTTGACATCCAGGAGTAGATTGACCTCCTTTCTTGATTACACACCAATTCAAACTCAGCCTGTATATAATCATATTTATCGAAATCTTTATGTATGAGCCCATGGTAGCTTCTTGGCAGTATTTGCAACAGACAATGCAAATTATTTATACCATTAGGTACATCGGATTACATCATTATTCACTGTGAAGTTTCTCAATTTATGATTTTACTAGCTTTTGCCCGCGGTTTTCACCCGCGTTGTCAGAGGAACCATGCATTTTTCCGGGATAAAAAGTCTACGTTACTCTCCGGTCCATAAAATCACGTCGATCTGTCACTCCGTCGCTGCGTGAAAGAAGGACAAACCAACAAACGTACAAACCAGAAACATTTAATTTGGTTACTTTTTTCTGTGTCTACATTTTGTTGCACACGCCTAGCTGCATCCCTGTCTCTATTATAATGTCTGGTATAGAAAATATTTCAACATCATGTCCTCCTTTTGTAACTTTCTAAGTTCAATAAAGTACCTGTCCTAATTCATAATTCCTAATTAATAATAATTCCTAATTAATTAATTTCGAAATTAATAATCTAAAAATCTGTAATTTGCAAACTTTTTATTTTGAGATTCCATTTTTGTTTATTTTTTCCTTGTGTATCTTACTATTCATGATTTAATTATAGTAATTGGATTGCATCTTTCTAATTGAATTAAAAAACAAAGGCTTTCCAAGCTTTCAAAAAACAGCAAAACTTTTAAATTTAATTTTTATACAACAAAACTTACGCAATAATTCCTCCGCATTCCCAAAACTGGCTACCACAGCCAACACCAGCAACGAGTATAAAAACATAATGACAATAATTACACTTTACACTAAAATCAAATATTACGCGAGGTCCACTTACAAACAAGCGAGCTTTGTAACTGACCCGCGCGGGGTTCAGCGGGCATATTTATGCACTGTTGACGATTGCATTACTAAGATGATTGCTCGATGAAAATGAAGTTATAATGTGCCTATATGTATATATGAGTGTCGCGATGTATGTTGCATTATGTTATTTACCTTTTAGTTTGATTTCAACAAAATCTGATGTAGGGTTTCCCAATTTCCCGTGAGTTTTCTATTTTTACGATATGAAAGCTATTGTGATTACGTTTTCTATTATGTTTGTGTAATCCGACTCTACAATTATTATTGCAGTCCATATTCAGCCGGTTATTTGTTATACAAAGTTTGCCTCATCATTATCAGCCTCTTACGCTCCCACTGCTGGGATACCGGCCTTCTCTCAGAGAGAGAGGTATGGGCCATAATCCACCACGCGGGCACAGTGCGGCTTGGTGGATGTCACTTGTGACTTGTCCTCGAATTTTTCAGTTCTTGTTCATGCCGGTTTCCTCACGATGTTATCCTTCACCGTTTTAGAGTGAATGTGAATAATCCACAAATAATTTGATATAAGTCATTGGTGTGGGCCGAGTCGAGATTCGAACTATGGTGCGTCGGATTGAAAGTCGCACAAGTGCCCGCTCGGCCACACTCGCTCTGTCAAGACAAAGTTTGCCTGAAAATTATCAATTTTAACGATGCCACCGCTTAGTGTCGGTTTGTACCTACCTAATGGTTGTACTTGTACTGTTGTGGCCGAGCGGGAACTTGTACGACTCTGACGCTCCAGAGTTCTTATCTCGGTTCGGCCCACCGGTCAAATTTACCACAGTCGCTGTAAAACGGCGAAGGAAACCATCGTGAGGAAGCCCGCATGTTAAAGAATCACAAAATTCGACGACTGCATGTAACATCCACCAAAAGCAAATTTGGCCGGTGTAATGGATTATGGCCCATACTATCAGAATTCCCGACGAGGGTTGGTTGGCAGTAAAAAAATGCCAAAACCTAAAAGCAATTTCTAAACACGAATTGTCCCGTTCTCATGTAAAAATAGGACTAGGGGAGGAAGGAAGACGGGAATATAGGGTAAAACCGGGATAGATGCCTCACTTTTTGAAATACGCTCCTAATTTCAAAAATATTAATTGATCATGAATAATCTCTATGAATATAGCTAGTTTAATCTTTTATATTACTTTATCACTTGTTTTTGTTGACCTAACAATTACAGATTTTTTAGAAATTAACTTATTGCAGACCATGTCTCTTGAGGATAGATGCCTATTTTTGAGGATAGATGCCCCACCATGAAAATGCTAAGAAGGATAGATGCCTGTATTATAGGATAGATGCCTAATCGAATAAAATAAGAAAAATCCATTGTTTTAAAAATTTTTTAATAGTAATCTTTAAAAGATAATTCTATTATGACACGCATAACCATAATAAACTTAAGAATTTGTCTAACAAAAATATTAAATTTTAAAATTTTCTATGGATTTTGATTTTTATAGTTTCCAAAGCGTCTTCTCGTTCATCTCTTTTAGTTTGCTTTACAGTTAAATCTTTAGTTGTCTTTCCTTTACTTTTATAGTAGTTTTTAGATGGATTTTCGTCATCTTCGCTGTTTGAACTGTACATAATTTGTCTTTTTCGTGAGATTCGACCCTTATTTACTTTTAAATAATTATCATTTTCTTTATCATAAAGATCAGTCCATTCGTTATCGTCTTCTTCACTAAAATAATATATTTTTAATTTCATATTTTTATCATTATTGTCTTTGATTCCTTTATTTGTTTTTTTAAGTTCTCCTTTTTGTTTGTAGTTTGAGTCTTGTTTCTCTTGTCTAACTTGGTTTTTATTTGTTTTATCATCCTTTCAGAAATCTTCTTTTCTTTCATATATTTTCCTAAAGATTTATGTTGTGTCACCGGACACAACATAAAAAAACATTAAGAATGTCATGTGTATATGTTTATGAGGGGATAGATGCCTCTAAGGGCACCTATACCTCAAAAAATCAGGGCAACTATCCTTTTTGAAAGGGATAGTTGCCCTTTTATTTCTTAAATAAACTAAAAACAAAAGAGCTATTATTTACACCTAGGTGTACACTTAATGAACCAGTGTATTGAAATAATAAAAAATATAACAGAATTTATTGCTAATTATAAAGTTATATCACGGCAAATACTTACTTTTGAAAATTTTAAGCTTACGCGGCGTTTGCTGCGGAGACAATCACACGCACAAGCGACACACTTTCGCTCCGCAAGACAACCTGCGGGGACAAATGTGTGGGACGCCTGCGCTTCTTATTTAAATTATTAATTCTTAGTTGCGAGTTTGGGAAATTAGGTTTTTTGAACACGAGGCGTCTATCCCACTGCGGCATCTATCCCGGTTTTACCCTAAGCCAAGCCAATGCACCGACAAGGATCACATGCACTTTTACTGCATAAATATTTGTCCTGTTAATCCTGTTATGGAAATCAATCCCCAACGCGCTACAGAAGCCAAAGTTTCTCAACCTATTGGCATTCAAAAAGAGTGGAAAATAACAAGTATATTTGCCACTGCCACGCTCTGCCATTGACCTTCACCTCACAATATTTTGCAACTTAAAAGCAAAACAACTATGTTGTAACAATGATCGTTACCTTTCTTTTATCAGATATTGCTTTTATATATGACTAGCTGCTGCCCCGCGGTTTCACCCACGTGGAGATTTTGGATTTCATGGTTTTTATTTTTTTGCGCGGAACCCTAATTCTTTTTCCAAAATAAAAGTAGCCTATGTTACTCCTTGTAACATCAGCTATCTGCCAGTGAAAGTCCGGTCAAAATCGGCCCAGCCGTTTCGGAGATTACCCGGAACAAACAGACAGACAGACAAACATTTAAAAAATGTCTGTTTTGGTGTAGGTCCCGTATATACTTTCATATGCATTTAGTAAAAAGCTGTTAATTTGATATTACAAACAGACACTTCAATTTTATTTAGTTGTATAGAGTATAGATAAGTTAAGATGGCCGTATAAAAGACTGTCTCTTGACGTGGGTGCCGTAAGAACTTCAGCTAAGGGAATACCAGGGAATAGACATCACGATGGTTTCTTTTATAGAAAGCTCAAGTTCATTCTAGGATTCGAACCTAGAACCTGCATATCGTCAGCGGACGACCACAAATCCATCATCGCTTCAAAATGTTTGAATAATCTTCAGGCCATAGCATTTAGTAACTGAAAGAAAAAAACAGTCGTAACGTAACTCGTAACGTAAGACTATTGTGGTTGAATAGAAACTTATCCGACTATGGCATAGCAAAACGGAGGGTTATGATTTTGACCGGTACCTATGTTTGTAATATTACTAACGTCTGCCCGCGGTTTCACGCGCGTTCCCACAGGAACCGTGCATTTTTCCGGGATAAAAAGTGACTAGTGAAATGACCTGGGGTACATCATAATGGTACATCGTAATCGTAAAGTATAACGTCATGGAGGCATTTTCCAGCAATCGCCAGGCTACCTACCACAGACAAATTGAAAATCTGTTTTACAGTCTCTATTCTAGCTTTATAGCGTACTAGCTTCTGCCCGTGGTTTCACCCGCGTTCCCACCGGAACCATGCATTTTCCGGGATAAAGAGTAGCCTGTATGTTACTCTCCGGTCCATAAACTATATGTATGCCAAAAATCACGTCGGTCCGTTGCTCCGTTGCTGCGTGAAAGAAGAACAAACCAACAAACGTACAAACACACTTTCGCATTTATAATAATAATAGGTATATAAAATAAAATATACATAATTACATAGGTATCTATTGTTATTATTTTAATTTCCTATTGAGATGGCTGCATAGATTTTTCGTAAAAATAATACAATTAAATGATGATATACCTTAAAACCTACTATTGTCTACATATGAGGAGTAGGCGAACAAAACGTCACTTTTCCATTTTTAACGTTTTTCTTTTTTTGATTGTATCGTGTTTGCAACCCTGAGACACATCGTTTCATGCGTTAAAATCTCGACAAAAAGATTTTTTATGGTAGAAAATCGACTTCAAAATACAACTACTCCTTCAAAACGTCACTTTTTTTCGAAATATTTCTAACTTTTATCAGCTGTTGATCGATTCGTTTCAAAAAGCTACTTTTGTAATACAAAATAAGCATTCACACAATTAGTGCTAACAAAATGCGATCTGCTTTCAATTTAAAATACTGTGCAACACCGAATTGATGCGTCAACTGTCAGTGACATACCCGGTTCGCGGACACTTGTTCCTACCTGCAGATCGGGTATTTGGGCGTGTCGAAAAGGAGCTGAAGGTGCATCCCACTATTACCACAAAACAAGAGTATAATGGGTATTACTCTAAATTTGGACATGTACATTGTACATGTCTTAGGCAATAATTAGGACTTGCGTGATATTAAAGGCCTTGAAAAAACCTTCAAGAGGATAGAAAGGATCCAAAATTATAAAAGAACTAGCTGCTGCCCGCGGTTTCACCCGCGCGGAGAAATTGGATTTCAAAGTTCTATTTTTTTGCGCGGAACCCTAATTTTTTTATAAAATAAAAGTAGCCCGAGTTACTCCTTGTAACATCAGCTATCTGCCAGTGAAAGTCCGGTCAAAATCGGCCCAGCCGTTTCGGAGATTACCCGGAACAAACAGACAGACAGACAGACAAAAATTTTAAAAATGGTTGTTTTGGTGTAGGTCCCGTATATACTTTCATATGCATTTACTAAAAAGCTGTTATTTTGATATTACAAACAGACACTTCAATTTTATTTATATGTATGAATGTATGGATTCTTTTTCCAAAATAAAAGTAGCCTATGTTACTCCTTGTAACATCAGCTATCTGCCAGTGAAAGTCCGGTCAAAATCGGGCCAGCCGTTTCGGAGATTACTCGGAACAAACAGACAGAATTTTTTTTTAAAAGTGGTTGTTTTGGTGTTGGTCCCGTATATACTTTCATATGCATTTACTAAAAAGCTAAATATACATATATATATACATACATATAAATATTTTTTTATTTAAAAAAGTATTATGTTTATTTAAATATAAGTTGATTTTGCGTCTA